>OY755042.1:2370871-3695037 GCA_963576565.1 Aspidapion aeneum | reverse complement strand
ATTTCAGCAGACTTTAAAAACTGTTTATTTATTAAATTATTATACTAATTTGAAACCACTATTTATTTGTATTTATTATACCAATTTGAACGCACTATTTATTTGTATTACAAATGTTAGAAAATAAGATAAAAGAAAAGAGGGCGACTGTATAGGGTGTCTCATTATATTTTCCCCCACCCTTTTAGACCATTAATAATTGATACAGAAATATAAAAGAAATTGTGTTCGAATTCACGAAATTTTTACTTTTAAATTGCATCTTGACTTTATTCCTGATGCTTACCATATTTGACAGGCGTTCAAATTAATAGTTTTTGTAAATTGGATGCTCCTTATATTATTTAATTAATAGATTAGCCTTGGGACATATTTTCCAAAAATACCCCATATGCCGTAGTTTAGAGCCATAGTTTCTCAGATATTAGCAATTATTTTTTAAAATGATAATAAGATAACAGTACCGCTCTTGTGTTAATTTTAGTATCCTTTTTCCAAATTATGTTAGTCCCCATGTATCAACAGTGACACGACATATAAACTTTGTTATCGTTACCGGTTGTCATTTTGAGCGTCATTTAAAAAAAAAATATTTGTCATTGTCACTGTTTATACATGGGGAAATTAACACAAAAGTGATAATGTTATTTTTTTATGATTAAAAAAATTTGAAACGGGCCGAGTGTGTAATAGCTTATTCGCTAAGGAGCTATGGAGCTACCACTCAATCGGACACCTACTGTAAACAATAGGGAGCGCGAGAACAACAGAGCGTATTTTCAGCTGACGCAGTGAGGTGGGGGAACGACCCTTAATGGGTATAAAAAGGAGAGAAAAGGAGCTAAAAAAGAGTTATGTTTGAAAAATGACTTACCTCGATGGTGTTTTCTTTAAAAGGAAAGGTACCATGGAAATGGAGTAATCCGATGATGATGTCTTCTTTCGGCGTTGTTAACTCTTTTTTAGGTTTTATAGGGTTTATGGTTTTAACCGCACTAATATATCTTTAATGTACTGTTAGGTTTTTGCGCGCGCGCGGCTTAACAATTTTGAATTTTTGTTTAATTATGTTTAGTTTGACACCAATTAATTCGACAAGGGCCGTAGATTGATGCCACAGGGCGGCTATGATCAACCCTTTTTTCAGTATGCGTTTGGCAGGGACCAACGATTAAAGCACACTATCTTATCGTTGTTTTGTTGTTTTCCTCTCTGGTTTCTTGACTCCACGAACAGGCAGGTATTCGTATTTTTAAATGGGTCAGTTTAAAGGAAATAGGAAAAACGGAATATCAGGTGTGATAAACAAGGACACATCGAGATGGGTGTGTACTAGAATTGCTCCAGTTTTAATTTTAACATTTTAAAATCAAATAAGCAAAAACATATCTGGTTTGTTATCCCAAGGTACCGAGTGTTATTTATTTCCAACACCGGGTTGAAATCAAATTTCAAAAAATAAATAAATAAAATAAACTAAAAATGTTTTGTAGTTCAAAAACTTAACTAAGGGCGTGGAAACGAACCAAAATTATCGCTAATATTTCAGAAACTATTTATCAAAACTGCGACACATGGGGTATTTTTGGAAAGTATATTCCAAGCCTAATCTATTAATTAAATAATATAAGGAGCATCCAATTTACAAAAACTATAAATTTGAGCGCCTGTCAAATACGGTAAGCATCAGGAATAAAGTCAAGATGCAATAATGAAAATTTCGCGAATTCGAACACAATTTCTTTTATATTCCTATATCAAAAATGGTCTAAATAGGTGGGAAAAATATAATGAGACACCCTGTACATATCATTATAAGTTGACCCCATGTCAGTAAGGTTTTAAAACAATTTATATTTTGGGTTGATAGAAAAAAGAACCAGGCAGTGGCGGCTAGTGACGTTATAAATTGGAGGGGGGGGGGCAGAAATTTATATTGCATGGAAAAGAAGATAAAAAAAACTTACCTAAACAATTTTATTTCAGCATTTTACAAACAAGCAGCTACTTGTAGTTTTTAGTTTATTTCTTTAAAGATAAAGTCTATTCGCCCTTCTTTAACATGCGCAAAGTGCTCGGATTAGCACCAGTTTCAGACTAATCATGGCCCTGTAGAGCAACCTCAAAAATCCCACAGAATTTAAAACAGTCTATTAACCTACTAAGTATGTCTATTTTTTGCCTATGGCCCTATTCAATTGGCACCTAATATCAGTCTTGCCTAACATAGAAAAATAGTTATTTAAATGAATACCACCCACTTTGTGCCTTTTTATCTTTTCACTAAAGTGCTTGATATCACACATTCCCTTTGCCACCCACAAGACAAATAAAGCAAAAAAAAATCTTTTTTCACAACCGCACAACCAGTTTTCAGCATTGTATAATTTTTTATTATGTTTTTTTGGAACACCATTCGGCATTACTTGCACTAAATTTTTTGTTCATTTTTAAGTCCGGTCTATGTGGCCCTAAAAATTTTATTTGTAATCGAAGTTCATATGTCAACGTAGTTAAATTTGCACAGTTAATTATGTAATCGACGGTATTGATTTCCATTTTCTAAACAAACGATAACAAAAACGAACAATGACACGCGATCGGCAAGGCTTTTCACTAACGATAGAACCGGCAACGCGTAGAAGGGCAACGGACCTTTCGGCACGATGATGATGGCCGACTTCAACTAAAACAAACATTACTCCCGCCCCCGCTCGAAAACATCCACGCACGGTCTAGGACAACTGGGCACCGCCAATTTATTATTTATATAAAAACATCTTTAAAAAACGCAATTTTTTTTTGTTAAGTAAAGTTAAATCCATTAAGTCGACTGTTGAATCTTGGTAGATGTAGTGTTTGGTAACCTGGTAACACTACAATTTACGTTTTTTATTACAACAATGGCGGATCCAAAAATCAAAATGGCGGATCCAAAATGGCGGATTTTCTTATTTACTAACCGATTTGTCTCAAACTTGAAATATTACATTGCTTGAGGTCATTCAACAAAATTTTTTACTCAAACTTAAAAAGATCAAAATGGCGGATCCAAAATGGCGGATTTTCTTATTTACTAACCGATTTGTCTCAAACTTGAAATATTACATTGCTTGAGGTCATTTAACACAATTTTTTACTCAAACTTAAAAAAATCAAAATGGCGGATAAAAAATGGCGGATTTTCTTATTTACCAACCGATTTGTCTCAAACTTGAAATATTACATTGCTTGAGGTCATTTAACACAATTTGTTACTCAAACTTAAAAAAATCAAAATGGCGGATCCAAAATGGCGGATTTTCTTATTTACCAACCGATTTGTTTCAAACTTGAAATATTACATTGCTTCAGGTCATTTAACACAATTTTTTACTCAAACTTAAAAAAAACAAAATGGCGGATCCAAAATGGTGGATTTTCTTATTTACTAACCGATTTGTCTCAAACGTGAAATATTACATTGCTTGAGGTCAACTTAACTTAAAAAAAAATTATAAACGTAAAGTTTAGTACTCGTGAATAAAGAAAACAAAAATTTTTCGTGGCTAAGCGGGTCTAGAAAGATTTTGTTTCTCTTGTCTTTTTCCGTGGGCAGCTCGAAAGCTGCACACTTACGGGTGTCCAAGATCACACTATTAGATCGTGGATCCCTGTCGGTTTACAGCTTTCGAGCTGCCCACGGAAATAAATATGAGCCATTTTGGATCCACCATTTTGATTTTTTTTAAGTTTGAGTAAAAAATTGTGTTAAATGACCTCAAGCAATGTAATATTTCAAGTTTGAGACAAATCGGTTGGTAAATAAGAAAATCCGCCATTTTGGATCCGCCATTTTGATTTTTTTAAGTTTGAGTAAAAAATTTTGTTAAATGTCCTCAAGCAATGTAATATTTCAAGTTTGAGACAAATCGGTTGGTAAATAAAAAAATCCGCCATTTTGGATCCGACATTTTGATTTTTTTAAGTTTGAGTAAAAAATTGTGTTAAATGACCTCAAGCAATGTAATATTTCAAGTTTGAGACAAATCGGTTAGTAAATGAAAATCCGCCATTTTGGATCCGCTATATTGATTTTTGGATCCGCCATTGTTGTAATAAAAAACGTAAATTGTAGTGTTACCAGGTTACCAAACACTACAACTACCAAGATTCAACAGTCGACTTAATGAATTTAACTTTACTTAACAAAAAAAAATCAAAAAAAATTGTGTAAAGGATTTTTTAAAGATGTTTTTATATAAATAATATATTTTATTTTTCATCTACACATTTTATCAAAAAAAAAAAAATAGTCCGGCGCCGAGTTGGCCCGGCGCCGAGTTGGCCCGGCGCCGAGTTGGCCCGGCGCCCAGTTGGCGGCGCCGAGTTGGCGGCGCCCAGTTGTCCCATTCCGACGAACCCCCCGCGCCACCCCCCCCCCACGCTACGCCATTGAGCAGAGGCCACTAAAGTTGACCCCATGTCCGTAAGGATAATATTTTGGGTTGACAGAAAAAAGAACCAGGAGAAGTAACTCAAACAAAATAGATTTAAATAAACTATTTAGTTATATTTCTAACCTAGTTATACAATAAAATAAGATTAAATAATCGAATTCTTTATGACTTGAGATTACAAAATATGTTATAGTTTTTGCAAAGTCAGTTGAACAAAGGTTAAAGCCGACCATCAGGATATCCTTTAAAGAAAGCTCATGAAAATTATTTCATTTAATTATGGCGTAAACTAAAGAAATAAAAATAGATAATAAAACTTTCTATTCCTACACCTACAGAAACGACACTGATTGCCGACTAAAGGGGTCCCGAAAAGCACACCCGAAAGCAATTAAAAGCGCATCTCAAAAAAATCTGCCAATCAGGTGCCGTCTATCCACCTGTGCTGGGTCGGTCGGAAAACAAATACTTTGTGCTCGGACCGCAAAGAGCCGCGCCTTTTCTCTGTCGGTAGGGTTGAAATTATACCAGGAAGACTTTATATGAATTTGGATAACTTTTAAAGGGCAGAATGAAGCAACATTTCATGAAATCGATAGAACCCCGTATTAGGAGCATTTCAGGTGACTTTGCAAAAACTATACCTTAGGTTTTAATTTGCTTTCTACTAATACAGTGTCAACTCGTTATTTTTAGTTTAGATTTATATATAAATATTTTCGTTAACGTTATTGGAACGAAGTCAAAAAACAAGTTTAATATTGTTTGTCAGATATTTTCTTTTTAATTTTTTGAGAACTTTTAGCAAATTAGAAACGTAGGTACGTGACAAAAAGAACAAACTTTCTTAAAAAACAATTTTTCAAAGAAGATTTGGACATTTTCTTTATGTCTCTTCTTTTCCAGTTATGGATGATTCTACAAAAATGGTGCTGTGGAGTGGGAATGCATATTTTTCAAACACAGACTGCAAATGAAGCATAGTTTTAGTTATAAGATTTAAAACGAAATGATTTCTTTATGGAGCATTTGAGTTTAATGTATAAAAAAAAAGTGCAAGTTTATAATTTTTTTTATTACAAAGCAAATACCTCATTCCTCTGGTGTAGTCCCAAACCAAATATTAAAAACTCAGATTGAAAAAAATATCCTAATAAATAATATTTGACCACTATTTATCAAAAAATTGATAAAACTTAAGTTTGCAGTCATATTTTTGAAAATCCGAATTTACATCTTCCCGGAAAATTTTACAATTTTAAACGTGCTCCATTTTTAATAACACAATATTTGTGAATACCAACGGTTAATTTCTAGAGAAAGAGACGGCCCTGGATAGCTAATTTACTTGTGAGGATGACAAGTTTTGACAGATAATGTCAACTTTAGTTTGGTTTAAGTTATAGATCTTTTTATTTTCAGCAGAAAATTAGTTTTTTTCGGAGAAATCAAAAAGGAACGCTTCAATTATCATTCCTCTGGTAAGTAAATATTCGACTGATATCAATAGTATAATTTTTTTGTTGATTGTTTTAAAATTATAAGTATAGGAACTTTGTTTATATAAAACTTAAGTAGTCTAAATAGATTTTGATTTAAATTGGAAAATCATTAAAAAACTCATTCCTCTGGTCCTCATTCCTCTGGCATTTTTATGCAATAATTCCTAAAATTTGAGAAAATAAATGTTTCTTAGCTGACACCTAATTAGTTACATAAATTTAACAAAACAAAATTATTTACTGTGCTGTACTGTTATTTAAAGGCAATGACCAAAAATGATATCCATATAGCCCACTTTTGGTAGAATCATCCTTATACATTCTTGAGATTAGTTTAGGCTATAATTTTAGCAAATTGTCTACCTTTACGGTAATATCATTAAAAAAACGAACTATACTGGATTGGCCACTGAAAATAAAACAGACCAGTTTATAAAAAAAACTGTTTTTTTTTAAATCGCTTGCGTACATAATTGAAACTTACTTTTGATTTTAAATTGGGGAACATAGGTTTGGTTTGATTGCACCTTAATGTGGAATTTTTTACAGGTCCCTTTACAATCAGTTTAATAATATAGTTGATATTGTATTAAAGACACCGCGTCATCAAAACCTTGATGGGCGGAAGGGAGTATGGGGGTGCATACAGTGGCACGCACTTCCTTTAATTTTTTTATTGATATTGATTCCTAAAATGAGGCACTGCACTAATTAGTCATTAGCTTACTATTTTACGTGCTTTTTATTGATGTCTTCTAAACGATTTCATTAGAAAGGAACATATATACTCTTATCTGGTTGTTACGAACATATTATTGATTTATCCGGGATTTGATGTTTTCTATTCGTTGTTGTTTTGACTGTTTATGTCAAACAAATTATGACGGGGCTTTTTACAAAACAAATTACCGTTTTTGCAACTAAATCAATATTTGCGCACATTTTAATATAATTTTGGATCCCCTTTTATGTTTCGGATCTTTATTTATTAGGTAAGTACCTATTTGATCTCTCCTTTCAAAGGTCTTAGTGTTTTATCCTTCGAACATTAAACCCCGAGCGGCACACTGCATGTACAAAGTGAACCACTAAGTTTTTAAGGCTTCTTTACTTAGATTTTGCCGCAAAATTTGGTTCACCATAGCTATGACGCGGTGCCACTTTAATACAATATCAAGTATAGTTTGTTACGAGGACATTAAAATAGCTTTCCAACAATTAAAGTGAGTCAAGTGGCGCCCTTTCGAAAAGGTCTTCTAATGCTACTTCAGTGACGTCTTTAAATGTAAAAATGTACGCCAAATTACAGAAAATGCAATAAAAATATGTTTAACCAGATGCTACATGACGTCATGTTCCCTAGTTTAATTTTAGGAAGTTTCTACCCTTCGGTATTTTTGTCTTTCTATAAATTGGTCTCTCTTATTTGCTGTGGCTCAGCATGTTTATGACAAGCAGCATCATAAATATGACAACAATTTAATAACAATTATAGAATATTGTGGCAGTTTTAAATTTTATAAAGTATGGTTTCAAATACAGACGACAAGGTGTCAACTTGAGAATATTTTAGAATTAGATTTTTACATATCGAAAAGTTACATATATTGCAACCTGACGACGAATATATTTTACTTAACTTTTGTTTTTACCCACGGAAATCTTATAAAGAAAATCCAATCCATATGCGAATTGTGTTGCAATCGCTGGACAATTTCTGTTGGCAACATTGAAATTCTTTAAAAATATGGTAGTGGTAACACTGAATCTGTCAACACAATGTTTGTTTTAGGCCATATACAAAATAAACTAAAAAAAACTCGAAAAAAGTAGTTCATCCACGAAAATAACACCGAAAACAAACAAGACTGCATGCGCATTTACTTTTCCCAATTCCCAAAACTTGTCACACAACAAAAACATTCCCCAACAGAGACGTCTGTACAAAACAAATTATCGAAAATACAAAATATCGAAAATCAAAAATAGTAAATTTCGGAACCTTCACCTAACCTGAGCCTGACCTAACCTAACTCAACCTAATCTGACGTAACCACACGAACCGTACCGAACCGAACCAAAACAAACTGCACCAACAGTTTTTTTCAAAAAAAAACTTTCCTGACTTCTTTCCCGGGATCCTAGAGGGTGTGAATCCGAACCGAACCGAACCAGACCGAATCGAACCGAACCTATTCAAACCAAACCATACCCAACTAAACCTAATTAGCAGTTTTGTAGTTTAGTTTGGTTAGGTTAGGTTTGGTTCGGTTCGGATTCACATCCTCTAGGATCCCGAGTAGGAAGTCAGGAAAGTTTTTTTTTGAAAAAAATTATTGGTTGTTTGCTTTGGTTCGGTTCGTTTAGATTTGATTAGGTTTCGTTAGGTTAGGTTTTTGAAACTTTTTTATGTGGTTAGAAATGAAGAGAAAATCACCCTGCTCACCTATTGTAATACATGAGGTAAATAATATTAATAGATCTGCGCATGCGGAAGTCAGCCAGCCAAAGTACAGCGTGTCCCATTTTCGATGGGATTAAATGGGAAACTCGGTTATTATTAAAGATATCGATTTTCTGATTGCACCTTACCGTGCTCTTTTTTGGAGCCCTTAAAAATGGTGGAATCAGCTTTTTGCTATACCCCGTGGTTTCGCTAATACAGGGAGTTTTTGAAAAAATTGCATTTTAATTAATTCCTTGTATCTCGCTTATTTTGCAAGATATTTTTATTCTGTAAAAACCTTTCTATGGTAACTTTTTTAGAGAAAAATAATGACGTTGTCAATTTTTAGAAATATTGTTTAGTTTTTGAGATATGGTATTAATCATAAAAAAATTAAATACGGACCTGGATTTTTTTTATTACTACTTTGATTAGTTCCATGCTATTATTACCTTAAAATGATAAAACTTTAATATTTTTTTGATTTAAGGTTAAAAAAAACTATTTAATATTTGAAAAAAAAATTATAGTCCGAACCTGGAAATTTCCAACGTAATTATAAATTAAAAATTGAACGATTTTTATATCTCAAAAACTAAACAATATTTTAAACAATTGACAACGTCATTATTTTCTTCTAAAAAAGTTGCCATAAAAATGTTTTTACAGAATAAAAGTATCTCGCAAAATAAGCGAGATACAAGGGATTATTAAAAATACAATTTTCTCAAAAACTCCCTGTATTAGCGAAACTACGGGGTTTAGCAAAAATCTGATTACGCCATTTTTAAGGGCTCAAAAAAAGAGCACGGTAAGGTGCAATCAGAAAATCAATATCTTTAATAATAACCGAGTTTCCCATTTAATCCCATCGAAAATGGGACACGCTGTACACTTGGTATGGCTAGCGACTTGTGAAAACAACGGGAAATATAAGGTTAATTTTTTAATAATCAGTGTTACCACACTACTAAAGAATTTCAGTGCTGCCAACGAAAATTTTTACGCGTTAGCCGAACTCCTTTTGGCATTGATTTTGTGTTATTTCTATGCCAAACGTTAGGTAAAGTTTTTTAAGATTATTAATAATCATTGTTAGTAAACTACAATCTTTTAAAAGAATTTCAGTTTTGCCAACATAAATTGTCCCGCACCCTTTCAGCAGTTATTTCTTGGCCAAACGAATGGAAATCTATTTTCTTTATAAAAAATGCGTGTTTTTACCTAATTTAAAATAAAAAAATTGTTTTGACATAAAAGTCAAACAACTAACTACAACACTTTGACATTCCTTGTACTCTAAAAGTACCTAGGTTAAATATTTTGTTTTTGCTTTTATCTTATTTTATTTTGAAAGTTAAGGGTTTGATATAAAAAACAAGTAAATAAAAAAATAAAAAGGCTTTTACAGAAATCGAACGAGATAATATTACAATTTGCCAAAACAGACAAAACGAATATAAAGTGTTAATTCACTGACATTACATTTAATACAGAAAATTATATAAATTTTTATCTCAATGAATGAGATGAGGAAACCAAAAACTTTTCTTAATTGAAATCACTATAAACGCCAGTCAATAGCGATATAAAAGAAATATAGATTATCAGGATCCTTGAGAGTTGTTCATCCCCAAGCGTGCAGCCATGAAATCCCTGTGCTTCTCCCGTAGGACTCAAAAATATTTTAGTTTTTCCAGAACCAACAAATTCTCAACAACCATTACGCTCGCGTGAAATTTGTCACTTTCTTCTCTTTATTTACTATTTTTATTCTGCCCTTTTAGCATTGTTGTGTCTGTTAGGTCAGGTCAGGCAGTATTGGTTCCCACCAATTAGTAATTCACCGCAGCCCATGAGAAAGACCAGTCCGGGCGCGGAAATATCACGTGACCGTAGGAGGCTCACAAAAAACGCCTCCCGGCCAGCTGTCATTATAAAACATGTGTGTTTTTAGTTTTGGTATGTTTGTTTACGTCGATTTTTTTTAAATTTTGGCATGAATTTTGTGTAAATTTTATCAACGTTATTAAAATAACGCAGCCCACGAAAAAGACAACAATGCCGCGAACGTGTAGTGTTGTTGGTTGTCGGTCCAACTATAAAACTGAAACCGAAAAATTCCTAATGATTTAAGTATCTAAAACGTCCACAAGTTTGCATCAAACATTTTCCTAACGAGCAGGTTATGTGGTTTTAATAAGTGTGTTGTAAATGGAGAGTGTTGAAAATGTTCCGAAATACCTAAGTAGACAACATGTCTCTACTGTTCGATTAGCTGATGTCGAGAGGCAACAACTGGAAACTGAAATACAAGAAACTCTTGAAACACTTTGAGCTCATAAGAAATCAAAAGTTTTATCAAATATTGAGGACAAGAAGTGGTAAAAGATAATATTGATTAAGTAATAGACATCCTTAGTGACATTTTCGATAGTGAGAGTGAAAAATGTGTTCAATTGTCATTTCTTATTGAACAATTAGGTCTCTTGAAAAGGTCACCTGAGAATCGAAGATATTGTGGATACACTTTAATGTTGCCTGTATCTTTGTTTATCCAGTCATCCAGTGCATACATGTCAATTTACAAAACTAAGGTAATATGTCTTCTGCACCCTCGCAATATTAAAAAACTGATTTGTAAAATATCGCTAACAGATAGTAATCTCTCCGGTAGTGTGCAATATTTAAAAAGTAAGATTCAGCTTTTAAAAGAACATGAGTAGTTAACTTACACATTGATGAAATATATATTAAACTTTGTGCTGGGTAATTTTTCAAAAAATTATTGACGACCAGTACATTCAGTTTATTGAACGTGAAAATCATTTTTGAATAAATTATTGTGGAATGTTTTATATTAACAAATTTTCTTTAGATAACTCTAGCGAGTGTTTTTGTGGAGAAAAACTATTGTAAAATTTTGAAAAAATTAGTTTAAGGGCATGTAAATTTTTTTTAAATAATTTTATTAAAAAGCATAATGATTTAGTGTCTGCTAATAAATATTTGAATAAGAACACAGACAAAGATGATGACACTCAAAAAAAAATTAAAAAACTTAAAGCTTAGGTTTGTTATGTCCAATTTTAAAAGACTTGTATAGATTTGAAGTTACTAACGATATTATGTACCTAATATATGTACCTGAAGATATTAGAGTGCAAATTTTGTATAATTTTTTATTTTATAGATTCAGTTCTTTTATCCATAATAAACACATATATCAGCAAAATATTTTTTTCAATTTTTGCCTATAAAAGAACAAAACTTTTTTGTTAATTAATACAATAAGCAATACAATAAGAATCCTGGGACTCCTAAGATCACGTGAGCGCCGACTTGCTTATAACGCGCCATGGCCGGTCTTTACCGTTGGCTGCGGTAATTCACTAAGACAGGTGTTATAAAATCTTCATCAAAAAGCCGACGAAAGACGCTATGGCGTCGTACTATATATTCCATAATTATTTAGTACAAAGTTTTTTGTTTTCTACACATTCCTTCTTTATGACTTTTCTCTAGGAAGATTAGTTTAGCCGATACGTGGCTTCAAAAATGAGCCTACCGATAAAATTTAACTTTTTATAAAAAAAAAATTCACATATTTGACCATACGTATCTCCGCAAGTAATGAACCTAGGAAGCTAGGGTTGCGCTCAGATTGTAGAGAATCTGGTTGGTTAGGTTTAGTTTGCAAGTTTTTCGATTGCCAAAAGAGTAGCACAGGGATTTTAGGGTTGCAAACTTGGGAGTGAACTACCCTCAAGGATCCTAGCAACATATACAAAATCGTAGATACATGCGCATTTGCAATATTAAATGCTTTTATTAACTGGCCTAATAAGCTCCATTAGAGAAGTAAATTTTGTTTATTAGGCAGAATACTTTTAATATGAATACCACGAGCCATATTTTGATAGCGAAAAGAGTGTTTGTATACCATTTACTGAAGGCAGCGAACATACAAATCATTACTCATTACTCTTTAAGAACATTCTACTTATGGCACCACTTGAGAGTTTGACTTCATCATGGAACTCATGATTTCGCGCTGTTTCGTTGTGCCGTGAAAACGTAAAATATTTTGTGGTAAAGCTAAGCAGTGTTGCCGGGTCGCGCATTTACGTTTCCGTGCTCATTTCACGTTGGCGCGGTTTTGAAATAGACACGGAAATGTTACAATATATTTGGGCTCAAATACGTGTTGATTTTAAGAGTTTTGATCTCGAAATGAGCCCGGATCTGTAAAAGAACATCGCTCATTAAACTATTACAAAAGCGTATTCAACTGTCAGGTAAAAACGCTAACATAACGAAAGCTAATCAATCAAATCTAACAGAACCGAACCAAAGCAAACTGAACCGATATTTAAAAAAAAAAAAAAAACTTTCCTGACTTTCTACCCGGGATCCTAGAGGATGTGAATCCGAACCGAAACGAACCGAATTGAACCAAACCGAACCAAAGCAAACTGAACCAACAATTAAAAAAAAACTTTCCTGACTTCTTTCCCGGGATCCTAGAGGGTGTGACTAGTTTTGTAGTTTAGTTAGGTTAGGTTTGGTTCGGTTTAGTTAGGATCGGTTCGGTTCGAATTCACATCCTCTAGGATCCCGGGTAGCGTATTTACGTTTCCGTGCTCATTTCACGTCGGCACGGTTTTGAAATAGACACGGAAATTTGATTGATTTTAAGAGTTTTGATCTCGAAATGAGCACGGATCTGTAAGAGAACATCGCTCATTAAACTATTACAAAAGCGTATTCAACTGTCAGGTTAAAACGCTAACATAACGAAAGCTAATCAATCAAATCTAACCGAACCGAACCAAAGCAAACTGAACCAATATTTTTTTCAAAAAAAAAAACTTTCCTGACTTCCTACCCGGGATCCTAGAGGATGTGAATCCGAACCGAAACGAACCGAATTGAACCAAATCGAACCGAACCAAAGCAAACTGAACCAACAATTAAAAAAAAAACTTTCCTGACTTCTTTCCCGGGATCCTAGAGGGTGTGAATAGTTTTGTAGTTTAGTTAGGTTAGGTTTAGTTAGGATCGGTTCGGTTCGGATTCACATCCTCTAGGATCCCGGGTAGCGTATTTACGTTTCCGTGCTCATTTCACGTCGGCGCGGTTTTGAAATAGACACGGAAATTTGATTGATTTTAAGAGTTTTGATCTCGAAATGAGCACGGATCTGTAAGAGAACATCGCTCATTAAACTATTACAAAAGAGTATTCAACTGTCAGGTTAAAACGCTAACATAACGAAAGCTAATCAATCAAATCGAACCGAACCAAAGCAAACTGAACCAATATTTAAAAAAAAAAAAAACTTTTCTGACTTCCTACCCGGGATCCTAGAGGATGTGAATCCGAACCGAAACGAACCGAATTGAACCAAACCGAACCGAACCAAAGCAAACTGAACCAACAATTAAAAAAAAACTTTTCTGACTTCTTTCCCGGGATCCTAGAGGGTGTGAATAGTTTTGTAGTTTAGTTTGGTTCGGTTCGGTTTGGTTCAATTCGGTTCGTTTCGGTTCGGATTCACATTCTCTAGGATCCCGGGTAGGAAGTCAGAAAAGTTTTTTTTTGAAAAAAATTATTGGTTCAGTTTGCTTTGGTTCGGTTCGGTTAGATTTGATTGATTAGCTTTCGTTAGGTTAGGTTTGAAACTTTCTATTTTCATGTGGTTAGAAATCAAGTGAAAACCATTTAAATCATTAAAATTTATTAATAACAAAACAACATCTGTCGTCGTAGTTGCCGGTGTAAGACAATGAACACTGAACTTTGCAGGTATAGTTAATGGAAGAGTGTTCTTCAAACTTCAAAGAATTTCAAAATCTTGAGTACAAATTCTTTTAAACTGCTCCATAATTTTCATATTAACAAACATATAACCTCAAAATCAAACTAATAAACAACGTGAATCCAATTTAAGTTTCAAATGTGCACTAATAAGTAAACCCCTGCGCTGCGTAATTCAATACAAATCCGTGCCTTGTTCGAGCCTCGGCGCCTTAAAATCAACACGCATTTGTAACCAAATATGTTGCAACATTTCCGTGTCTATTTCAAAACAGCGCTGCCGTGAAATCAGCACGGAAACGTAAATACGCTGCCGGGTCGGGTAAAATTTCATCAAATCCGGTTATTTGTTTCCATCAGGAGAAATAATAGAAACTTTTAATAAAAGTCCGCGCCAGTCATTATATACAAAAGTTTTGAAACTTGACTCGATTAGAAGGTTGATGGTCCTTAATATTCCAGTAAGTTTACGACCTCGAGCGATATCCGCTCGCGCTGCCATCTTGAAAAAATGGCGCTCAAATTTTAGCTCACACTACTACTATACTATAGTAGTGTGAGCTATAGTGATCCTAATTTTTTCGAGAAAAAAAAAAGTTGCTCCGATTTCAAAATTTTTTATATATCTTTGCGTTTCAGATGATTTTGAAACTTTTTTGTTGCGCCGTCTGTCTGTCTGTCTGTCTGTCTGTCTGTATGTCTGTAACGACCAACGCGCATAACTCAAAAACCGCTTGTCCGATTTTAATGAAATTTGGTACCTTGGCTGGATCTTCCGTCGAGATGGTCCCATTTAAAAATGAACAAAATCCACCGAGCACAAGCCAAATAAGAGGGTGGGGGTAGATTTCAAAAATTAGAGTTTATGTGAAAATATGGCATGTGTGATATCTAACGAAAGGTAATTGAATCTGGAGTTAAACAAAATTAATTTTAGTTTAAAAAAAAGGGTGGGGGTAGATTAAAAAAATTAGAGATTAAGTGAAAATATGGCGTGTGTGATATCAAACGAAAGGTAATTAGGTCTGGAATTAAACAAAACATATTGTAGTTTTTTTAACAAAGGGTAGGGGTAGATTTCAAAAATTAGAGTTTAACTTAAAACATGGCTTGTGTGGTATCAAACGATAGGTAATTGAGTTTGGAGTTGAATAAAATATATTTAATTTTTTAGTTATATTAGCTCACCCGTACTCTACATCTATAAAACCTAGTGTGAGCTTAGGTGTCCATATATTGGCAGAGTATTTTTTTTATACTTGTTTTTTGTAGATTGTAGAAAAAGTTTTAAATAAAAATTGAAGACAAAAAAAAATTATAGTCATTGTAAAAACATAAAATAGTATATTTACTGAGACACAAGCCGTAAAGTGTTAGAGATACCTACATTTTCTATGCATTTCCACAATATATGTATGCAAAGTTAACCGAAATTATTAAGTTTTATCCAATTTTCGCATTTTCCTTCCTTATGAAACTTTGACCAGCACATTTTTAAACTAAAGGCAAACATTGGCAATTAAAAAATACTCTGCCAATATATGGGCCCCTAAGCTCACACTAGGTACTATAGTTATAGTGTACGTGTGAGCTAATATAACTAAAAACTGAAATATATTTTATTTAACTCCAGACTAAATTACCTTTTGTTTGATACCACACAAGCCATGTTTTGACTTAAACTCAAATTTTTGAAATCTACCCCCACCCTTAAAAAAAACAAAAAACTAAAATGTATTTTGTTTAACTCCGGACTCAATTACCTTTCGTTTGATATCACACACGCCATATTTTCACTTAAATTCTAATTTTTAAAATATACCCCCACCCTTTTTTTTTAAATTAATTAAAATGTATTTTGTTTAACTGCAGACTCAATTACCTTTCGTTTGATATCACACACGCCATATTTTCACATAAACTCTAATTTTTGAAATCTACCCCCACCCTTTTATTTGGTTTCTGTTCGGTGGATTTTGTTCATTTTTAAATGGGACCATCTCGACCCAAGACCCAGCCTAGGTACCAAATTTCATTAAAATCGGCCAAGCGGTTTTTGAGTTATGCGCGTTGGTCGTTACAGACAGACATACAGACACACAGACAGACATACAGACAGACAGACAGACAGACAGACAGACGGCGCAACAAAAAAGTTTCAAAATCATCTGAAACGCAAAGATATATAAAAATTTTTGAAATCGGAGCAACTTTTTTTTTCTCGAAAAAATTAGGATCACCATAGCTCACACTACTATAGTATAGTATATGTGTGAGCTAATACTCTGCCAATATATGGGCCCCTAAGCTCACACTAGGTACTATAGTTATAGTGTACGTGTGAGCTAATATAACTAAAAACTGAAATATATTTTATTTAACTCCAGACTAAATTACCTTTTGTTTGATACCACACAAGCCATGTTTTGACTTATACTCAAATTTTTGAAATCTACCCCCACCCTTAAAAAAAAACAAAAAACTAAAATGTATTTTGTTAAACTCCGGACTCAATTACCTTTCGTTTGATATCACACACGCCATATTTTCACTTAAACTCTAATTTTTAAAATATACCCCCACCCTTTTTTTTAAATAAATTAAAATGTATTTTGTTTAACTGCAGACTCAATTACCTTTCGTTTGATATCACACACGCCATATTTTCACATAAACTCTAATTTTTGAAATCTACCCCGACCCTTTTATTTGGTATCTGTTCGGTGGATTTTATTCATTTTTAAATGGGACCATCTCGACCCAAGACCCAGCCTAGGTACCAAATTTCATTAAAATCGGCCAAGCGGTTTTTGAGTTATGCGCGTTGGTCGTTACAGACATACAGACATACAGACAGACAGACAGACGGCGCAACAAAAAAGTTTCAAAATCATCTGAAACGCAAAGATATATAAAAATTTTTGAAATCGGAGCAACTTTTTTTTTCTCGAAAAAATTAGGATCACCATAGCTCACACTACTATAGTATAGTATATGTGTGAGCTAATATTCTCACGATTCTACCCCACCCTTGTTTTTCGGCTTATATCCGGTGAATTTTATTAATTTATTAAATTTCATTAAAATCGGGCAAGCAGTTTTTGAGTGATGCGCGTTGGTCATTACAGACAAACCAACAGACAGACGAGATGGCGCGACAAAAAAGTTTCAAAATCGTCTTAACACAGATAAATAATTTTTTTTTTTAAATCGGAGTAACTTTTTTTTTCTTATTTTTGACACGAACACGAACACCATAGCTCACACTACGATAGTTATAGTATACGTGTGAGCTAAAAAGATTATTAAACTTGACACTTTCCAATAAAAATAAAGTAAGTACATAATATACAATAAACAAGGTTAAAAATAAAATTTCGGACTTCCATTGTCTTTATTTATTTTAAAACACGACGTTTCGGTTAGTAAGTATCTCTAACCGTTATCAAGAAGTTTGTATTTAAGAGCCGTAAATATTTGTAGTAATAATGAAGAATTAACCACAGAAATTAACAACATTAAAAAGGACTTACAACAGAATGGTTATTCCGAGAAATTAATAAACTCAACGATATTTAAAATGAAAAACAAACCAAATGTACCAAATTCTCAAAATAATAATCCGGTAGGTGTTATTAACATTCCATATGTTCAAGGGATTTCAGAAAACATAAGACGAATAGCTAAACACTATAATATAAAAACAGTATTTTCTTCGGGAAATACGATAAGAAGTTTTGTAACTAAAACAAAACCAGACAATCCCTCAAATAATAAGGAATGTATTTACCAAATCCCGTGTGAGTGTGGTAAATCATATGTAGGTGAAACGAAACGCCCTCTTCAGGTTAGAGTAAATGAACATCTAAAAAGTACCCAATTAGGGGATATTGAAAAATCCGGTTTAGCAGATCATGCATGGTCAAATGATCACAGGATTCAGTGGTCAGAAGCTAAAGTTTTACATAAGGAGGCGCATTGGCGAAAACGAAAGTTTATTGAAGCTGCGTTTATAATGCAGAATAAAGAAGTTTTCAGTCAACCAAGTACGGACATACCAAACATATGGAAACCACTCCTTAAGGAAAACAGGCGTCTTACGATTAAAAAGGGGGCGGGCCGTCACCTGACTGCACACCAAGTAGTATAAGTAGTAGCCTAGAGACTAGATTGTTTAGTTTACACTTGATAACGGTTAGAGATACTTACTAACCGAAACGTCGTGTTTTAAAATAAATAAAGACAATGGAAGTCCGAAATTTTATTTCTACACAATCATTGTCTACGAGTTTCAAACAAAGAAACAAGGTTAATTTTGTAAGCCAATTAACTTAGATAAAAAAGGAACTTGAAACAAATTCATAATTAAATAGGAAATACACAAGGTTTCTTAGCAGGGACGGGTCCGGATTTTATTTAGAAAGTACTAACGCTACGACTTTTGCGTACGTACCATTCAGCTCAGCACAGCTTTTCTTAAATCTCAAAATTATAGACAGTTTCAGCTCATAACAAAACATTTTTTCCACACTATTTTTAGTGTAGAAAATTCTACTTTTCCACACAGAAATGTTAAATATAAAAAAACCTGTATAGATTTGAAGTTTCTATTGATAATATTACTTAAGACATGCCTTGGTTGCTATGGTGCAAGGTAAAATAATAAATTTTGTAAAACACTTGTTTCTTGGAAGAAGTAGCGTTATGTGGTGTAGATGTGTTTTCGTTTATTTTTATTATAATTTTATTTTTTTGTTTTCCTGACTCGTAGAAAAACAATAATTGTTCGTAACGCTTGCAGAAAACTATTTTTCTCACTGCGCATCGTTCCGTCAACGGCATTTGCCTGCGGAAAAATCGATTTTATGCACTAGTTAGGAAAATGTTTAAATAGTCTAAAAACAAGGGCAGATATGGATGATTCTACAAAAATGGTGCTGTGGAGTGGGAATGCATATTTTTCAAACACAGATTGCAAATGAAGCATAGTTTTAGTTATAAGAATTAAAACGAAATGTTTTCTTTATGAAGCATTTGAGTTTAATGTATAAAAAAAAATTGCAAGTTTATAATTTTTCTAATTACAAAGCAAATACCTCATTCCTCTGGTGTAGTCCCAAACCAAATATTAAAAACTCAAATTGAAAAAATATCCTAATAAATAATATTTAACCAAGTCTTAACTATTTTCAAAAAATTGATAAAACTTAAGTTTGCCATATTTTTGAAAATCCGAATTTACATCTTCTCCGGAAAATTTTACAATTTTAGACGTGCTCCATTTTTTCACAATATTTGTGAATATCACCGGTTAATTTCTAGAGAAAGAGACGGCCCTGGATATCTAATTTACTTGTGAGGGTGACAAGTTTTGACAGATAATGTCAACTTTAGTTTGGTTTAAGTTATAGATCTTTTTATTTTCGGCAGAAAATTAGTTTTTTTCGGAGAAATCAAAAAGGAACGCTTCAATTATCATTCCTCTGGTAAGTAAATATTCGACTTATATCAATAGTATAATTTTTTTGTTGATTGTTTTAAAATTATAAGTATAGGAACTTTGTTTATATAAAACTTAAGTTAAGTAGTCTAAATAGATTTTGATTTAAATTGGAAAACCATTAAAAAACTCATTCCTCTGGTACTCATCCCTCTGGAATTTTTATGCAATAATTCCTAAAATTCGGGAAAATAAATGTTTCTTAGCTTACACATAATTAGTTACATAAATTTAAAAAAACAAAATTATTTACTGTGCTGTACAGCGTGTCCCATTTTCGATGGGATTAAATGGGAAACTCGGTTATTATTAAAGATATTGATTTTCTGATCGCACCTTACCGTGCTCTTTTTTGGAGCCCTTAAAAATGGTGTAATCAGATTTTTGCTATACCCCGTGGTTTCGCTAATACAGAGAGTTTTTGAAAAAATTGCATTTTAATTAATTCTTTGTATCTCGCTTATTTTGCAAGGTATTTTTATTCTGTAAAAACCTTTCTATGGCAACTTTTTTAGAGCAATATAATGACGTTTTTAAATATTGTTTAGTTTTTGAGATATGGTATTTATCATAAAAAAATTAAATACGGACCTGGATTTTTTTTATTACTATTTTGATTGGTTCCATGCTATTATAACCCTAAAATGATAAAACTTTAATATTTTTTTGATTTAAGGTTAAAAAAACTATTTAATATTTGAAAAAAAAATATAGTCCAAACCTGGAAATTTCCAACCTAATTATAAATTAAAAATTGCAAGACACACTAGTTGAACGATTTTTAGTTTATCTGTTTTGAAATGATAATTAAAATATTTATAAATAAAGTAAAAAACGTTAAAAAGTTACAAAAATAATATCATACTAATTATTTGATGGTAGCACAGCAGGTCGTGAAATTTACAAAACAAAAGCGTGAAATTGACATTGTCATTTTACTTGTCATTTTTGTGAATGGCTTACAATTATTTTAAACTGGCTAGAAATCGACCATATCCAGATTTTGAAAAATGTGATATGTTTGACTGCTTTATTCAAGCAACAAATCCCAATATTTAAATAGCAGAAATATTTTTATGCAAAATGCGTTAAGAAAAATTACTCAAAAATGCCAACAATGTCTTACACATAATGGTAATCAGAAAAATTAGTTATTTTTTGTAATTTGTTTTTTTTTGTATTTTTCGTAGACTTTGTTTAATAAATCTGTAAATTAACGTAAAACCATTTTAATATGCTAAGTATCAAAACAGTTAAACTAAAAATTGTTTAACTAGCAATTTTTAATTTATATTTATGTTGGAAATATCCAGGTTCGGACTAATTGTTTTTTTTTAATATTAAATATTTTTTTTTACCTTAAAACAAAAAATTTTAAAATTTTTATTATGTTGTGATAATACTAGCATGAAACCAATCAAAACAGTAATAAAAAAAATTTAGGTCCGTATTTAATTTTTTTATGATAAATACCAGATCTCAAAAACTAAACAATATTTTAAAAAGTTGACAACGTCATTATTTTCTTCTAAAAAAGTTGCCATGAAAAGGTTTTTACAGAATAAAAATATCTCGCAAAATAAGCGAGATACAAGGGATTATTAAAAATACAATTTTTTCAAAAACTCCCTGTATTAGCGAAACTACGGGGTATAGCAAAAATCTCATTACGCCATTTTTAAGGGCTCAAAAAAAGAGCACGGTAAGGTGCAATCAGAAAATCAATATCTTTAATAATAACCGAGTTTCCCATTTAATCCCATCGAAAATGGGACACGCTGTACTGTTATTTAAAGGCAATGACCAAAAATGATATCCATATAGCCCACTTTTTGTAGAATCATCCATATATTTTATTTTTTAGATTTGGCAACACTGGCAACTATGGTCTAGGATTTTTTTGGAACGCTCGTCGCGGGTTATGTCTACCGACTTGCATATACAGTCGAACCTCTCTAACTCGAACCTCTATACCTCGAACCTCTCTATAACTCGAACCTTTTAAGTGGTCCCTGCACTTTTTATATGAATTTTAACCTCTTTAACTCGAATTTCTATAAGTCGAACTCTCCATAACTCGAACTGATTTGGTTGTCCCTTGAAGTTCGAGTTATAGAGGTTCGACTGTAATTTAAATTCGAAGGCGATACACGACACGACAATTTTGACTTAAGACGAGGTCCTCGTTTCGTCTTGTTTCTCAGCAGTAAATTTTTTAAGAGTTGTATGTTCGCTGGTAGAAATTAATCAAGTTGGACATACAGTTACTACGACTATCGTCGTAATTCACAGTTTTCACTGTTGTCTTGAAAACAGATACATAATTCACATAAAAACACAACATTTTTAAAATGATTAGTACGAAAATTGTTTGTCCCTACGCTTCAGATTCGCCACCTGGTGTCCCATCGTCTTCTAAAATAGGTACAATTAAATTGTCCTTAGACATTAGGTTGTACTTTGTCACAAACTGCGTAAACCTAAAAAATCAAAAATTATGCAGTTTTTTTGCAATTCCTAGGAATGCACTACTACTATTGAATCACGCGAGAATGGTTCAGGCTCTACAACCGGAATTTTAGCGTTATACATACTGCGTTTAATGAAAAGCAGAAAAAAATTGCATTCCAGCGATGTACATGGTACCCCTCTGGAAGCAGTGCTGCACGTTTCATAGCCATACGAAAAAAATTGTACACTTAAAATTTAAATGAAGATTTCGAGAAATATACAAATTTAACCATTTTTGGTACGTCTATGCAAGCTGCTTCGGGGGTAGGGGGGCGGCGATGGTATACCGGAAGGGCGAAAAAATATCGAAACACAAAATATCGAAAACAGAAAATATCGAAAATACAAAATATCGAAAACATACAAAATATCGAAACCACAAAATATCGAAACTACAAAATATCGAATTACAAAATATCGAAACTACAAAATATCGAAACCACAAAATATCGAAACTACAAAATATCGAATCACAAAATATCGAAAATACAAAATATCGAAAATACAAAATATCGAAAATACAAAATATCGAATCACAAAATATCGAACATACAAAATAACGAAATTAACAAATATCAAAAATAGAAAATTTCGAAACCTTAACATAATCCGACCCTGACGTAACCTAACCTAATCTGACCTAACCTCATAAAAATAGAAAGTGTCAAAAATCTAGCCTGACAAAACCTAATCAAATCTAGCCGAAATGAACCGAACCAAATCAAACTGAACCGACAATTTAAAAAAAGAAAAAAAACTTTCCTGACTTTCCGGGATCCTAGAGTGAATATGAACCGAACCGTACCGAACCGAACCGAACCAAACCGAACGTAACTACAACACGGCTAATTAGGTTTGGTTAGGTTCGGTTCGATTCGGTTCGGTTCGAATTCACAGCTTCTAGGATCCCGGGAAAGAACTCAGGAAAGTTTTTTTTTTTAAACTTGTTGGTTTAGTTTGCTTTGGTTCGGTTTGATTTGGTTCGGTTAGATTTCATTAAGTTTCGTTAGGTTAGGTTTTTGAAACTATATATTTTCGTGTGGTTATATCAGATTAGGTTACGTTAGATTAGGTCAGGGTCAGGTTAGGTGAAGGTTCCGAAATGTTCTGTTTTTTATTTTCGATATTTTGTTGTTTCGATATATGTATTGTATTTTCGATATTTTGTTATTCGATATTTTGTATTTTCGATATTTTGTTGTTTCGATATTTTGTATTTTCGATATTTTGTTGTTCGATATTTTGTTGTTTTCGATATTTTGTATTTTCGATATTTTGTTGTTTCGATATTTCGTTGTTTCGATATTTTGTATTTTCGATATTTTGTAGTTTCGATATTTTGTTATTCGATATTTTGTAGTTTCGATATTTTGTAGTTTCGATATTATGTACTTTCGATATTTTAATTCGATATTTTGTTTTTCGATATTTTGTGTTTCGATATATTTTCGCCCTTCCCCGTAGAACGTGGTGATTTTGTGCCTGGCAGGTTACAATTTAAAGGTGTATTAGCCCATCCCCACGAACCACGTGATCACGGATTTCAAAGAAGCGCACGGTTCCTTATAGATCTCGGTCAACGTTGGACATATTGAGAAACAGCTGTGCGGGCCATTACATAAATGGTAAGAGATTTGAATATTTTAAAAAACAAAAACTATTCGATGTAGCCAAGATATAAGTTGTGTGCAGTGTTCGTTATAGTTTATTTAAGTCCAATTACAAAGCTCTTGAAGTCATAATTAATAAAATCTCAACAAAATGCGGGGTGAAATTGTGACAGTATTAAAACCGTAGTGATTATAACAATGTTTTTGTTGTTTATAGCGATGCCGTCAGAGCTGCAAAAAATCTCGACAGGACGCTTCAGAACTAATTAAAATTGATAAGGATCAATAAAAATTAGGTCAGGACAGGACTTTCAAGGTTTGGTTAGATTTCGTTAGGCGTTTTTTTTGTTTTTGGTCATCATTTCATGCCTAAGCCGGACAAACCAATAAGGACTGACAGGACCTACAAAAGTATGGATTATACAGGGTGTTCCAACTTAAAGGTAACAGAGGTGTTTTTGGGTATTTTTCGTGCGAATTTGGACAAACGCTCGGACACGTCGATTTTGTGTACGAGGGAGACACTTTTTGGCTATCTTGAAATTTTTGTAGCACGCACTATCTTCGAGGGGTATACTTTACCCCTATATTTTGAATAGGGAAAGTGGGTCTAGTGATAGCTTGTTTTGAAGCTCTCTTGAATATCTTTATAACCATGTAAAAATTTTGAAAATCCATAGATTAGTTTTTGAGATATTTGCTTTTAAATTTTAAAATTTTACATGGAATGATAAAATAAAAATTTAATCCAAAAAATATAAAATTCTGATGAAATTTTTATTTTATCAGTCCATGTTAAATTTGAAAGTTTGAAGGCAATTATCTCAAAAACTAATGGATAGACTTTTGAAATTTTTCAAAAGACATTCAAGAGACCTTCAAAACAAGGTATCACTAGACCCAGTTTCCCTAGTCAAAATATAGGGGTAAAGTATACCCCTCGAAGATGGTGCGTGCTACAAAAATTTTAAAATAACCAAAAAGTGTCCCCCTCGCACACAAAATCGACGTGTCCGAGCGTTTGTCAAAATTCGCACGAAAAATACCCAAAAAGATGTCTGTTACCTTTTAGTTGGGATACCCTGTATAAGGACCTGTACAAAATTTTAGCTATTGATCAGATCCTCAATATCATTCTCCAGGAGTGGCAGAAAGGTTCTCCTTCTTAAAAAAATTTTGGGGAGCCTCTTTCCATCAGGGAGTTTTGTTATTTACTTCTTTCATTAAACGCAGTATCTGAACCTGTAGGGCCCTCGATATTTTTTATCTAAACCTTATTTTTTACTTCAAATAAAGATTATTTGTGTTTAGACTATCTAAAGAATTATGATTTGTTTAATTTTTATTCTTACAAAATTAATTAAAACATATTTTCCTTTCCTCAAAAATTTTACTTTTGCTTACCACATATACCGTGTAGTGTAAACAGTTGTTTTACTAACCTTTTGCAAAGGCAGGTCTCATTTTCAAACTCGTCAAAGATAGACCGGTGATGGAAGTAAGCGTGTGAAAATATTCGATACACCCTCCGGCATACCGAACCTAAAAACAGAAACTCTTCTAGTAATTTTCGAAAGTGTATAAAGTAATTGCTGGTTCGTTTCCACGCCCTTAGTTAAGTTTTTGAACTACAAAACATTTTTATTTTATTTTATTTATTTTTTGAAATTTGATTTCAAACCGGTGTTATAAATAACACTCGGTACCTTGGGATAATTAAAACCAGATATGTTTATTTTGATTTTAAAATGTTAAAATTAAACCTGGAGCAATTCTATTACACACCGACCTCGATGTGTCCTTGTTTATCACACCTGATATTCCGTTTTCCTATTTCCTTTAAACTGACCCATTTAAAAATACGATCTACATCGAGTGGAGTCAAGAAGCGAACGAGGAAAACATCGAAACAACAAGAAGAGTGTGCTTCAACCGTCTGTCCCTGCCAGACGTATACTGGGTTGATCATAGCCGCCCTGTGGCATCAATTTACGGCCCTTGCCGAATTAATTAGTGTCGAACTAAACCTAATTAAACAACAACTCAAAATCGTTAAGCCGCGCGCGCGCAAAACATAACAGTGCAAAACATAACAGTGCAAAACATAACAGTGCATTAAAGATATTAGTGCGGTTAAAACCATAAAACATATAAAAAGCTAAACAAGGAGTTAACAACGCCGAACGAAGACATACCATCATAGGATTACTCCATTTCCATGGTACCCTTCCTTTGTAAGAAAACAACATCGAGGTAAGTCATTTTTTTCAAACATAACTCTTTTTTTAGCTCCTTTTCTCTCCTTTTCATACCCATTAAGGGTTGTTCGCCCACCTCACTGCGTCAGCTGAAATTACGCTTCTGTTGTTCCCGCGCTCCCTATTGTTTACAGTAGGTGTCCGATTGAGTGGTAGCTCCATAGCTCTCTAGCGAAGAAGCTATTACACACTCGGCCCGTTTCAATTGCAAGTTAGCACCACACAAAATCCGCTTTGTCATAAGCAATATTTTTATTTAATAAACTTCTATAATT
Source organism: Aspidapion aeneum (assembly GCA_963576565.1). Taxonomy (NCBI): domain Eukaryota; kingdom Metazoa; phylum Arthropoda; class Insecta; order Coleoptera; family Brentidae; genus Aspidapion; species Aspidapion aeneum. The sequence goes on along the minus strand of OY755042.1, from coordinate 3,668,676 downwards.
ACACACTTTTTCTTTCAAGACTAGAAAACAAAAAAGTTTTGACCTACTACCCCTTTCAATACAATACATTATTTACATAACACTGCAATTATGCAATTAGTTTAAAAAAATATGTTTACTACTCAAACCCCTAAACTCACACTCTTTCTTTTCTATAATATGTCATTTCTCAAAAAAAATCCCTGACTTTCCCTGACCAACTTATGGAAATATCCCTGACCAATATCAAAACAAAAAACAAAAAAAAAAGCCTCCTCCATGCCCTTCAGCTGACCCGACAACACCTTTTTATTATATTTTTATTTATTTTGGAGAACAATACAAACATAAAATAACATTATAGATATATACCTTACATCAAGTACAGGGTGTCCCAAATTGGGCACTTTTAGGGGGTTTAAGGTACTTCTAGGGGAGACAGAGAAAAACTGACCACGCATTGCGAGGCTCAAATTTCAAGAGAAGCCTTATAGTGAAAACCGCATTTTGAAATATCGTCTCGTCTTTGAGCTACGGGGGCTTTTTAAGAAGTCTGCATTTTTGAAGGGGGTCTATAACTTCGTTATTAGTGGAAATTTTGATTTAGAGTAAATTGCAGTTTTATAGACTTTGTCACGAGGAATTCACCCGCTAAATTATATTTTAACTGTCACTTTTAGTTTTTGAGATATGACATAAAGTTGCATTTTTTCTTATGGAATGGCCTATATTTTAATTAATTTTCGAATTCGTCATTGAATTCTTTTCAAAATGATGTATCATATGTTATAGTTTGATTGAGCGATTTAGGAGATATTCAGCTTTTTCACTTATTTCTAGTGCGCTATGATTTCCTGCTGAGGCAGGTAAAGGCACAACACAGTATTTTTATTATTTTACGCAGTCACAAATATAGTAAGGCTGGTTTGGAAAAATTATAATTCAGCTGACGGCCCTCAAAGCCTAGTTATAAAAAGTTTTAAAAAATGATACATATTTCAAAATAAAATTAAAACGCTTTTGTGCAAAATAATTTCATATCAAAGCGTAATGTCAAATTGTTTAAACAATTGAAAACAATGACAAAACGCCAAGACGCAAGGCCAACTTGATTTGCATAGTATAAGACAACAAAACTATAGGAGCATTGAAGTAGGATTTGACCGCAAGGCTTTCACGTCAATGGCGCATGACGTCATTCAACGCACACTAGACAAAAATTAAAAACTTTAATTATCTCCGAAACCGCTCAATCAAACTATGACATATGATACATCATTTTGAAAAGAATTCAATCACGAATTCGAAAATTAATTAAAATATAGGCCATTCCATAAGAAAAAAATGCAATTTTATGTCATATCTCAAAAACTAAAAGTGACAGTTAAAATTTAACTGAGCGGTTGAATTCCTCGTGACAAAGTCTATAAAATTGCAATTTACTCTAAATCAATATTTCCAATAATAACGAAGTTATAGCCCCCCTCCAAAATGCAGACTTTTCAAAAAGCCCCCGTAGCTCAAAGACGAGACGATATTTCAAAATGCGGTTTTCACTATAAGACTTCTCTTGAAATTTGAGCCTCGTAATGCGTGGTCAGTTTTTCTCTGTCTTCCCTAGAAGTACCTTAAACCCCTCAAAAGTGCCCAATTTGGGACACCCTGTACATGTATATTATTTAGGTAATATTCTTAAAACATACAAAAGGTAACATTACTAATATTACGTTACCAATCTAGTAGTCTACATTTACACAAAAAAAGGAAAGTGTGCTTTCGTTTAAAAAAGGATCAAGAAAAATTAAACATACATTTTGTTCATTCAACTGGTAATATAAGTTAGTATTTTTAATCTGTACACTGCAAGGTTAAAATATTTTTATTCTGTACACTGCAAGGTATTTTATAATTTTTTTCAATTTCATAATCTTCTTGTTCTCTCTCATTTTTCATATTAGCTCACACTACTACTATACTATAGTAGTGTGAGTTATGGTAATTTTCTCGAGAAAAAAAAAGTTGCTCCGATTTCTAAAATTTTTATATATCTTTGCGTTTCAGATGATTTTGAAACTTTTTTGTCTTGCTGTCTGTATGTCTGTCTGTAACGACCAACCCGCATAACTCAAAAACCGCTTGTCCGATTTAAATGAAATTTGGTAATTAGGCTGTGTCTTGGGCCGTGGTGGTCCCATTAAAAAATGAAGGAAATCCACCGGACGCAAGTCACATAAAAGGGTGGGGGTAGATTTCAAAAATGAGTTTATGTGAAAATATGGCGTGTGTGATATCAAACGAAAGGTAATTAAATCTGGAGTTAAACAAAATTAATTTTAAGTAATTAAAAAAAAAGGGTGGGGGTAGATGTCAAAAATTAGAGTTTAAGTGAAAATATGGTGTGTATGATATCAAACAAAAGGTAAATGAGTCTGGAGTTAAACAAAATACATTTTAGTTTTTAAAAAAAGGGTGGGGGTAGATTTTAAAAATTAGAGTTTAAGTCAAAACATGGCTTGTGTGGTATCAAACAAAAGGTAATTTAGTCTGGAGTTGAATAAAATATATTTCAGTTTTTAGTTATATTAGCTCACACGTACACTATAACTATAGTACCTAGTGTGAGCTTAGGGGCCCATATATTGGCAGAGTATTTTTTTGACCCACCCACTAAATTCAGGCAAAATATCATGGCCTAGCCACAGTTTCTTAAACGTGCACTTTTTGTTAACCATATATTATTTTATTTATAAAACATTAAAAAACTGAAACATTTAAAGAATGGTCAGGACAGGTATTCTCGTAATCAAAAACGCATAGCGTTTTTAAGATGCTCACCGGTTTATGACGTCAAATTCGCTAAGTAACTGACAAAAAGTGCAAAAATGGTATTCACGTATCATTGCACTGAGCATTTTTTTAAAACGGTAACCGTGTTTAAAAACACCTACCAATTGGCATCTGTTTCTAGAAATCGCTTGGCGTTTTTAAAATTCCAACCTATTAAAAAGTATTATGCACACTATTTTTAATTTTTTTGGCTAGTTTCGTATTTATAGTAGTTAAAGGAGGCCTTCAGCCTATACTTTAAAGTACAATGAGGTACCAAAATAGCTACCTTCCTTATTCTTCAAGGTAGAAATAAAGGATTTTAAGGAGTTTGTGAAAAAAGATTTACTGTATTTCTCAACCCTCTGGAATCTATACAGATAAAAAATAATTAAAAATTGTCTATGGGCAAGTTTTCTACACTTCTATATGTAAAGGTACCCTGTAGAGTAGGTACCCGAGTATTTGAGCCTTGAAACACCCTAGTATGAGCGAGTGTATTCAGTTGGAACAATGAAATGGTGGTGGTGGTGGTGCCAAAGCGTAAGAAATTTAAATTTTAATAATTATTGAAGATTTTTAACTAAACTTTTTTCTAAAACCTTATTTTATTTTATAGGTAAATTTAGTGGGAATAAGGACACTGTTGTTCTGGTAAATATACGTTTTAATCCATCGGTAACGTTTCGACTATGGTTTTTGTCTTCATCAGACCTTCAGACTATATCGTACATTGGAACAACAAAAAACAAGAATTCAAGCACATCAGGAAAACAAACGGCACAAAATTAAAAACGAATTTTGCCGCCGATAATATAACCTGTCTGATAAACAAAACAAAAGAAAATATAAATAATTAGCAGATTAATGTTGGGTTTCGTTTTTAATTTTGTGCCGTTTGTTTTCCTGATGTGCTTGAATTCTTGTTTTTTGTTGTTCCAATGTACAATCTAGTCTGAAGGTCTGATGAAGACAAAAACCATTGTCGAAACGTTACCGATGGATTAAAACGTATATTTACCAGAACAACAGTGTCCTTATTCCCACTAAATTTACCTATAGTTGCATTGCAAGGACGTGATAAGTTTACCTTATTTTATTTGTTAGAATATGATGAAAATTTATGGTTTACGTCTATTTAACATTTATTGTTATATACCCTAGGAGTGTAGGGGTCATTACAATCATGTTAAGACACCGCTAGCCCAACATTTCTTATTAAAACCATTTCAAACCACCACCTTCTCTAGATTTTCGGTTTTTTTAATCAATAAATACCAAAAATAACTAAGTGGGGTGAAAAAAATCTCTAATGTATGCCACAAATGTCAAAAAACATAACAAAAAGCGAGAATTTGAAGGATGGTTAGCGAGTTCCATCCCAAGGGCGCGTTTATCAACGTGAATACCAAATTCGATCGGTCAGCGCAAATGCCATGCGTGAAGGATGCTGTGCGTTTCGCTTAGCGTTTTCAAAACGTAACGCAAGGCCAACACAAAAATAGAGACCACGACCCTGAAAAAAAAAATCAGCTGTTCTCCCGGGGCTGAATTTTACATTGGGTCTTATGGGAGGTCAGACGTTTTTTTATGATATTTTCAAAATGGCACTACAGATTTCCGCAAAATTTCACTGAAATATTCTCAGACACCATCCCGATATTCCACCAAAGGTTTGTAAGGAAGCAACATGATTAAAAGGTTAAAATCTTCAAGATTTAGCATTTCTTATTTTTAATTCAAATTACCCGCCATGTACCACATGCCAACTATTATATTTGACATGTATTTGACTTTGTCATATGTGATTGTCACATTCGCTTCTCCTTTAAACTTAATTTTTGTGTGAGCTAATGAAGCGGCTATGAAAAATTAGGGCTTACTATACATTAAAAAAAAATTGTTCTGCCAGAATAAAGTAAAAACAATCTCAAAAACGGCTTTATTTAAAAAAAAATCAAATATTCATGAACCGTCATTCCAACTTCAATATTTTAAAGACAATCAGCTGTGTCGTAACGTGACCATCAAAAAAAAATCAGCCCCGGATGTGACGTCAACAAAGTGGAGGATCGTGGCCCGTCCATTTTGATAGCCCTGCGTAACGTTTTTAAGCCAATTTATGAGAATCCCAGTCCAGATATTCCAACAAAACAAGACATTTATAGACGAAATAAAAAACACAAGTGTGGGGAAATTAAAGATTGGCCACAGTATATTTTTCACAACTGAGGTGTTGTATTTGCTTTTTGTTTATATGCTACAATAGTAGGGCATGGGAATATCCACTCAAATACTCTCATTCGGCAAATATCCGACTTTCCAGACTTTTGAGTATTGTACAGGGTGATTTTTTATAATTGCAAGATCGCTATAACTCGGTTATTATTGGGAGTAGAAAGTTCAAGCAAAAACACTATGGCTCTATCTTTGTTAGTTTTCGAGATATTGACGATTGAAATTCCGAAAATTAGCAAATTTTAAATACGGTGCGGAGTATTTCCTGTGACAAATCACAAACAATATTAAGATGTGTGGAACAAGACGCTAGCGCTACCAAGTCCACTTTCAATCCCTGACTTCGCATGCGCAGATCTACCAATATTATTTACGTCATGTATTAGAATAGATGAATACAGGGTGATTTTCACTTGAATGATTCTAACCACATGAAAATAGAAAGTTTCAAAAACCTAACCTAACAAAACCTAATCAAATCTAATCGAACCGAACCAAAGGAAACTGAACCAATAATTTTTTTCAAAACAAAAACTTTCCTGACTTCCTGCCCGGGATCCTAGAGGATGTGAATCCGAACCGAACCAAACCGAACCTAACTAAACTGAACCAAACCTAACCTAACCAAACTAAACTACAACACGTACTGCTAATTAGGTTTAGTTGGGTAGGGTTAGGTTTGGATAGGTTCGGTTCGGTACGGTCCGGTTCGGATTCACATCCTCTAGGATCCCGGGTAGGAAGTCAGGAAAGTTTTTTTTCAAAAAAATATTGGTTTAGTTTGCTTTGGTTCGGTTCGGTTAGATCTGATTAGGTTTCGTTAGGTTTGGTTTTTGAAACTTTCTATTTTCATGTGGTTAGAATCATTCAAGTGAAAATCAGCCTGTACATCTCTTCTAATACATGAGGTAAATAATATTGGTAGATCTACGCATGCGAAGTCAGGGATTGGAAGTGGACTTGGTAGCGCTAGCGTCTTGTGATGTACAGATACCTAATGACATTGTCAGTGCCAAATTTTAAATATTTATCAACAATGTTGCTTTATTCCAATGCAGAAAAGCAAGAGATACTTTTATTATATGCGAAAAATAATAAAAATGCCACTGCTACTGCGAGATAATGTCGAGAACTGTATCCAGCCCGACAATGTCCTAATATATCCACAATTCTTAGGATATATAGAAAATTTCGTGAAACATCGTCTGTGGAACGAAAAAAACGAAGAGGCTAATTTAAATATTTTACTACATTTTCAAGAAAGCCCACAAATTTCTATAAGAAAAGTATCTTCCGCATTAGTGCAAGAAGGACAGGAACGCTTGACGTCTTTTACCAAAGTAAGAAGTGTTAGCTCCCGCTAAATTTCGCGGTTTGTAAATTTTAAAACCACACAATTGGATGACGGATAGAGTGCATTTTCGCGCATTTTGGACATGCGCACCAAGAATCAGTGAGATCCTTTTTCGACCGCCTCGAGAAATGGCGTGTTAATTTACTTTCTCCAACTATTTCAAATTTCTACACTTGAAAGTGCTCGATTTTGGTGTACTGAAGCATATAACTAGAAACTTCAGCCCTTCAGCTACGTGGTGACATCATTAGATCCAGACAGGGGCCCCTTGGAAGTGCAGAAATTGGCTGCAAACTGGTGAGTGCTTTGTTTCTGATTTCCGTTGTGTGGTGCCCACAATTGACCTATGGACCTTTTTAATTATTTCGTAATTTCATATCAATATATTTATGTTTGTTCACGCTTTCATTAATTAAAATATATACAGTCCATTGCAGTTATCGTTTTTCTAACTGCGGGCAAACAAGAAGTGTCCTAAGAACAAATTCTTATTGGACATATAAACAACAAGAACTTCAAGGCCTAACACCCGATCAGAAAAGAAAAAGGGTAGAGTTTTGTCACTTTATGCATGAAAGACTAAACGCAGAACCCCGTTTTTTAAATCACATTTTGTGGTCGGATGAGTCGACGTTTACAACTTGTGGTCTACCAAATAGACAGAATAGCAGACTATGGTCCACGACTAACCCTAATTTTGTAAAAAAAATTAAAAGATAGGGAAGACAATCCGTGAATGTCTGGTGTGGCATACTGAACGACCGTGTTGTTGGGCCATTTTTTTTAGCACTCTTTAACGGGACAAATTAATTTAAATTTTTTACAAAATTAGTTAGAAAATTTTTTGGATGACTTGCCACTAAATCAAAGAAGAAGATTGATTTTTCAGCAGGATGGGGCTCCTCCTCATAATGTTCATGAGGTTCGAGAATTCTTAAATAATAATTTTAATGAATGGGGTGGGAAAAACGGCACAATACGCTGGCCACCCAACAGTTTTGATTTAACTCCTTTAGACATTTTTTTATGGGGTCACCTTAAAGATAAAGTTTACAGATTAGAAGCGAGGAATACTCGAGAGCTCAGAGAATTAATATCACCGTCTGTCAATGAGCTTAATGAAAATTTTTCTAATTTAATAACCAGAACAATAAATAATTTAAGAGACCGGTTTCAAAAATGTATTGAAGTCAATGGTGATAGGTTTGAACATTTGTTACGTTAATTTTTACTTATTTATGGATTTAAAACAATTAAAACATTAAAAAAATTGTCGTCTTTTGATTTTAAATTTCTATGAAAATTGACAAAGATGATTATTTATATTTATCAAACTGTCAGTCAATATTGTTTCAGTTTGTTATTTACAGTCTATACGTTAAATACTCCGCACCGTATACCTATTTAAAATTTGCTAATTTTTGGAATTTCAATCGTCAATATCTCGAAAACTAACAAAGATAGAGCCATAGTGTTACATATATCTGTAAAGCTAATTTTTTGCGGAACTTAAAAATACAAAAATAAATAGGGTGTTCCCTTTAAAAAAAATGATCTGATTGTCGCCCCCTGTATATTATAACCTATAAAAAAATACTAATGGTGGGTCTAAAGTGGCCATAATTTACCAAACTGAACAGCTTTTGTTTGAACTTTCTACTCCCAATAATAACCGAGTTATAGCGATTTTGCAATTATAAAAAATCACCCTGTACCTGACTCTCCCTGACCACTTTTTTTATCCCTGAATTTCCAGGTTTATCCAGAATAAATGGACACCTTGCAAATAACTGATAGACTTACCTAGTTTAGCTACCGAAGATTCTTTTATACTAACCCGGCTGGGAAAGTATTTGTTGCTATTTAACAGACACGCCGCGCCATCTAGCGTGTGCCGCGTGTAGTCTATGGCCGGACACTCTTTTGGCGTTTTGTGCGCCGCACACAAGAATATCCATTGCTCTGTAGCAGTCATTTGGGTGCAGGTTTCCGGATGGCATTCGCCTTGTAGGCGCACTGCTAGCCCATTAAGTTCCATACAAAATTGTCTAAAAGTAAACTGATCTTAAAGCCAGATAAGATAGACCCTAAGAACATTATCGTTATGGGAGATCACCGAGCTTATTACCTAGCCGTGTTGCCAACTATTCGAAAGCGAAAATACGTAGCGTGAACGCGAAAAATCTGTAGAAATCCCTAGGTTCAAAGAAGACTAAAAACAAAAAAAGGTGCTTTTTTACAATTAAAGTTTATATTGGTTTGATTTTTTTCTTTTTTTGACAGTGAGAGGAGTGCACAACTTTTTTGATTCGGAATTGCACGAGAACGGTACGGTACCTACTGCTCCGTTCCAACGGAACCAAATAAACTTTTTTGCAGTGCCGCCAATTTTTTAAACGGCTAAACCGTTATAATTAGAAGAAATAAAAAGTACGTACTTTTTTAACCTTTTTTTATTTAGTTAAGGTACGTACAAACACTAATATTTTCTAGTGCAACATACATAACGTAAAACATAGTTTAACTGGTTTAACTTTCGTGGCGCGAAGCGTTGTTTGACTCCCCATCAAACAACGCGCGAAGTAATACAATTCGTTCTAAATAGTGTTGCAACAACCGTCCGCTAGATGTCTAGAAAAATAAGGTCACTGATCCAAGCAAAACCTTTTTACAAAATGATTAAAATGTAGGAAAAAAAAGTAAAGATAATAGGGACCTATTGCAATAGTGCCAGGCACAAATTGTGCCGGGCACTATATTGACAGTTTCGCATTACAAACTGACAGTTGATCTTTCAAAATTGACATCGAATTTATAAATCCCGTCGTTTATTTTCCATTAATAGTGGCGTAAACTATTAAATCCGGCTCGTATAATACACAAAGGCCTAATTTTGAAAGGACACAGCTGTTCTTATAATGAGAAACTGTCAATATAGTGCCCGGCACAATTTGTGCCTGGCACTATTGCAATAGGTCTCTACTGAGGACTGATAAGGAGGAATGAGGCGCGGCCGCCGTTGTGTTTCGATGTTTATCGTATTTTCGTAGGGTTCGGTTCGGTTCGGTTCGGTCCGTAGGGTTGGCACTATTGCTACCTACACACCTTTAAACATTGGGGGCGCCACAGTATTCCACTTCCACAGTTCAATTAATAATTTTGCATCGATTCTCTGCGGCGCCGGCGGCGTACACATGGAAAAATCGCTAGTTAGCGGAACAATATTATTTTAATTGCAAAACCTTAAGAATTTCGGGTTGTTTCCAAAAGCTAGAAGGTAAAGATATAAAATTTCCTATTTTAAAGATTTCCTTTGTTCTGTCTATACAGGGTGAATTATAAACTTATGGCGTCAAACAAACTTTTTTTAATTAAATTACTCTATACCGTGTGTCCCATATAAAAGTAACTACATGGAGTCTTATGGGGATTTCCGGTCCTTATGGTGTCCAGCGATAAGAATAGCACCAAGGGAACCCCTAGCTGTCTTAAAAGGCGACTAAAGGGACCTCGACCCATGGGTAAATGGGTAGTCTGGTAACGGACGAGCATTGACCAGTATGTTAACAAAAAAAATAAAAACTGGTAACCTTTGGGACCACACCAGATAACATCTATAGTAAAGGGGATGGGTTAATCTGGTGATTTTCTGAATGGATTTGGTGGCCTGACCATTCAGGAAATCACCACATGGGACTGGGTATATGGAGTGCCTATTTGGAGCTAGCAGCTAGTGCGGCAACATTGTGGCTCTCTGTGATGATTCAATGATTCATATATGAGCGGGCCTTGCAGTCCTTCCACTGCGACCACTAGTGGGTCTATTGTGGCTCACTTTTGAGTGGTTTATCATCACTGTATGCCTAATCCTTCAAAAAGGTTAGCTATCAGTTTGGGTGAGACACTGTTCAGATCTTCTGAATCAATCTGAGGTTTACCGAAAGTGTTTTGACGTAAACGTGCAATAGCCGGACATTCGCACAGTACATGTTTAACTGTTTCATCATCCTCCATGAGTCTACATTCAATCTCTTCTGTTATTCCCATTCTGTGCATGGGTACTCTTAGTCGGCAGTGACCCGTAAAAAGTCCAGTCACTATACGGATCTCCTGTCTGGTAAGTCCAATGATATTTCTGGCTCTCTTCTGACAAGGTCCTTTAATGAACTCTTTAGAGTGAGCCAGTTCTGGTATATTCATCCAGTATTGTTGGAAGCTGTCCTCCATCCATCCCAATATAGTTAATTTAGCAGCATTGTATGATATGCCCAGGGCTGGTTCGGGGCCGAAAAATTCGGCAGATGCCGCTTCCCTCGCTGCCTGGTCCGCGGCCTCATTTCCCTCGTGCCCAGAATGCCCTGGTATCCATACGGCACACAGTTCAATGGCTACGAGTTCGGCCTGAAATATAGTAGCCAACTTGCCGAGACTATGTTGAATCTCGGATACTAACAACTCCAGATCCAACGCCTGATGGCATTTTGGATCAGTCGGTATACCAGAAGCTATCATTGTTTGAAAAGTTGGTCCTGTTTTTTAACCATTCCTCCCTCTCTGAGAGTATAATGTTGTATAGCTTTCTGCAGTACACCGTGTTGTGGCTCTCTGTACCCTGTTGATTATGTCTCTGGCCTAAAATATAATCTGAAGTCTACTGGGTTCTAGACAGGGTGTTTCCTAAACATTGATCAAAAATTCGTGGTGTGATTCCTGGAGTATTTTCATGAAAAAAAGTTCCTAGAAACATTTGTCGAAAAATGGTTCCTAAGGGAGCTGCGCCCCTTTTAAAAAGGGCACCCTGAAGGGCATGCTGTTTTCGGCTACTAAACGTGAGATTTTTAACAAATACTCAGACTTATAAGAATAGGAATTACGAGAAATACAAGATTTTTTTTTACTCTATAGGAATAAAAGAGGCTTGAAGAAAAAATATTGATATTCAAGAATGACCTTATAAACCGAAAGCTAGCACCGAACCGAACCGAACCCTCCCCCCTATGTGGAAACTTTCGAAACACATATTTTTGCTATTGGAATCTAGTATCAGGTTTTACTTGTTTGCCACTTGTCAACTACATCATATAGGTACTTATGGGGTAGAGAGGGGAGAAGCACCCACACAAAACTAGTCAAAGTACAAAACTAATTACAAAAACTTACTTATTCTTTAAAAAAATGTTACTTTTAAAAAATTTGGTTAACTAGCTGCCGAGATATTCCTTTCTTTTCGAAAAAAGAAAACGCTTATTGAGGGTGCAAACATAAGTTGGGTTGAGTTTTAAGTTGGCTGGTTCACCACATACACCACTCATTCGAGAAATACCCAAAGTTTTAAGATAACGCATTTAAAAACGTGATTGTAAAGTTTATTGAAAGTAAATCAGAAAAAACGATGCATATCGAAGGATGATCAGCTGAACCAAATTTATACACCATCCTACAGAACTTTAATAATTTTTTGGTCCTGTAGTGTCCTGTATAGTTCTGTACATGTCCTGTATCATTGGCGTAGCTAGGGGCGGGGCCAGGGGGGGGCTGGCCCCCCTGAAGTCTCTCAGGCCCCCCCTAAGATATTTTAGGCCTCCCCTACCGACTACTAGTAAAAGAACATGACGCTGAAAATACATACTTTTCTATTATTCGGGAAATATTCAAACAAAATAGGTGCATTCAAATTTAAAATCATTCAGATAATGTTTACATTTCAGGAAAAAGCCCTTGTCTTGCGGAATTAGGCTTTTTCTCTTTAAATTATCGGTAACTTTTCTGCACTTATGCAATTTCCTGAAAATATTTTTTAAATTTAAACATAATTATGCATATTGAATATTTCATACATATTGGCGACATCTTGTAAAATATTATAGAAGTGTAAGTTGAATTTCGCATTTAATAAAGACAGCGACCTTTGCCCCTCTGTCTCCGAAATCGGGTTGTAGATGTCGTAAGGTTATAAAAGACCTTTTTAAACTGTTTTTCTAAAATAAATATAATAATCTTTTTAGTTTTTTTGAGGTTAGCGTTTAGTGTCTTATGGAAATTTTCCGATTTTGGTGAGAATTTCATAACCATTTTCATATTAAGTTTTCCCACGTCGTTAAATGGAATAAATTCGTCGAGCAATACCGGGAAATTTTTAATATTAATACTTCTGCTCTAAGAGCAGAAATGACCGTTTTAAAGAATTGTATTTTTTGGTTAAATCAAACTGTTGGTCATGATTCTATCAAACAACATATAGCAGAAAACACCTATCCAAACCTCTACCAACTTTTTAAAGTTGCGAGTATTCTTCCAATTTTAAGTGCAACTTGCGAGAGGTCTTTCTCTGCCATGAGGAGAGTTTTTAATTGGCTTAGAACAACTATGACTCAAGAGAGACACTCAGGTTTGTCATTGTTATTCATAGAAAAAGATGTTGAGGTCGACTTAGACAGTGTGGTAGATGCTTTCAGTCAGCGACGTAGAAAACTTTCTTTGTAGAATTGCTGAATTACATACTTCCTGTGTATACATATAAATAAGTTGGTAAATGTATTATTAAATTTGTTATATTAAAATATTAGAACATTTAATGCGCGTATTTTTTTTTAATCATTGCACACTTTGCACGACTCTTTAAAACCTATGTTTGCTTTTTGTTCAAGACCGGGGCCACGGCCCCCCCTGAAAAGCAAGGCTAGCTACGCCAATGCTGTATAGTCCTGGCTGTGGGGTCCTGTATAGTCCTGTGGCCTGAAAAGGCGCCCATAAAAAAATTTGCGACCAAATAAAACAAAAAAAACTTATCACGTCCTAACTCTCGTTGTTCTTAGAGAGCCGATTTGCCTTTGCCGGCCTTAGTACTTAATCATGCTTAGGGCACCCCTCAGGTGCCAGTACCCGGGGTCCTGTGGAAGTCCTGTATAGTCCTGTGGAGTCCTGTATAGTTCTGAAGGGTCCTCTAGAAAAATTTGTACACCTACTGTGGGCAGCTGATCACCCCTTGATGCATATAAAATATCTAAAACGGGAAAATTGTAGCACCCACGGCGTTTCTCGTGCGTTCTTGTCAGTTTCCCGTTTGCAACTCGCGCGTGTCTTGGTGCGGGGATAAATCATATGCATATTCTCCGCGAAATTTGAAATAAAAAATATTATTAAAATATAAAGTTGGCAAATAATTCTTGCACCAACACTTATGGCTCGGAAGCTAATGAACCAATTTTTATAAAAGCGACATTTTATAAAAGAAAAAATAAAACCAATTTTTATGAAAGTGACATTTTATGAAAGAAAAAATAATCTTCTAAAAGTTTAAGTAATGAGTTTTTTACTTTGAGCACTTTTGTCTAGGTAATACTCCCCTCTCCCCCTGGGTGTATGCAGTAATTGATAAGGGGCAAAAATGTACCACCTGAAATTAGATTCCAATACCAATAAAAAAAAATACACGTGTCGCAAATTCCCACGCAGGAGGGAGCGGTACCCTTTAACCCTCCTCCTCGAATTCCTCACCTAAATACGCCCATAAATCCGTATTTCTACCAGAATAGGGGGGGCACCGGTGGCATTGACCTTGCTATGGTGCGCCACTGATTAGGGCTTACCTTAAATGCTCATATTTCCATACACCTTCATCTTGAGATTCTGGCATTTTTAAAATTAAATCAATGTTGGTAGGATCTCGTCTGATTAGTTGCTGGATGTACTGTTGAACAGCCAGAGTGCTGTCCATCTCTTCAAACGGTTCATCTGGCCAGCGACAAAAGTCCTATAAAAGTGCCTCTAATGTATAAAATGATATAACATTTTTAAAAAGCCAAAACAATCAAAGATAAATAAATACACTGTGTCTAATTTAAAATTTTCCACCCGGGATTTCTCGAGAACTGCTGAAAATTTTTAAAAATGCCGAAACACGATTTTGTTAGTGAGGGGGACTCTTTTTGGCTATATTGAAATTTTTGTAGCACGAACCCCCTTCGAGGGGTATACTTTACCCCTATATTTTGAATAGGGAAAGTGGATCTAGTGATACCTTATTTTGAAGCTCTCTTGAATATCTTTACAACCGTGTAAAAATTTCGAAAATCCATCGATTAGTTTTTGACATATTTGCTTTCAAATTTTTAAATTTAACATGGAATGATAAAATAAAAATTAAATCCGAAAAATAATAAAATTCTAATTAAATTTTTATTTTATCAGTCCATGTTACATTTGAAAGTTTGAAGGCAATTATCTCAAAAACTAATGGATAGATTTTTAAAATTTTTACATGGTTGTAACGAAATTCAAAAGTCCTTCAAAACAAGGTATCACTAGACCCACTTTCCCCATTTAAAATATAAAGGTAAGGTATACCCCTCGAAGGTGGTGCATGCTACAAGAATTTCAAGATAGCCAAAAAGTGTCCCCCTCGCAAACAAAATCGACGTGTCTCGGCATTTTTAAAAATTTTTAGCAGTTCTCGAGAAATCCCGGGTGGAAAGTTTTAAATTAGACACAGTGTATAAGTCACGAGTTTTCTAATTCCACAAAACTACACTGGACAGCACTTACGTCAGATACGGACTCCATATAGTGGTACAATTAAAGTTAAGCCTGTCTTTTTGTGCCGCATTGGCCCCCTGTTTCCAAAATCTTTGAGAAAATAAATGTAAATAGAATGAGGTCATTCCTGAATCATGAAAACCTTCTCTCAAATGCACAGCATGGTTTCAGAGATAAATTGTCAACCAATACTGCCGCTTATGATTTCACTCAAGCAATTTACAACTCAATGGACTCAAGCAAGTTCACTGTTGCTCTCTATTTTGACCTCACACATGCATTTGATTGTGTTGATAGTGTGTTTCTTATTCAAAAACTGAATGCTTTAGGGTTTCGAGGTGATTTCAGAAATCTTGTTACTTCTTTTATGACAGGTAGGAAAATAAAGGTAAAGTTTGGTTCAGATTTCTCTAGCACTTGTGAGCAAAGATATGGGGTGCCCCAAGGTAGTGTGCTATCCCCACTCCTATTTATTCTGTTTATTAATGACCTTGTAAGTTTTCTAGAAAGTTGTTGGTCCCCAGAGGATAAAATAAAAATCGTTCTGTATGCCGATGATTCCACCATTGTCATATCGTGTGAATCCCTACAAACTCTTATCGAAAAGTCCAATCTCATGCTTGATAAGTTTCATGAATGGTGTACTAGTAACAAACTGCTAGTCAATGAGAGCAAAACTAAATACATGGTGTTTCACAAGAGAAAGTTAGTACCAAACTTTGTCCTCTCCATGAATGGTGTAAATGTTGATAGGGTTGACAGCTATAAGTTCTTAGGATTACATATCGATAGCCAGCTTACCTGGACCTGTCATATTGACCATGTAGCTGGAAAACTCAACTCTGCATACTTCGCAATAGTTAATTTGAAAAACATATTAACAACAAAACAACTTATAAATGTATATTATGCTTTGGTATATAGTCATCTGAAATACATGATTCTTTATTGGGGTCAATCATGCGAAATTGGAAGGGTTTTTGTGCTTCAGAAACGAATCTTAAGGAAGATTTTTTCCTTGAGCCCTGTGGAATCATGTAGGCCTATATTTAAAAATCAAAAGCTACTTACTATTTATGGCATTTTGATACTTGAGGCGGCTATGTTTGTAAGGCGAAACAAAAGCAAATTCCCAACAGTTTCAACAAGTCATAACTATAATACTAGGCAAACAAGTAAAATCTTGATTCCAAATTTTCATCTATCAGCTTTTAGGAAAAGTCCAAGATGTTTTGCTAGTTATGTATATAATAAAATTCCTAATGAAATAAATAATGTCACATCAGAAAAACAGTTCAAAAAAAGACTACAGAGCTACCTTATTGATAAATGTTTCTATAGCATTAGTGACCTTTTTGATCATTGACTAGAGTTAAATGTAATATTATATAGTATTTTCTGCTGTAAAATTTGACATTGTATATACTTTTATAAGTCGATGTACAATAAAGAATTGAATTGAATTGAAATGTGCCCTCAGGGAGTAATAAATGTTTAATAGGTATTAAATATTTTTGAAGTTGAAAATGCGGAATGTGCCTTTTATATAATTTCAAATTATTGGGTGACCCGAATTTTTTGCTCGACAGTGTAGAATAAAATTTCATTTTATAATGTTGATAAAAATAAATAAAAACCATATACAGTGCCGTTGAAATGAAGTTACAAACTCTGGCAGGTGATGGGTAGGTTCTTATAAAAATATAAAACATATGTAAGAAAATGCATAATGGGCACTAAAATTTAAAATGTTTTTTTATAGAAACTTTAAGAAACTGTAGAATTTTACAAAAACTTTATTATATTTATTAACAAAAAAAATTAACAAAATTTTCCTATTGTTTATCCAGCCTCAAACTAATATCTTATATAAATGGGCTTTTACCTTTCCTTTTTAATCAGTATATTTGTGTTTAATTCAACTAAACATATTTAAAAAAATACTCTGCCAATATATGGGCCCCTAAGCTCACACTAGGTACTATAGTTATAGTGTACGTGTGAGCTAATATAACTAAAAACTGAAATATATTTTATTCAACTCCGGACTAAATTACCTTTTGTTTGATACCACACAAGCCATGTTTTCACTTAAACTCTAATTTTTAACATATACCCCCACCCTTTTTTTTAAATAAATTAAAATGTATTTTGTTTAACTGCAGACTCAATTACCTTTCGTTTGATATCACACACGCCATATTTTCACATAAACTCTAATTTTTGAAATCTACCCCCACCCTTTTATTTGGTTTGTGTTTGGTGGATTTTGTTTATTTTTAAATGGGACCATCTCGACCCAAGACCTAGCCTAGGTACCAAATTTCATTAAAATCGGCCAAGCGGTTTTTGAGTTATGCGCGTTGGTCGTTACAGATAGACATACAGACAGACAGACGGCGCAACAAAAAAGTTTCAAAATCATCTGAAACGCAAAGATATATAAAAATTTTTGAAATCGGAGCAACTTTTTTTTTCTCGAAAAAATTAGGATCACTATAGCTCACACTACTATAGTATAGTATATGTGTGAGCTAAAAAGAGTTTTTGTCTGTGAAAAAATCTAATTTTTAACTGCTTTTTTAAATTCGTTGATATTTTGTAGTCTATGAAGTTTATGGTGTATGTCTTGACGTAAAAGACTATGGGCTGGTTTGATTTTGATTGCTTTTTGTGTTTTTATTAATTTAATGATATTCCTGACCATTAAAATTGTAAATTATATATTTTAGATCCTGATAATCGGCCAATAAAAATCTCTCTTTTTTGTTTGTGACGTTTTAGTTTATTCAACCATCATCAGACATAATCTAAAATGGAAAGCTCTACACTTAAAATGTTTTCGGTTCAGTTCGATTTGTTTTCAGACCATCCAGTATCCCGGAAAAAAGTCAGGGAAGTTTTTTAAATATATGTTAGAAAGAGGTTACCGGGAGTGGCAAGTCATAAGACGCTATTTTGTAGCAGCACTATTTTAAAGCGTCGCCATTTTGATGCGCGCTTTTTTGAAGCAGCATTATTTTGAAGCAGCACTATTTTGTAGGGCGCTATTCCGTAGCAGAGCCAAAATTTATATATTGACAAAACAATAATAATGTATGATAAAAGAACAACAGTTAAAAAAAACAAAAAAACTATTTTTTTTTATTTAAACTGTAATATATAAAATAACAAAGCGGAATATTCTGGCAAAAATTGCAAGCCTATCTTTGGGTGATAGAAAATATAAATTTATTAAATAACATTTTTTCAACAAATACTGTAAAGAATTATTTTTTAGGAATACAAAATTTAAAAATGTTTCTATATCTGCTTTTGTTTTATATATCAAACACCCTGTGATTTTTAGGCCCCGATAAAGGTCACTATTTTTAATGTAACCAGGTGCTCTTCTGAATACTTTATTTTGAAATCTCTGTAAAACTGCTTAATATTTTTTTCGCAAATTAGGGATATAAAAGATGGATATCTTTTGGAATTAAAAATAAGGAATCAATGAATAAAAAACCTTAACAAAAACTTTAAAACCTTCCTTCAAAAAAATTTGAAAATACTCAAATAAGTACGAAAAATAGCATATAAACCTTGTGTTAAAATCTATTTTTATGCCTTGGTATTATAATCTACTAGTTTGTGTAGGGATTTTTAAAAAAAAAGTAACTTTAATGTTGAAAAAGAGAGGCTTAAAAAAGTTAAATATATAGATTTTTTATTATGGCAACACTGTGTCCCAATTTTGCCCAAAAGAACTATGGTCGCATTATTCTCTGAATGCCTATCAAGGAAACTCAATCCCTTGTGATTAAACAAGAGTTTTTGATTTTTTTAAGAAAAAGAGATAAAGTTATTTTTAGATAGGTAATGGCTTCTTGGGTGTTTTTGATGTATCATAAAAAAATATATTAAAAAAGGAAAAAAACAAGGCCAAAAAAAAAAATTTTGTATTAAAACCCAGTGCCTTGGTAAACTGTGAATTTTTGGAATAATTGTTCAATATATTATGGTGAAACAATTTTTGTTTGCAAAAACTACAGTTACATTTACAGGGATATTCATCATCACCCATCTCCTAATATTTAAGCAAACTTATACATTTGAAAAATTTTAAAAGTGTAATCAAAACTTTAGGGCATTGGGGAACATCCTTAATATAAAAATTCAGGATTTTTGACACACCCCTCCCCCTTGTAACGCATTTTCAAGAAAAAACACATTTAAAAAAAATTGAGTGTAACACAAGGCAAAACCCCCCCTCCCCCCTAGAGTGTTATGTAATTTAAGGACAGGCCCTTACCATGTCTACATTAAATTAACTAATTCTGGCAACACTCTAAAATTTGTGTGAATTACAGTAGTTAAGGGGAGTTCTCCTTATGCCTCATTTACCCATTAATTAATCAGAAATTTACTGTTTTTTACTGATTTATTTACGGGTTTCCCCATTTAAAAATCAAAAATTCAATTTAAGAAATTTGATTACAAGTTTCTTTTATAAAGTATACAATTTTAGTTCTAAATGTAATAAATATTTTACTTAAAAAATATATTATTATATAGTTTATCACAGATTTTATTTTGGTCTTACTGTGTGAATTTTGTGAAACTCTATCTTTGTTCCCTAGTTTTCAAATTGAAAATTTATATTTAAAAACTTTTTATTTTGTATAATATAAGCAGTAGCAAAAGCTGGTTAATAACAATGCTCAAAATGACTTTTCACATCAATATATAAGATACAAAATGCAAAGCTAGCAAAACTCAATATCTGGGAATCGTTATACTAACAGGTGTTCATGTGGGAACATAACTCCCCTATGTTTTTTTTTTAATGATCTTAGGGTAGTGTTAAAAAAGTCAACCTGCACTCGATTTGCATTGTGCATCATCCTGTTTGTTGGGTTATTATTACCATAAAGTGTGTGATGCAGTTCAGTTTCAAATGTATATTTATGATTAAAATCAAGCAGAAACACAAACACAACAAAGTTGAATACATTAAAATGCATTAACCTGTTCAGCCAAAATTTATGATTAGTCACAAGCACAATCAGAAACAGAATTTAAACATTTGGATTTGCAAACTTCTAACATTTGTGCTTGTGATTGTTAAAAATCGGTAAATGTGCATGCACTTCAATAAACTGAAAACAACCTCAAATGAAGGTTTGTGTTTTGCTCTTGAGTTTCTTGTTTGAATATGTAGATGCTCAGTGGAATAAATTTGCAAATAAAGTATTGACTGTAATTATTTTAACATTACATTAGCATTACCATTACCATATGTATAACCTTAAGATATTTAGTAATATGCTCATTAAGGAAAGGAAAAATTAATCATCAAAAATCTAGTAAAGAAACTTCCTCCTGTCTCCCCCTGTCTGGATACCATGTAATTTTTTGAGTTTTTTTTTTGAAAATTAAAGTAAAATGAGATGTTAAATATGAAACATTTTATGAGCTAGGTAGGTAACTCTTATAATATTCATATTTATTTTTTCAAAATTTTAAATATTTTAAAGTGCCACAAAAAATTTCCCTGACCCATTGGTTTCTTTAACCCAGTGTTGCCAGACTTTCCTTCAACTAAATGACAAAAACACTTTATATCATTTAAAACAGTAACAGGTGGGTGGTCGACACGAAACCAAAAAAAAACTTTATACCATGAACAAATTTTTTTAATAAAAGTGGAAGAAAATACCAAACAAATAAAAGGTTTATAAATTATAAAAACCAAAATTAAAAAAGAAAAAAATCAAGTATTTAGATTTACGTACCTACCTACATAAGTTTGGTAAAATTATTGAAATATTTACAAAATATATAATTTTGCCCCAAAATAGTCAAAATCCTTTAAATTCTAATAAGAACCTGCAATAGTCAAAATTTTTGTTCAAAACCTTTCATATTGAAAGAAAACCTTCAATTCTGCCAACACTGCTCTAACCAAGACAAACAAACAAAGTTTTAATTTTTTTTAGCTGCACGGAAAAATTCTATATTAGCCAGGGATCCGAGGGGTGAACAGCTAACCCAGAATGTGTACACTGATTGTGAAAATCCACAATCTTTGCTAAGAGAGATTGTGAGGGATTGTGGTAGGATTGTGACAGATTGTTAAGGACTGTGGTAAGATTGTGTAAAGATTGTGAGAAATGTGTACACTGATTGTGAGAGCTGTTCACCCCTCGCAGGGATCCTTTAACATCCTGTAGTTTTATCTGCTTAAACTTTTACTGGGGTGTCATGTGATTAGGTTTTACAAATAAACTGATTAAAGTAAGCTGGGAAAATATTTTTTTCTTGGATTTTTTCCTTTTGTTTTTATTTATACTGAATTTTTTAAAAATTGGCAAACATTGGTCTTCTCCTGCTGGTAAAATGCAGAAAATAACAATTTTCTTATCACAACTAACCTAAACTGGCTGTTTAGATCAGATTATGTTATATTATAAATTTACAAAATAACATTTTCTAAACAAAAAAAAAAGCTAAATTTCTGCAATTTTGTTTAAAAAAATGTTAGATGGGACCTAAACCTGACAAGATCCTGTTTTACACATGTTTAATGTGTAATTTATAAAGGTTGGTTCAGCCTCATAAATTATATTAGATTAACTTACCCTAAGCCAAACTAGATTAAATTAAGAGGACCTCTGTACGTTTTTCTGTAAACATCTTATTTTATGCCTTTAGGAACCTTCCTAAGTAAAAAACAACACATTTCTTACAAAAAAATCTCTTAAGTTAGTCTAATTTGGCTTAGGGTAAGTTAATTTAATCTAATGTAATTTACGAGGCTGAACCAACCTATACTTTTACTTGCAAAAGTTTATGATTTTAAAGATGTAAATTACTGCTTTGCTGGATAAACCTGCATTTATATGGAGCGCGAAAGACAAGTTTAATAAGTAGTGATAATCCATGAAAGTTTTACTGAAGAGTGTATGCATCTCTGTTGATTCCAAGCTATAAAAAGACCCTAAATTAGGGCCGACTATCATCTACATTTTTTAGAAACTTGATGAAAAAGACATGCAAAGAATACGGCAAGGAGCCTTATGCTGTACCTTAGCCTTTGTGCCAGGCCGATTTCTCCGCAAAATTGTTGTACCATCGGCCATCTTCATCTTTGACAGTTGCAAACTAATTGACAGCGACAGCTGTTTTAACGTTGGCTACACTGTTTTATAAAGTCAAAATGCTTTTAGAATCCATGCCATCCACTGGATTCTCATTCGCATTCGTAATCGTGTTCGCGTACGGAGGTGAACGTCAACCACGGTTACGGACCGTGAACGTCAGCACCTATTCTAGGCTAATGAACTTTTTTGTCGTCGTCTGTCTGTATATCTGTCTGTGACGACCAACACGCGTAACTCAAAAACCACTTTCCTAATTTTATATTTGTACCTAGGCTGGGCCTGGGTGGGATAAAAACAACTCATAACACAAACAATGTAAATCATTAGAAAAAAAAACTTATAAAAATCTGTTGATTTATAGCATAAGAAGTTGAAAAACACATCTTATTTGGCTGTTTTCTCCACAAACTGACTGGTTTTTGATATAATAATATAATAAATATTGCATATTTAGATCTGAAATATCAAATAAATACCTTTTTGTTACTACATAAAATAAGTGTATTTTATTATATCCGCAACAAAAACAATAATTAATACATCTAATGATTTAAATTGATTAAACTTTTAGAAAAAATCCTACTTCTAGTCTAAAACTTTCAACTATTTAAAAGAGAAACTCCAACATATCGTCTGGTCGGAAAACTCAGCTCTCGGAGCAAACTCTTGATTTATCAAATCATTTGCTTTGAATGAATGAAATTATTAATTATATTTACTATCACGAATAAAAAATTTGTTTGTAAATAAACAAGAAAGAAGCGGGAAAAACTCATGATTGCAATGTGTATTAAATGAAGCGCGCTGAGCAGAGGTCCACTAGTGACGTAAGCAAGGCGTCGCCTACCTCTAAAAGATTCGAGCTAATAAGCAATCCTGTGTGTTTATAATCGTTTGGACGTGATGCGTTTTTGAATCGGGGTGGGCATGCATTGGTGGAAACAGGGTATAAGATTTGTACTAAACTGCTTAAATCAAACGATATGAACTTATAATTTATTTTTACAATAACTTGAACTATTAGAATGCGAAGAGGGGAGAGTTTTCTGGTATATAGTGTTGTAGCGGTATGCTGTTAATGCACTAAAAAAAAGAAGAGGACTAGTAACCATGGATAGGTAAGCATAAAAATCTGGCAAAAAAGCCTTTAGTAATTTTTATTATACCGGAATCCCAGCTCCCGCCGAACTTTTCTTGTTCTTTGAAAATTTCACATTAACCAACCAGTTTTCTTATCTACGAAGAGCGGGATGTTTTGAAATTTTTGGTAAGTGAGGTTAATTTAGTTTTACTAATTTTTATCGAAAAATATGTGTAATTCAGCATTCTTTGATAAATTGCTTGCCTTAATTGAAGATAAAGAAGAGTTCTTCGCCGAAAATATATCAAATCCTCACGTATTTGCAACGTTAAAAACATGCCTTTTAAGCTGCCTTAACAATGTTCCTAATGAGCCCCAACAGGCAGAAGGCTTGCTATTAAAAATAGAAACAGTCCTGGATTACTTGCATAATGATTTAAATACAGGTCACTGGTCGGAAGTTCCGATAAAAACTCGGCGGAGTTTTTCTACTGCATGTTTTGTTAAAGCTGGTTTGATTATAAAAAATACCTTACAGTTGGACACAGACACACTTAAAGACTGTTTAAAGTGTATAGACCGTGGTTTGCTGCTTGGTGCCCCTTTAGAACTAAATCAAGAGTTATTAACAGAGACAGCAAAGTTGTTACAAACAGAAATAAATGTAGAAAGAGCTAAAGGCAATGAAAGTGTTACTAGTGGTTCAAATATTGATAATAATTTTAAAAAGCGCAAATTATCAGAATGTTATTCTGATTTAGAAAATTTACCAGGTCAGAAAATTGCCTCATCAGAAATTCCTTCACTTGAAACTTTTAATAAAGACTACTTTATCCCTCAAATCCCTGTGATTTTAAAAAACTGCATCTCTCATTGGCCTGCGTTAACTAAATGGCAAGACTTAAATTATTTATTAAGTGTAGCAGGTGAAAGAACTGTGCCAATAGAAATTGGTACTCGTTATACTGATCAAGACTGGTCACAAAAGTTAATGACTTTAAAAGAATATATTTTAAAATTCTACTTGTCTAGTGATGATGGTATTGGTTATTTAGCTCAACATAATTTGTTTGACCAGATCAGAGAACTTAGGGAAGATATTAGAGTGCCTGAATATTGTTGTTGCAGTCTAAATTATGATGAAAGCTGTGATGTGGACATTAATGCATGGTTTGGTCCAAAAGGAACTTTATCTCCTTTGCACCAAGATCCAAAAAATAACATTCTAGTGCAAGTTTTTGGTTCAAAAAGACTTTTGCTTTTTTCTCCAGAAGATACTGAATTTTTATATCCCCATAAAGATCAAATGTTGTCTAATACTGCCCAGGTAGATCCTTTAAATGTAGATTTAAGAAAATTTCCTGAATTTAAACATGCCGTTATGTTTAAATGTATATTAGGACCAGGAGAAATGCTTTTTATTCCAGAAAAATGGTGGCACCATGTCACCGCTTTGGATAAAAGTTTTTCTGTTAGTTTTTGGTGGAAATAAAAATACTGAAAAATACAGGATTGTTTTATTCAAAAAAATATTTTATAACTATACCTAAGTAGCTTAGTTAAATCAAGAAATGGCAAGTCTCATTTAGAAAAACATTTCCAAACTAGTAAGAACTTTTCATTTTGAAATTTGTATTGGAGAACTTGGCTTTACTTTTATCTCAACTCTTTTTATGGAATACCACTTTTGTGTACTTGGCTTTTTTTACATGAAATGTTTTTGTTGTGATTTCACTCCTTTTTGAAAGAATTTGGATAATATTTAAGTTTTAAAGTAGTAAAATATGAGGAATATTGCTCAAAACTTTTGAAATTCCTTATTAAAAGTTTTGAGATTTTTTTAAAAATATTTTCCTATGGTTTTATCATAGTTCCTTCTAAAGCTCAGCTCTCTAGTGTTCCTGGAAGTAGGCAATCTTAGTTTTACATAACTTTACATTTATAGGGCAGGAAAGTAAATTAAAATTTTAATGTTTTTAAATTTTTTCCTATCAGTCTTCCAAAGCTCAGCTCTCTAGCGTTTCTGGAAGTGGAAAATGTTACTTTTACATAACTTTATACATTTATTGGGGAGAGAACTTAATTAAAATTTGGGGTTTTTAAATTTTCTTTTGTAGTTTTATCATAGTTTTTTAACTTTAGTTTAACTTTACATTTGTAGGGGATCAAAGCAAAATAAATTGTTGGGGTTTTTAAATTTTTCCTATAGTTTTATCATATTTCTTATCAGTCTGCCAATGCTCAGCTCTCTAGTGCCTCTGGAAGTGGGCAATGTTACTTTTAAATAACTTTACATGTATGGGAAGGGGAGTGAATTAGAATTTTGGGGTTTTTTCCAAGGATTTGGTCACAATTTCTATCACTGAGCCAAATTTCAGCTTTGTAGCATGTCTGGAAGTACAGTAGAATTTCGATGAGTGAGTGGCAATTTCAATGTTTTTGCAAATTTCGTAACTACTTTACTACTTTATGGAATTTGGAGGGATTGTTAACTCTATAGGGAACATCCTTAAATTATGTAACGCCAAAATTCAGGATTTTTAACCCCCCTCCCCTCTTGTGACACATTTTCAAGTAAAAACATTTAAAAAACATTGAGTGTAACGCAAGGCCCCCCCCTTCCCTCCTAGAGCGTTACATAATTTAAGGACAGTCCCATAGAGATTTACGACTGTGTTTGAGTTTCATAGCTCATTCCAAAGTAGAGTTTTAGATGGCTCAAATATTAGCTGAAATGTTTCAAGAAAAGATGGTACAGCAGTTTCCGCGCGAACTTGGCGGGGCACTGCCCTGTTCCCAGATATATCAATAAAATTTTTGCGGTGGTAAAGCCTGAACTGAGCTCAAGTTTGCTAGGAATCATTTTTGACTCAAATTCATCCTTTTTTATGGAAGAATTTTGGATTAATAGGGACTTATTGCAATAAAGCCAGGCAGTAATTGTGCCGGGCACTATTCTAACAGTTTTCCATTGAAAGCTGACAGTTGATCTTTCAAAGTTGTTATTTTCCATTAATAATGGCGGCAGTATTAATTCCGGCTCTTATAATACCCAATAAGTCCCTATTGAATAGAATATATTAACTTATTTAAAACCTTAAACCACAAAACATAGGGTTAGTCCAACGATTATAAACACAGGATTGCTTATTTCGATTTAACTAATGTTAGCGTCGCTCAGCGAGACGAACAATGTCTGCTTACGTCACCAGCGGACCAGTTGCTTTGTTTGTATTCAGAGTTCGTGTAATTTTAAGGTGTTTTTGCCGTTTTTAACTCCGTTTTTTTGCGTTTTTTCATTTATTTGACGGTGCGGTTGACTATTTAGGAGGTAAATCTGAGGACACAGCCGTGCCTCGCCAAGTTCACGCGCCGTACCATCTTTTCTTGAAACATTACTTGACCTATCTAAAACTCTACTTCGGAATGAACTACGAATCTCAAACTTTGCACAGTCGTAGATCTCCATGGAGTTAACAATCCCTTCATTTTTAGTTTCATGGAACTCCCAAAAGTACTGAAGTAGTTACGAAATTTCAAAAAACTTCGAAATTTTCACTCACTCACTCACTCATGTATAGATCATCAAAATTCTACTGTACTTCCAGACATGCTACAAAGCTGAAATTTGGCAAACATAAGTCTGCCAAACCCCTGGAAAAAATCAAAAAACCCCAAAATTCTAATTTACTTCCCTCCCCTATACATGTAAAGTTATGTAAATGTAACATTGCCCACTTCCAGAAATGGCAAACTGATAGGAGCTATGATAAAACTAGAAAAAAATTTAAAAACCCCAAAATTATAATTTGCTTTCCTCCCCTATAAATGTAAAGTAATGTAAAAGTAACATTGCCCACTTCCGGACACGCTAGAGAGCTGAGCTTTGGAAGGCCGATAGTAACTATGATAGAACTATAGAAAAAATTAAAACACCCCAAAATTCTAATTTACTTCCCTCCCCTATAAATGTAAAATTGTGGAAAAGTAACATTGTCCACTTCCAGACACGCTCGAGAGCTGAGATTTGGAAGGCCGATAGGAATATGATAAAACTATAAAAGAAAATTAAAAACCCCAAAGTTTAATTAACTTCCCTCCCTATAAATGTAAAGTTATGTAAATTAGCATTCTCCACTTCCAGAAACGCTAGAAAGCTGAGCTTTTGAAGAAAACGCTAAGATTTTAATTTACTTTCCTTCCCTATAAATGTAAAGTTAAGTAAAATTAACATTGCCTACTTCCAGGAACACTAGAGAGCTGAGCTTTAGAAGGCTGATAAGAACTATGATAAAACCATAGGAAAATATAAAAAAAAACATTTTTAATAAGGCATTGCAAAAGTTTTGAACAATATCCCGTATATTTTACTACTTTAAAACTTAAATATTATCCAAATCCTTTAAAAAAGCAGTGAAATCATAACAAAAACATTTCATGTAAAAAAAGCCAAGTACGCGAAAGTGGTATTCCGTAAAAAGAATTGAGATAAAAGTAAAGCCAAGTTCTACAATACAAATTTCAAAATGAATGGTTCTTACTAGCTTGGAAATGTTTTTCTAAACTTGACTATTATTATTAAACCTTTATAAATGTGAATTAAGTGAATTGATATAAAGAAAGCACAATTTTTTGTTGAAATAAAAGCTTTGTGTTCCCTCTTTCAGTGTAGAAATATAAATATATATACTTTTATATTATTATATTTATATAAACTTTTAATTTTTTTTTTGATTTTTGGAAACTCCTTGCTCATTAAATTATTCACATTAAAGAAAATTGGTAATTATGCCGCAAACGTACTTTTTTTATTAAACTGATTATTGCAAAGTTTATTTTGTAGACAGTTTCTCCAAGTTTAGTTTTAGTTTTTTTCTTAAGTTTTTTTAGTCTCTATAGAAGTTTTCAGAAACATGTTACAGAAGAAGGAGTGAAACCGGGCGCTGGGTGGGATAAAAACAACTCATAACACAAACAATGTAAATCATTTGAAAAAAAACTTATGAAAATCTATTGATTTAAAGCATAAGAAGTTGAAAAACACATCTTATTTGGCTGTTTTCTCCAAAAACTGACTGCTTGTTGATATAATAATATAATAAATATTGCAATTTTAGATCTGCATGAAATATCAAATAAATACCTTTTTGTTACTGCATAATATAAGTGTATTTTATTATATCGGCAACAAAAACAATAAATTATACATCTAATGATTTAAATTGATTAAACTTTTTAAAAAAATCCTACTTCTATTCTAAAACTTTCAACTATTTAAAAAACAAACTCCAACATATCGTCTGGTAGGAAAATTCAGCTCTCAGAGCAAACTCTTGATTTATCAAATCATTTGTTTTGAATAAATGAAATTATTAATTATATTTACTAACACGAATAAAAAATTTGTTTGCAAATAAGCAAGAAAAAAGAGGGAAAAACTCACGATTGCAATGTGTATCATATGAAGCGCGCTGAGCAGAGGTTCACTAGTGACGTAAGCAAGGCGCCGCCTACCGCTAAAAGATTCGAGCAAATAGGCAATCCTGTGTGTTTATAATCGTTGGGGTTAGTCACCTTATTTAAAATGATTGATGATTAAGGTAACAAATACCCAAGGGCCACCAATTCAAATGAGTCCATTGTCTGCCTGATATGAAAAGGAAAAAGTGTAATTTAATCCAGTAATTGAATGGGTACTATACCTACTTTCTCTATCTTAATGACCTTGGGTGAAACAATTAAAATTTAAGTGTTTTGTATTTTTTTATTTTGCCCGCGTGCAACCAATATCCGACCAATATCACAGCCTACCTTGACCATTTTGAAGGGCTCAAGTCCTTTAACCTATACAGGGTGTCCCAAAAATATACCGACAAACTGTAAGGGGTGGTAGGGGCCATCAAAACAAACATTTTTTGTCCAGTAGACATATTTCCACAAATGAGCTGTTTGGGCTCTAGAGCAAAAGAACTGTTTTTGATACTTTTATTTTGCGCAATAACTTAATCGCTGTTTACGATGCAATCTTCCCACTAAACACAAAAACATTTTAATAATGTCAAAATAATGTTTAATTTAAAAACAAACGTTAGGTTGGATGACTGTGGTTGGATGTTAGATCTAACGTCATATTCATAGTGAAAAAGAAGCTTAATAACCCGTTTTCTGACGTTAGAAAAATAATCTTATGTTTTTATAACGTTTTTTTAAAGTGTTTCTCAAACGTTAAAAAAATATTGATTTTTAACAGTGAAAAAGAAATATTTTTCTAACATTGAAAAATAAATGTTTTTTTAACAATGAAAAAATATATTTTTTTCAAATATCTCTAAAGATAAGGTAACTTAAATAATGTAAATAAAATTCTTCTATTTTGGAAAAGCAGAGCAGCAAGAGTCCGTTGAGGTTTTCGTGAACTCGACACTCAGTAAAGGAAATTCGAATCCGTAGCTTCCGAAAAAAAAAAAAAAAAATTATACAGTGTGTCCACGTAAGTTGGCGGCATATGGGAAACTTTTTTATTATTAGCTTTACGAAAAAAAGTTCTGCATTGTCCAAAACCTAAAATGCAACCATCAGATGTTAAATTTTTTCAGTCATATTACGAGGTTTGTCAAAAAATGTGATTTTTGCTCTAGAGTAAAGTACCTTTCTTTTTGACAATATCGAAAATTGTTATAAAGAAAAGATGTTTAGAATTAAAAATAGCTTTCAAATATTCAACATTGTTTATTTACATTAAAAAAATATTTTTTTCTACATTTTCTCTGCGATTACGTTGGAAATTTAAGTTTGCACATTAATGCATAATTAATCTAGGATGCATTGGCATTTTTTAAAACTGATAATTAAAGTAGGCTTTGCGAACTGTCTAAATATCGAAAATTCGAAGAAACGTCAACAATCGTATTTCAAAAAGTGCCACGGTATAAGCACTTATCAAATTTATAATTAATAAATGCAATGCATTAATGTGCAAACTTAAATTTCCAACATAATCGCAGAGAAAATGTAGAAAAAAATATTTTTTTAATGTAAATAAACAATGTTGAATATTTAAAAGCTATTTTTAATTCTAAACATCTTTTCTTTATAACAATTTTCGATATTGTCAAAAAGAAAGGTACTTTACTCTAGAGCAAAAATCACATTTTTTGACAAACCTCGTAATATGACTGAAAAAATTTAACATCTGATGGTTGCATTTTAGGTTTTGGACCATGCAGAACTTTTTATGAAGAATAACTTTTTTTCGTAAAGCTAATAATAAAAAAGTTTCCCATATGCCGCCAACTTACGTGGACACACTGTATATAAACAATAATTTTGTAGTAAGCTCCTCGCTCTCGTTCTCATTAATGCTCAAGTGAATATAAGGCAATCAATATTCAACTGAATGCTCGTTTGAAATTCGCACTCTGATCGGATGGGGTCCCGTGCCGAGGCATTCGTTTGATCCCGCTGCGATGCTTGCGAATTCTGCCTCAAATGAATACGCGGCTTAAGGTCCGGCGGCTAATCGTTCGCGGTGAATTATGGCATTCCCTGTCTGATTAACTGTAACGATGTAGGTATGCGATATTCCATACAAAACAATTTTTTTACTTTTGTTTACTTTTCTTACCTAATTTTGTGATGCTTCTTTTCCACACAACTGGTGTATATTCGTATCCAAATATGTATTCACTATCGTTATAAATAATTGTGCTTTTAATTTGCCATGTTTGTTTCTACAAAAGGTAAATATATTAACCAAAATTGCACAAAGCGTATCTGCTACCGACTCGTATGAACTCGCAGCGAAAAGCCACTAAAAATGGCGATGGCCCGTTCTGGTAGTGGAACTATGCGGCAGCGCCCTCTATAGTATAATTTTTTTTAATGTTTAAAAAACAAAACATTTATAGCTTCATATATCTTAAATTCAACGTTAGAAGTGAGATCTAGGAAAAACATTAGAAAAATAACCATATATTGATGGTATTATTTTTAATGTTCATAAAATTATGGTTTTTTAAATATTGGTTTCTTAACGTTATTAAGAAATATATTTTTGGTAATGCTTTTACATGAAATTTTCGTTGGGATTTTCAACATGTTTTTTTTAATGTCAAAAGTTTACTTAATTTTAACACAAATTTGTGCTAGAAAAAGAAAAACATTTTTTTTTCAACATTTATTTAACGTTTTTTACGATTTTGTGCTTAGTGGGTTTGCGTTGCAGCAAATGGTCAACATTTTGAACAATTATTGAAACAATAATTCATTTGTTTTATAAACAAAATAATGAGTAAACTGCACTGTAAACTTTACAGTGCAGTTTAGTAAACAGCGATTCAATTAATGCGCAAAATAAAATTACCAAAACCAGTTTTTTTGCTCTAGAACCCAAAAGGCATATTTGCGGGCATATGTTTACTGGACAAAAAATGTTTGTTTTGATGGACACCCTGTAAACGCTCAAGATAAAGAAAAAAATGCAATATAAATAAACTAATGGAAACTTAAAAAGAATTGCTCCATAGGCAAAATTGTTAGAAAAATTAAGAACTTTTCGGAAAAAACCGTGCGGCAAATTTTTATTTAATATAACGGAAAAATGGTGCCCCAGGCGAAAAGGGTACTTTTAGTGATGGATCCAGGGGGAGTGGGGCCCGGGTACCACCACCACCACAGAAAACTTTTTTCGTTCTAGGGAAATAATGTCAATACATTAACCGAAACGTTTTTATTTTTTTAAATAAAAATTACCTAGTATTTCAAAAATGTTCACCTGCTGCGTATTCTCTTCACCTGTGCATTTAAATTTGACAGCTATGTCTTATTAAAAACAGGAAGGATGAGAAACATTTTCGGTTTTGCTTGCTTCCTCGCCCCTTCTCCCTAGAAATCCTAAATCCACCATGTATTTTGGAAAAAAAATGGGTCTGCAAGCGAATATTTTAGAAAAATACGTGTTGGAAAAAATTGCGCCACAAAAGCAAATTTTCGATAAATACAAAAAAAGGTTGCCGTAGGCGAACATTAACAAAAAACTACTTTTAGGAAAAACGGCGCCACAAAAGGAAATTTTCCCTAAAAATGATAGCCTTGCACGCCTGCATACCACGCCCTGATAATGTGTTTATAAAAACCAGTGGCAACCCTAACTTATCATTACAAGTCGAAATTTTTTATCCTTTTTACAAGCTTTTATTTAGCTTCAGATGTTCTGTCTAACTATCTATCTAACTATCTATCAAATCTTGTGAAGCGTTTTTGACACACTTCCCATTATCCGATTTGGATGAAATTTGGTACACACATAGTGGTCCCATGACAATACAACATTAAGAAAAAAATATCCTTCCGCCCCTACCCCCACCCTTCTATAGAAAAATGTGTTTTTGACACACTTCCCGTTATCCGATTTGGATAAAATTTGTTATACATATAGTGGTCTGATGACAATAAAACATTGAAAAAAAAATCCTACCACTCCTACCCCCACCCCCATCTATAGAAAAATGCGTTTTTGACACACTTCCCATTATCCGATTTGGATGAAATTTGTTATACATATAGTAGTCCGATGACAATACAACAATAAAAAAAAATTCCTCCCACCCCTACCCCCCACCCCCTTCCATAAAAAATGCGTTTTTGACACACTTCACTTCAAATGACTTTTATAAAATTTGGTATATGCATAAAGGTCCGATGGCAATACAGCCCAAACAAAAAATATATTTCTACCTATACCCCCAGCCTCTCCTTCCCCCAATAGAAAAATGAGTTACCAAACAACTCACGATCAGCGATTTCATTATAATCTAGAATAAACTCTTCTGTTCTGTTATTGAACAAATATTTTCATTTAATAGAGTAGATAGCTGAGACTAAAAAGTAGAAAATAAATTGGTAAAATTTTTTTTTAAGTCACAAGCTTTTATAAAATGCACTAAAAACTAAAAAATAATTTTCTGACATTCTAATATTATCATAATAATAAAAGCGATGGCCGCAAATCAAAGCATAAGTTAATCTAAATTTGTGATCAAAACACTTAAAGAATATTCAACATAGCAGGTCATCAAAGATATGTTTGATGTGCCGCAATGTTATACCATTGCCATACCTATGTCAGAGAAATGCTGGGGTATCTTGGGTCGGGTTGGGTGGGTTTGGTACCTCTGCATTTTTCTGCTAGATTGATTCTTGCAAATAGTGATATTTAATTGATACAGATATCTTATCGTGCTAACATCGTCAAAATTTCCATCAGAGGCCATCGCTTTTATTATTATGATAATATTAGAATGTCAGAAAATTATTTTTTAATTTTTAGTGCATTTCATAAAAACTTGTGACTTAAAAACATTTTTTTACCAATTTATTACCATAAAGCAAAGCGAAAAGTGTAAAGTTTATTGCTTGAACCGCTAGATTTAACTACGTTTCTATTGCACTCGAGCCCAATTAAGATGATTATCACGCAGGTCACACTTGGGCACCTCCTTGATCTTGGCCAAGAGGTCAAGCAATGACCCGTTACGCTCATTGAAACATCAAAACAGGAAAAACTAAAATGATAAATTTCACTTGGCCTTATTACTATTATTCTAGCTATTTTTTTGGTAGTAGACAATTCGCCGCGGGGACCATTCGCCGTGGGGACAATTCACCGCGGTCTGATACGTCGCAGGGGCAATTCACTGAGAGAATTTTTGTTTAAATTTTATTTTAATGTAAGTTAACTTATTTTTTTTAAAATCATAGCTTCCCTGTTGGAACACCAAAATTTTGCAAAAAAAAAGTCCCCACAAAAAAAGTCCTATTTTCTGTTGGGTGGTTTCGACTACTTATAGAGAAGATAGAAGAAAAAAAACGAACTTCAATTCCGCGTAGCGAGGGCTGTTAAATTGAGTGCAGGTAAGGTACAAATGACAAAAAAAAATCGATTTAGATTCTGATTTTAGCTCACACATATACTATACTATAGTAGTGTGAGCTATGGTGATCCTAATTTTTTCGAGAAAAAAAAAGTTGCTCCGATTTCAAAATTTTTTATATATCTTTGCGTTTCAGATGATTTTGAAACTTTTTTGTTGCGCCGTCTGTCTATCTGTCTGTCTGTATGTCTGTAACGACCAACGCGCATAACTCAAAAACCGCTTGGCCGATTTTAATGAAATTTGGTACCTAGGCTGGGTCTTGGGTCGAGATGATCCCATTTGAACAAAATCCACCGAACAGAAACCAAATAAAAAAATTCAAAAATTAGAGTTTATGTGAAAATATGGCGTGTGTGATATCAAACGAAAGGTAATTGAGTCTTCAGTTAAACAAAATACATTTTAATTTATTTAAAAAAAAGGGTGGGGGTATATTTTAAAAATTAGAGTTTAAGTGAAAATATGGCGTGTGTGATATCAAACGAAAGGTAATTGAGTCCGGAGTTTAACAAAATACATTTTAGTTTTTTGTTTTTAAGGGTAGGGGTAGATTTCAAAAATTTGAGTTTAAGTCAAAACATGGCTTGTGTGGTATCAAACAAAAGGTAATTTAGTCTGGAGTTAAATAAAATATATTTCAGTTTTTAGTTATATTAGCTCACACGTACACTATAACTATAGTATCTAGTGTAAGCTTAGGGGCCCATATATTGGCAGAGTATTTTGGACATCGCTCCTGTTTGGTCTCAAACTAAGATGTTAACAAAATGAGCCAAATCAGTAAATATACAGAGTGGTTTAGTAGGCTGATTTAATGATATAAGGTATAAACGACAAAAAAATTTGGATTTAGATTCAGATTTTCTGGAAATTGCTTCTGCTCGGTCGATTTTACCTGATTTTTCTGAAAATTGAGAATCAGCTGTAACTTTTGATTCTAAACAACTTTTCTTTATATTTTTTTTTGATATCTCTTAAAACAAAGGTACTTTTAACACTTTTTATCGAATCAGCCTAGTAAACCTCCCTGTATATTGATTAATTTGGCCTATTTTTTTAACATGTTAATTTAAGACCAAGTAGGAGCAGTTCCCAGAATATCAGAATCTAAATCGAAAATTTTTTGTCATTTATACCTTAGGTGCACTCAATCCGCGGACACACTGTATATAATAAATTTTATTTTGGTGTAAATTGTTTTTTTAGCAATCCAACTATGAAACTGACCTTTATGTGTCACTTTTAGTTTTTGAGATTTATTTTCCAAAAATTTGCATGTATTGCCTGACTTCAGAGTTCACATTTACGAAAAAGGGCAAAAAAGAAATTGTTTTTGGTGCCTACTTGGCAAACTCCCCCCCCCCTCCCATCCGCCACTGCCTAGCTATAAAATTCAAAATGTAAAATATGGCTTATAGTTTACTAACAACATCGATACTAAAATTTATAATTTTTGCCATTTTACCCATGTAAGAGCCCACTGTGCGCTTCCAGTGGGATCCCTAATTAAACGCGTTTTTACATGTATTTTGTAAAGTTAGCAGAACAACTTTGGAAATTGAAAAAAATCATATGCTCATAATTTGCCGTTAATTATCCGTAAATTAGTTGTAAAAACAAAAAATTTGCCGTGCTTGTTTTTTTTTAAATATGGTGTTTTGCTAACTTTATATAAAGTTAGCAGAACAACTTTAGAAACAATGGATTTGTCTAAAAAAATTTTAGTTCAAAATTTGCCGTGCCCGTTTTTTTTTTTTAAATATGGAGTTTTGCTAACTTTATATAAAGTTAGCAGAACACCATTTTTTTTTAAACGAGCACGGCAAATTTTTGTTTTTACAACTAATTATTTCTATAGGTGTTCTGCTAACTTTATAAAAAGTTAGCAAAACCCCATATTTTTTTTTTATTAAACGGGCACGGCAAATTTTTTGTTTTCACAACTAATTTACGGATAATTAACGGCAAATTGTGAGCAGATGATTTTTTTTGTAATTTCCAAAGTTGTTCTGCTAACTACATCGTTTTTACCCCAAACCCTCAATTTTTTTAAAAATTTTATAAACATTTTTAAACAAGCAAAAAAATTAATTTGGTGTTTTCAAAGATATCACCCCTTTATGTATCTCCCCGTACGAGGGGTGTGAATTTTCCCTAGTTCGGATATTCACTGTTAATATCATAGATAAAGGATTTTCGGCGCGGTTCAGTGAGTTTTTATTAGATAGGCAACTCCGGCTGTTTGACAGGTCGTTAGCTCTGTGGCGCCCACTGCAGAGCTTAGTGACGAACTAAAAGGCGAGGCGGGAAATTTAAATCGCCTTTTATAATAAATTTTCTTTAATTTTAAAGTTTTTTTTGAAATTTTTAGTCAATATTTTATAAAGACATACAATGTCTTTATAAGATATAAACAGATTGAAAATGATATATAAAATGCAATAAAAAAAGCTACAAATTAACGACTAACTATTGATGAAATAATACATAGTCTAATTGATTGGTAAAATAAAATATAATGCAAAACCAAACACTGTCTAGTATATTTAAATTTGCTTTTAACATTTCTGGTAAGTGATGAGTGAATAAATAATGAAACAGTTGTTCGTGAAGAGAATCATTCTTAAGTGTCTACTTTTAACAGCTTGACGAAAATCTGACATGATTTAAAAGTACCTCCTCGCCTTGGTTGTAAGTTGTGTAGGGTATGTTTCAAAGCAGTCTATATATAGCTTATCAGTGGTCACACATATCATCGAAAAGCTGAAAACAATAAAAAAATCAACTTATAACCACATTAATCATAGGTACTAGATTATGGCAAGATTTAAAATTAAGGAATAAATTTATTTAAAGTACATTACGCTGCTGGGTAATCCCTCGTTTACCCATCAATTAAGCCCCCTTTTACTTAATATCAAACGAAAGGGATAGACATAAAATTAACACTAAATTTGTGCTTAATAAGGCACCTACCAGGCATTGGAAACCTGTATTCAGAGTTCCGTAAAGTAAGCGATAAGAAGTTAAAAAGACACTACCAATACAAATTTTATCAAATGGCAATCTAACCTCAAATGAGAAAATAAGAAAACTTACCTTAAAATTTCTCGAAAAACTATGCATTTTATACTCGTCTGAACTTT
Source organism: Aspidapion aeneum (assembly GCA_963576565.1). Classification (NCBI taxonomy): domain Eukaryota; kingdom Metazoa; phylum Arthropoda; class Insecta; order Coleoptera; family Brentidae; genus Aspidapion; species Aspidapion aeneum. Next base: position 3,631,438 of record OY755042.1, on the reverse strand, counting down.
AGACACTTCACCCAGAAAAGCAACTAGAAATTCTTATTATTATATATTTAAATTGCAGAAGTTACAAATTTAACAAAATTTAATTTTAATGCGTCACAGCAGCAAAGATTACCTACATAAGCCAAAAAGATAGATTTTAAATGAACCGGAAATAAAATGCGGTGGAAGAGGTTTTTCTACCTGAAAAAAAGGGGGACGGAAAATCCAAACCACAGATAATTCTCAAAAAAAATAGAATAAGGAACAAACGCGCGACCGCAGTGCCTCTTGTGAACTTAGTGAGAACTTTAACCTAACGACCTGTCAAATTGCATTGAGTTTCCTAGGCATGGTTAATATTGCTATGAACCGATCTACAGTACCTACCTACATTTATATTTATGTAGTAAGCGAGGAAAAATATTTTCCTTAATAAAATATTTTAATTTATACATACATAACACATTTGAAAAAAAAAGGCAAAGACATGAAGTAAACATCTATTTTTATTGTGATTTTTTCTACAAAGTGTATTAATATTCATTGGACGGTATTTACTAGCATTCAACTACTTCCTTGAATACTTAAATATTTTAAAGAAGCATGGGTGTATGTTACACAACATAAATTATTCTGAGAAACAGACTTTAAGAACTTACCATGAAATTTTGGGATTTTGTGTGTTACAGTTGTTTCAATCTTATCTTGGTAATAGAAAACAAAGTACTCAAATAGGGGATGCTAGATCCACGGATCACCTAGGTGATCCGTGCTAGATCCGCTTTTAACCTGTTCCACAAGGATCAGTTTTGGAATTCTCTTTCTCCTTTTTTTAAATGATATTTCTGACCTTCCCATAAAAGGTCTTTTCACATTTTTTTTGCAGATGACACAAGTATAACTTGGTCATTAAGTGATGTGGTTTGATAATACAAAATGCAGATGAACATAAATTTTTAGGTATCACAATTAACAATTGCCTGTCTTTTTCAACACATTATAACAAAATCATACAAAAATTAGCATCAAGAATCTATGTGATAAAAATAACAAGAGAAACTTTAAATCAAGAGGCAGCAGTTGAGGGCTATCATTCTCTATATGAGTCACATATCAGATACTCTATTTCTTTATGGGGATACACTACAACTTAAAGAACGCACGCAGGGCAATTGGCCGTATATCAAAGATTGCAGGAACAATCTCATGCCAACCATATTTGAGAAAGTTGAAAATCTTATCATTGTATGATCTAATTTTATATGAATCAGTGACAATGATCCACACTTATAGGAAAAAAGGGTTCTTTCAGAAAAGATCAGATGTGCATCAACACAAGAAATAAAAATAATCTAGTTACCGACAGGCCTTTACTTTCAAGGAATTATTTTTTTTATGGGTAAAAGTATCTATAACAATATAAAAGAATTGTCCCCTAAAAAATTCAATTCAACGTTGAAAAGTTATCTGCTGGAATCCGCAAATTATTCACTTGAAATACTATTGATAAAGAAAATATATTTCCTAACTTAAAAGTACCTGTCAAAACCAACTGAATGAGTTAAATTAAAAAAAAAAAATACTTGTTACAGTAAACTACATAGTTTAAAAATTTTTAGTTTTAGGAATGTTATGTACAGCTTTAGGCTTTTGCAATAAAATTTTTAAACGTGACAAAACAATTAGAAAATGCTGCAAAATTTTCTAAATTAATGGACCGCTTACTTCCCAAATGTTTTATTTATAGGTACAACTTTTTTCCGATGTTCACGCTGTTAAAAATCGGAATAAAAAATTGATTGTTGACAGCTCGATTTTTTTAATGGGATCCTCCAGACTACTGGGACACAAACATTACTTGGACCCAAACATAATTTTTTGTCATTTTCTCTAGATAGATTTTTTATTTGGATTTAAACATTTAGCAGAAAGTTTTAGATTGCATAATTACAATAAGATATGTTAAAATAAATAAGCCGACAGAAGTTAACAGGTCTTGGTTAATCGTCAAAAACAACGCAGAAAACAATGCTTGGTGTATTCGGCCACGTAGACTAATTCATGATCCAACTCCTGAGCTAACTCTTGAGAAAGTCCTTTGTTATCTTCAGACTACATAGATACAAACATAATATTTTGTTGGTTTCTGTAACCCAACCTCGGCAGGTTTTTTTTATTTGGCTATAAATATTTAGCGGATATTTTATGATTGTATAATTACAATAAGATATAATAATCGTTATAATAAACGAAACGACAGAAGTTAAAAAATCTTGATTAATTCGGCCACGTAGGCTAATTCCTGATCCAACTTCTAGGCTAACTCTTGAGAAAGTCTGTTATCTTCAGACTACATGGACACAAACATAATATTTTATCTGTTTCTGTAACCTAACCTAAGTAGACTTTTTTTTAAATACAAATATTTAGCCGATATTTTTAGATTAGGTAATTTTTTCTTTATGTAAATATAAATATTTAGCGGATATTTTTACATTGCATAATTACAATGAGATACGTTATAATAAACGACGCGACAGAAGTTGACAGGTCTTGATTAATCGTCAAACACAACGAATAAAATTGTGGTCTACAATGCTTGGTATATTCGGCCACGTAGGCTAATTCCTGATCCAACTCTTGAGCTAATTCTTGAGAAAGTCCTTTGTTATCTTCAGGCTTCATGGACACAAAGATACTATTGAGCTAACTCTTGAGAAAGTTCTTTGTTATCTTCAGACTACATGGACACAAACATAATTGTCTGTTTCTATAACCTAGCCTAGTTAGATTATTTTTATTTGAATATAAATATTTAGCGGATATTTTTAGATTGCATAATTACAATAAGATACGTTATAATAAACGAAGCGACAGAAGCTAACAGGTCTTGATTAATCGTCAAAAACAACGCAAAAAATTGTGGCCGATAATGCTTGGTGTATTCGGCCACGTAAAGTAATTCCTGATCCAATTCGCGAGCTAACTCCTGAGACAGTCCTTTGTTATCTTGAACTACTTTTCTTGATAGATGGCATTTATTGCTGAAATTATCCGACGCTGCTTCCATCGATTGACACTGGATCATCAGGGTTAATGTAAGGACCTAAAAAATTCCAGTGGGTTCATTTCATCTAAAATTAACAAAAAAAAATGGAGACATTCATTTTACTGAGAAACTGTATTACGTAGCCTTAACACCGTATGGTTTCAAATTTGATACAAATCGGTTTATAAATAAAAAACTCCGCCAATTTGGATTTGCCATTTAGAATAGGGTGTTTTGTTTGACAGTAGTAAAATATAAATATATATTTATTTTTAGATATCTCTTTAGGTCTTGGTAATGCTAAAAACAAACTTTTTTGTTTAATTTTTTCTCAAATTCATAGTTCTTTTAATTAAATAAATTCATTGAATTAAAACAATTAGCCACGTGATTCAAAACAGGCGGTCTACCAATCAGCTTCGAGTGGCGTCACAAAACAGTAAACGCCTCGAACGAACCTATTTTCTGTGTTATTTTCTTATGGATGGTAATGTTTGCTATGGTTTAGTGCGAATTATCGTCCTAAATTAGATTTTATTTTGTGTTTTGCTTATAAAAAATATTTTCAATGGAAAACGGATTCTCCAAAGCCGATAGCTCCAATTTGCCAATGCTCCATTCCTTTATGGTGGCAGGCTTCTTTGCCAACAACAATGATTTTTGTTCTGCAGAATTTAGAAACGTTAAAATGTTGATGTAAGTTGTTTTGTAGGTAACTGAAAGTTCTTTTATGATATTCTTCGCCTACTTTTACTCCTTTAGATTTTGAGGTTAGGTTATATGTTTTGCTTTTTTGTTTAATATGCCACTTACAATAGATTCAATTAAATATCCAATCGTTATTATTTTAAGCATTAAGAAACAAAATTGCAGGACAGGGAGGCAAAGAGTATACAACGACCAGCAATACTTGAAGTACTGCATAGGTTACACTGCATAGTCCTGCGTAGGTACTGCCTAGTCCTGCCTATGCACTGCCTAGTCTTGCATATGCACTGCTCAGTCCTACATTGAGCCTGCATGTGCACTGCCTAATCCTGCATTTAGAGGTTCTCCCTAGTCCTGCCTAATAACTGCCTAGCACCGCCTAAAACTTTGTACACCTTTCTGCCTATTATAGTTGTTCACCCCTTGTAACAAACATAACCTCAAAAATTTCGTTGTCATTTACGAAATAGTTATATATATTATAGACAACGTGAGAAAAATTAGAAAGTTATACTCACATCAATGTGATCTTTACAAATATAAGGTAAAGATGTATTAGATAAGGCCCTTGGGTCTCTTCGAGCAAGTTTTAGCCACTTTTTCCTTTCTTTTACTGCTGTAGGCACATGAATAAATAGTTTTTCAGGTGTTGTTATGCTAGTATTCGAACACTGAGGCACTACACACCATTTATAGGACATTTTTTTACATAAAAAACCGTAAAATCACAGAACACAAACAAATAAACACTTGAATGCCGTGTATCTGTCCGCGAGTTTACTGCGCTGTGACGTCATTGCAACGCCATGCTAGAAATGAGCGTTTTAGCGGCAAATTTAAATCGAAAATTAGAAAACTTGATTTTAATACACAACTTTATACACCTGTCAAATATAAAATCCGTAGCTCATCGCAAAGTAGTCGAAAAAGCTCTGTCGCAAGATTTTAAACAACAGCATAAATAAATTGTTTAATAGACACAATTGCAAACAAAAACTACGGCGGCGAGTTGTCTCGGCGACGAATCGGGTTGGCCGCGAGTTGGCCCAACGGCGAATCGGCTAAGGCGAGTCGGTGGCAGCGAATTGTCCTAGAGTCTAACCAGAAGTTGTATACTGTGTCAAAACTAAATATATTTTCGGATTTAAGGAGGGGTGGAATTATCCCCCCCCCCCCCCGTAGATCCGCGCTTGCCTGGACATAATTAGTTTTAACCATTCGACACGAGATAAGACAGTAGCTGGTCTCGTCCATGCCTAGGAAACTCAATGCAATTTGACAGGTCGTTAGGTTAAAGTTCTCACTAAGCTCAAAAGAAGCGCTGCGGTCGCGCGTGTGTTCCTTATTCTATTTTTTTTGAAAATCATCTGTGGTTTGGATTTTCCGTCCCCCTTTTTTTCAGGTAGAAAAACCTCTTCCACCGCGTTTTATTTCGGGTTCATTTTAAATCTATCTTTTTGGCTTATGTAGGTAATCTTTGTTGCTGTGACGCATTAAAATTAAATTTTGTTAAATTTGTAACTTTTGCAATTTTTAAATATAAAAGAATAAGAATTTCTAGTTGCTTTTCTGGGTGAAGTGTCTAAAGTTCAGACGAGTATAAAATGCATAGTTTTCCGAGACATTTTAAGGTAAGTTTTCTTATTTTCTCATTTGAGGTCAGATTGATAAAATTTGTATTGGAGTGTCTTTTTAACTTCTTATCGCTTACTTTACGGAACTCTGAATACAGGTTTCCAATGCCTGGTAGGTGCCTTATTTGCCCATCAATTAAGCACAAATTTAGTGTTAATTTTATGTCTTTTCCTTTCTTTTGATATTAAGTAAAAGGGAAACACATACAAAATTAACACTAAATTTGTGCTTAATTGATGGGTAAACGAGAGATTACCCAGCAGCGTAATGTACTTTGAATAAATGTATTCCTTAATTTTAAATCTTTATCTTACCATAATTTAGTACGGTTATAAGTTGATTTTTTTATTGTTTTTAGCTTTTGGATGATATGTGCGACCACTGATAAGCTATGTATATACTGCTTTGAAACATACCCTACACAACTTACAACCAAGGCGAGGAGGTACTTTTAAATCATAGTGTTTGGTTTTTCATTATATTTTATTTTATCAATCAATTAGACTATTTATTATTTCATCAATAGTTAGTCGTTAATTTGTAGGTTTTTTTATAATAATAAAAACTCATTTAAAAAATGTTTTATTTATTGCACTTTATATATCATTTTCAATCTGTTTATATCTTATAAAGACAGTGTATGTCTTTATAAAATATTGACTGAATAAAAATTTCAAAACAACTTTATTCTAAAAGGCGATTCAAATTTCCCGCCTCAACTTTTAGTTCGTAACTAAGCTCAGTAGTGGGCGCCACAGAGTTAACGATCTGTCAAACAGCCGGAGTTGCCTATCTAATAAAAACTCACTGAACCGCACCGCAAATCCTTTATCTATGGTCTCGTTGCAACCACCATATGCAGCGTCAAGAAAATTCAGTCTCTTCGGTTAAATCCAAACTTATCAAAGTAAAAAAATACCTACTTACCAGTGAGAAAGTGGACAGGTAGGACCATATGATTTTACAAGAATCACAAGTTCCAGAATGGTCATTAATGTCACTTAACCAAGCCAGAGCCATTGCTAAAAATGACATAATTGCACGTACTTATATACATATGTAGGGGAAATAGGGGCATAACGGGCACCCCGGGCATAACGAGCATCGGCATGTTTGGCTGAGCTATTCTAGATGGCGCCATAAGCACTTAATAAACAGAAACAAAATTTGGGACTTCCATTGTCTTTATTTATTTTGAACACGATGTGTCGGTTAGTAAGTATCTCTAGTGTAAACTAAACAATACGATACATGGATGACACATTTATTATATGGCCGGAAAATGATGACGAACTACAGAATTTTCTACTCCAACTGAACGGTATTCGACCAACAATCAAATTCGGCCTTACCTTTTTTGGATGTTCTTGTCAAACGATTAGAGAGAAACATTCAAATCACTGTAGGAAACCTACACACACGGGACAGTACCTAAATATTAAGTCTAATCATTTTGTTCCTACAAAACAAGGAGTTATAAAACGTTTGTATTTAAGAGCCGTAAATATTTGTAGTGATAATGAAGAATTAACCACAGAAATTAACAACATTAAAAAGGACTTACAACAGAATGGTTATTCTGAGAAATGAATAAGCTCAATGACCACTAAATTAAAAAAAAAAACCAAATGTAGCAAATTCTCAAAATAATAACCGTTGGGTGTTATTAACATTCAATATGTTCAAGGGATACTTAAAACTTAAGAAGAAGAGCCAAATACTATAATATAAAAACAGTATTTTTTGTAAATCAAAACCAAAAAATCCCTCAAATAATAAGGAATGTCTGTACCAAATTCCGTGAGAGTGTGGTAAATCATATTTAGGTGAAACCAAACACCCTCTTCAGGTTGGAGTAGTGGGCCATTCATCGCGTCGCCGTCGCATCGAGTCGGAATGTGATACACTGCATTGCCCCGGGCTACCGAATTTCATATAATATATAAATGAAAAATAGTGCCATGGCTCACGAGCTCCCACTGATTTAATTGTTATGAAAGAAGGCAAAATGAAAGAGGTCCTACATCAAGCCGAATTTTAATGATCGCTAACGTCAAGGATGATGAACGGAAAGAAGAAAATTGGACAGGAAATAAATGCAGAACTGCCAGTAGGATATGTGTGTTTCATTTAGGGCCGGTTTATCAATGGCGGGGTATCTCTTCGTGTAAGCTAGCCCTGGGCCAACTCTGACCTTGGGGTAACCCTCGAGTTAAAGAGAAAAGTGTTTATCCACGCGATTTTAACCCTGAGCTCCGAAACTCGCAGGTTGGCAATGCTGGTAACAATCGACCATCTAAGTTTTCCCTTCTTATTTAATATTCTGGAATTTTTGACATTCTGTGGTTATAATCATATGTTTTTTTGTATTGTGGGTTTCGGGTGTTTTGTTAAAAAATATTATTTGGAAAAAAGTTATTCAGTTTCTTCAGTTATTGTACTCTAGCCAGTAAGTATCTACTATATGTATGATGAAAATAATTTAGCTACATTAAAATTAGCATGTAGTTCCAACTTTGTAAATTGTTTCTGTTGTACTTAACTACCTATCTACCTATTAAAGCTAGATAATTTAAGAGATAAAATAAGTTAAAAGTAAATGGATTAATGTCTTTGGTATTGGATCATAATTCTGCATTTTTTAAGTTTATTTTTAAACTAATACATCTATTTTATTTTTGTTACTGGTCATGTCTTTACAAGGAAACCAAACAAACTTTTACATTTTAATAAAGAAATATCAATAAGGCACATCAACAAGAAATAATGGTACTAGTTTCTGACACATCAACATGTTATCCCGGAATGACTGACAACCCCCTGTGCAGAGCAAGCAGAGGCTTCCTGGGTGACCAGGAAGTGTTTAAAAACCTTGATAATATATTATTTATTCTGTAGCATATTTTTTTGAATTATAAAAGTGCTCTAGCATGTTGCAATAATTTAAGTATTTTATTTTGATGTTACGTACTATATATATAAACTTAATTGTTGATTATTTCTGATTCCTAAAATACTGTTGTATAACAAAAGAACTTAATAGTCATTTTTCAGGGGCTGCCAAATAAAAATTTAAAAAACTCAGTGTTTGAAATATACATCCACTTTTTATTTTGCATTTTTAAATACATGTTAAGTTTTAAAATTATATACATAAATTAGTAATTATTATAAAACTGGTCCACATATTGATGAAGATTCATATGTGAGTGGGCCTTGCAGCCCTTTCGCTGCGACCGCCAGTGGGTCTATATTGTGGCTCGGTAGCTACACATATTAGGTATAGCTCTGTTGGCAGGTGGGATATTTATTGGTTGCTTTTCTATTAAACATGATCTTGCTCATAGAAAAAAGAATATTTATTTTTGGCTTGCTTGGTAGCCTGTCTCATTGCAAAAATCTCCATGTCTGTGGAGAATTCCATCATCTCAACCTCGCACCATAAAAAGTATCACCGCTGGTGTTTTAAAAATTTCGGAGCATCCTATTTAACACTAAAATTGAAGTACACAAGTTGAATGTTATGCTTTTGAGAAAAATCAACCAAAATAAAAAAAAACTTCAAAATAATTGGAAATTTTGACGTTAACCCAGAGCTAAATACGCTACTTTGCCGTTCGAGCGCGGGTCAAGTTAGCCTAGGGTTACCCTCGAGTTTGCATTTAACCTTGGATGGATAAACACTTTTGACAACTTTAACCCAGGGCTATCTCTAACTCGAGGGGTATCCCTCCATTGATAAACCGGCCCTGAATAATGCCATATTTTAAGTGAGAGTAAAAGTTTGCATAATATAAAGTTTTTAAAATAGAATCACTACACTGACTAGACATTGTTCGTAGACCAAAACAAACAGATGACAATTTTTTACTTAAGTTATTGATCACTTGTGTGTTGTGATTCAGTTGATTATCAACATAAAAACCCAACACCTTTATGTCCTGACAAAGATCTAGTTGTTTATTATTAAGTGTTACATACTCTATGTTAAGATTTGACCTGACCGAACGAAAAACCATACAAGCGGTTTTATCATTATTAATTACCAGTTTATTTTTTATCATCCACTCGCTGGTCCTAGAAAATACTAAACTGACAGCCCCCCCCCCCACATTACAACGATCTGAAACCCTAATTAATAAGTTTGTGTCATCTGCATATGTAGGGTTACCAGATGAAAACGTCTCTAACCAGGACCAGCCGTCAAGAAAATCCGGACAAAATCCGGACGTCAAAATTTTTTCGATGCCACACATAAAAAATCAACTTTTTTTTTAATTGAAACAATAACTAATAAATAACATAATATACCTACTATTTTATAGGTACTTTTCACTGCTTTGTATTTTATTCAACAGCGTAGAATTTTTAGGCAGAAGGACAAAATCGTAAAATTCTGACCAGCTCATATTTCTTAAATTGTATAAAGTCATGAGTCTTCCTTTTACAGAAGATTAAAGCAGCCTATTTTTTTGTTTGGTCCACTGGGTAGAAATACTTGCATTAAAATATTTTGCCTATTTTTCGTGGGTAGGCAGATTGTGGTCATCAGAAGTAGAATTGTCTGATATGTACTTTTTTAGATTACAAACTTCATCAAAAATATTGTGTGTGCTTAAGACCACACGGCAGAAGTGTAAACTTCAACAAGGCGAAATTAATAATACTACTTTAAGCGGGCTCTTCACATAACCTTTTACCTTACGTCTTGCCTGTCAGTCAAATGGGTCAAGTATGACGGTTGAAAGAATAGCGTAGACACTTGATAGTTTTAACGTACGTTTTTAGATCAGTTTTTGATACAAAACGATGGTTTTATTGGAAAACAATGCGTGATCCGGTCTGTTCTCTGAGCGGTCTTCCCAGCGGCGTAGCGTGCCCGAAAGGGCGGGGGGGCGACAGCTAAAAAGGGCGCCTCTGAAAAGTGATGAAAAATCTTGTGACAAAAAGGTCAAAAGGGCGCCTCTCACAAATCTTGCGACCAAAAAAAAAAAAAAAAGGTCTTCATGTCGTTAGTTTCCTTTGGCACCCACTCAATTGGCCGTTACCGGCCCGACTTAATAATGCTGAGGGCGCTTCGGCCACCTATGGGGCGCCACTACCCTCGGGGCGGGGGGGGGCGCGACGCACCCCCCGCCCCCCCCCACGCTACGCCGCTGGGTCTTCCGTCTTAGATCAGTTCAAGTAAAATGTCCGTTTTTCCGTCTACACACTTAGTTTTGTTTGATGCGTTTTGACTGAACAGGCAAGATGTAAGGTAAAACGTTATGTGAAGACCCCGCACACTGCTAAATTTATCGACGAATATTGTTTAATTACCTTTTTTTAAACTAGCTTATTTTGCATTATTTGATGTTTATAAAGGCGGCTACTTTAAAATCCGGACGTTTATGAAAAATCCGCCCGGACCCACCCGGACGTAGCAAAAATCCGGACATGTCCGGATTAATCCGGACGTCTGGTAACCCTATGCATATGACATACATCAGTAGAACCGGTAAGTTTTTAAAAATGTTATGCAAGTCATGATATGATAAATAGCAAAGGCCCCAGAATAGACCCTTGTGGCACGCCAACAGTTATTTCTGCGATGTTGGGAGTAAACTGAACCACCCTTAGTCGACAGTTTGACTCGCTGAGTACGACCCTGCATATAGGATTTGAACCAACTCAGAGCTACACCTCTAATTCCTTAAAAGTTGAGTTTCTTAAGCAGAATATCGTGGCTCAACGAATCAAATGCCTTACTTAGGTCAATAAACAATCCAGTAGGATGCTTGTTTCATTTAGATGAAAAATAAAGTCACCCATCTATCTACAAGTAACACTTACTTAAGACATCTAAGATTGACCAAATTATACCAATGAATACCGCACTTCCGAACGTGTAATTGGATGTTTGCACCATTTCCCACACACGTCGAACAAGTTTTGATAAGTTATGAATTTTTTTGGTTTTCTAAAACAAAAACAAATGGATCTATATTAAAGGCCGTGTTTGACAGTAGTAAAAAATAAATATATATTTATTTTTAGATATCTCTTTAGGTCTTGGTAATGCGAAAAACAAACTTTTTTGTTTAATTTTTTCTCAAATTCATAATTCTTTTAATTAAATAAATTCATTGAATTAAAACAGTTAGCCACGTTATTCAAAACAATCGGTCTACCAATCAGCTGCGAGTGACGTCACAAAACAGTAAACGCCTCGAACCAACCTATTTTCTGTGTTATTTTCTTATGGATGGTAATGTTTGCTTTGGTTTAAAGTGCTAATTATCGTCCTAAATTAGATTTTATTTTGTGTTTTGCTTATAAAAAATATTTTCAATGGAAACCGGATTCTCCAAAGCCGATAGCTCCAACTTGCCAATGCTGCATTCCTTTATGGTGGCAGGCTTCTTTGCCAACAACAGTGATTTTTGGTCTGCGGAATTTAGAAACGTTAAAATGTTGATGTAAGTATTCAATGAGTTGTTTTGTATATAACTGAAACTCCTTTTGTGATATTCTTCGCCTACTTTTACTCATTTAGATTTTGAGGTTAGGTTATATGTTTTGCTTTTTTGTTTAATATGCCACTACAATAGATTCAATTAAATACCCAATCATTATTATTTTAAGCATTAATAAACAATCAAAAATTGCAGGATAGGGAGGCAAAAAGTATACAACAATACAATACTTGAAGTATCGCATAGGTTACACTGCATAGTCCTGCGTAGGTACTGCCTAGTCCTGCCTATACACTGCCTAGTCTTGCCTATGCACTGCTCAGTCCTACATTTAGCCTGCATGTGCACTGCCTAATCCTGTATTTAGAGGTATTCCCTAGTCCTGCCTAATAACTGCCTAGCACCGCCTAAAAATTTGTACACATTTCTGCCTATTATAGTTGTTCACCACTTGTAACAAACATAACCTCAAAAATTGCATCGTCATTTACGAAATAGTTATAAATATTATAGACAACGCGAGAAAAATTAATAGAAAAAATTTAGTTATGCATCAAAGTAATCTTCACAAATGTAAAGTGAAGATGTATTAGATAAGGCCCTTGGGTCTCTTCGAGCAAGTTCTAGCCACTTTTTCCGATCTTTTACTGATGTAGGCACATGAATAAATAGTTTTCAGGTGTTTTTATGCTAGTATTCGAACACTGAGGCACTACACACCACTTATAGGACATTTTTTTACATAAAAAACAGTAAAAACACAGACCAAAAACAAATAAACACTTGAATGCCGTGTATCTGTCCGTGAGTTTACTGCGCTGTGACGTCATTGCAACGCCATGCTAGAAATGAGCGTTTTAGCGGCAAATTCAAATCGGAAAGTAGAAAACTTGATTTTAAATGTAGTCATGATAAAATATACTATTTTAATAATTTTGCGTAGCAAATTAGGGACCTATATATCATTCTAAACACTTTTCTAAAATTTGTCAAGTACCCTATTGCAATTTCATGCAAGATTAGTGGCCCTGAATGAGATGTATTTGTTTGTTTATACAATAGATGTCATATCAGGCTCCCTAATCTTGCGTGCAACTACAAGTCTATTGTTCCATGTCAAGCGGCCCTAAGGAATCTTAAATCTTTCTAGTTGTTAGCTACTAATAGTTATTTATGTATGCGCTATTTACACAAGCTGTTACAGAATAGTTTGAATCATATCAAAAACGTTTCATGTAGAAAAAGACCTAGTACGTGAAAATGGTATTCCGCAAAAAGAATGCAGATTAAAGCAAACCCAAGTTTTTCAGTACACATTTAAAAATGAAAGATTTTCACTAGTTTGGAAATGTTTATCATAACAAAAACATTTCATGTAAAAAAAGCCAAGTACGCGAAAATGGTACTTCGTAAAAAGAATTGAGATAAAAGTAATGCCAAGTTCTACAATACTTGTTTGGAAATGTTTTTTTTTAAACTTTGGTATTACAGGCGAACTTCTTTATGTTCAATGTGCCTAAGAGTCATTTGCAGCCGTAATAGTCAAGTTTAGAAAAACATTTCCAAACTAGTAAGAACCTTTTATTATAAAATTTGTATTGGAGAACTACCATTTTCGTGTACTTGGCTTTTTGTTACATGAAATGTTTTTGTTATGATTTCACTCCTTTTTTACAGTATTTGGATAATATTTAAGTTTTAAAATAGTAAAATATGCGGAATAATGTTCAAAACTTTTGCAATGCCTCATTTAAAATTTTGAGGTTTTTTAAATTTTTTCCTATGTTTTTATCATAGTTCCAGGGTATGCCATATGGAAAAATAAAAAAAAATCCCGGTGGGCCGGTGCTTTATGGGCCGGTGAATTATGGGCCGGTGCCTTATGGGCCGGAGCCGTATGGGCCGCTGCATTATAAGCAGTACATTTTTAGATCTGGCGCGTATTTCTTCCCGGGCTGGTTTACAGTTCCCCATCCAGCCCTGGCTTCTACTATCAGCCTTCCAAAGCTCAGCTCTCTAGCGTTTCTGCAAGTGAGCAATGTTGCTTTTACATAACTTTACATTTATAAAGGAGGGTAGTAAATTCGGCCTTCCAAAGATCAGCTCTCTAACGTTTCTGAAACTAGGCAATGTTAATTTTAGATAACTTTACAATTATAGGGGAGAGAAATAAATTTAAATTTTGGGGTTTTTAAATTGTTCCTATAGTTTTATCATTAGTCTGCCAAAGCTCAGCTTTCTAGCGTTTCTTGAAGTGGGCAATGTTCTCTTTACATAACTTTACATGTATAGGGGAGGGGAGTAAATTAGAATTTTAACGTTTTTTTTTCAAGGGTTTGGCTATAATTTTTATCAGTCTGCCAAATTTCAGCTTTGTAGTATGCCTGGAAGTACAGCGTGTCCCATTTTCGATGGGATTAAATGGGAAACTCGGTTATTATTAAAGATATCGATTTTCTGATTGCACCTTACCGTGCTCTTTTTTGGAGCCCTTTAAAATGGTGTAATCAGATTTTTGCTATACCCCGTGGTTTCGCTAATACAGGGACTTTTTGAAAAAATTGCATTTTAATTTATTCCTTGTATCTCGCTTATTTTGCAAGATATTTTTATTCTGTAAAAACCTTTCTATGGCAACTTTTTTAGAGCAAAATAATGACGTTGTCAATTTTTTAAAATGTTGTTTAGTTTTTGAGATATGGTATTTATCCTAAAAAAAATTAAATACGGACCTGGATTTTTTTTATTACTACTTTCATTGGTTCCATGCTATTATTACCTTAAAATGATAAAACTTTAATATTTTTTTGATTTAAGGTTAAAAAAAACTATTTAATATTTGAAAAAAAAAAAATAGTCCGAACCTGGAAATTTCCAACGTAATTATAAATTAAAAATTGCAAGACACACTAGTTGAACGATTTTTAGTTTATCTGTTTTGAAATGATAATTGAAAGATTTATAAATAAAGTAAAAAACGTTAAAAAGGTACAAAAATAATATCATACTAATTATTTGATGGTAGCACAGCGGGTCGTGAAATTTACAAAACAAAAGCGTGGAATTGACATTGACATTTTACTTGTCATTTTTGTGAATGGCTTACAATTATTTTAAACTGGCTAGAAATCGACCATATCCAGATTTTGAAAAATGTGATATGTTTGACTGCTTCATTCAAGCAACAAAATCCCAATATTTAAATGGCAGAAATATTTTTATGCAAAATGCGCTAAGAAAAATTACTCAAAAATGTCAACAATGTTTTACACATAATGGTTTAATCAGAAAAATTAGTTATTTTTTATAATTTGTTTTTTTTTGTATTTTTCGTAGATTTTGTTTCAAATAAATCTGTAAATTAACGTAAAACCATTTTAATATGCTAAGTATCAAAACAGTTAAACTAAAAATTGTTTATTTAGCAATTTTTAATTTATATTTATGTTAAAAATATCCAGGTTCGGACTAATTTTTTTTTAAATATTAAATATTTTTTTTTACGTTAAAACAAAAAATTTTAAAATTTTTATTATTTTATGATAATACTAGTATGAAACCAATCAAAATAGTAATAAAAAAAATCCAGGTCCGTATTTAATTTTTTTATGATAAATACCATATCTCAAAAACTAAACAATATTTTAAAAAGTTGACAACGTCATTATTTTCTTCTAAAAAAGTTGCCATGAAAAGGTTTTTACAGAATAAAAATATCTCGCAAAATAAGCGAGATACAAGGGATTATTAAAAATACAATTTTTTCAAAAACACCCTGTATTAGCGAAACTACGGGGTATAGCAAAAATCTGATTACGCCATTTTTAAGGGCCCAAAAAAAGAGCACGGCAAGGTGCAATCAGAAAATCAATATCTTTAATAATAACCGGGTTTCCCATTTAATCCCATCGAAAATGGGACACGCTGTACAGTAAAGTTTTGATGATCTATACATGAGTGAGTGGGTGAGTAATTTGCAAATCCGACGTTTTTTAAAATTTCGTAACTAGTTTACTACTTTATGGAAGTCTATTAACTTTTAGGCGTTGTTAACTCTATGATCTGTGCAAAGTTTGAGATTTGTAGCTCATTCCCAAGTAGAGTTTTAGATATGTTAAATATGGGCTGAAATGTTTCAAGAAAAGATGGTACAGCAATTTGCCGTGCCCCCAGAATTAAACTTGGTTATTACGGTTGCATAATTATTGACTCTTAGGCACAGTGCTACAAGAACATAAACAAATTTTACTGTAATAGCAAAATTAAAATAAACATTTCCAAACTAGTGAGAGTTACCAATGTTGGTGGATATCGTGCATATAATATTTCTGTAACCATTTGCTTCATGAAATTATATCTGATTTTAACACACATCGATCCGACTATTGCCTCATAGGTGCTTATCAATATCATGAAGTTAATCCTAAAATCAGAGTAAATTAGTCCGGTCTAGGACAACTGGGCGCCGGCCCAACTGGGCGCCGGGCTAGCTCGGGGCCTCCAACTCGGTGCCGGACGAAAAAAATTTTGTTTGATAAAATGTGCAGATGAAAAACAAAATAGATATATTTTTATACAAAAACATCTTTAAAAAATCCTTTACGCAACTTTTTTGAAATTTGCTTTTGTTAAGTAAAACTAAATCCCTTAAGTCGAGTGAAATTTGGTAGATATAGTGTTTAGTAACCTGGTAACACTACAATTTACGTTTTTAATTACAACAATGGCGGATCCAAAATGGCGGACTTCTTGATTTTTAAACCGATTTGTCTGAAACTTGAAAGTTTGCAGGGTCTGAGAACGCTTAATACAGTTTTATCCTCAAACTTAAAAAATTCAAAATGGCAAATCCAAAATGGCGGAATTTCTTATTTACTAACCGATTTTTCTCAAACTTGAAATATTACATTGCTTAAGGTTATTTAACACAATTTTTTACTCAAACTTAAAAAAATCAAAGTGGCCGATCCAAAATGGCGGAGTTTCTTATTTACTAACCGATTTGTCTCAAACTTGAAATATTACATTGCTTAAGGTCATTTAAATCGGTTTAAAAATAAAGAAAGTCCGCCATTTTGGATTGGCCATTTTGATTTTTTTAAGTTTGAGTAAAAATTGAGACAAATCGGTTAGTAAAGAAGAAAATCCGCCATTTTGGATTCGCCATTTTAATTAAAAAAATGACATAAAAAAATCAAGATATATGTACATATTATTGTTGATATTTCCTTTTTTTTTTTAGTTTTACAATTTTATTTATTTCTTTGATTTTATTATTAATTTAATCAATTGTTATACATTAATTATACCTTGTTTTATGTAATTAGTTAACTAAACAAAAAATATATTAAGTATTAGATATACAAGTGTCATGTTAGATAGAGTAATACACAATATAACTATGTCCCAACATGGCGGAGTATGGGTGCAAATGACAAAAGACAGGGATGAATGGGCCCGTAATTGTAACATTGCATATGTTGTCAAGTGAGTTTACATTTGTGTCACTAAATATTTAATTTGCAACATTATTCACGTTACCGACTCTATCTATATCAAATAAAAGCTAAATGGTTAATAGCCAGGATGTATAAAGGCATCTTTATTTAAATAGGTACCTACAGTAATTAGTATCAAACAAGTTTCATGGCTAATCGGGCAAAAAGGAGTTTTTTGTTTCCCTTATATTTTTCCGTGGGTAGCTTGAAAGCTTAACCTCACGGGGGTCCAAGATCTAATGGACACCTAATAAGTGTTGACAGTTAACCGTTTCGTCCTTATGGGACTCCTCAGAACACTGCTGGTCAAGTGACAAATCTTGCGAAGTTAATCAGACGGTTTTGTCTCTAATTAAATGTAATTAGTGAGCGAACTATAGCAAGAGGCGCCATCTACCAAGATACGAGAGAAACAAAAAACCAAAAGCAGGGAAAAACACTGCTATACGATATCGATCAATCAATCTACTTTTAGTATTCTTCCGTTAACTTTCTCATCATATATTCCATGTCTTCTTTATCATTAGCTACATTAACTTGGTCGTCAGCAAACTGTACTATGTATATGGTAAATTGTCCGGTAAGTTGTATTCCCATGCTGTGTTTTTTAGAGCTACTGCGATATATATTTTAAAATGAGTTAGAGAAATACAACATCTTTGTCTCAAGCCTTTCCTTACCAGGAATTCTTTTAAAAGTCGATTTCCAATTTTAATTTTAGATTTTCACCCTTTCTATGGTTCTTTTAGCGCTTTTATGTATGTATATTTGATATTAGTTTGTTCTAACACTGTCTATAATTTTTTGTCCTGGTTGGAAAGAGATACCAGTTACATTCTTACCTCATCATTAGAAATTGTAGAAGATCACAAGTTGAATCTTCGAGAATGCAAGAAACATTCCAAATTATAGAAGCTGCAACTACCACCACAAAACAACGACTAATCCATTTTAAATGAAAATTTTTATCGTAGTAAGGTTTGAAATTAGACTTGTCCAAAATTGAATCGATTTCTTTTATTTGTTGGTAAAGTCGTTCCCAGTCCGGTTTATTAAAAAGTACCGTTTTGGTTTTGATAAGGATAAAACATGATCCTAAAAAAAAATAATTTATTTTTTGAAGCAGATCCACTTATACAAATATTTGTAGTTTTAATTTACGAATTTAGACTAACTACTCCATTTCATGGCCATACCTAGGGGAATTAATTCCCGCGTAAATAGCCAATAAAGTGCAAAAAAAGAGATTTCTCAGCAACACAAATAGGACAGAAGACGCAAATTTTTATTTAAATTTTTTCATCCTCCCCCGAATTTATTTTTTTTGGGCACGGCCCTGCTCCATTTTGACCCAATATCACTATCTATATTATCAGTGGCGCACCCAGGAATATGTCTTGGGAGAGGCCCGAGGCCTCTTTGGGGGGGGGGGGGGGCCCGAAGCCTCATAATGTCGAATTTTAATTTTTAATTATTTTTTGTGTTTTTTCATGAAATATGTGGAAAATATGTAAAAAAAATCCAAGGCTTGGGGGGGGGGTCGTCTGTCACTACAATTGAATAATAAAGACTATTTATTATGCGCTACCAGCAAAAATTTTTGATTTTTTCTAAAAAAAAATTTCTTTATGACCAATTTTAGGGGGCAGTATTTACCCCCACTACCCCTTGTTGTATACGCCGCACAGAGGGGCAATTTTTACTGAAAACTTAACTATTTATTAATAATCGCTTTACAATAGCAAGTTAGCTTCGGATAGTCAAACGTCAAATAAATGAATAAAACACCTTGTCAAAGTTAGCGTGTTTTTAAAACTGACGTTGCGGAGTTGTTTTAAGAACACGAATGAATTAACTTTGTCATAATTTTTAGTGTTGATCCAGTTTCGTTAAAATAATTTTAATTATGTCAGATAATCAGTATGGTGAGTACATTATTCTCCTATAAAAAAATGCAATTTGTAAAATCTTCTAAAAATTTATTATTTTCTTTTTTTATAGAAGAATTTTATTTCTTCAACATGTCATTTTTTATTCAACCTTCCTTTTTTAAATGGTGCCACATTTAGCTGCATATATAGATATTTAAAATATAAAGTACTAAATACATATACATCTACACATATTACACTGGTCTGCATGAAAATGGGCCCTGACACAATTCTTGCCGATTCTTCGTAAAATGACCTCCTGAATCCAAATATGAACTCCGTTTTACCCAATCACCCCCCATTTTTGGGGGAGACCCCCTACCTTTTTTTACTGCTTTTCGATAGCTTGGTGGGATGCCTTTTGAGGTGTTAGTGTTGTTATTGTGTTTTCGTGTGGCTGATATTAGGAAAACCAGTTTAAAATGGAAATAGAATGTATGTACAGTCAGGGACTTAATAAATGGCCGCTGCCGTTTTCAGAAGAGATTTCGTGGTTGAAAAATGAAAAATGAAAAATGAAAAATGAAAAATGAAAAATGAAAAATGAAAAATGAAAAATGAAAAATGAAAAATGAAGAATGAAAAATGAAAAATGAAAAATGAAAAATGAAAAATGAAAAATGAAAAATGAAAAATGAAAAATGAAAAATGAAAAATGAAAAATGAAAAATGAAAAATGAAAAATGAAAAATGAAAAATGAAAAATGAAAAATGAAAAATGAAAAATGAAAAATGAAAAATGAAAAATGAAAAATGAAAAATGAAAAATGAAAAATGAAAAATGAAAAATGAAAAATGAAAAATGAAAAATGAAAAATGAAAAATGAAAAATGAAAAATGAAAAATGAAAAATGAAAAATGAAAAATGAAAAATGAAAAATGAAAAATGAAAAATGAAAAATGAAAAATGAAAAATGAAAAATGAAAAATGAAAAATGAAAAATGAAAAATGAAAAATGAAAAATGAAAAATGAAAAATGAAAAATGAAAAATGAAAAATGGAAAATGGAAAATGGAAAATGAAAAATGAAAAAAATTAAAAATAAAAAATACCATATTTTAAAACGTTTTTAGTCCTTTATTGATTACATTGTATGTTTACGAAATATTTTAAAATTCCCTATTTGAGTATTTATATTTGCCTAATTTTTTCCTTATCAAAGCGTTTTAGTTGCCTGCCTTAGCCATATTTCTTTAATAGATATGAAGCTTAGGCGTATGTTAATCATGGCTCATAAAAAAATTGTCCGCCATTTTGGCTTATATGTATTTAAAGCAGTGATATGCGCGTAAAAAAAAATTTGAAATATGATTTTTTTACATATTATAAAAGTAAGGTCCGCTCGAGTCGACTAACTGTGAGAGAAACAGTCAGCGAGCGATATGATGATGCAGATGAAGGCCAGTATTATTAATTTCGCCTTGTTGAAGTTAACACTTTTGCCGTGTGGTCTTAAGCACACACAATTTATTTTTTTTAAGATTTAAATTTCTTCTATTTGGTAAAAAAAATGTACAAAAATAAATAAAAAAGCAATTAAAAGCAATAAAACTCAAAAAATATGTACAGGGTGTCCCAAATTCGAGGTTTTTGATTGGAGCCTTAATTTTCAAAAGATGATTAAAGGTGAAAACCGCATCTTGATATTGCAAGCTGTTTTGAGGCTACCGGGGGCTTTTAAGAAGTCAGCATTTTGGGAGGGGGCCCATAACTTTTTTATTTATGAAAATTTTATATTGGTGTAAAGTGATTTTTTATAGTTTTTTCAATAAATAATCCAACTGGCACAATAATTTTTATCTGTTACTTTTAGTTTTTGAGATATTCCATAAAATTGATGTTTTTATTTGGTGAAACTGTCGAACAATTAAAAGTAAAAAAAATATATTTAATAATTTTTTAGTGTACATTTATAAATGTTGTAGTCTTCCAATAAAAATCATTTCTTAAAGTTATTTATCATTATTTATTTATTAAATGTTGTGTACGCCTATAAAATAAAATTGTATAAAACGGTAACCAATAATTTTAAAAAGTAATATCATATCAAAAAATTAACAACATAAACAGGGGCGGATTTAGGATGTTCATTTGGAGGGGGGTGGGCAGATATCAATAGCTAGTCTTTAAAAAAATTATGTATAGGAACCAGAAGGGGTATTCTGTGTGAAAAATATGAATATAATTTTATGATTTTGGATTTGGTAGGAGAAATTTCCCCTTTCCCCCTCCCTTAGATCCGCGCCTGTCATAAAAAACATTAACTTGTCAATTATTAAAAACCGGATTACAATATATTTATTTTTATCACCTCACTCTGTTTGATCCATGACATGTGGGACGCCCTGTATAGATATATTTTTTAATATAAACAGTTTATTATCATTAAATTTTGTCTTTCATTCAAAGAAATTGCAAAAAAACACAACAAATAATTTTGTCCCGTTTTATGATACGAATACTTCTATGTGTGCCCCTTGGAAAGGGCGCCTGTGTGCCGTGGACTACTTTCACGACCGCTTACCGCGCCTCTGTTAATTTAAATATTTGAAAATTCAAACTTACCTACGACAATGCCTGCTAATCTTACAAAATATGATCCCTTATCAGAATCATAAAATCTGTCCAATCCAATAATTAACATTATACATTTCGGTATTTCCAAAATGAACAAGACCAGGCAGATTGCTTTATATAAAATTCGAAAAACTCGCCATTTTACACACAAAAGTGGTACGTTAAAAAAAAACTTTTGAAAATTTATCAAAAGTTTAAAAGTCTTGAAATCGAAGGAATCTTTGAGTTTGGTGTTTTTTGGAATATTTGTACCAAAGCTCATTTTTATGGATAAACAGACTGAAAGTGATTACACATACTATATGGTGATAAAGTAAAAGAAAGAGAAAGAGTATGCGATGCATAGTTATGCTTAATGGGATCATCGTTTTTTGAGGACAAAAAATTGCTTAAAACATACTTTAAGCTTATTAATTTTAGTGTTAAAGTCCTTCCACTTTTAAATTTTCTTCTACTAGTACAGAGTGGTCAGGTACTTTAAGTACAGTACTTGAAATTATACTTCAAGTACTTACATGTACTTTAAGTACTATACTTAAATTATATCTATAATCCGGTAATTGTAGGTAATTGATTTTGTTAAGTAAAGTACTTCAAGTACATTATAAGTACTTCAAGTACATTCAAAGTCTTTGTTTGAAACTCGTAGACAATGATTGTGTACAAATAAAATTTCGGACTTCCATTGTCTTTATTTTTATTTTGGATGTTCTTGTCAAACGATTAGACAGAAACATTCAAACCACTGTATTATAGGAAACCTACACACACGGGACAGTACCTAAATTTTAAGTCTAATCATTCTGTTGCAACAAAACAAGGAGTTATAAGAAGTTTGTATTTAAGAGCCGTAAATATTTGTAGTAATAATGAAGAATTAACCACAGAAATTAACAACATTAAAAAGGACTTACAACAGAATGGTTATTCCGAGAAATTAATAAACTCAACGATATTTAAAATTAAAAACAAACTAAATGTACCAAATTCTCAAAATAATTATCCGTTAGGTGTTATTAACATTCCATATGTTCAAGGGATTTCAGAAAACATAAGACGAATAGCTAAACACTATAATATAAAAACAGTATTTTCTTCGGGAAATACGATAAGAAGTTTTGTAACTAAAACAAAACCAGACAATCCCTCAAATAATAAGGAATGTATTTACCAAATCCCGTGTGAGTGTGGTAAATCATATGTAGGTGAAACGAAACGCCCTCTTCAGGTTAGAGTAAATGAACATCTAAAAAGTACCCAATTAGGGGATATTGAAAAATCCGGTTTAGCAGATCATGCATGGTCAAATGATCACAGGATTCAGTGGTCAGAAGCTAAAGTTTTACATAAGGAGTCGCATTGGCGAAAACGAAAGTTTATTGAAGCTGCGTATATAATGCAGAATAAAGAAGTTTTCAGTCAACGAGGCACGGACATACCAAACATATGGAAACCACTCCTTAAGGAAAACAGGCGTCTTAGGATTAAAAAAGGGGGCGGGCCGTCACACCTGACTGCACACCAAGTAGTATAAGTAGTAGCCTAGAGACTAGATTGTTTAGTTTACACTTGATAACGGTTAGAGATACTTACTAACCGAAACGTCGTGTTTTAAAATAAATAAAGACAATGGAAGTCCGAAATTTTATTTCTACATTCAAAGTACTTCAAGTACATTCAAAGTACTTCAAGTACATTCAAAGTGCTTCAAGTACATTCAAAGTACTTCAAGTACATTCAAAGTACTTCAAGTGCATTCGAAGTATTTCAAGTACATTCGAAGTCCTTCAAGTATATTAAAAGTACTTCAAGTACATTAAAAGTACTTCAAGTAAAATTAAATATTCTTGAAGTACAATGTACGGGATATAGGTGAGATATAACTTTAATGCGCCGAAGACAAGTGGTAACCTCAGGGTTGCCACCTGTCCGGTTTTTTTATCAACTTGGCAGGGAAATCCGGTTAGATAAGTCTTAATTAATCGCCCAAAAATTCGTAATATTGGGTACACACTTATCCAAAGAATAATGGCTATAGGCTTAATTATTTGCACGCACATTTATTCTTTCGTGGAACGTGAAATTCAGATTCAGTGTGAGAAAGTATTACAGCACAGTCATGCCATCAATTGAGGGGTGTCGGTAGTACGGTAGTCGATTTTTGGGCATCCACCTACTTACCTTGCAGTAGACGTAATTTCTATTTAATGGAGGTTGGTTTAAAGAACCCGAAAATTTATTTAGTCTGACTAGATACACAAAATTCCTTGGATATTTACGTTTGTTATGCTTATTTATTTAGTTTGATTTAAACAAGTTGTTAAGCATGATCGACGTTGGAGAAAGTGGAAACCAAACAGTTTTAACAAGTTCCCAACGAAAGCCTCAAACCATCAGTATAATTCAATGCCGGTAGGGGTATTTTCCCTCGGAGTAGTTGTTTCTGGTGGTTTCACACAACTTATGCTCTACACGGAGCTATCGCCTACATTCACCTGAGGATGACCCAAAAGGTCGAAACCGGTCCGGTCGTGGATTGGCATGGAACATTTGTTCCTGACTATCAGGACGTGTTCCAGACGGGGATCACTCGTATCCTCATGATCGACGTTGGAGAAAGTGGAAACCAAACAGTTTTAAGTTGTTAAGCAGTTTTGTGGGCTATTATAAAAATAGTACTTTCTATGAGTGATTTAGAAATTAATACCTTTCGGAAAAGGTCAAATTTTTGACAAAAGACTTTTTACCAGAAATCAATATCTCTTTCTGTTCAAAAGTTAGAAGGGGGGGGGGTCTATTTAGGTCCGCACTGTATAAGTAATATATATTTACATACCACAATATTCCAAAATATAAAACCTTGACTTTTTTTTGCATTTTTGATGGTTTTGACATTTTTTTAAATCTTTTTAATTTTTTTTTTTTTGACATCTTAGATATTTTTTGAAGTTTGTGACGTTTTTTGACATTTTTTACTGTTTTGAAATTTATTAACATTTTTGATATTTTTTGCATTTTTCTCATTTTTTGCCTTATTTAAACTACTTATTGTACTTCTATTGTACTTCAAGTACTTCTATTGTACTTTAAGTACAAGATTTAAGGAAAATCAAATACTTTTATAATGTACTTGGTACTTGAAGTCGATTTGAAAAGAAAAGTACAAAGTACGTACTTCAAGTACTTTTACAAATCTTAATGTACTTGGTACTTGTAAGTACTTTCATAATGTACTTGTGACAGCTCTGTACTAGTATCACAGGCTAGTATACTCTGAAAAAACGTAATTTAAGTTTAAACTAATTTTGCCTTTTTCACTTGTGTGAAATGGCCCTGAACGTATTTGCTGATATAAGCCGCTAACTGTATACAGGGTTTGTCAAAATTCAAGTGATTTTTTATTTATTTATTTATTTATTTTTCTATTTCAACGGCAGAGCCAATTTACAATAATATTACAGTAATTAATTAATAACAAGATGGCAAAAAAAAGTAATAAAACTAATTAAAACAATCAAAAAAAAAAAAAACAATAATATGAAACTAGGACTAGGACTAAGAAAATTGACGAAAGATAAAAAAATTTCTCTTTTATTAAAATATAGGAACTGTAGGTTTTACTATAGTAATTCCCTAATACTACCCTTAAAGGAAGTGAGACTGGCTGCGAATGGATCAAGATTGTTTTGGTTGTACAGACGAAGAGTACATAATTGGCATGATGAAAGGGAATACGAAACTTTACGAAAAGTTATGCCTACGCTGAATAGTGTTGAAACCGATAATCTCCAATAAAGAAGGACAAAAGCAGATACCGTTTAATATTTTATAAAAAGTTATAACATCAGAATATGTCCTTCTTCTTTCCAAAGTATCAAGTCCAAAGTTATAATTGTTGTTGTAAATGGCTATATCAGCCCTGAGTGCAAGAGAACAAAGAAAAGTTCTCTGTACAGACTCCAAGCGATCAATGTGGCAGGCGTAGTGTGGTGACCATACCACTGACGCATATTCCAGTACAGAACGAACTAGTGAGCAGTACAAGAGCTTAAAACAATATGGTGATAACTCGGAGCTGTTACGAGTGATAAAGCCAAGGGTTCGCATACCCTTATTAATAATATCATCATAATGAGGCCTAAATGACATCTTGCTGTCAAATAAGACACCCAAGTCCCTGACTGCCGTTACTGATTCAAGAGCAGTACCATTTATGACATTTATATGCTGAATCGAATTAGATGATCGACTGAAAGTGATACTTAGGCATTTTTTAACATTTAAATCTAGACCATTATTACTACACCACTCACGAATGTTATTAAGATCACTTTGAAGTAACAAACAATCAAGATAAGTTTCAATCAACCTCTAAAGCTTAAAATCATCAGCAAATGCCAGATGATCCGAACTAACAATCACGTCACTAAGGTCACGAATAAATAAATTAAAGAAAACTGGGCCAATGTGTGAACCTTGCGGCACACCAGAGTCCACTTGAACCTCACCAGAAACGCAATCGCCAATCCGGACCAACTGTGTGCGACCAGTCAGGAAACTATGGGCAAGACTTACCAGAATCTCGCCCAACCCCATAGCCCTCAACTTGCTCACCAAGTGTGCATGACTCACCCTGTCAAATGCCTTTGAGAAGTCTGTGTAGACACTGTCCACTTGTTTAGACCCCTCAAAGGCACTCAACAGAGTGTGCTGATAAGATAGCAGGTTAGTCACTGTTGACCTGCCTTGAGCAAACCCATGCTGGCTATCGGATAAAATGCCCTTGCAATTCCAGGAAAAATGACGACAAAATAAATGATCAAAAAGTTTTAATATAACCGATTGAATACTAATACCACGATAAATAAACATAGGTTCGCAAACCCTTAGTTTTCGAGATAGATATAGATAGATGTTTTTTTAAGTTTTTGTTTATAGCTTGTGCACATTTTGCGATTATTAGCTCAAATTTAGAGGGTATATTTTATAGGCACTACCCTATTAGACATGCCAAATGATTTTATGAATTTACAGGTTGATACTTTTTCATAGGTCATGTCGCCTTTTCCCCTGGATATTTTTTGTTGTAAGCCACTGGTAGGTATTAAAACAACAAATAAAATCCTTGTTTCATTTGCGCACTTTTTTGTTTCTTGCTTTTTTTCGCATTTCTAACTGTTATAGAGAAAAGGCAAACAAAATATTATCTCGAAAACTAAGCGTATATAGCCCTATGTTTATGTGAACTTTTTGTCTTGAAATCATTTGCATTTTGAAACACCCTGTATGCAGTTAGCGGCTTATATCAGCAAGTACATTCAGGGCCATATCACATAGGCGATAAATGCAAATTTTGTTTGAACTTAAATTACTAAGAAAGGTAGAATTTAGTACCCGTGAATTTAAAAATCAAACAAGTATTAGTTTGATGGTGAGTGTGCTTTCGGGCTGTTCGGCCGTCGTCGTTGGAAATTCGTTCTCGACGTTTCGCCATCTCGAGTGGATGGCATCTTCAGGAGATGTTGACTGTTTGTCGGCTTCTCGAAGACTGGTGGTTAGTCTGTCGCGGGCGCAGGTTATATACGCTATGGTGGGCGGGGCGTATATCAGAGCTGGTCGGTGATTCGTCACTTTCCCGAGATTCAGTTTTGTTATTGTAAGGGAGCCGTTTAGTGTTTTTAAGAACCGGTACCCATGTTCTGTTAATTTTAAGAGTTTCTTCAGATCTGTTGAAGTTCTGCTGGTGTTTATGAATTTCGATTGCTTCTCTATAAAGTCTTGGATAGTGAGAAGAAGAGGCGCAGAGAACTTGTGTGTCTTCGAATTTTATTCGGTGGTCTTCATTGTTTAGTGTGTGGTCTGCAACTGCGGATTTTTCGGTATGTCTGAGTCGACAGTTGGCTTTGTGTTCTTTGATTCTTGTGTTTACGGACCGTTTGGTTGTTCCGATGTAGAAACTTCCACAGGTACAAGGAATGCGGTATACCCCTGAAGAACTTAGTGGGTCCCTTATATTCTTCGCAGATTTGAGGTGGTTCTCAATCTTCTTAGATGGCTTGAAGATCGTTTTTATGTTGTGTTTTCCCAGAATACGTCCGATCCTATCCGTCACTCTAGGGATGTAGGGCAGAAAGGCTCTTGAAGTAACTTCGCGGCTGCTCAGTCCACCGCTACTACTACTTCTAGTGCTCGGCATTGGTCGTATACATTTATCTATGTCGCTTTGAGTGTATCCATTTGCTACGAGGGCGTTTTTAAGATGGTTTAATTCTTTGTCTAGATGTTCTGGTTCGCAGATTCTTTTCGCCCTCTCTACCAATGTTTTTATTACCCATTTTCTTTGGCACGGGTGGTGGTTAGATGTGTTGTTTAGGTAGCGGTCTGTGTGAGTAGGTTTTCTGTATACGGTATGTCCTAGTCGTCCCTCTTTCCTCGTTACTAGTACGTCAAGGAATGCCAATTCTCTGTTGTTCTCTGTTTCCATTGTAAATTGTATACTGGGGTGTATGCTGTTAATGTCGTTGAGAAATTCATTAAGGCTGTCTCTACCATAAGGCCAAACGACAAAAGTGTCATCTACATATCGAAACCAGACTTTGGGTTTATGAGGGGCGTTATCCAACGCCTTCTCTCATATTTTTCCGTGGGTAGCTTGAAAGCTTAACCTCACGGAGATCCAAGATCTAATGGACACCTAATAAGTGTTGACAGTTAACTGTTTGGTCCTTATGGGACTCCTTGTTGACTTGTTTATGTGTGTCACATTGACCAAGCAGTGTTCTGAGGAGTCCCATAAGAACTTAATAGTTAAGTGTCAATACTTATTAGGGGTCCATTAGATCTTGGACCCCCGTGATGTTAATCTTTCAAGCTACGCACGGAAAAATATGAGAGAAGCAGAAACTTCTTTTTACTCGATTAGCCATAAAAACTTGTTTAATTTTTAAATTTACGGGTACTAAATTGCACGTTTGTTAGTAATATTTGGCCTAAAAATCTCTGGCCTGAAAGACAGAAGAGCTGTCGTAGTTCACGGATTGTTTCTTCTTCTTTTTCTTTGCAATCGATCTTTTCATTGATCGATGTGTATAGCAGTTTATTTTCGCCTGCTCTTGTTCTAGTTTCTCTCAAATCTCGGTAGATGGCGCTTTTTACGCGGGTTTTCTCACTATATACATAGGATTAGAGACAAAACCGTCTAATTATGGATCGTTCATACTCGTCTTTTGTCTAGTCTTTTGTCTTGGTTTAGTCATACGTCTTGTCATAAGAAAGTTAAAACCACTGTTTCTTATGGGAGTGTTCATACAATGCTTTTGCTTTTGTTTTTGATTAGTCTTTGTCTTAAGAGTTGCCAACTTTCAATCCTTAGGACAACGACTAAGACGAGTGACAGACATCAGCTGATATTTGTTGTTTTTTTTACAGGGCGTCTGAAGAGCGCAAGCGCGCGGTCGAAATTTTGAATTTACCGCTATTAATCATGTTTTTAACAGAAAATCTCAACATAACCTCAAAATTTTATTTGTTTTTTTTTCTTTTTCGCTTTTTGTTCTTTCGTGTCTGTGTTTCGTGCACAGATTAGCTTAAATAAGATTGTTTTGTGTAGAAAATGACTTTTGAAGAGGGCCTTTTTATTGAAATTGATTTTTTTTTCAGTGGGTTTTGACTAAGACTAATCAAAAACAAAAGACGAGTATGAACAGCCGATTTTGTTTAAGACAGCTAAGACTAATCAAAGGACAAAGACTAATCAAAAACAAAAGACTAAGACGAGTATGAACAATACTTTAACTTCGCAAAAGTGTCACATTGACTAAGCAGTGTTCTGCGGAGTCCCAGTGTCCTAGATCTTGGACACCCGTGAGGTTAAGCTTTCAAGCTACCCACGGAAAAATATGAGAGAAACAAAAACTTCTTTTTACCCGATTAGCCACGAAAACTTGTTTAAATTTAAACCTAAATTACGTTTTTTCGGAGTTATTCTAGTTTAGAAAATTCAAAAGTGGTACCTCAATTCTGATGATCCGACTGTCTCGCGCTGTGACAAATTAAAACCTAAGATGTGTGTGCTTGTACTTTTGTTTGTAGTGTTTGTTAAAATTATAATTTTTTATGTAATTAGTAAAATAATAAGAGAATGACAATGGTGAGGTAATAATACTAAGCTTACTACTTTTCCTAATATTGTTAAATGCTCTTTGTTAAGAGAAGCATTTAATAATCAATTTATTATTATCTTTATCTAAGTCCTTTGACAGCTAATTTGTAGGTATTTTACACTCTTACATTTCATAGTTTTCTCTACAGGTTGTCCCAGCCCAGTGCCGGTTTAAGGCGTACTGAGCCCTAGGTACTTCCCCGTAACAAAGGCGGCAAAAATACTCTGCCAATTAATGGACAGTCTACTTCACAAACTGGAAGAACAAGGATTTGACGGCAAAGCGTACGCCGACGACGGACTGGTTATAGTACCAGGGAAGTTCCTAGGCGTAATTTGCGAAAGGATGCAAAGGGCGTGCAAACTAATAGAGAACTGGTGCCAAGAGAACGGCCTCTCCATCAACCCCAGCAAGACGGAAATGGTTCTCTTTACAAAGAAGAGGAAAATAGTAGGCTTCAAAGCACCACAAATGTACGGAAGACCACTTGCACTATCGCAAGAGGTTAAGTACCTGGGGATGGTGCTAGACAGTAAACTAAGCTGGAAACAACATATAGACCGACTCACAACAAAGACGATAAAAACATTTTGGCAAGTAAGAAGGGTGGTAGGAAGAAAGTGGGGACTCAGCCCAAGGATCATGTACTGGATCTACACGGCCATCATAAGACCAAGGATCCAATACGGATCAGTGGTTTGGTGGCCGGGGGCAATGAAAACCACTAACGCCAAAAAGCTCGAAAGCATGCAGAGGCTGGCGACCTTGAGCATCACCGGAGCTCTAAGGTCTACTCCTAACATAGCCCTGAACACCATCCTGGGTCTCCCATCGCTGTCCACCTGGATAAAGAAGGAAGCGATGGCAGCATACCTTAGGATAAGGGACTCGGGCGTGTGGAGAAGGAGCGGTGGACAAAAAGGACATTCGGAGATCGCGACTGTGACGGAAAAGGAGATTCCTTTATCGACGTACAGGCTAGCGATGCCAGAAAAGCGGTTAAGGGAGAAAAGGAGATACCGTTTAACCATACCACCAAGGGATGCATGGAAGGAGGACGGAGTTGAATTCCTTAGCGACGCCACGGTCTGCTATACAGACGGATCAAGGCTGACAGACCGGAATTCGACCGGTGCAGGAGTGTACGTGGAAAGCAAGAGCATTGGAAAAAGCTACCCGCTGGGATCCAATGCAACAGTCTTCCAGGCAGAGGTTTACGCTATACTGGCGTTAACATGGGAGGAAGAAATTAGGAACGAAACAGGAAAACGCCTCTGCATCTGTTCAGACAGTCAAGCTGCGCGGAAAGCACTGTGTAAACCAACCATGTCCGCAGGTTTGGTGCAGGAGTGTGCGGATGCACTTCAGGAATTGGCCGGCGTAAGAGAGGTAGAGCTCGTATGGGTCCCAGGTCACGTGGGAGTCCCCGGAAACGAGAAAGCGGACAGACTCGCCAGGGGAGGATCCCAGCAGAAATGCGTCGGGCCAGAACCGTTCCTGGGGCTCACAAGAGGGCAAATGAAGTCGGCCCTAACAGAGTGGACCCAGAGAGAGATACAAAGGGAGTGGACCAACACAGGAAGTATGTGACAGGCTACAGCAAATCCCGTAGGCACTGGCTGCTCCGTAGAACACGAAGAGAGGTGGGAGCCATAGTGGGAGTCCTGACCGGACACTGCGTCCTACAAGGACACCTGGCAAAGATGAGAGTGAAGGAGGACGCGACGTGCGAGCGATGTTGGGCCGAGGATGAGACCTCGGCGCATTTTCTCTCATCATGTGAAGCATACAAGGAGGCAAGAAGAGAGGTATTCGAGGAGGAGGCCTTTGAGACGGAGGACCTTCTGAATCTGAGGTGGCCCGATATTCTGGCCTTTATACAGAAGACGGGCAGATTCCTTAGTGAGGGAAGGACGCAGTAGGGGGGATGCCCGGGGGTTGGCGAAAAGGGCGCTTCATGTGCCTAGTCGCCAGGCCTAGAGCCTACCCCACACTACTACTACTACTATGGGCACCTCCAACCACCAAAAATTTTTTGCATCAGAAAAAAGCCTTAATTGACAAAACTTTAAATACCGACTTCTTAACTCTATAAGGCGATAGAAGTTGTAGCAAAAATACATAAGAATATAGCTCGAAAACGAAACCGATGACTCCCCCAATTTTTTTTTGCAGTATGGCTCGATCTCTAGCATATCTCAAATTTAAAAAAAAAATTAAAAAAAAATAAATAAATAAAGACAATGGAAGACCGAAATTTTATTTCTATTAATGCCCATGTCGTGCAGAGGTTTTCGTCCGGTTAAGGGAGGTTTCAGAATTTTTTTACCAAAAAAAATTGTCCGCGGCCGGTTATTAGAGTGTCCGGTTATAGGAGTGAATTTTACTAGTAAAGTAATAGGGAAAAACTTGGTTCTAACAAATTTGTCCGGCTAAAGGGAGTGTCCGCTTAATAGAGGTGTCCGCAAGGAGAGGTTTCACTGTATATGTATAATGGTTTATGTAATAAACTCACGGATCACCCAACAAATGTAAACTGTGGTAAACTTACAGGGTATATCAAACATTTTTTAAATTAAACAAATGATAGGTGTACTAACTGTCTAGCGAAATAGTGTGTTTACCGAGATGCGTCAGATGACGTGAATTTGAGATATGTTAGAGATCGAGCCATCCTGAAAAAAAAATTGGGGGTCATCGGTTTCGTTTTTGAGCTATATTCTTATGTATTTTTGCTACAACTTCTATCGCCTTATAGAGATAAGAAGTCGATATTTAAAGTTTTGTCAATTAAGGCTATTTTTCTGATGCAAAAAGTTTTTGGTAGAACCACCGGCAGAGTATTTTTGGCGCCTTTGTTTCGAGGAAGTACCTAGGGCTCAGTACCCCTTAAACCGGCACTGGGCTGGGACAACCTGTAGAAAAAACTATGAAATTTAAGGGTGTAAAATACCCAACGATTATAAACACACAGGATTGCTCAGCAAGACGAACAGTGTCTGCTTACGTCACCAGCGGACCAGTTGCTTTGTTTGTATTGAGAGTTCGTGTGATTTTAAGGTGTTTTTGACGTTTTTACCTCCGTTTTTTTTGCGTTGTTTCATTTATTTGACGGTGTGGTTGACTATTTAGGAGATATATCCGAGGGCACGGCAGTGCCTCGCCAAGTTCACGCGTCATACCATCTTTTCTTGAAACATTTCAGCCGATATTTGACCCATCTAAAACTCTACTTCGGAATGAGCTACGAATCTCAAACTTTGCACAGTCGTAGATCTCCATGGAGTTAACAATCCCTTCATGTTTAGTTTCATGGAATTCCCAAAAGTACTGAAGTAGTTACGAAATTGCAAAAAATGTCGAAATTGTCACTCACTCACTCACTCACTCATGTATAGATCATCAAAATTCTACTGTACTTCCAGACATGCTACAAAGCTGAAATTTGGCAGACTGATAGAAATTATGACCAAACCCCTGGAAAAAATCAAAAAACCCCAAAATTCTAATTTACTTCCCTCCCCTATTCATGTAAAGTTATGTAAAAGTAACATTGCCCACTTCCAGATATGGCAGACTGATAGGAACTATGATAAAACTATAGAAAAAAATTTAAAAACCCCAAAATTATCATTTACTTTCCTCCCCTATAAATGTAAAGTAATGTAAAAGTAACATTGCCCACTTCCGGACACGCTAGAGAGCTGAGCTTTAGAAGGCTGATAAGAACTATGATAAAACCATAGGAAAAAAAAATAAATAAATAAAAATAAATAAATAAAGACAATGGAAGTCCGAAATTTTATTTCTACACAATCATTGTCTACGAGTTTCAAACATGGGCATTAATATTATGTAGAATGTTGGCAATAACGCACTCTGGAGCCGGGGAATTACCTTTTTTTCGTGACAAAATAGAAGTCGTTACCATTTCGGAGAAGGAACATCTATCAGCACGAAAAATCGCTGAAAAATTTATTATCGGAAAAACTCAAGCAGCGGAAATTCTGAATAAATATATATTAAAATTTCGCAGTTCCCTCTCATAAGCGGACACCTCCAATAAGCGGACAAAATCGAGCAAACCGTGAGTAATTATTACTTTATAATAGTTACAACAACTCACATTGAAGCAAATTAATTTATTTTGAGTAAGTATTTTTAATTTCATCTCTTTAGGTATATTTAAAAATCCCAGTTATTACTGTAATTCTAGTATTCATATTTTAAGCCCCTTTGTAGATATATGACGAAAACTATAAAAAAATTGAGAAGATAGGTACTTAAAAAGTCTCTTTTTTTCAAGTAAATAAAATTAATATTGGTTTTTCTATTTCTATTTGACGAGAAGTTATAGCAAAAAAACTACAAAAACTTACATTTTTCTATTTTTCAGTGGCGCGAATTTAAATAATTATAACTCGAAAAGCTTTCGTTTGGTTAGGTTTTTGAAACTTTCTATTTTCATGTGGTTAGAAATCAAGTGAAAATCATTTAAATCATTAAAATTTATTAATAACAGAACAACATCTGTCGTCGTAGTTACCGGGGTAAGTCAATGAACACTGAACTTTATTTATTTATATTTAAGAGTGTTCTTCAAACTTCAAAGAATTTCAAAATCTTGAGTAATATTAGTACAAATACTTTTAAACTGCTCCATAATTTTCATATTAACAAACATATAACCTCAAAATCAAACTAATAAACAACGTGAATCCAATTTAAGTTTCAAATGTGCACTGATAAGTAAACCCCTGCGCTGCGTAATTCAATACAAATCCGTGCCTTGTTCGAGCCTCGGCGCCTTAAAATCAACACGCATTTGTAACCAAATATGTTGCAACATTTCCGTGTCTATTTCAAAACAGCGCTGCCGTGAAATCAGCACGGAAACGTAAATACGCATCCCGGTAAACACACTATTCCGTAGACAATTAGGAAACATGTCATGCATTGAATTACGTTTTTTTTTTTGTAAAATGTAAGTTTATCACATAAGCCATTATGCAAACATACATGAAAACAAGTGAAGTTAATTTTTACCATGCATTTCAGTTTCCTTTCATTATATTTAATAAATCTTAGGTATTTTTCCTGTATTTTTTTATAATAATTTTGAGCCACTCTGTAGGTATGTGACGCAAACTATATGACAAAAATTGATCAAATTCCTAAAAGGACTGTTTTGTCCATCGAGGTAGAATAAAGGGAGCTGACATGACGTAATTTACATGTACCCCCTTCGGCCATATTGTTTAGACACTTCTGTCATCGCGATCGATCAGATCGATCGAGCTTTATTTTCATTTAAATTACGTTTTCTTAAAGATTCGAGTGGCATTTTTGCTAGTTTTTTTGAAAACGAACATTGTGTTTTGTGCTTTACGTTGTTATGGTAGCAGAAGCAGTGTAGATTAGAAGATATCAAAAGGAATAACAGTTCAGAGGTGAGTATAAACAATAAACAGAACCGTACTTGTTTTTATGGAACAAAAATTTTGAAAAATAGTTCTCTAGCTTAACTAAAGCTTACAACCGATACACATTCTACCCTACTCTATAACCAAACTTTTTTCTTTGGCGCTGCCCCCCCCCCCCTTTTTGAATTAACGAATTGGTTGCGCCGGCCTGTCCACGAATATAGGAACAAACTGTATTTTTACTACAATAAAACAAATTTTATTAAAACTAATAAATTACATCAGGACTCCCGTGCCTTCCTCCCCCACCAATATTGGTCGGCGCCCCCTGATTTGGGAACCACTGCTCTAAAGATACCCAACCAAGAAACACAAGGCTGGCGGATCAGAATCATATGAGGCACTTACGGCCCCTAGGAACCGGGGGGCATGTAAAATTAGGAAGCAGTAAATCGCAACCGTTTGGTGCAAATTCGCTGACAGCGCAGTGTATAAGTCAATTAAGTTTTTTCATTGTAAATTACAAAAATTTTTCGTGGCCTCGAAACAGCTTCGAAATTTTTTATACATAGCCGACCTGTGGGTAATTGTATGAACTACTAATTTATGAAATAAAATCGTTCGCCCCTCCCCTGGCCCCCTATACGACACGCCACTGGTTCAGAATTAAAAAAAAATTGGCACCTAACCTTACTTTTTGATTAAGATAATTTTGGGTCTGTTAACAGGTCAGGCAGTGTTGATGGGATCATTAGTAATCAACTCAAACAAGGTTTGTAAAATCTTCATCAAAAAGCCCACAAAAAACGCCATGGCCCCGGAGTATCGATTTTATAATGATTTACAATGATAGAAGTCGCTGTTACTTTTCAAAACCAAATATTACCGCGGCAAAATAAAATTTTATACGGCACATTTTGATTAGGAAAGTGACTATTAATGAGTTAATATTATTGGTACTTTTATAAACATAATTTTTTATTAAAAGTAAAAATTTATCTTATCATAAATTCATAATTTTCATCCCTAAATCAATAAACATCAATTTTTCACAAACCTAAGTATTACCCTTCTTGATATCCCTTGCAGAGAAGAAGCTGTCATCTTGTATTAAAAAGAAATATAAACAAATGTATTGAGTGCAGCCCTGTTAAGCAGACATATTGGTACGACTCCAAGCCACGCCTAGGGTCCCATTTTCTGTCGCATTATACAAATGCTTGGAGCGGCTCCCCTTTATTCTACCTTGATGGTTTTGTCAATAAAATAAGACTATTATCAGTTTTTTACTTTTATGTGGCGATAAGTTATTACAAAAAAACTACAAAAGGTCATATTTTTCGATATTTCAGTGGCGCGCATTTAAATAAGTATAGCTCGAAAACAAAACTATGACCCCCCCATTTTTTTTGGAAAAAATATCAGCGAGGTTTGGCCTTCAACATATCTCAAATTCAGCTCATCTGACGCATCCCGGTAAAAATACGAAAACGAACAGCTGATTTACACAGAACTAGAGGCCCTCGATACATTTGACACTTGTTTTACACACAAGTGTCAAATGTATCGAGGGCCTCTACACAGAACAAGGCGGAGTTTACGGCTAATTTGGGTGCGGAGAAACAAGGGTCTAGGGTGGGAAAAACTCAGATTGACTTTAAGACTATCTGGATGAAGGTGTTTAATTTATTTAGTTTGATTTTGAACTGTAGATAACTACAATGTAAACTTGATTCTAATATATAAACATAATATCGTTTGGCGTCCAAATCTTGTTGGCAGTAAGATAATTTTGTCATCA
Organism: Aspidapion aeneum; assembly: GCA_963576565.1. Taxonomy (NCBI): domain Eukaryota; kingdom Metazoa; phylum Arthropoda; class Insecta; order Coleoptera; family Brentidae; genus Aspidapion; species Aspidapion aeneum. Next base: position 3,594,219 of record OY755042.1, on the reverse strand, counting down.
AAATGAAAAATTTGGCGCTTAATTAAAATCTAAGTATTTAAATCGCTTGCCTAGTTATTTGAATTTAATGTTATACTTTGTGCCTTCAAAACTTAGAATTATTTGACCCAGTTCCCTTCTTAAAAATTTGGGATAAATAAAACCCCTCGAAGGGGTTGTATTTTAATCAAAAATTCACCATCAAAATTCTTTTAAAATGTTGGAGTAATTCATAAAAAAACTGTTTTATAGGTTTTGTGGAAGGAAAACTTAAATCCAGTTAAGTTTTACCCTTCGAAGAGGGGCGGCGGATAAAAGATCGAAAGTACAAAAGGTCGAAAAACAAAAGGTCGAAAGTACAAGGTCGAAAGTACAAAAGGTCAAGAAAAATCTACAATACAAAATATTAAAAATACCAATTTACCGTATCAAGTCGAATTGACCTGTCCAGTCGAGGTGGACCCGGGGCCGAGGATAGGTTAGGTTACTATCCCAACCTGACCCGGTTAGGTTAGTATATCAAAAAAAAAACTTTCCTGACGAAATCAGGGTAGTTTTTTTTTGTAAACAAACTTAACCTGGTTGGGTTAGTAACCTAACCGGGTTAACTATGAACTATCCTTGACCTCTGGACAACCTCGGCTGGGCAGGGCAATTGGACTTGGTTAGGTTTCAATCTTTTATTTTCATGCTTTCGACGTTTTGTACTTTCAACCTTTTGTACTTTCGACCTTTTGTACTTTCGACCTTTTGTACTTTCGACCTTTTGTATTTTCGACCTTTTGTGTTTTCGACCTTTTGTATTTTCGACCTTTTGTATTTTCGACCTTTTGTTTTTTGACCTTTTGTACTTTCGACCTTTTGTACTTTCGACCTTTTGTATTTTCGACATTATTTTTTCGACCTTTTGTACTTTTGACCTTTTATCCGCCGCCCTTCGAAGGGGGTGTAATATCTAGGAATTGCACTACTAACACTAAGAAAATCGACATGTGTCGGGGTTCATTTTAAATTGTTGGAATAATTAATTTAAAAAAAAACCGGTTTGAAGTTGGTTCCATGTTAAATTCAAATTTAAATATCTCGAAAGCTAACTACTAGATTTTTGAAATTTTAAAACGACTGTAAAGGTAAGAGTTTCCAAAATCGCACTTAAATTCCCAAAAAGGCCTGTTTCCATGTTTGTGAAACACCTTGAATAGCAAGCAAGCTATAGTAGATTTTTTATGTAGATGCAGTAACGTAAATTTTTGTTGCTAATTTTTAAAAACACTTTATTTTTGTCTACAAACAAAACCTTAAAATATTTTTAAGTTTCAAAGTTTCGTATTATTTATTTTATTTATTTATATATTTGGGTTTAATGGCACATTATTTCAATATTTATATATTTTAAACAGTACGTTTATTAGAGTTCCCTAAATGACTATTTTGTGCTTAAAATAATGAAAGTGATTATTTTACACTTTTATTAAAGTAATCTAAATCTAAATTAAATTACCCTTTATTCATAATATATATAAACATTTCTAAAATTCTAAAAAAAATTAAGTTTTCAAAAATTAAAAAAAATACATTTTCAAAAAGTATAACTAAAAATTTTAATTTTCAAAATTTCAAAAAAAATCCTGATTTAAAATTTTAACAAAATATTAAAATAATCAAAAATGAGAAAAATATTAATTATCAAAATTTAACAAATACATTTCAAATATTTTTAAACTTTTCAAAATTTGAAAAATCTCTCAAAAATTTTATGATATTTTAATAAATTAACTCGTGTCTCGAGTATGAATATACTGTTATATATATTTTTTTAGAAGTTGATCCGATATGTAAAAGTTTGCCAAAATTGAATTCCCATATTTGTCACAAGCTTACAAGTAATGTTAAATAAACCCTTGTGATAAAATAAGGCTTATTTCCGTTCGTCATAAATGAGAACGTTCCTGAAAAGACCGTTCCCAAAATGACGTGTCCGACATTATTATCTTTGATTTTTTGTGTTAAAAACAAAATATTTTTGAGGTTGGTATAACACCGCCTTGATTTTTTATTATAACAATGAGAAAAATATATAGTTTTAATCTAAACACATTCTACAACAGCATTCCCCAAATGATGCTGAATTGATGTACGCTACTTATATATCAAAATAAAATTTGGTTACCGCTTTAATTTAATATTTAATACAAACAATTAACACAGTGTTGACAACCAGTTCAGCACAATTTGACACTTTCAATAAAAAACATTTTAATATTTTATGTATCTGTTCCCGAAATGATGGACGTCTGGTTTGTTAGTAAAATTAGCGGCACTTAAAATTTATTGTAAGCCAAGTGGGAATTTATAAAACTTACTGATTCTAATTAGTAATTAGAGTTAAAAATATAGATTGTTAAATTTAATTGATTTTAATATATTTCGTGCCTATTCGAACTTCCCTTATTGAGTTATGGAAGCGTTCCCCAAATGATTTTTCGGGTGTAAGAGAACAAAATTAAATCAGGAACTTATTTAAATAAAATGATTGTGAAATGTGGAGATGAGTTTTAAGTATAACAATCTAAAAATAATGAGAAAACTGTAATTTACTACAGCTTTGACTAAGAAAATTCTTCACCTCCATGATTTTGACCCTTACACGGTGTAAAAACACGGTTTCCCCAAAAACTAAAAATGTGGTTTTGTAGGGAAGCTTTCACAGAACACAAAAACATAATTTTCAAAATCGCAGCACATCCTTTTATTCGAGTTTCTTTGATTTTCCGAAGATTTATAAATTTAATTTTATGATTTTAAATTACATAATTTTTTTCCATCGTAAACAAATAAAAGTGGATTCAAACTATTTAAAAAATATGTTGTAATAATTCTCAGGTACGACAATACCTCTTCAACCTTTCCTCTCATCCCTAGCCTTCTTTAAACCAAATTTTGAGCCCTATAAGGCATATTGTGGATAAAGTCATTTTATGTTCTTTTTTGTTTTGTTTCCTTACACTATTATATGATTATATTTCAAAATTTTAAAAAGTTGATGTGGGAGGGGGGTAAGACATGCCAACAGCGTAAAAAGAAAACATTTATACGTTGATGATGCCACGAACCATAACAAATATGGCGGCCCTCGATTAATCGGTGCCTATTTTAAATTCCAGGCTTATAGCCCAAATAAACCGAAAATTTCAACAACGTTGCCGTTCTTTTACATGCTTGATTTCCGTATGTTTTATAGACAGAGAGGAACAATCGTAATCTGCAATGGGCGTCGAGTTGGTCTGCTCTGACCATTAAGACGTCATAAGCAACACACGTCTAGGTCCACATTCTGTGCACTGTATAGATTAATAGCGATATATAATGTCGCCTACTACTAATTGCGAAAAATAGAAAGAAAGGACGACTATGTCTATGGAATTCGACAAGCGACATAGATAAATGTATACGACCAAAGCCGAGCACTAGAAGTAACAGTAGCGGTGGACTGAGCAGCCGCGAAGTTACTTCAAGAGCCTTTCTGCCCTACATCCCTAGAGTGACAGATAGGATCGAACGTATTCTGGGAAAACACAACATAAAAACGATCTTCAAGCCATCTAAGAAGATCGAGAACCACCTCAGATCTACGAAGGATATAAGGAACCCACTAAGTTCTTCGGGGGTATACCGCATTCCCTGTACCTGTGGAAGTGTCTACATCGGAACAACCAAACGATCCGTAAACACAAGAATCAAAGAACACAAAGCCAACTGTCGACTCGGACATACGGAAAAATCCGCAGTTGCAGATCACACACTAAAGAATGAAGACCACCGAATAAAATTCGAAGACACACAAGTTCTGTGCGCCTCCTCTTCATACTATCCAAGACTCTATAGAGAAGCAATCGAAATTCATAAACACCAGCAGAACTTCAACAGATCTGAAGAAACTCTTAAAATTAACAGAACATTAATTGAATCAAGGGAATGTGACCAATCACCGACCAGCTCTGATATACGCCCCGTCCACCATAGCGTATATAACCTGCGCCCGCGACAGACTAACCACCAGTCTTCGAGAAGCCGACAAACAGTCAACATCTCCTGAAGATGCCATCCACTCGAGATGGCGAAACGTCGAGAACGAATTTCCAACGACGACGGCCGAACAGCCCGAAAGCACACCCACGATTACAGTGTTATTGTCACTCGAACTGTTGTAGCCTTTGATCTAAAAGTTTTATGTGGTTTTGGCTGATTTATACTTCTTATTTCTTATCTGTATAGTTTGTGGTAATTTTTATGATAAGGAAACAATAAAAAAAATAACATAAAATTACTTTAAAAGGAGGCTAGGAATGAGAGGAAAGGGGGAAAAGGAGTTGTCGGTCCTGAGAGTTATTTCTACATTTTTTTAAAATAGTTTGAATCCACTTTTATTTGTTTACGATGAAAATAAATTATGTAATTTAAAATCATAAAATTATATTTAAAAATTTTTGGAAAAATCAAACGAACTCGAAAAAAGCTGCGATTTTGAAAATTATGTTTTTGTGTTCTAAGAAAGCTTCCCTGCAAATTGTTTTTGGTGTTTCTACCCTGACTTAAAATTGGTTCAGCGACACCTTAGGTATTTGGCTAAAACCGACCCGAGTGTTTTTTGCCAAAAAACCGTATTAATAAAGTCGTCCGTCCGTCCAATATAATGTACAATTTCCCACGCTCATTTGTAACTATTACAAGTTAGTCAACTTTTGGCTCTTTTTATCGTTGCGCCCGTCCGTAACAGAAAAATTTATGACTAAAATACATTACTACAATTTTGGCTCTATGTCTATGCGCTCCAATTTATGGTCTGTTGCATATATAAAATTTTGATTATACTATAAATCATAAGATAACTTGAAAAATACTCTGCCAATATATGGGCCCCTAAGCTCATACTAGGTACTGTAGTTATAGTGTACGTGTGAGCTAATATAACTAAAAACTGAAATATATTTTATTCAACTCCAGACTAAATTACCTTTCGTTTGATATCACACACGCCATATTTTCACATAAACTCTAATTTTTGAAATCTACCCCCACCCTTTTATTTGGTTTGTGTTCGGTGGATTTTGTTCATTTTTAAATGGGACCATCTCGACCCAAGACCCAGCCTAGGTACCAAATTTTATTAAAATCAGCCAAGCGGTTTTTGAGTTATGCGCGTTGGTCGTTACAGACAGACATACAGACAGACAGACAGCAACAAAAAAGTTTCAAAATCATCTGAAACGCAAAGATATATAAAAAATTTTGAAATCGGAGCAACTTTTTTTTTCTCGAAAAAATTAGGATCACCATAGCTCACTACTATAGTATAGTATATGTGTGAGCTAAAAATGAAAAAACCTCAAAATTTTAAGTAAGGCATTTCAAAAGTTTTGAAAAATATTCCGCATATTTTACTACTTTAAAAATTAAATATTATCCAATTCCTTTAAAAAAGAAGTGAAATCATAACAAAAACATTTCATGTAAAAAAAGCCAAGTACGCGAAAATGGCATTCCGTAAAAAGAAATGAGATAAAAGTAAAGCCAAGTTCTCCAATACAAATTTCAAAATAAAAGGTTCTTACTAGTTGGGAATTTTTTTTCGAAACTTGGCTATTACGGCTGTAAATGACTCTTAGGCACAGTGCTAAATTGAACATAAAGAAGTTTGGCTGTAATAGCAAAGCTTAAAAAAAATTTCCAAACTAGTAAGAACCTTTTATTTTGAAATTTGTATTGGAGCAATTTACTTTTATCTCAATTCTTTTTACGGAATGCCATTTTCGCGTACTTGGCTTTTTTTTACATGAAATGTTTTTGTTATCATTTATTTTTAAGTTCTTTTACACTTTAATGAAAAGGTCATCAATATTTTGACCTTGCAATTTCTCCCATGTCCTTAAATCTGCTTGCAAGCCACATCTCCGAATGGATTTTTTTAAAACATATACAGAGTGTAATTGAATAAGATGCTAATATTGAAGGAGGTAATTCTCGGGTAAATTCTGAGAAATAAAATTATGTCTTATGTGTCTTCACTTTTGAGATACAGGGTGTTAAATATTTTCATTATTATCTGTGATATTCTAGGTAGTTTTGTGAAATTTGTTACACACTTTCCATTCATCAAGAGGCATTTTGTTTGTTAAACATGTTTGTAATTTCAACAAGTGGCGTTTCTAGTCTATAGACTTGATACCGACCAGTTTAAGTGTATTTTGTTAATACTCACAGGATAAATAACTGCAAAGATTTGGTTCACCGTAATGTGCAATATGATAGGAAGCATTTCTCAGTAGGTTTTATCTCATATAATTTCAATTAACTTTAGAAATCAAGAAAAACATAAAAAATATGTAACGAAATGTAATGTTTTGGAAATTCAGTCCGTGCAGTCGTAGGATTTCCGTTAAAACTAGTCTGAAATTGTAGTACCACCCCTAAGGGGTGGTTTAAAGTTCGAAAAACATTAGAAATAATCTATGATTGACATGGGCGCACCCAGGGGGGGGGCCGGGGCCCGGCCCCCCCCCCAAGCCTTAGATTTTTTAATATATTTTCTACATATTTGATGATAAAACATGAAAAATACCTTAAAATTTGACATCAGGAGGCTTCGGGCCCCCCCAACCCCAAGCAGTGGCGCAGTTGCAAAAAGACATAATGACCTTTTTTTTTTTTGGTCGCAAGTGTTTTTTGAGAGCGCGCTTCGTAGCTGTCGGACCCCCCCCCCCAAGACACATTCCTGGGTGCGCCACTGCTGATTGATAAAAAAACTTATATACAAACATTTTGAAAGCTAAATAATACATAAATAACTTAAAACTATATCTATAGATGCATTACCGTATTACCGTATTAAATCCGTATCAATATTTAAATAATGCATATATATTTATATATATATAGATATATTAGAATCCGTTTTCAATTACACATCCACCAAAACAATCGAATCACGGTTAAATAATCGTTACTAGATAGTTTAAGTTGTGCTACGTATTTTTACGTAAAACTGCACGTTAAGCGCTCTACGTTTTGTTCCAAATTTGAGTTTAAGTTGAATGTTTTTACGTTACCATAACAAGTCTACTAATTAAAACTGTCTGGTTTTCACTATCTCCAACGTCGATCACAGGGATACGAGTGATCCCCGTCTGGAACACGCCCTGATAGTCAGGAACAAGTGATCCATGCCAATCCACGATAGTGAAAACCAGACAGTTTTAACAAATTCCCAATGAAAGCATCAAGCCATCAGTATAATTCAATGCCGGTAGGGGTATTTTCCCTCGGAGTAGTTGTTTCTGTTGGTTACAAAAAAAATACTCTGCCAATATATGGGCCCCTTAGCTCACACTAGGTACTATAGTTATAGTGTACGTGTGAGCTAATATAACTAAAAACTGAAATATATTTTATTCAACTCCAGACTAAATTACCTTTTGTTTGATGCCACACAAGCCATGTTTTAACTTAAACTCAAATTTTTGAAATCTACTTATTAATCTTAATCTTGTTAAACTCCGGACTCAATTACCTTTCGTTTGATATCACACACGCCATATTTTCACTTAAACTCTAATTTTTAAAATATACCCCCACCCTTTTTTTTAAAATAAATTAAAATGTATTTTGTTTAACTGCAGACTCAATTACCTTTCGTTTGATATCACACATGCCATATTTTCACATAAACTCTAATTTTTGAAATCTTCCCCCACCCTTTTATTTGGTTTGTGTTCGGTGGATTTTCTTCATTTTTAAATGGGACCATCTCGACCCAAGACCCAGCCTAGGTACCAAATTTCATTAAAATCGACCAAGCGGTTTTTGAGTTATGCGCGTTGGTCGTTACAGACAGACATACAGACACACAGACAGACAGACAGACAGACAGACAGACAGACAGACATACAGACAGACAGACAGACAGACAGACAGACAGACAGACAGACGGCGCAACAAAAAAGTTTCAAAATCATCTGAAACGCAAAGATATATAAAAATTTTTGAAATCGGAGCAACTTTTTTTTTCTCGAAAAAATTAGGATCACCATAGCTCACACTACTATAGTATAGTATATGTGTGAGCTAAAAGTCTACTACAGAGAATATGGCACTGTGTTTTATTGATGTTACAATTTTGTTTTTTGTCTTTTCAACTACAGTAGAAATATATTTGCAAAGAATCGTTTGTACTGGAAGCGGAAATTATCGTCTAGGCCTCATTTTTCGATCGGTCTAACAACCAATTCTATTCGTTGGTAACGTTAAGGTGCCCGCAGACTGCCGTAAGCTAACGTGAATACGTAAGCTCTTAACGTGACCTTGACGACGGTGTGACGAAGTGCGCTTGCGTAATTGTCAAATCTCATGCTTAAGGCCTTCACACACACAATTTACGTAATCCGTAGCATGGCGCATAGCGGGCTTTCAACCAATCAGCGATCGAATAGCAGCGGCCATATTGGATTTACGTAAGAAAAGTTCATAAGGTTGAACTTCTTACGCGTTATGTTTTTTTGTGTGTGATCGGCTTTACGTAAAAATACGTAGCACAACTTAAACTATCTAATGTCAGGTGTCCATTAAGCGTATTATCCACGCGGACTTTTCTTTTCTTGGGCTCTGATTGGTTGTTTTAAAAATGTGAGGCAATCAAAGCCTGACAAAAAAAAATCTCGCAGATAATACGCTCAATGGACAGCCGGCTTGTCTAAACAATTAACATGTAAAATATAGCGGACAGTTGACACTGACTTACACCGTTTTTATTGGAAATTTCCTAGTGACGTTTGGAGGTTTAAATATGGCTACCATTTTTATACCAAAATATTATATTCTTTTTTATTTATTTCTAACCTTTGTGTGGAAATATAGTCTTTATTACAACAAAAAAAAGATGACCCATATCGCAAGGTATTTATGAACAATTTATATAAATATTTAAAACTATAGCTTTAAACCTTCAACCAAAATCTAGACTTCTAGACCTAGGATTGTAGCACGGTGAATAGAATAGACCGGTGTTCGGACGTTTTAAATATATGTAGAATTTTCACTTCACTAGTGGTCCAGCTGATTTTTATAAACAAAAGTTAGATAGGATATGAACAACTAATATTTGTTGAATTTCTTGAAAACTAAGGCAATTTTCCTACTATTTTTTAGTATATTCTTATAAAATAATATTTTTCAGACATACCAGTCGTTATTTTTTTTAGCCCGCTTCATTTCTCTTTACACAAAAATTTAAATTCGAAGAAAATAATGTGTTTGTTTTAGCTTCAAAAATCATCCGCTGACCTATATCTTTGTTTACTACCCAATAGTCCTCGGGTCACCTTTGATACTAAACGATCACATTCAGTTAGACTTGTAGTTTAAGTTTTGTGTAATAAAAAATAAAGCGGGCTAAAAAAAAATAACGACAATCCGTCTAGAAAATTACATTTTATAAGGATTTACTAGAAAACAGTACGAAAGTTGCCTTAGTTTTCAAAAAATTCAAAAAATATTAGTTGTTCCGTTGTTCATGTCAGATCTAACTTTTGGTTACAAAAATCAGGTGGACTACCAGTGACGTGAAAAATTTGACATATTTATATAAGATCCGAACACCGGTCTATTCGCAGCCCACGAGAAAGACCGGCCCGGGCGCGGAAATATCACGTGACCGTAGGTGGCTCACAAAAAAAACGCCTCACGGCCCGCTGTCATTATAAAACATGTGTGTGTTCAGTTTTGGTATGTTTGTTTACGTAGATTTTTCTTTAATTCGGGCACGAATTTTATGTGAATTTTATCAAAGTTATTAAAATAATGCAGCCCACGAGAAAGTAGTGGGCCGCGTTAAAATAATTAATGGCTAATGAGTAAATTATAAAGAAAATACCTATAAGATAAATAATGCCGCGAACGTGTAATTAGTGTTGTTCCTTGTCGGTCCAACTATAAAACTGAAACCTAATATGTTGCAAACGCGAAAGAAGTGGTAAAAGATAAGATCTTGGATAAGATTGATCAAGTAATAGACATCCTTAGTGACATTTTCGATAGTGAGAGTGAAAAATGTGTTCAGTTGTCATTTCTTATTGAACAATCAGGTAACCTGAGAATCGAAGATATGGTGGATACACTTTAATGTTGGCTTCATCTTTGTTTATCCAGTCATCCAGTGCATACACGTCAATTTACAATTCTAAGGTAATATGTCTTCCGCACCCTCGCAATATTAAAAAACTGATTTGTAAAATATTGTTAACAGATAGGAATCTCTCTGGTAGTGTAGAATATTTAAAAAGTAAGATACAGCTTTTAAAAGAACATGAGTTGGTAGTTAACTTACACTTTAATGAAATATATATTAAACTTTGAGCTGGGTAATTTTTCAAAAAATTATTGACGACCAATACATTCAGTTCATTGAATGTGAAAACCATCTCACTTATTCACAAAATCACTTATATTGAAAATTTTTCTTCAGATAACTCTAGCGAGTGTTTTTGTGGAGAAAAACTATTGTCAAAGCTTGAAAAAATTAGTTTAAGGCCATGTAAAGTTTTTTTAAATAATTTTATTAAAAAGCACAATGATTTAGTGTCTGCTAATAAATCTTTGAATAAGAACTCAGACAAAGATGATGACACTCAAAGAAAAATTAAAAAACTAAAAGTTTAGGTTTAATATTTCCAATTTTGAAAGACTTGTATAGATTTGAAGTTACTAACGATATTATGTACCTAATATATGTACCTGAAGATATTAGAGTGCAAATTTTGTATAATTTTTTATTTTATAGATTCAGTTCTTTTATCCATTTTGCCTATACAAGAACAAAATTTTTTGTTAATTTATTTAAATTGTGTAAAAACACATAATATATTAAGCAATACAATAAGAATCCTGGGACTCCTAAGATCACGTGACCGCCGACTTGCTTATAACGCGCCATGGCCGGTCTTTATCGTTGGCTGCGGGTCTATTCTATCCACCGTGGGATTGTAGCACTTAACACTGTAGAATCTTTAGTAAATACTGGTGGTACTCAAAATGAACCCAATAATTGCCTTCTTCCATATGCGCATCTTGTTTAATAATACCCTGTATACATCTCATTATTGTTATTCATTATTTTGATCATCATACATACACTGAATAAACCCACGCACGCAAGTCCGTTGTGTTTTGAACCACACAAACAAAAGATTAATTGTTTGACAGTTTATTTTTAACTTTTTGGCGACTATTAAAATTGTGGCTTATTGTTCATATAGAAACCGAAATCATTAAAGTCGGTTTATCCTTCGTTAATTTTATTAAAATAGGTTAAACTAGGTTTATGTAAAAGTAAGAGTTGTGAATATATAACTTGCATTTCCTGATTAACGTTCCAAAATTTTAGACGGAGTTGTATTTTGGGAAGCATAGGGGTGTCACCATCATGTGTATGATTTTTATTCCATTCTTGTTGATCAACTTACGTTATGTGAAAATTATTGTAAAATTAGTTATCTGAGGGCACGGCAGTGCCTCGCCAAGTTCGCGCGCCGTAACCATCTTTTCTGGAAACATTTCAGCCGATACTTGACCTATCTAAAACTCTACTTCGGAATGAGCTACGAATCTCAAACTTTGCACAGTCGTAGATCTCCTTGGAGTTAACAACTCCTCCAAATATCATGGAATTCCATAAACTACTAAAGTAGTTACGAAATTTCAAAAAACGTCGAAATTGCCACTCACTCACTGACTCACTCATGTATAGATCATCAATATTCTACTGTACTTCCAGACCTGCTACAAAGCTGAAATTTAGCAGACTCATAGAACTTATGACCAAACCCCTGGAAAAAATCAAAAAACCCCAAAATCGTAATTTATTTCCCTCCCCTATACATTTAAAGTTATGTAAAAGTAGCATTGCCCACTTCCAGAAAGGCTAGAGAGTTGAGCTTTGGCAGACTGATAGGAACTATGATAAAACTATAGGAAAAAATTAAAACACCCCAAAATTCTAATTTACTTTCCTCCCCTATAAATGTAAAGTTAAGTAAAAGTAACATTGCCCACTTCCAGACACGCTAGAGATCTGAGCTTTGGAAGACCGATAGTAACTATGATAAAGTTATAGAAAAAAATTAAAACACCCCAAAATTCTAATTTACTTCCCTCCCCTATAAATGTAAAGTTGTGTAAAAGTAACACTGCCCACTTCCAGAAACGCTAGAGACCTGAGCATTGAAATGCTGATAGAAATTATGATAAAACCATGGGAAAAAATTTAAAAAGCCCAATATTTTCATTTACTCTCCTCCCCTATAAATGTAAAGTTATATAAAAGTAACATTACCCACTTCCAGAAACGCTAAAGAGCTGAGCATTGGAAGACTGATAGGAACTATGATAAAACTATAGGACAAAATTTAAAAATACGACAATTTTAATTTATTTCCCTCCCCTATACATGTAAAGTTATGTAAAAGTAACATTGTGCACTTTCAGAAACGCTAGAGAGCTGAGCTTTGGAACGCTGATAGGAACTACGATAAAACCATGGAAAAAAATTAAAAAACCTCAAAAATTTAAGTAAGGCATTGCAAAAGTTTTGAACAATATTCCGCATATGGGTGGGTCATCCACTCGAGAATGCAAAACGTCGAGAACGAATTTCCAACGACGACGGCCGAACAGCCCGAAAGCACAAACAATAAATTATATTTTTGGAACATGACGATATGGCATGCCATGACACCATAAACGGTGCGAGCAAGTAGTCCGTCGCAGTTGGTTTACAGAAAAACCAAAATACACCTTTTGAAAAGTAGATACCCAGCATCAAAAAAGTGGACTAACCTTTTTTTTAAATCAAGTTTTTAGGGTACCTCCCCCCTCCAAAACAAAAATTTATTTCTACAGGAATCATAGCAAAGTTGGTCTTACTGAGAAAACCAAAAACCGAATCGCAATCGGTTTAGTCGTTTTTGAGATATCAGCGTTTTTATGTAAAATTTTAAAGGGTCATATCTCCGAAACTATTTTTTTGCTCGACTTCCGGTGACTTGACAGCCCTTGATTGAACCTATTTCTACGGTAAAAAGATTAATTTGTGGCTTTAGATGTCACCCACTTAATGCATTGACGCGTAATAGGTCCCTGTGTTTTTCAAAACAGCATTTTTTTAATTTTTAATTATTTGCCTATATCTCGAAACAGAGACGTCAAAAGGACAAATTTATAATAACTTCATCAATAGAGCCTACCAAGACCTATAAATATCAGAAAAAAAAATTTAGATTAGCTTGGTACTTTTTGAGTTTTTGCCAAAAAACCATCAAAATTTGCCAAAAAGTGGTGCTACTTTGAAGTGTCATATTTTGAGACGTCGACAATTTATTTTAATTTACGCGACGGCGACAGATGCGCTATTGTATGGGCTTGCAAAAAAAATAATCGTAAATCATGACCGGTAAAATTGTGTCTTCCAGGTGTAAACTAATTACGCCATGTCAAATTTTCTGTTTCGACATATTTATGCCTATAGCGGGGAGTGGGGGGCTCAAATCGAAAAAATGCAAGAATCCATTTCGATTTAGTCTGTCGATGCCTATTAGTGTGCCAAATTTCAAAGCTCTACGATAAGTTTGAATCTCGAGTAAAAGGATTCTTAAATATTTTGTTTTAAGACCGCTGATTTAGCCCACTTATATTATGCTGAATACAGTGAACCAGTGGGATGTCTGGTACGACCAAGTACAGCGAGGGCATTCTAACTTAACTGACTTACTGTTCAAAAAGCGATAACATTTTTTGGAGATTTAATCCGATATCGCACTCAGTGGCGGCTCGTGACAGTAAAGTTTGTGAGTTCTGCCGATAGGGTATAAAAAATGCTATTTTCCAAGCTTTTCTTCCTCTATAATTACACAATGTAGTTTCGTTTAACGCCACCCGTCGAGGTACAAAGTTAAAAGTCAGCTAAAAAAAATAGCCGCCAATACGTGAAACACTATCCGTAAATGTTGAATCACTTCGTTTTTAGTACCCGTCGAGTTTGATCGTCGGTTTATCTTTAACCGTAAAGACGATTTAATAGTTCAATAAATAATATTATTTTTTGTTGTTTTCTAAAATTGCTTGTTTAGAAAAAAGAAAATGAAACGTGTTTCCAGTGAAAAGAATTCTGTAGCTCATAAGAAGAAAAAGTACGACAAATTAGTGCGTAAATTACAAAAATTACGAGAAGAAATTTCATCCGGTTCAGATATTTCCGACGTGAGTGATGATGGTTATTCTGGTAAGTAAATCAATATTTCAAAATACATTTTTTCATTGTGGTCTTCTTTTGGTTGCCATAGTCGTTATACTATATAATAAGAATGCAACTTAAGACTCGATATACTATCATTGGTGAAATGGTTATGCAATATGTAGTCGTTATACTGCAAATACATAAGCCAAACACTATTATGGTTAGTCGTTATACTACCATCAACGTTTTGACACTGCATCAACAATCTGAACAACTGCAGTTTTCTCACTTGTTTCAGAATCATCTGTTCATCAAGAATCGGGAAGAATGGACGCTCACCAAAACGAGGAAATTCAAATGGTTGAAACTGATCAAGAAATAATTCACGTAACCAATGATAGTTTACAAAATGCATCTGTTGTTATGAATAATGAATTTGACTTTTTGGGAAAAAAACCTACCACAACTACATTTTTATTAGAACCTTTACATGAGGAGTTGGTAGTAAGATGGCAATTATACTTACAAAATGGAATATTGAAGGAAGAGAAACAAAGAATTTTTGAAAAATACCCTTTGTTCGAAAACCTTTCATTATTAAAAGCCCCAGCATTGGGGCCAGAATTATCGGCCTGCTTAGACGCCAAAATCCTACGAACAGATAAATTTTTGTCAAACCTACAGGATGAAACAGGACACGCATTGACGGCTTTAGGTTCTCACATGACAAAATTGCTTAAAGAGAATTCCGAGGACAATAAAGAAAGCATTACTGTTTTGGCCGATTCTGGTCAGTTAATGTGTAATATATTCCATTCCATATCAACACATAGGAAATACAATATTATTCCTTTCCTAAAATATTCATCAAGGAAGTTGATTGAGACTAGTAAGAGCGATGAATTTTTACTTGGGAAAAATTTTGTTAATGAACTAAAAGCGAGTGAAACTGCTAAGAAAACTGCCCTGGAATTAAATTGGTTTGGCAAAAATTACAATGCTTAGGAAAAAATAGCGTTTTTAATTAAATAAATCCTTTTATACGATTTTCCCCGGCTTGAACCACACTTTTCTATTAAAATATCGGGAAATGGCCGTCCTTCTTCTTTCAGTTTTTCTTCATAAGTAAAGAAAGATAATTTTTTTACATAAATTAAATTATCCACCACATTCATTGTGACAGAATTATACAAAAACAAACAACAAACACGACCATAACCTCCCGCTCATGCGTTTGGCGTCTTTTAAATAAATAAATGCGCCCGCCCGCCCGGAATTGTACTGGAACTGCAAGTTTTGCAGCTCTATTTTTGCCTAGATTTCGCTCTCTAAACCCAGGAGCAAGTGCGGTGCGGGGCGAAGGAAGGGGTTCCTAGCCGAGCACAGACCTCGTTAGCCGCCCAGCTACGTTGTATTGCAATTTAGCAGCGCAACAATGCCAATAACTTCATTTGACCGACTGTGAAATGCGGCCTTCGGCGACGGCGCGCGTCATACTCAACACACGTACGCGATTTGAAGGCCTACTATACCAACACCGGACCGAAAATATACTGCTATTCCAATAATTTTAGAAATAAAATAATTATATTAGAAAAATAGCAGCGGCTGAAAAATAGTCAAATAATGTGAAAATTTTGGGGGTTCTGCAGCTCTGCAGCCCTTATGCACTAGCCGCCCTTGATCGCACTTCTTATAACGTACCGACTTTAGGTAGTGAAATCTTGAGAAGAACATTGGCAGAAAATTAAAAAGCAAATTTAACAAGCAATTAACACTAAAAACAAGATATAAAAGTGAGTGTTTTTCTCTCGTTCATAAACAGGTGGCTTTCTTCGCTTACCTGATGATTTATGATGATCGTTTTCCACTTTATAAACATTATCATTAAGATCTAATCGTTTCCAATTATAACTGGGAAGCTGCGTAGACTTAGAGTCTATTTTTATCTTATCAGTTTGCTCACAGTCCTATGAAAATTTTTAAAACATCATTTAACGCATTTATGCTTCGTGCAATCTTAAAACCTAGTAACTCAATTTTCATAGTTTTGAGAAGAATGTGATTTATGGTTTTTAATTTTCCTTAAAGGGCTGTTTGCCAGAAACCAATGGACCATTTACGGTCATATGTTCTTCGGGCGTTGGATCTAGAGTTGTTAGTATTCAAGAAAAAGAGAGATTAAACATAGTCTCGGCCAATTGGCTACTATATTTCAGGCCGAACTCGTAGCCATTGAACTGTGTGCCCGGTGGATTACTGACCACGAATGGACCAACAGGGCAATAAAAATCTTCTCCGACAGTCAAGCAAGAGAGTTCATTAAAGGACCTTGTAGAAACAAAGCCAGGAACATTATTGGACTTACCAGACAGGAGATACGTATAGTGACTGGTCTTTATACGGGTCACTGTCGACTGAGAGTGCCCATGCACAGAATGGGACTAACAGAAGAGACCGAATGTAGACTCTGTATGGAGGATGACGAAACAGTCAGACATGTACTGTGCGAATGTCCGGCTATTGCACGTTTACGTCAGAATACTTTCGGTAAACTTCAGATCGACTCAGAAGATCTGAACAGTGTCTCACCCAAACTGATAGCCGGCCTTTTTGGAGGATTAGGCATACAGTGGTGAGAAACCACTCAAAAGTGAGCCACAATAGACCCACTGGTGGTCGCAGTGGAAGGGCTGCAAGGTCCACTCACATATGAATCATCAATCATCATTTACGGTCATATGTTTGCTTGAGGGACAAACAGTAGGTTGGATTCTCATCAAACTATATGCTTGAGCAATACTCTTTTTATAAAGCTATCAAAGAGAAAGAGACATCCGCACAGAAAGTGCCCAGAAATGTATGAAATTTTTGTTGGTTTTTTTTAATTTCTAAAAATAACCTTATTTACCTAGTTACTAGATTTTATAGTGGGATATTTTTAAAACTCTCTGAGAGCTGTCGTAGGTCACGGACTATAGTTGTTTTCTTTTATTTGCATTCGATCTTTTCATTGATCGATATTGTATAGCAGTGATTCGCCTGCTTTTGTTTTTTGTTTCTCTCGTATCTCGGTAGATGGCGCTTCTTGCGATAGTTTTCTCACTATTTACATTTGATTAGAGACAAAACCGTCTAATTAACTACGCAATATTTGTCACATTGACCAGCAGTGTTCTGAGGAGTCCCATAAGGACGAAACAGTTAACTATCAACAATAGGTGTCCATTAGATCTTGGACCCCCGTGAGGTTAAGCTTTCAGGCTACCCATGGAAAAATATGAGGGAAACAAAAACTCCTTTTTGCCCGATTAGCCACGAAACTTGTTTGATTTTTAAATTCACGGGTACGAAATTCCACGTTTGTTAGTATTATTTGACTTAAAAATTCCGTTGATTGACGCTCACTGTCTTGATGACGGGTAAAAATACAATATGTGTTGATCCGGCCTGAAAGACAAAGAGCTGTCGTAGGTCACGGACTAGTTTGTTTTCTTTTATTTGCATTCGATCTTTTCATTGATCGATATTGTATAGCAGTGGTTCGCCTGCTTTTGTTTTTTGTTTCTCTCGTATCTCGGTAGATGACGCTTCTTGCGATAATTTTCTCACTATTTACATTTGATTAGAGACAAAACCGTCTAATTAACTTCGCAAGATTGGTCACATTGATCAGCAGTGTTCTGAGGAGTCCCATAAGGACGAAACAGTTAACTGTCAACAATAGGTGTCCATTAGATCTTGGACCCCCGTGAGGTTAAGCTTTCAGGTTACCCACGGAAAAATATGAGGGAAACAAAAACTCCTTCTTGTCCGAATAGCCACGAAACTTGTTTGATTTTTAAATTCATCACAAATAGGCAAGCGGCACTATATTTCACAGGCATATTGATTTTTGTTTTTGTCTCTAAAGACATAAAATAAATATTACACATATCTAGAGAGTAAAATGACTTGGTCCTATGGCCTTATCAATGCCATGTCAAAAGCCAATGTTTTAGCAAACATATTTTCCTTTCGTCTCTGTTGACGAAAATAAAAAAAGTTTATTTTGATAACAAGGAAATTCGGGTTAATATCTTGTGATCGTAGGAAAAATACATACAAACATACATAACTTGTCGAAAAGTGACTTTTTAACACTCGTGTAATTTTTGCACTTGACTGACGCCTCGCGGGAAATCTTTTACAATCATTTAAAATATGTCACTTTATTCACATGTTTTTTCAACACGTTACGGGGTTTGTTTCGTAGTACTTGAAGTAGTACTTCTAAAAAGAAGATCATTTGCTTTTTGCGCTAAGACTGTTTCTAAGAATTTAGATTGGCATAGTTTTTATAAATAAACCATCTATAGCCATATTGGGTACATAGGTAGTATATTTAATTAAATTTTAACAACTTCATAATTGACTTTCTTTTGCTTATTTTAAAATGATAAATTTTTATGCTTTAATTTTAGACACTACTTGACAATCTAGATAAGTTATTGCAATAAAGCCAGGCTGTTATAGTGCCAGACAATATTTTGACACTTTCACATTGTAAAACCAGCTGTGATCTTTCAATATGTTTACTATATGAACCGGAAATAATACCGCCTTCCATTATTATAATAGGGACCTATTGCAATAGTGCCAGGCACAAATTGTGCCGGGCACTATATTGACAGTTTCGCATTATAAACTCACAGTTGATCTTTCAAAATTGACATACCAAAGTCGAATTTATAAATCCTGTCTTTTCTTTTCCATTATTAGTGGCGTCACTATTAAATCCGGCTCGCATAATACACAAAGGCCTAATTTTGAAAGGACACAGCTGTTCTTATAATAATAAACTGTCAACATTGGCGTAGCTAGGGGGGGGGGGCAGGGGGGCCTGGCCCCCCCCCCCCCCCCTGAAGTCCCTCAGGCCCCCCCTAAGATATTTTAGGCCTCCCCTACCGACTATTAGTAAAAGAACACGACGCTGAAAATACATACTTTATTATTCGGGAAATATTCAAATAAAATAGGTGCATTAAAATTTAAAATCATTCAGATAATGTTTTCATTTCAGGAAAAAGCCCTTGTCTTGCGGAATTAGGCTTTTTCTCTTTAAATTATCGGTAACTTTTCTGCACTTATGCAATTTTCCGAAAATATTTTTTAAATTTAAACATAATTATGCATACCTATTGAATATTTCATACATATTGGCGACATCTTGTAAAATATTATAGAAGTGTAAGTTGAATTTCGCATTTAATAAAGACAGCGATCTTTGCCCCTCTGTTTCCGAAATCGGATTGTAGATGTCGTAAGTTTATAAAAGACCTTTTCAAACTGTTTTTCTAAAATAAATATAATAATCTTTTTAGTTTTTTTAAGGTTAGCGTTTAGTGTCTTATGGAAATTTTCCGATTTTGGTGACAATTTCATAACCATTTTCATATTAAGTTTTCCCACGTCGTTAAATGGAATAAATTCGTCGAGCAATACCGGGAAATTTTTAATATTAATACTTCTGCTCTAAAAGCAGAAATGACCGTTTTAAAGAATTGTATTTTTCGGTTAAATCAAACTGTTGGTCATGATTCTATCAAACAACATATAGCAGAAAACACCTATCCAAACCTCTACCAACTTTTTAAAGTTGCGAGTATTCTTCCAATTTCAAGTGCAACTTGCGAGAGGTCTTTCTCTGCCATGAGGAGAGTTTTTAATTGGCTTAGAACAACTATGACTCAAGAGAGACACTCAGGTTTGTCATTGTTATTCATAGAAAAAGATGTTGAGGTCGACTTAGACAGTGTGGTAGACGCTTTCAGTCAGCGACGTAGAAAACTTTCTTTGTAGAATTGCTCAATTACATACTTCCTGTGTATACATATAAATAAGTTGGTAAATGTTGGTAAATGTATGATTAAATTTGTTATATTAAAATATTAGAACATTTAATGCGCGTATTTTTTTTTATTCATTGCACACTTTGCACGACTCTTTAAAACCTATGTTTGCTTTTTGTTCAAGATAGAGCGGGGCCACTGCCCCCCCTGAAAAGCAAGGCTAGCATCGCCAATGACTGTCAATAAAGTGCCTGGCACAATTTGTGCCTGGCACTATTGCAGTAGGTTCCTAATAACAAGAATAAGATAATAAGAATCTGAATAAATCTTGGGTCTTTATTTTCAAAAGCCAAAATACGCACTTCGGGTAGGTATAGTTTGTTATTACTAACTAAAAGCTTTTAGACAGCTGGCGGCTTTCGTGGCAATCAAAATGTTGTCTTTGGTGCACTTGTTACGATTTCGAAAAGCGTGGCTAATTTTAGATGTTGCCATAGGTTAAGGAAGTTCTTGTAAAATTAAACCACAGAATAAGCATAGACATTTTGGTTAATAAGATAATTTAAAAAAATCCATGTTATTAAATAAAATTTCCGTATTAAAATATAACAGATCTACAAAGTATTATTATAATTAGACAAAAAATAATAACAAACGTGAATTTTAGTACTCGTGAATTTAAAAATCAAACATTTTTCGTGGCTAAACGGGTAAAAAGAAGTTTTTGTTTCTCTCATATTTTTCCGTGGGTAGCTCGAAAGCTTAACCTCGCGGGGGTCCAAGATCTAATGGACACCTAATAAGTGTTGACAGTTAATTGTTTCGTCCTTATACTTTTTTTTTTTCATACAAAAGCTACCTTAATCTGTTTTTTACTAGAAAATATGTGCCTTTAGACAAAAATGATGCGTTACCAGGTGATGCTTGAACAACCTAATTTTTTTAGGCAGGAACTGGAATTGGTCTGTAAATATTTGACGCAACCCGGTATAAAAACAAAACAGCGAAACAAAAACTGAAAAAACATTAACAAAAAGTAAACGACAAGCTGGCTGGTCAGCGGCCGGACAATTCGCAGTCGAAAATTGCTTACGCAATCCAAATTTTAAGTATAGAATGCGGAGACCCCGTGAAAGGCCATCGCGGAGCTATATTCGGAAAAACGGGTTATTTTTAGCCGCCAAGTTTGGGTGGACTGCCAAATTTTCCCGCTTACAAACCAGGAAAAATACTTAGGATCGAGTCCAAAATGTTTCAAGTACCGCGAATTAAAGGGAATTATGAATGAAATTATTAACATATTATTATTTATTCCTGAAAATATTTTACGTTTGTTGTTTTACTACAAATTACGAACGCAAGGCAAAATACAGTGCCAAGAGAATCATAAAATCCCTATTCGAACGTGATAAAAGAAAGACCACCATCTGTTAAAAGCAAAAATATTATTCCCTTTAAGAAAAACAAATATGGACGAAAGTATTGGAGAAAATGAAAACCTAGAATGCATCGAAGGCAATCAAAAATACAACTTTAGAAGTCTAGAAATCGAAAGTACTCAAAGATTGTATCAGAACCGATTAGATAAAAAAATAATAAACACAGAACACCCATTTGAAGAGATATATACAAACATAATAAAAAGCTTAAAGGAAGTAAGCAACGAAGCTGTTGGATACCAAGATAATAGAAATAACAGGAAGATGTGGTGAACGGTGAAAATACAGGAAATGGTCAAAGAGAAAAAACGCACATACTTGAAATGGCTCAGTACTAAAGAGCAAAGAGACCTAGAAATCTACAGGGAAACCAGAAGACAGCTAAGAAATTTGATACGCACAGAAAAAATGAAATGTTTGAGCTTAAATGCCACGATACAAATACACACATAGGAGGTAGGCAGAGTTCTGAAGTATGGAAATTCATTTCTACAGTAAAAAACCCAACAAAAGAAAAAGTAAACATTCAGATCATCAAACCAGAACTGGACAGAACACTACAAGGGACTGCTGCGAGAGACGAGACCCGAATATCTGGCAGCCTCTCCGAGAAGAGACATAGAAGTACATGGAGAGGAAGTAATCATTGAAAAAGAAATGATAAAGAATAGTATTAAAAAGCTTAAATCCGGAAAAGCTCAGAGAAACTACTCACATATATTATCAATCAATGCATAAACGGACATCTAGTACCTGATGATTGGAAAATTGCATTCATATCCTCAATACATAAACAAGGAAACAAGCTGGATTGCAACAATTACAGAGAAATTTCAGTAACCAGTACTCTAAGTAGATTGTACGATAGGATTCTTAGAGATCTAATAGAAAATGATTTTCATGAACCAGAAGAAGGAGAGCAAAGTGGGTTTTGTGCAGGCGGATCTTGTACTGATAATGTTTTTTGTTTTAAACAAGTAATTGAGAAAATGAGCGCCAGAAATATAGAGACTCATGTTACCTTTGTGGACCTACAAATAGCATATGATACCGTTCCAGTAGAAAAATTATGGACAGTGTTAGAGCAGACTAATATCAATCATACATACATAAAAGCGATAAAAGAACGATACAAAGGGTCAAAATATAAAATTAAAATTGGAAATCGACTTTCAAAAGAATTCCTGGTAACAAAAGGTTTCAGTGATCCCTATAGATTCCGACCATTTCTATTTAATTAAGATAAGTTTAAATATGCAAAATCTTCATTAAATGATACCAATCAGCTGTCATACCAGTCGGAAGATATTAATATTAAAGTCGATAGGCAAAAGACGCAACAAACGAACGTCAAAAGGAATGTTTAGCTCCCGCGATCACGATATTCATTTGTTATGGTAAATAGTCATGTCAACTGCTTTATTGTAATATTCCAACTATGATTAGAGAAATCTGAAAAATATCCTTTGCTATTATCTGTGCTATTCTATTACAGATACCAATCGCTATTGCATGCAATTGTCGTTCGTACGATTATTCGCTAACGGTGATGTATCAGCAATTGTGATCTAGTTTGTTTTTCCCAGGTTGATATTTTGCGTATAGTCATTATTCTTTTGCATTGGCTTTTAACCCGGTGGGTTTTTGCCTCAATCAATCCCTCTCCAACCTTCCTATAATTTCTTTGACGCCATTTTTGAAGTAGATCCTCTTTATGCAATTCTTAGCTGGGTCCCGACGCCCCCAGTTACCACGCATCAACACCCTTTTTATAGTGACACGAAATATATCTAAAATACGAACAAAAACGGTTGCCAAGTTCCGAATCCGGTCAGCAATTTTAGGGATATAAATTATGTTCCATATTTTCATGTACTCCAAAAAACATGTCACCTTTTTTCAACCTTTTAGGTATAAACAAACCCTATTATTACAGCAACAATTATAGCCAAATAAGTGGTATAGTTTTGTCATTTCAAAAAACCACCAAAAAAATATTACAAAAGAAGCACCACATACTTTTAATAACCAGTTACGGATATATTTGTCCGATTTGTGAACGACCCCCTATATTTATTTTTTTCTTGTTTGAATCCAGACTTGTGCACTTTTGGCCAGCTGTTTTCTTGATGACAATTGACACAGTCCAAAATTCTCTCAAAGATTATGTTATAGATTAAATTCCCTATACTAAAAATCGCCAAATTACGTTTTTCCGAATCTACATGGAAGATGTGGTTTTTTCGCATCTCTATAGCCCCACTATACTGTAACTCGGTGCGTTTGCTGATAACATGTATAGTTTGTCAGATATGAATTTTCAAAGTTTTGCCATTTTGGTCTCATGGGATTCCCTATACTAAAAATCGCTAAATGACGTTTTTCCGAATCTACAATGAAGGTGTGGTTTTTTCGCATCTCTACGGCCCCACAATACTGTAACTCGGTGCGTTTGCTGATAACATGTATAGTTTGTGAGATATGAATTTTCAAAGTTTTGCCATTTTGGTCAAATGGTATTCCCTATACTAAAAATCGCTAAATGACGTTTTTCCGAATCTACACGGAAGGTGTGGTTTTTTCGCATCTCTATGGCCCCACTATACTGTAACTCGGTGCGTTTGCTGATAACATGTATAGTTTGTGAGATATGAATTTTCAAAGTTTTGCCATTTTGGTCTTATGGTATTTCCTATACTAAAAATCGCTAAATTACGTTTTTCCGAATCTACACGGAAGGTGTGGTTTTTTCGCATCTCTATGGCCCCACTATACTGTAACTCGGTGCGTTTGCTGATAACATGTATAGTTTGTGAGATATGAATTTTCAAAGTTTTGCCATTTTGGTCTCATGGTATTTCCTATACTAAAAATCGCTAAATGACGTTTTTCCGAATCTACACTAAAGGTGTGGTTATTTCGCATCTCTATGGACCCACTATACTGTAACTCGGTGCGTTTGCTGATAACATGTATAGTTTGTGAGATATGAATTTTCAAAGTTTTGCCATTTTGGTCTCATGGTATTCCCTATACTAAAAATCGCTAAATGACGTTTTTCCGAATCTACACTAAAGGTGTGGTTATTTCGCATCTCTATGGCCCCACTATACTGTAACTCGGTGCGTTTGCTGATAACATGTATAGTTTGTGAGATATGAATTTTCAAAGTTTTGCCATTTTGGTCTCATGGTATTCCCTATACTAAAAATCGCTAAATGACGTTTTTCCGAATCTACACTAAAGGTGTGGTTATTTCGCATCTCTATGGCCCCACTATACTGTAACTCGGTGCGTTTGCTGATAACATGTATAGTTTGTGAAATATGAATTTTCAAAGTTTTGCCATTTTGGTCTCATGGTATTCCCTATACTAAAAATCGCTAAATGACGTTTTTCCGAATCTACACGGAAGGTGTGGTTTTTTCGCATCTCTATGGCCCCACTATACTGTAACTCGGTGCGTTTGCTGATAACATGTATAGTTTGTGAGATATGAATTTTCAAAGTTTTGCCATTTTGGTCTCATGGTATTTCCTATACTAAAAATCGCTAAATGACGTTTTTCCGAATCTACACTAAAGGTGTGGTTATTTCGCATCTCAATGGACCCACTATACTGTAACTCGGTGCGTTTGCTGATAACATGTATAGTTTGTGAGATATGAATTTTCAAAGTTTTGCCATTTTGGTCTCATGGTATTCCCTATACTAAAAATCGCTAAATGACGTTTTTCCGAATCTACACTAAAGGTGTGGTTATTTCGCATCTCTATGGCCCCACTATACTGTAACTCGCTGCGTTTGCTGATAACATATATAGTTTGTGAGATATGAATTTTCAAAGTTTTGCCATTTTGGTCTCATGGTATTCCCTATACTAAAAATCGCTAAATGACGTTTTTCCGAATCTACACGGAAGGTGTGGTTTTTTCGCATCTCTATGGCCCCACTATACTGTAACTCGGTGCGTTTGCTGATAACATGTATAGTTTGTGAGATATGAATTTTCAAAGTTTTGCCATTTTGGTCTTATGGTATTTCCTATACTAAAAATCGCTAAATTACGTTTTTCCGAATCTACACGGAAGGTGTGGTTTTTTCGCATCTCTATGGCCCCACTATACTGTAACTCGGTGCGTTTGCTGATAACATGTATAGTTTGTGAGATATGAATTTTCAAAGTTTTGCCATTTTGGTCTCATGGTATTTCCTATACTAAAAATCGCTAAATGACGTTTTTCCGAATCTACACTAAAGGTGTGGTTATTTCGCATCTCTATGGACCCACTATACTGTAACTCGGTGCGTTTGCTGATAACATGTATAGTTTGTGAGATATGAATTTTCAAAGTTTTGCCATTTTGGTCTCATGGTATTCCCTATACTAAAAATCGCTAAATGACGTTTTTCCGAATCTACACTAAAGGTGTGGTTATTTCGCATCTCTATGGCCCCACTATACTGTAACTCGGTGCGTTTGCTGATAACATGTATAGTTTGTGAGATATGAATTTTCAAAGTTTTGCCATTTTGGTCTCATGGTATTCCCTATACTAAAAATCGCTAAATGACGTTTTTCCGAATCTACACTAAAGGTGTGGTTATTTCGCATCTCTATGGCCCCACTATACTGTAACTCGGTGCGTTTGCTGATAACATGTATAGTTTGTGAAATATGAATTTTCAAAGTTTTGCCATTTTGGTCTCATGGTATTCCCTATACTAAAAATCGCTAAATGACGTTTTTCCGAATCTACACGGAAGGTGTGGTTTTTTCGCATCTCTATGGCCCCACTATACTGTAACTCGGTGCGTTTGCTGATAACATGTATAGTTTGTGAGATATGAATTTTCAAAGTTTTGCCATTTTGGTCTCATGGTATTTCCTATACTAAAAATCGCTAAATGACGTTTTTCCGAATCTACACTAAAGGTGTGGTTATTTCGCATCTCAATGGACCCACTATACTGTAACTCGGTGCGTTTGCTGATAACATGTATAGTTTGTGAGATATGAATTTTCAAAGTTTTGCCATTTTGGTCTCATGGTATTCCCTATACTAAAAATCGCTAAATGACGTTTTTCCGAATCTACACTAAAGGTGTGGTTATTTCGCATCTCTATGGCCCCACTATACTGTAACTCGCTGCGTTTGCTGATAACATATATAGTTTGTGAGATATGAATTTTCAAAGTTTTGCCATTTTGGTCTCATGGCATTCCCTATACTAAAAATCGCTAAATGACGTTTTTCCGAATCTACACTGAAGGTGTGGGTTTTTCGCATCTCTATGGCCCCACTATACTGTAACTCGGTGCGTTTGCTGATAACATGTATAGTTTGTGAGATATGAATTTTCAAAGTTTGGCCATTTTGGTCTCATGGTATTCCCTATACTAAAAATCGCTAAATGACGTTTTTCCGAATCTACACGGAAGGTGTGGTTTTTTCGCATCTCTATGGCCCCACTATACTGTAACTCGGTACGTTTGCTGATAACATGTATAGTTTGTGAGATATGAATTTTCAAAGTTTTGCCATTTTGGTCTCATGGTATTCCTATACTAAAAATCGCTAAATGACGTTTTTCCGAATCTACACGGAAGGTGTGGTTTTTTTGCATCTCTATGGCCCCACTATACTGTAACTCGGTGCGTTTGCTGATTACATGTATAGTTTGTGAGATATGAATTTTCAAAGTTTT
Organism: Aspidapion aeneum; assembly: GCA_963576565.1. Taxonomy (NCBI): domain Eukaryota; kingdom Metazoa; phylum Arthropoda; class Insecta; order Coleoptera; family Brentidae; genus Aspidapion; species Aspidapion aeneum. Next base: position 3,566,980 of record OY755042.1, on the reverse strand, counting down.
GCCATTTTGGTCTCATGGTATTCCTATACTAAAAATCGCTAAATGACGTTTTTCCGAATCTACACTGAAGGTGTGGTTTTCTCGCATCTCTATGGCCCCACTATACTGTAACTCGGTGCGTTTGCTAATAACATGTATAGTTTGTGAGATATGAATTTTCAAAGTTTTGCCATTTTGGTCTCATGGTATTTCCTATACTAAAAATCGCTAAATAACGTTTTTCCGAATCTACACTGAAGGTGTGGTTTTTTCGAATCTCTATGGCCCCACTATACTGTAACTCGGTGCGTTTGCTGATAACATGTATAGTTTGTGAGATATGAATTTTCAAAGTTTTGCCATTTTGGTCTCATGGTATTTCCTATACTAAAAATCGCTAAATGACGTTTTTCCGAATCTACACTGAAGGTGTGGTTTTTTCGAATCTCTATGGCCCCACTATACTGTAACTCGGTGCGTTTGCTGATAACATGTATAGTTTGTGAAATATGAATTTTCAAAGTTTTGCCATTTTGGTGTCATGGTATTCCCTATACTAAAAATCGCTAAATGACGTTTTTCCGAATCTACACTGAAGGTGTGGTTTTTTCGCATCTCTATGGCCCCACTATACTGTAACTCGGTGCGTTTGCTGATAACATGTATAGTTTGTGAGATATGAATTTTCAAAGTTTTGCCATTTTGGTCTCATGGTATTCCCTATACTAAAAATCGCTAAATGACGTTTTTCCGAATCTACACGGAAGGTGTGGTTTTTTCGCATCTCTATGGCCCCACTATACTGTAACTCGGTGCGTTTGCTGATAACATGGATAGTTTGTGAGATATGAATTTTCAAAGTTTTGCCATTTTGGTCTCATGGTATTCCTATACTAAAAATTGCTAAATGACGTTTTTCCGAATCTACACGGAAGGTGTAGATTTTTCGCATCTCTATGGCCCCACTATACTGTAACTCGGTGCGTTTGCTAATAACATGTATAGTTTGTGAGATATGAATTTTCAAAGTTTTGCCATTTTGGTCTCATGGTATTTCCTATACTAAAAATCGCTAAATGACGTTTTTCCGAATCTACACTAAAGGTGTGGTTATTTCGCATCTATATGGACCCACTATACTGTAACTCGGTGCGTTTGCTGATAACATGTATAGTTTCCCTGATTCCCATATACTCAATTCACTGTGCGCAACTTTAAACCCCTGACCATAGATAAAGGATTTGCGGCGCGGTTCAGTGAGTTTTTATTGGATAGGCAACTCCGGCTGTTTGACAGATCGTTAACTCTGTGGCGCCCACTACTGAGCTTAGTGACGAACTAAAAGTTGAGGCGGGAAATTTGAATCGCCTTTTATAATAAATTTACTTTAATTTTAAAGTTTTTTTTTGAAATTTTTAATCAGTCAATATTTTATAAAGACATACAATGTTCTTACAAGATATAAACAGATTGAAAATAATATATAAAGTGCAATAAATAAAACATTTTGTAATTGAGTTTTAATTATTATAAAAAAGCTACAAATTAACGACTAACTATTGATGAAATAATACATAGTCTATCTAGTATATTTAAATTTGCTTTTAACATTTCTGGTGAGTGATGAGGGAATAAATAATTAAACAGTTGTTCGTGAAGAGAATCATTCTTAAATGTGTACTTTTTAACAGCTTGACGAAAATATGACATGATTTAAAAGTACCTCCTCGCTTGGTTGTAAGTTGTGTAGGGTATGTTTCAAAGCAGTATATACATAGCTTATCAACTTATAACCACATTAATCATAGGTACTAGATTATGGCAAGATAAAGATTTAAAATTAAGGAATAAATTTATTCAAAGTACATTACGCTGCTGGGTAATGCCTCGTTTACCCATCAATTAAGCACAAATTTAGTGTTAATTTTGTATGTGTCTCCCTTTTACTTAATATCAAAAGAAAGGGATAGACATAAAATTAACACGAAATTTGTGCTTAATTGATGGGCAAATAAGGTACCTACCAGGCATTGGAAACCTGTATTCAGAGTTCCGTAAACTAAGCGATAAGAAGTTAAAAATACACTACCAATACAAATTTTATCAAATGCCAATCTAACCTCAAATGAGAAAATAAGAAAACTTACCTTAAAATGTCTCGGAAAATTATGCATTTTATACTTGTCTGAACTTTAGACACTTCACCCAGAAAAGCAACAGGAAATTCTTATTCTTTTATATTTAAATTGCAAAAGTTACAAATTTAACAAAATTTAATTTTAATGCGTCACAGCAGCAAAGATTACCTACATAAGCCAAAAAGATAGATTTTAAATGAACCCGAAATAAAATGCGGTGGAAGAGGTTTTTCTACCTGAAAAAAAGGGGGACGGAAAATCCAAACCACAGATAATTCTCAAAAAAAAATAGAATAAGGAACAAACGCGCGACCGCAGTGCCTCTTGTGAGCTTAGTGAGAACTTTAACCTAACGACCTGTCAAATTGCATTGAGTTTCCTAGGCATGGCTCCTGGCCAAATGAGCATCGCGGCTCTACCGGCCGCCTACATGCTGCTGAACAGCCCTACTCCAAAATTTTAACAGTCACGTTCATCTTGAATGACTTTTCCGTTAGTAAGTTTAAAAGGCTTGTTTATATTTGATCCCCCCTCGTATATAAGTGTGGTAACACTGAAATCCATCAAGTCACAACATTAAACGTTAGCTACCCATTTTGAGGTTAAAACAAACAAAAATTGGCATCGATTTAAAACTTTCCCATGTGACAGTTCAAAGCGTCTATGTAGAATCATTTGACATGAAAATGGACAAATTACTTACGCCAGACTCTATAAATCAAGACTATTTAATTTTAATTTTTTTTAGTCTATTTTATTCGTGTGTAAACTTGCCATACAATATCCGTTATTGCAATGGTTCGTTGATTTTAATTGCTTATTAACAGATTAACAATCTTTTCAACTGTCATATTTTGCACTTCTATTTTAATTTCAAAACATTTGCCCGTTTATTCAAATTAATGACAAAAGTTCCTCCAATTTTTCTTTCTTTTTAAAGCGCTTTGCAGGAAAAAAAAAATAAAAGCATACTATTCAGGAACTTGTAGCCTGCCTGGGGTAAAGTTAAGTAATTTGTTAAAAAGAAAAAACCTACTTATTGTTTTTTTTTTATCACTAGATTATAAATCTTTACTAATGATGTTTTTTTTTTGATAAACGATCATAAATGGCACTTTCTTAGAATACATGACATGAAAATGCTAATGGTAATTTCAGGTTTGTGTCAAGTAAATTAGATTTCGTGGCATAAATTTGGCATCTTCTTTGGTGGTCTAATTTGTTATATAGAGAATATTTTTTCGAACTAATATAGTTCTCAACTAACAAAAAATCGAGAATAATAATATATTTATATGAACTTATTGTTTGATCTACCGGGTTGGCCAAAAAAAACTGGACAAAATGTTTTTCATGATAACTTTTGAACTATACCACCGATTTTTATGGGGTAAATTGCATTTTGTAAGGAATTAATCAGGCTTTTGAGTAAAAATATTTCTTTCTCCGCCATCTTTAATTCGAAGACGACAAACAGAATCAAACATGACCCTTCAAAGAAGCGCGTTTATTCTCATGGTCAAAAATTTTTTGACAATATTTTTTAAATTCGTAAAAAAGTTCTATTAAAAGAAGCTATGAATTATTGAAAAACCGATTTTAATAAAATAAAAAGCATCATGGTAAAGATCAATAATTGCTCTTTAATGATCACGAAATTTCCCAAACTTTTAAATTCCAAGATCGCGGGCAGAATATAACTTGACCCTTCAATGAGACTCGGTTATTCTTATCTTTCTCAAAACTTTTACTTTCTGCCTCTGCCGCGAAGAACGAAGTACAAATCATAGAAATCGGTTTAGTGGTTCTTGAAATAATAGTTTTTGTTTTAACCATTGTTTTACAGGCGTCAATGTTGTTTTTAATTCTTTTAGACAAATGGAATATGGTGGATAATTTGCCGCTAATTAGTCGTGAATTAGTTGTGGAAAAATTAATTTAGTCGCTCTTATTTTTGACCGTTTTTTTGGGTGCTTCGCTAACTTCATATTTTGGCACCCATCGCAAATCGATTTGCTACTAGGTGGATAATTTGCCGTTAATTAGTCGTGAATTAGTTGTGGAAAAATTAATTTTGTCGCTCTTATTTTTGACCATTTTTTAGGGTGCTTCGCTAACTTCATATGAAGTTAGCGAAGCACGCCTGTCAAAAATGGCTTTAGACGAACCGAATATAGTGGATAATTTGCCGCTAATTAGTCGTGAATTAGTTGTGGAAAAATTAATTTTGTCGCTCTTATTTTTGACCGTTTTTTAGGGTGCTTCGCTAACTTCATATGAAGTTAGCGAAGCACCCCTGTCAAAAATGGTTTTAGACAAACCAAATATAGTGGATAATTTGCCGCTAATTAGTCGTGAATTAGTTGTGGAAAAATTAATTTTGTCGCTCTTATTTTTGACCGTTTTTTAGGGTGCTTCGCTAACTTCATATGAAGTTAGTGAAGCACCCTTGTCAAAAATGGCTTTAAACAAACCGAATATGGTAGATAATTTGCCGCTAATTAGTCGTGAATTAGTGGTGGAAAAATTAGTTTTGTCGCTCTTATTTTTGACCGTTTTTTTCGGTGCTTCGCTAACTTCATAATTTGGCACCCATCGCAAATCGATTCGCTACTAGGTGGATAATTTGCCGTTAATTAGTCGTGAATAAGTTGTGGAAAAATTAATTTTGTCGCTCTTATTTTTGACCGTTTTTTAGGGTGCTTCGCTAACTTCATATGAAGTTAGCGAAGCACCCCTGTCAAAAATGGCTTTAGACAAACCAAATATAGTGGATAATTTGCCGCTAATTAGTCGTGAATTAGTTGTGGAAAAATTAATTTTGTCGCTCTTATTTTTGACCGTTTTTTAGGGTGCTTCGCTAACTTCATATGAAGTTAGCGAAGCACCCCTGTCAAAAATGGCTTTAGACGAACCGAATATAGTGGATAATTTGCCGCTAATTAGTCGTGAATTAGTTGTGGAAAAATTAATTTTGTCGCTCTTATTTTTGACCGTTTTTTAGGGTGCTTCGCTAACTTCATATGAAGTTAGTGAAGCATCCTTGTCAAAAATGGCTTTAAACAAACCGAATATGGTAGATAATTTGCCGCTAATTAGTCGTGAATTAGTGGTGGAAAAATTAGTTTTGTCGCTTTTATTTTTGACCGTTTTTTTCGGTGCTTCGCTAACTTCATAATTTGGCACCCATCGCAAATCGATTCGCTACTAGGTGGATAATTTGCCGTTAATTAGTCGTGAATAAATTGTGGTAAAATTAATTTTGTCGCTTTTATTTTTGACCGTTTTTTAGGGTGCATTAAAAATTTCCTTTGTTTCAACAATAATAATAAATAATAAACCGCGTACTTTTGCTGCTATTTTGATCTGATAAAGTATCTAAACCATGCGTGATGTAAGAAATCAGAAAATTAGATTTTAACAAGTATTAAAGAAAAACTATAAAAGCTCACCAACACCAAGATTGTCAATTATTATTCATTAATATTATCTATCATCTGGTGTTGTGTGAAATCATAAAATTAGATTTTAACAAGTATTAAAGAAAAACTATAAATGCTCATCAACACCAAGATTGTCAATTATTATTACTCTTCATTAATATTATCTATCATCTGTGTATGTGTGCCGATCTCACAGTTATGGCACAAAAGTAATTATATGGTTATTATTAGTTCTGTGGTTATGGTTCATATGGGTTTGTTTATGAGATGACGGAGCCCTGTAATTTTAGTAGGAAGAAGGAGATATGCACATATCAATACAATCATAACAAAAACATTTCATGTAAAAAAAGGCCAAGTACGCGAAAATGGCATTCCGTAAAAAGAATTGAGATAAAAGTAAAGCCAAGTTCTCCAATACAAATTTCAAAATGAAAGGTTCTTACTAGTCTGGAAATATTTTTTTAAACTTTGCTATTACAGCCAAACTTCTTTATGTTCAATTTAGCACTGTGCCTAAGAGTCATTTACAGCCGTAATAGCCAAGTTTAGAAAAATATTTCCAAACTAGTAAGAACCTTTCATTTTGAAATTTGTATTGGAGAACTTGGCTTTAGTTTTATCTCAATTCTTTTTACGGAATGCCATTTTCGCGTACTTGGCCTTTTTTTACATGAAATGTTTTTGTTATGATTTCACTTCTTTTTTAAAGGAATTGGATAATACTTAATTTTTAAAGTAGTAAAATATGCGGAATATTGTTCAAAACTTTTGCAATGCCTTACTTAATTTTTGAGGTTTTTTAATTTTTTTCCATGGTTTTATCGTAGTTCCTATTAGCCTTCCAAAGCTCAGCTCTCTAGCGTTTCTGAAAGTGCACAATGTTACTTTTACATAACTTTATATGTATAGGGGAGGAGAGTAAATGAATATATTGGACTTTTTAAATTTTTTCCCATGGTTTTATCATAATTTCTATTAGCATTCCAATGCTCAGCTCTCTAATGTTTCTCGAAGTGGGCAATGTTAGTTTTATATACATTTACATTGTCGTGTTTTTAAATTTTGTCCTATAGTTTTATCATAGTTCCTATCAGTCTTCCAATGCTCAGCTCTCTAGCGTTTCTGGAAGTGGGTAATGTTACTTTTACATAACTTTACATTTATAGGGGAGTAGAGTAAATGAAAATATTGGACTTTTTAAATTTTTTCCCATGGTTTTATCATAATTTCTATCAGCATTCCAATGCTCAGCTCTCTAGCGTTTTTGGAAGTGTGCAATGTTAGTTTTATATAAATTTACATTTATAGGAGAGGGAAGTAAATTAAAACGTTGGTGTTTTTAAATTTTTTTATATAGTTTTATCATATTGTCTTTCAGTCTTAAAAAGTTCAGCTCTCTAGCGTTTCTGGAAGTGGGCAGTGTTACTTTTACATAACTTTACATTTATAGGGGAAGGAAGTAGATTAGAATTTTGGGGTGTTTTAATTTTTTTCTATAACTTTATCATAGTTACCATCGGTCTTCCAAAGCTCAGCTCTCTAGCATGTCTGAAAGTAGGCAATGTTACTTTTACTTAACTTTAAATTTATAGGGGAGGGAAGTAAATTAGAATTTTGGGGTGTTTTAATTTCTTCCTATAGTTTTATCATAGTTCTTATCAGTCTACCAAAGCTCAACTCTCTAGCATTTCTGGAAGTGGGCAATGCTACTTTAACATAACTTTAAATGTATAGGGGAGGGGAGTAAATTAAAATTTTGTGGTTTTTTGATTGTTTCCTATAGTTTTATTATAGTTCCTATCAGTCTGCCAAAGCTCAACTCTCTAGCATTTCTGGAAGTGGGCGATGCTACTTTTATATAACTTTAAATGTATAGGGGAGGGAAGTAAATTAAAATTTTTGGGTTTTTTGATTTTTCCCAGGGGTTTGGTCATAATTTCTATCAGTCTGCCAAATTTCAGCTTTGTAGCATGTCTGGAAGTACAGTAGAATATTGATGATCTATACATGAGTGAGTGAGTGGCAATTTCGACGTTTTTTGAAATTTCGTGACTACTTTACTACTTTATGGAATTGGAGGGGTTGTTAACGCCATGGAGATCTACGACTGTGCAAAGTTTGAGATTCGTAGCTTATTTCGAAGTAGAGTTTTAGGTAGGTCAAATATCGGCTGAAATGTTTCCAGGAAAGATGGTTACGGCGCGCGAACTTGGCGAGGCACTGCCGTGCCCTCAGATAGGGACCAATAGCCACGGCCTTTCGTATTCTTAACGTACGTTACGTAAATACGATACGATGCGTATTGAAATAGTCAAAGCGTATCCACTTATAACCATGTAGCATTTGTAATTGGCCTATCAATTGCCATCGTTTGCTAAAAAGTAAACTTTTTGAACTCAAACAAGGCCAACAAGAAAATACAGGCCACGACGCTGAAAAAATCAGCTGTTCTCGGGGGGCTGACTTTTACATTGGGTCTTATGAGAGGTCGGATGTTTTTTTATAATATTTTCAAAATGGCACTACAGATTTCCGCGAAATTTCAGTGAAATATTCTCAAACACCATCCCGATATTTCACCAAAGTTTTGTAAGGATGCAAGTTGATTAAAAGGTTAAAATCTTCAAGATTTAGCATTCCTTATTTTGAATTCAAATTACCCGCCATGTACCGCATGCCAACTGTTATATTTGACATGTATTTGACTTAGTCATTTGTGTTTGTCACAATCGCTTCTACTTTAAATTTAATTTTAGTGTGAGCTAATGAAGCGGCTGTGAAAAATTAAGGATTACTATACATTTAAAAAAAATTGTTCTGCCAGAATATAGTTAAAACAATCTCAAAACCGGCTTTATTTAAAAAAAAATCAAATGTTCATGAACCGTCATTCCAACTTCAATATTTTAAAGACAAGCAGCTGTGTCGTGACGTGACCATCAAAAAGAAAACAGCCCCCGATGTGACGTCAACAAAGTGGATGATTGTGGCCCGTCCGCGTGCTGCCGGCTTGTAATTATTTACGCTTATAACGTTTACCCAATTAATCGCCTTTTGTTAACCACAGATTAAAAAAAAGAACAAGACATGTCGTAAGGGAAGATTTAACTTTTTTTAAAATAAATCAATTAAAAATACTGTTTTTTTTTTGAAAGCAACAGAAACAACTACTCCGAGGGAAAATACCCCTACCGGCATTGAATTATACTGATGGCTTGATGCTTTCGTTGGGAACTTGTTAAAACTGTTTGGTTTTCACTCTACTCACTCCAACGTCGATCACAGGGATACGAGTGATCCCCGTCTGGAACACGTCCTGATAATCAGGAACAAGTGATCCATGCTAATCCACTGGATTGTTAAGAGCTACAACTATCACTAATAAGGAGGAAGGGGAGAAGAGAGGGAGGGGAAACTAGTAAAATGATGTTAGAAAATAGACTTCAAGCGTGTGCAGAAAGAACTTTTGATATCGCTTTATATTTGTGAAAGTTATAGCTATAACTATTTCTAATAAGGATGGCGGGGAGGAGATAGTTAAAGGCGGAGGGAGGGGGGGTTAACTATTAAAATGATTTGGAAAAAAAATCTGAAAGCGTATTCAGACAGAATTTTTGAAATCGCTCTATATTTGATAAAATTATGCGAATATGGTTTTTGAATAGGGTGGGGGGAATGGCAAGACGGGAGATAGGTGGGAGCAGGGAGCACTACAAAGTAACTACAGCAAATTAGAGGGCATTTGCAATGGGTAATCAAAGGAATTTCAATAAAAGGATCAGGCACACGTCTTATGGGATTTCTGTAATCCGTCGAACCTCATGAAATTTTAGTATGTTGTAGACCGAACCTTACTTATCAAAAGTTCTCACGGGCCCAACACAAATTAATGACCGGTTTTTGAAATACAGGGTGTTGAAACTGATAATGTCCAAGACGCATAATAGCTCTTTAGACGGGTTTTCCAAACATATACGCAATGTTACCATTACACATATTTACGATTGACTTATTATTTTTATTCTGCAGCTTTAAAATATTATCTATAGGGTGTTTAAGTAAATATTAGTCGAAAGTTTTAATGAGAAACAAGGTTTAGAATGTTGTAGATTAAACCTTGCTTATCAGAAGTTCTCAGGGCCCAACTTAAATTAATTTCCAGTTTTTGATATACAGGGTGTTAAAATTAATAATGTCCCATAAGTATAATGGCTCTTTAGACGGGTTTCCCAAAAAATAAACGCAATGTTACTATTACATATATTTACGATTTACTTATTATTTTTTTTCTGCGGCTTTAGAACATTATCTACAGGGTGTTTAAGTAAACGTTAGTCGAATGCTTTAATGAGAAACAAGCTTTAGAATGTTGTAAATTATACCTTGCTTATCAGAAGTTCTCATGGTCCCAACTAAATTAATTTTCAGTTTTTGAAATACAGTGTTGAAAGTGATAATGTTCAAGAAGCATAATAGCCCTTTAGACGGGTTTCCCAAACATCTACGCAATGTTACTATTACATATGGAGTATTTATTAGCTTTTTAATGATTCTTGACTTATTAAGTATTTAATTCGGGATGTTTTGGCAAATATAATTTTTTAAATACTATTACAAAATCTATGTATTTTTTATACTATTAAGCATTCCATTATTAACACAGAGTTTTTAGCGAGTTTGTGCTAAAAGCGAACTCTACCACCCTGTAGATAATGTTTTAAAGGTACAGATTGAAAATAATAAATAAATCGTTAATATAGGTAATATTAACATTGTGTATATATTTGGGAAACCCGTCTAAAGAGCTATTATGCTTTTTGGACATTATCACTTTCAACACCCTGTGTTTTAAAAGCTAGTCATTCATTTAAGTTGGCTTTAGGAGACATTTTAAAGGCTTAATCTACAACATACAATTATGAGCGTGTTTCTCATTAAAACATTCGGCTAATATTTACTTAAACACCCTGTAGATAATGTTTTAAAGGTACAGATTAAAAATATTAAATAAATCGTAAATAGATGTAATACTAACATTGTGTATATATTTGGAAAACCCGTCTAAAGAGCTATTTTGCTTGCACCCTGTATTTCAAAAACTAGTCATTCATTTGAGTTTGGCCCATGGGAACTTTTGATAAGAAAGGTCTAGTCCATTGGCGTAGCTAGGGGGGCTGGCCCCCCCTGAAGTCCCTCAGGCCCCCCCTAAGATATTTTAGGCCTCCCCTACCGACTACTAGTAAAAGAACATGACGCTGAAAATAAATACTTTTCTATTATTATTCGGGAAATATTCAAATAAAATAGGTGCATTAAAATTTAAAATCATTCAGATAATGTTTACATTTCAGGAAAAAGCCATTGTCTTGCGGAATTAGGCTTTTTCTCTTTAAATTATCGGTAACTTTTCTGCACTTATGCAATCTCCCGAAAATATTAAAAAATTAAATTATGCATATTGAATATTTCATACATATTGGCGACATCTTGTAAAATATTATAGAAGTGTAAGTTGAATTTCGCATTTAATAAAGACAGCGACCTTTGCCCCTCTGTTTCCGAAATCGGGTTGTAGATGTCGTAAGGTTATAAAAGACCTTTTTAAACTGTTTTTCTAAAATAAATATAATAATCTTTTTAGTTTTTTTGTGGTTAGCGTTTAGTGTCTTATGGAAATTTTCCGATTTTGGTGACAATTTCATAACCATTTTCATATTAAGTTTTCCCACGTCGTTAAATGGAATAAATTCGTCGAGCAATACCGGGAAATTTTTAATATTAATACTTCTGCTCTAAGAGCAGAAATGACCGTTTTAAAGAATTGTATTTTTCGGTTAAATCAAACTGTTGGTCATGATTCTATCAAACAACATATAGCAGAAAACACCTATCCAAACCTCTACCAACTTTTTAAAGTTGCGAGTATTCTTCCAATTTCAAGTGCAACTTGTGAGAGGTCTTTCTCTGCCATGAGGAGAGTTTTTAATTGGCTTAGAACAACTATGACTCAAGAGAGACACTCAGGTTTGTCATTGTTATTCATAGAAAAAGATGTTGAGGTCGACTTAGACAGTGTGGTAGACGCTTTCAGTCAGCGACGTAGAAAACTTTCTTTGTAGAATTGCTGAATTACATACTTCCTGTCTATACATATAAATAAGTTGGTAAATGTATTATTAAATTTGTTATATTCAAATATTAGAACATTTAATGCGCGTATTTTTATTTTATTCATTGCACACTTTGCACGACTCTTTAAAACCTATGTTTGCTTTTTGTTCAAGATAGACCGGGGCCACGGCCCCCCCTGAAAAGCAAGGCTAGCTACGCCAATGGTCTAGTCTACAACATATCAAAATTTCATGAAGTTTGACGGATTACAGAAATCCCATAAGAGGTGTGCCTGGTCCTTTAGATAATTTGTATGCCTTAAAGCCTACATCATGTGACAAAATGGCGTCTGAAGACCGCCATGTTGATTCCGGTTTAAAAAAATATAGCCTATAGCACCTTCGGGATCAGTAGCAATTCAACGACACCTTTCTTGTCAAAATCGTTTCAGCCGTTTAGCCTCTAGCGTGGCACAAACATACATATTTACTTACATACATACAACAACCGAAAAAACATTACCCTTCCTTTCGCCGTACTGCAGTTGGGTAAAAAGGCCTTAGAGTAATAATATTACTCTGAGAAGAAAGCCCATTCTCGTAGAAGCCATTTCTAGGTGAGATGGTCATTAATTGATGTAGTATTTGCAAATGTGTTATTACACTGCGATTTTTCTTGGGCCACCATACTCTTCTTAAACGCTTTTTGCACGCCATCATCATTAAAGCAGGCCTACTCGTTTTTCTTAGAATCATAATTAGACACATTAATTGCCGACTATTACTTTAACTTGCAATCCTAAACGTTTTTAATTCTAACAAACGTCAAATTTAGTACTCGCGAATTTAAAAATCAAACAAGTTTAGTGGCTAATCGGGTAAAAAGGAAGTTTTTGTTTCTCTCATATTTTTCCGTGGGTCCTAAATTTTACGTTTGTTAGTAATATTTGGCTTAAATATTCCGCTGATTGACGCCCACGTGTCTGATGGTAGGTAAAAACGCTAATCAGCGTTGATCTGGCCTGAAAGACAGAAGAGCTGTCGTAGGTCACGGATGGTTTGTTTCTTTTTATTTGCAATCGATCTTTTCATTGATTGATATGTATAGCAGTTTATTTTCACCTGCTCTTGTTCTAGTTTCTCTCGTAACTCGGTAGATGGCGCTTCTTACGAAAGTTTTCTTACTATTTACATAGGATTAGAGACTAAACCGTCTAATTAACTTGGCAAGGGTGTCACATTGACCAAGCAGTGTTCTGAGGAGTCCCATAAGGACGAAACAGTTAATTGTCAACACTTATTAGGTGTCCATTAGACCTTGGACCCCCGTGAGGTTAAGCTTTTAAGGAGTTATGACAAGTTTGTACTTAAGACCCATAAATATTTATAATAATAATGAAGAATTAACCACGGAAATCTGCAACATTAAAAAGGACTTATAACGGAATGGTTATTCCGAGAAATTAATAATCTCAACGATCTCTAAAATTAAAAGCAAACCACATGTATTAAACTCTCAAAATAATAATCCGTTCGGTATTACCTACAGTCGAACCTCCATTGGCGTAGCTAGCCTTGCTTTTCAGGGGGGGCCGTGGCCCCGGTCTATCTTGAACAAAAAGCAAACATAGGTTTTAAAGAGTCGTGCAAAGTGTGCAATGAATAAAATAAAAATACGCGCATTAAATGTTCTAATATTTTAATATAACAAATTTAATAATACATTTACCAACTTATTTATATGTATACACAGGAAGTATGTAATTCAGCAATTCTACAAAGAAAGTTTTCTACGTCGCTGACTGAAAGCGTCTACCACACTGTCTAAGTCGACCTCAACATCTTTTTCTATGAATAACAATGACAAACCTGAGTGTCTCTCTTGAGTCATAGTTGTTCTAAGCCAATTAAAAACTCTCCTCATGGCAGAGAAAGACCTCTCGCAAGTTGCACTTGAAATTGGAAGAATACTCGCAACTTTAAAAAGTTGGTAGAGGTTTGGATAGATGTTTTCTGCTATATGTTGTTTGATAGAATCATGACCAACAGTTTGATTTAACCGAAAAATACAATTCTTTAAAACGGTCATTTCTGCTCTTAGAGCAGAAGTATTAATATTAAAAATTTCCCGGTATTGCTCGACGAATTTATTCCATTTAACGACGTGGGAAAACTCAATATGAAAATGGTTATGAAATTGTCACCAAAATCGGAAAATTTCCATAAGACACTAAACGCTAACCTCAAAAAAACTAAAAAGATTATTATATTTATTTTAGAAAAACAGTTTAAAAAGGTCTTTTATAACCTTACGACATCTACAACCCGATTTCGGAAACAGAGGGGCAAAGGTCGCTGTCTTTATTAAATGCGAAATTCAACTTACACTTCTATAATATTTTACAAGATGTCGCCAATATGTATGAAATATTCAATATGCATAATTATGTTTAAATTTAAAAAATATTTTCGGGAAATTGCATAAGTGCAGAAAAGTTACCGATAATTTAAAGAGAAAAAGCCTAATTCCGCAAGACAATGGCTTTTTCCTGAAATGTAAACATTATCTGAATGATTTTAAATTTTAATGCACCTATTTTATTTGAATATTTCCCGAATAATAATAGAAAAGTATGTATTTTTAACGTCATGTTCTTTTACTAGTAGTCGGTAGGGGAGGCCTAAAATATCTTAGGGGGGCCTGAGGGACTTCAGGGGGCCAGCCCCCCCCCCTGCCCCCCCTAGCTACGCTAATGCGAACCTCTCTAACTCGAACCTCTATAACTCGAACCCCTCTATAACTCGAACCTTTTACGCGGTCCCTGTACTTATTACATGTATTTTAACCAATGTAACTCGAGTTTCTATAACTCGAACTCTCCACAAACTGTTTTGGTTGTCCCTTCAGGTTCGAGTTATAGAGGTTCGACTGTATTATCATTCCATATGTTCAAGGGAGTTCAGAAAACATAAGACGAATTGCCAAACACTATAATATTAAAACAGTATTTTTATCGGGGAATACGAGTTTTGTAACTAAAAAAAAAAAATAGAAAATCCCTCAAATATTAAGGAATGCTTTTACCAAATCTCGTGTGAGTGCGGTAAATCATATGGAGGTGAAACGAAACGCCCTTTTCAGGTTAAAGTAAAGCGAAGCCTAATAATCACAGAATTTAATGATCTGAAGCTAAAGTTTTGCATAAGGAGTTGCATTGGCGAAAACGAAAGTTTATTGAAGCTACATTTATAATGCAGAATAAAAAAGTTTTCAGTCAACCAAGCACGGACATACCAAACACATGGAAACCAATCCTTATGGAAGACAAGTGTCTCAGGATTAAAAAAACGGGGCATACCATCACACCTGACTGCACACCAAGTAGTATAAGTAGTAGCCTGTAAACTGCATTATTTAGTTTACACAAAAAACAGTTAGAGATACTTACTAACCGAAACGTCGTGCGTTTAAAATAAATAAACACAATGGAATTCCGAAATTTTGTTGATTGTCGACGAGTTTCAAGCAAAAAAAACGTGTTGCCAAGATTGTGGTTCACGTCTGTGATGTTGGCAACTATCAGGGTCCCCTCTACAAGTTTTTGCGCCCGGGCAAAACCGACAGTTTGATCCCTCTGTAAAAATGTTTCTTTCCATTTGCATCTTCGAAATCAATTTCGTAGATCCCAATTGCGTAATTATCAAAGATTTTGATACCTGACAATCAGTGGCGGCTGGTGACGTTATAAATTGGGGGGGGGGCAGAAATTTGTATTGCATGGAAAAGGAGATAAAAATACTCTGCCAATCTATGGGCACCTAAGCTCACACTAGGTCCTATAGTTTGATATCACACAAGCCATGTTTTGACTTAAACTCTAATTTTTAAAATCTACCCCCACCCTTTTTTTAAAAACTAAAATGTATTTTGTTTAACTCCAGACTCATTTACCTTTCGTTTGATATCACACACGCCATATTTTCACTTAAACTCTAATTTTTGACATCTACCCCCACCCCTTTTTTTAAAATAACTTAAAATTCATTTTGTTTAACTCCAGACTTAATTACCTTTCGTTTGATATCACACACGCCATATTTTCACATAAACTCTCATTTTTGAAACCAAGCCTTTTATTTGGCTTGCGTTCGGTGGATTTCGTTCATTTTTAAATGGGACCACCACGGCCCAAGACCCAGCCTAGGTACCAAATTTCATTTAAATCGGACAAGCGGTTTTTGAGTTATGCGGGTTGGTCGTTACAGACAGACAGACAGACAGACAGACAGACAGACAGACAGACAGACAGACAGACAGACAGACAGACAGACAGACAAACAGACAGACAGACAGACAGACAGACAGACAGACAGACAGACAGACAGACATACAGACAGACAGACAGACAGACATACAGACAGACAGACAGACAGACAGACAGACAGACAGACAGACAGACAGACAGACAGACAGACAGACAGACAGACAGACAGACAGACAGACAGACAGACAGACAGACAGACAGACAGACAGACAGACAGACAGACAGACAGACAGACAGACAGACAGACAGACAGACAGACAGACAGACAGACAGACAGACAGACAGACAGACAGACAGACAGACAGACAGACAGACAGACAGACAGACAGACAGACAGACAGACAGACAGACAGACAGACAGACAGACAGACAGACAGACAGACAGACAGACAGACAGACAGACAGACAGACAGACAGACAGACAGACAGACAGACAGACAGACAGACAGACAGACAGACAGACAGACAGACAGACAGACAGACAGACAGACAGACAGACAGACAGACAGACAGACAGACAGACAGACAGACAGACAGACGGCGAGACAAAAAAGTTTCAAAATCATCTGAAACGCAAAGATATATAAAAAATTTTGAAATCGGAGCAACTGTTTTTTTCTCGATCACCATAGCTCACAGTATATAGTAGTAGTGTGAGCTAAAACTTACCTAAACAGTTTTATTTTGGCATTTTACAAACAAGCAGCTACTTGGTGTAGTTTTTAGTTTACTTGTTTAAAGATAAAGTCTATTCGCCCTTTTTTACATGCGCAAAGTGCTCGGATTAGCACCAGTTTCAGACTCATCATGGCCCCGTAGAGCCACTTTAAAAATCCCACAGAAATTTAAACAGTCTATTAACGTACTAAGTATATGTCTATTTATTGCCACATTTTCATTATGTTCGGTAATGTTTTGCCTATAGGCACTATTCAGTTGGCACCTAATATCAGTCTTGCCTAGCATAGAAAATTCTTTGTGGTTATTTAAATAAGTAGCACTTACTTTTTGTCTTTAACTTTTCACTGCCACGCACAAGCTTCTTGAAGGCTTCAGTGGCTTCTCTTTATTTATTTCTTATTTTAATATATTTGCTATGTAAAACCTTTCTTTATTGGAAATAAATATATAACATAACATAACATAATTAAAGTGCTTGATATCACAAATTCCCTTTGCAGCCCACGCAGGATCACTTCGTGGATTGTTCATAATAAGACAAATACAGCAAAAAAAAACATATCGTTTTTTTCAACCGCACAACCAGTTTTCAGCATCGTATAATTTTTTATTACTTGCACTAAAAATTTTACGATTTTTAGGTCCGGTCTATGTGGCCCTAAGGATTTTATTTATAATCGAAGTTCATATATCAACGTATTTAAATTTACACAGGTAATTATACAGGGTGGGGAAAAAAGACCGGAACCCCTAAATATCTCAAAAACTAAGACATATATCAAAAAATGTTTCAAATATAAGTTGTAAGGCTTAATTTATTCTATTTAGCTGTCACATTGACTTTGACGTATCTGTCAGTTTCAAAGGATTTGTCAGAGGTAACTTTAAAATTTTAAATGGAACCTCCTTGTTTTTTGTATTTCCATTTGTAGCCAGGTAAAATGTACGTTTAAATCCATTATGACATTTGACATCTACCTGTCATTTCATAGAAAAAGTAATAATTTTTATTTTACTCTTTAGTGACCTTAAAAAAGTGTCAACAAAGCAGTGCCAGAAATTTTTCACGTATATATCTAAATTAGTACCCTTTTAAATCAAAATCAACTTGACAAGAATTATTTATTTTTATTTAGGGGTTCCGGTCTTTTTTCCCCACCCTGTATAATCAACGGTATTTATTTCCATTTTGTACACAAACAAAAACAAACAATGGACACGCGACCGGCAATGCTTTTAACTACTGACCTACCCCAAATCAAAACAAACTTATACGTCGTCACTAATGATAGAACCGGCAACATGTAAGAAGGGCAACGAACGTTTTCCCGCGATGAATATTGCCGACGTCAACTAAAACAAACATTCCTCCCGCCCCCGCTGAAAAACGGGTGAAATTGAAATCATGTCCCGCGCGGTGCTGCCGGCTTGTAATTATTTACGCTAGAAAAGTTTACCCAATTCATCGCCTTTTGTTAACCACAGACTCAAAAACAGAACTAGATATGTCGTACGGAAAGATTTAACTTTTTTAAAATAAATCAATTAAAAATACTGTTTGTTGTCTAGTTTTGGGAGGGCACTGCCCTCCTTGAAGCACCCGCCACTGCTGACAATGATTGCGCCCCGGGCAGTCGCCCCTGCCCTCGAGTCGGTCCTGCAACAATTTTTTATCTAACATTAAAAATAAATAAGAGAACCAGTGATCTCATAATCAGTACAGTTAGGTCTTTTGTTCTCATAAATCAAAATGCCGTGTTTGTTTGAAGATAAATGCATATTACTTCATGTTTCAACTGTTCATTGTTATGGTTTTCATTTTATTATTATTTGAGTAACATTTTTATTATATTGCCAGTTTGCTACATAGAAAAAACACTGCCAGAAAGTTTTAAAAAATCGCCAAGAATATTTAAAAAACGCTTTGTCGTCATATTATTTTATTTGTATTGTACTTAAAAAATTAAAATTTTGAAGGATTTTATAATTCGTGGCGACTGTGGAAAATTATTTTAAAAACCTGATTGATTTCACGGGCGAGTTTACAAACCCGCCCAAGCTATTTTGCAAAGTTTCTCTCCGATGGCTCAGATTGGGTTTTGGTAGATACAGTGGACTATAAATAACATTGGCGCAAAAAATTCATTTAACTAGAGAAAGTAAATAATTTAAAAATTGCAGGGTAAATTCGAAAGAGAAAGAAAATGGTGATATAGCCTCATGGAGAGGGACTTACCGCTGTTTTGAAGTTTCAAAGTGCAAGGTGTACACCTTTCCATAAGAGCTATGTGGCTTGAAGTTCCAACAGGATGATGGCACGATAATTTTAATTATTTGCGGAATTTTAAAGTGAATCTTCACTATTTTTTAAATTTAAATTTTAAGGTTGTCGTTTTCTAGACATGACGACGCGCAGCACACTTTATCTGTCTCTCAATCCTGCGCTTGCAGTTTTTTCGCACATGCGCGCAGCACTTCAACCTCTATAGGAAAACCATATCACTATATTTTAAATTTTATGGATATGTGAAAAACACGATAGAGGACGCTTGTAGTGCCAAAGTATAAAATAATAATTCTTAAGTTTAGAATAGAAATTACATTTTTTGCGTTTAATTCTCGCATTTTAATGCAATGTTGCTTTAGGTAAATTTTATAATAACTAATAGTTGACCCATTTACTTAGGATTAATATACATTTAAGACTAATAATTGTATGTTCAAGACAAAATTTTAGTCCATGAAAAATAGGAAAAAATAAAAGTAAAATTCAAAAATAAAAGAAAAATAAAGAGGTTTTTTATGGAAACTGAACAGAGTATACAACCAGCGAGCTTTGCAACATTGACGGGCAGATGGCGCTGAAAGAAATTCGTCTAGTACGCAATATTCAGGGACTACAGTTCCGAGGTTCATGTTTATTTGTTCCAAAATATGTTTTGTACTAAAACATACAGATTGGATTTGAATCAATAAGTTCAATTTAAAAAAACCCAGAAATTTTACACCCCAAATTTTGGTAGAAAGACTTTTTTTAAAATGGTTTTGTTACCCGTAGGTTGCACACCGACGACCACTAACCTCTTTGGCAATTGACCATGTCTCCTTCGCGCGGGGATGTTGAAGATCTAAGGAACTGGAACGAATAAAAAAGTGACTTCTTTCTCCATTAACGGATTTTTCGAAAACCAAAATATGTTTTGTACTAAAACATACAGATTGGATTTGGTTCAATTAAAAAAAAAACCTAGGAATTTCACAACCCAAATTTTGGTAAAAAGACTTTTTTTAAATGGTTTTGTTACCCGTAGGTTGCACACCGACGACCACTAAACTCTTTGGCAATTGATCATGTCTCCCCCGCGTGGGGATGTTGAAGATCTAAGGAACTGGAACCGAATCAAAAAAGTGACTTCTTTCTCCATTAACGGATTTTTCGAAAACCAAAATATGTTTTGTACTAAAATATACAGATTGGATTTGGTTCAATTAAAAAAAAAAAAAACCTAGCAATTTCACACCCCAAATTTTGGTAAAAAGACTTTTTTTTTTAATGGTTTTGTTACCCATAGGTTGCACACCGACGACCACTAACCTCTTTGGCAATTGACCATGTCTCCCCCGTGCGGGGATGTTGAAGATCTAGGGAACTGGAACCGATTATTAGATCATAGTACTTGTCTCTGAACTTGTCTCTGAATATTGCGTACTAGACAAATTTATTTCAGATTTGAAGATCTAGGGAACTGGAACCGAATAAAAAAAGTGACTTCTTTCTCCATTAACGGATTTTTCGAAAACCAAAATATGTTTTGTACTAAAACATACAGATTGGATTTGGTTCAATTAAAAAAAAAACCTAAGAATTTCACACCCCAAATTTTGGTAAAAATACTTTTTTTTTAATGGTTTTGTTACCCGAGTAATATCCCTGGAATAATAACATCTCATCTTGTTTGTAATAACAAATATATTGCTGACGCCGTACATTGAAGTTTATATATGCACCCAAATGGTCTAATTAGGTATCATTATACTTTTACAAGTTGTATTGGTCATTTTAGTTATAAGTATTTTTTGTAGTCTTTTCAAATAAAAAGTTTTTTAAAAGCTACGTCACCGGACTTCGTATTTAATTGGCGCTGCGAACAGGATAGTGCGATTTCGTCCTTTATCGGTTTTCCGTTGTACGAAAGTGACTTTTAAGTCTTAGTGCGCTATTCAAACCGAACTTTACGTCCCGTACGAATTGTGAACTTTTTCTTAAAAGAAAATACCTTTTACGACGTCGAACGTAAAGAAGTGTTGTGGAATAAAGCCTGGAGTTGAAGCTAGTGACGTCTACCGTGTTGTATGAGTCCCGCCGAAGCCAAAAGCCTAACCAACGACACATCCCTACTGAGCCCGGTGTCATAGGCAGAAAAGCTAAAGTCAACCCCCATTTATAGGATTCCTTTTGGTGGCGTAACCTCTACAGAACAAGCCTTATGGATTTATCCTCGATTGTTATGTAAGTTTTTTTGACTTTCTTGATGCCTAGGCGATTAAAGAATATTTTAGAAAAGAACAAAACAAAACTAGGATTAGGAGCAGAAAATAAGAAAGAAAACGTTAAAACTGAAATTGAAAACTATCTAGCAAGTTTGAAGAAACCGTCTTTAAATTTAAATTTTGAGCAAATAAGTAGTTTGCAAAGTAGTTTAAGAAATTTAAGTGGTCAGTCGACATCGAGACTAGACACTCAACAGCAATTAGAAAGTATAGAAGAAAGTTTAGAAGAAAATACTGAAAATAATTTAGAAAATAGATTTTTAGAAAATTTTGATTCTTTAAATTTTGCAAATTTAAACACTAGTTTTAACAGTAGTTTAAGTAGCGTTAGTAGTAACCAATTAGATAACACTTTACAAAACGAAGAACTTTCTAACACAATGGAAAATCTTAAATTTTACACGTCATTGTTGCCCACATTTGATGGCAGTCAATCCCATTTAGAAAGTTTTTTGATTTCTGTACAAGAATTTTATGAACTTTATTTTGGTAATTCTATTGAGCAACAAAAATTGGTCCTGTCTGCCATAAAATCGAAACTGGTAGGCAAAGCTCAAAATTTTCTATTAGAAAGGCCAGATTTAAATACTTTTGAAAAAATTAAGTTAGCTTTAAGACAAAAATTTGGTGATCCAATTAATCACGAAATTTTGATGCAAGAACTTCAGTACATTAAAATTGACGCAAACGAAGACATTTTGCAGTTTATCGATAGACTTAAGGCCTTTTGCCAAAGAATTTTTGGAAAAATTCAATGTGAAGTAGCAGATAACGCACAAAAGTTACTGCTTATATCTCAAGTAGAAAAAGTATCTGTTTTAATTTTGACCGCAAACTCCCCAGACTCTTTAAAAACGCTTCTTATGCTTAAAACTCCTGCAACTTTAGACGAAGCCTACAAGGACGTCATGAGTAATAACATAGTAGAAGCGCAAGTCAATTTTACAAGTAATAACTCGAACTTGCACAAAGGAAATAATTCATTTTTAAAACCCAACAATAACTTTAGACAAAACCAAAATTTTAATCGCAACCCCCAAACTAATCAAATAAGACCAAAACCACCCCAACAACGTTTTAACCCGTTTATGCAACCTTTTTCGAACCCTCAGTTTACCAGACAATTTAATTTTAATCCACCTTTTAACTCTCAATTTAGACAACCTAACTTTAATTTTAATCAACCTAGACCTTTTCAAAATCAACCTCAAAATTTTCAAAATTTTGGAAGACCAACTAACGCCTTCGCCCCACAAAATAAACCCATTTTAGACAAGCCAACCCCTATGTCGACATCAACAATTGGTCCGTCAAGGCAACACTATCAAAGACCCCCATACAATCGACCTTCAGGAATTTTTAAACCCTCAGGATTTTTGACAAATGTAGAAACATACCCAGAACAAACTTACGAACAAAACTACGAACAAACCTACGAACAAACCTGTGAAAATCAAACTTACAATAATTATAGTGAAGAAAACCCTGACTATTTTTACGATCCTCATTTTTATAACGAAGAACCCACTAGCCAACAAGAAAACTGCTCTTACGAACATAATTTACAAACAAACGCCGCAAGCGAAAATTTTCAGGAAACAGCCTTGGATCCCCCGTCGACTTAAATAACGTTGCCCGACAAATCGAACTACCATATTTTTATTTACCAAAAACGCAAATAACAATTCTTATCGATTCAGGAGCCTCAGACTCTATAATCTCCCCAAAAATAGCCAAAATGTACCCCGATAATATATTTTTTGAACCTTTTGAAGTAACTGCCTGCAGAAAGACATACAAAGAAAATCAAAATTTAAAATTAAATTTATTACAAGAACTAGGAATAAACGAAAATTTTAAAATGCGTGTTTTAGACTGGCATAAGGACTTTGATGCATTAATAGGCTCAAGAGACCTTAAAAATTTAAACGGTATAGTCGACTTTGAAAATAGAATATTAACTTTAAACAAAATTAACATTCCTTTTTCGTTAGCCTATAACGAACCTTTAAAGCAGCCGATTCAAAATTTTCATGTCAATTCCTTGATAGTCCCTGTCAATTACAAAAAAGGCACTGCACTTTTGCCCTCTTTTTCTATAAATGATCACATTATTCCCGACAGTCTCGTAAAAATCGAAAACGGTTTTTGCAAAATCCCCAATCCAAACCCAAACGTCAATATTAACTTTCACGATCGAGTCAAGGTCATACCTCAAGAACAATTCGATATAATTGACCCCCCTAATCAATACAACACAGCCTTCGACCCTGACACACAATTAAGACTAGATCATCTCACGCCTCTTGAAAAATCTAAAATTTTGCCTCTTTGTAAGGAATTCAAAGACATTATGTATAACGAAAATTGTGACCTTTCTTTTACAAGTCAAACTAAACATTTTATCCGCACGACAAACGACCGTCCTATCTATGTTAAATCTTTTCGACATCCTCCAGCAATGAATGCTGAAATTCAAAGTCAAATTCAAAAGCTTCTTGACAATAAAATCATTCGTCCCTCCATTTCTCCCTATTCTGCACCTGTTTGGATAGTTCCAAAAAAAGCAGATGCTTCTGGAAAGAAGAAATTTAGGTTAGTCATCGACTACCGCCGCTTGAACGATGAAACTATTGAGGACAAGTGGCCTCTTCCAAGAATAGACGAGATCCTGGATAATCTAGGAAAATGTACCTACTTCACGACCCTTGACCTTGCCCAAGGTTTTCACCAAATAGAAATGGATCCTAAATCCATCGAGAAAACTGCTTTCACAGTTAATAACGGCCATTTTGAATACTTGCGCATGCCTTTTGGCTTAAAAAACGCCCCCGCCACATTCCAAAGAATGATGGACGAAGTCCTTAGGGACTACCTGTACAAATTCTGCTTTGTCTACATGGATGACGTAGTCATATTTTCAAAATCTTTATCAGAACACATTGATCATATTAGAATCATATTTAAAAAATTAAAAGAAGTAAACCTAAAAATACAGCCAGACAAATCAGAGTTTCTACAAAAAGAAGTTGCATTTTTAGGGCATATCATAACGCCGGAAGGTATTAAACCGAATCCAATGAAAATCGACGCGATCATACGTTACCCTATACCTAGAACACAAAAAGAAATAAAATCTTTCTTAGGTCTCGTAGGATACTACCGCAGATTCATAAAGAACTTTTCTAAAATTACATTTCCTCTCACGCGATGTCTACGAAAAGGGAGCGAAATTAATATTAAAAATCAGGAATATCAAAATGCTTTTCAAAAATGTAAGGAACTTATAACAAACTCTCCCGTTCTTCAATATCCCGACTTTACAAAACCCTTTATACTTACGACAGACGCCTCAAACATAGCTCTAGGCTCTGTCCTTTCGCAAAATAATAAACCGATCGCATATTACTCCAGAACTTTAAATTCAGCCGAGAAAAACTACTCTACTATAGAAAAAGAACTCCTTGCTATTCTAGAATCAACAAAACACTTTAGACCTTATCTTTACGGACAAAAATTCACCATAGAAACCGATCACAATCCATTAGTTTGGCTGTCAAAAATTCAAGAGCCAAACTCCCGTTTAATTCGTTGGAAACTTAAACTAGAGGAGTACAACTTCGAAATAAAATACAAAAAAGGCAAAGAAAATGTCGTTGCTGACGCACTCTCAAGAATAGACATCAACACCCACGAAACAAATGACGTCATGTCTATATCCCCTAACGTCGATCACTCAGTTGCGGACCTAACCGATTTTAATCTCTCCGATTACGTCATTAACGAAATTTACCAAGAAACACAAACCAACCTAACTCGCCTTAATGAAATGACAAAACCATCTACATCAAACTTAAATCCTTCTCAACCAATTGAAACTGACAAAGTTCAGAATGATAACGACTCTGACGTCACCGTTCACTCGAACAACGACACAGACGGAAAATACCTACCGATTTCAGAATTACCCCTAAATTACGCAACTAATCGATTAATAATCGATTACGGTAAAGAATACAAACATTTCCATACAAACCCGTTTAAGAAAAATCATAACTTTGTGCGAATAAACAAAGATCAGCAACAAGGATGCATTCTTAAAATCTTAAAAGAAATAGTAAAACCCGATTCACTTTTCACGGTTTATATCCCAAATAATGAACTCAAACTCGAATTTCAAAGAATAGTTAGCTCAATTTTAAACCCTCATGCAAAACTTATTTTTTCAAACATTTATGTAACAGATGTCATTAATACCGAACAGCAAACAGAAATAATAGCAAATTACCACAAATCTAATCATAACGGCATAACTGAAACCTACAATCATTTAAAACAAAAATATTATTGGCCTAAACTAAGAGACTCTATTACCAACTTTATAAACACCTGCGAAATATGCCTACAGAATAAGTACGAAAGACACCCTTACAAAATAGCATATGAAGGACCCTTATTGGCCGAAAAACCTTTTAAAACTCTTCATATGGACGTTTTTCGATTTTCAAATTGTCAATTTTTAACTATCATTGATTCATTTTCAAAATATGCACAAGCTTATTTTATCTCCGATCGAAACGCCGTTACTATTCTTAGCAAATTAAGACATTATTTTTCCCACCATAACACCTGTCAAAAAATTGTGACAGATAAAGGAACTGAGTTTGACAACAATCTCCTTAAAGAGTTCTGTCAACTATTTTGTATCGATTTACATTATACAACACCCGCTAACTCCTCTTCTAATAGCCCCATCGAAAGGTTACATTCAACTTTGTTAGAAAAATTACGTATCTTGAAAATGCAAAATCCCGATGAGACACCTCAAAACATAATGACGTCAGCCATCTTAATATATAACCAAAGTATTCACTCTACTACCGGTTGTTCCCCCTTTTCAATTTTATATGGCCCTTATGTGAACGAACCAAACATAAATAACGACCTCACTCTTTTTGAACAATATAATGAACAACGAAAGAAAGAACTAATACCTTTTCACGATCAAGTTTTCAAAAAAGCATATCAAAAACAGTTACACACCACACAAAAACAAAATAAAAACACCGAAGAGCCCCCTCAAATTCAAAAAGATCAAACTATCTTTAGAAAAAACACCCTTCGAAATAAAATGAACCCCCAATTTATCCCTACCAAAGTAACTAACGTCAATAAAAATGTTATAACTGGTATCTCAAAAACTAAACCAATTAACACACATGTCAGAAAAATAAAAAGACTCAGGAAAAAACCTAAATCATTCCAGGTTCCTGATCCTGTCCCTCCTGACATTGACGAACCTCAACCAGGCCCTTCAGGTCAATAGATTGGACAATAATGGATTCTACACCGAAGAAATCTCTCCTTCTTTAGTTGTAAGCCATTATCATACTATGTACATACCTTTTAATATGACAAAAATTAAAACGTCTCTAAGCCAACTTTTTACTACTAATTCCCTATTTTTATCCCCTTTAGTCAATCAAGTTAATAATACTTTATTAAAAATACAATTTCAATTCCTTGAATCATGCTTAAACGATACGTACAATACTTATGAAAAACTAAATTCTTTAGAAAACAATGAACTTAGAAAGAAACGTGGTTTATTCAACCTACTGGGAAGCGGTATTAAATTTGTCACAGGAAACCTAGATAATACCGACCTAGACACAATAACGCAGAACTTACAAATACTGAAACAAAATCAAATTAACACGATGCACAAGATAAATGACCTTAGTTCATTTGCCGGGAATATTATAAACAAATTCCAGGAAAATGTAAACATTATAAATAAAAACGCAAAATGCATTCGCTTCGAAATTTTAAAATTGAATAATGAAATCACGTTATTACTCAGTATGCAAAACCAAATTTTACAAATCTCAAAACTAAACAAATTTTTGGAAAAAATGCTGAGAATGATATCTTTTGCGCATCTGCAAACTTTAGATTTAGAAATTTTGAATGTCAATGAAATTAGGGAAATTTGGCAATATTTGACAGCTCATTATCCAAAAAATTCTCTATGGCCACTAAAACACCTGTCAGAATTAACTCTTATATGTAAAACTGGCCTTATTCTGTTAAAAGATATGTCAATCATTGTAGTGAAAATACCAATCTTTGAAAAATATTCTTGTAGTCTTAAGATAGTTTATCCAATACCTAATAATGAATCAAAAATATTAATTAGCCCCAGTAAATACTATTGTAACAATTTATGGTATCAGCAATGCTCTGAAATTAACTCAAATTGGATTTGTTTCAACCCCATTGCACATAGTTGCCTTTTACCAAAAAATTGCCCTTTCGCCACAGTAAAAAATAATTTTCAAATTCACACTTTAACTTATAAAAGTGGTCTACTTTTCTGTACAAAAAACTCCGAAACAATTTACGAAAATTGCTTCCAGTTTCAGAAAACCACACTTCAAAACTGTTATCTTATTAACAGCCAGTGTGACATAATAATTAATCAAAATAAATATTCATTATCAATAAATAACATTTCTGTTTCATTGCCAGATATAATAAAGCTTCCTGAAACAAACTTGTCTATCAATTTGCAGATAAGACATTTAGAAAACCCGCAAAAAATGCAGGAAGACCTTTTGGATCCTTTAGTCCTACAGGAACTTAATTTTGAAAGCCAAAATTACATTATCTTAACTTTATGTTTGGCAGTAATCTTGATATTTATTTTTATTTTCTATTTTTGGCGAAAACAAAAAACCTCAAAGACAAAAAATATTCCCTTAAGGGTTCTCCAAAAACTCATCAACGAGGACGTTGACGAAACTAAGGGTGGAGGAGTAATATCCCTGGAATAATAACATCTCATCTTGTTTGTAATAACAAATATATTGCTGACGCCGTACATTGAAGTTTATATATGCACCCAAATGGTCTAATTAGGTATCATTATACTTTTACAAGTTGTATTGGTCATTTTAGTTATAAGTATTTTTTGTAGTCTTTTCAAATAAAAAGTTTTTTAAAAGCTACGTCACCGGACTTCGTATTTAATTCCCGTAAGTTGCACACCGACGACCACTAACCTCTTTGGCAATTGACCATGTCTCCCCCGCGCGGGGATGTTGAAGATCTAGGGAACTGGAACCGAATCAAAAAAGTGACTTCTTTCTCCATTATCGGATTTTTCGAAAACCAAAATATGTTTTGTACTAAAACATACAGATTGGATTTGGTTCAATTAAAAAAAAAACCTAGAAATTTTACACCCCAAATTTTGGTAAAAAGACTTTCTTTTTAAATGGTTTTGTTACCCGTAGGTTGCACACCGACGACCACTAACCTCTTTGGCAATTGACCATGTCTCCCCCGCGCGGGGATGTTGACGATCTAGGGAACTGGAACCGATTATTAGATCATAGTACTTGTCTCTGAAGATTGCGTTCTAAACAAAATTTATTTCAGCGCCATCTGAACTTCAATGTTGCAAAGCTCGCCGGTTGCTACTATATATGGGTCATAATACTCATTGATAGAAACTAACTTTAGACATTGGCGTAGTCAGTCGATTAAAAACCCGTTTTTTAACCCGAAAGAATTTATATTTTAATTTATATTTTGTATTTGCAGCATTTTTTTCTGTGTATCAACGGACTATGATAAAGTCTTGTTCGCGATTGTTTATGAAAACTCGGCAGGGTTCTAAAAGATCTTTTATAGATATGGAATAGGAATAGGAATACTTACTCAGTTATTAGCTCACACTACTACTATAAGTAGTGTGAGCTATGGTGATCCTAATTTTTTCGAGAAAAAAAAAGTTGCTCCGATTTCAAAAATTTTTATATATCTTTGCGTTTCAGATGATTTTGAAACTTTTTTGTTTTGCTGTCTGTCTGTCTGTCTGTCTGTCTGTCTGTATGTCTGTCTGTAACGACCAACCCGCATAACTCAAAAACCGCTTGTCTGATTTTAATGAAATTTGGTACCTAAGTTGGGTCTTGGGCCGTGATGGTCCCATTTAAAAATGAACAAAATCCACCGAACGCAAGCCAAATAAAAGGGTGGGCGTAGATGTCAAAAATTAGAGTTTAAGTGAAAATATGGCGTGTGTGATATCAAACGAAAGGTAATTGAGTCTGGAGTTAAACAAAATACATTTAGTTTTTTTCAAAAGGGTGGGGGGTAGATTAAAAAAATTTGAGTTTAAGTCAAAACATGGCTTATGTGGTATCAAACGAAAGGTAATTGAGTCTGGAGTTGAATAAAATATATTTCAGTTTTTGATTATATTAGCTCACACTATAACTATAGTGCCTAGTGTGAGCTTAGGTGCCCATAGATTGGCAGAGTATTTTTAGATGCAAGTGCAAGATTGGTTTCTTGGTTGTCTCTAAACCGGCATCAACTAAATTATATACATAGTTGTTTAGATACCTACACTGCAACATCTTATGGCTTTTAATCAAAATGTATTTACTATTTATAATTTAACATAGGATGATCAGTCGCGTAGTTAGATCTGTGTATAAATTCTTAAACGGGTGAGAAGAATTACTCCCTCAAAATCGAGTGACAGTCAAACTGCGCATGCGATCTCACTTGATTTCCGCATGTCTATTGGTCCTGACATGGGGAGATGCTCATTCTCACTCTCACCCATTTCAATAATTCATACACTGATGGCGCCGGGTGGCAAGAGTTTTTTTGGCGTGCTCTAGAGAAAAATCGTATAGGGTATGAGTATCATCGAAGAGACGAATATAGGGGATTTTGGTTATGAAGAAAGGAATGACAGGGGCACAACCTTAATGAATTATCTAGAGGAAAAACATCGTTAGAGATGTTACAGTCCTAAACAGCTTAACAACAGGCAGTGAACATAGGATGGTCAGAACAAAAATCTGCAATGACAGCAATTTCGAAATGAAAAGAAAAATTGATAATAACAATGAACAACTTGACATGAATAAACTTACACAAAATAAAGCTACATATATACAAAAAAATGCTAAAGGAACAGCTAACTCAAAATGATGCGCTGACAAGAGCTATGACCAAAGTAGGAAAAGATATCGCATAAACAGATAAAAAGAGAGAAAATGATATATCAGAAGAAATAAAGAAACTGATGGAAAAAAGGCCGAACATAGAGAAAGAAGGAAAAAGAACATCGATAGAATCCACGGAAGTAAATCAAATTATAAGAAAAATGATAAAAGAAAATAAAAGAAAGAGCCAAGAAATAAAAGAGAGAGACAGAAAATAACAGAAATATGAAGTGTCTAAGGCCGACTCTAGGTGGATATGAAATAATTAAAATAAAGGATATGAACGGCATAGAGACTAACGCTAAAGAGGATATTATAAATATCACACAACTATTCTATACAGAATTATACCAAACAAAAAGGGAACCATCACGAGAAACCACGAAGAAACTCCAAACAAAAATAAAGAACATAAACTCAAGGCTACAACCTGAAATAAGCAAAACAGAAATAAAGAGAGCATTAAAGAAAATGAAAAATAACAAATCACCTGGAAAAGATGGAGTAACAGCAGAAATGCTTAAATAGGGTGGTAAAGCTTTAGTGAGTACCCTACATATTCTCGTGAATAAAATACTGAAAGAAAAAATAATCCCAAACAACTGGAAAGGATCAATAACCATTATTCGG
The DNA here is from genome assembly GCA_963576565.1 of Aspidapion aeneum. Lineage (NCBI taxonomy): Eukaryota > Metazoa > Arthropoda > Insecta > Coleoptera > Brentidae > Aspidapion > Aspidapion aeneum. The sequence continues at coordinate 3,536,091 of OY755042.1, read as the reverse complement.
CACAAGACAGACGATAGAGTAGACCGAAAAAACTATCGACGATATAATTTATAAGCTTGTCACGAAAATATTAACAGATAGACTAACTACAAAATTTGAAGGATATCAATCAAAAGAAGAAGCAGGCTTCAGAAAAGGTTTCAGTACAGTTGACCACCTTGACCGATACATATTAAAAAATTAAAAATATCCTCAGTACCTCAAAACGAAAGTGTATAACCAATATATCCTTCCTGTACTTACCTATGGATCCTAGACCTGGACACTTACAAAATTAAACATGGATAAGGTAACAAAAGCCCAAAGAACAATGGAAAGACAAATGTTACATATAAAGCTCACAGATAGAAAAATGAATGAATGGTAAGAAATAAAACAAAAGTAAGGGATGTAAGAGGAGAAGTAGCAAAATTAAAATGAAAATTTGCCGGTCATAATATCAGACAGAAAGACGATCGATGGAAAGTACGCAAAAATGGTATTCCGTAAAAAGAATTGAGATAAAAGTGAAGCCAAGTTCTCCAATACAAATTTCAAAATGAAAGTTTGGAAATGTTTTTTTTTATACGTAGCTATTACGGCTGCCTGTTCTTACTCTAAAAAAGCTCTTTAAATTTTTGTCTCAGTGTCTCATATACGTAATGTAACCAACCGCTCCTCTTTGAGCTCTAGCCCATCGACTGCGCTTGAATGCTTACTAAACTTACCTCCGCTTCACATTTTCTTAGAGGCGGAGGCACGAAGAGCAACTTATAGAATAAGGGCCAACCACCAGGATGGCCGGGCAAACAAAGTGATGATGTCAACAGACCTAATTAGGGAACAAGAGTTGGATGCAACTCTAGGAATGATATCCGACGTCATGCCCAACACGGTGTACAGCAGAAAGCTATAAAACATTATACTCCCAGAGAGGGAGGAATGGTTAAAAAACAGGACCAACTTTTCAAACAACGATAGCTTCTGGTATACCGACGGATCCAAAATGCCATCAGGCGTTGGATCTGGAGTTGTTAGTATCCAAGAAAAAGTCGAGATTAAACATAGTCTCGGCAAATTGGCTACTATATTTCAGGCCGAACTCGTAGCCATTGAACTGTGTGCCCGGTGGATTACTGACCACGAATGGACCAACAGGACAATAAAAATCTTCTCCGACAGTCAAGCAGCCTTAAAAGCGCTTGATTCCTACACGGTCTCATCGAGAACCGTGAGGAACTGCAGAGACTCGCTGAATACGCTTGGTAGCGCTAATAAGGTGTCATTAGTATGGATACCAGGGCATTCTGGGCACGAGGGAAATGAGGCCGCGAGGGAAGCGGCATCTGCCGAATTTTTCGGCCCCGAACCAGCCCTGGGCATATCATACAATGCTGCTAAATTAACCATATTGGGATGGATGGAGGACAGCTTCCAACAATACTGGATGAATATACCAGAACTGGCTCACTTTAAAGAGTTCATTAAAGGACCTTGTCAGAAGAGAGCCAGAAATATCATTGGACTTACCAGACATGAGATCCGTATAGTGACAGGACTTTTTACGGGTCACTGCCGACTAAGAGTACCATGCACAGAATGGGAATAACAGAAGAGACCGAATGTAGACTCTGTATGGAGGATGATGAAACAGTTAGACATATACTGTGCGAATGTCCGACTATTGCACGTTTACGTCAAAACACTTTCGGTAAACCTCAGATTGATTCAGAAGATCTGAACAGTGTCTCACCCAAACTGATAGCTAACCTTTTTGGGGGATTAGGCATACAGTGGTGAGAAACCACTCAAAAGTAAGCCACAATAGACCCACTAGTGGTCGCAGTGGAAGGGCTGCAAGGCCCACTCATATATGAATCATCAATCATCATCAACCGCTCCTCTTCACAATTTTGTTTGGTTGGATTAAAGACGTTATGCAAATCTTTTTTACATGTATTAAAAATTTCGATTTTGCTCATGTCTTGGTTTGATGCATGAAGTTTTTGATAATGTCCGGTTATTATTCATTCCGTCTTTGAAATTAGACTGCTACACCATTTTCCTTTAAGATCTTGGACCATTTTTGTCGTGTTTATTGACACTTTTTATAAAAAAATATGTTTGGTTTTAATGGAAATCGCACGAAATCAGAATAGCATTTCAAAATGTATTATTAGGTAATGTGGAAACACAAGACGCTAGCGCTACCAAGTCCACTTCCAATCCCTGGCTTCGCATGCGTAGATCTACCAATATTATTTACCTCATGTATTAGAATCGATGTACAGGGTGATTTTCACTTGAATGATTCTAACCACATGAAAATAGAAAGTTTCAAAAACCTAACCTAACGAAACCTAATCAGATCTAACCGAACCGAACCAAAGCAAACTAAACCAATATTTTTTTTCAAAAAAAAAACTTTCCTGACTTCCTACCTGGAATGCTAGAGGATGTGAATCCGAACCGGACCGTACCGAACCGAACCTATCCAAACCTAACCCTACCCAACTAAACCTAATTAGCAGTACGTGTTGTAGTTTAGTTTGGTTAGGTTAGGTTTGGTTCAGTTTAGTTAGGTTCGGTTTAGTTCGGTTCGGATTCACATCCTCTAGGATCCCGGGCAGGAAGTCAGGAAAGATTTTTTTTGAAAAAATTTATTGGTTCAGTTTCCTTCGGTTCGGTTAGATTTGATTAGGTTTTGTTAGGTTAGGTTTTTGAAACTTTCTATTTTCATGTGGTTAGAATCATTCAAGTGAAAATCACCCTGTATGCATCTATTCTAAGACATGAGGTAAATAATATTGGTAGATCTGCACTTGCGAAGCCAGGGATTGAAAGTGGACTTGGTAGCGCTAGCGTCTTGTATGTGGAAACGGCTGATTGAGTGCCTTCTATGACTAATATAAATTAAGTACCTAGTTGAAATTTACAGCGTATTTGTAATGCAGATACAGGGTGCGGCTTATTAAATTTTGTTAATTCATTTTATCTAATTTAATACGAGGTCCTCATGACGTCTTTCTGTCTGTCTTTGACGCCGTGTTTTACCCTACAATGGGCTAAAAGAAGTTAAATAAAAATGTCTTAAGCAATTTTATCCCTAGCTGCTTTCGGTATTTGTATCTCAGACGCGACGGATTTTTGGTCACGTGATTACAGATTAGTCTGACCAAATTGGAATTACCGAACGATCCGGATCAAATCGATCAAATTTTTATAAATGGTTATAACCCTAAATATAACCAAAAATATTATGTACATATTGCAACTTACGCGCAGCTATAATTTTCACAAAATTGTCCTGTAATGTCGGAAATTTATATAATTTGTTGTCTTCAACATCAAATAATTCAATTTCAATATTTTTGTAAACAAAACAATTACCTAACATAATAGGTGGCCATACACACAGAGGTTGATCCGCCGGTTTGGAACGGCGCGGTTTAAACTGGCGGATTTGTCTTTCAATTAGTGGACATTCCACGCGCCAGTTATAGCCGGCACAGATTTATCTGTGAGTTCAGACCGGCGGGCGAAACTTGTGGGTTCCGCGCTCACAGATATTTTAACCGGCGCAGACTTCTCTGTCGGTTTAATCGCTGTTCAGGCCAACGGCTTCTCTAATTTGGATATCTTGTTTCGTAAGATCCTCTCTTACCAAATTTATTAAAAAATCATACGTGTTAATAGAGAATTATTGAAATAAAGCCAGGCTATAATGGTGCCAGGTACAATTTTGACACCTTTACATTGTAATATCAGCTGTGATCTTTTAACACACGGCCTTTGTTTCCTATATGAACCGGAATAAATAGTGCCTTCTTTTATTAATTGAAAATAAACGACGAAAGTTTTAAATTTGACTTTGATATGTCAATTTTGAAGGATCAACTGTCAGTTTTTAATGTGAATGTGTCAAAATAGTGCCTGGCTGTATTTCAATAATTCTCTGATATCCATTCTTAAATAATTTTTAAATCGTCTGGATCATTTTCTCGTAACTCTTTTAATAGAAGGTCATGGCTAAATAGTTTCCTCTTAAGCAAATAAGTTTTAACCCACTTGGAACGTCTCTCTTTTACACCACTATGCATTATTTTCATATTAATAATCATTCCCATACACAGAGCCTGCTTATATTTAGCACTAAACAATTTACATACGCTATGCTTAAAATACCGTGCCGCATAAAACTTTCGACTTGACGAAATTCCACAGTTTTGGTTAAACCGGCAGATAAATCTTGAGTCTTAGCCCACTAACGCGCGGTTATGTCTGCCACAGAGCGATATGAAGGATCGATTCGAAAGATTTTTTTTTGTGTTAGTGGACTACAGCAGTTTTAAATCGTTACGGACAAAACGGTGAGACTTATCTGTGCCGTTCCAAACCGACGGATCAACCTCTGTGTGTATGCCAATGCCGATCAAAATCCACGGAGCAACCAGATTTACGTCCGACTAGTCAGCAGAATTACCGAACGATTCAGATCTAGCTCCCCTAGATCTAGATGGAATAAACGAACGATTTCGATCAAAAACACTAATCCGACGTAAATACCGAACGCAACTACTGTAGTTTATTTTTATTTTCTGAGGCTTATGAATTAACAAGGACGGAAGGTAGACAGAAGGACAAGGGTAGAGTATTAGAGTGAACCGATATTTCCCTCCTTCGATTTTGACTTAAATAAAATTGACTTTGATAAGTTTGTCGCATCTCTATTTCTTTAAAATATTTCATACACACAGGGTCTCTACCTCTTATCACCCACTTCTCAAGTCAAATAGCCATCTAGGCCCCGTGATCCAACATATTGGTTTCAAAACTAGCTTTGTGCTCTGTGAACCTCGATATCAACCCCCACATTAGATTGCCGTTATGATGAGCCGGAGATTCCAATTTTGTTTTTTGCATTATTCCATGTTATTTCCTAACTCCGCGGAACTACGAGGACTGTCTCTTATGTTTTGCAAATAGGAACATAGAGGGCGACACTGATCGAATGTCGTGACTAAAACTTAACCTCAGTCTTTACCTAACCTAAATTCAAAATTGCCATCGTCAGTGTACATATAGTTTTATAGTTACAGTAAATTTTTTAATTAAACGGAGCATTTTCGGCCAATAATTTTTTACAACTTTCAAAGGAAATTATCTCAACAAGAATGCCTTGCCTAGTTAATTTCCGTGTTCGATAATGAAGCACCACATCAGTCGAAAGTTTCTCGTTAGCATGGAGCATTTAACCGTGGACGGATTATAACCTTAGCGACGATCCAAGGCCAGGTCACCCCAACGATCCTAAACACACGGGATTGCGAATTAGCTCGAATCTCTCAGCGGTAGGCGACGCCTTGCTTACGTCACTAGTGGACCTCTGCTCAGCGCGCTTCATTTTCCCGCTTTTTTCTTGCTTATTTGCAACAAATTTTTTATTCGTGTTAGTAAATATAATTAATAATTTCATTCATTCAAAACAAATGATTTGATAAATCAAGAGTTTGCTCTGAGAGCTGAACTTTCCTACCAGACGATATGTTGGAGTTTCTTTTTTAAATAGTTGAACGTTTTAGAATAGAAGTAGGATTTTTTCTAAAAGTTTAATCAATTTAAATCATTAGATGTATAATGCATTGTTTTTGTTACGGATATAATAAAATACACTTATATTATGTAGTAACAAAAAGGTATTTATTTGATATTACAGATCTAAAACTAGCAGGCATTTTATCATACAATTTATACAAAATACAAATTATTTAACAATCTTTTTTAATTTTTTCAAATTACGGTCATCTCCAGTCCTACCTACACGCTTTCTCTTCAAACATTTTTTCTTCTATAAACTATAGACTAAAAAAACTTAAGAAAAAACTGAGACTAACTGTGAGAGAAACTGTCTACAAAATAAATTTTCCAAAAATCAGTTTAATAAAAGAAGTACGTTTGCGGTATAATAACCAATTTTCTTCAATTTGATTACTTTGATGAGCAAGGAGTTTCCATAAATGCAAAAAAAGATTAAAAGTTGGGTGATATTTCTACACTGAAAGAGGGAACACAAAGCTTTTATTTCAACAATAAATTAATGTGCTTTCTTTATATCAATTCACTTAATTCACATTTCTAAAGAAAACCTGCTAAATAGTCAACCACGCCGTCAAATTATTGAAAAAACGCAAAAAACAGAGATAAAAACGTCAAAAACACTTTAAAATCACACGAACTCTCAATACAAATAAAGCAACTGGTCCACTGGTGACGTAAGCAGGCAGAGCGAGGCTGACATAGAGTTAAATGGAAATAAGCAATCCTGTGCGTTTAGGATCGTTGAGGTCACCCAGAAAAACTCGATGCGATGCGCATGATCATCACGGAAGATTGACATGTGACATATTGCGTGATTGAGGCTTCAATCGGGATTTCAAATGCCTCAATTCAAGAAATTTTGCATGAAGAATTGGGGGTAAGAAAATTAGTTTCCCGCTAAATACCGCATCTGTTAACCCAAGAAAAGTTCAATTAATGTCAGAAAACTCTAGCCCGCTTTGATAGTACAATGAATAGAGAAGTTTTACCCTACAAAAGGTCCGGCAGTTCTGAATTTTGGATATGTTATTAAGGTCGAAAGGGTAGTTAAAAATCTGAGTTTTCGTCACCCCCACCCCTGTGCTTCCTCCGCCATCTTGAAAAAACCATTAAAAATTGGCACTTTTTGTAGTTTTTTGCCTGTAACTTCGTTACAGTACACTAAATCGCAAAAAGAGTTATACGAAATTTTTTAGGGGATATAATTATCTACAATTGGGTGGTACTATGGTTGTTCTGCGAGCAGTAGTAACGGAGCTAGATAATTTCCAAAAATGACTAAAATCACGTGCTTGGGCAAATTTTCAGACTTTTTCTACTTTAGACGGCATAAGCTCCGAAATACTTTGTTCTAGGGTAAAAGTCCTAAGAACATATCTTGTAGAGAATTTTATCAGCTACAAAATCCATTCTTTAAATGTATTTTTAAATATTGTATTGGAGTGGGAGTAACTTTTAACTTAAAGTAAGTAAGTTAGAAAATAATAATTTTTTTAAATGTAGTGCTTTAAATGGTACGTTTTTTATTTATTTTAATTTTTTTGTGTAAATTTAGTGACGTACAAAAAGGTAAGAGAGCTTAGGGGTCAAACACCTCCTTAAACTAACCACCTCTTCAAAAACCCCCCCAGACCATCCAAAATCTAACATACTTAGGTTTTCTCAAATTTTCTCAAAAAATACGCTTTTAAGAGAAAAATGTGTAATATACTTTATTGTAAATAATGAAATTTCCTTTTGAAAAAGGTACAACTCGATGGGGGTCAACTATTTATAAACTCTTCAGCGGCGTCCGTAAATTGAAGTAATTTAAAAAAGTAAAAAAATATTCATGTTTTTTCCATGATTTATTTTTTAAACCAAGGTTTATAGAACAAAATGTGTTATACATTATTGTAGCAAATAAAATTTCCTTTAAAATGCTGTACAAGAAAGTCGGATTGGTTTCATGGTTATAAATTCAGAGGCGCCCGTAAATTTAACCAATTTTAAAAAATCACAAATTAACATATTTTTGTTTGTAAGTTTTATCTAATTTTTTCAAAAACTAAGCCTAATTTAAAAAAATGCTATGATGCACTTTATTGACAGTAAAATTCTCTTTCCAACGCTGTATAACTCGATGGGGTTTGACTTACAACGAACCCGCCAGCGACGTCCGTAAATGGGGGCCATTTGTTTAATTTTTTTTTAAATTATGTTTTGCACAGGTTTTATTTGATTTTCTGCAAAAAATTTTAAACCTTAGTAGATTTTTTCAACTAATTTAAATAAGTGATGCGGTAGAACTAAAAAATAATCTTTGTATGGAAGAGAGGGGGGGTGCCCGGGTCCCTCTGCCCCCCCCCCTGGATCCGCCACTGGCTGTATGTGCAAAACTTAAAAGACAACCCTGGTCGACAGTCTTGAATCGCCTTGTATTGAATATTTACTTTTGTTTATTTTGTGCAAAACATTGGTAATCAGCTTGTGCCACAAAGTAAACGATAATTGACTTTGTAATATTCTACCTATGCGAACTTTTATCTTTAAGAAAATGCATTATGACCACCAAGCGTGAAAACGTAAAACGGCATGTTTGTTATCTCTCTGCCATATTACAACCAATTTTTTAAGTTGATGGTGGCTTGGTATAGTTTTAAACTAACATTAGATTACCTGTAATCATGTGATTCTGTAATCTATTTAATAAAACAATATTTTTTTAATTTTCTTGAATTTTATTGTCCTACATGTCTGGTTTTAAAATTTATTTTTAAAGCTGAAGAAATTTCCTTTCCAACGATGTATATCACTCCCCCCTTAAGGCAGCGGTAGATCTAGCATAGACGCACCAAAAATTGTCAAATTTGGTATACACTTGAATCTTCATTAAAGACAACCATGTTGGAACAGTACTAATACAACACACTGCGTTCAATGAAAGAAGCAACACACTATAAATATATGTATAAATATACAGTATACTCCCCCGAAAATATAACGAGGGGAAACCATCCGCCCACTCTTGTGGGGGTGGTTCCCCCCCCCCTAAATGTTTTTTTGACATTTTTTATTACTTGGTATATCAAATTTGACCATTTTTGGGGCGTCTATGCAAGATCTGCTGCGTTGAGGGGGGAGTGGACGTACATCGTTGGAAATGAAATTTCTTCGGCTTTAAAAATAAGTTTTAAAACCAGACATGTGGGACAGTAAAATTTAAAAAAATGAAATAAAAAATATTTTTTTCCACACTTCTCATTTATTTAAATGCCTATAAAAGCTGCTCGACTGATGTAAAGGGGGCATGTTATACATCGTTAGAGAGTAGTTTTTATCAGCCTCAATAATTCTTACTTAGCTGTTTTTGCCAAGTAAAAAGTTTGTAAATAATTGGGAAAACACTGTAAGAGAGCACTTTTGAGGGGGGTGAGAGGGAGGATGCCCCCGTCTCCCCCCCACTTTAAAGAAGGTCAACTAGAAAAAGTTGGATATATTACCAAATATGTCAACATACAGGGACTGTAGAAAAAGTCAGTTTTAAGTTATTACTCAGCAAAAATAATTTTTTACTCACTCTCATTTTTATTTACAAATTTACAAAAATGAATGTTCAACATTTTTGTTTGATTTAAGGATTTCTACAAACACATTTATTTTTATTTCAAGGCGGCTATTGTTAATAATTATTGAATTATTGAATTGTAGACAATGGGCTTTTAATCAAAAATATTTTTTTGAAGGATAAAAAATATAAAAAAGATATTTTAACAATTTTCCTCTTTTTTGGTACGCTAATGGAACGTGCACCACTGCCGTCAGAGGGTACTAAAGTACATCGTCGAAATAGAAATTGTATCCGCTTGAAAAATGATCTCTAGAAGATTTTTGGAAAAGTTGACTGTGTGTGAGTGTTTTTGAGTTATTACCCAGAAACTATCAAAAAGCACGTTTAAGAGGGGCGAACCACCCCCCTGCCAGGGTTGGGGGAGTGGTTCCCTTTCGCAAAATGTTCGACCGAGTCTTATGTTGCTCCTATCATTAAACGCAGCATATCGCTTGAATCTCGGATGTAGGGCCTGAACTGAAGACGGCGACGATGCCCCCGATTTGGCTTCGCTTTGGGTTTGATTATATTTGGTTAGGTTTTGTTGGACTGGTTATGGTTTGGTTGGGTTTTCGTTAAATTTGGTTAGGGCTCCTTTGGTGTAGGTTGGTATATTGTACTCTTAAAGGCTCGCGCCGAACCGATCGTTCCGAATCGGCGGCACCAAATAGTACTAAACCTACTGCCATAAACTATTTATTCTCACTGTATTATTCTTGGGTTTTTGTCTCTTTTTGAATTACCACTTGGTGTCTAGTTCACTGCCATTCTCAAAAGAACAACCTTGTTGCTTAGGTAGTTTATTCTGGTCATTTTTGCTGGTTTTGCTTGTTTGAGCTTTTCCTCTGTGTACAGCAACGATAATCCACTGCAGTATACCGATGATAACGTCGTATCTTCCTATATAGAGGAAGGTCTACAGGCAAACCTCATTTCAGCCAAGCATAAAAGCATCGGTGAGAAGAATGATCAGTGATAAGAAGAATCAATCATGGATGCAAAAGTGCCAGAAAATAGATTCTTACTTAGGAGGTAGGAGAAGTACCGAAAGCTGGAAAACTATAAGATCGATCAAAAAAGAAACATGCAGAGATATTATTTCACCAATACCAGACAAAGAATGGGATGAGCATTTTAAAAAACTTTTAACTGAAGATAGAGCAGAATTCAAGGAAGACGAACGAGACAATATCATTAGAACGATGGGATCTCCAGTACCCCTCACAATATCTGAGGTCAAAAACGTGTGCAAAACCTTAAAAAGCGGTAAATCTGCCGGACCCGGAAATATCCCAGCTGAACTTATTAAATATGGCACTGAAGAATTGTTTTGTAGATTACGGAATCTTTTCCAAAGATATTTAAATGGAGCTGTAGTACCAACTGAGTGGAAAACGTCATATATATCCACAATACACAAAAAAGGAAGGAAAGATATATGTGACAATTATAGAGGTATATCTGTAACTAGTACCCTAAGCAGAATATATGGTAAAATAATAAGAAATAAAGTGGAGAGCGAATATAAAGATATGGAGGCAGAAGAACAAGCTGGTTTCAGGGCGGGTAGATCGACTTCAGATCATCTCTTTTGTATAACCCAAGTTATTGAAAAGAAAATGGCATACGGACAAGAGCTCCATCTGCTTTACGTAGATTTGCAGAAGGCATATGATAGTATACCACTAAATCTACTTTGGAAAGCGTTGGAAAAGACAAACATAAGCGTACAACTAATTAAGGCCATCAAAGAGTTATACCGCAATAGTAAGGCAAAAGTTAAAATAAAAGCAAAACTAACCAAAGGCTTTCTAGTAAATAAAGGTCTTAAACAAGGTTGCTGTATCTCGCCTACGCTCTTCAAGATATATTTGGAACAGCTCCTTAAAGTCTGGAAGAGAAAATGCCAAAACATGGGAATTCCGTTGAATGAAACCACCTTGTATACTTTATGTTTCGCCGATGATCAGATAGTGGTGGCTCAGGATTATGACGACCTCGAATATATGACACGAAAACTAATAGACGAGTACAATAAGTGGGGACTAGAGGTTAATATCAATAAGACAGAGTATATGTGTATTGGTGGAACGAAACAGGATCTAATCTTAAATACTGGGCAGCGAATTCAGTCCTGTGATGAGTATAAATACTTGGGTCTAAAAATTACAGCTGACGGAACACTAGACAAAGCTATAAAAGATAGAAACGTACAAGGAAGAAAAGCAATAACTTTATTAAATGGAATAATTTGGGACCAAAGTATATCAAAACATAACAAAAAGCTTATATATAACACCATTGTAAAAAGTATTATTACATACGGCTCAGAAGTATGGCCAATCAAAGATAGAACAGAAAAAATGCTTTCCGCTACGGAGATGGACTATTGGAGAAGAGCAGCAGGGAAATCAAAAAGAAAAAGAGTTACCAATCAAAGAATAAGAGAAATTATGACAGTGGGTGAACGTACTCTAGTGGATGATATAAGAACAAAACAACTGGTGTGGTACGGACATGTACAAAGAATGGATGATGGAAGACTACCTAAACAAATATTACAATGGAAACCAACTGGCCGAAGAAAACGAGGAAGACCAAGGAGAAGCTGGAGAGAAGGAATAGATAGTGAAATAAGAATAAGAGGCCTAGATGATGAATTATGGGCAAACAGAAACGAGTGGAGATTGGGTATCGGAAGACGTAGAACGTTGTGAAACCGATAAATATATATATATATATATAAGCATCGGTCTTGTAGGTAAGCACTCGAAGACGCAAATTCTAAATCCACCAGCACCGGGTATGGTTTAAATATAACACCAAGTGATCATTCTTCACAGAATGTAGAGCACTGTGCATACTTTGGAAGACATCTATCAGCAAATTCAACCATCGACAGCGAGATTTAGCATCGCTTGAAATGCGCCAGCGCAACGTTCGGACGACTTCTGGGGAGTGTCTTCAAAAACTACAACATCACCGCTGAGACTGCTCGTCTATAATGCCGTCATGATCCCAACTCTCACATATGGGTGCGATACATGGGGTACCTACCGAAGGCACATTAAGTGCCTGGAAAAATATCAGCAGCACTATAAAGATCTTGAGAATCTAATGGCAGGATCGGCGTAAAAATATAAGCAACTTGGAAGAGGCAGGAATAACTAGTATGGAATATCTTCAAGTATCTTTCACGTCCTTCAAAGCAGATATTCTATAGATAACTAAAGGAATAAAGAATAAATGGACGGTGTTATGCAACACCCGTTTAAGCCACAATTGGGAGGTTTCGAGATAGATCACTGTTGCTAATTTTTTATAGCGGCAATAACGATTTGTGGCTTAGTAATACTAATCATAGATGGCGCACTTTGTTGTTGTGGGTTAAATCATTTTTGCGTATGAACGTTTTTCAACAAAGAATACCATTTTTCAGGTTGTGGCTTAAACGGTTGTTGCATAACACCGTCCAAATAAGGGAGTACAACAGAGAAGATACAATAACGTACTCAGGAGCGAAAAAGTACTCAAGAGCAAATCAGCAGAAATGCGTCGTGCCAGAGCCTTTCCTGGGACTCACAAGAGGGAAAATGAAGTCGGCCCTAACAGAGTGGGCCCAAAAAGAGATGCAAAAGGAATGGACCAACACAGGAAACGGTAGACAGCCGAAGAAAGGCAAACACAAAGAGAGGTGGGAGCCATAGTGGAAGTCCTAACCGGACACTGCGTCCTACAAGCCGAACCGAACCGAAACGAACCGAACCGAACCGAACCTGGCGAAAATGAGAGTGAAGACCGACTCGACGTGCGAGCGATGCTGGGCCGAGGACGAGACCTCAGCGCATTTTCTCTCATCATGTGAAGCATACAAGGAGGAAAGAAGAGAGGTATTTGAAGAGGAAACCTTTAAGACGGGTGAATCTGAGGTGGCCCGATAGTCTGGCCTTTGTACAGAAGACGAGCGATTCCTTAGTGAAGAAAGGACGCATTAGAGGGACCTAGAGCCTACCCCACCGTACTACTACTACTACTATTCAAGAACGAAATGATAAAATCTCAGATAGACACCAACAACTTCGAGACGGTGGCAAATGATAGAGCTGCCTGACGCCGCCTGGTCTAAGGACAGAGTTGAACAGAAGCGACGCAGGCTAGAGATGCAGAAGAGAGACTGCAGAAAGGAAGGAGGGAGGAACGGTCAAGGTATCGCAGGAAACTGGGTGTGATACCGAGTGATTACCTGTTATGATGATAAATCCTTTGTGTTAGCTACCTTAAAGTAGTTTCTCTCAGCTGGCTTGTCTTTTGTGTTTGGAAGATCTCTGTCAAACTCCCCTTTGTATCTTCTTTAATCATACTTTTAAATATTGGTCCCATAGTGGCGATTGCACACTGAAAGAGTGCACTTAAGTTTTGTTAATATGAACAACTATCTTCTTATTGTCTTCTTCTATATTTGAACTCATTATTTGTATTAAATTTGTGTTCACATAGTTACGTCTTTAGCTGCTCTACGTGCACTAACGGATTTTTGGGTATATAAAGTTTCTTTATCTGCAAATGTCTTTATTTTATTTTTTATTAGACGGACAAGGTCAAGGATGATATTGTGACAAATCATCGGAATCCTGGAGAATCCCGGCACTTCTAAAATGTTGATCTGACAGCTCAATTTGATAAATTCCCGTTTGCTGCAAAGTCTTCGTTAATATGTCTCACACCAAGATATTCCAAATTTTCTAAAATTAACAGAGCTCAAGAAAATAAAATAAATCCTGAACGTGTTTCGTCCCAAGTAAAGTTAAATTAGGATTTACAAGACATTTATGTTTCAACTTTCAACGAAGTTTCCGGCCTCACCATGTTCTGCTGATACCACAATTAGTGGCGTTATGTAGCGCATGTAAAACAGTAATATACATTCTGAACGTCTAATTGTCAGTGGTAATAAGCCGCGTTTATTAGTGCTGTCATTTAAGTTAGCTCTAAAAAACCACAAGCCGCAAAGTTTTATTACTTGTCTCATAGATACTCTAATAAAGTGCACAATTGCATAATAACATTACAGTCACCTTTTTCAAACTGCCACAGAATTGTACGGTTTATTTTTTGTTTTATTAAATAAGCTCAAGGGTGTGACGTAACACCAGTTATAACAATTAAATAAATTAACAATGGAAACAATTTTTTAAAGCTAAAATATATAGTAATTTATAATCTACACAGTGTGCCTGAACGGAGTATAGATTCAATAAAAATGGTTCCAAAAACACATATTGAATATGGACTCTTTCCTGACTTCAAAGCGATATTCATATAAATCCTAGCTGATCCCGTCTTCTCGAAATTTTATAATTTTTTTGCCATTTTTCTAGTTAGTCTAGGCGCTGGCTCCTCCCAAGTAACATTATTACCACTCAAGATTTTATTAATTTGGTTCCTAGGTTATTTAGAGGGTGCTGTTATGGGTTTTAGGATCATTTTAGCTACATAAAGGTAATTTATATTGCCAATTACCTAAAGGGGTGTTATACAACTAAAAAGTGATTTATTAAGGGAGCAAAATAAAACTGATATTCCTTCTGTTCCTTTTAGATACTTTTGGTTTTATTGATTTCTGATTTATAAAGATGGTCTTATAAAACCATTTTACCTAAAGTTTTTAAAAAGAAATAAATATAAACTTTGGTCATTTAGTTTTTTTCATTACTTTAGGTCATCACAAAAGTGTTTTAAAATAGAGCTAAAAGGTTATCTTATATCCTTTTGTTTTTATAGTTACCAGTAGTTTAAAAGTAAATATGATTAGATAGGCGGCCATATAGAACCTAGTTTCCTTAAGGTTTTTAAGAGTGGTAAATATAAACTTTTGGTTTTTGCCATTACTTTAGGCATTTTAAAAAGGTTTTATGGCAAGGCTTAAAGGTAAACTTAATTCTTTTGTATTTAGAGTTTTATATTTATAGCTGTATATTAAATATTATTTAAAAAGGCGGCCATATAAAACCTTGTTTCCTTAAGGGTTCTAACAAGTAAGTAAATACTTTCGTGTTTTATTTTTTTTAGGTATTTCTTGTAAAAATAATAGATATACCTAGGTACAGATTGGACCTACCTATTGCAAGATTGATTATTTAAAGCCCAATAATTAATAATTGTTGAGTTTCCGTCCTCATGGGTAGGACACCCAGGCCTAGATAAGGCCTGTTTAGACGGCCAATATAAGAGGTTGCCCTCCAACCTGCAGGCACAACGAATATTATTGCACTAGCCCTCTCGATTGTGTCGAAATTGCACGATAAAAAACATTTAAAAGTGTAAAATTATACGCTTTTCAACACTTTAAAAACAAATACAAAAAATTTAAGTGAGGTTATGTTGACTATGTTTATTTTGTTCTTTTTTGTTGGTTTCATAAGGGCACTCAAAAATCCTTGTTGCGATACAGTAACAAATAAAACCAAGTGACCACTATAAAACCATAATGGCGTATATAAATTTATTTAAAAAATATTGTAAAGAGAAAATATTTATCTAGTCGTTTTAGCAGTGTTTTTTAACAATAATTTTACTTTAATTTTGATTTATGTAAACCAAACAGACTTTTTTAATGGTGAATAGTGTAAATGATTTTTTTTTTAAATATTTGTTATTTTGTTATCAAAAAACTATTAAAAAGCATTCTTGAGCTGGCGCGCTTGTTTTGAGAGCTTTTCAGATACGATTTTATCAGAAAAATAAATCTGGCAGGCAATTTGATCAACAACAAAACGACAAACTCGGTATATTTTTAAGTAATAAATATATTTTTGGTACTCTGACATTTTTGGCAATTTTGTGACCTAAATTATTTTATATAGCCATTGTGAATCTAAAATATCGCCATAGCTTTTATAGGAAAACTTTACTCTAAAGGTATTATGGTATTCAACAGAATCGCCAGGATACCAAATTACCAAATCTAGTTTTATAATAGGATAGAGGACGTTTCTGAGTTGCTTTTAGAACCTGGCATAATAGCTTTAGGCTCTAAAAGGTTCTATACTGGTGGAACCGCTAGAGGGCGAAGCTGGAGTTTATTTCTTATGGTTTTATAGTGAGTTTAATACATAGGTTGCCACCACCAATTGGGGAGTCCCATTTAGGAGGTCTGGGGGGTATATAATGGTAATAGGAACGTGCTAGCGACCAAACATTGAAACTAATGGTTTTAAGGAGAGGCGCTGGCAACATTTTAGCTTCTGCTATAACTAAAGAAATGTTACTTGGGCTGTCACGTGTGACCTAATATGTACGCACATTTTGACTGCGGGGCATTGTTAAGCACCCATAGGTGTATAAAAAAAGTTTGGTCTCGTGGTCGAACTCATGATCGTTTGGCCGCCATCTTTGAAAATATCCGCCAAATTGATAGATATTTTTGTTCAAGCGCATCTCCCTACCCAGTTATCGGATTTTAATTTTTTTAAGGCTTGTTATACTCCTTTTTTAAAGGCAAATAAATTTTGTTATTACACATTTTTTGATAAATCAAGTAGTTTTTGAGATATACCAAGATTATTAGTATTTCCACTCGCAAAAGAATTAAAATAATACAATGTTCATTTTATGTAGCTACAATATTATTGACATTTGTATTTTTTTTGTAACATAGAAGGCTTTAAACCTTTCAGAGAAGAGGATATTGACTTTATGTTTTTAATGTTCGATGGATGGTACCCCTAAAGACTGCCTTAAAGAGGGTGGTTTCTAAAACTGTTCACTAGATTATACAAAAAGTGAATTTGCAGCGAAACGATGCATCCTAGCGAAAAACGTTAAGAATAATTTTTTATAGTACTTTTGATTCCGCTTCTTCTGATCATTGTCATATCTTTTACAATTTTTAAGAAAAAAATCGATTTTGAAGCGAAAACATGGAATTTTTACATAATTGTATATTTTAGCTGGCTTGTACAGCTAACTATCAAAGCTAAGATGCTAAGTGATCGTCAGAAAAAGCGAAATTAAAAGTACTATAAAAAATTAATTTTATCGTTTTTCGCTAGGATCCATCGTTTCGCTGCAAATTCACTTTTTCTATAATATTGTGAACAGTTTCAGAAACCACCCTCTTTAAGGCATATAAAACATATAGTCAATATCCTCTTCTGTGAAAGGCTTAAAGCCTTCTATGTAACAAAAAACAAATGCAATAATATTGTAGCTAGAATAAAATGAGCATGGGTATTATTTTAACTCTTTTGCGAAAGGAAATACTAATAATCTTGGTATATCTCAAAAACTACGTAATTTATCAAAAAATATGTTATGACCAAATTTGTTTGCCTTTCAAAATGGAGTAAAACAAGCCTTAAAAAAATTAAAATAGGACCACTGGGTAGGGTGATACGCTTAAACAAAAAATCTTTTAATTTGTCGGCCATTTTCAAAGATCGGCCAAACGACGATAAGTTCGACTACGTGACCAAACTTTTTTTTATACAACTAAGGATGTTTAACAAAGCCTCGCAGTCAAACTGGGCGCACATATTAGGTCACACGGGACAGGAGCCAGCGCCTAGACTAACTAGAAAAAAGGCAAAAAATGGATAAAAGTTCGAGAAGAAGAGGATCAGCTAGGATTTATATGAATATGGCTCTGAAGTCAGGAAAGAGTCAATATTCAAAATGTGCAATTAGTTTTTGGAACCATTTTTATGTAACCTATACATTATTCAAGCACACTGTGTTTAAAAGACAAATGAAAGTGAACAAGTTCGACGCAATATCAATAACATCGCTACTGCATAGACATCGTCAGTGACTAAGTAAAATATACAGGAAGAAAAATTTATAGATGATAATCAAAAAAAGAAATACTGGAGCAGGGACAAATTTTTTGTTATATGTACCTATTTATATTGTTAACGCAAGGTTATTGTTTATTAACTAAGTAGCTGGCCATACACACAGAGGTTGATCCGTCGGTTTGGAACGGCACAGATAAGTCTGACCGTTTTGTCCGCAACGGTTTAAAACTGCTGCAGTCCACTAACACAAAAAAAATCTTTCGAATCGATCCTTCATATCGGTCTGTGGCAGATATAACCGCGCGTGAGTGGGCAAAAACTCAAGATTTATCTGCCGGTTAAACTAAAACTGTGGAATTTCGTCAAATCGAAAGCTTTATGCGGCACGGTATTTTAAGCATAGTGTATGTGAAATGTTTCGAGCTAAAAAGAAACAGGCTCTGTGTATGGGAATGATTATTAATATGGAAATAATACATAGTGGTGTAAAAAAGAGACGTTCCAAGTGGGTTAAAAGTTATTTTCTTAAGAGGAAACTATTTAGCCATGACCTTCTATTAAAAGAGATAAGAGAAAATGATCCAGACGATTTTAAAAATTATTTAAGAATGGATATTAACATGTATGACCTTTTATTAAATTTAGTAAGAGAGGATCTTACGAAACAAGATACATTAAATGCTGTCCTTTGTTTCCTTGCCACGGGAAGATCATAATATGAAGATATGAAATTTTCAGTGGGAATTTCTGCACTTGGTTATATCATCCCGGAAATATGTGCCATAATATTCAATAAATTAAAGAGAGACTATATGAACGGTCTGTTATCCTTGGCACAGTGTTAACCGACAGACAAGTCTGCGCCGGTTAAAATATCGAGCGCGGAACCCACAAGTTTCGCCCGCCGGTCTGAACTCACAGATAAATCTATACCGGATATAACTGGCGCCTGGAATGTCCACTAACAAATCCGCCAGTTTGAACCGTGCCGTTCCAAACCGGCGGATCAACCGCTGTGTGTATGGCCAGCTAATAAGATTTATCTTGTCTTTAAAAAGAACTCCTCCATTTTGTTCTCTATTTTTGCCACTTGCTAATCTCAAAGTCGTCAAATCGTCGAAATTCGATTCAAGCGTCACTTGCTCCCGCTGACATTTACTTGTTCGATAAGGCAAAACATTTGCTCTCAAATCTCGCGTGAATCAATCTCCCTTGCTCTCAGTTCTGAGACGGATCAACGGATTTGGATCAAAACAATAAATATAACCCTACTTTTTTAATTGGGTTCTGGCGTGTTTTTTGTTTTTTTGGTTCGGTTTGGTTTGATTCGGTTCTGGCGTAAAGTTCGATTAAAGGGTTTCTTTCTAACATATTTTTTCAAAAAAAGACTTCAATGACTTCTTTCCTGGGATCTTTAAGGGTGTGAATCCGAACCGAACTGAACTGAACCAAACCGAACTAGCATATTAAAAAAAACTTCCCTTACTTCGTTCCTGGGATCCTAGAGGGGGATCCAAACAGAACTGAACCAAACCGTAACTTTTTGTCCCGATTTGTTACTTTTTATCCCTGATTTGTCACTTATTTTTTCAGTGATGAATAAGAAATACGCTTTTCATGTCTAAAGTGCAAAAAAAACATGATTTTTATATCCGATAAAAATGTAGTGTTTAAAATCCGAAGGTTTTGTGGTTCTAAAATAAACTGAAGCGACCATAACTCTAAATAATGGGGATAAATAGAAAAACTCTTTAACCAAAATGCAGTATATACTAGGTTTTAGGCCTAGACTGAACGCTTTTAGTAAATACTGCTGCAAACGACTTAACAAGTATTAAAATCAAGAACAAGAACAAAGATCCTTGCATCAAAGGACCAATGTTACAATGTTAATGTAACTACAAGCATTGCCCTCTAAAATCTATAAGTTGTGATGGTTTCGGAACGAAATAGCGATGTACAAAATAGCAACATACAGAATGGCGAATAGTGAAATAGCAACTATCAAAATAGCGATGTAATGAAAGAGCGACATATCAAAATAGCGATGTATCAAAATAGCGACAATCAAAATAGCGATCTATCAAAAAGCCTTTTTCCTCGAGGTTACTAGTCACTCATTTAAGTTACTCGAAATGATGTCACGGTTACTCGGAGTAACCGCTGTATGACGTCAGACAGTCAGCTGTGGATGACATTTCCAATTGTTTGTTTTTGTTTTTACCAGCAATTTCCGAAATGAAAAAAATAATTCATTGTTTCCACCAATGCATGCCCACCCCGATTCAAAAAACGTATCACGGGCCATGGATTTGTACCAGTTTTAAATGCAGCGTTACCTGATGCGTTTTTTGAATCGGGGTGGAAACAGGGTGCTCCTTTGGTATTCTGTGGTAAGGCCGCAGTACCACAGAACACCAAAGGCAGTACATTTTAAGACTAGTTGCAGTTGAATTGATATAGTACCAACTTCAAGGGACGTGCTTCATTTTCTACCGTTACCAAACCTAATTTGTTCTTAATAGATATATTAAAATCAAATATTTTGAAAAAAAACAAAAAAAAACGATCTTAACCTCAAAATATTTCAGCAACCACGTCTGCTAGGCTGGTTACACTGTGTGGTTACTCGTGACGTCATAGTTTTTTTTTTAATTTGTCAAACACACTGTGTTTTTTTTTATTACAATCTAGTCAGTAAGACTAATTAGCAATTTTGTTTTAACTTAATTTACTAGAAAAGTCAGATTTAAACTTAGGGTTCACTCAACAGTTCTCCCCGCTTTGTTTAGTCTGTAACTCACAATTGTGTTGTGTTTATAGCATTATTTTGTTTTATGTGTAATTCACTTAGTTTACTAGCTCAAACGGCTTCACTCTTTTTAGTCGTCGAACTAGCATAGTATTGTCTAGAAGCTGAATTGCTTCCACATTCACATGCCGATGGAGTCTATCTGCATGGCTTTTTGCGTACTTTTTTATAGTCTCTGCTACAGTTTCGATTTTTAGATCTCGATGAAGGTCACTATTTCGAACGTACCAAGGTGCATTCACAATGTTTCTTAATACTTTATTTTGAAATCTCTGTACAACTAGAATGTTAATCTCTTTAGCACAACCCCATAGTTGAATACCATATGTCCATACTGGTTTCAGTATTTGTCTATAAAGCCGTGACGTCGTAGTTAGTGTTACTTAGCGAAGTAAAACAGAAAACGAGTAACCAGGTTACCTGGTAACTTGTAGTTACTGCGAGGAAAAAGGCTTATAATAGCAATTTATTAAAATAGCGATGTATCAAATTACCGAATCAAACCAAACCGAACCGAATCTGCGTTTTGCCATTGAATATTTACTCAATGGTTTTGCGCTATTTTGGCTATACCACCTTGTTTAAAAAAAAACTTCCGAATCCGAACCGAACCAAGACAAACCGAATTCGGTTCGGTTCAATTCAGTTCGATTTGGTTCGGTTTGGTTCGGTTTGGATCCACACCCTCTAGGATCCCGGGAAAGAGGGAAGTTTTCTTTTAAATATGCTGGTACAGCCAAAATAGCGCAAAACGCAGATTCGGTTCGGTTTGGTTTGATTCGGCATTTTGTACATAGCTATTTACAGATTTTAGAGGGCAATGCTTGTAGTTACATTAACATTGTAACATTGGTCCTTCGATGCAAGGATCTTTGTTCTTGTTCTTGATTTTAATACTTGTTAAATCGTTTGCAGCAGTATTTACTAAAAGCGTTCAGTCTAGGCCTAAAACCTAGTATATACTGCATTTTGGTTAAAGAGTATAATGATTTATCCCCATAATTTAGAATTATCGTCGCTTCAGTTTATTTTAGGACCACTTTTTAGGATTTTTTGAGACCTAAATTTTTATAGGATACAAAAAAAATTTTTTGCACTTAAGAGATGAAAAGTGCATTTTTTACCCTGCACTTAAAAAATAGGTGACATATCAGGGAAAAAAAGTAACAAATCGGGACAAAAAGTTACATATCAGGAAAAAATATTAAAAATCAGGATGAAAAGTACTACTACTATGTCGGTTTAAAACGTTTTTCTACGTTTTCCGACGCCGCCTATTCTCCATCTACTTCGATCCTGACAATCATCTACCGTCAGGGTTTTTTGACTCATTGATCTTTGGATTGACTGTTGCCATTCCAGTTTAGGACGCCCTCTTTTTCTGCGCCCCATTGTTTGCCATTCTAGGACCTGTTTTGGTAATCTTTCGTCGTTCTTCCGTTGTACATGGCCGTACCATATCAGTTGTCTTTTAGTGATGTCCTCTGTTATGCTTCCTTCGATTCCCATTCTTTCTTTTATGATCTCATTTCTTATATGATCTGTTCTAGAGATTCTCATTGATCTTCTTATTGCATTCATTTCGACACTTTCCATTTTTGCTTTATATTTTTCTGTTACGCGACAAGTCTCTATTCCATACAACAGCGTGCTTTTCACCATTGTTTTATATATGTTAAATTTTACATTCTTTTTTATCTCTCTGCTCCATAAAATACAGTTAAGACAACCAATAACCAGGATGAAAAGTAAAAAAACGCTAAAACAGTACGAAAAATAGCTCGACAAATTGCGGCTGACCCTCTGTTCGGGCTACTAACTGAATTTTTTCCGAATCAATTATGATTTTTACATACAAAAACATTTAAAACAGCTGTTTCGGAATAACAAAATGGATTTCTTGTGTATCTTACTTTATTGTAGAGAAATTTAATTATTGGAATCGTATGTAACTAACAGTAATAGTAAATTACGAACCAATACCGCACGTGAACAGCATGTTTGTAAAAGTAGTTTCTCTTTTTTAGCCTGCTGCGTTTCCGATATGTGCATTTCGCGTTGTTTTGTTTTTATTTCTGATTGTTTAAATAAAGTGGGACCATGTTATTCCTCGATTGTGAGCAACTAGGTCATTCGGAAGGAGTTTATAATAATACTACTATTTTTTGCATTGTTTTGTGTAGGCGGCTGCAACTACAAGACAGAATAAACCAAAAAAATAGTACATTATATACCCAGGGACTAAAGTGATACTTTATATCCCGAGGCGAAATGTTTGTAGCCCGACCGCAGGGAGGGCTACAATTCGCTGAGGGATAAAAAGACACTTTAGTCCCTGGGTATATATACTATTTTTTGCAATTCTGGGCATAGTTTCATTCAAATTTTTAATTAAATTTTTCGAAAAGAAAGTCATCTCCACTGCACTATTGATTGGCCTATAAAATGTGACAACCAATAAAGTACCATTCATTCTCTGACGTTAAGTCAGTTGATATTTCTTTGATAGCCTTGGATAATACTTGGTTGTCAGGGTGTTGTCAAGGTACCATAAAATAACTGTTAAAATACAAACAACGCCGTGGAGATTTCTGCGATTTGCTAGTGCGTTCCCAAAAGTAAAAAAAATGGATATTGATATTGATACAGCTGCCGCAGAGGCAGTGAAGGCACTGCTGCCCACTAAATCGGAGAAAATATATGAAAAACAATACAAACATTTCCTGGATTGGTGTCAAGCTAAGGATGTTGCTGATGTTACACAGGAGAAGGTACTTCTTGCATATTTCTTCCATCATCCGAAAAATTTGAAGGCTTCAACGGTTTGGTGACATTATTCAATGATTAAATCAAAGCTGATCGTTGAAAAAAGTTTGGACATTGGAAAATATTCAAAATTGAAGGCATTTTTGAAAAGAAATGGGGATGGCTACCGCCCAAAGAAGTCTCGAATACTGGACATGGATCATATCCAGCAGTTCCTCCAGGAAGCACCAAATCAAGAATATTTGATGATCAAGGTAAAGTGAACTGTTTTTACATTATTTTGAACCATGTTAACGTCACTGATTCGAAATATCATTTGTTGCTATCAGGTTACGTAGTTTGTACAAAAAATTGTATTGCTACTTAGTAACTGAAAAATCTTTTTTTTCCAGGTGGCGTTGATAATGGGAGTTGCCGGTGCATGCAGGGGTGTTGAACTGTGCCAGCTACAGAATGAGGATGTTCAAGTCCAAGATTTTCATCTTGTTGTCACAGTTCGAAACACGAAAAATCAAACTGACCGATGCTTCATAGTGAAGAACTCCAAAGAAAGCAACGCTACAGACGTAGTGAAAATCTGTAAATCCTACATGGCTCTGAGACCAATAAATTTGACAATATCGAGATATTTCATTGGCTATAAAGACGGCAAATGTTTATCACAACCTGTTGGAAAGAATACTTTTGGGCTTTTCCCGCGAAAAATAGCTGCCTTCCTGAACCTGCCAGAGGCCGTTTCATACACAGGACACTGCTTCAGGCGTACCTCTGCTTCCCTTTTAGCAGATTCTGGAGCGAATATTGACCAGCTCAAAAGACACGGTGGTTGGAAAAGTGCTACCGTTGCTGAAGGGTATGTTGAGCAATCAATCGAAAACAAAAAAAATGTGGCGGATAAAATATTCAGTCAAAACTTGAGGACAGATGTCAAGAGTCATAAAAGTCAAGGCCAATCACGTACCGTAACAGTATGCAATTTTCCAGAACCCACAATCAACGAAGACAGCAGCACTGATCACACCGAACCAGCAATTTTCGGATCTCCACTGCAAAACATCAACCTCAACCAACAGCGAAGCGAAATCGATTCAGATCCACGATCATTGATTCATTTAGTTGGCTGTAGCGGCGCTATTTTGAATATCAATATAACAAACAATAATAATGTCAAATAACGTAGGAATGTATAGATTAGGCTAGGTAGTTTATTTTGATAGTGTATAGGCCTATTTTTAGATGCTCCCAAATACAAAAATACAAAATTTAAAAAAACCATGAATTCGGGTCCAGGGACTAAAATATTTTAGTCCCCGGGATAAAAAGTACTATTTTAGTCCCTAAAATGAGGGACTAAAATGCGTTTTTAGTCCCTGAATTGCAAAAAATACATTTAATCTACGAACAAAAAAGTTGAAAATTAAAAACTACGAAAGTGATTTCAAAATTCGAAACTAGGAATTATTATGATAATAAATGGATCAATGACGTATCTGATACCTTCCTAGCTAGCTTATTAGCACACTTCAAGTGAAGCCATTCATTATTATCAGCCTTGAAAACAGTTTTTTGTAAATATACTATATTCCAAAAACCGCATATTAATGTGATGCTCCGTTAAATATTATTTGCCAAAATTTAACCTAAAAATTTTATAAAAATGGGTTTAACGGTTTAGGAGCTATCGCGTTACGGTCAGATATACAGAACACACAAAACCACTAAAGTTGATCAACTAAAATCGATCGAACCGAACCGAACCAATCGATTTTTACTACCAATGCGCATAACTCAACAACTGCTTGCCCGATTTTAATGAAATTTGGTAACTAGGTTGGGTTTTGGATCTAGATGGTGCCATTTAAAATGAATAAAGTTCGCTTTAAATAAGCAGCAAAAAAGGGTCGGGGTAGAATCGTGCAAACTTAGAAGCGCCGATATTTCACTTTATTCTTTTGTTCTCAAATGCAGACTCCAAATAGGACAAAAATATTCACGCCAAAGGTATCCAGACAACAAAGCAATGGTCACGATATGAGACTTACAAATAAAAATCAATCCTTGTATATTTACATAGATATTGGATATTAAAATATTTATATTTACCTGTTTATCATACTACACTGAAAAAAAAAGTGGCTTATTATTCCAGGAAAATTATGCTTTGCTTGGAGACAATTTGAACAGATTGGCCCTTTTAGGTTAGCATTGATAGCAGATCTTAATAAGTGTTTA
Organism: Aspidapion aeneum; assembly: GCA_963576565.1. Taxonomy (NCBI): domain Eukaryota; kingdom Metazoa; phylum Arthropoda; class Insecta; order Coleoptera; family Brentidae; genus Aspidapion; species Aspidapion aeneum. The sequence goes on along the minus strand of OY755042.1, from coordinate 3,510,320 downwards.
AATTTAAGTTTACAGACCAAGAACAAACCCGATTTTTTTTTCAATTTAAAGTTAAATAAGTTTAATAATTTGTGATCCTCTAACGTATCTTAATTTGACAAGCATCTCCAGGCAGCTTTTGTTCCGAAACTAAAGAAAATACTCTGCCAATATATGGGCCCCTAAGCTCACACTAGGTACTATAGTTATAGTGTACGTGTGAGCTAATATAACTAAAAACTGAAATATATTTTATTTAACTCCAGACTAAATTACCTTTTGTTTGATACCACACAAGCCATGTTTTGACAAACTCAAATTTTTGAAATCTACCCCCACCCTTAAAAAAAACAAAAAACTAAAATGTATTTTATTAAACTCCGGACTCAATTACCTTTCGTTTGATATCACACACGCCATATTTTCACTTAAACTCTAATTTTTAAAATATACCCCCACCCTTTTTTTTTAATTAAGTTAAAATGTATTTTGTTTAACTGCAGACTCAATTACCTTTCGTTTGATATCACACACGCCATATTTTCACATAAACTCTAATTTTTGAAATCTACCCCCACCCTTTTATTTGGTTTCTGTTCGGTGGATTTTGTTCATTTTTAAATGGGACCATCTCGACCCAAGACCCAGCGTAGGTACCAAATTTCATTAAAATCGGCCCAGCGGTTTTTGAGATATGCGCGTTGGTCGTTACAGACATACAGACAGACAGACAGACATACATACAGACAGACCGACAGACAGACAGACAGACGGCGCAACAAAAAAGTTTCAAAATCATCTGAAACGCAAAGATATATAAAAATTTTTGAAATCGGAGCAACTTTTTTTTTCTCGAAAAAATTAGGATCACCATAGCTCTACTATAGTATAGTATATGTGTGAGCTAAAAATCTAATTTTAAACCGACCAGCCATTTTATTTTAAGGTAATACTTTCGGACTTCTTCTAAGAAAAATCTAGGGAAGACTGTCCTAAAATGACATACCTACTCAAACTGTTTTAACCAAAAGGTCTGAGAAAAAAATTAAGTATTTAAATACAAATAATTACAGCATCTATTGTAATGGAATGTTTGAAATTACAAAGCGGATTTTAGTCTTATAAAAACTACTTAACTAGAAAAAAACTCTGTTTTAAAAAAAAGGCCACTTTTTAGCAAATACAAAAAGGTTCGATAAAATGACATACTCCATATAAATGTAAGTTAATCTAAACAAACATAACATAAAAGTTATTCAAATAAACATCTTAATCATAACAAAAACATTTCATGTAGAAAAGGCCAAGTACGCGAAAATGGCATTCCGTAAAAAGTATTGAGATAAAAGTAAAGCCAAGTTCTCCAGTACAAATTTCAAAATGAAAGGTTCTTACTAGTTTGGAAATATTTTTTTATGGTCGGCTTTTATCTTTGTTCAACGGACTTATTAGACTTGCTTAAGAATCGGGGATTCACCCTCCAATAAATTTCATTTTGGTCCATTCACGAGCTCACTTATAACATCCCATAATATTGATATTACCAAAATCTCTATACAGCTACTAAAATTATTTTTCAATCTGATATACAGCACATAGCGCTCGTCCAATTAAAGCTATGAGCTGAGTGCAACATAAATAAAAGTAGACACTGCACACTAGAAAAACATATGGTGGGTCTTCTTTGTCTGCTCAGGAGGGTTTAAGGCTCAATAGAACGTTTGAACTCATTGGCGTACATCTTAAATTTTCTCGGCATTAGCGACATGAACTTACGAAGATTATAAACATCTACCCGTTTCCCAATTAAACAAAGATACGTCAATATAAGTAGCTTAATTTAATATAACATCTTTTAATATTAGATACTTATTGGAATAAAACCTGACTTTATTCTAGACTCGACTTTATTCTGACATATTTGCACAGAAAACTAACAGCTGACCTCTCAAAATTGACATATCAAAGCCAAATTTAATAATACAGTCGCTAACTTCCATTTAATAAATACCGACACTAATAAATCCGGTTTTTAAATACACAAAGGCCGAATTTTAAAGCAGAGCAGCTGCTTTTTATATGTAAATATGTCACTATAGGGTTGATTTTAAAAGTAGGTCAGGTTTTATTCCAATAAGTCCCTAGTATTAGTGTCAGTAAGCAGTAATATAATAGTTTCTTTTAATTTCGGTTTCGTTTATTTGCCTGATCAAGGCCAACAAAAAAATAGAGGCCACAACCCTGAAAAAATTAGCTGTTCTCGGGGGGCTGACTTTTACATTGGGTCTTATGGGAGGTCAGACCTTTTTTTAGAATATTTTCAAAGTGGCACTACAGATTTCCGCGAAATTTCAGTGAAATATTCCCACTATCCCGATGTTCTTCCAATTTTTTGTAAAGATGCAAGATGATTCAAGGCCAACACAAAAATAGAGGCCACGACCCTGAAAAAATCAGCTGTTCTTCCGGGGCTGAATTTTACATTGGGTCTTATGGGAGTTCAGACGTTTTTTTATGATATTTTCAAAATGGCACTACAGATTTCCGCAAAATTTCACTGAAATATTCTCAGACACCATCCCGATATTCCACCAAAGGTTTGTAAGGAAGCAACATGATTAAAAGGTTAAAATCCTCAAGATTTAGCATTCCTTATTTTGAATTCAAATTACCCGCCATATACCACATGCCAACTGTTATATTTGACATGTATTTGACTTTGTCATATGTGATTGTCACATTCGCTTCTGCTTTAAACTTAATTTTTGTGTGAGCTAATGAAGCGGCTATGAAAAATTAGGGCTTACTATACATTTAAAAAAAATTGTTCTGCCAGAATAAAGTAAAAACAATCTCAAAAACGGCTTTATTAAAAAAAAAATCAAATATCCATGAAACGTCATTCCAACTTCAATATTTTAAAGACAATCAGCTGTGTAGTAACGTGACCATAAAAAAAAATCAGCTCCGGATGTGACGTCAACAAAGTGGAGGATCGTGGCCCGTCCATTTTGATAGCCCTGGATGATTAAAAGGTTAAAATCTTCAAGATTTAGCATTTCTTATTTTGAATTCAAATTACCCGCCATGTACCACATGCCAACTGTTATATTTGACATGTATTTGACTTTGTCATCTGTGTTTGTCAAATTCGCTTCTGCTTTATATTTAATTTTTGTGTCAGCTAATAAAACGGCTCTGAAAAATTAAGGATTACTATACATTTAACAATAATTGTTCTGCAAGAATATAGTAAAAACAATCTCAAAACCGGCTTTATTGAAAAAAAACCGTCATTCCAACTTCAATATTGTAACAGGGGCCTGTGTGTGACAGTGGTACTGTCACCTCAAGTGGCCAAGGCTTAAATGTTGTAAGCTATCAACTTAGGCTACAACTTATATAAATTATAAAAAGATTAAATGTTACTATATGTTATTAAATTTACACGATCTCGAAAGGGAATTTGACGGTTCTTGGAGGAAAAGTATGCTATAAACGTTTTTCTCAAATGTATAACTAATGTAGGATAATCATACATACCTTTTCAATTTTCTTCTTGTAGCTTCACACTTTCACTTCTTATATTTATTAGTTGAATATCGACTTTTTACTACTATTAAACTTTTGTATTCAAATATTTACACTTCTTAAACTTTTACATTTTATAAACCTTTTATATATTTGTTGTAAATATATATATTTATCAACATCTTAAACGTTGATTGAATGAGTGAAACTATTCAATCAACTGTTTAATTTACTTAATATTACTGTTTAGGTTTGGGATATATTGTTGAAGAAAAATGCCGATTTTAGGGCAACTAATGGTTTGTATTTTGATGTTTAAAAAACCATAAAACAGATAAAAACATTATTTAAAAACACTGGAAACAGTAATAATTAAAAGTTTTAAAATTAATAAACTCCAAAAGAAAAGACCAAAATAATTATGAATAATAAAGATAATAGCTTATACAATGTTAAAATGATTGACAAATATCCCCAGTTGAAATAAAACCCCCCTTAGGAAGTGTGAACGGAAGCGTAACGATACAAGCAAAGGCGAACTAAAGAGTGACCTCCCTGACGACTTTCGAAAGTTTCCCGTCTCAGTTAAAGCGACCCTGCGCTTGAAGGGACAAATATCTTGGCGTTGATTGGCTAGAATTCTACTCCCTTTCGCCTTGGCGAGAAAGAGATAGACTGCGCTTTAAGCGCTCCACTAAGAGACAAAATAGCAATGCAAGCCAGACTTAAAAACCCGTTAGAAAGGAAAATTACACAGTGTGTTTTTTTTTAATTGAAAATAGTTTAAAATTTGTTTCCAGTTACAAAATATGAATTATTTTGATGTTAGTGGTTCAAAAGACATATTAGCCGAATACAACTTTTATTAAAATACAGCAAACCTGAAAATATGCCCAAAAACAAGTCGCCGAGTTGCCCTAAATTTTACTTAATCTTAACCTAGTCTTGCATATAATTAATGCTTGTTGATGACAAAAACAATATTTAATTAAAAATCTTTAAAAACTTATAAATGGCAAAAATACCATTTATGCTCAAATCCCGTTTTGTTACAATATTTTAAAGACAATCAGCTGTGTCGTGACGTGACCATCAAAAAAAAACTCAGCTCCCGATGTGACGTCATCAAAGTGGAGGATCGTGGCCCGTCCGTTTTGATAGCCCTGGCCTGATATGAATGTAGTGAATTGCATATTTACTCTCTTACTAACATGTTGATTTCTTAATATTTATGTTGAATAAAATATAATTTTTATCATGCGTATATTCGATTGGTCGCATTTGTTCTGTGTTACTCTTAGTCAGAACCTTGAATGAAGAATGGTGAAAGATTAAAAGAAGTGAGACTGCGTGGTGCTCATTTAAATAAAAAACGGTAGAACAAAAGTTTTGTGAGTTTTCTTGGTAAGAATTACGCAAAAAATAAGTTTTTATACAGTAGCGTAACTAGGGGAGGGCTTTGCAAAGGAACACATCATAAAACTTCTCATTTAAAGTTAAAATATTAATAAAATATTACAAACATATAACAATAAACAGTAGCGCACCCAGGAATTTGTCTTGAGGGGGGGGATCCGAGATATTTCATGCTATTTTTTCTTTTATTCGTGAAATATTTAGAAAGTATCTAAAAAAAATTAGGCTTGGGGGAAGGGGCGGTCCCCAAGCCTCCCCCCTGGGTGCGCCATTGAAGTAAAGACGTATTTTTAATTACTAAAGTCCAATAATGCAACATTTTACTAAAAACCGTAAACAACAAATTCCTAACTAGGGGACAAAAAATTATAAAAAAAGGTTTGTCGGTTGGTTCACAAAAAACTATTTTTGTTATTTTTCCTACGAGCGTGCGAAAAATGGCTTTTCACGCATTATTTTTTTTGTTTTGGTGTCCTTAAAAGACACAGTTTAGTTAATTAGTAGAGTTTGCTAAATCAACTGAAGTTAAAACAAAGATTTACACAATGCAAGAGCTATGATTACCTTTAATAGCAAGTCGGGTAGTAGCACTACTGTTTGGCTATTCACTAAATTTTTTGGCTGTCCAGATATGTTTAGTTGTTGTATGACCAGTCAGTTATCTTAGTGATGGGGGCTGCTACTCGACAACAAAACTCGAATAGAGTTCTATTTACTAAACTTGACCATTGAATGACTAAGCCAGTACGGCTAGTACTCAACCACTTAACTAAACTTCTGGTTGTATGTAAAGCAGCTATAATGTTTTTTATTTACAAAATATATAAAGGTGGATTTATAGTTCTGTAAAGTAAGTAGTAACAAATAGGAAGTAAGATACCCACATAGCAGAAAAATCACATCAACGTTAAATTAACGTGAACAAAAATAACAAAGTTATTTTTTACCAGAAAACAACCTCCATACTATGTAAAATTAATTTTTTTAAATCTACATGCTTAAAGATAACTTTAAAAAAAGGAGAAATCAAGCTATAAAAATGTACTTTTTGCTGAAGTTTCTGGTGCTGTGTATATAACGTCTTTTTTACCTTCGTTATTTTCCACAAAATGTTCTAAAACGCCATTAGATTAAAACTTCTCAAACCTACTAACTTTCTGCGTCTTTTTTTGTTACGTTTTTTTTAATAAAATTTTTTTAGCTTAAAAGTGACGCGAAAGGAAGTTATAAAAGTTCACTAGTTTAAGACTATAACATTTCAAGACAATTTTAAAGATGGCGCTCGCGGCAATACAAAATATCTATATATACATTGTTTTTTTTAAAAGCTACACAAGATGTTTTAACAGTAAACACTTTTACAGGATATTAATGTGTCTTTATCAGGTTAATAACTAATGCGTCGTGATCGTCAAGAATCAGGGATCAGTTCCTTATCAGGTTTTTGGAGTTTAGAGGCCAAAGAACTCCCTGATAGATTTCGTCAAAGTGAAAAATGCCGGCAATAGGTGGCGCTGCTGCTAGTAAAATCTCAAAAATATTCGGTAGAAAAGCCATGCAAGTTGCATTTTAAAATCCGTGTAGAAAAGGCGTGAATCTAATGTGATTTTCACGTTGATAAAAATCACTTGAAAATAACGTAAAACATTGTTGTTTTAATTTGATAATGGCGTTATTACAACGCACTTTTTAGCAACGTTATTTGTTACAACGGTAATTAATGACCTATTAAGCTTGTTTTCATATATGAAATAAAAGTTTTTTTCTAGCAGCTTTGAAAATCAACGTTTTTAAAGTGTAAACTTCTTTAGGCGCGTTTAGCAATTTTTGTGGGTAGTGAATTGAACTGAGGCTCGGCTATGTAACGCTCATTCGGGTGAAATCGGCTCGAGTCGACTAACTGTGAGAAACATTCAGCGAGCGATATGATGATGCAGATGAAGGCCAGTACACAGAAGAATTCGGTTCGGTCCGCTTTGCAGAATATGTATTGGGCCAGTATTATTAATTTCGCCTTGTTGAAGATTACACTTCTGCCGTGTGGTCTTAAGTACACACAATTTTTTTAATCTAGAGGTTTTCTATCCTTTTGTTCTATATTACTGCACATGTAAATCACAAACAAATGTGAAAAACATTTTGCTAAAAATGCCACTGAAATTTATAAAAACATCAAAACTTACACTTAAGTGGTAGAAATTCTAGTACTTACACTAAGTGGAAGAAATGTCAACTTAAGTGGAACTTTGGCAGCACCTGCAAGTCCTTATGTCAAACTAAGCTGAACTTGGGGACTTAAGTTCTAGATGAAAAAGTGGAGCTAAATCTACGGGAATTGTTATGGTATGTTTATAACCTTACTTTTGTCTGTCAATTTTGTTTTGGCGAGCTTTTACTAAAGTTTGGAGGTCATTAACATTCATTTTTACACATTTTTATCAAAATTGAAACCATCAAAAGGCTTCTCTCGAAATGAAATAAATAAATAAATAAAAAAACAAAACTGACCTCCAAAAGTAGGGTTAAATAGACTCCAGAATTGTTGATTTTCGTTACTTTTGAATACTCGTTACTAATTGTTACTCGACTCTACTAAGTAATCATTTTATATATTCGTTACTATCGTTACTTTGATTACTGTAACTGTATTCAATTCATTCATACAATTAGTGCAAAATTCGCGGACTGTTTTGTGACGTATAAAATTACGACACTATAAAAGCACGTCGGGTGTCAATTTGTGACGTATAAAAAAAGTTGTCGCCGATTGTGACACTAAAAAAAAACGTTGTAATCACTCTATTAATTGCTGAGTAATTCAAAAAATATCTGGTAGCAGAACTGTATTTTCCAGCTAGGTAAAAACATTGATATGCCCGGTAACTTTTATACAGTGGAGAAGGGGGGGGGGGGGGGGCGTTAATTCGAAGATTATTTACTTGTAGGTATATTTTTGTTGCCGATATTATGAAAATATTCAATTGAAATTTTTAAAATGCGGGCTAAAATTAAAAAAATAAAGTTAGAAGTTTGAAGACAATTGTTCTGGGTACAACTTTGTTTTAAACATCTAATTACATACAAAGAAATAAATAAAATCTAAAAATAAATAAAAAAAGAGACAAATACTAAAATAATCGAAGGAATCGAAGTAATTAAAGTAACGAAAGTAATCATTTAATTTTCGGATCGGTATTCGTTACTCCGTTATTTGTCGAGTAACAAGTACTCGAGTAACGAATAGTTACTTTTTCAACAACAAGAAACATAAGGGAAATTTTAGACCAGATTTGGCAGAAGAACAAACGACTTCGCTTTAAGGCATCGACATTAAGGTCATTAACTATATATACCTACTAAAGTACAAGCTACAAAATGTAATTTTCCTAACTTCTTAGAAGTATCACGATCTCTATTTTCTAAAAATGAATAAAATCGCAAAAACCTTGTGAATATTAAGGCTTTCTATAATATGTAGGTAATTTCACAAATATTTTGTAAAAATCAAATTACAAAATACAAATAAATAAATATATAAATTTCACATAAAACTTGTGATATTAGAAAAAATACATATTTTTTCACAAGTTTCGCCCAAAAATATGTGCTAATGCAAGTTGGTTTTAATTTTGGTATTTTTAGTTTATTAGGCAGTCTGTAGTGGTTTATAGTTTGTGAATATAAATTAAATTAATGTAATTTTATCTGCATTTTAAAGAACTAAAATTAAAAATGTATTATGATAATCCTATGTAATTGTGTAATCCTTTCTGTGTGCAACTTTAATTTCGTGCTCTCGAATTCACACGTTGCCTTCGATCTGTCTTTACGCGAGACGCCGAAACCTACCCTTTCTTTTAGTCACGTGACTTTAAATTTAACTCTCTCGCATATGATCACATGCCTAAACTAAATCGATCACATTACGAACAGCGTTCGTCTTTTGGACAGTTATTTGGTCGTTCCATCAAACCAAAACCGTTTTAAAACAGTCCTCCTACTGCATGCGCGCGCTTTAGGATTTTTCGGACTCTTTGATGACTGTCGAACGGCCTGATGGAACACTGCTTATAAAGTTCGTTCCATCAAAGCGTGGGACGGTTATAGAACGGTACGAAAAATCCTGTTTGCGTTTCAGATCGACGTTGTACTGTTCTCGGACAGTCAGTTTTCCGTTCCATCAAGCAACCTAAACTGGTTTCGGACTCTTCTGAAATACAAGGATTGCAGACAGGCGCAGTAGAACGCGCGGAAAAATTGTATGTAAAAAATAAAAATATACCATAAAATTACATTAAATTTACATTTGTCTAAGAAAATTCAAAAAACAGTAAATAACCCAAAAAATTAAAATGTTTGTCAAAATAAATTGTAAATATACAAATACTTTTTAAATTTCCAAGAGCCTCTTAATTTTTATTACTACGGGACTGCGGAATGCTGTAGGTATACCACATGGAAAAAAACTATACTGACCATAGGGTAGCCTGCTTAGAAAAAGAAAAACTAGTTTAGAGGGTGATAGAGGTGTTGATTTTCGTTACTTTTGAGTACTCGTTACTAATCGTAACTCGACTTCTAAGTAGTCATTTTATATATTCGTTACTATCGTTACTTCGATTACTTTAACAGTATTCAAGTCAATCATTCAATTAGTGCAAAATTCTCGGACTGCCATTAATTCGAAGATCATTTACTTGTAGGTATATTTTTGTTTAATATTATAGAAATATTCAATTGAAATTTTCAAAATGTGGGCTAAAACTAAAAAAATAAAGGTAAGAATTACGTAAGAACTGTCTTGTGTACAACTCTATTTTAAAAAGAGAGAGACAAATACTAAAATAATCGAAGGAATCAAAGTAATCATTTAATTTTCGGATCGGTATTCGTTACTCCGTTATTTCTGTCAGGGGATTGGATAGGAATAGAAACATAAGGGTTTACCCTGATCGCAGCAAATCCCGGTGACCTGTGAACTAAAAGTTAAAAGAAGAGGGGTAACACCGGATATGAAACTTTACACCAGATTTGGCGGAAGAACAAACAACTTCGCTTTAAAGGTCATTATAACTATATACCTAACAAAGTACAAGCTACAAAATGTGATTTTCCTAACTTCTTAGAAGTATCAAGATCTCTATTTCCTAAAAATTAATAAAATCACAAAAACCTTGTGAATATTAAGGCTTTCTATAATATGTAGGTAATTTCACAAATATTTTGTAAAAATCAAATTATAAATAAATAAATATATAAATTTAACATAAAACTTGTGATATTAAAAAAATTAATATTTTTTCACAAGATTCGCCCAAAAATATGTGCTAATGCAAGTTCGTTTTAATTTTTGGTATATTTAGTTTATTAGGCAGTTTGTAGTGGTTTATAGTTTGTGAATATAAATTAAATTAATTTAATTATTTTATCTGCATTTTAAAAAACTAAAATTAAAAATTTATTATGAGAATCCTATGTAATGGTGTAATCCTTTCTGCGTGCAACTTTAATTTCGTGCTCTCGAATTCATACGTTGCCTTCGATGTATCTTCACCTCCCCTTCTGTATCTTCACGCGAGGCGACGAAACCCACCCTTTCTTTTAGTCACGTGACTTTGAATTTAACCCTCTCGCATATGATCACATGTCTGAAGTAAGTCGATCTCTCATTCGAACAGCATTCGTTTTTTGGACAGTTATTTGGTCGTTCCATCAAACCAAAACCGTTTTAAAACAGTCCTCCTACTGCATGCGCGCGCTTTAGGATTTTTCGGACCGTCGAAGGGCCTGAAGGAACCCTGCTTATGTATGCAACTTACAGAATGCTAATAAGAAACAGAATGACCTTTCATGTTTTAAATCCTCCTTTGATCCGCCACTGAAACAGTGGTCAGTGCGTCACACTACACGTCTTTGTCTGACTGGTTTGTGTAGCGATTGCCGCTCACTCTGTACACTGTTGCGTTGTGTGCGCCAGTCTGTTTGTGCTGTATATTTCTACACTGCTAGACGGTTGTCGAACCTCTGCTCCGATCGAATTGCTACACGTTTTAAATTTTCTGCTTTGTGTAGTGGTTTTATTACTAGAAGTCTGTGATTATTGTCTATCTATTTAATACTAGCAAATTCTGATTCTTGTATCTTGAGTGTGACGTAACAGTGCGTTTTGACGATATCGGTTGTTGTTGTCTATTTGCCCTTATCGCCGTCGGTCGTGTAGAACTTTGTTTTGGTTATCGTGATCGATTTTTTGTTTTCGGGCAGGTATGGGTCCGCGATTCAATTAGTTCCAACGCTCAATTCGTTAACGATACATTCCAGGATATTAGACATTTTTTTCTACTTTTGTTTGGTTAAGGTAAGTGTTCCTTTCTTTTTGTAATTGGTTAAGGTCTAATGCTCGCTTTTTTAACATGACTGCATGTTCGAGCATTGCATAATGAGCAAGACTTCATTATTTTTTATACATCACACGTAGTTTTTCAAATTCACGAGAAGGTTGAGTCATTAAACGATAATCCAGTTATTTATAATTTTAGAAAAAATCGTTGTCAAGGTCTTAAAATATATACTTACCTAGGTAAAGTAAAGATTATAATTTAAAAAAATTCTACCTACCATTGATTTAAAATAATAAAGATTCGTTAACTGTAAGATTCAACATAATGGTACAAAATTTAAAGGTATATATTTTGAGAATGGGTCAGCTGTCAGCTGAGCATGCGCGTTTTGGAGGATTTTATTAAGGAACCAATAGGTGGTTTACTCTAGTATTTTTCTAACTATCCGGTAATTTTAATTGAATAATAAACTTCGAGTAAAATTAAAAGTTGTAAATAAGGAAACAGATACTTATACTTCCAATAAGTTACATAAAACCTTCCTACTGTAAAACCGTTAACCGTCACTTCTAGATTATTCTAATTTATAAAGTACTGGACGTAATAGGTATAAACTGTGTTAACCGTTTATCAATTTTGTCTGTGTTGAAAAATACAGAGGGGAGCTAAATAATTACGAAATCCTTTGAACTACCAAACAAAATATTGAAATATTACATATGAGTATTGCACTGAAATAGGTTACATTTTCAAAATTCGGACCACTGTGTCTTACCCGTTGGTTTTCTGGCATCAACAATAAATTGCAATGGTTTAGGTATAGTCTTTATTTTGTTTTATTTTTGTCTTTATTTATAGGATCCCTTTGAAGTTTTTCTGAATGTAAGTTTAATTTATTTTTATTTTATTTTTTTAATAAAGAAATAATATATTTGAGTACAAATATTCTAAAGCAACTTCAATACGTGTGTATTAACCTTGAGGTTCTATATATTCTATCTACCTACCTACAATTCAACCCATATTAATTTGTGTATTTCGAATTCGTTGGTGTCTTTTGTATTTATTAGTATTTGATTTTTTTATTGCTGTCATTCGTAGTCAGATGCTTGCTTATGTTTGTAATTTTCATGGTCTGTTGTTAGTGCAACAGGCGCTGTCGCTGTCGTTTTTTAAATATTTATTGCTAAAATATTGCAGAAACCAATAAATATTGCAAATCAGAGGTAGTTCTTAATCTCATCGAGTCATTAAACGATAATCCAGTTATTTATAATTTTACAAAAATTTGTTGTTGTATACTTGCCTAAGTAAAGTTTATAATTTAAAAAAATTCTACCTACCATTGATTTGAAATAATAAAGATTCGTTAACTGTAAGATTCAACATAATTGTACAAAATTTAAACAGTGGGTGTATATTTTAAGAAATGGTCATCTGTCAGCTGAGCATGCGCGTTTTGGAGGATTTTATTAAGGAACCAATAGGTTTTTCCCTTTAAAAACAATACACACATTACCCTAGTATTTGTCTAACTGTCCCTTCATTTTAATTGAATAATAAAATTCGAGTAAAATTAAAAGTTGTAAATAAGGAAACAGATACTTATACTTCCAATAAGTTACATAAAACCTTCCTACTGTAAAACCGTTAACCGTCACTTCTAGATTATTCTAATTTATAAAGTACTGGACGTAATAGGTATAAACTGTGTTAACCGTTTAACAATTTTGTCTGTGTTGAAAAATACAGAGGGGAGCTAAATAATTACGAAATCCTTTGAACTAGGACCAAACAAAATATTAAAATATTACCTACATGTGAGTATTTCAAGAAACTAGGTTACAACATTTTCAAAATTCGTACCACCGTTTCTTACCCCTTGGTTTATGGCATCAACAATAAATTGCGATGGTGTAAGTATGGTCTTTATTTTGTTTTCTTTTTGTCTTTATTTATAGGATCCCTTTGAACTTTTTTGAATGTAAGTTTTTTTTTTATAAACTAATAACATATTTGAGTATACAAATATTCTAAAGCAACTTCAATAGTGTGTATTAACCTTGAGGTTCTATATATTCTATCTACCTACAATGCAACCCATATTAATTTGTGTATTTCGATTCCTTGGTGTCTTTTGTATTTATTAGTATTTGATTTTTTTATTGCTGTCATTCGTAGTCAGATGCTTGCTTATGTTTGTAATTTTCATGGTCGGTTGTTAGTGCAACAGGCGCTGTCGCTGTCGTTTTTTAAATATTTATTGCTAAAATATTGCAGAAACCAATAAATATTGCAAATCAGAGGAAGTTTTTAATCTCATCGAGTCATTAAACGATAATCCAGTTATTTATAATTCTAGAAAAATTCGTTGTTGTATACTTACCTAAGTAAAGTAAAGTTTATAATTAAAAAAAAATTATACCTACCATTGATTTGAAATAATAAAGATTCGGTAACTGTAAGATTCAACATAATTGTACAAGATTTAAACAGTGGGTATATATTTTAAGAAATGGTCATCTGTCAGCTGAGCATGCGCGTTTTGGAAGATTTTATTAAGGAACCAATAGGTTTTTCCCTTTAAAAACAATACACACATTACCCAAGTATTTGTCTAACTGTCCCTTCATTTTAATTGAATAATAAACTTCGACTAAAATTAAAAGTTGTAAATAAGGAAACAGATACTTATACTTCCAATAAAAGCCTTTTTCCTCGAGGTTACTAGTCACTCATTTAAGTTACTCGAAATGACGTCACGGTTACTCGGAGTAACCGCTGTATGACGTCACACAGTCAGCTGTGGATGATATTTCCAATTGTTTGTTTTTGTTTTTACCAGGAGCTTCTGAAATGTAGAAAATAATTTATTGTTTCCACCAATGCACCCCACCACCCCGATTCAAAAAACGTATCACGGGACATGGATTTACACCAGTTTTAAATGCAGCGTTACCTGATGCGTTTTTTGAATCGGGGTGGAAACAGGGTGCTCCTTTGGTATTCTGTGGTAAGGCCGCAGTACCACAGAACACCAAATGCAGTACATTTTAAGACTAGTTGCAGTTGAATTGATATAGGACCAACTTCAACGGATGTGCTTCATTTTCTACCGTTACCAAACATAATTCGTTGGTAATATATATAGTAAAATCATTGAGTTGTATAACGCCCTGTAGGGTATAGAAGTCAATGATTAAAATCAAACATTTTGAAAAAAAAAAAACAAAACAAAACGATCTTAACCTCAAAATATTTCAGCAACCACGTCTGCTAGGCTGGTTACACTGTGTGGTTACTCGTGACGTCATAGTTAGTGTTACTCAGCGAAGAAAAACAGAAAACGAGTCACCAGGTTACCTGGTAACTTGTGGTTACTGCGAGGAAAAAGGCTTTAAGTTACATAAAACCTTCCTACTGTAAAACCGTTAACCGTCACTTCTAGAATCTTCTAATTTATAAAATACTGGACGTAATAGGTATAAACCGTTTTTCCGCTTAACAAGTTTGTCTGTGTTGAAAAAGGGGAGCAATAATTACGAAATCCTTTGAATTAGGACCAAACAAAATATTAAAATATTACCTACATGTGAGTATTTCAAGAAAATAGGTTACAACATTTTCAAAATTCGTACCACCGTTTCTTACCCCTTGGTTTATGGCATCAACAATAAATTGCGATGGTGTAGGTTTGGTCTTTATTTTGTTTTCTTTTTGCCTTTATTTATAGGATCTCTTTGATCTTTTTTGAATGTAAGTTTTTTTTTTATAAACTAATAAAATATTTGAGTATACATGCAAATATTCTAAAGCAACTTCAATACGTGTGTATTGACCTTGAGGTTCTATGTACCTATTCTATCTACCTACAATGCAACCCATATTAATTTGTGTATTTCGAATTCGTTGGTGTCTTGTGTATTTATTAGTATTTGATTTTGTTACTGCTGTCATTCGTGGTCAGATGCTTGCTTATGTTTGTAATTTTTATGGTCTGTTGTTAGTGCATCAGGCGCTGTTGTTTTTTTAAATCTTAATTGCTAAAATATTGCAGAAACCAATAAATATTGCAAATCAGATTGGGGGAGTTCTTAATCTCATCGAATGAGGCAACCGATGCAACCAAATGGGTTATTATAAAGTTCTGATGCTATCAAAATTGGCATAACTTGAAATGTTGTTTAATTTATAGTTAAAATCTGTGATAATTCATCTAGTAATTTTATTTTGAGAGTTCCATGGCTTTGCGGCTAAAAAAACGCTAAAACTGCTTTAGTTAATGTAGTTTAAAACGTATTATTTTACGAAAATAAAGCAAAAACTGTTTATTTTATTTTTCATTTTTTGCCTCGGTCTTGCCTCCACCCCGCCCAAACTTTTTTCCAGAATTCGCCACTGCAATATGACGAGCAAAAAAATAAAACAACACAGAGATTGATCCGTCGTTTTGGAACGGCACAGATAAGTCTGACCGTTTTGTCCGCAACGGTTTAAAACTGCTGCAGTCCATTAACACAAAAAAATATCTTTCGAATCGATCCTTCATATCGGTCTGTGGCAGACATAACCGCGCGTTGGTGGACGAAAACTTAAGATTTATCTGCCGGTTAAATCAAAATTGTGGAATTTCGTCAAGTCGAAAGTTTTGTGCGGCACGGTATTTTAAGCATAGTGTATGTAAAATGTTTCGTGCTAAAAAGAAGCAGGCTCTGTGTATGGGAATGATTATTAATATGGAAATAATGCATAGTGGTGTAAAAAAGAGACGTTCCAAGTGGGTTAAAAGTTATTAGCTTAAGAGGAAACTATTTAGCCATGACCTTCTATTAAAAGAGTTAAGAGAAAATGATCCAGACGATTTTAAAAATTATTTAAGAATGGATATTAACACGTATGACCTTTTATTAAATTTGGTAAGAGAAGATCTTACGAAACAAGATACCCAGAGAGAAGCTATTGGACCAGAACAGCGATTAAATGCTGCTCTTCGTTTTCTTGCCACGGGAAGATCATATGAAGATCTGAAATTTTCAGTGGGAATTTCTGCACAGGCACTTGGTTATGTCATTCCGGAAACATGTGCCATAATATTCAATAAATTAAAAAGAGACTATATACGGTCCGTTATTCCTGGCACAGTGTAAACCGACAGACAAGTCTGCGCCGGTTAAAATATCGAGCGCGGAACCCACAAGTTTCGCCCGCCGGTCTGAACTCACAGATAAATCTGTACCGGCTATAACTGGCGCGTGGAATGTCCACTAATTGAAAGACAAATCCACCAGTTTGAACCGCGCCGTTCCAAACCGGCGGATCAACCTCTGTGTGTATGGCCACCTAATCGATTTCAACGAATTTCAATAATTTATTTAAGAACTTGACATTTGTCGTCGACGAGCTCATCGGTGAATTTACAAACTCGCGCAAGGCCAACTGTTATATTTGACATGGATTAGACTTTGTCATATGTGTTTGTCTTGGCATTTGTTTGTTTTGTAAAACTTGTTCGATTTTTTAATGATTTTTTACAATAAAGTTCATTTAAAATAAAAAATAGCAGTGTTAATCTTTTTTAAAACAAAATTACACTACAAAAAAACATTGTAACATGTTGTAATTTTTGTAAACACATCTAAATAAGTTTTAGTTGCCGAATATAAACAAATAGGTGTAGACAGTGGCGTATATATGGGGGGGGCTGGGGGGGCCGCCCCCCCCCCCGAAGCTAAGATTTTTTTGGATATTTTCCACATATTTCATGAATACAAACATAAAATAGCATAAAATACAGCCTCATGAGGTCTCGGCCTCCCCAAAACTGTCTCGGGCCCACCCCAAAACTTTTTTCTATATACGCCACTGGGTGTAGATGAGCCGATTACTTTCTACACAGAAACGAACACATTCGCTTCTGCTTTAAATTTAATTTTTTTGTGAGCTAATGAAGCGGCTCTGAAAAATTAAAAACTCAGTAAAAATAACCTCAAAAGAAAATCAAATATTTATCCAGGGCTATCAAAACGGACGGGCCACGATCCTCCACTCTGTTGACGTCACATCCGGGGTTGATTTTTTTTGATGATCACATCACGACACAGCTGATTGTCTTTAAAATATTGAAGTTGGAATGACGGTTCATGAATATTTTATTTGTTTTTATATAAAGCCGGTTTTAAGATTGTTTTTACTATATTCTTGCAGAACAATTTTTTTTAAATGTATAGTAATCCTTAATTTTTCAGAGCCGCTTCATTAGCTCACACAAAAATTAAATTTAAAGCAGAAACGAATGTGACAAACACAGATGACAAAGTCAAATACATGTCAAATATAACAGTTGGCATGCGGTATATGGCGGGTAATTTGAATTCAAAATAAGGAATGCTAAATCTTGAGGATTTTAACCTTTTAATCATCTTGCGTCCTTACAAAAGTTTGGTAGAATATCGGGATGGTGTCTGAGAATATTTTACTGAAATTTCGCGGAAATCTATAGCGCCATTTTAAAAATATCCTAAAAAAACGTCTGACCTCCCATAAGATTCAATGTAAAAGTCAGCCCCCAGAGAACAGCTGAATTTTTCAGGGTCGTGGCCTATGTTTTTTTGTTGGCCTTGATTTATTAACCGTCATTCCAACTTGAATATTTTAAACACAATTAGCTGTGGCGTGACGTGACCATCAAAAAGAAATTCAGCCTTCGCTGTGACGTCAACAAAGATGTAGATCGTGGCCCGTCCGTTTTGATAGCCCTGACTTGCCCAGTCAAGCGTTTTTTGACGTTATTGGCAGATGAGCTATTGTTTAACTGTCAATTATTCCTGGGGCAAAAAAGAGTCCCAGGGAGAACGCCTTCGTGGAACTCGGTTTAGTAAATATTGTTGTTATTATTTAAAACATCTGTTATAGAGGCTGGCACAAATTCCTATTTAAAAAATGAATGCTGACAAATTTCTAATAAGTGTAATTACGAAAATATATTAACGATTTAAACTTCTAGTTCAAGAGCAAATCTGTTAATAACTTTAAGGAATCCTACTTAATCCCAGTTAAGAGTGTTGATGTAAAATTAGGCAAGTTAAATTAAGTATTTAAAAAAACATAAAACGTTCACAGAAGAAATACTCTACCAATCTATGGGCACCTAAGCTCACACTGGTATCTACGTGAAAGCTAATATAACTAAAAACTAAAGTATATTTTACTCCAGACTCAATTACCTTTCGTTTGATACCACACAAGCCATGTTTTGACTTAAACTCTAATTTTTCAAATCTACCCCCACCCTTTTTTAAAAAATTAAAATGTATTTTGTTTAACTCCAGACTCAATTACCTTTCGTTTGATATCACACACGCTATATTTCCACTTAAACACTAATTTTTGAAATTTACCCCCACCCTTTTTTTTTAAATAAACTAAAATGTATTTTGTTTAGCTCCAGACTCAATTACCTTTCGTATGATATCACACACGCTATATTTTTACATAAACTCTAATTTTTGAAATCTACCCCCACCCTTTTATTTGGCTTGTGTTCGGTGGATTTTGTTCATTTTTAAATGGGACCATCTCGACACAAAACCCAGCCTGGGTACCAAATTTCATTAAAATCGGGCAAGCCGTTTTTGAGTTATGCGCGTTGGTCGTTACAGACAGACATACAGACACACAGACAGACAGACAGACAGACAGACAGACAGACAGACAGACGGCGCAACAAAAAAGTTTCAAAATCATCTGAAACGCAAAGATATATAAAAATTTTTGAAATCGGAGCAACTTTTTTTTTCTCGAAAAAGTTAGGATCACCATAGCTCACATTACTATAGTATAGTAGTAGTGTGAGCTAAAATAACTATTGATTGAACAAAATATATACATGATCCCGAGGGGTGAACAGCTAACCCAAAATGTGTACACTGATTGTGAAAATCCACAATCTTTTGCTAACATTGTGAGGGATTGTGTAAAGATTGTGAGGGATTGTGGTAAGATTGTGAGGGATTGTGAAGGACTGTGGTAAGATTGTGAAAGATTGTGAGGGATTGTGAAGGACTGTGGTAAGATTCTGAGGGATTGTGATGGACTGTGGTAAGATTGTGACATATTGTGGGTGATTGGGAAGGATTGTGTAAAGATGAAGAATTGTGGGAAGATTGTGAGAAATGTGTACACCGATTGTGAGAACTATTCACTCCTCGCATGATCCCATACAAATGTACTTAATATTAGGGCCGCACCCAGGAAAAAAGTTTTGGGGGGGATAAGAAGGATAAAATAAAGTTTTAAAAAATTTGCGTTTTGTGTTAGGAATTGCTCCAAATGTTAATTTATAGTATGTTTTTTATATTTTGCTGACATCCAAACTTTCAACAACGCCATCAACCAAAATAGTCTGTAAAAAATTTTGCCTAGTTTGTAGTTAACTTATCCTGGATTAAAATATATAAACAGAGTACAACGGATCTAATACCTTCCCAAGTAAAATTTATTAGTATTGAAGAAATAGTCCATGTTGGGTGAAAAATATTGCTTTAAAATTGAATTTTGCGTTTCTTTTCAATATCTCGAATAGGTACACAAGTTCTGAAAGTATTTTTAGTTATTACAAAAATAGTTGCAAGATAGATAGATAGTTTAAAAGTTATATAATTTTTTACACATTGTGCTTAGTTGGAGTCACACTTGTGTTTCTAATCTGACAAGATATATATTTTAAGATCTGCATTTTGCTAAATAAAAGAAAAATGGCGCCAGCGCGTACAGTCGTTCTGTTGTTGAACATGAAATTTTCAATCCATGGATGGGTGAAATGTTACTTTCATTAATTAGAAAAAAATGATGCCCCGATTTTGGCACATGCCTAACGAAAGACGGTTTTCTTAAAAGCTAAAGAATAAATTTAAGAGCCAAGCTATTTACTAGATAGCTTCATTGAATAGCTATATGAAATATGAAAAACTAATTAAAAAAAATAGTTTTCGAGGTTTTGATTAAAAAAAATGTGTGAAAAACTTGAATTGTGAATTTTGTTTTTTACATAATGGATGGAAAAAAAAACTAAGAAAACATTTTCATTAAACGCGAACATATTGCGTAATTACTAAAAATATTTTGTTTTATTTTTAAATTCCTCTGATACCGTGGAACGTTGGGAGTTAAATTGCTAAAATATGGGCACCTAAGCTCACACTAGGTACTATAGTTATAGTGTACGTGTGAGCTAATATAACTAAAAACTGAAATATATTTTATTCAATTCCAGACTCAATTACCTTTCGTTTGATACCACACAAGCCATGTTTTGAGTTAAACTCTAATTTTTAAAATCTACCTTTTTTTAAAAAACTAAACTGTATTTTGTTTAACTCCAGACTCATTTACCTTTCGTTTGATATCACACACGCCATATTTTCACTTAAACTCTAATTTTTGACATCTACCCCCACCCTTTTTTTTAAATAACTTAAAATTCATTTTTTTTTAACTTCAGACTTAATTACCTTTCGTTTGATCTTACACACGCCATATTTTCACATAAACTCTCATTTTTGAAATCTACCCCCACCCTTTTATTTGGCGTGCGTTCGGTGGATTTCGTTCATTTTTAAATGGGACCACCACGGCCCAAGACCCAGCCTAGGTACCAAATTTCATTTAAATCGGACATAAAAATGTACTTTTTGCTGAAGTTTCTGGTGCTGTGTATATAACGTCTTTTTTACCTTCGTTATTTTCCACAAAATGTTCTAAAACGCCATTAGATTAAAACTTCTCAAACCTACTAACTTTCTGCGTCTTTTTTTGTTACGTTTTTTTTAATAAAATTTTTTTAGCTTAAAAGTGACGCGAAAGGAAGTTATAAAAGTTCACTAGTTTAAGACTATAACATTTCAAGACAATTTTAAAGATGGCGCTCGCGGCAATACAAAATATCTATATATACATTGTTTTTTTTAAAAGCTACACAAGATGTTTTAACAGTAAACACTTTTACAGGATATTAATGTGTCTTTATCAGGTTAATAACTAATGCGTCGTGATCGTCAAGAATCAGGGATCAGTTCCTTATCAGGTTTTTGGAGTTTAGAGGCCAAAGAACTCCCTGATAGATTTCGTCAAAGTGAAAAATGCCGGCAATAGGTGGCGCTGCTGCTAGTAAAATCTCAAAAATATTCGGTAGAAAAGCCATGCAAGTTGCATTTTAAAATCCGTGTAGAAAAGGCGTGAATCTAATGTGATTTTCACGTTGATAAAAATCACTTGAAAATAACGTAAAACATTGTTGTTTTAATTTGATAATGGCGTTATTACAACGCACTTTTTAGCAACGTTATTTGTTACAACGGTAATTAATGACCTATTAAGCTTGTTTTCATATATGAAATAAAAGTTTTTTTCTAGCAGCTTTGAAAATCAACGTTTTTAAAGTGTAAACTTCTTTAGGCGCGTTTAGCAATTTTTGTGGGTAGTGAATTGAACTGAGGCTCGGCTATGTAACGCTCATTCGGGTGAAATCGGCTCGAGTCGACTAACTGTGAGAAACATTCAGCGAGCGATATGATGATGCAGATGAAGACCAGTACACAGAAGAATTCGGTTCGGTCCGCTTTGCAGAATATGTATTGGGCCAGTATTATTAATTTCGCCTTGTTGAAGATTACACTTCTGCCGTGTGGTCTTAAGTACACACAATTTTTTTAATCTAGAGGTTTTCTATCCTTTTGTTCTATATTACTGCACATGTAAATCACAAACAAATGTGAAAAACATTTTGCTAAAAATGCCACTGAAATTTATAAAAACATCAAAACTTACACTTAAGTGGTAGAAATTCTAGTACTTACACTAAGTGGAAGAAATGTCAACTTAAGTGGAACTTTGGCAGCACCTGCAAGTCCTTATGTCAAACTAAGCTGAACTTGGGACTTAAGTTCTAGATGAAAAAGTGGAGCTAAATCTACGGGAATTGTTATGGTATGTTTATAACCTTACTTTTGTCTGTCAATTTTGTTTTGGCGAGCTTTTACTAAAGTTTGGAGGTCATTAACATTCATTTTTACACATTTTTATCAAAATTGAAACCATCAAAAGGCTTCTCTCGAAATGAAATAAATAAATAAATAAAAAAACAAAACTGACCTCCAAAAGTAGGGTTAAATAGACTCCAGAATTGTTGATTTTCGTTACTTTTGAATACTCGTTACTAATTGTTACTCGACTCTACTAAGTAATCATTTTATATATTCGTTACTATCGTTACTTTGATTACTGTAACTGTATTCAATTCATTCATACAATTAGTGCAAAATTCGCGGACTGTTTTGTGACGTATAAAATTACGACACTATAAAAGCACGTCGGGTGTCAATTTGTGACGTATAAAAAAAGTTGTCGCCGATTGTGACACTAAAAAAAAACGTTGTAATCACTCTATTAATTGCTGAGTAATTCAAAAAATATCTGGTAGCAGAACTGTATTTTCCAGCTAGGTAAAACATTGATATGCCCGGTAACTTTTATACAGTGGAGAAGGGGGGGGGGGCGTTAATTCGAAGATTATTTACTTGTAGGTATATTTTTGTTGCCGATATTATGAAAATATTCAATTGAAATTTTTAAAATGCGGGCTAAAATTAAAAAAATAAAGTTAGAAGTTTGAAGACAATTGTTCTGGGTACAACTTTGTTTTAAACATCTAATTACATACAAAGAAATAAATAAAATCTAAAAATAAATAAAAAAAGAGACAAATACTAAAATAATCGAAGGAATCGAAGTAATTAAAGTAACGAAAGTAATCATTTAATTTTCGGATCGGTATTCGTTACTCCGTTATTTGTCGAGTAACAAGTACTCGAGTAACGAATAGTTACTTTTTCAACAACAAGAAACATAAGGGAAATTTTAGACCAGATTTGGCAGAAGAACAAACGACTTCGCTTTAAGGCATCGACATTAAGGTCATTAACTATATATACCTACTAAAGTACAAGCTACAAAATGTAATTTTCCTAACTTCTTAGAAGTATCACGATCTCTATTTTCTAAAAATGAATAAAATCGCAAAAACCTTGTGAATATTAAGGCTTTCTATAATATGTAGGTAATTTCACAAATATTTTGTAAAAATCAAATTACAAAATACAAATAAATAAATATATAAATTTCATATAAAACTTGTGATATTAGAAAAAATAAATATTTTTTCACAAGTTTCGCCCAAAAATATGTGCTAATGCAAGTTCGTTTTAATTTTTGGTATTTTTAGTTTATTAGGCAGTCTGTAGTCGTTTATAGTTTGTGAATATAAATTAAATTAATGTAATTTTATCTGCATATTAAAGAACTAAAATTAAAAATGTATTATGATAATCCTATGTAATTGTGTAATCCTTTCTGTGTGCAACTTTAATTTCGTGCTCTCGACTTCACACGTTGCCTTCGATCTGTCTTTACGCGAGACGACGAAACCTACCCTTCCTTTTAGTCACGTGACTTTAAATTTAACTCTCTCGCATATGATGACATGCCTAAACTAAATCGATCACTACATGAACAGCGTTCGTCTTGTGGACAGTTATTTGGTCGTTCCATCAAACCAAAACCGTTTTAAAACAGTCCTCCTACTGCATGCGCGCGCTTTAGGATTTTTCGAACCGTTCTAGGACCGTCGAAGGGCCTGATGGAACCCTGCTTATGTATGCAACTTACAGAATGCTAATAAGAAACAGAATGACCTTTCATGTTTTAAATCCTCCTTTGATCCGCCACTGAAACAGTGGTCAGTGCGTCACACTACACGTCTTTGTCTGACTGGTTTGTGTAGCGATTGCCGCTCACTCTGTACACTGTTGCGTTGTGTGCGCCAGTCTGTTTGTGCTGTATATTTCTACACTGCTAGACGGTTGTCGAACCTCTGCTCCGATCGAATTGCTACACGTTTTAAATTTTCTGCTTTGTGTAGTGGTTTTATTACTAGAAGTCTGTGATTATTGTCTATCTATTTAATACTAGCAAATTCTGATTCTTGTATCTTGAGTGTGACGTAACAGTGCGTTTTGTCGATATCGGTTGTTGTTGTCTATTTGCCCTTATCGCCGTCGGTCGTGTAGAACTTTGTTTTGGTTATCGTGATCGATTTTTTGTTTTCGGGCAGGTATGGGTCCGCGATTCAATTAGTTCCAACGCTCAATTCGTTAACGATACATTCCAGGATATTAGACATTTTTTTCTACTTTTGTTTGGTTAAGGTAAGTGTTCCTTTCTTTTTGTAATTGGTTAAGGTCTAATGCTCGCTTTTTTAACATGACTGCATGTTCGAGCATTGCATAATGAGCAAGACTTCATTATTTTTTATACATCACACGTAGTTTTTCAAATTCACGAGAAGGTTGAGTCATTAAACGATAATCCAGTTATTTATAATTTTAGAAAAAGTCGTTGTCAAGGTCTTAAAATATATACTTACCTAGGTAAAGTAAAGATTATAATTAAAAAAAAATTCTACCTACCATTGATTTCAAATAATAAAGATTCGTTAACTGTAAGATTCAACATAATCGTACAAAATTTAAACAGTGGGTATATATTTTGAGAATGGGTCAGCTGTCAGCTGAGCATGCGCGTTTTGGAGGATTTTATTAAGGAACCAATAGGTGGTTCCCTTTAAAAACATTACCCACATTACCCTAGTATTTTTCTAACTATCGGGTAATTTTAATTAAATAATAACCTTCGAGTAAAATTAAAAGTTGTAAATAAGGAAACAGATACTTATACTTCCAATAAGTTACATAAAACCTTCCTACTGTAAAACCGTTAACCGTAACTTCTAGATTATTCTTATTTTATAAAATACTGGACGTAATAGGTATAAACTGTGTAACCGTTTAACAATTTTGTCTGTGTTGAAAAATACAGAGGGGAGCTAAATAATTACGAAATCCTTTGAACTAGGACCAAACAAAATATTAAAATATTACCTACATGTGAGTATTTCAAGAAAATAGGTTACAACATTTTCAAAATTCGTACCACCCTATCTTACCCCTTGGTTTATGGCATCAACAATAAATTGCGATGGTGTAGGTATGGTCTGTAGTTTGTTTTCTTTTTGTCTTTATTTATAGGATCCCTTTGAACTTTTTTGAATGTAAGTTTTTTTTATTTTTATAAACTTCAATACGTGTGTATCAGCGGCGTAGCGTGCCTGTAGGGGCGAGGGGGGGCCAACATCGAAAAAGGGCGCCCATCAAATATCTTGCGACCAAAAAAACAAAAAAAGGTCATCATGTCTTTAGTTTTCTTTGCCGCCCTCTTAATTTGCCGTTACCGGCCCTGCTACTTAATCCTCAAGGGGCGCCAGTACCCTCAGGGCGGGGGGGGGGGGGGGGTGCGACGAACCCCCCGCGCCCCCCCCCCCCCCCCCACGCTACGCCACTGGTGTGTATTGACCTTGAGGTTCTATGTACCTATTCTATCTACCTACAATGCAACCCATATTAATTTGTGTATTTCGAATTCGTTGGTGTCTTTTGTATTTATTAGTATTTGATTTTGTTACTGCTGTCATTCCTAGTCAGATGCTTGCTTATGTTTGTAATTTTCATGGTCTGTTGTTAGTGCAACAGGCGCTGTCGCTGTCGTTTTTTAAATATTTATTGCTAAAATATTGCAGAAACCAATAAATATTGCAAATCAGAGGTAGTTCTTAATATCATCGAGTCATTAAACGATAATCCAGTTATTTATAATTTTACAAAAATTTGTTGTTGTATACTTGCCTAAGTAAAGTTTATAATTTAAAAAAATTCTACCTACCATTGATTTGAAATAATAAAGATTCGTTAACTGTAAGATTCAACATAATTGTACAAAATTTAAACAGTGGGTATATATTTTAAGAAATGGTCATCTGTCAGCTGAGCATGCGCGTTTTGGAAGATTTTATTAAGGAACCAATAGGTTTTTCCCTTTAAAAACAATACACACATTACCCTAGTATTTGTCTAACTGTCCCTTCATTTTAATTGAATAATAAAATTCGAGTAAAATTAAAAGTTGTAAATAAGGAAACAGATACTTATACTTCCAATAAAAGCCTTTTTCCTCGAGGTTACTAGTCACTCATTTAAGTTACTCGAAATGACGTCACGGTTACTCGGAGTAACCGCTGTATGACGTCACACAGTCAGCTGTGGATGACATTTCCAATTGTTTGTTTTTGTTTTTACCAGGAGCTTCCGAAATGCAGAAAATAATTCATTTTTTCCACCAATGCATGCCCACCCCGATTCAAAAAACGTATCACGGGACATGGATTTACACCAGTTTTAAATGCAGCGTTACCTGATGCGTTTTTTGAATCGGGGTGGAAACAGGGTGCTCCTTTGGTATTCTGTGGTAAGGCCGCAGTACCACAGAACACCAAATGCAGTACATTTTAAGACTAGTTGCAGTTGAATTGATATATGACCAACTTCAACGGATGTGCTTCATTTTCTACCGTTACCAAACATAATTCGTTGGTAATATATATAGTAAAATCATTGAGTTGTATAACGCCCTGTAGGGTATAGAAGTCAATGATTAAAATCAAACATTTTGAAAAAAAAAACAAAACAAAACGATCTTAACCTCAAAATATTTCAGCAACCACGTCTGCTAGGCTGGTTACACTGTGTGGTTACTCGTGACGTCATAGTTAGTGTTACTCAGCGAAGAAAAACAGAAAACGAGTCACCAGGTTACCTGGTAACTTGTAGTTACTGCGAGGAAAAAGGCTTTAAGTTACATAAAACCTTTCTACTGTAAAACCGTTAACCGTCACTTCTAGATTATTCTAATTTATAAAATACTGGACATAATAGGTATAAACCGTTTTTCCGCTTAATAAGTTTGTCTGTGTTGAAAAAGGGGAGCTAAATAATTACGAAATCCTTTGAACTAGGACCAAACAAAATATTAAAATATTACCTACATGTGAGTATTTCAAGAAAATAGGTTACAACATTTTCAAAATTCGTACCACCGTTTCTTACCCCTTGGTTTATGGCATCAACAATAAATTGCGATGGTGTAGGTATGGTCTTTATTTTGTTTTCTTTTTGTCTTTATTTATAGGATCTCTTTGAACTTTTTTGAATGTAAGTTTTTTTTTATAAACTAATAACATATTTGAGTATACATGCAAATATTCTAAAGCAACGTCAATACGTGTGTATTGACCTTGAGGTTCTATATATTCTATCTACCTACAATGCAACCCATATTAATTTGTGTATTTCGAATTCGTTGGTGTCTTTTGTATTTATTAGCATTTGTTTTTTTTTTATTGCTGTCATTCGTGGTCAGATGCTTGCTTATGTTTGTAATTTTAATGGTCTGTTGTTAGTGCATCAGGCGCTGTTGTTTTTTTAAATCTTAATTGCTAACATATTGCAGAAACCAATAAATATTGCAAATCAGATTGGGGGAGTTCTTAATTTCATCGAATAAGGCAACCGATGCAACCAAATGGGTTATTATAAAGTTCTGATGCTATCAAAATTGGCATAACTTGAAATGTTGTTTAATTATAGTTAAAATCTGTGATAATTCATCTAGTAATTTTATTTTGAGAGTTCCATGGCTTTGCGGCTAAAAAAACGCTAAAACTGCTGTGGTTAATGTAGTTTAAAACGTATTATTCTACGAAAATAAAGCAAAAACTGTTTATTTTATTTTTCTTTTTTTGAACTCCCCCCGCCCAAACTTTTTTCCAGAATTCGCCATTGCAAAAGGACGAGCAAAAAAATAAAACAATAGTCAGGTAAAAAGGTAAAAGGATTTTATCAGATAGTTTTCAAACCCAATAGCTGGCCATATACACACAGGTTGATCCGTCGGTTTGGAACGGCACAGATAAGTCTGACCGTTTTGTCCGCAACGGTTTAAAACTGCTGCAGTCCACTAACACAAAAAAAAATCTTTCGAATCGATCCTTCATATCGGTCTGTGGCAGACATAACCGCGCGTTAGTGGGCGAAAACTCAAGATTTATCTGCCGGTTAAACCAAAACTGTGGAATTTCGTCAAGTCGAAAGTTTTATGCGGCACGGTATTTTAAGCATAGTGTATGTAAAATGTTTCGAGCTAAAAAGAAGCAAGCTCTGTGTATGGGAATGATTATTAATATGGAAATAATGCATAGTGGTGTAAAAAAGAGACGTTTCAAGTGGGTTCAAAGTTATTTGCTTAAGAGGAAACTATTTAGCCATATTAAAAGAGTTAAGAGAAAATGATCCAGATGATTTTAAAAATTATTTAAGAATGGATATTAACACATATGACCTTTTATTAAATTTGGTAAGAGAGATCTTACGAAACAAGATACCCAAATGAGAGATGTCATTGGACCAGAACAGCGATTAAATGCTGCCCTTCGTTTCCTTGCCATGGGAAAATCATATGAAGATCTGAAATTTTCAGTGGGAATTTCTGCACCGGCACTTGGTTATATCATTCCGGAAACATGTGCCATAATATTCAATTAATAAATTAAAATATGAACGGTCTGTTATCCCTGGCACAGTGCAAACCGACAGACAAGTCTGCGCCGGTTAAAATATCGAGCGCGGAACCCACAAGTTTCGCCCGCCGGTCTGAACTCACAGATAAATCTATACCGGCTATAACTGGCGCGTGGAATGTCCACTAATTAAAAGACAAATCCGCCAGTTTGAACCGCGCCGTTCCAAACCGGCGGATCAACCTCTGTGTGTATGGGCAGCTATTGAAAGACAAATCCGCCAGTTTGAACCGCGCCGTTCCGAACCGGCGGATCAACCTCTGTGTGCATGGCCAGCTATTCGATTTCAACGAATTTCAATAATTTATTTAAGAACTTGACATTTGTCGTCGACGAGCTCATCGGTGAATTAACAAACTCGCGCAAGGCCAACTGTTATATTTGACATGGATTAGACTTTGTCATATGTGTTTGTCTTGGCATTTGTTTGTTTTGTAAAACTTGTTCGATTTTTTAATGATTTTTTACATTAAAGTTCATTTAAAATAAAAAATAGCAGTGTTAATCTTTTTAAAACAAAATTACACTACAAAAAAACATTGTAACATGTTGTAATTTTCGTAAACACATCTAAATAAGTTTTAGTTGCCGAATATAAACAAATAGGTGTAGATGAGCCGATTACTTTCCACGCAGAAACAAACACATTCGCTTTTGATTTAAATTTAATTTTTATGTGAGCTAATGAAGCGATTCTGAAAAACTAAAAACAACCTCAAAAGAAAATCAAATATTTATCCAGGGCTACCAAAACGGACGGGCCACGATCCTCCACTCTGTTGACGTCACATCCGGGGCTGATTTTTTTTGATGATCACATCACGACACAGCTGATTGTCTTTAAAATATTGAAGTTGGAATGACGGTTCATGAATATTTTATTTGTTTTTATATAAAGCCGGTTTTAAGATTGTTTTTACTATATTCTTGCAGAACAATTTTTTTTAAATGTATAGTAATCCTTAATTTTTCAGAGCCGCTTCATTAGCTCACACAAAAATTAAATTTAAAGCAGAAACGAATGTGACAAACACAGATGACAAAGTCAAATACATGTCAAATATAACAGTTGGCATGCGGTATATGGCGGGTAATTTAAATTCAAAATAAAAAATGCTAAATCTTGAAGATTTTAACCTTTTAATCATCTTGCGTCCTTACAAAAGTTTGGTAGATTATCGGGATGGTGTCTGAGAATATTTTACTGAAATTTCGCGGACATCTGTAGTGCCATTTTGAAAATATCCTAAAAAAACGTCTGACCTCCCATAAGACCCAATGTAAAAGTCAGCCCCCAGAGAACAGCTGATTTTTTCAGGGTCGTGGCCTCTATTTTTTTGTTGGCTTTGATTTATCAACCGTCATTCCAACTTGAATATTTTAAACACAATGAGCTGTGGCGTGACGTGACCATCAAAAAGAAATTCAGCCTTCGCTGTGACGTCAACAAAGATGTAGATCGTGGCTCGTCCGTTTTGATAGCCCTGACTTGCCCAGTCAAGTGTTTTTTGACGTTATTGGCAGATGAGCTATTGTTTAACTGTCAATTTTTCCTGGGGAAAAAAAGAGTCCCAGGAAGAACGCCTTCGTGGAACTCGGTTTAGTAAATATTGTTGTTATTATTTAAAACATCTGTTATAGAGGCTGGCACAAATTCCTATTTAAAAAATGAATGCTGACAAATTTCTAATAAATGTAATTACGAAAATATATTAACGATTTAAACTTCTAGTTCAAGAGCAAATCTGTTAATAACTTTAAGTTATCCTACTTAATCCCAGTTAAGAGTGTTGATGTAAAATTAGGCAAGTTAAATTAAGTATTTAAAAAAACATAAAACGTTCACAGAAGATAAATAACTATTGATTGAACAAAATATATACATGATCCCGAGGGGTGAACAGCTAATGTGTACACTGATTGTGAAAATCCACAATCTTTTGCTAAGATTGTGAGGGATTGTGTAAAGATTGTGAGGGATTGTGGTAAGATTTTGAAAGATTGTGAAGAACTGTGGTAAGATTGTGAAAGATTGTGAGGGATTGTGAAGGACTGTGGTAAGATTCTGAGGGATTGTGATGGACTGTGGTAAGATTGTGACATATTGTGGGTGATTGGGAGGGATTGTGTAAAGATTGTGAGAAATGTGTACACCGATTGTGAGAACTATTCACTCCTCGCATGATCCCATACAAATGTACTTAATTTTAGGGCCGCACCCAGGAAAAAAATTTTGGGGGGGATAAGAAGGATAAAATAAAGTTTTGAAAAATTTGCGTTTTGTGTTAGGAATTGCACCAAATGTTAATTTATAGTATGTTTTTTATATTTTGCTGACATCCAAACTTTCAATAACGCCATCAACCAAAGTAGTCTGTAAAAAATTTTGCCTAATTTGCAGTTAACTTATCCTGGATTAAAATATATAAACAGAGTACAACGGATCTAATACCTTCCCAAGTAAAATATATTAATATTGAAGAAATAGTCCATGTGTATGCACAAGACATACAACCTTTCGATAGCTTTAGGCGCTGGTTAAACTTTTAACGCATTAAGGATAAAAATGGAAAATAACGCGAGAACCATACAAAATGTCGATTGACACCTTACCTTGCTATTTCTCGGCGGTACAATTTCCATTCACTGGGCGCCCAGGCTTCTACCAGAGTTCTTGAGTTGATCGAAATCACTGTGAGGAGTTGAGGTAACGGATTGGAATGATTTTTGAATTGATTGGCACTAATTGTAATTGATTGAATTGTAGTTTTGGAAAAACCGAGTAAAACACGCCGGTTTCAATATGGAGAAAAACTTTCTATCCGCGCACTTTGCGGTGTCACGTGACAACCTGTATGGTTCAGTGCAACGGATTAATTAATATTTAGGAAAATTAACTAAGTATTATTTGTCTTGCACGTACACCATGTTGGGTGAAAAATATTGCTTTAAAATTGAATTTTTCGTCTCTTTTCAATATCTCGAATAGGTACACAAATTCTGAAAGTAGTTTTAGTTATTACAAAAATAGTTGCAAGAAATTTTATCCTACGCAGAATTTCAATATTTTTTTGGTTTAAAAGTTATATAATTTTTTACACATTGTGCTTGGTTGGAGTCACACTTGTGTTTCTAATCTGAAAAGATATATATTTTAAGATCTGCATTTTGCTAAATAAAAGAAATACTCTGCCAATATAAGGGCCCGTAAGCTCACACTAGGTACTATAGTTATAGTGTACGTGTGAGCTAATATAACTAAAAACTGAAATATACTTTATTCAAATCCAGACTAAATTACCTTTTGTTTGATACCACACAAGCCATGTTTTGACTTGAACTCAAATTTTTGAAATCTACCCCCACCCTTAAAAAAAAACAAAAGCTAAAATGTATTTTGTTAAACTCCGGACTCAATTACCTTTCGTTTGATATCACACACGCCATATTTTCACTTAAACTCTAATTTTTAAAATATACCCCCACCCTTTGTTTTTAAATAAATTAAAATGTATTTTATTTAACTGCAGACTCAATTACCTTTCGTTTGATATCACACACGCCATCTTTTCACATAAACTCTAATTTTTGAAATCTACCCCCACCCTTTTATTTGGTTTGTGTTCGGTGGATTTTGTTCATTTTTAAATGGGACCATCTCGACCCAAGACCCAGCCTAGGTACCAAATTTCATTAAAATCGGCCTAGCGGTTTTTGAGTTATGCGCGTTGGTCGTTACAGACAGACATACAGACAGACAGACAGACAGACAGACAGACAGACGGCGCAACAAAAAAGTTTCAAAATCATCTGAAACGCAAAGATATATAAAAATTTTTGAAATCGGAGCAACTTTTTTTTTCTCGAAAAAATTAGGATCACCATAGCTCACACTACTATAGTATAGAATATGTGTGAGCTAAAATGGCGCCAGCGCGTACAGTCATTCATAAGATCTACTTGTTCTGGGTGTTCTGTTGGTCGAATTTTATAAGCTTTGTTGAACAAGAAATTTTCAATCCACGGGTGAAATGTTACTTTCATTAATTAGAAAAAAATGATGCCCCGATTTTGGCACATGCCTAACGAAAGACGGTTTTCTTAAAAGCTAAATAAGAAATTTAAGAGCAAAACTATTTACTAGATAGCTTCATTGAATAGCTATATCAAATATAAAAAACTAATTAAAAAAAAATAGTTTTTGAGGTTTTGATTAAAAAAAATGTGTGAAAAACTTGAATTGTGAATTTTGTTTTTTACATAATGGATGGAAAAAAAAAACTAAGAAAACATTTTTATTAAACGCGAACATATTGCGTAATTACTAAAAATATTTTGTTTTATTTTTAAATTCCTCTGATACCGTGGAACGTTGGGAGTTAAATGGCTAAAATATGGGCACCTAAGCTCACACTAGGTACTATAGTTATAGTGTACGTGTGAGCTAATATAACTAAAAACTGAAATATATTTTATTCAATTCCAGACTAAATTACCTTTCGTTTGATACCACACAAGCCATGTTTTGAGTTAAACTCTAATTTTTAAAATCTACCTTTTTTTTAAAAAATAAACTGTATTTTGTTTAACTAACACTTAAACTCTAATTTTTGACATCTACCCCCACCCTTTTTTTTTAATAACTTAAAATTCATTTTGTTTAACTTCAGACTTAATTACCTTTCGTTTGATATTACACACGCCATATTTTCACATAAACTCTCATTTTTGAAATCTACCCCCACCCTTTTATTTGGCGTGCGTTCGGTGGATTTCGTTCATTTTTAAATGGGACCACCACGGCCCAAGACCCAGCCTAGGTACCAAATTTCATTTAAATCGGACAAGCGGTTTTTGTAGTAGTAGTAGTATTTATTTCCAACTTGTACAAAATAGAGGTACAAAAGAAGCTCTAAAAAGCTGTCTGGAAAGATTATTTTTTTAACTTCTTAAAAATTAAAATGCCCAAACTAAGTAATACACATAAACAGTCTAAAAATTTGAAAAAATAAAACAAAATAATAAAACAGTAGGCTGGGTCACACAAATATACCTAGGACAACTTAAGAATAGAATATATCAGGTTAAAAATTACAGTGTCTAATAAAGTTTAAGTTAAAATTCATGGTTAAAAAATTCATCTATGTTATAATAATTTGAGTTATGCTGGTTGGTCGTAACAGACAGACAGACAGATGGCGAGACAAAAAAGTTTCAAAATCATCTGAAACGCAAAGATATATAAAAAAATTTGAAATCGGAGTAACTTTTTTTTTCTCGAAAAAATTAGGATCACCATAGCTCACACTACTATAGTATATAATTTTTTCGAGAAAAAAAAAGTTGCTCCGATTTCAAAATTTTTTATATATCTTTGCGTTTCAGATGATTTTGAAACTTTTTTGTTGCGCCGTCTGTCTGTCTGTCTGTCTGTCTGTCTGTCTGTCTGTCTGTCTGTCTGTCTGTCTGTCTGTCTGTCTGTCTGTCTGTCTGTCTGTCTGTCTGTCTGTCTGTCTGTCTGTCTGTCGCGCATAACTCAAAAACCGCTAGGCCGATTTTAATGAAATTTGGTACCTAGGCTGGGTCTTGGGTCGAGATGGTCCCATTTAAAAATGAACAAAATCCACCGAACACAAACCAAATAAAAGGGTGGGGGTAGATTTCAAAAATTAGAGAGTATGTGAAAAGATGGCGTCTGTGATATCAAACGAAAGGTAATTGAGTCTGCAGTTAAATAAAATACATTTTAATTTATTTAAAAACAAAGGGTGGGGGTATATTTTAAAAATTAGAGTTTAAATGAAAATATGGCGTGAAATCAAACGAAAGGTAATTGAGTCCGGAGTTTAACAAAATACATTTTAGCTTTTGTTTTTTTTAAGGGTGGGGGTAGATTTCAAAAATTTGACTTTAAGTCAAAACATGGTTTGTGTGGTATCAAACAAAAGGTAATTTAGTCTGGAGTTGAATAAAATATATTTTAGTTTTTAGTTATATTAGCTCACACGTACACTATAATTATAGTACCTAGTGTGAGCTTAGGGGCCCATATATTGGCAGAGTATTTTTGAGATTACGCCGAAAATGTGTTATTTGGGTGTATTTATTAATCTTAGCAATATTTTTGATCTATCCTAGCAATATCGTCGTGATGTCTGTCTGTGTGTGTGTGTATTTTTTTTCTTTCCGTAACACTAAACGTAACTAAAATTTTCTGGAAAAATAGTGTTGAACACTCTAGCGAGCTGATTATGATTTGAAACTTAAAAAATTTTAAAAATGCTAACTACGGAACATCGCATCAATATGGGCTTTTCGGAATATAGTAGACTACATTTGGCTCAATAAATTGTGTTGTAACCAAAAACTTCGTAGGAGCTTTAGTTTCTGAGATATTTACAAAAACTGTTTTCAAGGCTAGCTAGGAAGGTATAAGATCTGTCATAGATTCATTTATTTTACTTACTAAATGTATAAAGTAATAAAAAACTTGAAGGTATTTTTTGAAAATTTTTATTGGGTCGGTAGTTCTTTAAATTTTAGTTGAAGTTGTAAGTATTAATTGATTTTTTCTCGTAAAATTGAGAAAGCTTAACGGCATCGCATCGGTACCGCTCGCTGATCCATCTTGTGCAGTATTTATGTGCGTAATTATTGACTGATGGCATTTCTTATTGGTGAAATTACTTGGTTTATTTCGACATATAAATCTTATGGGAGTGTACCGTTTTTTATTTCATTTTACGCATTTTCTCTTTCTCTAATGATTGTAGATAAGAAGTTAATACTTAGGTCGAATCAATAATTTGGAGTTTTCGAATAACTCTGTGCCAAAAAATGTATTAGTCAGATAAACTAAAAATAAAAAAAGGCTTGATATTTAGTTTGTTCCCTGACATGTTTAATTAATTGTAATCTCGTGTATTGGGAGTAAAGAAAACAACCAATTTTTCTTATGGCGTTTTTTTTTTCAATTTTTTATAAACAAAATGTTTTGTTAATAACTTAAGCTACATAAAACTAGACTCACTCGGAAATCATGGTTGAAATAATGCCGAATATTAAGGCATTATTCACAACGTTCTACGTCTTCCGAT
The DNA here is from genome assembly GCA_963576565.1 of Aspidapion aeneum. Taxonomy (NCBI): domain Eukaryota; kingdom Metazoa; phylum Arthropoda; class Insecta; order Coleoptera; family Brentidae; genus Aspidapion; species Aspidapion aeneum. Next base: position 3,474,378 of record OY755042.1, on the reverse strand, counting down.
ACCCAATCTCCACTCGTTTCTGTTTGCTCATAATTCATCATCTAGGCCTCTTATTCTTATTTCACTGTCTATTCCTTCTCTCCAGCTTCTCCTTGGCCGTCCTCGTTTCCTTCGGCCAGTTGGTTTCCATTGTAGTATTTGTTTAGGTAGTCTTTCATCATTCATTCTTTGTACATGTCCGTACCACACTAGTTGTTTTGTTCTTATATCTTCCACTAAAGTACGTTCACCCACTGTCATAATTTCTCTTATTCTTTGATTTGTAACTCTTTCTCTTTTTAATTTCCCTGCTGCTCTTCTCCAATAGTCCATCTCCGTAGCGGAAAGCATTTTTTTCTGTTCTATCCTTGATTGGCCGTACTTCTGAGCCGTATGTAATAATACTTTTTACAATGGTGTTATATATAAGCTTTTTGTTATGTTTTGATATACTTTGGTCCCAAATTATTCCATTTAATAGTTATTGCTTTTCTTCCTTGTATGTTTCGATCTTTTATAGCTTTGTCTAGTGTTCCGTCAGCTGTAATTTTTAGACCTAAGTATTTATACTCATCACAGGACTGAATTCGCTGCCCGGTATTTAAGATTAGATCCTGTGTCATTCCACCGATACACATATACTCTGTCTTATTGAGATTAACCTCTAGTCCCCACTTATTGTACTCTTCTATTAGTTTTTGTGTCATATATTCGAGGTCGTCATAATCCTGAGCCATTATTAAGGCACTACTACTACAAAAAACTACACGGTCAAATTAAAAGTTTTTTTTTTTGCTTAACAATTGTTAGTTGAAACACTTTGTTTGAAACTCGTAGACAATAATTGTGTAGAAACAAAATTTCGGACTTCCATTATCTTTATTTATTTTAAATATGACGTTTCGGTTAGTAGGTATCTCTAACCGTTGTTAGTTAATAAAAGTTTTGGCGGGAAATTTATAGTTTTTTTTTGTTTTGTAGGTTATGTTGCTGTTTACAATTTCATTTTGGCATCGTTGAATATAAATATTTAACGTTGCCAAGTGTATTGATTGTCTGTAACATGCTATGTTATTATTTATATTGTACAAAAAAATACTACTTTGAGTAAAAATAAAACAAATCGTGTTTCTTTACTCCCTATACCCGAGATGACAACTAATTAAAAAAGGCTTGGTTGTAAACTAAAATTGCAGATATACGCAAATTATAATAATAATAATAATAAATTAGAACTTAAAAAATAATTTTTTTTTAAATAAATAAATAAATAAAACATAAGCCAATTATTAGCAATGGACCGTCTGGCTATTCGTTCTCTTCCTTTAAATGCTAGAATCTAACAGAGCGTTTAACTAAGAAACGTAAAAAATAATGCATTTTCATTGTTTTATTAACCATTAATAAGCTGTCTCCCGAGGTAGGTTCTTTAGTTAAAAAATACTCTGCCAATATATGGGCCCCTAAGCTCACACTAGGTACTATAGTTATAGTGTACGTGCGAGCTAATAGAACTAAAACCTAAAATATATCTTATTCAACTCCAGACTAAATTACCTTTAGTTTGATACCACACAAGCCATGTTTTGACTTAAACTGAAATTTTTGAAATCTACCTCCACCCTTAAAAAAACAAGAACTAAAATGTATTTTGTTTAACTCCGGACTTAATTACCTTTCGTTTGATATCACACACGCCATATTTTCACATAAACTCTAATTTTTGAAATCTTCCCCTACCCTTTTATTTGGCTTGTGTTCGGTGGATTTTGTTCATTTTTAAATGGGACCATCTCGACCCAAGACCCAGCCTAGGTACCAAATTTCATTAAAATCGGCCTAGCGGTTTTTGAGTTATGCGCGTTGGTCGTTACAGACAGACAGACAGACGGCGCAACAAAAAAGTTTCAAAATCATCTGAAACGCAAAGATATATAAAAATTTTTGAAATCGGAGCAACTTTTTTTTTCTCGAAAAAATTAGGATCACCATAGCTCACACTACTATAGTATAGTATATGTGTGAGCTAAAAACTTTTCCGAACTACAGTCGAACCTCTCTAACTCGAACCTCTATAACTCGAACCTCTCTATTACTCGAACCTTTTACTATGTCCCTGCACTTTTTATATGTATTTAAACCCCTTTAACTCGAATTTCTATAACTCGAACTCTCCATAACTTGAACTGTTTTGGTTGTCCCTTTAGGTTCGAGTTATAGAGATTCGACTGTAATAAGTACCTTTTATTTTGAAATGTGTATTAAAGAAATTGACTATACTTTTACATCAATTATTTTTACGGAATACAATTTCGCGTACTTGGCTTTTTTTTACATGAAATGTTTTTATCGGTCTGCCCAATTTCAGCTTTGTAGCATGTCTGGAAGTACAGTAGAATTTTGATGATCTATACTTGAGTGAGTGGCAAATTCGACGTTTTTTAAAATTCCGTAACTACTTTACTGCTCATGAAACCCCATGAAGCTTGGAGGCATTGTTAACTTTGTCATGGTTTACAAGTGTGCAAAGGTTAAGTGTCGACACAGTGTTGCCAGACTTTTCTGACAACTTTCCTTTAACTAAATGACAAAAACCGCAGCCTTCGTAAACTAACGAGCCACGAACCAGAAGAAACGGCAACACAGCCTGGAGGCCCTTCATTTTCGTTCACGTGCGTCGCCCACCACGCTAGTTACTAGCCGTTTCTGCGCAGATAATGTTTTTTTTAAACTTTTAGTATATTTAAAATCGCGTTACCAAATAAAAAAACTGTTCTGGTTTTAGTCAGATGTGTGGTGAACTTAAAATTATATTACCTACCTAATAAAAGCTATGTAAAAAAGACATTTTGTACACCGGTAATAAGTGAGGTTAGATGTTTGTTTTTGTTTGGAATTTTTGTATTGTTTTGTTTTTTCTTTTTAAATTTTAAAATGCCGCGAAAGTGTTGTGTACCCGGTTGCAAAAGTAACTATGCATCTGTGGTTAATGAAGAGGGCCACCAAACAACTAACGCTTCCCAAAAGAAAATGACTTAAAAAATGCTTGGCTTCGGGCCATTCACAGAGAAGATTATGTTGTGACTGCATGTTCAGTGGTTTGTTGGAAACATTTTGACAAAAGTGACGTTGTTAGAACCGAGATAATTAGGGATAAAGAGGGAGTACAAAAGGAGGTGCCACTAACATTCCCTAAGTTAAACAATGGGGCAATACCTCGGCTATTTGAATCTCAACCCGAGTATATGTCAAACCCCAAACCTCCAGTAAGAGAAAATCCTGACGACAGGCGAAAAAAAATTGAAGAAAGGGAGGGTATGGAAATATATATAAATATATATTGTGTTTATAGACTCGAAAAAGCTTTCGATAGCATTGAGCACTGGGCAGTAAAAGATCTTTAATTAATAGCCGAATAGATCACAGATATACAGACTTAATAGCCAATATATTTAGTGAAGCAACAACATTAATCAAAATCCACAGAGGAACCAAGCCAATCCTCATAAGAAGAGGTGTCAGAGTGACACAATATTCCCTAAATTATTTAACCAGGCCCTAGAAGATGTTTTTAAAAGCTTAGATTAGGAAGAAATAGGCATCAAAGTAAACGGACAATTCTGAACCACCAAGATATGCTGATAATATCAATCAATCTAAAAGAAAATAGAACAAGTAGAGGAATATATAGGACCTGGGACAAATTATTAAACTGAAAAAAGAAAAGCAAACAGCTGAAATCAAGAGACGAGTAAGATTGGCCTGGACAGCATTCGGTAAATTAAGCAATATATTAAGAAATAAAAAATATCCTCAGTACCTCAAAACGGAAGTGTATAACCAATGTATCCTTCCTGTACTTACCTATGAATCCCAGACCTGGACACTTACAAAATCAAACATGGATAAGGTAACAAAAGCCCAAAGATCAATGGAAAGACAAATGTTACATGTAAAGCTAACAGGTAGAAAAAGGAATGAATTGATAAGAAATAAAACAAAAGTAAGGGATGTCAGAGCAGAAGTAGCAAAATTAAAATGGAAATTTGCCGGTCATATTATCAGACAGAAAGACGATTGATGGAACAAATGTATTGTAAACTGGAGAACTTGGCCAAAGATGGATTGACGAAGGCTAAATAGAATAGATAGAAAAAAAGGTAAGTTCATTTAAAGTTTAAATTAACATGTTACCACTTAAACTAGATTCATAGTTCTGTAAAGTAAGCAGTCAGACATAAGAAACTATCCCACAAACATCCTGTTGTTCAAACTTGACAGTAATAACTTAGCAGTAAGAAAGGAACCATTTTTATTTCTTACTGCTCACTTCATACTGCTTACTTCACGGTACTATGAATCGAACTTTAGGGTTGTTCTCACAAATTGTTTAAAAGTAATTTCTCTTCTGTTTATTCTAGGTTTTGTTACATATTTTTTAACATGAATAATAGCCACTGATATTGATTTCCAAATGTTTTGTTTGTTTTAAAAATTAAATGTAACACGCCTAAACACAGTTTATTAGTTTTTACAAAAAAAAAATACAAAATCGCCAAACTACAATCAAAACAAATAGCAGATGTTTATATCTCCCATGTAAATATCGGCCTCCCAGCCGGCCAATTTGCGATGTTGCCTTTTCTGATTCGTGGCTCGTTAGTTTACGAAGGCTGCGCAAAAACCCTTAAAATCCTTCAAAGCAGTAACGGGTGGGTGGTCAACACAAAACCAAAAAAAAAGTTTATACCATGAACAATTTTTTTAAATAAAAATGGATACAAAAACCAACCAAATAAAAGATTTATAACTTAAATTATAAAATCCCAAATTAAAAATAAAGTATTCAAATTCATCTACATAAGTTAACTTTGGTAAAATTATTGTAATATTTGCAAAATATATAACTTTGCCTCAATATAGTCAAAATACTTCAAATTCAGATAAAAACCTTCAATCCTTCAATAGTCAAAATTTTTGTTCAAAACCCTTATATTGAAAGAGAACCTTCAAATCTGGCCACACTGTTCCAAAGTAGAGTTTTAGATAGGTCAAATATGGACTGAAATGTTTCAAGAAAAGGTGGTACAGCAGTGTGCGCGAACTTGGCAGAGTACTGCCGAAATTAAGTGAGATGTAGGCTAAGAGTCGAGTTTTTAGGTGAATTGCTCTTAAGACAACCGAAATGAATTAAAAAATATATATTTTACAATTACATTTGTATTAACCACACAGTAAATTGAAACAAAAATTGATGATCCGCAAATTTAAGGAGTGTAAGCAATAATAGAATAAATGCTATAAGATAATAATTGCAATATAATAGTCAACCTACACCTTTGGGCTAAGAAAAATCCATTAAAAATAATTCCGAAAAGAGAGTTCATTATTAAACTCTAATAGTAGTGGCCCTACCTTAATATAACGATATGTTATTAAAGAAAGGTATAATAAAAAAGCTTGTGACACAGAAAGTCTTATAAGGCTTTGAAGTAAAGAACCAGAGATGGTATGAGATAATTTTCTTGTAGAGGAGAGTGGGGCAAAGTGGAATAAAATTTCGTTTTTTCTAAATATGTCCAATTTTAATGAAAATTAAAAAAAAAAACTACGTTAAAAGATGGTTGTATATCCAAAAAAAAGGACATAAATACCAGAACTTAAAGCTTAGAAACAATGGATATATAAATATTTAAAAAAATTATGTTTTTTATTCCGCTTTACCCCACATAAGTGGAACAGTAGGTGGGGTAAAGTGGAACATATGACAATTATCTCTTATATTTACAAGTTCTTGTTCCTCTTCAGTCGTAAAACATCTTTCAAATCTTACCCAACACTGTAGCAGAAGCCTCTTGAGCGTCGGAGTTAGTTTTGGCCCTCCGATATGTCGTTTGCGATCATTGGAAGTTGTCGCCGCTGCATGGTAACTTAAACTGCTAAAACTGCATCTACCATATCTTCTTTCTCCAAGGACGTTGCTTTGATGTTATTATGTAGTTTCTCACCATCTATAATAAAAAAAATGGGTGGGGCAAAGTGGAATGCATCACATATTTGGCATTTTTCTTCACGATACTATTTTGAACTTTTGAAAAAATACTTTTACACCATATTACTACCTCACAATAAGGCATAATACAGTTTGTTTATTAATTAAAATTTTGCAATTTATTATAATTTGGTGGGGTAAAGTGGAATGGCACTCGTTCCACTTTGCCCCATTTGACAATTTTTTAAAAAATATTGATTTAAAAAATAAATTGTTGGTTTTTAGGAATAAAAATACTCACTTAGCCACAACATCAGAGGAAAAAGCCAATATGCTGGCCAAAATCTTTTCCTCCAACTCAAACCTCACAGTGCCAAATGGAAAAACTCCACCGTTCATTGAAAGGGTTTCCCACAGTATGCCAGAGGTACCCTTTTGTCACAGAGAAATACGAAAATCCCTTAAAAAGTTGGATACAAACAAAGCAATGGGCCCAGATGGCATTCCCGCGATAGTACTCAAAAATTGTGCTAGCGAACTCACCCCAACTTTCGCAAAATTATTCAATTTATTTTATAGGCAAGGAGTATATCCATCATCATGGGAGTCTGCCGCAGTACAACCCATTCCAAAGAAAGGAAAAAAGACAGATCCGTTAAACTATAGACCAATTGCTCTACTTCCGGTGATATCAAAAGTAATGGAAAGAGTTGTGAACAATCACCTAACCAAGTACTTGGAAAAGTACAAAATTATCAACGACAAGCAATACGGATTTCGAAACTATAGGTCAACTGGCGATTTACTTACATACGTCACTCACTTATGGCAAAAAGCGATTGAGTTGCGAGGTGAAACAAGAACAATTGCCTGAGATATATCTAAAGCATTCGATAAAGTCTGGCATGAAAATCTGCTCAACAAGCTCAAAGCAACGGGATTGTCGCCGAGACTTTGCACTTGGTTTGAAAGTTACCTTAAGGATAGATCCATTTATGTTGCACTGGATGGCCGGAACTCCAACTCTTACCAAATAAATGCTGGTGTGCCACAGGGAGCAATCCTTTCGCCAACACTTTTTCTGATTTACATAAATGACCTCATGATAAAACAGTAAATCCACTTTATTGCTTTGCAGATGATGGCAATGTAGTCTCCTCAGTCATACCACCCACATGTCTCTCCGCACGTGAATTCCATTACCTTAGACTAACTGAAATATCACAGATAAATAACGACTTGGAGATAATAGAGGACTGGGGCAACAAAAACCTTGTACAGTTCAACGCGCAGAAAACCCAAGCAGCCCTGTTTTCAAAAAAGACCAGCACCGGTGAGCCAAACATCATGCTATCTGGAAGTGCTGTCGCATTGCAGAGCCAGTTGAACATCTTAGGAGTCACTGCGGAGACCAACATGTCTTGGCACAGTCACGTGGCAGATATAGCTAAAAGGGCGTCCCAAAAGCTTGGGGTGCTATTTCGTACAAGACATCTGTATACACCAAGCCAACTGCTGACACTCTACAAAGCCCAGATTCGACCAACTATGGAGTACTGCTCACATATATGGAGTGCGGCACCCAAACATACCTTAATGCTTTTGAACACCGTGCAAAAACGAGCTATCAAGCTGATCAATGACCCCACACTTACCCGTAGCTTGGATAGTCTCGAACATCGAAGAACTGTGGGCGATCTATCTCTCTTCTACAGGTATTATCACGGAAAATGCTCTGAAGAGTTGGCACGTATGATTCCCCCGGGAGTAGCACCTACTAGGCGAACACGTCAAACAGACGGTAACCATCAATTTATTGTCAAAATAGAGGCACCAAGAACCTCATTATATCAGAATTCATATCTCTGGAGAACAGCATCGCTGTGGAATAAACTCCCTGCGACAGTTTTCCCTGCAGGTTACAACCTGAACCGTTTCAAAACCAACACACACCAACATTTCCGCGCACTTGCCGCTTCTCGAGCGTGATAGGGATCTCCTTGCGAGTGCGCATACCCGTAAAAAAAAAAAATTACACAATCAAAGAGTTAAATACAGGGTGTTCCAACTAAAAGGTAACAGACGTGTTTTTTGGTATTTTTTGTGTGAATTTGGAGAAACGCTTGGACCCGTCGATTTTATTTGCGAGGGGGACACCTTTTGGCTATCTTAAAATTTTTGTAGCGCGCACCATCTTCGAGGGGTATACTTTACCCCTATATTTTGAATAGGGAAAGTGGGTCTAGTGATACCTTCTTTTGAAGTTCTCTTGAATATCTTTAAAACCGTGTAAAAATTTCGAAAATCAATAGATCAGTTTTTGAGATATTTGCTTTCAAATTTTCAAATTTTACATGGAATGAATTAATAAAAATCAAATCCGAAAAATATAAAATTCTGATTAAATTTGTATTTTATCAGTCCATGTTAAATTTGAAAGTTTGAAGGCAATTATCTCAAACACTAATAGATAGATTTTTGACATTCAAGAGGCCTTCAAAACAAGGTATCACTAGACCCACTTTCCCTATTCAAAATATAGGGGTAAAGTATACCATTCGAAGATGGTGAGTGCTACAAAAATTTCAAGATAGCCAAAAGGTCCCCCCCAGCAAACAAAATCGACGTGTCCGAGCGTTTCTCCAAATTCACACAAAAAAATACCAAAAAACACGTCTGTTACCTTTTAGTTGGAACACCCTGTTTATTCCCTTACCTTGCAAAAAACTAATGACTACATCTAAATCATAAAACAGCAAGTAGTGCCTATAACAATTTATATCTGGTGTATTTTAAACTAATAATATCCGTTTTTCCACCTGTCGTGATTGACACTCAACTAGTTGTCTGAGCGGGTTCCCGGCTTGGAGGGAAAGAAATCATCGGTACCATGGCCGTAGTCAGGGTCTTGTTCAGGGTGGGGCAAGAAAGCAAAAAAATGTACAATCAAATAACGTAAACTTAATTTAATATTAACTTGCGAGGATTGCGAATAAACTTTGATAAAACGTCTTACTAAATGAGCTAAAGCCAAGATGGGGCAGGTGACAAGCCAGGGTGGGGCAAGTGCCCCACCCTGCCCAACCATGACTTTCAGTTTTTGGAGGGTTAGAATTTCTTCTGCGCGGTATATCCGATTCCGCTTTGCCCCACTCTCCCCTACATGTTTTCAATAAACCCCGTTGCTTTCTCCATTTTTGTCTGGCAAATTAAAATGTCTCATTGATTTATTTCTTTTATTTGGTTTTCCTTGTGTGCAGACCGTTGTTTTCCTTACAAGAATTGCGGATATTTCCTTATACAACTTTCTATTGATTGTATCGTATGTGCGTATATACACTAGGGTGTTTATTTTTAAAATTTTGTGTGCATTCGAATTCTGTCAGTAACCTTGATTAGTATAATGAAATTTTGAAAACGGACATTTTTGAAGTGTAAACTTCTTTAGGCGCGTTAAGCCGTTTTTGTGGGTAGTGAATTGAACTGAGCCGTCAGGCTCGGCTATGTAACGCTCATTCGGGTGAAGTCGGCTCGAGTCGACTAACTATGAGAGGAACATTCAGCGAGCGATATGATGATGCAGATGAAGGCCAGTACAGAGAAGAGTTCGGTTCGGTCCGCTTTGCAGAATATGTTATAGGCCAATATTATTAATTTGGCCTTGTTGAAGTTTACACTTCTGCCGTGTGGTCTTAAAGCCACACAATAATTTTTAGCTCACACATATACTATAGTAGTGTGTTTAGCTCACACATATACTATACTATAGTAGTGTGAGCTATGGTGATCCTAATTTTTTCGAGAAAAAAAAAGTTGCTCCGATTTCAAAAAATTTTATATATCTTTGCGTTTCAGATGATTTTGAAACTTTTTTGTTGCGCCGTCTGTCTGTCTGTCTGTCTGTCTGTCTGTCTGTCTGTCTGTCTGTCTGTCTGTCTGTCTGTCTGTCTGTCTGTCTGTCTGTCTGTCTGTCTGTCTGTCTGTCTGTCTGTCTGTCTGTCTGTCTGTCTGTCTGTCTGTCTGTCTGTCTGTCTGTCTGTCTGTCTGTCTGTCTGTCTGTCTGTCTGTCTGTCTGTCTGTCTGTCTGTCTGTCTGTCTGTCTGTCTGTCTGTCTGTCTGTCTGTCTGTCTGTCTGTCTGTCTGTCTGTCTGTCTGTCTGTCTGTCTGTCTGTCTGTCTGTCTCTCTGTCTGTCTGTCTGTCTGTCTGTCTGTAACGACCAACGCGCATAACTCAAAAACCGCTTGGCCGAATTTAATGAAATTTGGTACCTAGGCTGGGTCTTGGGTCGAGATGGTCCCATTTAAAAATGCACAAAATCTACCAAACACAAACCAAATAAAAGGGTTAGATTTCAAAAATTAGAGTTTATGTGAAAATATGGCGTGTGTGATATCAAACGAAAGGTAATTGAGTCCGGAGTTTAACAAAATACATTATAGTTTTTGTTTTTTTTTAAGGGTGGGGGTAGATTTCAAAAATTTGAGTTTAAGTCAAAACATGGCTTGTGTGGTATCAAACAAAAGGTAATTTAGTCTGGGGTTGAATAAAATATATTTCAGTTTTTAGTTATATTAGCTCACACGTACACTATAACTATAGTACCTAGTGTGAGCTTAGGGGCCCATATATTGGCAGAGTATTTTTTTCGGCTGTAGTTTTTTTACCCTTTGTTTGTTTTTTTACCCTTTGTTGGTCTCTAAAAAAGCTAAGGCTTGAGACTACCCTACTTTTTGGTCAAAATTGGCTTGAGACTATCCTACTTTTTTGTCAAAATTTACATTTCTATGATGCATGATTTTAAAATATAACAAATTTTTTGTGCGCCACTGTACTTGATTTTAAACATTGAACAAATAGCCACGTTTTTGCCGTGCACAAAAAGGTATCAACTGAAAAATTTGGTTAAGAAATAATAAAGTTGTACCTTGTAGGTGCTGATTGAATTCTTTGTGTAATTTAGGTCAAATAAATGGTTCTTGTTGTTCTACTGTGGATTTATCAAAGACTATTCAATTTCTACGGTAAGAAACTTCCCAACAAACAATTAAAGTTGTAACGACGAAACCCCAACTAGAAAGAATTTCTTAAAAGTAACCGCAATGTACTCCCGCTACGTCTCAGTATACCATACAGCGACGTTATAATTCCCTAAGTGGGGAACCAACTTCTGGTTATAACTACTTGGTCAAGTGTTTAAAGTCACTGTAGTAACAACTACACTACTACGTCGTAGCCAGGTATCTACTACGTCGTAGAGGCTGTTTTTTTTCCGTAATGGCATAAAAGTTGCGATGTAGTTGCAAATAATATAATCGTTTCTTTTTGGTAGAATTGTTACACAATATGGTGGACACAACAGTAAACAGACTCGCTTAGTTTTTTTGTTTGGTTATGGTTATAATATGAACTATGTTATCCAAAAGTGTGAGAATTTACGAGCAGAGGATCAAAATTCGAGTGCGACGCAAAGTTTTTTGTATAACATGCATTATATATATTGCAAAAAACCGGTGCGCCCGTAAAATTGAGCCGTTTTCTGGTAGCTGATGGAATTTTTGTGTTGTGATTTTGGAGGTTATGTTTTCATAATCGACAGTTACCTCCAACAAATGGTGCTTAAGAAGAGCATTTTTGGTAAGCTTCAACTAATTTGTTTATAAAATAGTATGGCTCTTTAATATGAGCTCATAAAACGACAACAAAAATATTAAATTTTCTTTCTTACATAAAAACATGGCGTCCCAAACTATATTCCCTGATAGTCGAAAAGGTTACTTGAAAGTAGTTGCGGCTTTAAAGTTGATACAAAAAGTTATTTTGTCTACATTGTTACATCAGATGTTACTATGATGACACAAACTTTTGTGGTAAAAATTAAAGTTATAATGTAGTTGTCGGATACACTTGTTTGGGACTCCAATGAAGCTTAACTTTCTAGTGGTAATTAAGTAGGATATAAAAGTCAGGGCGACTACGAAATAACGACTAAAAAGAAAGTAAAACTTTAGCAACGTCCTATTGTGGTAGAGAAGACTATCAGAATCGACTATCAAGAAACAATCCTATGAAGTAGTTTAGAGGGTCGTTTTTACGAAACATCTACTATTTCCTGATACTAAATAGTTGTTAGAACTAAAAAGTAACAAATTTTGGTTGGGATCACCACATTTCTACTATAAGAAAGTAGCAAAGCCTTTAGAACATGTAGTCGCTACTATAAATGTTAGTTGGGTTTGCAAAAAGATTGGGCTTTTAACTCAATTTTTAGTTTTGGTAAAATTGTTTGATTTTTGTTATTTTGGTCTCTATCGGAAGCTAAGGCATGAGACTATCCGACTCTTTTGTAAAAATTGACATTTCGATAAAATCTAAGATGACGCATGATTTTAAAATGTAGCAAATTTTTTGTGCGCCACTGTACTTGATTTTAAACATTGAACAAATAGCCACGTTTTTGCCGTACACAAAAAGGTATCAACTGAAAAAATTGGTTAAGAAATAATAAAGTTGTACCTTATAGGTCCTGATTTAATTCTTTGTGTAATTTAGGTCAAATAAATGGTTTTTGTTGTTCTACTGTTGATTTATCAAAGACTATTCAATTTGTACGGTAAGAAACTTTGCAAAAAGATTGGGCTTTTAACTCAATTTTTAGTTTTGGTAAAATCCAAGATGGCGCATTCTTTAAAATTTTAATATTTTTAACTCACAAATACTGACAAGAAAACTACGTCTTTGCCCTTTAGAAGGACATCACTTGTAAAAATTGAATAAGAACTAAAAAATTTTAATCCTATCAAAAGAGGTACTGTTTTAAACTTTTGAAAGGCATGAAAAAAAACTAATGAAAAATAACATCAAGTTAGAGTTGACATTTGGATGTCAATATAAAATAACAAACAATTGCGTTGGCATGACATTTTTCCTAAAAAGTAATGTTGAACATTACTTGTACGGCAAAGACGTAGCTTTTTGGTCAAGGTTTAATATAGAGTACAGTGGCGCACAAAAAAATTTGGCAGGGGTCCGAAAATTGCCTAAATTCTAAAATCATGCGCGAATTTTATAGAAATGTCAATTTTGACAAAAAAGTCGTATGATGGTGGTGACGTTATAAATTATGGGGGGGGGATGAAATTTATATTGCAAGGAAAATGAGATAAAAAAACTTACCTAAACAATTTTATTTAAGCATTTTACAAACAAGCAGCTACTTGGCGTAGTTTTTCGTTTATTTGTTTATAGAGGTCTATTTGCCCTTCTTTTATATGCGCAAAGTGCTCGAATTAGCACCAGTTTCAGACTCATCATGTTTTTAATTTTATCTCGGGTAGGCAACCCCTTTCCGCCTTTATCGTATGTACGCCACTGAAAGTATGTTTGTTTTCCTCGAAATTTAAATTATTTTACGAGAATAACTGGCTAATCGCCATTCCATTGGATCAATTAACGCTTTTGCAGACGCATCGATAAGTGAATCATGACCTGAAAAAAATCTGTTAAACCAACGATCGTTTTTTTAGTGGGCAACAGGCGATCTGCTTTTTTAAAATAAATATTAGGTTGTGGACTTTAAAAATACAGCCAGTATTACCTAGTCCAACGAGGTTGAATAGGGAAGAGCCGCTGCATCAATTCAGTCTGCCTAGCAAAAGTGGTTGCACTAGGCGGAGCCTATCTTGGCACCAATATGGCGCTGATCCCAGAGCCGGACTACAGTAATTAAGAGATTCCTACATATAAAATATACGCTTTATTACGACTGTCAATAAGAATGCCAAAATATCTAGATTTAAATTACTAAATATAAACTATCTCAGTTCCTGGAAGCTTTGCAATATAACAAGCATAATAAGCTTAATTATGATTAAAAAATATTAAAAAGCTACCAAAAAAAGAATATTACTTGCAGCGGAGGGTCCAGGGAGCAAAAGCCTACCGCCAAGAATTTTTTTTTGCACGCAAAATAGGTGAAATGTTTGGATAAAAGCGTTTTTTTAGTATTATTATTATTATTATTAAAATTGTACCATTTAGACATACTGGTATATATTTATGCTGAACAACGAACCTGTACAATTTTTCGCCTGCGGTGCCAATGGTGACACAAGTACCTACGTACCGGTCAAAATGTTAAAAAATATGAAAAAAAGTAAAAATCAGGAATGAACAGTGACAGATCAAAGATCAGAAATTAAAAGGGAAAGATTGGGGATAAAAAGTAAAAATTAAGGATAAAAAGTGACAGTTTAAAGATAAAAAGTAAAAAGCCCTAAGAAAACCTAAAAAATCCAAAAAAGTCTAAAAAAATGTGTATAAACGTTGCAATAATTGTCTTTTTAACCCTTGACAATGGTAGCCCTCGCAACGCTCGTGGTACAAACTTTTCACCTCTGGATAGAAAATGCCCAGCTTATCTCTTGGTATATAATATAGCCATTACCAAGACAGGAAAAGCACTTCTAAATCCGCTATTCAATTTTGATAAAAAATTTGGTGTATATTGTACAGGGTGTTCTCTGGATTACTACCATTGCATTAAAGTCGGTGTAACTTTTTTGTGCCTTGGTATATACATTTTTTTATTTAAAATATGATAAAAATTTCATACTATTATCATGTCGCTCAGAGCAACGGTTTTCGAGATTTTTGCATTTAAAGTTTTTATTGCATGGGTAAAGAGTTATTAAAGAAAAGAATAGGTGAAGTAACAAAATTTTTACCCATGCAATAAAAACTTTAAATGCAAATATCTTGAAAACCGTTACTCGGGGCGACATTTAAGCATTTTACCTTTTTTACATAAAAATATTGAGGAAAATAGTATTAAAAAAAAACTGGTATACACCGACGGGCAAAGAAGTTACACTCAATTTAATGTAATGCGAGCAACCCAGAGAACACCCTGTACAATGTACACCAATATTTTCAACGAAATCGAATCGCTTGTCAAAAAAAATCCCCCCCCCAATTCTTTTTTTTATGTTCATTGGTAAAAAAGTTATCAAGGAAAGTAGACGTGAATTAAACAAGTCACAAAATTTTTACTCAGTGCAGAAAAAACTTTAAATGCAAAAATCTCGACAGCCGTTGCTCCAAGCAAAAAAGTATAACTTTTTTATATATAAATGAAGGGAAAAATCATACTCTAAATAAAAATTGGTATACACTGATTAAAATGGTGACCGAGAAAATACCCTGTATGATGTACCATAAATTTTTTACCAAAAACGAGTTGCTGATCCCATAAAAACCCCAATTTTCTTCGCAAATATATCATCAGTAGAAAAAAGCAAGTGAAGCCAAATCGTAATATTTTGATCCAAGGAATCTACAGTTTAATTATGATTGATATATATATATATGATTTTTTATTTTTTATATCTACATGTAATGCTTATTGTACTATTATAAAAATACATTAAATTATATAGTACGGGCCTGTTTTATGTTTACAATTACCTATGAAATGCTATTCCACTAATTATTTATTTATAGACGCCTTGTTGACTTTTACAGCTACGTACTCTATACAAACCCATTGTTAAACGTCACAATTTTCTTCAAAAATATCCAAAATTTTTCAACTAAATTACTAAAACCCAACAAAAACCGCTCACAAAACTGGAACAGCTGACTTGACGTAAAGCTAGCACATATATGGCGGAAGTGAAACCGTTTTGAAAACAGGCATGACGCCTCCCACTTATTCAACCTCCTTGACCTAGTCTGACTCAACGATTATACACTAGACAGGATTGCTCAGTTTGCCGAATCTGTCTGCAATCGATGTTCAAGGTCAAACTCGCTGTTACGTCACCACTTGTGCTGGGCAGAAAGTGCACCTATTGTTATATTGGATTTTATTTGTTTTTAGAGCTATTTTCTTTAAGTAAATTAAATGTTATGCAAAATTGAGGCATTGTACATTTAAAAATATTTTCTTTACATTAAATAAAAGGATGATAAATGATTTTATACTTGAAATATCTGTTAAATAAATTAAATTTAAATACTTAAAGTGAAAAAAAAAACTACACATCTTGTCGTAGTACCTATATAATTTGTCCAATTGTTTGAAAAGTATGTAAATAAATTATTTTGCTATAATAATTATTAATAATAATTGAGAACGAAAATATAGACGAAAAATTTATTGATTTATTTAAAAAAAGGAAAAGCACAAATTTTGTTCTTAACAAATAGACAAAAAACAAAGAGAAAAAAAATGCACATAATGTATAGTTTACTTATTACAACCGCTTTTTAAAGCATGATAAGAAATTATTTAATAGAAAATTAAAAAACGGGAATATAGAACATAAAAAAAAGTATTTATTACATTTTTACAAAAAAAAAAGAAAAGTACAGATACATACAATAAATTAAAAATATTAATATAAATAATAATATTTCATTTAGAAAAATATTCCTGTTCAATTCACAATATTTTATAATTTTCTTGCTCTACTCCGGTCAATGTCATCACATCTTTTTCTTCTAAGATTTTTAGTTTTCTGTGCTTGATCGTACACAATTTACAAAAATCTAAAATTATTTTAAGTGGCATGGTTTCTTTTTTTTAAATTTTACTGGCCAATCTACCCACAATTCTGGTACCAAGTCTAAATGAGTTACCTTGATATAACTCGAAGTATGAGTTCCATTTTTGAATTTTTTCCAGCCAACGTCGAGAAATTGGGTTTTCTAACCAATGTCGAGAATGGAAGACTATGTTTGAACCTTGTTTTTTAAGAAACAACTGATTGTTTTTGCACACAGCAACCGCAGAGATTCTTCCAGGCATAGTGAGCTAAAAAAATTACCGTGGAAATTAATTATCAATAATTAGAGAATAATAATAATAACAATTAGATGTTAATTAGATATTATTAAGAAGCCCATTTGCTGAGAAAAGCGTGGCCATTTTTTTTACCCTGTAAACAAACGTTCTTCTCTGTCCTGAATCGAATTTTTACTCACTGTTAACAAACCAAACGTGAACATGTTTATTTTTATGTCTTTTGTTAATAGCACTGCACTGAAACAATCCAAAAAAACACAAACTATTCAGCGAAATATCAACAAAACTCTCTTGAAAATACGAATAACATCATATACATCGAACGTAAACAAAGGATTTAGCACAGGTGGTGACGTCACACCGCTCTCCTCACCCCACAAAATTTGTTAACACAGGTTAAATGGAACTAAGCAGTCCTTTATGTCTATAGTTCTTGAGTCTGACTAACAAAACCTAACCTAACCTCTTAGTTGTGTAGTATAAATTAAAAGGTGAATGAATCTGGAGTTAAAAAACATTTCATTCCTAATCTGAGTTTTGTTTTTTCTATGAAACACAAAACTGATTAAATTTGGTCTTCAGTACCAAGTGTTAAAGGTCTTAAGCCTAGTTTCCATCTATGCGTGCTCACCCTGATTCAAAAAACGTATCACCTGACTTGTTTTAAATGCAGCATCACGTGATGCGTTTCTTGAATCAGGGGGGCACGCATAGGTGCAACATTAGCAACCGATGATGTTAGAGTCTGCATCAAAGGCCTTAAGCACAGTGTAGATTCTTAAACCATCTAAAATATTACTTACTTTTGTAAATATAACTACTTTTCATTGGATATAGTTTTGTTTTAAATATTTTGTAAGTATGACTTTATTTCTTTAGTGTTCTAACAACAAAAACTGGGACTGAAAGTTCATCGACTGTTATGGTAATCTAAATAGCAAAATTATTCAAAAAACTGGTTCTGAGGTATACAAATTGGTTTTAAAAAACGAATTAGTAATGAGAGACCATGAGAACACATAAAATTAGTGTTACAATAACTAGGTTCTTTGATTGAATCTTTCATCGCAATAATTGACATGAGGTACCATGGCACAGACATCTTTAAATTACAATTTTAAATAATTATATTTTTTAAGGATATTTCGCATTTGGGTTTATATGGTGTTTTATCTTCTTTTTAATTATTTTAGATTTATTGTTTATTTTAATTTTATTCGCCGAAAAATTTGGACATAATTTAACTTCTTCTCTTAAAACTTACTTTTGTTTTTTTTAACAACAAATTTATCTTTTTTCCCTAGATTTGTGGGAATATCAAGAATAGTGCTACTGATCGTCGACGCAGTTATTTGCTCTCCCTTTGTCATAGGTGGCATGCTTTTGGATGAACGTTGTTCTATTGGTTGTTAGTGAGAGAAATGAAAAGAAATAAATCACGGTGGATAGAATATACCGGTGTTCGGATCTTATAAATATATGTCGAATTTTCACGTCACTGGTGGTCCAGCTGATTTTTAGAAACGAAAGTTAGATATGATATGAACAACTAATATTTTTAGATTTTTTTGAAAACTAAGGCACTTTTCGTACTATTTTTTAATATATTCTTATAAAATAATATTTTTCAGACATACCAGTCGTTATTTTTTTTAGCCCGCTTCATTTCTCTTTACACAAAAACTAAAATTCGAAGAAATGAATGTGTTCGTTTCAGCTTCAAAAATTATCCGCTGACATACCTCTTTGTTTACTACCCAATAGTCCTCAGTTCACCTTTGATATTAAACGATCACATTCAGTTTGACTTATAGTTTGAGTTTTGTGTAATAAAAAATAAACGGCTAAAAAAAAATAACGACAATACATCTAGAAAATTACATTTTATAAGGGTGTACTAGAAAACAGTAGAAAAATGGCCTTAGTTTTCAAAAAATTCAAAAAATATTAGTTGTTCCCTTGTTCATAACAGATCTAACTTTTGTTTACAAAAATCAGCTGGACCACCAGTGACGTGGAAAATTCGACATATATATATATAAGATCCGAACACCGGTCTGTTTTATCCACTGTGGAAATAAATTCCATCATCATCATCATTCATTATCGAAAGGGAGTGGCATAACATGCATATACCAATCAGATGCGTTTATTCGAAGGAGATTACTCGGTTTTCCGAGAATAGCGCTACAGTAGTTATTTCACAAGCAAGCTCATAGTAGCACTATTCTTGAATTTCCCACAATGCTCGAGAAACATGCGAAATCTCCCTCGGATAAACGCATCGGATTGGTCTATGCACGTTATATGCACTTTGATAAAAATGACATCAATTTTGATGGAATTTGTTTTTACTTCTCTCACTAACAAACAATAGAACAGTAGTAGTAGTGAGGGGGGGTTAACCCGCAGGTCTGACAAGTAGGCCAGAGTAGGCCCTTTTTGCCATGCCCCAAGTCTGTCCCTTAACCCACTCTCTGCACTTCCCTTTGATGGTCGGGTAACTCATTGGGTCTTCCTGTTCTCTTTACAAAGTCCAGTAAGTCTGCCCATTTGAGCATGTGCAGTTCTTCCTCGCTCAGAGTTGGCGCTTCGAGTGCCTGTTGTCTCATCCTTGCGTAGGCCTCGCATTCTGCCACGAGGTGTCTTGATGTCTCTTCTTCCTGTCCACAGGCTGGGCAGGTAGGGTCATTCTCGACTCCTATACGTGTCATGTGCTTCCTCAACCGGATATGTCCGGTTAGAGTACCTATCAGCAGTCCGAGGTCTTTTCGTGTCCGTCCCAGCATCCATCTAATTCTGGTCGCTTTTGGACGGTCTACGAATTCTCTGGTCTGTCTGCAACCCGTTCCTGTTTCCCAGGAGTTTGAAATGAACAATAGAACAACTTTTTTTTAAATCATGCCATCTGTGTCAATCAGGTGTGCGTATGAGGGAAATTCCTCTTTTTTCCCTAGATTTGTGGGAATCTCAAGAATAGTGCTTCTGATCGTCGACGCAGTTAATTGTTTCCCTATTGACGTCTATTGGTCGTTAATAAGATAAATGAAAGCAAGCAAATTCGATCAAATATGATGTCATTATTATCGGTTTGTAGTGGCATAACATGCATAGACCAATCAGATGCGTTTATTCGAAGGAGATTTGTGGGAATTTCAAGAATAGTACTACACGCGGTATAAAACAAAATATGTAATAGTTGCTTTGCGTTAAATTAAGGTGATGGGTACAAAACAATTACAATAATAAAATGGTGGTGTGGTGTAATAATCTTGCTAAATGTGCGAAATCCATTTATTTATTTCAAAAAAATATTGCAATTTGTGTAATAAGCCAGCAATGATTTATCGCAACAATTTATAGCTTTTATAAAATAAAATTTCATTAATAGTGTGGTTAGTTAGTTATATCTATACATATTATTTTGCATTTTGAAATTTATCCAGCGTTTTTAACCGTCAGTATTAGGTACAATTGAAGACTTTGGTGCAATAACCGGCCAAGTGCAGCACTTTTAGGTTTAGACAAGTCCAAATTTTTTAAAAATATTTTTTGGTGTGATTTTTACAAAATATCAATTTTATACTGGGCCATTTTATGACAAATACTAATAATATCTATATTAGAACCAACATTTGGGACAGTTGCAAGTTTGTTTTCAAATCAAATCAAATCAAATCAAATTATGCTTTATTGTCAAAAAAGTAGAGTTTTACAGACAAAGCAAAAAATGGTCCTTAATTGTAAATATAAGATAAACACTTGCTTACAAGTCTAAGTTGAGGCACAGAATAGTCATTTAAAATAGTGTAACAGTCTATAAATTTCGCGATATATATTTTTTAAAAAAATATTTCTCCTATGCAAATATGCTCTCTTTCCACCTACCACACCTATTCACTTACTATTATCGAAATACAACGAAATTCTTTGACCATTAAATTAAAATATGTTAAAACATGTTCAAATATGTTAAAATACGTAAAAACATGTTAAAATATGTCAAATCATGTTAAAATATGTTAAAACGTCAAAATATGTTAAAAATAAAATATGTTAAAGTTAGATATAAAACACAAGAAACAACAAACAGAACAATCTGATACATACACAAGTAAAATAAAAAAATTTAAATGTTTAAATATATTTGTCAATTATCCTATAACTGGTCCTCGAAAAATTCATTAAGACTATAATATGCCTTCTCCAATAGCAAATCTTTTACCTTAACCCTAAATATTTTTTCCGAGTGAATGCTTTTCAGTCTATTTGGAAGCTTATTAAAAATTTTAATACTGCGGTAGATTATCGAGTTTTGGGTTAATTGAGACCTAGGAATTCAAGTTTTTTTTTTCATTACGCACAAATTTGAATTTTAGCACGTGGCCGGTTTTTGCACCAAGGCCTTCAATTAGTGTCTCCATTTGAAAATGCAACTAGATTCGGCGTGCTATTACAAAACCTATCTATCTATTAGCCTTCTTCCATGCATCTTTGGACATAGGCTTCTTCCAATATATTCCACTCTTCTCTGTCCGTCGCCGTGTTCATCACTCTAGTTCCCGCATGTTTCTTCAAATCGTCCGCTCATCTTCTTTGGGGTCTTCCTCTACTTCTTTTATTTCCCCAAGGTCTCCAGTTTAGAATCCATTTGTTCCTTTGATCGTCGTTTTATCGAATATTATGACCGGCGAATTTTAATTTTGCTACCTCTCCTCTAACATTCCTTACTTTTGTTTTATTTCTTAACATTCATTACTTTATTTTTTATCTGTTAGTCTAGATGTAACGTTTGTCTTTCGATTGATATTTAGGCTTTTGTTACTTTATCCATGTTTGATTTTGTAAGTGTTCAGGTCTGGGATCCATAGGTCACTACAGGAAGGATACGTTGGTTATACACTTTCGTTTTGAGGTATAGTTTTTGCAAAGTCAGTTGCACAAAGATAAAAGCCGACCATCGGCATATCATTTAAAGAAAGTGACATTCATTTAATTATGGCGTAAAATAAAGAAATAAAAATAGATAATAAAACTTTCTATTCCTACACCTACAGAAACGACACTGATTTATTTTCTAACTCTGCATACTGCCGACTAAAGGGGTCCCGAAACGAACACCTGAAAGCAACTAAAAGCGCATCTCAAAAAATCTGCCAATCAGGTACCGTCCATCCACCTGGCCTCGGTCGGTCGCAAAACAAATACTTTGTGCTCGGACCGCAAAGAGCCGCGCCTTTTCTCTGTCGGTAGGGTTGAAATTATACCAGGAAGATTTTATATGAATTTGGATAACTTTTAAAGGGCAGATTGAAGCAAAATTTCATGAAATCGATAGAACCCTGTATTAGGAGCATTTCAAGTGACTGCAAAATCTGTGTTTGTTATGATTTTAGTTTTAATGTAGTTCATACTCCTATATTTATTAGCCTAGCCTATTATATATTTTTAGCTGCTGTATCCAGTTCTTCCAGCATTTTTATCAGTTTTTATTTTTTATCTATTATTAAGGCGATGTCGTATATATCTTAGGTGGTTCAAGTATTGTCCGATTACTTTGATGTCTATTTCTTCCCAGTGGTTAAATAGTTTAGTAGGTATTGTGTCACCCTGTCTGACACCTCTTCTTATACGGATTTGGATTTTGATTAATGTTGTGACTTCGCTATATATATATATATATATATATATATATATAGCGAAGTCACAACATTAATCCAAATCCGTATAAGAAGAGGTGTCAGACAGGGTGACACAATACCTATATATATATATATATATATATATATATTGGCTATTAAGTCTGTGTATCTGTGCTCTATTCGGCTATTAATTAAAGATGCTTTAAATGAGTGACGTTTAACTCTTTATATCGAAAATCAAAATCTCGAATATTCAAAATGACGAATAATTAAAACATAGATAATCAAAATGTCGAAAATCAAAATCTCGAAAAATCAAAATGTAGAAAATAATAATATCGAAAGTTAAAATATCGAAAATTAAAATGTCGAAATAAAAAATGTCGAATAGTTAAATTATCGAAAAATTAAAATATCGAAAACACAAAATATCGAATAACAAAATATCGAAACTACAAAATATCGAAAATACAAAATATCGAAAACACAAAATATCGAATAACAAAATATCGAAAATACAATATATCGAAACAACAAAATATCGAAACCTTGGTTCAACAGCCAGTGTCAAACGGCTGTACAGAAAAATCACAGAGCATATAACCTTTGGAAACGACAACAAACCGCTCAAAACCACACAGAATTTATAGAAGCCAGAAATAGTTGCAAAATTACTATTGACGCCGCCAAAGAAACATACAATCAAAGAATAAAAAACAGGTTGCTGAATTGTCCAAGTAGTTCTAGGTCCTTTTGGTCTCTTGCAAAAGCCGTTGGATCAAACTTCACCAAGTCATCCATACCACCACTTACAGATAAAAATACTCACTTAGCCACAACATCAGAGGAAAAAGCCAATATGCTGGCCAAAATCTTTTCCTCCAACTCAAACCTAACAGTGCCAAATGGAAAAACTCCACCGTTCATTGAAAGGGTTTCCCACAGTATGCCAGAGGTACCCTTTTGTCACAGAGAAATACGAAAATCCCTTAAAAAGTTGGATACAAACAAAGCAATGGGTCCAGATGGCATTCCCGCGATAGTACTCAAAAATTGTGCTAGCGAACTCACCCCAACTTTCGCAAAATTATTCAATTTATCTTATAGGCAAGGAGTATATCCATCATCATGGAAGTCTGCCGCAGTACAACCCATTCCAAAGAAAGGAAAAAAGACAGATCCGTTAAACTATAGACCAATTGCTCTACTTCCGGTGATATCAAAAGTAATGGAAAGAGTTGTGAACAATCACCTAACCAAGTACTTGGAAAAATACAAAATTATCAACGACAAGCATACGGATTTCTAAAATATAGGTCAACTGGCGATTTACTTACATACGTCACTCACTTATGGCAAAAAGCGATTGAGTTGCGAGGTGAAACAAGAACAATTGCCTTAGATATATCTAAAGCATTCGATATAGTCTGGCATGAAAATCTGCTCAACAAGCTCAAAGCAACGGGATTGTCGCCGAGACTTTGCACTTGGTTTGAAAGTTACCTTAAGGATAGATCCATTTATGTTGCACTGGATGGCCGGAACTCCAACTCTTACCAAATAAATGCTGGTGTGCCACAGGGAGCAATCCTTTCGCCAACACTTTTTCTGATTTACATAAATGACCTCATAGATAAAACAGTAAATCCACTTTATTGCTTTGCAGATGATGGCAATGTAGTCTCCTCAGTCATACCACCCACTCAGTGTCTATCCGCACGTGAATTCCATCATCTTAGACTAACTCAAATATCGCAGATAAATAACGACCTGGAGATAATAGAGGACTGGGGCAACAAAAACCTTGTACAGTTCAACGCGCAGAAAACCCAAGCAGCCCTGTTTTCAAAAAAGACCAGTACCGGTGAGCCAAACATCATGCTATCTGGAAGTGCTGTCACATTGCAGAGCCAGTTGAACATCTTAGGAGTCACTGCAGAGACCAACATGTCTTGGCACAGTCACGTGGCAGATATAGCTAAAAGGGCGTCCCAAAAGCTTGGGGTGCTATTTCGTACAAGACATCTGTATACACCAAGCCAACTGCTGACACTCTACAAAGCCCAGATTCGACCAACTATGGAGTACTGCTCACATATATGGAGTGCGGCACCCAAACATACCTTAATGCTTTTGAACACCGTGCAAAAGCGAGCTATCAAGCTGATCAATGACCCCGCACTTACCCGTAGCTTGGATAGTCTCGAACATCGAAGAACTGTGGGCGATCTCTCTCTCTTCTACAGGTATTATCACGGAAAATGCTCTAAAGAGTTGGCACGTATGATCCCCCCGGGAGTAGCACCTACTAGGCGAACACGTCAAACAGACGGTAACCATCAATTTACTGTCAAAATAGAGGCACCAAGAACCTCTTTATATCAGAATTCATATCTCTGGAGAACAGCATCGCTGTGGAATAAACTCCCTGCGACAGTTTTCCCTGCAGGTTACAACCTAAACCGTTTCAAAACCAACACACACCAACATTTCCGCGCACTTGCCGCTTGTCGAGCGTGATAGGGATCTCCTTGCGAGTGCGCATACCCATAAAAAAAAAAAAATCGAAAATCAAAAACAGAAACTTTCGGAACCTTCACCTAACCTGACCCTGACCTAATCAAACGTAACCTAATCTGATATAACCACACGAATATAGATAGTTTCAGAAACCTAACCTAACGAAACCTAGTGAAATCTAACCGAACCGAACCGAATCAAACCGAACCAAAGCAAACTAAACCAACAATTTTTTTCAAAAAAAAAACTTTCCTGACTTTTTTCCCGGGATCCTAGAAGATGTGAATTCGAACCGAACTAAACCGAACAGAACCGAACCGAACCTATCCAAACCTAACCTTACCCAACCAAACGACATTTTGATTATTTGAGATTGTAATTTTTCAATATTTTGTGGTTTCGATATTTAATTCTTTCGACATTTTAATTTTCGACATTTTTATTATTCGACATTTTGATTATTCGAGATTTTAATTTTTCGATATTTGTATTTTCGATATTTTGTAATTTCAATATTTTAATTTTCGATATTTTAAATATTCGACATTTTTCAATTCGACATTTTAATTTTCGATATTATTATTTTCTACATTTCGATTTTTCGAGATTTTGATTTTCGACATTTTGATTTTCTATGTTTTAATTATTCGACGTTTTGATTGTTCAAGATTTTGATTTTCGATATAATGAGTTCAAGATTTTAAATTTCGATTATATGTATTTCGACATTGTGAACGTCATCCGCTTTAAATGCCCAGTGCTCAATGCTATCAAAAGCTTTTTCAAAGTCTATAAACGCATATAAATAAACATTCTGATTCATTGTGGTATTAGGGTGTTAATATAATTAAATTTCTAGAAATTCAAACACGACTATAAGAAAAAATTGTCGGCTGTATAAATACGAAGCACAAAATGACGGATTAAAGTCTTTGTGGCAGGTGCTCAATGGGAGCGTATAGTCCTTGCAATACCCCAAGTCCCTTTGCTATCCTTTTTTATTTTTCTGCTATAAAGAAGACAGAAAATAGCTTCGAAAATCATTGTTGGCCCCAGATTGCAGTTGGCAGTTGCAAGCCTGTCTGTCTATCAAAGCTTCAATTGACAATGAAAGTAAACTTTCAAAACAAAAAATTTTTGTCAAGTAGTCAAAATATTTTGTAAAGTAGATATTTAGAAGTTTTCACATATTCTCAGAAAAATAGTCAAGAAAATTGGCGCCAAAGATAAACTGTTCATTCGAAAATTCCACGCTTTTTTCGATCTTCAGTCCCATCCGTGATAATTATAGAGCAGAATTTCAAGAAACACAGTAATGACAAAAAGTATGAAGACTCTTTGATGCCCTTCAAAACAACGCATTTAAAAAACTAATTCAAAAAGTTTGTAAAACTATTGTTAAAAAAGATTTATAAAACAAGAAGACTGAGAAAATGAGCTAAATTGGTGTCGTTCCTCTCGTCATAACTGAAGATGGCAGTTCACGAGATGGAGTTTTTTGGACGATGAGAATAAATTATTTTTGCCTAGTTAGTTTTTTAGTTAGATTTTTAGTTTTTCGATTGGTTTTATTTTATCTTAAGAAAATAAGTTTACAAAACCATACAAATAAAGCTTAGTATAATAATTTTCATCTTTTGATTTGAACTTAATCCTATGAGCAGTTCTACTGCAACATTTTAAACTTGGTAATTAGTAATACCCTCAATATAGCTATTTCTAGTTTAAATATTGTGTCTAAAATATATTTTTTAATTCACTCACAAAGATTCTGTCTCAATACTGTTTTTGTTGAAATTCCCAAAGCCTCTGCGGTTAAATCAGTTAGGAACTTTATATTTTTTAAAAGATCTATGTGTCCACCATAACAATTTTGTGAGATTTTCATATGAACAACTTTTTTATTAAAAAGTATAATATAATACTGTTTTAATTTCAAAAAATATTAATGCTTATATACTTATTGTAACAAAGAAATGAGTATGTACTACATTAATATGAGTCGAGCTAAAGTTTATTTGTGGAAACTACAAATAATATTAATTTAACTTTTATTAATCCTATTTTTAAATAATAATTTTTACCAAAACAAATTGCAAAGCTTAGCTCAAATCCAACTCAAAATACATTGTAGAAAATAACATTTTTGAAAAAATTAAATAATCACTATTTTATATGGTCAGTTGCACTGAAAATCTTCCAATGTAGAAACTTTGGCGGCAGGGCACCCCAATTGTTCATAAATTTTTCACTACATAAAATCATTTTGGGACAGAAACTTTTCTCAAAAAACTATTCCAAATCAGAATCAGAATTTAAATATAAAATAAGCGATAATGTTTCAAAGTCAGAAATTTCAAAACAATTGACAGTTTAAACACCGATCCATCACCCTTATTATAAAGGGTGGTGACCGATTATATTAACCTTAAGGTAACTGATAATTAGTTTTGCAGCGTCCATTATTAGTTACCGTAGGAACCTATGGTTTAAAACTGAATTAAGAATACACGTGCGTTTTGTTACCAGAATTACGGGGTGATTAAACAAAAGGACTAGCCTTATTGCAAAGAGTATAAATCTTTATAAATCAATAGAAATAGATATAACCTTTACTTACCTAAAATTAAATTTAAATATATATTTTCAGGTAATCCAACCAGAGCTGCATTTACAACAGGCTAACCTACTAATCGCTTAGATGAAGGACTAATACATTAACAGGTAATTTTTTTTATATCTACATATTTTTTGCTCAAACCTGGTTATGTAGTCATAAAATAAAATTATATATTAAATCCAGGGCGATTAAATTAAAATTTTTAAAATTAAGCATAAGGGTGGACCCTATATTTCGACGAAAAAAAATCAGATAAGGCCGAAAATGTGTTATTTGGGTGTACTTATATATCGCACCCCCGCTAAAAAATAGTCACAACTCAAAAAACATTGTTTTAAGAAAATCGCTGTTAAAGAAATTAGTTCATTAGAGAGATTCATTTTTCACTTACATGACAAATTAGGAGTTAATTTATATCAACAGAAACCTATTAACTCAATGTAATTGGTGCAGTACGTTTCTCAGAAAAAAATGATTTTTGTCGTTTTTAGTTAAAAAAAGACAAAATCCCGATATTGTGACTCTTTTTCAGAACAAGGCATCATGACGTTGTAAATCAGGATGTCACGCAGGATGGTAAATAATATAAAAAAAGAAAACAAATAAAGAAGAAACTTTGTATTTAGTTTTACAACGAGTTATAAAATGCTGAATAACAACTGGGAATGTGAATATTCTCTAATAAATTCAAAAGATTTTTTTCTTATTGCCCTTAATTCTAAATACACTGAACTATTCGAAAAAACAGTCACAACACAAAAAAGAACAGTATTTTACTTGTTATATGGGTCAGAGTTAACCAATAGTTCATACGAAAACCTTCACAACTCGAAATGTGACCCTTTTCAGGATGAAACTCCACGTTCACGCTGTTATAAAGTCAAAAGTGACACTGTAAAGGAACGCATCCTCAGCTAAACTGGACAAAATAAAAGAGTCACATCGCCATTTCGCGGTGAATTGTCGAAACATAAATATAACGCTTTTGTGGAAGAAAGTACAAGTTATTTCGATGATGGCGGCAGGTTTATCTCAATAAGGGCAAGTTGTGACTCTTTTTCAGCGGGTGTGCGATATCTTAGAAATATCGTCGTGACGTCTGTCCGTGTGTGTGTGTGTGTGTGTGTAGGTCTGTCCGTAACACGATAGCTCCTCAAGCCCTAAACCGATTTTCATGAAATTTTCAGTTAAAATATTGTACAATATTGTAAAGAGGTGGTTATATTTTGTTTTTGTTATCGTTTGTTTATAAAATGGAAATAAATACCGTCAATTATATAATTAACTGTGCAAATTTAAATACGTTGACATATGAACTTCGATTACAAATAAAATCTTTAGGGCCACATAGACCAGACCTAAAAATTAACCAAAATTTTAGTGCTAGTAATGCCGAGGGGTGTTCCAAAAAAACTTATAATACAAAATTTAATAAAAAATTATACGATGCTGAAAACTGGTTGTGCGGTTGTGAAAAAAAAAGATTTTTTTTTGCTTTATCTGTCTTGTTATGAACAATCCATAAAGTCATCCTGCGGGGGTGGCAAAGGGAGTGATATCACATCAAGCACTTTAGTGAAAAGTTAAAAAGACACAAAGTAAGTCGTATTCATTTAAATAACCACATAGAATTTTCTATGCTAAGCAAGACTGATATTAGGTGCCAATTGAATAGTGCCTATAGGCAAAATATTATCGAACATAATGAAAATGACTGTTTAAAATTCTGTGGGATTTTTGAGGTTGCTCTACGGGGCCATAAAAAAGAAAGGCGAATGGACCTTTATAAACAAATAAACTAAAAACTACACTACAAGTTGCTGCTTGTTTGGAAAATAGTAAAATAAAATTAAGTTCGTTCCATCAAAGCGTGGGACGGTTATAGAACGGTACGAAAAATCCTGTTTGCGTTCCAGATCGACGTTGTACTGTTATGGGACAGTCAGTTTTCCGTTCCATCAAGCAAAAATATGTGCTAATGCAAGTTCGTGTTAATTTTTGGTATATTTAGTTTATTAGGCAGTCTGTAGTGGTTTATAGTTTGTGAATACAGGGTGTAACTAAATAAGTGTAAAACATTTAAGGGGGTGATTCCGCATCAAAAAAATATAGGATCTTTCATATAAAGAAACTTCACTGGAGCATCCCTTGTTAAGATACAGCCCCTTAAAGGGGATACATAAAATGTTCTACTACCAAAAAAGCCGCTAATGAATTTGGTTTACCCCATGGTTGTAAGGGGTGGAAAACGCAACCCCTAAAATTTATTTCCAATGTAATTTTTTGTCGTATTATTTGTTTTCCATTTAAAAATGTATTTTCGATAGCCTGTTTCATTGTAAATAAAAAATGTCTCTTAGATTTTTGCCCAAAATAAACCAGTTCGCAGCAAAAAATTATTTCACGAACAACTACAGATGTTATGACCCCTTTAAGGGGCGGTATCTTAACAAGGGATGCTCCAATAAAGTTTCTTTATATGAAAGATCCGAGATTCTATCTTTTTTCGATGAGGAATCATTCCCTTAAATGTTTTACACTTATTTAGTTACACCCTGTATAAATTAAATTGATGTAATTTTATCTGCATTTTAAAGAACTAAAATTAAAAATATATTATGATAATCCTATGTCATTGTGTAATCCTTTCTGTGTGCAAATTTAATTTCGTGCTCTCGAATTCATCCGTTGCCTTCGATTTATCTTTAAGCCAGACGCCAAACCTACCCTTTCTTTTAGTCACGTAATTTTGAATTTAACTCTCTTGCATATGATCACGTGCCTGAAGTAAATCGAACAGCATTCGGTTTTTGGACAGTTATTTGGTCGTTCCATCTAACCCGAACCGTTTTAAAACAGTCCTCGTACTCCTTGTACTGGGATTTTTTGGACGGTTCTATGACCGTAGAACTGTTTGATGGAACAGAACTATTGTTTCGGTTCGGTTCGGTTCAGTTTTTTTTTTCTTTATAACATCACCAGCTGTTACTGCTTCCTTCTCCAAATAACAGTTCAAAATTTACGCCAATATTTCTGAAAATCTAGATACTATTGAATTATTTTCCAAGTGAATTTGTTCGATACTAACCACATATGTAATTACACAAGGCAAAATGTTATTTAATGCAATTGCATTGATTAATTGCGTAATTGCTCTTGGCAACTAAAATTATTGTCTTTGCTAAGCTGCATTGCTGGTCGATAGAATATTGCACAAAAAGGTGTGTTTGTTATTGTATTGTGTCTTGCTTCATACGTAGATGCCTTTAGACTTTATGGCGCATTTCTGGCTGCTGATTTTGGGCCGTGGTCGATTTGATCATTCACATCGTCCAATCAGGATAGCTATTCTGGGTCTTGAATGATGTGACTATCCACATCACACGCTTTGACCAATAGCAAACTATGAGCGGTCGCGTGTTGTACGAAATGACTTGTCTCGACCAATAGCATAGTCGACCGCTCTTCAGCGTTAGTGAATTTTACGCGTTTGAAGTGAAATCTATTCTCCTGCCCCGTACCGACTGAACGTGTCTCGGTCGGATCGTAGGAGAAGCATGCGCAATGGAGGTCTTTTCGCATAGCACATAACGGCTCGGAGCTAATTTAAAGCTTGCTATTGGTCAAAGCGTCACATCACACACAGAATAGATATCCAGAAGGACTTTGCCCAATAGAAAGCTTTGAATGATTTTTGAGTCATTACGTGCTATACGAAAATCACAAGTATCACTTCACACGGCTATGAGACTAGAGCCCATGTAATTTATCGAGTTTAATGCTGGGTTTATACAGATATACAACTCTTTTTAAAATATATATCGCAGTAGCTCTAAAAAACTGGAAACGTAAAGTACACGGCATGGGAATACAACTTAACGACCGATTTACCATATACATACTACAGTATGCTAAGGACCAAGTAATTATAGCTAATTATAAAGAACTCATGGAGTATATGATGAGAAAGTTAACGGAAGAATACCAAAAGTGGAGGTTAACAGTGAACGTGGACAAGACACAGTACTTATGTATTGGAAACGAATCCAGTGAATTAGAACTAGAAAATGGATAAATAATATCTCCATGCAATGAGTATGTATACTTGGGTGTCACATTTGATAAAACAGGAACAGACTGTAAGGAATTGGAAAAAAGAATAGTAAAAGCAAAAAAGGTTATTGGTTGTCTTAACAGTATTTTATGGAGCAGAGAGATAACAAAGAATGTAAAATTTAACATATATGAAACAATGGTGAAAAGCACGCTGTTGTATGGAATAGAGACTTGTCGCGTAACAGAAAAATACAAAGCAAAAATGGAAAGTGTCGAAATGGGTGCAATAAGAAGATCAATGTCATAACGGATGACATCACTAAAAGACAACTGATATGGTACGGCCATGTACAACGGATGAACGACGAAAGATTACCAAGGCAGGTCCTAGAATGGCAACCAATATGGCGCAGAAAAAGAGGGCGTCCTAAACTGGTATGGCAACAGTCAATCCAAAGATCAATGAGTCAAAAAAACCTGACGGAAGATGATTGTCAGGATCGAAGGAGGTGGAGAATAGGCGCCGGACAACGTAGAAAAACGTTCTAAACCGACTTAGTAGTAGTTATACAGATAAAATTAAAATTAAAACTAAAATATTGTGCTGTTTACACAAACAAATAAAACTAAAATGAAAAATTAATTGTTAACACTTTTTTTGCAAAAAACAGTGTAAAAGTACTTTTGGAATAAACCGCTGGTCTTGTAAAGTTGTATTGCCTGAAATGGTCCGAAAAAAACACACAAAATTCACCATAAAATCAATAACAAAGGTCACGTGACGCGATATCGCACATGCGCACATCCGTTTCCAGATAAAAATTAATTAAAAGTTAAAAGTTGGTTAACTTTTTACATAGTTTTCCATAGAATCAACTTTTAATTTTATTTTAATATTTATTAGCTCACACTACTACTATAAGTAGTGTGAGCTATGGTGATCCTAATTTTTTAGAAAAAAAAAAGTTGCTCCGATTTCAAAAATTGTTATATATCTTTGCGTTTCAGATGATTTTGAAACTTTTCTGTTTTGCTGTCTGTCTGTCTGTCTGTCTGTCTGTAACGACCAACCCGCATAACTCAAAAACCGCTTGTCCGATTTTAATGAAATTTGGTACCTAAGTTGGGTCTTGGGCCGTGATGGTCCCATTTAAAAATGAACAAAATCCACCGAACGCAAGCCAAATAAAAGGGTGGGGGTAGATTCCAAAAATTAGAGTTTATGTGAAAATATGGCGTGTGTGATATCAAACAAAAGGTAATTAAGCCTGGAGTTAAAAAAAATGAATTTTAGTTTATTTTTAAAAAAAAGGTGGGGGTAGATGTCAAAAATTAGAGTTTAAGTAAAAATATGGCGTGTGTGATATCAAACGAAAGGTAATTGAGTCTGGAGTTAAACAAAATACATTTTAGTTTTTTTTTAAAGGGGCGTAGATTAAAAAAAATTGAGTTTAAGTCAAAACATGGCTTGTGTGGTATCAAACGAAAGGTAATTGAGTCTGGAGTTGAATAAAATATATTTCAGTTTTTGATTATATTAGCTCACACTATAACTATAGTACCTCGTGTGAGCTTAGGAGCCCATAGATTGGCAGAGTATTTTTATTTGTATCTGTATGAACCTAGCATAAAAGTAAATACTGTGCGGTCTCCCTGTAGGTAACAAGAGCCACGCTAGGTGTTCAATAATTTCGTGGCGGCTCGGCAATTAAAAACTGACAAAACTTCTTGTAGCTTTTTTTTGCATTTTTAGGTACTTAATTTCGTTTCTGACACACTCTTTAATATTAATCATAACAAAAACATTTTATGTAAAAAAAGCCAAGTACGCGAAAATGGCATTCCATAAAAAGAATTGAGATAAAAGTAAAGCCAAGTTCTCCAATACAAATTTCAAAATGAAAGGTTCTTACCAGTTTGAAAATGTTTTTTTAAACTTTGGTATTACAGCCAAACTTCTTTATGTTCAATTTAGCACTGTGTATTGGAGAACTTGGCTTTACTTTTATCTCAATTCTTTTTACGGAATGCCATTTTCGCGTACTTGGCTTTTTTTTACATGAAATGTTTTTGTTATGATTTCACTTCTTTTTTAAGGAATTGATAATATTTAATTTTTAAAGTAGTAAAATATGCGGAATATTGTTCAAAACTTTTGCAATGCCTTACTTAAATTTTTGAGGTTTTTAAATTTTTTCCCATGGTTTTATCATAATTTCTATTAGCATTCCAATGCTCAGCTCTCTAGCGTTTCTGGAAGTGGGCAATGTTAGTTTTATATAAATACATTTATAGGAGAGGAAAATAAATTAAAATTGTCGTGTTTTTAAATTTTGTCCTATAGTTTTATCATAATTCCTATCAGTCTTCAAATGCTCAGCTCTCTAGCGTTTCTGGAAGTGGGTAATGTTACTTTTACATAACTTTACATTTATAGGGGAGGAGAGTAAATGAAAATATTGGACTTTTTAAATTTTTTCGCATGGTTTTATCATAATTTCTATCAGCATTCCAATGCTCAGCTCTCTAGCGTTTCTGGAAGCGTGCAATGTTAGTTTTATATAAATTTAAATTTATAGGAGAGGGAAGTAAATTAAAATGTTGGTGTTTTTAAATTTTTTTATATAGTTTTATCATATTGTCTTTCAGTCTTACAAAGTTCAGCTTTCTAGTGTTTCTGGAAGTGGGCAGTGTTACTTTTACATAACTTTACATTTATAGGGGAAGGAAGTAAATTAGAATTTTGAGGTGTTTTAATTTTTTCCTATAGTTTTATCATAGTTCCTATCAGTCTACCAAAGCTCAACTCTCTAGCATTTCTGGAAGTGGGCAATGCTACTTTAACATAACTTTAAATGTATAGGGGAGGGGAGTAAATTAAAATTTTGAGGTTTTTTGATTTTTTCGTATAGTTTTATCATAGTTCCTATCAGTCTGCCAAAGCTCAACTCTCTAGCATTTCTGGAAGTGGGCGATGTTACTTTTATATAACTTTAAATTTATAGGGGAGGGGAGTAAATTAAAATTTTGGGGTTTTTTGATTTTTCCCAGGGGTTTGGTCATAATTTCTATCAGTCTGCCAAATTTCAGCTTTGTAGCATGTCTGAAAGTACAGTAGAATATTGATGATCTATACATGAGTGAGTCAGTGAGTGAGTGGCAATTTCGACGTTTTTTGAAATTTCGTAACTACTTTACTACTTTATGGAATTCCATGAAACATGGAAGGCTTGTTAACTCTATAAAGATCTACGACTCTGCAAAGTTTGAGATTCGTAGCTTATTCGGAAGTAAAGTTTTAGATAGGTCAAAATGTTTCAAGAAAAGATGGAAGGGCAGCGCGAACTTAGCGAGGCACTGGAGGGGTTGTTAACTCCATGGAGATCTACGACTATGCAAAGTTTGAGATTCGTAGCTCATTCCGAAGTAGAGTTTTAGGTAGGTCAAATATCGGCTGAAATGTTTCAAGAAAAGATGGTTACGGCGCGCGAACTTGGCGAGGCACTGCCGTGCCCTCAGATATCATGCAGACTTCTCTTGCGAATCGCCCGCGGAACGTTTGAGTGAAAGTGGGCAATGTTACTTTTACATAACTTTACATGTACAGGGGAGGGAAGTAAATTAAAATTTGCGTGTTTTTAAATTTTTTCCTATAGATTTATCATAGTTTCTATCAGTCTTCCAATACTCAGCTCTCTAGCGTTTCTGAAAGTGGGCAATGTTACTTTTATATAAATTTATATTTATAGGAGAGGGGCAATGTTACTATAATATAAAATTACATTTTTTATAGGAGAGGGAAGTAAATTAAAATGTTTGTGTTTTTATTTTTTTTCTTATAATTTTATCATAGTGTCTTTCAGTCTTAAAAAGCTCAGCTCTCTAACATTTCTGGAAGTGGGCAATGTCACTTTTAAATAACTTTACATGTATAGGGGAGGGGAGTAAATTAGAATTTTGGAGTTTTTTGATTTTTTCCAGGGGTTTGGTCACAATTTCTATCAGTATGCCACATTTCAGCCTTGTAGTATGTCTAGAAGTACAGTAGAATTTTGATCTATACATGAGTGAGTGAGTCAGTGAGTGGCAATTTCGACGTTTTTTGAAATTTCGTAACTACTTTACTACTTTATGGAAGTCCATGAAACATGGAAGGCTTGTTAACTTTATGAAGATCTACGACTGTGCAAAGTTTGAGATTCGTAGCTTATTCCGAAGTAGAGTTTTAGATAGGACAAATATGGGCTGAAATGTTTCAAGAAAAGATGGAAGGGCAGCGCGAACTTAGCGAGGCACTGCCATGCCCTCAGATTTCCTCACAATATTCCTTTTAATTTATTATTTTTTATTAAATAAACGAAATTAAGATGTTTCTAGCTGTTTTTTTTTGTTATAAATTTTAGATAAAATAACCTTCCCTGTAGAATTTTAACCATCGATAACAACACAAATAATAGTACATTAATTTATTATCATACAAGCTTTTAGCAGTTGCACTGATTTATTTCATTCTTGACCCAGAAAAAATCTAGGTAAAAATCTATTTTTGTTAAGTAGACCAGCTGAACATTTTACAAATTGTTGAAAATTTAGATAAGTAGGCGCTAATAGATTACGCAAGCAAAACAATTCACATCCTTTAACTATTGGCTCAATCATATTTTCAATTTTTTAATTTCAATTTATCTCTAATACCCTGTTTCCACCAATGCATGCCCACCCCGATTCAAAAAACGCATCAGGTGACTCTGCATTTAAAACCGGTGCAAATCCATGGCCCATCACGTGATGCGTTTTTTGAATCGGGCTGGGCATGCATTGGTGGAAACACGGTATAAGATACATACAATTACTAAAAGACAATCATAATTTGCTAAATTTCTTTTATTGCAAGAAAACGGCATAAAATATGTCGTATCAAAATTTATTGTTAGTAATTTGTTGTTACCGATGTTAAAGATTTCATTTAAGTTTCTTTCCGCAATAATTTTTAATTCCTGCCAAGATTCTACCAAAAAGAAGATAACGGCATTGTCACAGAAACTGAAGATCTTTCTAAAGCCCATGTTCGAGAATATTTTTTATATAGAGGTTGAAAAGTGTAGGACCAATCACTGAACCTTGAGGTATACCAAAGATAACATTTTCTTCTTTACTTGTTTGGTTTTTAATTCTGGTATACTGCTTTCTTTCATTTAAATATGACTCAAATAGTCCAAACGGCACGGGATATTCCATTTTAGATGTTTGTTGATGTGGATTTCTAAGTATTTAACAGAATCTGTAGAATTTATTGTTATATTATTTACTAAAAGACAATCATAATTTGCTAAATTTCTTTTATTGCAAGAAAACTGCATAAAATATGTCGTATCAAAATTTATTGTTAGTAATTTGTAGTTACCGATGTTAAAGATTTTATTTAAGTTTCTTTTCGCAATAATTTTTAATTCCTGCCAAGATTCTACCAAAAAGAAGATAACGGCATTGTCACAGAAACTGAAGATCTTTCTAAAGCCCATGTTCGAGAATATTTTTTATATAGAGGTTGAAAAGTGTAGGCCCAATCACTGAACCTTGAGGTATACCAAAGACAACATTTTCTTCTTTACTTGTTTGGTTTTTAATTCTGGTATACTGCTTTCTTTCATTTAAATATGACTCAAATAGTCCAAACGGCACGGGATATTCCATTTTAGATGTTTGTTGATGTGGATTTCTAAGTATTTAACAGAATCTGTAGAATTTATTGTTATATTATTTACTAAAAGACAATCATAATTTGCTAAATTTCTTTTATTGCAAGAAAACTGCATAAAATATGTCGTATCAAAATTTATTGTTAGTAATTTGTAGTTACCGATGTTAAAGATTTTATTTAAGTTTCTTTTCGCAATAATTTTTAATTCCTGCCAAGATTCTACCAAAAAGAAGATAACGGCATTGTCACAGAAACTGAAGATCTTTCTAAAGCCCATGTTCGAGAATATTTTTTATATAGAGGTTGAAAAGTGTAGGACCAATCACTGAACCTTGAGGTATACCAAAGACAACATTTTCTTCTTTACTTGTTTGGTTTTTAATTCTGGTATACTGCTTTCTTTCATTTAAATATGACTCAAATAGTTCAAACGGCACACCTCGTACTCCCGCATCCTGCAAAGTCTCCAACATCTTTTAGTGACTGACTCACTGTGTCATATATTTTTCCAGTTAGAGCCGTTATTGCATCTTGTGTATTTTTACCTTTTTGAAAATCATATTGATTTCTTGAAATAATAGAATGGTTTTTCACATATTTTTGCAGCCTTTCATTTAAAACTTTTTGAAATATTTTGGTAAATTGTGTTACCAATCAATCAATTTATCTTTATTTTAATATTGTTTTTATGTTTGCTATTTTAAATAGGTCAGGGACGAGTCCAGTTTTAAAAGAAGCATTTATTAT
The DNA here is from genome assembly GCA_963576565.1 of Aspidapion aeneum. Classification (NCBI taxonomy): domain Eukaryota; kingdom Metazoa; phylum Arthropoda; class Insecta; order Coleoptera; family Brentidae; genus Aspidapion; species Aspidapion aeneum. The sequence continues at coordinate 3,436,316 of OY755042.1, read as the reverse complement.
ATGCGCCAAAGCTTATATTATATTATATAAATAAGGTAGTTTCTGGTTCAACAATGGTTCAAAGTTTTTCCTGCAACAACTTAAATATAGGTATGTTAGGTTTTCAAACGCAGCGAGTCTCATTTTTGAGGGGATTTGTGAGAAAACTTTATTAAACTTTATGCGAAATGAATGGCAATTTATATTCAAAAACTGTTTTATTAATGTTTCCCCGCAGTAAAACTATGCAGACTTGACTTAAAAATTAAATTACTCATCATGTATCGGTCTAGCTCAGGATAGGATGTGCAAAACTAGTTTTGATGATTTAACTATTTATTGTTTTAAACAAGTTTTGTATGAGACGAATTTATTTATATTACTCTTAATAAGTATATCCAAGGCCAACACAAAAATAGAGGCCACGACTCTGAAAAAATCAGCTGTTCTCCCGGGGCTGAATTTTACATTGGGTCTTATGGGAGGTCAGAGGTTTTTTTATGATATTTTCAAAATGGCACTACAGATTTCCGCAAAATTGCAGTGAAATATTCTCAGACACCATCTCGATATTCCACCAAAGGTTTGTAAGGAAGCAACATGATTAAAAGGTTAAAATCTTCAAGATTTAGCATTCCTTTTTTTGAATTCAAACTATCCGCCATGTACCACATGCCAACTGTTATATTTGACATGTATTTGACTTTGTCATCTGTGATTGTCACATTCGCTTCTGCTTTAAACTAAATTTTTGTGTGAGCTAATGAAGCGGCTATGAAAAATTAAGGATTACTACACATTTAAAAAAAATTGTTCTGCCAGAATAAAGTAAAAACAATCTTAAAAATGGCTTAATTTAAAAAACAATCAAATATTCATGAACCGTCATTCCAACTTCAATATTTTGAAGACAATCAGCTGTGTCGTAACGTGACCATCAAAAAAAAAATCAGCCCCGGATGTGACGTCAACAAAGTAGAGGATCGTGGCCCGTCCGTTTTGATAGCCCTGGTATATCTACAAAAAAATCTTGTGGAGGCTTAGTACATGTTTTTTATACATCAAACCCACGTTTTTTTTCTTTGAGCATACTGAAGTAACACCCAGATTGACAAGGAAATGTTAATGTTTTGATTTATTTCAAATTGTAGTGAATAAAACGATAGTGAGCAGTACGAGGTGGTCAAAGAATTTGTGAAAAAATGGATTAAACCAAAAGACAACAACTTCTTTGCATTATGCATAAACCATTATCGCTAGGAAAAAATCTGGGGGAGTCATAGAATGGGAGGGGAATATAATTTTTAGGAAAATAATGCACCTAGTTATTAAAAACTTCAAGCCATGATGTGGTTAGATAAAGATAAGAGATTTGTGTCAACGAAATACGTCTTTACTTTAGATTAAATAAAAACGACTATGTTAAGATTATTCTTCTAATTCTTTTGATAACTAAAAATTAAAGTATTTATCCCTTTGCAATCTTCTACTAGACAAAAATAAATGACTTTTTCTGTTTTATTTCTACTTTTTTTTACGTTGCCCGACGCTTATTCTGCATTTCCTTGGACCCTGAAAATCATCTTCTGTCAGATTTTTGTGACTCATTTGGATTAACTGTTTTCATTCAAGTTTAGGACGCCCTCTTTTTCTGCGTCCTATTGGTGGCCATTCTAGGACCCTCTTTAATATACTTTCGTCGTGCATCCGTTGTATATGGCCGTACCACATCAGTCTTTTAGTGATTTCATTCGTTATGCTTCCCTCGATTCCCATTCTTTATTTTATTGTCTCATTTCTCATATTATCTGTTCTAGATATTTTCATTGATCTTCTAATTTCGACACTTTCCATTTTTGTTTTGTATTTTTTATTGTGACTTGTCTATTTAGTAAGCTGGTATCGCAGAAGAATTCATGGGAAGATACAAGATAACCACAAAATAATTCCCTCCCATATCTCTGCGTATAGTATATATAGTATATAGTATATTGAGAAGTAGTATTTTTTTTTTATTTGTCAAACTCACTGTGTTTATTGTATTACAATCTAGTCAGTAAGACTAATTAGCAATTTTGTTTTAACTTAATTTACTAGAAAAGTCAGATTTAAACTTAAAGTTCACTCAAGAAGTAGTATAACGGTTTTTTTTCTACAAACAAATTGGTTCTGTTTTTACCGAATGTTCTTTGTATAAAGTACATGTGAAATAAATGTAAGAATTATTTACGAAAGGATCAGAACATTTTGTTAAATAAAATTCTATATCTATTCTATTTGAAAATTAATTATGCCGGAAGTAGGCATTAAAGAAGCTACAAGAATTGGCGTTTTTTTTTTAAATTTAATTATTTTAAATTTACTAACAGTTTCGGAGCCTATTTGTTTTTAAAAATTTTTACCTTTCTAACCTGCTTGAAAGGTATTTTTTTTAGAACTTAGAAAATGCGATATATAGATGTTTTTTGACCTAAATGAACGATCTAATTATGTCGTTTGTACTATTGGTCTGTGTTTTGTTGAACCGTTTTTTTAAACTTCCTGCGTCGGCGTCGGGGTTAAGGTTAAAACTCAAAAACTATTAGTCTGGCAAAAAAATATTAATTAGCATTTTTGTGGGAAATTTTATTGGCTTTAATTTTACAAGCTTTTATTTAGCTTCAGATGTTCTGTCTAACTATCTAACTAACTATCTAACTATCTAACTATATATCAAATCTTGTAAAGCGTTTTTGACACACTTCCCATTATCCGATTTGGATGAAATTTGGTACACACATAGTGGTCCCATGACAATACAACATTAAGAAAAAAAATAACCTCCCACCCCTACCCCCACCCCCTTCCATAGAAAATGCGTATTTGACACCCTTCCCATTATCCGATTTGGATGAAATTTGGTATACATATAGTGGTCCGATGACAATACAACATTGAAAAAAAAATCCTACCACTCCTACCCCACCCCCATCTATAGAAAAATGCGTTTTTGACACACTTCCCATTATCCGATTTGGATGAAATTTGGTATACATATAGTGGTCCGATGACGATATAACAATAATGAAAAAATGTCCTCCCACCCCTACCCCCCACCCCCTTCCATAAAAAAATGCGTTTTTGACATACTTCACTTCAAATGACTTTTATAAAATTTGGTATATGCATAAAGGTCCGATGGCAATACAGCCCAAACAAAAAATATATTTCTACCTCTACCTCCACCCTCTCCTTCCCCCAATAGAAAAATGAGTTTCCAAACAACTCACGATCAGCGATTTCATTATAATCTAGAATAAACTCTTCTGTTCTGTTATTAAACAAATATTTTCATTTAATAGAGTAGATAGCTGAGACTAAAAAGTAGAAAATAAATTGGTAAAAATTTTTTTTAAGTCACAAGCTTTTATAAAATGCACTAAAAATTAAAAAATAATTTTCTAACATTCTAATATTATGATAATAATAAAAGCGATGGCCGCAAATCAAAGCATAAGTTAATCTAAATTTGTGATCTAAACACTTAAAGAATTTTTTATACTGTCTTGTAAAAGGGGGTTTTGCGCACGGAGAACACGATCTGAAAATGGCATTTTGCGCACGCTGTGTGCAAAACGTTTTGCATACGCTTATGTCATTTTTGCACACGCCTATGTCATTTCTGCATACGGGTCTCCCGTCATTGTGATTTTTGTTGTTGTCACCCATCAATATAAGTTGGCTTAGTTCCGTAGCAACCGTCACTGCTCGTATGTTTTGTTGATTAGATACGTCAAAAAATTGTTGAATTTTTAAAGTTTTGTTGTAAAAATGTCGGAAATAAAAACAAGTTAAATTAAAATTTGATTTTTCTTTCTTTATTAGCAGTCGTATAAAAAATATTGTAAAAAACTCGTTTGAAAACCTCTTTGCACACGATCGAGACAGTTTGGTAGACCGAGCCGAAGGCGAGGTCTACAAGTCGAGGGAGTTTTCAAACCTTGTTGTTTAAATAACTATTCAACATAGCAGGTCATCAAAGATATGTTTGATGTGCCGCAATGTTATGCCATTGCCATACCTATGTCAGAGAAATGCTGGGGTATCTTGAGTCGGATTGAGTGGGTTTGGTACCTCTGCATTTTTCTGCTAGATTGATTCTTGCAAATAGTGATATTTAATTGATACGGATATCTCATCGTGCTAACATCGTCGAAATTTCCATCAGTCGGCCATCGCTTTTATTATTATGATAATATTAGAATGTTAGAAAATTATTTTTTAATTTTTAGTGCATTTTATAAAAGCTTGTGACTTAAAAATTTTTTTTACCAATTTATTTGAATTAAACTTCTTTTTCTACAACCAACAGAAATCAAGTTGTTTTGGAGAAACTCAATTCGGGCGTCATTTTCCCAAGATGGCGGCGCGAGCGGCCATCGCTAGAGGTCGCAGACACACTGGAGTATTAGGGAATCTTATAAACCCTATAATCGTGCCAAGTTTCAAAACTTTCGGACCTTTTGCAACCTCAAATTTATATATTGATTGGCCTGCAGGAGATTTTACGGGTGTTAAATTTTAAAATGCAGAAAAATTTGACAAAATATCGTAGGTTTTACCAAAAATATTTTATGAACTGTTTTATGATCCAAACTTAATTATAAGTGTTTGACTTATCTGGAAGATTTCCAAATATTAAAAATGATTCATGAAACGCTTAATTATTTTGTTTGCTGTTTTATGTCCCATTTGTTTATTTGAACCATATACGACACGTGATACAGGGTGTTAATAAAGTTTGACGTCAAATTTCAGAGGATGATTTTTTTAGTAATTTTAAGAAAAGTACTCTTCCAATATATGGGCACCTAAGCTCACACCAGATACTATAGTGACTTAACTTGTGAGCTAATATAACTAAAAACTGAAATATATTTTATTCAACTTCAGACTCAATTACCTTTCGTTTGATACCACACAAGCCATGTTTTGACTTAAACTCTAATTTTTGAAATCTTACCCCACCTTTAAAACAAAATGAAATGTATTTTGTTTAACTCCAGACTCAATTACCTTCCGTTTGATATCATCCACGCCATATTTTAACTTAAACTCTAATTTTTGGCTTGTGTTCGGTCTACGTACCAAATTTCAATAAAATTGGGCAAGCGGTTTTTGGGTTATGCGCGTTGGTCGTTACAGATAGATATACAGACATACAGACAGACAGACGGCGCCAGCGCGAGAAAAAAGTTTCAAAATCATCTGAAACGCAAAAATATTAAAAACTTTTTTCACACTACTATAGTATAGTAGTAGTGTAGGCTAAAACTTTAAATAAATATGGTTCCGCAAAGCCTTGGTTTTCGAGATACGGGGTGTCAAATTTTCAATTTTTTGTGTGTTTAGTTCGTGCAGTTTTTGGGATATTTGGCTCAAATTTCAGACGTTTATTTAGCTACACTGCCTACATCATTGAGCATGCCAAATATCAGGAAAAAACTACAGGGTGATATTTTTTCTGGCGTCATGCCTCGTTTTTCCCCTTAACTCTTTTGCAGATGGATTCTTTGTTTTATTCAGAAACTTTTTGATTTCCCGAAATTCTTTGTATCTTTAACCGTTTTCGAGAAAATTAAAAGGAAATTTGTACCCTGCTAAATATCATTGAAATTTAAAATAGTCACTGCATTCATTATTTTAATTTTATATAGCAATCGAAGATAAAAATTATCTTTTGTTGTCTTTTTTCAGAAACTTTTACAGATACAAAAAATTGCTAGGGATCAAAAAGTTTCCTAATAAAAGAAGGAATTCATTCATTTATTTTATATAAATCTGCCAGGTGACTTACTGCAAAAAAGTTCTGGGGCAAAAGAGGGATGACCCCGGAAAAAATATCACCTTGCAGTTTTTTCCTAATATTTGGCATGCTTAATGATGTATGCCTTGTAGCTAAATACACGTTCCAGATTTGAGCTAAACATTTCAAAAACTGCACGAGAGTTATAAAGAAAAAACAAGCAAAAAATTAAAATTTTAACAACCTGCATTTTCGGACTCTTATTTATACAAAGATTTTAGCTCACACTACTACTATACTATAGTAGTGTGAGCTATAGTGATCCTAATTTTTTCGAGAAAAAAAAGTTGCTCCGATTTCAAAAATTTTTATATATCTTTGCGTTTCAGATGATTTTGAAACTTTTTTGTTTCGCCGTCTGTCTGTCTGTCTGTCTGTCTGTATGTCTGTCTGTCTGTAACGACCAACGCGCATAAGTCAAAAACCGCTTGCCCGATTTTAATGAAATTTGGTACCTACGCTGGGTTTTGGGTCGAGATGGTCCCATTTAAAAATGAACAAAATCCACCAAACACAAGCCAAATAAAAGGGTGGGGGTATATTTCAAAAATTAGAGTTTATGTAAAAATATGGCGTGTGTGATATCAAACGAAAGGTAATTGCGTCTGGAGTTAAATAAAATACATTTTACTTTAAAAAAAAGGGTGGGGGTAAATTAAAAAAATTAGTGTTTGTGTGAAAATATGGCGTGTGTTATATCAAACGAAAGGTAATTGAGTCTGGAGTTAAACAAAATACAGTCGAACCTCTATAACTCGAACCTGAAGGGACAACCAAAACAGTTCGAGTTATGGAGAGTTCGAGTTATAGAAACTCGAGTTACATAGGTTAAAATACATGTAAAAAGTGCAGGGACCGCTTAAAAGGTTCGAGTTATAGAGGGGTTCGAGTTATAGAGGTTCGAGTTAGAGAGGTTCGACTGTACATTTTAGTTTAAAAAAAAAGGTGGGGGTAGATTTGAAAAATTAAAGTTTAAGTCAAAACATGGCTTGTGTGGTATCAAACGAACGGTAATTGAGTCTGGAGTTCAATAAAATATATTTAAGTTTTTAGTTATATAAGCTCACACGTACACTATAACTATAGTACCTAGTGTGAGCTTAGGTGCCCATAGATTGGCAGAGTATTTTTTATTATATTCACTCAAGAAATAATCTTCTGAAGTTTGGCGACATACTCTAATAACACCCTGTATCTATTTAAACAAATATGGGTAAAATGTAAATACCACGTGTTGACGTTTTGAGGGTTGAGAGCTGCGGGACTGTATGCGCTGGCCGTTTTATAAAATCTGGGTGCAAAAATCCTTAAAAGGACGATGTAAAAATATCAATTTTTCCGAGCCACACAAAGACAATATAGAGGATTGGCACTCACCTTTTCAGCTGTTTCCGTCGTCCAGAGGAGCTCCTCTCGCTGGCCCAGTCGTTGCAGTCGCTCCACACTAGAATCACTTGTTTGTGTAATGGTTTAGTTTGATTTTCTAAGAATGTTATTGGATTTTTTGGTTAATAGAATTTATCACCATGCTGCGTGGTGATCTCGACAGAATACGACAGACGAATTCCTTTTTGGTTACGCCTCTTTGCGCAGATTCATTTTTCCGTAGATGGCGCTGGCGTTTTGCTTGTGCCAATCAAATTGAAATTGTGTGGGTTTTCCGAATACGGGAATTTGGCGCGAAATTTGAATTTAAAATTAAAGTTGCACGAACATTTTCCGCCCACTTAAAACGAAGTTTTACATTGAGATTAATTGAATAAACAAATGGCTATATATAAAAAAAAATATAAGTTAATTCAAACCTTAAAGGGTAGGTTATTAAAATCCGTTTTAGGTTTATAGATCAAAAAGAAAAAAAAAATGAAAAAAAAAACATATATATATTCTAGATAACGACACACGAAACAAAAGAAGTTGCTTGGGAGTTTAGTGCGCATCTAAAGGTAGTGGGCACAACTTGACCACGGGACGAGTGAAAAGTCCGTGTTGTGTTTTAACAGTAGCAACTCGAATGTGATTATCCCGACCAGGATGTACAGATACTATTCTACCCAGCAACCAGTATAATGGCGGCCTAGTTTCATCCTTAATTAATACAAGCGTATCTAGCTTGATTTCAGCCGAAGGGTCCGACCACTTAGAACGCTGTTGTAAAGTATTTAAGTACTCGAGTTTCCAACGCTTCCAGAAATCGGCATGAATTCGTTGGATAAGTTGCCAACGCTTAAGGGTATTAACTTTAAGGGTAGAAAGGTCAGGATCAGGACACGAATTAAGGGGTTCCATTGTGAGGAAATGACCCGGAGTCAAAGACGTAAGATCGTTTGGGTCAGAGCTTTGCTCACAAAGGGGTCGAGAATTGAGTAATGCCTCTATTTGGGCGAGGAGAGTATAGAGCTCTTCGAAGGTTAGTATCTGGTCACCGATGACCCGATACAAATGTGTTTTTATAGATTTGACTCCTGCTTCTGCTAGACCATTTAGGTGGGGGGCTCCCGGACTATTAAGACACCATTTGATTTTTAAGCTCTCAGAAGCTAATTTCGAAAGATTATGGAGCTCCTTAATAGCCCCAACAAAGTTTGAGCCTCTATCACTTGTGATTTGGACACAAGTGCCACGTCTAGCGACAAAGCGTCGTAAAGCAGCGATGCACGCCTCTGTGGTTAAATCCGAAACAAGCTCGATATGGATTGCCTTGACAGAAGTATCGACAAAGACTGCGATATATGATTTACCAACTTGTGCTCCACGACGTCTCTGACCTACAAAGGTTTTGATTGGGCCTGCATAGTCTAAGCAAACGTGTGAAAAACATTTTAATTGTGACGTTCTAAAAGAAGGTAAATCCGACATGTACGGAGTGTAAGGTTTTGGTTTTAAGCGAAAGCAGGGAATACATTTCAATAAAACCCTCTGAATAGCTCGACGTGATGACATAATCCAAAACTTTTGACGAATTAAGTATTGGACTGTGTTTATTCCGGGATGTAAATTTTCGTTATGAGTTTGAATAATGATCAATTGGGTTAATCTATGAGATTTCGGCAATAATAAGGGATGTTTTGCCTCAAAGGAGAGTTGAGAATGCCGTAAGCGTCCGCCCACTCTAAGGAAACCCAATTCGTCCAAAAAGGGCGCGAGTTTGCGAAACGGCTTAGGTAATAGCTGAGTATTTTGAATTTTTTGAATGATATCCGAAAAACACTCTTCTTGGACCCTTTTAACTAAAACAAGTAGAGCCTTGTGTAGTTCAAAAGCGGAAAAAACGCCGGATAAAGGGTCAACTGAGGTTTTTCGATTGTGAATAAGTCTTAGAAAATGACAAATGATTTTTTGAATGGTATTTAAATTGGATATTTTATCGATTAGTCTATCAAAAAAGTTTTGATTTTGAATTTCTGCCGTCAGCACCACTGAATTTTCCGGTTTTTCTTCTTTGAGAACCTCGTCCGGAACTCCCAAAGAACGTTCCTTTATAAACCTTTGAATTTGCCACTCCGTAGTGGGCAAGGTAATCCATGGAGGGCCGTGAAACCAAAGAGGGTGATTTATTAAGTTATTGGGCGACAACCCTCTGCTAGCGCAGTCGGCAGGGTTCTCGAGTGAAGTAATGTGATACCATGGGACTTCGGGGATTGTTTCTTGAATACGACTTACGCGGTTTGCCACAAAGGTCTTCCACTTGTGAGGTGAAGATGTGACCCAATGAAGCGTGACCTGTGAGTCCGAGAACGCAAGAATTTCATCGATTACGAGTAATGATGAATAGGTACGAATAACTAGTTCGAGTAAATCAGCTAATAGAGTAGCTCCAAGTAGTTCCAAACGTGGGATTGAAATAGTGTGTAAGGGAGCAACCCTTGACTTGCCCATGACTAGAGCAGTTTTGATAATTTTATTTGGTAATTCGACGCGAACGTATACGCAAGAAGCGTATCCTAGCTCGGATGCATCGCAGAAACCTAGCAATTGACATCGTTGAATATTATTCGAAAAAATATGTCTAGGTATACAAAGATTCGAAAGAGTGGTTAATTGATTATTGAATTGATTCCAAAGAGTTTTGATTGGATCGGGGGGTATTTCATCCCAATCAGTTTTGCATAACCAAAGTTTTTGCATAATCACTTTGGCTAAAAATGAAACAGGCGATAAGAAACCTATAGGATCCCAAATTTTAGCGATAGCCGATAAAATATTCCTTTTGGTGCAAGGTTTTTTACAAGGGGTACAAGAATAGGTAAAAGTATCTGTAGAAGGGTGCCACTGAAGGCCCAACACCTTAATCGATGTTGAAGAATCGTCTTCAAAGGTAACAGGGATCTGACAATCAGCGGGCGACAAATGTGAAAGAAGTTTCGGATTATTTGATGCCCATTTTCTTAATTCAAATTTTCCCAATTTAAGCAACGCTATGAGATTCTTTTGAAGCGATAAAGCACCTTCTAGAGAGTTAGCTCCACAGCAAATATCGTCCATGAAAATGTTATTCAAAAGGACCTGGGATGCTTCAGGATAATTCTTAGCCTCCAGGATGGCTAGTTCTCTAAGAGTTCTAATAGCTAAATAGGGACTTGAACTAACACCAAACGTCACTGTATTAAGCCTGTATTCCTGCAGGGGTTCATTGGGATCAAATCGCCAAAGTAGCCTTTGGTAGTCCCGATGAATTGGATTGATTTGAATTTGTAAAAAGTGCTGTTTTATATCAGTCAAAAATACGATAGAATAAAATCTGAATTTTAATAGAATTTCGGAAATATCGGCTTGTAATTTTGGTCCTATTAAAAGAGTTTCGTTCATGCTTAGGCCTTTCGAACCCTTAATCGAGGGGTTAAAAACCACCCGGAGTTTGGTCGTTGATTTGTCAAGACGAAGGACTCCGTGATGTGGTAAATAAGAACATAACTGAGGTCTAGGTTCGGATCTTGAAATTAAAGACATGTGCCCGTTTTTGAGATATTCTCTCATAAAATCCGAGTACATACTATAGAAATTTGAATTTTTTATTAAGCGAGATTCGAGAGACAAAAATTGACGGTAGGCCACTGAATATGTGTCTCCTAGGTCAGGAGGGTCAATGTGACGAAAAGGCAAATTTACAGTAAATCGGCCCGAAATATCTCTAGTGGTAGTTTTTTGGAAAATCTCTTCACATCTTTTTTCTTCGGGTGAGAGAAACGTTTTTGACTTAATTGATTCTAGTTCCCAAAATCTGCGAATATTAAAGTCGAGAGACTGCTCACAGGAAGTAAAGTACGAATTGACTTGAGGTGAAATATTTATGCTTTGAGTTTGGCCCATCAAGACCCAACCAAAAACTGTCTCAAAAGCGGAGGGTAGGCCGTGAGGTCCTGGAATTCGTCCTGATTGGACGATTTCTGTGTAAAGTTGTGCACCTAAGAGTAAGTCAATTGGACCAGGGTTGTAAAATTGGTTATCTGCAAGCTTTAGATTTGAAATATGACTCCAATTGGATGAATCTACCTGTATTGAGGGCATATTCGAACAGAGTTTCGGTAAAACGAAGACTTGAATAGAAAAGGTAGGCTCTTGTTGGCCTAGGGCTCGAATAGTGCAAGTAGAAATGCCGTTAGTGGCCGATGAAGATTGATTTAGTCCCAGAACAGGGATCGAAATTTTGTTTCTTGGCAAGCCTAACCTGTTAAGACAAGCTTCGCTTATCAGGTTAGCTTGGCTACCGCTGTCCAGAAGTGCTCGGACAGGTTGGTAGTTACCCCGACTATCCAGTACCTCTAATTTTATAGTCGCTAGAAGCACTGTCGTCCGGGGCGTCAAGGTGGATAACGAAGAGTATTGATTTGTAGATGTATTTGGATTCGAATTGATTTGAATTGAATTTGAACTGGGTTGAACAAAACTAGGGTTCTGTTGGCTAAGACTTGAATTTGAATTCTGATACGATAAGTTTGTGCCTGTGCTAGGCACGGCCACTTGATTTGAGTTAAAACTTTGATTTAAGTTCGAATTTTGATTTGAATTTTGGCTTGAATTAACAAAGGATTGACTTGAATTCTGACGGATTGAATCTGTCGTTTGCGATAGATGAATAAGACTATGGTGCCTATGTCGACATACCCTGCAGTTGTAGGTACTACTGCAGTCGATTACTTGATGATTTGAACGTAAACAGTTGATACATAACGATTGTTGTTTTACATAAGTAAAACGATCTGAAGGAGATTTGGAGATAAAAACACCACACTGCGAGAGTGGATGAAAAGAATTATTGCATAATTTGCACTTATAGGGTTGTTGGTTTTGTCGAAATTGAGTATTGGATTGTTTATTTGATACTTGTGAGTGCGTATGCGCTAAAAAATTTGATGGCGGGCTTGATTTGTACTGATTATTTGAATAAGAATTATATTTTTGGTTACTAGAATTCGAATAATTTGGTTTTTGCTGTTTTGAAGTCGAAGGTTGCATTTGCGTATTTTGGGGAGATAGCTGTACTGTTTCAAGAGCACGGCATTGGTTAATAAGAAACTGAATTAGATTTTGATATGTTGGAATCTCGGTAGTACTATACTTTAATTCGAAAGCGGTTCTTGTGGTTTGATCGATTTTTGATAATAAAATTGAAAATAAACAAAAACACCACGACGTTACTGGAAATTCAAGATTTTCGAGCGCCGCAACATTCTCGGAAAAGGTATCTACCAAGACTCTAAGATCCTTTGCTGACTGGTTTCCCTTTAAAGAATTTGCATAGTAGATTGAGTTCCAGTAGGTACTGGCTAAAAGTCTTTTATTTTGATAGCGATCTGTTAATACCTTCCAGGCGATTGCGTAATTACTTGCCGTTAATTTTATAGAACTTAAAATATTAAGTGGTTCGCCCTCAAGGAAGGTTAGCAAATGTTGAAATTTCCTTATATCGGAATAATTCGAGTTTTCGTGAACCAAACAAGAATAAACATCGTAAAAGGTTGGCCACTTTTTTACGTTTCCATTAAAGCAAGGTACCTTTAAAGGGCCCAGATCATCGCTACGTGAATAGTGTGAAGTTGCGGGGGTGAAATTTGAATGAACTGAATCGGAACATAAACTCGAAAAAAGAACTTTAGCTTGGTGGTAGAATAGATCCGTATCTCTCCTAATTTTGTCTTGTACTTCGAACTCATCATCGTCGTCGTCTTTCAAGAGACCTATGATGTCATTATGAATGTTTTTAAATTGTTCATAGTGATCATCTAACGATTCGTAAAACGCCTTAAAAATTGGCAAGGAAGAACTATCTGATTTAGCTTTTGTTCCCAAGTTATACGTTTCCGTAATACGAGATATTGAAACTTTGCGTTGATTCTCAAGCTTTTTTAACGACATATTGTTAATTTAAAAAATTAAAAATATTTAAAAGGAATAAAACTAACACTTGACCCCTATTGACTTTAATCAGTCCAAAAGAGTCCGACAGCATATATTTTATTATCGATTTCTCGAATAAATGCAAAAACTTATCATCCGCTGTTATCCTAGGTCGCGATTTTTCTCCCAAAATAAATGCACAGAAAACAAATTGTACCTACTACCGTTTACTTATAATTTACAGGTAAATACTAATTCTACCAGATGTGTTTGTTTACCTGTTAAATAAGAATAAAGCATTCAACTCACAAGCACTTTTGTTGTTTTGAATAACTATAACATATTATTTAAACAAATAACTATTATTTAAACAAATTTCGATTTTTGAATCAAAACAAACGACGTACGAAGTGCCAATTTCGGCTGCAATGAAATGTGGGTGGAGCCACCGTTAAGCCACGCAAGGGGGGACGGAACCTCCTTTCTAAACCGCACACGGCAACAATGAACCAAAATGGCGAGGCGAAAAAATCTAATATTTCTAGCAAACAAATTTTAAAAAACTATCTGGGTCGTGGGACCAGAAAATGTTGACGTTTTGAGGGTTGAGAGCTGCGGGACTGTATGCGCTGGCCGTTTTATAAAATCTGGGTGCAAAAATCCTTAAAAGGACGATGTAAAAATATCAATTTTTCCGAGCCACACAAAGACAATATAGAGGATTGGCACTCACCTTTTCAGCTGTTTCCGTCGTCCAGAGGAGCTCCTCTCGCTGGCCCAGTCGTTGCAGTCGCTCCACACTAGAATCACTTGTTTGTGTAATGGTTTAGTTTGATTTTCTAAGAATGTTATTGGATTTTTTGGTTAATAGAATTTATCACCATGCTGCGTGGTGATCTCGACAGAATACGACAGACGAATTCCTTTTTGGTTACGCCTCTTTGCGCAGATTCATTTTTCCGTAGATGGCGCTGGCGTTTTGCTTGTGCCAATCAAATTGAAATTGTGTGGGTTTTCCGAATACGGGAATTTGGCGCGAAATTTGAATTTAAAATTAAAGTTGCACGAACACCACGTTTTGAACTAGTTTATTTGCTTGTTTTAATTTCGTTTATTTTTTTATCAATAAAGTAATTAAACAAACAGTGTTTTATCAATAATTAATTATTGAGCTTTTAAGGCAATGTGTTTGCGTGCAAAATGGTATGTGTTTATATATTGCTATATCGTATGTTTGTGTTATTGGCAATAGTATAAACAATACATTAATGTGTCATATAATCCTAGTTATTAAGAGCGGAGGCTGGTGCCGTTATAAATTGGGGGGGGGGGGCAGAAATTTATCAGTGGCGCACCCAGGAATATGTCTTGGGGAGGGCCCGAGGCCTCTTGGAGGGGCCCGAACCCTCATGATGTCGAATTTTAAGCTATTTTTTGTATTTTTTTCTGAAATATGTCGAAAATATGTAAAAAAAATCTAAGGCTGGGGAGGGGGCCCCTGCGTGCGCCCATGAATTTATATTGCATGGAAAAGGAGATAAAAAACTTACTTAAACATTTTTATTTTAGCATTTTACAAAGAAGCAGCTACTTGGTGTAGTTTTTAGTTTATTTGTTTATAGATAAAGTCTATTCGCCCTTCTTTTACATGCGCAAAGTGCTCGGATTAACACCAGTTTCAGACTAATCATGGCCCTGTAGAGCAACCTCAAAAATCCCACAGAATTTTAAACAATCTATAAACCTACTAAGTATATGTCTATTTTTTACCAAATTTTCATTTTGTTCGGTAATGTTTTGCCTATAGGCACTATTCAATTGGCACCTAATATCAGTCTTGCCTAGCATAAAAAATTCTATGTGGTTATTTAAATAAGTAGCACTTACTTTGTGTCTTTAACTTTTCACTAAAGTGCTTGATATCACACATTCCTTTTGCCACCCACGCAAAATCACTATCGCGTGTTTAATAACGCATTTTATATTACAGCAAAACGCACCTCACCTGCGCGCTGTCGATTGCAAACTTTTACGCAAGAAAATACCGTTACTGCACCAGAGGCTAGACATGTCTCTGGACTGCACGGAATAGAAAGAGACATACAAAGATTTTTGCTTTCGTTCGCTGCTGTCTCGAGAATGCATGGCACTAGTAAATTGGGCGTATTCCATCCGGTGTTCCTAGATAGGTGAACCAGTCGGGATACATACAGGGTGTTTCACGAACATCGAAACAGAGGCCTTTTTGAGTATTTAGAGTGCGAATTTTGAGAAACGCTCGGACATGTCGATTTTGTTTACGAGGGGTAACAAAAATTTCAAGATAGTCAAAAAGTGTCCCCACCGCTGAAAAACGGGTGAAATTGAAACCTTGCCCTGCGCGGCGCTGCCGGCTTGTAATTATTTACGCTAAAAAAGTTCACCCAATTAATCGCTTGTTGTTAACCACAGATAACAAAAAGAACTAGAAAATCATGTCGTAAGGGAAGATTTAACTTTTTTTAAATAAATCAATTTAAAAAAAATGTTTGTTGTCTAGTTTTGCTACTGCTACTTATCTATACCTAGTCGGTTAATGTATTTTGTAAAAATCGCAAAAACTAATCTTCCTGTTCATGCGAACAGTGGTAATGAGCGGAAGGTTATCGTTGTATTACCCATAACATCAGAATTGTTTATAAAACTGATTAATAATAATAGTTAAGGCTAATAATAGCGTAATTTATACCTTCAAAATGATGTAAAGAAAAAAAAAACAATATAATATTAAAAGTTAACCGTAGTCAACGGCCATGGTATTCATGTTTACTCTGTTTTGCAAATTGCTTATGATAATACGCAAAATTGATTACAAAATAATGATTGTATATTTCTTTTTTAATAAAATGATTACAAAGCTACCAATCATTCCATGGAACATTTTTTTATCTCTCTAAATCAAACAACTTTGATTTTGTTTAAAAAAAAAGAATTTTGCTTAGGTAGGCTTAAGTTACCAGGGGCGGGAGGTTACCAAATATCATCGATTTTGAATATCCACAGCCCCCTCTGTAACAAGCCTGATCCTACTTTGAACACTTAAAATGATGACATGACATTTCCATTGTTTTCTTGTCAGTCTATTTTTTGTTATTGTCAGTTACATTTCAAAGTTGAATCAGGCTTTTTTTTTTACGGGTATGCGCACTCGCAAGGAGATCCCTATCACGCTCGAGAAGCGGCAAGTGCGCGGAAATGTTGGTGTGTGTTGGTTTTGAAACGGTTCAGGTTGTAACCTGCAGGGAAAACTGTCGCAGGGAGTTTATTCCAGAGCGATGCTGTTCTCCAGAGATATGAATTCTGATATAATGAGGTGCTTGGTGCCTTTATTTTGACAATAAATTGATGGTTACCGTCTGTTTGACGTGTTCGCCTAGTAGGTGCTACTCCCGGGGGGATCATACGTGCCAACTCTCCAGAGCATTTTCCGTGATAATACCTGTAGAAGAGAGATAGATCGCCCACAGTTCTTCGATGTTCGAGACTATCCAAGCTACGGGTAAGTGCGGGGTCATTGATCAGCTTGATAGCTCGTTTTTAGCTTGTTATAGAGGGCGCTGTGTATATCATACATGAGTCGTTTTCAAGCGAATAACTAGTAATTACTAGTATTTACCACTGGAGTTTAAGCGGCCTTGGTAAATATCACTTCTTGAAGAGTGACGTCAGGGATGAGCCCTTTGTACGTCATCGTTTATCACTGGTAATTACCACACTTTTGGAAGCTAATTGGGTTTTTTAACCTCACAATCATTTGTTTTGTTTCTTTCTTGGAAAAATGTTGCGTGAATTTTTGCAATGAGTGACACTTATCGTGTATGCCTTAATTATGAGGGAAAATTGTACAAAGTGATGGCCTCCTATATATTGTCTTGCCAAAATTTTGGTTTCATCAACCCTTGGCTTCTTCTAATTTTTCTAATGTAGACTTTGATACACGAAATATCATAAAAAAACAGTATCATTGTACTTCTCTAACCACTGTTTATTATACTTATATTATATTATAAGTTTTTTTTCCAAATTATGCCCATTTCGAATCAAATACGCCAGTATTTTAGTGTCGGTCAAGAAGAACTCAAATTCAATAATAGCAAGAAGATTATTATTTATCTTACAAAAAGCGCACTAAAACCAACTAAACTTCTTTGAAAAATCGCAAAAACCCACAACAAACAATAACCGGTTATAAAAAAATTATTGTGTGTGCTGAAGACCACACGGCAGAAGTGTAAACTTCAACAAGACGAAATTAATAATACTGGCCCATAACATATTCTGCAAAGCGGACCGAACCGAACTCCTCTGTGTACTGGCCTTCATCTGCATCATCATATCGCTCGCTGAATGTTTCTCACAGTTAGTCGACTCGTGCCGATTTCACCCGAATGAGCGTTACATAGCCGAGCCTGACGGCTCAGTTCAATTCACTACCCACAAAAACTGCTAAACGCGCCTAAAGAAGTTTACACTTCAAAAAAGGTAGTCAAGCGGTGTTTCTGTGTTCATAGACTAAGAGCCTAAACAGCTGATTTTAAATGTCAAACAAGGGATAACCAGAGGTAATTACTAGTTATTCAATTGAAAACGACTATGGTGTAAACGGTATGACTCATAATACAGTGCTTACAACTTGCTAAGGATCAAAAGTTTTAAATGTTGTAAAACTTCAGAAAAGGAATTACGCCAACGTACCTTATCTAGAGGTGCACCTAGCAGGGTCATTTTAAGGGGGCTTGAGCCCCAGGCTTGATTCCTAGAAAATGCGAAAAATACTATTACAGTAGGGGGTGTAAGATGGCTTAACATTTTTTACCTAAGAATTAGGTAGTTACTTAAAATTTCGCGACGCCAAAAATATTTGTAGAAAACGAGGAAAATAAATGGATCCATGACGGATCTGATACCTTCCTAGCAGTGGCGGTTTCTCCATAAGTGCACATGTGCACGTGCACTCCCAAATTTTACTTTAAAAAATACTAAAATTTGATCATTCTTTAATTTAATTAATAATTACCCCAAACGGAATTCACTAAAGACTGGAATATTACCTACAAATTAATACCCGGTATGTATGTGTTTGTATTCGTGTTCATACCACCTGCGGTGCATGCTGGCGGATGCGCTATATAGTTAGTTCGAATCTAATTATTCACTTTTATTTGCTCCGTAGATGTTGTGTCGCATTCTAATTACGAAATATAGAAAGAGAGGACGACATGTCCCAATAGAATTTTACAGTACATAGAATCTGAACCTTCCTGCGGCAGTGCCTAGGACAAAATCTGTGCAAAAACTAGCCTCGATGCCGCCCGCACCCCCGTGACGCCCCTGCACCCATGGTTTGCGTTCTAAAAGTTAGCATTTTAAAAAATTTTTAATTGTCAGAAAACTGTCATTAGCATTAATGGATCTTGTCCAAAGTCTAATCAGCTCGTTAGAGTGTCGAACACTATTTTACCTAAAAGTTTTATGAAAATCGGTTTAGCGGTTTAGGAGCTATCGTGTTACAGACAGACATCATGACGATATTGCTAGGATAGGTCAAAATACACCCAAATAAAACATTTTTGGCGTTATCTCAAAAAAAATATTTGTCGAAAATAATACCTTCTCTAGCCATTGCTGCGCGGGCTAGGAAGGTAAAGAGGCCAATAATTTTCAAGCAGTTTGGGGGGGATAATTTTTAGTTTGGCTTATTTAACGTTTTAAATGCGCCTTAGCAGGTACACGAACAAAATCACCAACTTTTGGTACTTTTGTACTACAATAAAATAAAATAAAAACTTCTAATAAATTGGAGTAAGTAAATTTTTATTTTTTTTTGCTATTTTTGTTTTTCAATGTTTACTGTGTCATTTAGCGCACAGATCGGATATTTAATAATAATAAACAAAACACAATCGACGGAAGTTCAATCAAATATAGACACAAAAATCGAGTATGAAATCGATTTAAAAATAAAACAATTTTTAAATGCTAGTTTCACGTGGGTTTTTGAATTTGTCTCAGCTCGTAAGTAACCTAGCGATTTGAAAGAAAAAAAACAAATATTATTTAAGAATAGTGTGGGATGCAAACCAGTGGCATACCGAATCGAAGGCGAACTTTGTTTGCGGAAAATAACAACTACACCAGATAAATTCGGGTCAAGTTTTAATAGAAATATTAATAAAAAATAAAAAAATATTACGTCAACACCTCAGTGCAAGGTTAACAAAAAAATACAAGCGTTAATCCTGTAAATAACAGCTGATTTAAAAAAATAACTATCCTAAATCTGGAAAACTTATTTTCTCAAAAATATTATTTGCACCCAAATAAAGTTGACTTGACTTTAGGCACGTAAATAAGGGGGGGCGGCACTGAGGGACAGTACCTTTTTTAATAAATTTTCTTCAATTTTAAAGTTTTTTTTGAAATTATTAATCAGTCAATATTTTATAAAGACTTTATAAGATATAAACAGATTGAAAATGATATATAAAGTGCAATAAATAAATCATTTTTTAAATGAGTTTTAATTATTATAAAAAAGCTACAAATTAACGACTAACTATTGATGAAACAATACATAGTCTAATTGATTGGTAAAATAAAATATAATGAAAATCCAAACACTATCTAGTATATTTAAATTTGCTTTTAACATTTCTGGTGAGTGATGAGTGAATAAATAATTAAACAGTTGTTCGTGAAGAGAATCATTCTTAAATGTCTACTTTTTAACAGCTTGACGAAAATCTGACATGATTTAAAAGTACCTCCTCGCCTTGGTTGTAAGTTGTGTAGGGTATGTTTCAAAGCAGTATATACATAGCTTATCAGTGGTCGCACATATTATCCAAAAGCTGAAAACAATAAAAAATCAACTTATAACCACATTAATCATAGGTACTAGATTATGATAAGATAAAGATTTAAAATTAAGGAATAAATTTATTCAAAGTACATTAAGCTGCTGGGTAATTCCTCGTTTACCCATCAATTAAGCACAAATTTAGTGTTAATTTTGTATGTGTCTCCCTTTTACTTAATATCAAACGAAAGGGATAGACATACAATTAACACTAAATTTGTGCTTAATTGATGGGCAAATAAGGCACCTACCAGGCATTGGAAACCTGTATTCAGAGTTCCGTAAAGTAAGCGATAAGAAGTTAAAAAGACAGTACCAATACAAATTTTATCAAATGCCAATGTAACCTCAAATGAGAAAATCAGAAAACTTACCTTAAAATGTCTCGGAAAACTATGCCTTTTTTACTCGTCTGAACTTTAGACACTTCACCCAGAAAAGCAACTAGAAATTCTTATTCTTTTATATTTAAAATTGGAAGTTACAAATTTAACAAAATTTAATTTTAATGCGTCACAGCAGCAAAGATTGCCTACATAAGCCAAAAAGATAGATTTAAAATGAACCCGAAATAAAATGCGGTGAAAGAGGTTTTTCTACCTGTAAAAAGGGGGACGGAAAATCCAAACCACAGATAATTCTCAAAAAAAAAAAAATAGAATAAGGAACAAACGCGCGACCGCAGCGCCTCTTTTGAGCTTAGTGAGAACTTGAACCTAACGACCTGTCAAATTGCATTGAGTTTCCTAGGCATGTTTCTGACTACTCTAAACATCATGAGTCGTTACTGAATAACAGCACCTTCTAGATGGGAGTACCGCCCCCCTACCCCAGAAAGAAAAGCTATCTACATGCCTGCTTGACTTAACGACAGCCTATTTAAAACTTGATGTCTATTTTTGAAAGAAGCGTTTAAAACATTTATTTTTCAAAAACAAAACCAAACCAAATTGTGGTTCAGTTGTCTTGATTATATTGTTCTACTTAAGGAAAACCTTTCGGAGAAAATTCTGAAAATTAGATAACAAATAACTTAAACTAAAAAAAAGTAAACTACCAGGTGGGCCAAAAAAACCAGACAATTTTTTTTTCATTATAACTTTTGAACTATACCATCGATTTTAATGGGACCAACTGCACTTGGGAGAGAATGAATCAGAGATTCGACTAAATATATTTTTTTGTCCGCCGTCTTAAAATCCAAGATGGCGGACGAAGTTAAATTGTACCCTTCAAAAATGCTCGTTTGTTCTTGTGTGTGTTGCGAACACGTTTTAATTTTTTTTTATATCAGTAAAAAAGCTACATTTTGGACACGCACGACAAGGTTTGAATCAGCAAGATTCGGTGGTTCTTCTTACTAATTTGTACCTTGTTGTGCGGGGAAAAAGTAGTGCTTTTCTATAAATTAAAATAAAAACTAAAACATTTTCAGAAAATAAGAATAAATACGCAATTTTCAAGAATCAAGTATAATTCTGTCAGCCATCTTAATTTTTTGAAATGACGATAAATTTTGATCATGATCTTTAAAAAGCAATCAATTCTTACCAGGATGTTTTTTATTTGATCAAAATCGGTTCAGTAGTAATGAATGTAATGAATTTATAAGGAAATAAATGCAGACATGATTAGCAAAGCAAAACAAAAATATTTTTGCCTAAAACCCCTGAACCGATTTTACTGATTCGTATCCTGTTGTGCGTGGCAAGAATGCAGATTTTTTACTAATTTAAGAAAATAATTAATACATGTTCGCGAAACAAGAAAAAACGAGCATCTTTGAAGGGTACATTATAATTTCCCTAATAATAAATCATAGCAGTGTTTCGCCTGCTTTTGTTTTTGTTTCTCTCGTATCTCGGTAGATGGCGCTTCTGGCGATAGTTTTCTCACTATTTACATTTGATTAGAGACAAAACCGTCTAATTAACTTCGCAAGATTTGTCACATTGACCAGCAGTGTTCTGGGGAGTCCCATAAGGACGAAACAGTTAACTGTCAACACTTATTAGGTGTCCATTAGATCTTGGACCCACCCACGGAAAAATATGAGGGAAATAAAAACTCCTTTTTGCCCGATTAGCCACGAAACTTGTTTGATTTTTAAATTCACGGGTACGAAATTCCACGTTTCTTATATTTTAATTGGGTAAACTTTGACCAAACTGGTACTTATTTGCAACAACGCGCTATTTCTTTGCAATTTATAAATGTTGTAAAAAAAAAGACGACATTTAAAAAGTGAGTTCATATATACCAATGTCAACTTATATTGTTAAATTATTTAATTATAACAAGGATTTCTTGATATCAATAATGATTTTTTCCTCCAAAAAAAGATACCTTACTAGTATGGCTATTGGGAAATACTAAAAGTTGCTCGATTAAATACAGAACAATATGCAACACCTGACAGGTAATAAGAAGCTTGTAACGATAAAACAAAGCTTCCATTATTTAAAGGTACAACTTGCAATTGTACTTCCTGACATTCTTTGTAATCCTGCCGATTATTCAGAACGCAACACAATGTAATGCCTTGACGCTTTCCTATTTCACTTGACAAAAAGATGAGTTAAATTACTTTAAAAAAATTATTGTCTCATCATCAATTTACTGCTTTTTAATTAGCGTTGAGTTGAGTTTATTGAACTTTAAAGAAATCGGAAATTAATCAATTTTTTTTGTCGGAGCTCCTGGTTTTGAATTTCGTTTTCGGACATTTTTGTGATCATAATTTTTTTTTTTAGAAACATACGAAGTGTGCCAATAAAATTATAAGACTGGTGTAAAAAATCTACTTTGTTTAAATACTAATACAACTCAATGATGTTCCCCATCAATACAGTCCCCTTCTCTATTGACGCAGTGTTGTATGCGTTTTTTTCCAATGTTGGAAGCAATTTTGGAAATTATCAGAAGAGAGGCTGTTAAGAAGTCTTGTGGTTTTTTCCTTGATAGATTCGAATATTTTAAAACGGGTTCCTTTTAACGATTTCTTCACTTTCGGAAACAGGTAGAAGTCGCAAGGGGCCAAGTCTAGCTAATATGGTGGGTGCTTAACGACGGGGATTGTGTGTGCATTGTCCTGGTAGAGCAGCCACGCGTTGTTCTTCCAGGTAACGATTCTTAGATTTTTTGCGGAAAAAGTGCGAAGAAGTAATGTTTCTACGAGCGTGTGGAAAATATGATTTTCCACACTATTTTTAGTTCAAAAAATTCTACTTTAGCGCACTTGTTCGGAATTTTTTTTCTTAAAAGCGGCATCTTTGTGCGGAAAAATCGGTTTTCTGCACTTGTTAGCAAAATATCTATTTTCTACGAGCGTGCGGTAACTCTCACTTGTCCCTATGTATTTCAGTTTTAAAAGTTTATTTTCCGCACTTGATTGCTGGCCGAACTCCGCTATGCACTTTCCGCACTAGTTAGAATATTTATTAAAAAAAAACAAAAAACTTTATTTTTAAAAATCCTATTTCAAAAAGTAGTTTTTCCAAAAAAAATTTATAAAAAAACTAAAAAAATATTGTATTTTTTGGAAAATATATTTGCTACACGAAATAAACAAAATTGCAATTTTAAACTTCGTCGGCGGCGAATTGTCCCCGCGTTATTAACTAGTTATTAACTAAAAGTGCATATTTTTTTTTCTAGGGCGGTAATTACTCCGTTACTTCCACGGTAATTATCCCTACCTCAAATTTACGATTGTACATTTTGCGAGAATATTTCAAAATAAACGTGGAATTTCGTACCCGTGAATTTAAAAATCAAACAAGTTTCGTGGCTAATCGGGCAAAAAGGAGTTTTTGTTTTTCTCATATTTTTCCGTGGGTAGCCTGAAAGCTTAACCTCACGGGGGTCCAAGATCTAATGGACACCTAATAAGTGTTGACAGTCGTCCTTATGGGACTCCTCAGAACACTGCTGGTCAATGTGACAAATCTTGCGAAGTTAATTAGACGGTTTTGTCTCTAACAAAATGTAAATAGTGAGAAAACTATCGGAAGAAGCGCCATCTACCGAGATACGAGAGAAACAATAAACAAACGCAGGCGAAAAACTGCTATACAATATCGATCAATGAAAAGATCGAATGCAAATAAAAGAAAACAAACTATAGTCCAAACAAGTTTCATGGCTAATCGGGCAAAAAGGAGTTTTTTGTTTCCCTTATATTTTTCCGTGGGTAGCTTGAAAGCCTAACCTCACGGGGGTCCAAGATCTAATGGACACCTAATAAGTGTTGACAGTTAACCGTTTCGTCCTTATGGGACTCCTCAGAACACTGCTGGTCAAGTGACAAATCTTGCGAAGTTAATCAGACGGTTTTGTCTCTAATTAAACGTAATTAGTGAGCGAACTATAGCAAGAGGCGCCATCTACCGAGATACGAGAGAAACAAAAAACCGAAAGCAGCGAAACACTGCTATACAATGTCGATCAATGAAAAGATCGAATGCAAATAAAAGAAAACAACTATAGTCCGTGACCTACGACAGCTCTTTGTCTTTTCAGGCCGGATCAACGCATTTTGCATTTTTACCCGTCATCAAGACAGTGAACGTCAATCAACGGAATTTTTAAGCCAAACAATACTAACAAACGTGAAATTTCATACCCGTGAATTTAAAAATCAAACAAGTTTCATGGCTAATCGGGCAAAAAGGAGTTTTTTGTTTCCCTTATATTTTTCCGTGGGTAGCTTGAAACCCCCGTGAGGTTAAGCTTTCAAGCTACCCACGGAAAAATATAAGGGAAACAAAAAACTCCTTTTTGCCCGATTAGCCATGAAACTTGTTTGATTTTTAAATTCACGGGTATGAAATTTCACGTTTGTTAGTATTGTTTGGCTTAAAAATTCCGTTGATTGACGTTCACTGTCTTGATGACGGGTAAAAATGCAAAATGCGTTGATCCGGCCTGAAAAGACAAAGAGCTGTCGTAGGTCACGGACTATAGTTGTTTTCTTTTATTTGCATTCGATCTTTTCATTGATCGACATTGTATAGCAGTGTTTCGCTGCTTTCGGTTTTTTGTTTCTCTCGTATCTCGGTAGATGGCGCCTCTTGCTATAGTTCGCTCACTAATTACGTTTAATTAGAGACAAAACCGTCTGATTAACTTCGCAAGATTTGTCACTTGACCAGCAGTGTTCTGAGGAGTCCCATAAGGACGAAACGGTTAACTGTCAACACTTATTAGGTGTCCATTAGATCTTGGACCCCCGTGAGGTTAAGCTTTCAAGCTACCCACTGAAAAATATAAGGGAAACAAAAAACTCCTTTTTGCCCGATTAGCCATGAAACTTGTTTGATTTTTAAATTCACGGGTATGAAATTTCACGTTTGTTAGTATTGTTTGACTTAAAAATTTCGTTGATTGACGTTCACTGTCTTGATGACGGGTAAAAATGCAAAATGCGTTGATCCGGCCTGAAAAGACAAAGAGCTGTCGTAGGTCACGGACTATAGTTGTTTTCTTTTATTTGCATTCGATCTTTTCATTGATCGACATTGTATAGCAGTGTTTCGCTGCTTTCGGTTTTTTGTTTCTCTCGTATCTCGGTAGATGGCGCCTCTTGCTATAGTTCGCTCACTAATTACGTTTAATTAGAGACAAAACCGTCTGATTAACTTCGCAAGATTTGTCACTTGACCAGCAGTGTTCTGAGGAGTCCCATAAGGACGAAACGGTTAACTGTCAACACTTATTAGGTGTCCATTAGATCTTGGACCCCCGTGAGGTTAAGCTTTCAAGCTACCCACGGAAAAATATAAGGGAAACAAAAAACTCCTTTTTGCCCGATTAGCCATGAAACTTGTTTGATTTTTAAATTCACGGGTATGAAATTTCACGTTTGTTAGTATTGTTTGGCTTAAAAATTCCGTTGATTGACGTTCACTGTCTTGATGACGGGTAAAAATGCAAAATGCGTTGATCCGGCCTGAAAAGACAAAGAGCTGTCGTAGGTCACGGACTATAGTTGTTTTCTTTTATTTGCATTCGATCTTTTCATTGATCGACATTGTATAGCAGTGTTTCGCTGCTTTCGGTTTTTTGTTTCTCTCGTATCTCGGTAGATGGCGCCTCTTGCTATAGTTCGCTCACTAATTACGTTTAATTAGAGACAAAACCGTCTGATTAACTTCGCAAGATTTGTCACTTGACCAGCAGTGTTCTGAGGAGTCCCATAAGGACGAAACGGTTAACTGTCAACACTTATTAGGTGTCCATTAGATCTTGGACCCCCGTGAGGTTAAGCTTTCAAGCTACCCACGGAAAAATATAAGGGAAACAAAAAACTCCTTTTTGCCCGATTAGCCATGAAACTTGTTTGATTTTTAAATTCACGGGTATGAAATTTCACGTTTGAAACTATAGTCCGTGACCTACGACAGCTCTTTGTCTTTTAGGCCGGATTAACACATATTGTATTTTTACCCGTCATCAAGACAGTGAGCGTCAATCAACGGAATTTTTAAGCCAAATAATACTAACAAACGTGAAATTTCGTCCCCGTGAATTAAAAAATCAAACAAGTTTCGTGGCTAATCGGGCAAAAACGAGTTTTTGTTTTTCTCATATTTTTCCGTGGGTGGCCTGAAAGCTTAACCTCACGGGGGTCCAAGATCTAATGGACACCTAATAAGTGTTGACAGTTAACTGTTTCGTCCTTATGGGACTCCTCAGAACACTGCTGGTCAATGTGACAAATCTTGCGAAGTTAATTAGACGGTTTTGTCTCTAACAAAATGTAAATAGTGAGAAAACTATCGCAAGAAGCGCCATCTACCGAGATACGAGAGAAACAATAAACAAACGCAGGCGAAAAACTGCTATACAATATCGATCAATGAAAAGATCGAATGCAAATAAAAGAAAACAAACTATAGTCCGTGACCTACGACAGCTCTTTGTCTTTCAGGCCGGATCAACGCATAATGATTTTTACCCGTCATCAAGACAGTGAGTGTCAATCAACGGAATTTATTAGAGACAAAACCGTCTAATTAACTTCGCAAGATTTGTCACATTGACCAGCAGTGTACTGAGGAGTCCCATAAGGACGAAACAGTTAACTGTCAACACTTATTAGGTTTCCATTAGATCTTGGACCTCCGTGAGGTTAAGCTTTCAGGCTACCCACGAAAAAATATGAGAGATTGCCGGTTAGCCACGAAACTTGTTTGGCCTAAAGGCCGTTTTAACAGGAAATAGTAACAGTAGCAATAATAATGATTTTTCTGCGAGTGACAACAAATAAACTACTTTTGCACACTTTTGTATACGCAAACTAGCACTTTCCCGAATACTGCGGGAAAACTTTTACCATATTATGGACGCCTTTTGGTGTCGAATGCGGTTTGTTTTTAGCAATCAAAATACATTGTTATACAACACTTTTATGTCAGTTTAGAGTTTCAAGTCTTCGATGTAGCGTGTGTTTTGGTTTATTTTTGTTACAATTTAATTTTTTTATGTTTTCCGCACAAAGAATATTGTTCCTGATACGTGCGCAAAATAGTTTTTCCGCACTTAAAGCTTATCCAACCTACGCTTCGCGTCTTTTTGTCATTATGACGAAAACAGATCCTAAATGTAATGTACACTCGCCTACTTTTTTAATGTCCCATTATGTTTCCTACATTTGTGGAATATAGAGAAGCAGTGCGTTGTTTGGTAACACCGGATGGTTTAAAATAAGCATCATGATTCATTAAATGATTTTTGATAGCAGTTTTTAAAGCCCGTTGAAATTCCGGGCTTTCCAGACGAGTTAAGTCAATTTTAAGATGACATTAAAAAAATGGGCGCCCGTAGTAAGCCTAAAAAATGATGTTTGAATTTTACCTTTGTTGTAATGCATGACTCTTCGAAATAAAGTTAACCATTATGACAAAAGCACTTATTTACACTTAGAACCAATAATTTTTTTAAAATAATTTTTGTAATTTCCTGGTTTTGGCAAAAAAATTTAAAAAATACTGTAAGCATTGTAGCGTATTATTTTTTAACTCTTTTTTACTGTCAAACCTTAACCAATGGCTTGGAACACCACCAAATAAAACAAAACAATGCTCAGGCGTACGTGCCCCTTTTGTTTTCAATTTTCTTTTTCTTTTGTAACGGTCCTCAACTCGTAAAAGTAAATAAAATATAGCATAACGGTTACACTTTTTTTGATCGGCCGAATAAATAAAACCTGCATAAGAGCAAAGCGGTGTTATACAGGGTTTTCAGAATTATTATATGTACAGGGTGGTCCAACGAAAAGTTTGCACCTAGCTTTTTTCTTTTTTTTGTAATTAAATTCAAAAATGCTCGGACACGTCGATTTTGCTTTTGAGGGGGACAAATCCTGATGCAACTATTTATTGTACAGGGTGTGCCAAAAAGGCTCTACCGATGTCAACTTTATTTTTTCAAATGGGACACCCTGTATTTTATTACATATTTGGATTCCACCAATAATTCTAAGTAATTTTATCTCAGGCACATCTATTGTCAATAGTTTTTGAGTTAGAACCCCGTGAAAAATGTCATTCTAGACAGTTTAGGCACGGATCACCTCACAAACAGATAAATAAGCCGGCTGGCGGTCTTTGATCTCGGAGAATTCAACGATGGCTGAGCATTGGGAATCAAACTCAGAGCCGGACTAAAATAAATTTATCATAAAATATGAATGTTACAGATTGTTAAAGCGAAAAAATATTTTTACTGCCAGAAACAATAAAAACATTAAAATAGTTTTGTACTGCTAAAAATGGGAGCTAAAATGAATTTTAGAGTTTCGGCCGCGTAAAAAAATTATATGTTGTCCTCTGTAGGGGACTATGGAAATAATGTGTTTTATTGAATGAGAGATAGGGAAAGCACAAAAAGAGGTATTCTTCTTCGTCCAGAATACGTTAGCATGTTGTCGTTTCCAGCATACAGCCAAATACAAAAAGAAAAAAATTGATTGCTTTTTTTGTTTTTTTTGTTTTATTGGGATAATATTTATTAAGTTTGAAGAGGAGTAAAATTGTGAAATTTAAATATTAGAAGTTGGACATTGTAGAGTAATTTCTTAATTTACTGGAATCAGATATTATTTATTAGTTTTTTCAAAAAATTTAAAGTTTAAGGAGATACAGGGTGACCAAATAATCTTTACAATTAGCACAAACTTGCTTCACGGTAAATTAATATTTTAAAATTTAGTAAAATCTAATATTTAAAAAAAATAGTTGTTTTATATGTATCCTTAAAAGTGTAAATAGTAGCATAATAAAAAATTATAACAAATTCGTATGTGTATGTACAGGGTGTAATTTAAATGATGCATGAAACTTTAAGGGGTTGTTGAAATGGTCAAAACAAAGATTTTTTTCGCATTACATTTTGTTTTTTTACTCTTGGTTTTTACAGGGTGTTAAACTTAGCATTTTTTTTCGATTTTTTGTTTGTTTCTTAAAAATTATAACAGACCATTAAAATTTTGTGGAATTATGCATTACCGAAACGGTAATAATTCGGTTTTTTTAAATAATTTGCTGGCCAAAATGTTAAATTTTGATAGGAGGGACCTTTTAAATCGAAACAACCTACAATTTTAGATATTTGTTTTGTTATTTTAAAAATATTCACAGCATTTTGAGATATAATGCATTAAAAACCTAAATAATAATTTTATCAGAGCATCGACGCGTTAAATATTTTTAAAATCAGTAAGGAACGAGGATCTTATATAAATCTTATATGATGTTCTAAAAGCTTACGTCAAAATTAGACATTTTCTAAAGAATGTTGGATCTTTATCCTAAAAATTTTTGAGGTGCATAAAAAACATCAAATTTTTTTAAACTCAAACAAACTCTTGATATAATATTTTTAAAAAACCGAAAAAAAATCACAAGACCCTTTGATTTCAAGAGGTGTTTAACACTTTAGCAGTGAAATTTACATTAGTTGCAGTTTTAAGCTATTGAAAACACAGATCATAACCAAAAATATTAAAAATGTGTTGGAGTTTTTGAATACATAATAAACAAAAATGAAAAATTAACTTAACGTTTGCCAAACCTACCATTTTTTAAAGAGTTAACATTTTCTTTGGTGCACTTTTTTGTTTTATTATTTTAAATTGGGAGATGGGACAACTCGCCGCAGCCGATTTGCCGCGGACTGATTCGCCTCGGGGACTATTCGCCGCCGGCCGATTCGTCGTTTCATGTCAGTGGCAATTGTTTAAACAGTTTTATTTAGCTTGACTTCATATAATATATTTGTTTGTTCGATTATCACTTTTTTAAAACTTTTCCCACAGAATTTTCTCAAATTTTAAACTTTGCAGTGATTAAGGTCACTCAATACAGTTTTTTACTTAGCAGAACAAAAAAGGTGGATTTTTAAATTGATTAAACGATATTCATCAAATTCGGAACTTTAAGGTGTTTCAGGTCGGTTCCCAATTTGATTTTTTTTAGTTTAAGTTAAAAATAATTTAAAATTTAATAAAGTTTCTAGTGTGATGCATATCGGTTCATAAATGGCAAAAAACGCCATTCTACATTCGCCATTTTATATATTTTTTCCAATTAAAAAAATGCTGGATTGTATAGTTACCACCAAATACCTAGTTGGAAAATTTGTAAACATTATTTTTATAAAAAAATATTATATGAAGTCAAGATAAATAAAACAATGGTAATATCATGAAACAAAAATCTCGCGGCGAATTGTTCCCGCGGCAAATTGTCCCCGCGGCAATTCGATTAACGGCAAATTGTCCCCGCGGCATAACGGGCCGCGGCCAATCAGGAATTGTCCCCTACCCTTTTAATTTGTGAACCTGTGCTTAATTTAAGGGTCAATGATTCAGGGTATATCGTCGCGTGGATTTACAGTCTCTTACGGCACAAATCGTTCCCATTGTTTAAAATCAAAAATCACATATTATATCGAACACAAAAATCTCATCTACACACCACTAACGCTCAACACGTAGTAAAAGTTTAAAAAATATTAAAATACAGAATGCGCCTCTGGAGTGGTTGACCCCAACATGGCAGGCTGCGTGAAAGATGCGCGTAGCACCCCCCACCACCTGAGTTCCCTATCTGTTTGTTAGGTGATCCGTGGTTTAGGGGCCTATAAAACTCAAACGGTTTAACTTAGAGCAAAGTGACCTTGACATTCCTATCTTAGTTTTTGATAAGGTATCTAATATCACCCTGTAAGTGACATCATTAGATACCTTACCAAAAACTAAGATAGAAATGTCACAGTAGACTTGGATCTATCTTATACCGCTATCGTCCCAGCAGAACTTGGTTATAGACGATAGCAGATTCATGGTCGTCGTGAGTTGACTGTAGGAGATTTATGCTGGCGCCATCCTGGTTCCGACTATATAGCACTTATAGCAGACTCCTGGGTTTTTATCCCTGGTTCCGCGGCTGGCTGCGTGTCGGTTCGGTTCGGTTGGTTCGGTTCGGTTCGGCTCCTGGACTGCACCTGCGTATATTCTCTATGTTCAAGGTCAACTTATATTTTTTGCGTGGATCGCATCGCATGCTTATTTAATGACGGCTGTTGAACGCTGAAAAGGAAGTTGGCGAAAGGGCGACAGATTTTTTTTTTGTTTTTGCATCGTTCGAGACGCGATCCTGGTACCATCTGCAGGTGAAGCCGACGACCATACCACGGCACTACCCTGCCGCCTTGTTAGTAATTCGGTATCAGAGGAGAATTCAGGGGAATAAAATGGCCGACTGACAAATCCTCACGGTGTCTCCATCAAATTCGCCTGCGCACTCGTCTTAAAGCTATTTATTCCTCTCTAATTATCTGATCAAAATAGATTAATCTAGTTGGTTGCGCCCAGTGCACCGTCCGTATATACGTATGCGCGAGGGGGCATGTTTGACGTAACAACCAATCACAACAACAGAAACACCTGACACATGTGACAAGACGCTAGCGCTACCAAGTCCCCTTTCAATCCCTTACTTCGCATGCGCAGATCTACCAATATTATTTACCTCATGTATTAGAATAGATGAATACAGGGTGATTTTCACTTGAATGATTCTAACCACATGAAAATAGAAAGTTTCAAAAACCTAACCTAACAAAACCTAATCAAATCTAACCGAACCAAAGAAAACTGAATCAATAATTTTTTTCAAAAAAAAAAACTTTCCTGACTTCCTGCCCGGGATCCTAGAGGATGTGAATCCGAACCGAACCAAACCGAACCTAACTAAACTGAACCAAACCTAACCTAACCAAACTAAACTACAACACGTACTGCTAATTAGGTTTAGTTGGGTAGGGTTAGGTTTGGATAGGTTCGGTTCGGTACGGTCCGGTTGGGATTCACATCCTCTAGGATCCCGGGTAGGAAGTCAGGAAAGTTTTTTTTTGGAAAAAAAATATTGGTTAGTTTGCTTTAGTTCGGTTCGGTTAGATCTGATTAGGTTTCGTTAGGTTAGGTTTTTGAAACTTTCTATTTTCATGTGGTTAGAATCATTCAAGTGAAAATCACCCTGTACATCTATTCTAATACATGAGGTAAATAATATTGGTAGATCTATGCATGCGAAGTCAGGGATTGGAAGTGGACTTGGTAGGGCTAGCGTCTTGTATACATGTGTAGTTTTGCAGGGTTGCTCAATTTAATTTTTTATGGCTTGAAAGAAAGTTATGATAGATATTCTGTATATTTATATCTATGGAATATTTAATATGCAAATTAGTGAACAAATCCACTATTTTTATATGACAACAAATTAAATCCCACATTTTAAAGGTCGACCAGTTGTTAGTTTTCCAAAATCTACTCCTCTCTTTTTAAAACCATGCGAGAATTTGGAGTCACTGCAGTCGTTCTGGATATTTTTTGTTTGCAAAGTTTTTTGTCGGCTGGATTTAACATAGTAAATATTAACAATAATAAAGACCTATGCTTAGTTTTAGCATCTCATAAATAATCACAAATGTATGAGAATTTCTGAATTCAGCTTATTATTATTAGCTATTAGCTCAATACATTCATCCTAATTCTGATTATAGAATTTTACGAGTAGTCGAAGACAAGTAAAGCTTATATGCTTAAAAAACAAATTATTGTTATACTAGAAGAATTCTATAGTTTTCAAATTGTTTTTTATTTTCGTTTTTTAGTATTTATTAATTGTTCATTATTTCAAAAATTATAAGAAATACAGAAATATTAAAGCACATTAATATTTACCAAACACGGCAACACTGGTAGCAATGTGAAGTCTTAAGAAATATGGTGGCACCCTCTATATTTGAAAATATTTAGTGGGCTCGGTGATCTCCAATAAGGCGAATGTATCTAAAAGCTTATGTTCGATGGCATTAGGTGCCTTTTTTATTAGTTTTACTATTACCATTCTAAAATATTCTCTATCTTTCTTACTCAAAATCTTAAAATTTAATATAAGACTCATATACCGAGAGGACCACTCATCTAGAAACATAGGAATCTTGTCGCCCAATTTACTATCGATTGATTAGCACACGGGGAACTATCTTATTGCCAGCGAGATCGCCCGATCTTGCTTCCAATGACTTATTTTTGTGCAGTTACATTAAAAACAACGTTTGCGAACCCAGAGGCGCGGTGACGCGTGCCCTTAATAAGTGAGGGGTCCGTATAACTTCTGATCTAAAGAATTTTGAAAGCATATTATGGTTTGAAAAAAGTGGGGGTGCCGCTAATAGGGTCAATAATTTGGAAGAACTTTGAAATAAAATTACAGAAGCATTTCAAATTATTACCCCTAACATGCTGCTAAACGCATGTCAAAAAAAAAGGTGATCGGGTGAAAATTTATCAAATTGTGGATTAAAATTGTAGTTTTTCTAAAATTAATTGTGCAAATTTATTGTGGATACCATAAAGAGTGGTTAATGCAGGGGCGGCCCGTCCATAGGAGCGCTGGTGCGCGCGCACCCCCAGCAAAAATAACAAAAAAAAATAAATACAAACTATTATTAAATAATTACTGTTGTTTTTTATTTATTTTTTAATTATCCCGATCCCGCTAGTGGCATCTATCGGCCACTAACGGAAGTAATTAATATCTTTTCGACTTGACGCTTGCTGCCGCATGCTTAGATCTAGAGATATGAGAGGGCGGGCTTGAATCTGGAGGTGCGCGTGGATTCGGCGTTCTTCTTTAATCGAATTTTTGCCACGCAATTGGATCGGAAATGCTCGGGATATCGGTCCAGAAAAGGGCGGCGTGGTGCGCTAAATCAATACACACTTGCATCGTTTTTTTATAGTTCTCAGCTGATTACTGTTTATATTATCGTTAGTATGCGTGTATTGGGCGTAATTAAAATTTATTTACGCAGTTTTTAAGTGAATTTTATGCTGTTTTCGGCTTCTTGTTTGTCATTTTTGGGTTCATTATTATCTACAAGTGTCGAATATGTCTGAGGCAGTTATAAGTTCGGGTTCGGGTAATCCTGGAAGTAATTCAAGACTTAATTGTGTACAAAACATTATAGCAAGCTTTTCCTCCTTTAATTTAAATCAAAAAATTGAAATTAAAAGATTAGGAAGGCCGACTCCAGAACTAGAATTATCGCAAACTTGCTCCAAAAGAAAAGAAGGTAGGAATTTTAAAAAATACTTTAGAAAAGATATTTACCAAAAAAACAACTGGATTTGTGGATGTGATGTTACAAACTCGTTATTTTGTTTTCCATGCTTATTATTTTTCAATGCAAGCATGGATAAAAGATGGAGCCGCATAGGGGTAACTGACTTAAATCATCTACAGGCAAAAATTAAAAAGCATGAATTATCGAAATCTCATTTGCAAGCTTGCACAGAATTGGCGTTGCTCGGTAAAATTAATATTGCTTGGAGACCTGCTTTTTTTTACTTTGACAATCTTATTACCTAGTGGGCCCCATAAGTTCTTTTATTTGGCTACAAATAAATATGCAAATTTTTTTAACTTTATTTATTTTAAATTTATTTCGACTCACTTATTATAGCGCACACCCATTCTTATATTCACTTTATTAACAAATTATGAAGAAAAATACAAGTACTTACCTATATAATGGCACTTCCTTACTTCTCTCGGACATTTTTCCACAAACCGCATATGTTTTACGTGAATTATTTGCAATTTTTCACAAAAAAATCCTAATTTTACCGCAAAATTTAAATAAACAAATATGGCGTTCACCAGCTGTGTGTCTACGTGAAAAAAACACAGGCATGCGCACTTAAAAATTCGCGTTTGCGAATTTAAATTTGCTATTGTTTCCAAATTAAGCTATGTTGGCTTCACTTTTCGATTTTTTGAACAAAGGTATTTAAACTTTTTGTCTTCTTTACACTTTTTGACCTGCCTCAGTGAACATAATACCGCTGCGCTGGGACAGTCAACCTGTTAAATATATCAGTTGTAGTGACTCCAGTCAACATTGTGGTGACTAAGAATCTGTTGGACGTGGGAAACGCCTAATTGCGTTATAACTCATTTAAAAAAATTATATCTTTTCACATTAATGAACAATGTTCACCTACATGATTACCGTTTAATGTCAATATTTTTATTGTTGTGCAAAATATTAAGAACACGCAGCTGGTGGGCAGTGTCATCGAAAATTTATCAAAAAAAATCAATTTATTTTGTGACTAATTCATTTTTGGGACGAAGTCTTGGTTAATATAACTTATTTTTTAGTTTAGCAGCATCACTTATTTCAAATTTGTCACAAATTCTACGTAATTTTTAAAAATATTTTGCTTGCGGCGCCATAAATCTCCTTTGGATACTAAATTTCACATCTCAGATCTAAAACCGCTTATAAAAAATATTTTGATGTTTGCTGCCACTTGGAAATTCCGTTGGATGAAACCACCTTGTATACTTTATGTTTCGCCGATGATCAGATAGTGATGGCTCAGGATTATGACGACCTCGAATATATGACACGAAAACTAATAGAAGAGTACAATAAGTGGGGACTAGAGCTTAATCTCAATAAGACAGAGTATATGTGTATCGGTGGAATGAAACAGGATCTAATCTTAAATACCGGGCAGCGAATTCGGTCCTGTGATGAGTATAAATACTTAGGCCTAAAAATTACAGCTGACGGAACACTAGACAAAGCTATAAAATATCGAAACGTACAAGGAAGAAAAGCAATAACTTTATTAAATGGAATAATTTGGGACCAAAGTATATCAAAACATAACAAAAAGCTTATATATAACACCATTGTAAAAAGTATTATTACATACGGCTCAGAAGTATGGCCAATCAAAAATGGAACAGAAAAAATGCTTCCCGCTACAGAGATGGACTATTGGAGAAGAGCAGCAGGGAAATCAAAAAGAGAAAGAGTTACAAATTAAAGAATAAGAGAAATTATGACAGTGGGTGAACGTACTTTAGTGAATGATATAAGAACAAAACAACTGGTGTGGTACGGACATGTACAAAGAATGGATGATGGAAGACTACCTAAACAAATCTTACAATGGAAACCAACTGGCCGAAGAAAACGAGGAAGGCCGAGGAAAAGCTGGATTATGGGCAAACAGAAACGAGTGGAGATTGGGTATCCGAAGACGTAGAACGTTGTGAAACCGATAAATATATATATATATATATATATATATTGTTTGCAATTAAGATAGAAATTAGCTTGATATCTTAAAAACTAACAATGATATTAATTTTTTTTTTAATACAAAAAAATAGGAACTTTTTTCACCAAAAAGAAATTGAGGAAGAAAATTTTACACTTCCCCAAATCGATTGGTTATGAATCGTTCAATTTTAAGTCGCCGGGTTTTCTTTTTTAATGTGTTGGTTTGGTTGGATTTGGTTTGAATTCATCCCCTCTACGATCTCGGGAAAGAAGTCAGGAAAGTTTTTTTTTTGAAAAAATATGTTATATGTTGGTTCGGCTCGGTTCGGTTCGGATTCACACCCTCTAGGATCCCGGGAAAGAAGTCATGCGCTATTTTGGGCATGTGCTGCGCGATTATGGCAATGCGCTACTTTGGTTATGCGCTATTTCGGCATGCGCTATTTTGGCCATGCGGTATTTTAGCCTGCGCTATTTTGGCTATGCGCTAATATTGCCTGCGCTATTTTGTACCATTGCCATTTTTTTATTTTCCTCAGGGCAAAAAAGATAGAATTTGGAACACTAAAGATAAGCTCCTTCAACTTTTTGTTTATTTATGTTTGTTTATTTATTTTAATTACATTTATGGCTTTTTACAAAACAAACTACCGAATTTTAGTAAAAAAATCGACTGCATTAAAAAAAAACAATACAAAACTTAAATAATAACGGTAACATTAAATTTATTATCTATTTTACAATTTATCTATAAAACAATTGACAAGTTAGCAGCGGAGAAAAATGTAACAAAAGTTTTGTTTGAAAATTTATTTTTTCACAATGTCTATGGTAATTTGATATTTATTATTATTTGTAAGTTCATCAGAGGTAACACGAACCAGTAAGATTTTCTTTTAAAAGCAATAAATAAATAATTTATTTTAATCAAACTTTTAACTGAGGACAATAAGTGCTAGGTTTGGTTTGGTTTACTAAAAACATTAAAAATATTATTCTAGCCTTGACCTTTAGCGTCTGGGTAAGAAATTTTGCTACATGAATTTATAAAATGATACACATTGAAATTTAAAACATTTTGTTAAAGTGGTTTTTTCTAACTGTACGATTAATTAAAATTGATTTGTTGACTGAACAAGTAGTTGTTATGAATATGCATCTGGCAATCAAAACCCACTACTTCGCAACTCAATTTAATATCCGGAGAACAATTTTTATTAACGTACATTTGTAAAAGGCTGATACGCATTTTACTAGATTATTCTGTGTAAAGTAGAGTTTATACAGCAACATGGCACGACATAAGACATAGCATGACATAACATAACAGAGTTGAGCTTATGACAAACCCTGTTGGTGTTTATACAGAAAAATAACATGCCCAACTTTTATCTTTTTATGTCATGTCTTGTGTGAAATCACATTACGCGCATGATCGCGACGTCATTTGTTTACGATTTTTCACCATAACCCTACTTTTATATTGTGTTTGGATAGTTTTGATGTGGTTTTTTTGTTTAAAAAAGAAATAATTACGCAAAAATGCTAAGCAAAACGTCAGATATTTAGGTACATATAAGTAGGTAGCCTTTTTTTCATTCATTTTTGTTGCAGGTAATTGGGGCTCCCCTAATACATGTGTATGTATATACTTCAAGTTCAAGCCATTTTTTTTGGCATTCTTATCTTTGTACCACTTGTCTTTTTTATTATACAGGGCAGGGAAGCCCTGCACCTGTTCAATTAATTCACCATCGTCCATATTTTCAAAACAACAAGAGAAAATTAAATGACAAAAGACAGCTGAAAGTTCCAAAATCACATGAACAAAAGTCAAGCTGTGATTGGACCAAGTTTTATATTGTCATGTTATGTTTTTTGTATAAACAGCCATTTTTCCTTCTATAATGTTATGTCATGTCATGCTATGTCTTATGTCATGCCATGTTTCTGTATAAACTCTACTTAAAATAAAAAGCAAAAATGTTTAATGAAAAAGGCTGATAAACATTTTACTAGAATATTCCGTGCAAAATACCAATCATAAATGTTTAATGAATTTTGTATGAGATATTAGAGTATTATTGAAATAAAGCCAGGCTATAATAGTACTACTATGTCGGTTTAGAACGTTTTTCTACGTTGTCCGACGCCTATTCTCCACCTCCTTCGATCCTGACAATCATCCTCAGTCAGATTTTTTTGACTCATTGATCTTTGGATTGACTGTTGTCATTCTAGTTTAGGACGCCCTCTTTTTCTGCGCCCTATTGGTTGCCATTCTAGGACCTGCTTTGGTAATCTTTCGTCGTTCATCCGTTGTACATGGCCGTACCATATCAGTTGCCTTCTAGTGATGTCATCCGTTATGCTTCCCTCGATTCCCATTCTTTCTTTTATGATCTCATTTTTTATGTGATCTATTCTAGATATTCTCATTGATCTTCTTATTGCATCCATTTCGACACTTTCCATTTTTGTTTTGTACTTTTCTGTTACGCGACAAGTCTCTATTCCATACAACAGCGTGCTTTTGACCATTGTTTCATATATGTAAAATTTTACATTCTTTTTTATCTCTCTGCTCCATAAAATACTGTTAAGACATCCAATAACTTTTTTTGCTTTTACTATTCTTTTTTTCCAATTCTTTACAGTTTGTACCTGTCTTATAAAATGTGACACCCAAGTATACATACTCATTGCATGGAGATATTGTTTGTCCATTTTCTAGTACTAACTCGCTAGATTCGTTTCCAATATATAAGTACTGTGTCTTGTCCACGTTCACTGTTAATCCCCACTTTTGGTATTCTTCTGTTAACTTTCTCATTATATACTCCATGTCTTCTTTATCATTAGCCACAATTACTTGGTCGTCAGCAAACTGTAGTGTGTATATGGTAAATCGGTCGTTAAGTTGTATTCCCATGCCGTGCACTTTACGTTTCCAGTTTTTTAGAGCTACTGCGATATATATTTTAAAAAGAGTTGGAGAGATACAACATCCCTGTCTTAAGCCTTTTGTTACCAGGAATTCTTTTGAAAGTCGATTTCCAATTCTTTTATCGCTTTTATGTATGTATGATTGATATTAGTTTGCTCTAACACTGTCCATAATTTTTCTACTGGAACGGTATCATATGCTTTTTGTAGGTCTACAAAGGTAACATGAGTCTCTATATTTCTGGCGCTTCTTTTCTCAATTACTTGTTTAAGACAAAAAACATTATCACTACAAGATCTGCCTGCGCGAAACCCACTTTGCTCTTCTTCTTCTTGTTCATGAAAATCATTCTCTATTAGATCTCTAAGAATCTTACCGTACAATCTACTTAGAGTACTGGTTACTGAAATTCCTCTGTAATTGTTGCAATCAAGCTTGTTTCCTTTTTTATGTATTGAGGATATGAATGCAAGTTTCCAATCATTAGGTACTGGATGTCCGTTTATGCATTGGTTAATAATATAGGTGAGATTTTCGACTAGTTTCTCTGATCCATATTTGAGCATTTCAGCATATATTCCCCCAGGTCCGCTAGCTTTTCCGGATTTAAGCTTTTTAATATTATTCTTTATCATTTCTTTTTCGATGATTACTTTTGCATTTTAAACTTAATTAAAAAAAAATTAAATAAAAAAACACCCAACTCCTAAATTTACTTGTAAGTACTAGTCGCAGTTGAGTACAAAATTGATAGGTATACCTATAATGTACGACATGCTTCAAGTTTTGATGCCCAAAGCGCACTTACGAAATTATACAGTTTTGTATTTTCATGAATCAGATTATTGGGTAATTTTGTACCCACCCGACTAGTAGTTACAAGTAAATTTAGCAGTTTGGGTGTTTTTTTTATAAAAAAAAAATTATTTCCAAAACTTTCCAATTCTTATTCAGCCTTAAAAAAGCACTATGTATCTACAATTCATTTCGCTTTACCCAATAAGTCCGTTTAGATATTCTATCGACGCGAACAGTGTTACTTTCCATTCAGTGAGGGTGGGAGGGGAGAGAGGGACGAAGGAACTAGTAAAATGCAAAAAAAACTTGCAAATGACTCTTAGGCTAAATTAGTGCTAAATTGAACATAGAGAAGTTTGGCCGGAATAGCAAAGTTTAAAAAAACATTTCCAAACTAGCAAGAACCTTTCATTTTGAAATTTGTATTGGAGAACTTGGCTTTACTTTTATCTCAATTCTTTTTACGGAATACCACTTTCGCGTACTTGGCTTTTTTTTACATGAAATGTTTTTGTTTTGATTTACATTTTACTCAGACGTTGACGGTGATTTTTTAAATAATTGAATACATTAACCCAGAAGAATAGAGTAAATTATACAAGACGTTGTTTTAATTGAAACGATCGTCGCACTCGATCGTTAATGACATATAGTACAATGAATATAGGAGTTTTACCTTACAAAAGGTCCGGTAGTTCTGAATTTTGGATATGTAATTAAGGTCAAAAGGGTAGTTAAAAATCTGAGTTTTCGTCACCCCCACCCCTGTGCTTTCTCCGCCATCTTAAAAAAACCATCAAAAATTGGCACTTTTTGTAGTTTTTTGCCTGTAACTTCGTTCCAGTACACGCAATCTACGATTGGGTGGTACTATGGTTGTTCTGCGAGCAGTAGTAACGGAGCTAGGTAATTTCCAAAAATGACTAAAATCACGTGCTTGGGCAAATTTTCAGATTTTTTCTACTTTAGACGGCATAAGCTCCGAAATACTTTATTCTAGGATAAAAGTTCTAAGAACATATCTTGTAGAGAATTTTATCAGCTACAAAATCCATTCCCTAAATGTATTTTTAAATATTGTAATGGAGTCGGAGACTTTTAACTTAAAGTAAGTAAGCTAGAAAATAATCATTTTTTAAAATTTAGTGCTTTAAACGGCACGTTTTTTATTTATTTTAATTTTTTTGTGTAAATTGAGTGACGTAAAAAAAGGTAAAAGAGCTTAGGGGTTAAACACCTCCTTAAACTAACCACCTCTTCAAAAACCCCCCCAGACCCCCCAAAATCTAACATATTTAGGTTTTCTCAAATTTTCTCAAAAAATACGCTTCTAAGAGGAAAATGTGTAATATACTTTATTGTAGACAATGAAATTTCCTTTTGAAAAAGGTACAAGTCGATGGGGGTCAACTATTTATAAACTCTTCAGCGGCGTCCGTTAATTGAAGTAATTTAAAAAAGTACAAAAATATCCATGTTTTTTCCATGATTTATTCGATTTTTTTTTAAACCAAGGTTTATAGAACAAAATGTGTTGTACATTATTGTAGCAAATAAAATTTCCTTTAAAATGCTGTACAAGAAAGTCGGATTGGTGTCATGGTTATAAATTCAGAGGCGCCCGTAAATTAAACCAATTTTAAAAAATTTGTGATTTTTTAAAATTGGTTTAATTTACGGGCGCCTGTGAAGTTATTACAATGAAACCAATCCGACTTTGGTTAAATTTACGGGCGCCTCTGAATTTACAACCATGAAACCAATCCGACTTTCTTGTACAGCATTTTAAAGGAAATTTTATTTGCTACAATAATGTATAACACATTTTGTTCTATAAACCTTGGTTAAAAAAAAAACGAATAAATCATGGAAAAAACATGGATATTTTTTTACTTTTTTAAATTACTTCAATTAACGGACGCCGCTGAATAGTTTATAAATAGTTGACCCCCATCGAGTTGTACCTTTTTCGAAAGGAAATTTCATTGTCTACAATAAAGTATATTACACATTTTTCTCTTAGAAGCGTATTTTTTGAGAAAATTTGAGAAAACCTAAATATGTTAGATTTTGGGGGGTCTGGGGGGGTGGTTTTTGAAGAGGTGGTTAGTTTAAGGAGGTTTTTGACCCCTAAGCTCTCTTACCTTTTTGTACGTCACTAAATTTACACAAAAAAAATAAAAATAAATAAAAAACTTGCCGTTTAAAGCACTAAATTTAAAAAAATGATTATTTTCTAACTTACTTACTTTAAGTTAAAAGTTACTACCACTCTATTACAATATTTAAAAATACATTTAAAAATGGATTTTGTAGCTGATCAAATTCTCTACAAGATATGTTCTTAGAACTTTTATCCTAGAACAAAGTATTTCGGAGCTTATGCCGTCTAAATTAGAAAAAATCTGAAAATTTGCCCAAGCACGTGATTTTAGTCATTTTTGGAAATTACCTAGCTCCGTTACTACTGCTCGCAGAACAACCATAGTACCACCGAATTGTAGATAATTATATCCTCTAAAAAATTTCATATAACTCTTTTTGCGATATAGGGTACTGGAACGAAATTAAAGGCAAAAATCTAAAGTGCCAATTTTTTATGGTTTTTTCAAGATGGCGGAGGGAGCACACGGGTGGGGGTGACGAAAACTCAGATTTTTAACTACCCTCCTAAGCTTAACAACATATCCAAACTTCAGAACTACCGGACCTTTTGTAGGGCAACCCCCCTATTTTGGCCTCTATTAATTGAACTAATAGGAAGGTGACATTTTTAAATTCAGAGACAATAGACAGAAAGCCAGCAGCTTTAACCCTCCCCCCTATTTTTCCTAGTTTTTTTTATGAAGTAGGTAGTAGTTATACTCCACTACTTTTTTCAAGTAATCAGCCCAACTCTGCCTAATATTCTGTTTAAGAAAATGTCCCTCTTAAAACTTATTTACCAGTTGGCGTCTTGTCGTGTCGATCAGAAGGTTACTTAACAATAAAAATCGTTGTTTACAAACATTAGATATGCAAAAAATTTATATTTTTTTGTCTGCGTCTATTACACAAATACGTTTTCAAACTAGCAGACACGCATGTTTTGAAAGTTTTTTTTACTAAATTGATTTTACGCTATACACCCATAAAATCGACGATAAAATAACGACTTGAATAGGCGGCAAGTGGCTTCGGCTTTTACAAAATTGGATCAATAGATCAAATCAATAGATCGATGGCGGCGATTGCTACTGTAGGTTCTCATAGAACAGTCGTAGATCAAGAGACAAACAATAGACACTTATTAGAATAAAACCTGACCTTATTTTTAAAATCGACCCTACGCACTATAGGATAAAAAATCCAAATTTTGGCCAATATAGGAAGAAAATAGGTTTACCTTTTAGTTATTAAATTACCACCAAAAATATTTAAAATGACCAAGTCATCAATATTTCTAATAATGACATTTGAAATCTAAGTAGGCTGTGCTTGATGACAGCGCAAAGTCAGCTTATAC
Organism: Aspidapion aeneum; assembly: GCA_963576565.1. Taxonomy (NCBI): domain Eukaryota; kingdom Metazoa; phylum Arthropoda; class Insecta; order Coleoptera; family Brentidae; genus Aspidapion; species Aspidapion aeneum. Next base: position 3,392,353 of record OY755042.1, on the reverse strand, counting down.
GTCGAATAAAGTATTCTTTGTTTTTTCTTTAAATATTTACTGATATTTTAAAAGGCGCTGTACCAAAGATATTAATTTAAAAGTTATTTTTTTTTATTACCCATGAAGAACGAAGGTAAGATTGATTAATTATATACCTTTTGTTTTTAGAAGCTTACCTATTTCTTATTTGCTGGTTTTAAATCAATATATAGCAGAAATCTGGCAAAAGAAATAAAATTGTTTGGTTAGGTTGAATTACAAAATGAGATCCGCAAGGATCCGATCAGGCCGATATGTAATAATATTCTTTAGAGTTTAGGCTAAAAGGCTGTTGAAAACCGTTTGCAACTATTTGCAACAAAGGATTTTTTTTAACTTTTAGATGAACTCTGCATTAAAAATCAAGACCTTTTTGATGTGTGTTTGTCTAAGATAACACAAGTTTCCTTTGAATTAATTCATCATTTTTGGGTAATATTAGTTTCCCTGTGTTGCCAATTGCCTTTAAATTTGACAAACTTTGAGAACTACTGCTTTGAAACTGCTTATATTTTCATGAGCACTTATCCTTGGTTTCCTATGCGAGCTAGTGTACACAAGGTGCTTATTCACAGCAGAATTGTTTATTACCAGCTGGGTTTTTGGGAGAGGAAGCCTCAGAAACGAGAAACAAGATCTACAAGCATGATCGGGAGTACCATGCCCGAAAAAGTAGTGGAATAAATAATTTAACAGACATTTTCAATAGGGCAATGGACAATTCAGATCCGTTAATCTCAACTTTGCCACTTATGTCACGAAAATCCAAACTGAAATCGAAAGTGTTACCTGAAGATGTAAGAAATTTTTTACAATGACCCGATGAATATTTATCTAAATCAGGTTTACTTGAAAATAACAGCCCATCCAGTATTGTTGCGCCAGATCATGAATTTTTATTTGACATTTCAGAATTAGATAGCTTAGAGTTGGATTTAGAAATAAACGATTAAGTAAAACTTCAAGAAAAGTTAAGTGATCTGTAATATTTAGACTTCTTTGCTATTTTTGAGCAAATATAACTTGTTCTGTTTTTGCAAAATTTTTCAATATCCAGCCATTTTAATTTGTGGAAGTATCCAGGAATTCCGGATAATTAGGGTGAATGTAAGATGTTTCTTATGAATATAGAACTAAAACAAACAGTGTAATTCTGATTTGGCACTTTTGGGGATTTTAAGGTTATTTAAAGGAAAGAGATAAAACGAGAGATAAAATATGAAGTTAACTTTTACGGTGAAAACTACATATTATCAAGCTACAGGGCGTTCTAAAAATTCTGCTTTTTGAAAAGTGTCTATAATCCTTTATGTCTGATTTTTTATATTTTTAAAAAAGTAAACTTTGATCTGTTTAATTTTAAAAATCGACATTCAATTTGACTAAAATACAGCTCTACACATGCGGTTGTCTTATATCTTCTATGCAAACTGAACCGAACCCTGTACATAATAAAATCTTATATATTTTACTAAAATGATTTTAAACTCTTTAATATACCACCTATAAAAGTCTTCAAAATATTGCTACTCAAAAAAATCGGTTTTGTTTGCTTAAATCATATTCTTCTAATATTGGCCAAAATAAAGACGTCTTATCCTACTGTGCTACGGTGACAGATTTACATATGAGTAATTCCACGCCAAATCATCCAATGGGGGTAGCTGCCATGTCACGAAAAAAATCCAAATTTTGATAACATGTATTAGTGTCCTTAGGAATACCAAATTAACAAATTTTAATTTTTAATGTCGCCTCCCGTATTTTACAGGCCACTTTAAAAGTAAAAAAAAGAAGAAAATCAGTTGTGGCCTTATTTTTTTTTATTTCTATTTTTTTAAATCTTATGTAACAACAAATTTATCGGAAGAAATCTTTAATATTGGTTGGATAATCCTATACAGAAAAAAATACTCTGCCAATATATGGGCCCCTAAGCTCACACTAGGTACTATAGTTATAGTGTACGTGTGAGCTAATATAACTAAAAACTGAAATATATTTTATTCAACTCCAGACTAAATTACCTTTTGTTTGATACCACACAAGCCATGTTTTAACATAAACTCAAATTTTTGAAATATACCCCCACCCTTAAAAAAAACAAAAACTAAAATGTATTTTGTTAAACTCCGGACTCAATTACCTTTCCTTTGATATAACACACGCCATATTTTCACTGAAACTCTAATTTTTGAAATATACCCCCACCCTTTTTTAAAAATAAATTAAAATGTATTTTGTTTAACTCCAGACTCAATTACCTTTCGTTTGATATCACACACGCCATATTTTCACATAAACTCTAATTTTTGAAATCTACCCCCACCCTTTTATTTGGTTTCTGTTCGGTGGATTTTGTTCATTTTTAAATGGGACTATGTCGACCCAAGACCCAGTCTAGGTACCAAATTTCATTAAAATCGGCCAGGCGGTTTTTGAGTTATGCGCGTTGGTCGTTACAGACATACAGACAGACAGACAGACAGACAGACAGACATACAGACAGACAGACAGACAGACAGACAGACAGACGGCGCAACAAAAAAGTTTCAAAATCATCTGAAACGCAAAGATATATAAAAAAATTTGAAATCGGAGCAACTTTTTTTTTCTCGAAAAAATTAGGATCACCATAGCTCACACTACTATAGTATAGTATATGTGTGAGCTAAAATTAAACTCACTTTTTTGACATGGCAAAAATAGTTTAAAAAAAATAGTACATTTTATGATTTTCTCGATTTTTAATTATTTACACCGGTGCGGAATATGGTCCATCAAAAAAAGTCTATAGGCACATTAAATCTCAGTGGCTTGACTATCATACAAGGCAAAATAATTAAAAATTGCTTTCAGAAAACTAAATTTTTTAAAATTGGAGATCCGCAAAAACCTCAGAATTGGCAACTTTTGACTAAAAAAATTGTCATGTCTATCTGTCTATTAAAACTTCGCTTATGCCTAGTTTTACTTGACAATGTATCGTCTAAATAAAAGTAAAATAAAATACTCTGCCAATATATGGGCCCCTAAGCTCACACTAGGTACTATAGTTATGTGAGCTAATATAACTAAAAACTGAAATATATTTTATTCAACTCCACACTAAATTACCTTTTGTTTGATACCACACAAGCCATGTTTTGACTTAAACTCAAATTTTTGAAATCCACCCCCACCCTTAAAAAAAACAAAAACTAAAATGTATTTTGTTGAACTCCGGACTTAATTACCTTTCGTTTGATATCACACACGCCATATTTTCACTTAAACTCTAATTTTTGAAATATACCCCCACCCTTTTTTTTTAAATAAATTAAAATGTATTTTGTTTAACTCCAGAGTCAATTACCTTTCGTTTGATATCACACACGCCATATTTTCACATAAACTCTAATTTTTGAAATCTATCCCCACCCTTTTATTTGGTTTGTGTTCGGTGGATTTTGTTCATTTTTAAATGGGACCATCTCGACCCAAGAGCCAGCCCAGGTACCAAATTTCATTAAAATCGGCCAAGCGGTTTTTGAGTTATGCGCGTTGGTCGTTACAGACAGACATACAGACACACAGACAGACAGACAGACAGACAGACAGACAGACAGACAGACAGACATACAGACAGACAGACAGACAGACAGACAGACAGACGGCGCAACAAAAAAGTCTCAAAATCATCTGAAACGCAAAGATATATAAAAATTTTTGAAATCGGAGCAACTTTTTTTTTCTCGAAAAAATTAGGATCACCATAGCTCACACTACTATAGTATAGTATATCTAGCTAAAATCTGTCATTTTAACATCAACTTTTAAGCTATTTGGTTAAAGCCCATGTGATGCGTTTGGAGGTACTGTGAAACGATTTGTTTTACATTAAAATTTTAAACAAACAACAACTGGACACCATTATTTCACTCCTCTGGATGATTTAACTATAGATGCTAAATTTACTTCAAGCTCAGAAAAAAAAAATTGTTCGGTTTCTGAAATTATAGAACTCAACTTCTTTTCCGATTTTTTAAATATGACAGTAGGTAACTACTAAAAAAGTAAATAAACTTTTAAAATATTTGTGTAGTGACCTTATGAAGAGAGTTTAGATCATAATTTATTGAACAGTGCTCATATAAATAAACTTTACCTTCTGATAAACCTTAATTTGCAGGGGCGGATCTAGAAACTTTATTTTGGGGGAAAATATCATAATAAATATTTCACAAAACTATTTTGCATAGTGACCAGGAGGTGTATTCTTTGTGTCAAAACTGAGTAAAGTTTCAGATTTGGAGGGGGGCGTCCCCTCCTGTAGATCCAGGCCTGTAATTTGTGATGCAATTTAACATCACTAAAAATATTAAAATAACAAAAAAATGTGTAGTGACCTTAAGGATTACAGACCCAGATTTTTTATTCTTGTTTTTAAAAGTATATGATACAGTGAAAAATTTACCCTACTTAAAATAAAATTAAACTTCTTAATTTTTTTGTTTGTAAAATATTGTAGACATTTAGCACCCAAAGATCTCTACTCTTACCAAGTTTTGTTAAACGGACATTATTTTTGCAAAAATAAAAAATAACAAACAATAAATTTTTCTCGAACGTTTTGAGGTTATTTAAGAAATGACATTTACAAAAATTTTAGACATTTTCATGGCTTATGACTTTTCTGTATGTCACTTTTTTCTCCGCCGTCAACTTTTGCCTTTTTACCCCCCAAATGTAACCCGCGCCTCTGCTCACGCATTTAATTTTTTTGACTTCGTTTTTCGCCGCTCTACAATTTCCAATGCTTCAAGTCCAGTTAATAATTTTTTTTTGTCTTAAAATATGGTAATTCAACTGACCTATAGCTCCTACCATATAAGAGAATATGTCGGGGATTTAAAAAAATAATTTGAATTAAGTTAATAGTTTAAAAACCACTGTAAGCACCCAGTCTAATCCATTATTTATAATTGTGTCGATCATAGCGTTGCCGTTGCGTTGGTAAACAACACCTTTAGCAGTTACGATTAAAGTCAATTTGTAAACAAGCTGGGAGGTAATAACAGCATAAGTAGTTCTAGATTATTTTTATAAAAGTACAAAAATAGATGCATGCTAATTTTCTGAAAGTGAGAATAAATGTGCTTTAAATATTATCAGTAGCTTTATTTATTAGAAAGAAAATTACTACTACTATGTTGGTTTAGAACGTTCTTCTACGTTGTCTGACGCCTATTCTCCACCTCCTTCGATCCTGACAATCATCTTCTGTCAGGTTTTTTTGACTCATTGATCTTTGGATTGACTTTTGCCATTCCAGTTTAGGACGGTCTCTTTTTCTGCGCCCTATTGGTTGCCATTCTAGAACCTGCTTTGGTAATCTTTCGTCGTTCATCCGTTGTACAGGGCCGTACCATATCAGTTGTCTTTTAGTGATGTCATCCGTTATGCTTCCCTCGATTCCCATTCTTTCTTTTATTGTCTCATTTCTTATATGATTTGTTCTAGATATTCTCATTGATCTTCTTATTGCATCCATTTCGACACTTTTTATTTTTGCTTTGTATTTTTCTGTTACGCGACAAGTCTCTACCTTACAATAGCGTGCTTTTCACCATTGTTTCTTATGTGTTAAATTTTACATTTTTTTTTATCTCTCTGCTTCATAAAATACTGTCAAGACATCCAATATCCTTTATTGCTTTTACTATTCTTTTTTTTAGTTTTTTACAGTCTGTTCCTGCTCTATCAAATGTGACATCCAAGTACAGCGTGTCCCATTTTCGATGGGATTAAATGGGAAACTCGGTTATTATTAAAGATATCGATTTTCTGATTGCACCTTACCGTGCTCTTTTTTTGAGCCCTTAAAAATGGTGTAATCAGATTTTTGCTATACCCCGTGGTTTCGCTAAATTTGAAATTTTGAAAAAATTGCATTTTAATTAATTCCTTGTATCTCGCTTATTTTGCAAGTTATTTTTATTCTGTAAAAACCTTTCAATGGCAACTTTTTTAGAGCAAAATAATGACGTTGTCAATTTTTTAAAATATTGTTTAGTTTTTGAGATATGGTATTTATCATAAAAAAATTAAATACTGACCTGGATTTTTTTTTTATTACTAGTTTGATTGGTTCCATGCTATTACCTTAAAATGATAAAACTTTAATATTTCTTTGATTTAAGGTTAAAAAAAACTATTTAATATTTGAAAAAAAAATTATAGTCCGAACCTGGAAATTTCCAACGTAATTATAAATTAAAAATTGCAAGACATACTAATTGAACGATTTTTAGTTTATCTGTTTTGAAATGATAATTAAAAGATTTATAAATAAAGTAAAAAACGTTAAAAAGTTATATATATACTAATTATTTGATGGTAGCATAGCAGGTCGTGAAATTTACAAAACAAAAGCGTGAAATTGACATTGTCATTTTACTTGTCATTTTTGTGAATGGCTTACAATTATTTTAAACTGGCTAGAAATCGACCATATCCAGACTGCTTCATTCAAGCAACAAAATCCCAATATTTAAATGGCAGAAATATTTTTATGCAAAATGCGTTGAGAAAAATTACTCAAAAATGCCAACAATGTCTTACACATAATGGTAATCAGAAAAATTAATTATTTTTTATAATTTGTTTTTTTTTGTATTTTTCGTAGACTTTGTTTCAAATAAATCTGTAAATTAACGTAAAACCATTTTAATATGCTAAGTATCAAAACAGTTAAACTAAAAATTGTTTAATTAGCAATTTTTAATTTATATTTATGTTGGAAATATCCAGGTTCGGACTATTTTTTTTAAATATTTTTTTTACGTTAAAACAAAATTTTTTGAAATTTTTATTATTTTATGATAATACTAGCAAAATAGTAATAAAAAAAATCCAGGTCCGTATTTAATTTTTTGTTGATAAATACCATATCTCAAAAACTAAACAATATTTTAAAAATTTGACAACGTCATTATTTTCTTCTAAAAAAGTTGCCATGAAAAGGTTTTTACAGAATAAAAATATCTTGCAAAATAAGCGAGATATAAAGGATTATTAAAAATACAATTTTTTCAAAAACGCCCTGTATTAGCGAAACTACGGGGTATAGCAAAAATCTGATTACACCATTTTTAAGGACTCAAAAAAAGAGCACGGTAAAGTGCAATCAGAAAATCAATATCTTTAATAATACCCGAGTTTCCCATTTAATCCCATCGAAAATGGGACACGCTGTACACATACTCATTGCAGGGAGATATTGTTTGTCCATTGTCTAGTCACTTGATTCGTTTCCAATACATAATGACTGTGTCTTGTCCACGTTTACTGTTAACCCCCATTTTTGTTATTCTTCCGTTAACTTTCCATCATATACTGCATTTTTTCTTTATTATTAGCTACATATACTTGGTCGTCAGCAAACTGTAGTGTGTATATGGTAAATCGGTCGTTAAGTTTTATTTCCATGCCGTGTACTTTACGTTTCCAGTTTTTTTGAGCTACTGCGATATATATTTTAAAAAGTTGGAGAGATTCAACATTCCTGTCTTAAGCCTTTCGTTACCAGAAATTCTTTTGAAAGTCGCAAATTTTTTTAAATAGATTTATGGCTTTTTAGAAACTAAACTACCCAATTTTAGTAAAAAATTCGACTGCATTAAAAAAAACAATACAAAACTAACCTTAAAATATAACGGTTACAATAAAGGACGGCCTCCGTAAGTACCGGACGCCATTATCGTAAATAAAAACAAAAGAGGAATAAGTTGCTAATGCGCAGACTCAGTAATAACAATAACAGTAACGAAGTGTGAAATAAGCGACACAAAATGTCCCTAATATTTTCTTTTTGATTTTTGTGTTTTTAGTAAAGATATAATAATAATGGTGTATACATAAAGGAAACACCCTATAAATTATTAGATTTTTAAATTTTACTCAGAATTTCCTTTCTAACAATACCACTCTTGATGGGTTTTTCTTCAACAGTTTACGAGATATCGACATTTTAATTTATAAAATGTTTAACAAGATTTGTGATATAACAACCTCAAATGTGGAAAAAACAACCTTGTTTTAAATGCTTTTGGTTTGAACCTCGTAAGACTAATAATAAAAATCTTTCCCACAGGGAAAATTTATAATGACAACCCAATACAAATTGCCATTTTTTCATGAAAATTACATATAGAGCACACAGAAACAACAAGAATGCTGTATGGAATGAAATTATGAAATCTTTGCCACACACTACTTGTTATACTTGGAAAAATTAATATTAAACTTAACTAACAGGTGTTGAGAACTTATGTCATTTAATGCTGAAATTGTTTTTTAACGAGGCTTGTGACAATCTTGTTTTAGTAGAATGCGTTAAAAATACATTTGTTTTAGCACTGATATGCAAGTAAAACAAAATGTATTTTAAAATGTTATTTTATTTATTTGTTGAAAATGATTTCTTTTTACAAACGTGGAATTTCGTACCCGTGAATTTAAAATTCAAACAGTTTCGTGGCTAATCGGGCCCGTGGGTAGCCTGAAAGCTTAACCTCATGGGGGTCCAAGATCTAATGAACACCTAATAAGTGTTGACAGTTAACTGATTCGTCCTTATGGGACTCCTCAGAACACTGCTGGTCAATGTGACAAATCTTGCGAAGTTAATTAGACGGATTTGTCTCTAATCAAATGTAAATAGTGAGAAAACTATCGCAAGAAGCGCCATCTACCGAGATACGAGAGAAACAAAAATCAAAAGCAGGGAAAACACTGCTATACAATATCGATCAATGAAAAGATCGAATGCAAATAAAAGACCGTGACCTACGACAGCTCTTTGTCTTTCAGGCCGGATCAACGCATAATGCATTTTTACCCGTCATCAAGACAGTGAGTGTCAATCAACGGAATTTTTAATAATAGATAGTTTAAGTTGTGCTACGTATTTTTACGTAAGCATGAGATTTGACAGTTACGCAAGCGCACTTCGTCACACCGCCGTCAAGGTCACGTTAGGAACTTACGTATTTACGTTAGCTTACGGCAGTCTGCGGGCACCTTAACGTTACCAAAGAATAGAACTGGTTGATTGACCGATCGAAAAATGAGGCCTAGACGATAATTTCCGCTTCCAGTACAAGCGATATATTCCTACTGTAGTTGAAGAGACAAAAAACAAAATTGTAACATCAAGAAAACACAGTGCCGAATTCCATATTCTCTGCTATTAGTAGACTTGTTATGGTAACGTAAAAACATTCAACTTAAACTCAAATTTGGAACAAAACGTAGAGCGCTTACCGTGCAGTTTTACGTAAAAATACGTAGTACAACTTAAACTATCTAATATGCATATATCTTTGAAAGCAACCAGTCAGGTCTTTTCTGCTTAAAGACCCCAAGGCCCTCATGTTTGCATCATAAATGAGCAGTTACCGTGGGTATTGGAATATTATGTATATGTTCTTCACCCCCTTACCCCGGACATCCTGGATCTGCCACTGCAAATAACCATTGCAATACCTAGGTATAAATTTTGTAAATTTTTTAAAGAATTAAATAAAACTTGGAAAATCTCTGACATATGAAATTTTTTTGTCACTTATTTCCCAAGGCGCGTTTTTTAAATTTATTTGGATTTTTTAAAAGTTTTTGCGATTCTCTTTGTTAAAAAAATATATTTTGGTTGCGCAAGAAGACATCCGTTTTTAAATAATGACAATAATAAGTCAGTGATAATTTAGTTAACCTTTATTTTTATTTTGTTTTATCATTTGTGTATACACGCGAAAAGTTTAGTTTAGTTTTCAGTTTTAGTTTTTTATCTCGAAACTGTATTAACTCATAACATTTTGACCTTTTCGAAGTACCTACATAATTATTTTTTCTATTTCTACATTGTATGTACACATTGATTTTCTAACTCCTACATTTAGTTTTATGTTAGACTTTTATGTGACCATTAAACCTTGTTACACTTTTACTTTAATTTTATTGTTACGACATGTTTTGTGATGAATCAGTCGGTTTAACAGTAATATCATTGTTTCAGTAGACGGAAGTGAAAGACTAATTACTGGCCTGTTTGTCACTAGATTTATAGCACCGTTAGGGTTTAGATAAATATCACCTTGAACTATCATCTTGGATTATTACACATTTAGAAATTATTATGTTTCCTTTATTATTACTTCACCCAGTGGCGTATATAGAAAAAAGTTTCGGGGTGGGCCCGAGACAGTTTTGGGGGGGTTCAGATATCATGAGGCTGTATTTTATGCTATTTTATGTTTGTATTCATGAAATATGTGGAAAATATCCAAAAAAATCTTAGCTTCGGCCCAGGTCCCCCCAGGCCCCCCCCATATATACGCCACTGACTTCACCCATAGCGCTATCGGTGGAGGGGGTGATGGATCTTTTGGAGCTCTGTCTCCGTAACTCTTACTTTCAAGTGAAAGATAAGTTTTACGCGCAAAATGATGGACTCCCAATGGGTTCATCTCTTTCGCCAGTGGTAGCAAACATCTACATGGAGTGGTTCGAGGGCCATGCGATCAACACAGCAAGAGTCAAACCAAAACTATGGCTACGATACATGGATGACACATTTATTATACGGCCGGAAAATGATGACGAACTACAGAATTTTCTGCACCATTTAAACGGTATTCGACCAACAATCAAGTGCACCATGGAAATCGAAAAAGATTCGGCCTTACCTTTTTTGGATGTTCTTGTCAAACGATTAGACAGAAACATTCAAACCACTATATATAGGAAACCTACACACACGGTACAGTACCTAAATTTTAAGTCTAACCATTATGTTGCAACAAAACAAGAAGTTATAAGAAGTTTGTATTTAAGAGCCGTAAATATTTGTAGTAATAATGAAGAATTAACCACAGAAATTAACAACATTAAAAAGGACTTACAACAGAATGGTTATTCCGAGAAATTAATAAACTCCACGATATTTAAAATTAAAAACAAACTAAATGTACCAAATTCTCAAAATAATAATCCATTAGGTGTTATTAACATTCCATATGGTCAAGGGATTTTAGAAAACATAAGACGAATAGCTAAACACTATAATATAAAAACAGTATTTTCTTCGGGAAGTACGATAAGAAGTTTTGTAACTAAAACAAAACCAGACAATCCCTCAAATAATAAGGAATGTATTTACCAAATCCCGTGTGAGTGTGGTAAATCATATGTAGGTGAAACGAAACGCCCTCTTCAGGTTAGAGTAAATGAACATCTAAAACGTACCCAATTAGGGGATATTGAAAAATCCGGTTTAGCAGATCATGGTCAAATGATCACAGGATTCAGTGGTCAGAAGCTAAAGTTTTACATAAGGAGTCGCATTGGCGAAAACGAAAGTTTATTGAAGCCGCGTTTATAATGCAGAATAAAGAAGTTTTCAGTCAACCAAGTACGGACATACCAAAAATATGGAAAACACTCCTTAAGGAAAACAGGCGTCTTAGGATTAAAAAGGGGGCGGGCTGTCACACCTGACTGCACACCAAGTAGTATAAGTAGTAGCCTAGAGGCTAGATTGTTTAGTTTACACTTGATAACGGTTAGAGATACTTACTAACCGAAACGTCGTGTTTTAAAATAAATAAAGACAATGGAAGTCCGGAATTTTATTTCTACACAATCATTGTCTACGAGTTTCAAACAAAGAAAAAAGGTGTCATTGAATTGCTACTGATCCCGAAGGTGCTATAGGCTATATTTTTCTTTAGACACCATTTTGTCACATGATTTAGGCTTTAAGGCATACAAATTATTTAAATTTCAAGCGATTTTATTGAGATTCCTTTGATTACCCATTGCAAATGTCCTCTAATTTGCTGTAGTTACTTTGTAGTCCTCCCTGCTCCTACCCATCTCTCCTCCTGTCATTCCCCCACCCTATTCAAACATCATCTTCGCATAATTTTATCAAATATAGAGCAATTTCAAAAATTCTTTCTGCATACGCTTTCAGATTTTTTTCCAACACCATTTTACTAGCCCACCCCTCCGTCACTCCCTCTCTCCTCCCCGCCATCCTTATTAGTAATAGTAGTCCATTTAAAATCAAGGTAAAAGGTCCTGAAATTGCTAAACGGATGAGACCACTTCTCCCCTACGTATTTTGGGCCGCTGATCATGAAAATGAGGGTTAAAGCTACCGACAGTGGTTGGAACACCCTTAAAAATGCAAAAAACACCCCTATATAGGGGTGTTTTTCGAATATTTTCGTTATTTTGCAAATTTAGTCATCCTATATGTTTTTGGGGGCGGTGATTACGAAAATGAGGGTGAAAACTTGCATTACAGGGTGGAACCACACACCAAATTGGGGAAAAAACACCCCGAAATGGGGGTGTTTTTCGACTAAAAGTGTTTTTTTCCCAATTAAGACATCTAATATGTTTTTTGGGGCGCTGATTACGAAAATGATGGTTACAACTTGCCCCAATGCTCGAACCACCCCCAAAATCGCACAAAACACCCCTAACAAGGGGTGTTTTTTGACTAAAAGTGTTTTTTTGCCAATTAAGACATCTTATATGTTTTTTGGGGCGCTTATTACGAAAATGATGGTTACAACTTGCCCCAATGCCCCATTTTTGTTATGTTAGGGGTGTTTTGTGCGATTTTGGGGGTGGTTCGAGCATTGGGGCAAGTTGTAACCATAATTTTCGTAATCAGCGCCCCAAAAAACATATTAGATGTCTTAATTGGCAAAAAAACACTTTTAGTCGAAAAACACCCCCATTTCGGGGTGTTTTTTCCCCAATTTTAGGGGTGGTTCCACCCTGTAATGCAAGTTTTCACCCTCATTTTCGTAATCATCGCCCCCAAAAACATATAGGATGACTAAATTTGCAAAATAACGAAAATATTCGAAAAACACCCCTATTTAGGGGTGTTTTTTGCATTTTTAATGGTGTTCCAACCATTGGCGGTAGCTTTAACCCTCATTTTCGTTATCAGCGGCCCAAAATACGTAGGGGACAAGTGGTCTCATCCGTTTCGCAATTTCAGGACCTTTTACCTTGATTTTAAATGGACTATAGTTATAGCTATAACTTTCACAAATATAAAGCGATTTCAAAAGTTCTTTCTGCACAAGCTTAAAGACGTTTTTCCAACATCATTTTACTAGTTTCCTCCTCCCTCTCTTCTCCCCTCCCGCCCTCTTAGTAATAGTTGTAATAACTTTCACAAATATAGAGTGATTTCAAAAATTCTTTCTGCACACGCTTTAAGACTTTTTTTCCAACATCATTTTCTAGTTGCTCCCTTCCTCTCCCTCTCTTCTCCCCACCCGCCTTATTAGTAATAGTTGTAGCTATACATTTCACAAATTTAGAGCGATTTCAAAAATTCTTTCGGCACACGCTTTAAGATTTTTTTCAACACCATTTTACTAGTTCCCTCCTCCCTCTCTCCTCCCCCACCGTCACTCAATGGAAGGTAACTCGGTTCGCGTCCGTAGAAAATCTACACGTACTTTTTGGGTAAAGCTAAATGAATTGTAAATGCATAGTGCTTTTTGAATTAAACCCAAAAGTTTAAAATAAAAAAAAAATGAAATGGTGTGGGTGTTTTTTTTTAATTAAAATTTTATTAATTTTTTTTAATTCCATTTAAGATCTAGGTTTAATAACCCTGTATAATTGTGAATCAAAGTTTGTCTTCTCGTTTTAAAGACTTGGATCAAGTTACCTATATATTTTTTGCAATAGGTATTTGATATTTTGGTAATATTGTGTAATATGGTCTAAAATATCAATGACGTCAAGTAAGGTCAATAGACTGGTTTATTACAGGAATTTTCTTGCAATTTTTTTCGTCTGGGTCAACTTTTGATTTCGTTTTGTTTTGATAGTCTCAGTGTGTGGTTACATAGTTAGGGTTACCAGACGTCCGGATTAATCCGGACATGTCCGGATTTTTACTACGTCCGGGTGGGTCCGGGCGGATTTTTCATAAACGTCCGGATTTTAAAGTATCCGCCTTTATAAACATCAAATAATGCAAAATAAACTAGTTTCAAAAAATGTAATTAAACAATAATCGTCGATAAATTTAGTAGTGTGAATTCATCTTTAAGCGGGGTCTTTACATAACGTTTTACCTTACCTCTTGCCTGTTCAGTCAAAACGCATCAAGTAAAACTTTGTGTGTAGACGGAAAAACGGACGTTTTACTTGAACTGATTTAAGACGGAAGACCGCCTAGAGAACTGACCGGATCACGGATTGTTTTCCAATAAAACCATCGTTTTGTATCAAAAACTGATCTAAAAACGTACGTTAAAATTATCAAGTCTCTACGCTAGTCTTTCAACTGTCATACTTGACCCTTTTGACTGACAGGCAAGACGTAAGGGAAAACGTTATGTGAAGACCCCGCTTAAAGTAGTATTATTAATTTCGCCTTGTTGAAGTTTACACTTCTGCCGTGTGGTCTTAAGCACACACAATTTTTTTGATGAAATTTGTAATCTAAAAAAGTACATATCAGACAATTTTACTTCTGATGACCACAATCTACCTACCCACGAAAAATGGGCAAAATATTTTAATGCAAGTATTTCTACCCAGTAGACCAAAGAAAGAAATAGGCTGCTTTTATCTTCTGTAAAAGGAATACTCATGACTTCAAACAATTTAAGAAATATGAGCTGCTCAGAATTTTACGATTTTGTACTTCTGCCTAAAAATTCAACGCTGTTGAATAAAATACAAAGCAGTGAAAAGTACCTATAAAATAGTAGGTATATTATGTTATTTATTAGTTATTGCTTCAATAAAAAAAAATGTAGATTTTTTGTGTGTGGCATTGAAAAAATTTTGACGTCCGGATTTGTCCGGATTTTTTTGACGGCTGGTCCTGGTTAGAGACGTTTTCATCTGGTAACCCTATACATAGTAAGAGTATTTAAGTAGGTAGGGCTAAAATAAAAGGTATGGAAACTATCTCTATTTTTTGCACTTTTGCTTTTTTACTCTTCTTACTACCAAACAGATAACAGTGCCGTATAGGGCTTCTTCTATTTTAAGGTTTAAGAAAAAAAAACTTTTTATTGGTAATTAATTACTAGGTACCTCTAATGTGAGGGAACGACCACAAAACCTAAGGAAAAACAAAAAACTGTTAGTTTCCTATACTTTTTGATACGATGCTCCGTTTAAAAGTTTGCATTTTTAAAAATTTTTATTTGTCAAAAAACTGTCATTAGCATTTATGGATTTTGACCAAAATCTAATCAGCTTGTTACAGTGCCGAACACTATTTTACCTAAAAATTTTATGAAAATCAATTAAGCGGTTTAGGAGCTATCCTGGGACGGTTAGACATGCACACCCACACACACAGACATCACGACGATATTGCTAAGAGCAGGGCTATCAAAATGGACGGGCCACGCTCCTCCACTTTGTTGACGTCACATCCGGGGCTGATTTTTTTTTGATGGTCACGTTACGACACAGCTGATTGTTTTTAACATATTGAAGTTGGAATGACGGTTCATGGATATTTGATTTTTTTTAAATAAAGCCGTTTTTGAGATTGTTTTTACTATATTCTCGCAGAATAATTTTTTTTAAATGTATAGTAAGCCCTAATTTTTCATAGCCGCTTCATTAGCTCACACAAAAATTAAGTTTAAAGTAGAAGCGAATGTGACAATCACATATGACAAAGTCAAATACATGTCAAATATAACAGTTGGCATGTGGTACATGGCGGGTAATTTGAATTCAAAATAAGGAATGCTAAATCTTGAAGATTTAAACCTTTTAATCATGTTGCTTCCTTACAAACCTTTGGTGGAATATCGGGATGGTGTCTGAGAATATTTCACTGAAATTTTGCGGAAATCTGTAGTGCCATTTTGAAAATATCATAAAAAAACGTCTGACCTCCCATAAGACCCAATGTAAAATTCAGCCCCGGGAGAACAGCTGATTTTTTCAGGGTCGTGGCCTCTATTTTTGTATTGGCGTTGCTAAGGGGTCAAAATACACCCAAACAAACACATTTTAGAGGTTATCTAAAAAACAAATTTTCGTCGAATAGGAAATATACTAATCATGTAAAATTATCGAAAGTTTTTATACAAAATTAAAGTATTAATAATCTTTACTTTCAATTTTTTTTAATTTGAGTTTGTTAAGTTAGCAGTGGTCCTAAAAAAGTGCCCTGTAAATCTTTATTTACCTACGAAAAAATTGACAGGTCGTGTCAAAAAATCATGTTTTGGCAGAAAAGAAAGTCAAGTCCAAAGTTGAAGTGTTCCAAACTTTTGCATTTTAATTTACTAACTGCAGAGAAAAAACCTTATTTTAAGTAGACAGTGTAAGTTTTTATCTATACATTTATTTTTTGATAAGATAATATTCTAATCATATTCGGTGGTTCACGGTAAGGCACCAAAATATCTTTTGTTTATAGGATATTGTTTTTGGTTCTCTGCTACTACAAAGGTCTGATATAATAGAATTCCAAAATGTTTTGAGAATGACTGTATCATAACAAAACCATTTCATGTAAAAAAAGCCAAGTACGCGAAAATGGTATTCCGTAAAAAGAATTGAGATAAAAGTAATTCAAGTTTCAAAATAAAAGGTTCTTACTAGTTTGGAAATGTTTTTTTAAACTTTGCTATTACAAACAAACTTTTTTATGGTCAATTTAGCACAGCCAAGTTTAGAAAAACATTTCCAAACTAGTTAAAACCTTTTGGCATTCCAAAGCTCAGCTCTCTAGCGTTAATGGAAGTGGGCAATGTTACTTTTACATAACTTTAAATGTATAGGGGAGGGAAGTAAATTTTGGGATTTTGAAATTTTTTCCTATAGTTTGATCATAGTTCCTATCAGTCTTCCAAAGTTCAGCTCTCTAGCGTTTCGATAAGTGGGCGATGTTAATTTTACATAACCTTACATTTATAGGGAAGGGAAGTAAATGAAAATTTTGGGGTTTTTAAATTTTTTTCTATAGTTTTATCATAGTTCCTATTAGTATGGCAAAGCTCAGCTCTCTAGCGTTTCTGGAAGTGGGCAATGTTACTTTTACGTAACTTTACCTGTATAGGGGAGGGGAGTAAATTAGAATTTTGTGATTTTTTGGGTTTGGTCATGGAAGTATAGTAGAATTTTGATGAGCTAGTGGCAATTTCGACGTTTTTTTTAATTTTCGTAACTACTTTACTACTTTATGAAACTTGGAGGGGTTGTACCTCTATGAAGATCTACTACTGTGCAAAGTTTGAGTTTCGTAGCTCATTCCAAAGGATAGTTTTAGATAATAGGTCAAATATGGGCTGAAATATTTCAAGAAAAGATGGTACACCAGGTTTGTGCACAAATATCTAAAGATCTTAATTTTCCTAAACTTTATTATACCTTTAACAAAATAATAAGATTTAAAAGGCTCTGTACCAGACTAATCATATTTTTCCACCAAAAACAATCCTATTTAAGTATCCTGTTAGTTTTTTATTTTTGTATTTTCGTATTTTCGAACCGACCTTTTTACAAGCTTTTATTTAGCTTCAGATGTTCTGTCTAACTATCTAACTATCAAATCTTGTGAAGCGTTTTTGACACATTTCCCATTATCCGATTTGGATGAAATTTGGTACACACATAGTGGTCCCACGACAATACAACATTAAGAAAAAAATATCCTCCCACCCCTATCCCCACCCCCTTCCATAGAAAATGTGTTTTTGACACCCTTCCCATTATCCAATTTGGATGAAATTTGGTATACATATAGTGGTCCGATGACAATACAACATTGAAAAAAAATCCTACCACTCCTACCCCCACCCCCATCTATAGAAAAATGCGTTTTTGACACACTTCCAATTATCCGATTTGGATGAAATTTGGTATACATATAGTGGTCCGATCCATCCGACAATACAACAATAATGAAAAATTGTCCTCCCAGCCTACCCCCCACCCCCTGCCATAAAAAATGCGTTTTTGACACACTTCACTTCAAATGACTTTTATAAAATTTGCTATATGCATAAAGGTCCGATGGCAATACAGCCCAAACAAAAAATATATTTTTACCTCTACCCCCACCCTCTATTTCCCCCAATAGAAAAATGAGTTTCCAAACAACTCACGATCAGCGATTTTATTATAATCTAGAATAAACTCTTTTGTTCTGTTATTGAACAAATATTTTCATTTAATAGAGTAGATAGCTGAGACTAAAAAGTAGAAAATAAATTGGTAATTTTTTTTTAAGTCACAAGCTTTTATAAAATGCACTAAAAATTCAAAAATAATTTTCTAACATTCTAATATTATCATAATAATAAAAGCGATGGCCGACTGATGGAAATTTTGACGATGTTAGCACGATAAGAATTAAATATCACTATTTGCAAGAATGAATCTAGCAGAAAAATTTTTACCAATTTATTTACATTTATTCTAGCATAAAAAGATGCGGTGTTTGTTTTCTAATCCTCTTCACAGGTATAGATTTTTGGTACCCTACGGTTCATCACCTGGTTTATCGAAACAAATTCTGTGTATAGTGCTACCTCATTGTCAACGAAAATGTTTCATACCTATTTCTGCTTATTGTGTTAGTAATATAATTTATAAAACAGTTTTCTAGAACAGGGGTCTCCAATAACAACAAGAAGACGCGGGCTTGATTTAACCCGCGTGCTGTACTTTGAAGACCCCTGTTCTAGAACATGCAAAAAGCAACGACCTATATATTCTAGGTACTTTAAAAATAAGTATGTTAGTTAAGTTTATATGGTGCTATAATTTAGTTTTTTTTATTGTTGCAGTAATCAGTAAAGCTGGGGCATAAAGACGCAAGTGGCACCAAAATGGTGGACTACTACCGAGTCCTCGAGGTGTCAAAAAGTGCAACTACAGTGGAAATCAAAAAAGCGTAAGTAGCATTTTTTTTATATTCTTTGAGGTTTCTTAAGCTAAAAAGATACTGCCATAAGAGGGTAAAAACCATCCCGTTTTTTTTTCCGGGACTGTTCGGTATTTAGACATAAAGTCCCGTGTCCCGCCATGGGTTCATATGTTATTAAAATAAACAGCAATTATTTCCCCAAGAGAAACAAACCACACCTAACCCAATAATTTTTTTGTGGAGAAACCGCAAAATAACCTGTGCAAAGTTTATAAAAATGCTGACTAATTTAAAGAGTTAAAAGTCAAAATAAATAAGCTTTTTTTATATTTTAACTATATCTTGCGGTGCTGGTGATTTTGTTGTTTGACTTTTTTATCCTTGTTGTGTTAATTTTTCTGCTTTCGTTTATTTGTTATATTTTTCGACAAATAAAAATTTTTAATGTAGGTACTACCAGGGCCGTACCTAGGGGGGGAATCAAGGGGGATCAATCCCCCCAAAATGTTTAGGACTCAAAAATAATAAAATATTTAGTAGTAATAAATAGTAGAGATATGGGTAATTCGCATTTTTTATGGCAAAATTATTTCTGATTTTTTGGATTTTTGCTTATAACAGCTTAAAATACTCTGCCAATATATGGGCCCCTAAGCTCACACTAGGTACTATAGTTATAGTTTACGTGTGAGCTAATATAACTAAAAACTGAAATATATTTTATTCAACTCCAGACTAAATTACCTTTTGTTTGATACCACACAAGCCATGTTTTGACTTAAACTCAAATTTTTAAAATCTACCCCCACCCTTAAAAAAGCAAAAACTAAAATGTATTTTGTTAAACTCCGGACTCAATTACCTTTCGTTTGATATCACACACGCCATATTTTCACTTAAACTCGAATTTTTGAAATATACCCCCACCCTTTTTTTTAAATAAATGAAAATGTATTTTGTTTAACTCCAGACTCAATTACCTTTCGTTTGATATCACACACGCCATATTTTCACATAAACTCTAATTTTTGAAATCTATCCCCACCCTTTTATCTGGTTTGTGTTCGGTGGATTTTGTTCATTTTTAAATGGGACCATCTCGACCCAAGACCCAGCCTAGGTACCAATTTCATTAAAATCGGCCGAGCGGTTTTTGAGTTATGCGCATTGGTCGTTACAGACATACAGACAGACAGACATACAGACATACAGACATACAAACATACAGACATACAGACATACAGACATACAGACATACAGACATACAGACATACAGACAGACAGACAGACAGACAGACAGACAGACAGACGGCGCAACAAAAAAGTTTCAAAATCATCTGAAACGCAAAGATATATAAAAAATTTTGAAATCGGAGCAACTTTTTTTTTCTCGAAAAAATTAAGATCACCAAAGCTCACACTACTATAGTATAGTATATGTGTGAGCTAAAATGCTTGGGAAAGTATTCTATTTTCTAAAAAAACTAAAATCTTAAGCGTATTTTATAGATAAATGCAAGCAAAGTATGTGGTTGATAACACCAATAATTTTATTCATAAACAGTTGTGTTTTAAAGAATATTACTTGATTTGACTGCAAAATTAATCCACGATTTGAGCAGCTGCTCAAAGATAGTTTCATTTGTTTTTGAACTTGATTTTGGCTCAGAAAAAGTATGCTTGGTTGACTTATTTTTTAACCATTCATAGGTAGGAAGAACATCAAAACTTTTTTCATTCTCTCAAAATAAATTTGGGTCAAAAAAGACCTAGCCACCGAAATTTTTGATGGCGTCTGTCCGTCTGAGATACGATATGAACCAAAGTCAATAAATATATTATATATAACTGCGAACGTACCCATTTTGAGAACACAAAATATTTTTACTACTACTACTACTATGTCGGTTTAGAACGTTTTTCTACGTTGTCCGACGCCTATTCTCCACCTCCTTCGATCCTGACAATCATCCTCTGTCAGATTCTTTTGACTCATTGATCTTTGGATTGACTGTTGCCATTCTAGTTTAGGACGCCCTCTTTTTCTGCGCCCTATTGGTTGCCATTCTAGGACCTGCTTTGGTAATCTTTCGTCGTTCATCCGTTGTATATGGCCGTACCATATCAGTTGCCTTTTAGTGATGTCATCCGTTATGCTTCCCTCGATTCCCATTCTTTCTTTTATGATCTCATTTCTTATGTGATCTATTCTAGATATTCTCATTGATCTTCTTATTGCATCCATTTCGACACTTTCCATTTTTGTTTTGTATTTTTCTGTTACGCGACAAGTCTCTATTCCATACAACAGCGTGCTTTTGACCATTGTTTCATATATGTTAAATTTTACATTCTTTTTTATCTCTCTGCTCCATAAAATACTGTTAAGACATCCAATAACTTTTTTTGCTTTTACTATTCTTTTTTCCAATTCTTTACAGTCTGTTCCTGTCTTATCAAATGTGACACCCAAGTATACATACTCATTGCATGGATATATTGTTTGTCCACTCACTGGATTCGTTTCCAATACATAAGTACTGTGTCTTGTCCACGTTCACTGTTAGTCCCCACTTTTGGTATTCTTCTGTTAACTTTCTCATCATATACTCCATGTCTTCTTTATCATTAGCCACAATTACTTGGTCGTCAGCAAACTGGTATATGGTAAATCGGTCGTTAAGTTGTATTCCCATGCCGTGCACTTTACGTTTCCAGTTTTTTAAAGCTACTGCGATATATATTTTAAAAAGAGTTGGAGAGTTATTATCTTATATTTTTAATAAGAAAAATTATAAAGGTGAGTTTTAGCGCTCTAGATATAATTTATAGAACGAGGAGAATTTAGTGGCATAAGGACAAGGGAAAAAAAAGAAAAATAAGATAATAAAAAGATTAACCTCAGGCCGGATTTGAACCAGTGACCTTTCGCTATCCAGGCAAACGCTCTTCCACTGAGCTACCAATAATCAAAATCAAATAACATTTATTTTCATATAATATAAAAATAACGTTAGTTTTTAAACAAAATAAATGTAAAAAAATATTAAAAATTAAACTAAATTATCATTTCAAAAAACAAAAACATTATTTGGCAAAAAAACTAAGAGGAAGATCTTCCTCCGAATCCGATCCTGAGTCTTCGGCTTCTGAGTCTGAGTAAGCATCAACATCTGAATCTGCCTCCACAATACCCTTTTGTTCATCTTGAATTAAATCCACAATGTTTTTCATCAAAATTTTTATTAAAATTACTTAATAATGATTTAAATAAAAATTATACATTTTTATGAGGCTTATATGGGCTAATTTCCTTATCAGAGTACTCTATACTGATTTTTAACACAATTTCAATTTTTCCCTTTTTTTCCGTTTTCTTCCGGAAAAAACCCGGTTTTTTTCCATGACTCAATTTTTCCGGAAATTTTAAATCCCTAGTTGTACACCACGTTAACGCTTCCCGTCGAACAAATTTTTGGTCACATCGAACAAAATTTTTCCTTATGGGTCCAAGATACTATGTACAGAATTTTAGAGCGCTACCCAAGAGTGCAGGATCAAAACTTGTCCTAAAAACAAATTTGTGAGTCTACCTTGGGGGGGGCGGCTCCCCCCGCCATCTTGAATTTAGTGAGCACAAAAAGGTTTTTTTTTTAACTTACTTGGTTACTGTACGTTTTAGAAAAAAAAATTTTAAACAAATGTTGAAAACAATAAAATTTTCTACAAAAACGCTTTTGTACGTTTTTTTGTCAGACGAATGGATTTTGAGTTATGATTTTTTCGAATTTTGGGATTTTGGAAAATTATGGACAGTTTTAGAGCAAACTAATATCAATCATACATACATAAAAGCGATAAAAGAACTATACAAAGGGTCAAAATCTAAAATTAAAATTGGAAATCGACTTTCAAAAGAATTCCTGGTAACAAAAGGCTTAAGAGAGGGATGTTGTATCTCTCCAACTCTTTTTAAAATATATATCGCAGTAGCTCTAAAAAACTGGAAACGTAAAGTGCACGGCATGGGAATACAACTTAACGACCGATTTACCATATAAACACTACAGTTTGCTGACGACCAAGTAATTGTGGCTAATGATAAAGAAGACATGGAGTATTGAAAAAGAGGATGAAAAAGTTAACAGAAGAATACCAAAAGTGGGGACTAACAGTGAACGTGGACAAGACACAGTACTTATGTATTGGAAACGAATCCAGTGAGTTAGTACTAGAAAATGGACAAACAATATCTCCTTGCAATGAGTATGTATACTTGGGTGTCACATTTGATAAGACAGGAACAGACTGTAAAGAATTGGAAAAAAGAATAGTAAAAGCAAAAAAAGTTATTGGATGTCTTAACACTATTTTATGGAGCAGAGAGATAAAAAAGAATGTAAAATTTAGCATATATGAAACAATGGTCAAAAGCACGCTGTTGTATGGAATAGAGACTTGTCGCGTAACAGAAAAATACAAAACAAAAATGGAAAGTGTCGAAATGGATGCAAGAAGAAGATCAATAGAGAATGGGAATCGAGGGAAGCATAACGGATGACATCACTAAAAGGCAACTGATATGGTACGGCCATGTACAACGGATGAACGACGAAAGATCACCAAAGCAGGTCCTAGAATGGCAACCAATAGGGCGCAGAAAAAGAGGGCGTCCTAAACTAGAATGGCAACAGTCAATCCAAAGATCAATGAGTCAAAAGAGTCTGACAGAGGATGATTGTCAGGATCGAAGAAGGTGGAGAATAGGCGTCGGACAACGTAGAAAAACGTTCTAAACCGGCATAGTAGTAGTAAAATGAGATATCTTTGAGTTCTCTGGGTGGTACTCGAGAAGAGCAATCTCTTCTCGGATGGTACTCTTGCTGAGGTAGGAAGTGTTAGCAGTACACCCGTTGCCTATGCATTTCCATAGTATATTCAAAATAAATCAAAATTATTCAGTTTTGTCATTTTCTCAAAAGATGAGCATTGTACAGAGTGTGTGTGTAGAAAATCAAAATTATCTTTTAAACGATGTATCACCTAAGTGGGCCAAGTCCACGGTTAGCACTTAATTGGCATCCATAAATTGGAGTTATTTTTTAAGATCTCGAATAAAAATCATGTATTTTTTTCAGTTTTCAAAAAAACTAAGCATTTTAGGAAAAAATACTTTTTTTAGAGAAAATAAAATGTTCTTTTAAACAGGGACCAAGTAATTTAACATAAAACCTTTTCGTGCAGACTAAATAAAATATGGCGGGGGGAGCTACCCCCCCTCCAAGGAAGAAAACTCAAATTTTTGTTAAGGACTCCAATGTGAACCACATATGTCAAAATCACGACTACACCACCTTTTGCAAGCTGGGGGTCTTTTTTTAGCTCCAATGACTGGCCTAATAATTAAAACAAAATTGTTTTTGTTTTAATATTTTACAAAATTCTAAATAAAGTTGTAAAATTGCTTTTTTTCATGATTTTGTGTTTATTTCAAATAAAATCATTACTTATTCTATTAACTTTCTTAGTTTTAGTAATGGGGACTTATAAGTCATGCAATGAAAGTGTCAGGCAATATTTTGACAGTTTTGCATTGGAATATGGCAGCTAATTTTTCAACATAAGGATTTTGTTTACTATACGAACCGAAATAAATACTGTCGACTTTAATTATTGATAAATAAACGACTTGGTTTTAAATTCGACTTTGGTATGTAAATTTTGAAAGATCAACACAATCCAGGCTGACTGGAATGTAAATCTGTCAAAATACTGCAATAATAGTGTCATTGCATGGCTTTATCCTAATAAGTCCCAAATATTTATAAATTTTTTTGTCATTAAAATATGTCCTCAATAATCCGGATTTGCCCATTTTTTTATATTTTACTAAAATGTGTGTTTCTGTAAGGAAACGCATTATACCAAATATCAGCCCTTAAATCGCAATACTTATTTTACAATAAATAATTAAAGTTGGAATCGCTGACTGGTATATTCAAACACAGCAAAATGCGCGGCAGCCGCTGTGACGTCACTCCTTAGAAAAATCCCGGGCCCCTTATGAGTATAACGGCCATTCGGTTCATAACTTTTTTAGTTATGAATATTTTTTATTTCTGTAAAAACATTCTTTGGGCACTTTTTTAAGAGCAATTCAACTGTCAAATTAAAGTTTATTTGTCACTTTTAGTTTTTGAGATATTACATAAAGTTTATATTTTACTTATGGATTGATCCTTATTTTATTCGATTTTTAAAATTAGCGTAAAATTTCCTTTAAAATGATGTTTCACACTTAATATTTAATTTTTTTATTTTTTTATATTTTTATTTTTTTATTACTTCCTATTTTTTTTATTTTTTAATAATTTAAAAATAATTTAAACCAATTCTTATTCAGCAAACTAAAAAAAAAGTTAAGAGGTAACTAAAAACTAAAAATATAAAAAACAATAAAAAAAATAAAATATTAAGTGTGACATGTATGTCATTAAAAAAAAAAAAATTACGCTGATTTCAAAAATCGAATAAAAAAAAGGTCATTTCATAAGAAAAATACAAACCTTATGTAATATCTCAAAAACTAAAAGTGACAGATACAATTTAATTTGACAGTTGAATTGCTCTTAACAAAGTGCCTCAGGAATCTTTTTACAGTAACAAAAAATATTCATAAATAAAAAACTTACGGGGGTGGGTCGAAAATGCACCAAATTGAAAATATATATCTTGAAAGTAGTTTAAGATATCGATATTCGGTTTTCGGCATTAATGTTTTAACAAAAGTCGAGCTCGTAACATGTAGGTTAGTTTTTTTCTATCTCCTCTAGAAATGGGCGTTTCCTATCAAAAGTGTCCAATTTGGACCACTCTGTACCTATGTGGGTAGGTATAAATAAAAATAAATCAGCACTAGTGTTTATAGAGCTCATTCTAAACAGTGTTTTAAATAGGTGGGTACCTACTTAATTAATATACTTATTTTTAATAAGACTTATTAGTATGGTTATATATATATATATATATATATAATGATTATATTATAGTACTTACAGTACTTAAATATTTATACTTACTTGAGAGCTTTTACACCACGAACTTTAACTTGAGAAAAATCCTCCGAATTTTTAATGTATAATGCAGTCATAAACATATCAACTCTAGGTAAATTGTCTGAAAACACTAAATTAAGAAAATTTAGACAAAACTACGTCCGGAAATAACTGAACACCACGTTCAAAGCTCCAATAAGTACAATATCAATTATTTACGTGTTGTTTCAATGTCGGTTAACGGTCGCATGGATCGAGATCCAAAGACGTGACGTCACAACCAATGGCAGCGCGTTTTAAGAACAGGTCAAGTTATTCAAATTTCAAATTTTTATTTCTCAGGTAATTTAATTGTTATTGGAATTGTTCTTTTTCTAGGAAGTTTCTTATGATAATACCTTACGATTTTAATTGTTTTTAAAGGATTCGATTTTTTGGGCAAGTTCCCTATTGTTGCGGATTATCGAGTCACCACCGTTTTAAAATTTATTTGAATGATCAATACAGTCTTTTTTAATTTTCAGATATAGGAAACTAGCACTAAAATGGCATCCCGACAAAAATCCAGAAAATCTAGACGAGGCTACCAAAAAGTTCAAAGAAATTTCAGAAGCATACGAAGTATTATCAGATGGTAAGCAAAATGTTTGTTTTTATAAATAACCCCCATATTTCCGATATATTTACCATATGTTTTTGTTCAAACAATTTAGAGTTTTTAGTAAGATTCGACAGGCATGAAGTTACCTTGTAGAGAATATTTAAAAAAAAAAGCTTTAATTGACGCAGGTTCCAAATTTATTAATAATATTGAATGAATTGTTTGGCCATTGGACAGTGCCGCATCCAGGGGGGGGGGGGCAGAGGGGCCCGGGCACCCTCGATTCCAATTCTTTCTTTTATGATCTAATTTCTTATGTGATCTGTTCTAGATATTCTCATTGATCTTCTTATTGCATCCATTTCGACACTTTCCATTTTTGTTTTGTATTTTTCTGTTACGCGACAAGTCTCTATTCCATACAACAGCGTGCTTTTCGCCATTGTTTCATATATGTTAAATTTTACATTCTTTTTTCTCTCTGCTCCATAAAATACTGTTAAGACATCCAATAACCTTTTTTGCTTTTACTATTCTTTTTTCAAGTTCTTTACAGTCTTTTCCTGTCTTATCAAATGTGACACCCAAGTATATATACTCATTGCTTGGAGATATTACTTGTCCTTTGTCTAGTTCTAACTCACTGGATTCGTTTCTAATACATAAGTACTGTGTCTTGTCCACGTTCACTGTTAATCCCCACTTTAGGTATTCTTCCATTAATTTTCGCATCATATACTCCATGTCTTCTTTGTCATTAGCTACAATTACTTGGTCGTCAGCAAACTGTAGTGTGTATATGGTAAATCGGTCGTTAAGTTGTATTCCCATGCCGTGCACTTTAGTTTTTTAGAGCTACTGCGATATATATTTTAAGAAGAGTTGGAAAGATACAACATCACTGTTAAGCCTTTTGTTACCAGGAATTCTTTTGAAAGTCGATTTCCAATTTTAATTTTAGATTTTGACCCTTTATAGTTCTTTTATCGCTTTTATGTATGTATGATTGATATTAGTCTGCTCTAACACTGTCCATAGTTTTTCTACTGGAACGGTATCATATGCTTTTTGTAGGTCCACAAAGGTAACATGAGTCTGTATATTTCTGGGGCTCCTATTCTCAATTACTTGTTTAAGACAAAAAACATTATCACTACATGAAAATCATTCTCTATTAGATCTCTAAGAATCCTACCGTACAATCTACTTAGAGTACTGGTTACTGAAATACCTCTGTAATTGTTGCAATCCAGCTTGTTTCCTTTTTTATGTATTGAGGATACGAATGCAATTTTTCAATCATTAGGTACTGGATGTCCATTTATGCATTGATTGATAATATATGTGAAATTTTCGATTAGTTTCTCTGATCCATATTTGGGCATTTCAGCATATATTCCTTCAGGTCCGCTAGCTAAATTTCAGACCTAAGAATTATTAAAAGCGCACGCAAGAAATATTTTGCCCCCTTGGCCCTCCCCTGAAAATCCTGGATCCACCACTGCCATTGGACGAATATTAAACAGAAACAGCTAAAAACAATAAGTTAAATAGAAGCAGCGGCGTAATTAACTAATTAAAAGGGAGGGGTTAGATTTTGCGCCGGGCAGCCCGCCTTAAGGGGCGGCAAACACTAAACAAAACATAAAAAAAAGTGGATCCATGATGGATCTGATACCTTCGTAGGCCATTAGCACACTTCATGTCTCATTGTCATTGCTGCGCGGAGTAGGAATGTAAAAAACTAAAAACCAGACAAACCGACAAAAAGATATATTCAAAAATTAATTAATATATATCTGTCAAAATTTATATGTGATTATCTGCGAAAGTCGATAGAATACACCTTTCGTATCTATTTTTATAAAATTTCTTAGAAAAAAAATCTAAATAAAAAAATGTGTTTTGAACTGATTTAAAACTTAGCATGTGATACGACACATTAATATTATAAAATCATAGTTCATCCAATTTATTATGAAAAACGCAAGAATTCACTTCTTATACTGTCTGGTTGGCTAAACAAGGCCGGACTCCAAAAACTCTTATAACTCCAACTCCCATTCTTAGGGTTGACGCCAATTAATATATATCTGTCAAAATTTATATGTGATTATCTGCCAAAATCGATAGAATACACCTTTCGTATCTATTTTTATAAAATTTCTTAGAAAAAAAAATCTAAAAAAAAAACTTAGCATGTGATACGACACATTAATATTATAAAATCACAGTTCATCCAATTTATTATGAAAAGGCCGGACTCAAAAAATTCTTCTTGTATTCAACTTTTATTCTTAGGGTTGACGCCGGTAAAAATATCCCTACCATAAAATGGCATTACACCAGAGAACATATAACATTATTTCTTCGATGATTACCCATAATAGGGACTTATTGCAATAGTGCCAATCACTAATTGTGCCGGGCACTATATTGACAGTTTCGCATTATAAGAACAGCTGTCTTCTTTCAAAATTAGGTCATTGTGTCATTGTGTCAACTGTCAGTTTTTAATGCGAAACTGTCAATATAGTGCGCGGCACAATGTGTTATTGCAATAGGTCCCTAATATGTTCCGTGTTGAACAATTCAAACACTCAGAGTCAACACCAAGACCTGACGCACAAATTTGCGTACATAATTGCCTTTTTGGTGTTTAGTAGCTTTTTTACCTTCCTAGCCCGCGCAGCAATGGCTAGAGATAGTATTTATGTTTGAAGATTTTTTTTTTGAGATGACGCCGAAAGTGTGTTATTTGGGTGTTTTTTGACCTATCTTAGCAATATCGTCGTGATGTCTGTCTGTGTGTGTTCGACACTCTATCGAGCTAATTAGATTTTGGTTAAAGTTCATTAATGCTAGTGACAGTTTTTTGACAACTAAAGAATTTAAAAAATGATAACTTTGTAACGGAGCATCGCTCGCATCAATATGCGGTTTTTG
The DNA here is from genome assembly GCA_963576565.1 of Aspidapion aeneum. NCBI lineage: Eukaryota > Metazoa > Arthropoda > Insecta > Coleoptera > Brentidae > Aspidapion > Aspidapion aeneum. The sequence continues at coordinate 3,362,793 of OY755042.1, read as the reverse complement.
GAATATACAGGGTGTCCCATAACTTAGTTGCCATAGGCCAACAGGTAATCCTATATTGAATGAGTGAAAACTCTTTCTTTGTCGAGATACAGAGCATCTTTTTAAACTTTTTTGATAATAATTTTTTTAAAAAATGCAGTACAAATATGAAATTGGGTAGAGTCGTGTATTAGAACAAGAGCAATAAGTTGAAATAATAAATATTTTGAAAAAAATTAGTCGGTCAATTTTTTTTAGAAAAAACTTTTTTTTTGGTATAAACTTTTATAAATGTCATATTGAACGGAATGTTTTTTTTTATATTTTTTGTTAATAAAAACAAGTCTCTAGCGAGACATAATAATAAAATATTATTAATATTTTTTGAAAGAATAAGCAAAGAATTTTTTTTATTTTTAATTATTATTTTTTATAAATTTTTGGAGGTTATTTTGACAGCCTGTATCTCCTCAAATTGTAATTTTATCAAAAAAAGGAATACCACATTTTTGAATCACAATTAGCTGAGTATTGTTATAGTAAAAACTCCATGTTATATAAACTTTTTTCTCGGAAATAACCTCCTCTATTACCTGCTGCACTATGGCCTCTAAGATGTGGGACACCCTGTCTAGTAGGTCACATTTTGCTCAATAAGCTGTGTTATACCCAAAAACTTCGTAGGAGCTTGAGCATTTGAGATATTTTTAAAAACTGTTTACCAGACTGATATATCATGGCTTCACTTGTCGTGTGCTAATAGGCTAGCTATGAAGGTTTCAGACCCGTCATGGATCCATTTATTTCTTAATAAAATAAACATATATTTTAAGGAGGTATCAAGTTGCATTCTTTCCATATAAAATTATTTTAATGTTCTTTTGCGTTGGCCTAATTTTCGCTTACAAAATCAGTGTCTCTGGCTATTACAAAATAAAATTTTATATTTTAGAATACATAGATAACATTTTTCTTACGTTAAGACGAAGAGAAAAGTGCAATTTTTGTAAAAAATAAGATTATTATTGGGTTACTCCTATTATTCCTTCTTATTATATGCTTACAATTTTTGAATTAAAAAAAAATATGGTTTATAGTTATTTAAACAACAAGGTTTGAAAACGACTCTTTGCACACGATCGAGACAGTTTGGTAGACCGAACCGAAGGCGAGGTCTACAAGTCGAGGGAGTGTGCAAAAAGGTTTTCAAACGAGTTTTTTATAATATTTTTTATACGACTGCTAATAAAGAAAGAAAAATCAAATTTTAATTTAACTTGTTTTTATTTCCGACATTTTTACAACAAAACTTTAAAAATTTAACAATTTTTTGACGTATCTAATCAACAAAACATACGAGCAGTGACGGTTGCTACGGAACTAAGCCAACTTATATTGATGGGTGACAACAACAAAAATCACAATGACGGGAGACCCGTATGCAGAAATGACATAGGCGTGCGCAAAAATGACATAAGCGTGTGCAAAACGTTTTGCACACAGCGTGCGCAAAATGCCATTGTCAGATCGTGTTCTCCGTGCGCAAAACCCCCTTTTACAAGACAGTCGTATAATTTTTTTTTTCAAAATCAATACTTTTAAAAAACGAGTTTCTTAAAAGAAGTTTTTTATTAAAGAACGTTTTAGAATACCATTTTCAAAAAGTATTTTTCCAAAATGCATTTTTTTAATTTAATGCATCCAAGCCTACTTTAATTTACAGCATTTTTTATTGGTTTTCATAATGTCATGGATAAAGTTTACTTTAAATTTTGGCTGACGAGCCAGACGCTCAATTTTTCACTTTGCCAAAAACATAATTTACCGAATATTAAATATATTTAACTTTTTCCAAAATATCAGAATTAATTTCGAGAAATGTGAAAAGCGTTTTTCGCTTCGACGTCAATAAAATCAATGGCGTAGCCAACAATTGTCAGAAAAGTAGGGATCTCTTGACCTTACCTGAGGCTTTATTCTAGAAGCCCGTGCCCGCAAAATAATACAAAGGGAAATCACTATTACAAGCAATAATTAAAATGCCAAACCAGTACCATAACTTAGACATTAAAATTAAAAAAAGAAATTACATAGTTAATTAATAATTTCTTTCGCTGAATTTAGCACTGAACGTAGGCAAACCGCTCTGTTTTGCGGTTTTAGTGGATAACAACAAAGAAAAATAATGCACCTACCTATTAAAAATGTCACAACAAAAAATACTCTGCCAATATATGGGCCCCTAAGCTCACACTAGGTACTATAGTTATATTGTACGTGTGAGCTAATATAACTAAAAACTGAAATATATTTTATTCAACTCCGGACTAAATTACCTTTTGTTTGATACTACACAAGCCATGTTTTGACTTAAACTCAAATTTTTGACATCTACCCCCACCCTTAAAAAAACAAAAACTAAAATGTATTTTGTTAAACTCCGGACTCAATTACCTTTCGTTTGATATCACACACGCCATATTTTCACTTAAACTCTAATTTTTAAAATATACCCCCACCCTTTTTTTAAAATAAATTAAAATGTATTTTGTTCAACAGCAGACTCAATTACCTTTCGTTTGATATCACACACGCCATATTTTCACATAAACTCTAATTTTTGAAATCTACCCCCACCCTTTTATTTGGTTTGTGTTCGGTGGATTTTGTTCATTTTTAAATGGGACCATCTCGAGCCAAGACCCAGCCTAGGTACCAAATTTCATTAAAATCGGCCAAGCGGTTTTTGAGTTATGCGCGTTGGTCGTTACAGACAGACAGACAGACAGACGGCGCAATAAAAAAGTTTCAAAATCATCTGAAACGCAAAGATATATAAAAATTTTTGAAATTTGAAATATTTCTCGAAAAAATTAGGATCACCATAGCTCACACTACTATAGTATAGTATATGTGTGAGCTAATATAAACAATGCGCCTCACAAAAATAAAACAACTCTTTTAAGCCGGGCATGTTGGCTGCCTACTATATTAAGACGTAACTATCGATCGATTTTAATAGACCAGGCCATGTTGGTGTGGTTACATAAAGAGAAGTGATTCGTCTATGGAATACGTTCAAACAAAAAACCGACAAAAAGAGATTGCCTAATTCTCTCTCTTTGTCCATATTTTTTTTCCAATGTCAAAAATTCACCAAGTAATTGTATATGTCCTTCATTTTCCTAAATTCGTTAACCACTTTTTAATTATCTTTTTCGATTCTGCCACAAATTCTCTAAATAACACACTAGAAATCAGAAAAATGTTTTCAAAGTATTACATCTAAAAATTTTGGAAAAATATATAGTACTAGTGATGTGTGTAAACTGGAAATTTCCGAAGGAGTCTCGGAAATATTGGAAATATTTAATAAAATATTTTCTTTCATATTTTGTAACCTTAGGGAGGATTTTTGACCCTCAACCCCGCATTAAACGGATTTTCAAGAAAAAACAAATTAAAATAACATTGATAGTGCCAAAACCCCCCTTGAGCAATACGTAATTTTAGGATAGGTCCTTATAAGCATTAAACTTACTATAGAATAATTTTTATTCCGATACTATTGAAGATTTTGAGGAAGTAGACTGGCAAGACGATGTTATTAAGTGTGATGCTGATGACAGCTATGAAGATATGCCTCTTGCTCGACTAGTGTTTTTGTTGTACAAATTTGACCTTATTTCTGTATATTTGTTTGAAGAATAACTCCTGATTTGTGTTCATGTATAAGCTTTCTGCATTTTCCGGTGTTTTGTTATGATTTTATAAATAAATATTTTCTTTTTTCTTATTTTTTTAATATTTCATATATTTCCAATATTTTCAATGTTTCAGGAAATATTTCCGAGAATATATTTCTGGAAATTTTACAACATTATATAGTACTCACATGGTATACTTCACGTGGGGATAATAAACATTTTTGTCAATGCATGTCAAAATGTTTTTAGTCCATTCAAAGAATTGTTCAAATGAGGAAAGACAAGATATGCTATGTGTTTTAAGGTCACTAAGACAAAATATTTTGAAAACTAATGGAAATAATTTTGTAAATTCTTTTGCGTTATTTAGAGAATTTGTAGTAGAATCGAAAAAGATAAATAAAAAGGCGTTAACGCAGTTAAGAAAATAAAGGACATAAAAAATAATTGGTTAATTTTTGACATTTAAGAAAAAATTGCGTCAAAAGAATATTTAAACAATATTATTTTATCGGTTTTTGTTTAAAAATGCTAAATGTGTGTGTAGATATAAATGATCGCACTGTACAGGCTGTACCAAGTTAAGTGTCCACCAATACTAACTTTGTGGTTATTAAAGATACGGACTAGATTAGTAATAGAAGATAAAACTATTAGTGCATTTATTTATTTTCTAGGGGGGGGGGGGTGATAAATCTCTGGGTAGCATTTTATTTATTAGCTAAAAGTGCATTTTTTTCTAGGGGCGTAATTACCACTTTACCCCTCCTCAAATCCTCGCTTGCCTTTACGCCAATGGCAGTTGGAAACAAGTAACTCACTGAGAACTATTCACCTTCGAATTTTAAAATAGACAGTCTTGGAGGATTACGTTTTTTGCGTTTCTAAAGTTTGATTTCCAGTTTTTTTAAATATCGCGGGACTGTCCGCTTAACATTACCAGTAACCCTGTATATAAAAAAATACAAAAAAAGCAAACAAAAACGATTTGATTTAGTATCAGTAGAGTTCAAATACTAAAGAGGTCAGAGAAAAAGTGTGCAAAAAGTTATTTTTATCCGGAGTCGGCCCTCCAGTTCAGTATTGATCAACATTGATTCAATAGTAGTTTACCTAACTAGTGCGGAAAGTGCCTCTTTTCCGCACGCGATTGCAGATGGCCAAACGACGCGATAGCGGAGTTTGGCCAGCAATCAAGTGCGGAAAAGACACTTTACGCACGAGTTAGGTACACTATTTTTTCTATAAGCGTGAGGAAAAAACTAAAAATTAATCAGAAAATTATTTATATTCAAAACGTTTTAATCAAATCAATTATTATTATTCACATTCTAGCGGCTTCTAGAACTGACTGGGGTAGATCTTCGTCCGAAGAATCCATTGAAAATCTGATTTTTTTGTTTGAAAAATTCAAAAGACGCTTGTATCTGCAAAATTGGCTTTGTTTTGACAGTTTGTTTGTACTTTGTTGCTATGGTGATTTAAGATGCCAAATCTAAAACCACTAGTGTTCATTGTTGTTTGACATTGACAATGACGATATTTATACCGAGGAGGTTTAAAACTTTAATAATAATTTGAACCTATTTTACTGAAAACTTTATTTTATCGAAAATATTGAAAATATAGCAGAATTTTAGTCAATTTGAATATTTTTAGGATATTTCGTGTGCTAGGAAAGATACAAATGTATTTTGAACGGTCTAAATGTTATAGAACACCTCAAAATCGTAACAAATTTACTTTTCCGCACTAGTCGGAAAAAATATTTTTCCGCACTAGTGCGGAAAAGTGGCACTTTCCACACTAAAATGCGTGCGGAAAAGTGGACTTTTCCGCACGCTTATAGAAAAAAGATTTTAAAGACGAAAGAGTATTAGAAGTATTTCTTTAAAATTTACATTCCTCCATTTTCATAAGCATCATTTAGGAATCATGAATGAATAAATATTTCAAATGAGTTTAATAATCAAAGCAATCAAATTCCCATTCAATAAATTTTCAAATGACATCACAATAATTAGAATGTGCTTATTTAGGCTAAAGCCATTCCAAAGTACCAAATTGCAATTTTTAAAAACAAAAGCACGTATTGTAATGTTGATACCTTGTTATATATTATTAAAGATATACAACAACAGGAAATGTTTAAAATGCAAAATTGTTAATTTTTTGATATAGCTATTCCGAGTATTAATATTGTTATCACCTTATAAACAGTGGCGGCTGCTAAAGGGGGGGCAACGGCGCAGTACCCTCCCAAAACTAGACAACAAACAGTATTTTTAATTGATTTATTTAAAAAAAGTTAAATCTTCCTGTTATAGTCGGTAGTTAACAAAAGGCGATTAATTGGGTAAACTTTTTTACCGTAAACAATTACAAGCCGGCAGCACCGCACGGGACAAGATTTCAATTTCACCCGTTTTTCAGCGGTGTATGGGTGGCTGTTTTCCCACGGGGCGGCAGGAATGTTCGTTTTAGTTGACGTCGGCCATATTCATCGTGCGAAAACGTTCGTTGCCCTTCCTACCCAACAAACATTTAAAGTTGTAACGACGAAACGCCAACTAGAAAGAATTTCTTAAAAGTAACCGCAACGTACTCCCGCTACGTCTCAGTATACCATACAGCGACGTTATAATTCCCTAAGTGGGGAACCAATTTCTGGTTGTAACTACTAGGCCAAGTGTTTAAAGTCACTGTAGTAACAACTACACTACTACGTCGTAGCCAGGTATCTACTACGTCGAAGAGGCTGTTTTTTTCCGTAATGGCATCAAAGTTGCGATGTAGTTGCAAATAATATAATCGTTTCTTTTTGGTAGAATTGTAACACAATATGGTGGACACAACAGTAAACAGACTCGCTTAGTTTTTTTGTTTGGTTATGGTTATAATATGAACTATGTTATCCAAAAGTGTGAGAATTTACGAGCAGAGGATCAAAATTCGAGTGCGACGCAAAGTTTTTTGTATAACATGCATTATATATATTGCAAAAAACCGGTGCGCCCGTAAAATTGAGCCGTTTTCTGGTAGCTGATGGAATTTTTGTGTTGTGATTTTGGAGGTTATGTTTTCATAATCGACAGTTAACTCCAACAAATGATGCTTAAGAAGAGCATTTTTGGTAAGCTTCAACTAATTTGTTTATAAAATAGTATGGCTCTTTAATATGAGCTCATAAAACGACAACAAAAATATTAAATTTTCTTTCTTACATAAAAACATGGCGTCCCAAACTATATTCCCTGATAGTCGAAAAGGTTACTTGAAAGTAGTTGCGGCTTTAAAGTTGATCCAAAAAGTTATTTTGTCTACATTGTTACATCAGATGTTACTATGATGACACAAACTTTTGTGGTAAAAATTAAAGTTATAATGTAGTTGTCGGATACACTTGTTTGGGACTCCAATGAAGCTTAACTTTCTAGTGGTAATTAAGTAGGATATAAAAGTCAGGGCGACTACGAAATAACGACTAAAAAGAAAGTAAAACTTTAGCAACGTCCTATTGTGGTAGAATCGACTATCAAGAAACAATCCTATGAAGTAGTTTAGAGGGTCTTTGTTACGAAACATCTACTATTTCCTGATACTAAATAGTTGTTAGAACTAAAAAGTAACAAATTTTGGTTGGGATCACCACATTTCTACTATAAGAAAGTAGCAAAGCCTTTAGAACATGTAGCCGCTACTATAAATGTTAGTTGGGTACGTGTTATTATTATTATTAATCCTTTATTTAGCAAAAAACGTGCTAGTTACAAAATGTCAATATATTTGATAAATGGTATAAAATACAATAATGAATTTAAAAAAAATTAAAAGATTTAGAGATAATATTAAAATTCAACACAACAAAAATAATTAGACAAAAACACAATAAATATATAACATAACCAAAATATAAAATAGAATAGACAGTCGATTCGTTTTCCTAATTTATTCTTCATATAAAGAGCAATCTTTTAATAAGAACATTTTAAGTTTTTTTTTTAAATGTTGTTAATGTCAAGCAACATTTAATATCGGTTCTATCCTTAGTGAAGACGTATGAGTTTGTTTTGATTTGGGGTAGGTCAGTAGTTAAAAGCCTTGTCCGTCGCGTGTCCATTGTTTGTTTTGGTTTTTGTTTGTTTTCAAAATGGAAATAAATACCCTCGATTATATAATTAACTGTGCAAATTGAAATACATTGACATATGAACTTCGATTACAAATAAAATCTTTAAGGTGACATAGACCGGACCTAAAAATCCTAAAAATTTACCAAAATTTTAGTGCAAGTAATAAAAAATTATACGATGCTGAAAACTGGTTGTGCGATTGTGAAAAAATAAATGCGTTTTTTGCTTTATTTGTCTTGTTATGAACAATCCGCGAAGTCCTGCGTGGGTGGCAAAGGGAATGTGTGAGATCAAGCACTTTAGTGAAAACTTAAAGACACAAAGTAAGTGCTACTTATTTAAATAACCACATAGAATTTTCTATGCTAGGCAAGACTGATATTAGGTGCCAATTGAATAGTGCCTATAGGCAAAACATTACCGAACATAATGAAAATGTGGCATAAAATAGACATATACTTAGTAGGTTAATAGACTGTTTAAAATTCCGTGGGATTTTTGAGGTTGCTCTAATGCGAGCACTTTGCGCATGGAAAAGAATCTATCTATAAACAAATAAACTAAAAACTACGCCAAGTAGCTGCTTGTTTGTAAAATGCAAAAATCAAATTGTTTAGGTAAGTTTTTTATCTCCCTTTCCATGCAATATGAATTTCTGCCCCCCCCCCCATGTTATGTTATGCCCGCAGTAAGAAAAACGATAACTGCAATGGACTGTATATATTTCAATTAATGAAAGCGCGAACAAACATAAATATATTGATATGAAATTACGAAATAATTAAAAGGTCCATAGGTTAATTGTGGGTACCACACAACGGAAATCAAATACAAAGCACTCACCAGTTTGCAGCCAATTTCTCCACTTCCAAGGGGCCCCTGTTTGGATCTAATGATGTCACCACGTAGCTGAAGGGCTGAATATCTTTCAGTTCACCAAAATCGAGCACTTTCAAGTGTAGAAATTTGAAATAGTTGGAGAAAGTAAATTAACACGCCATTTCTCGAGGCGGTCGAAAAAGGATCTCACTGATTCTTGGTGCGCATGTCCAAAATGCGCGAAAATGTACTCTGTCCGTCATTCAATTGTGTGGTTTTAAAATTTACAAACACCGCGAAATTTAGCGGGAGCTAACATAACTGCCCTCCAAAACACACAATTTTAGAATATCAGCCGGACAGATATAGATAAAAAAAATGATCGACCGATAAATATAAATGAATGAAAAACAGATAAGTAGCGTAAGTTTGTTTAGAGATAACGAAAACCCGAAAAAGTCAAAACAAACAAACAAAATTTAAAAAAATAATAATAAAGAATTACCTATTGTAATAATTGACTTCAATAGGTAGAAAAAATTAAAATTACTTTTAATTCGGCAAGAGACAGAGTTTTACAACTGGCCGCTTGTAAACACCGGTAACCGTTTGTACCGTCGCAACACGCACCTGGCCGTCTCCGCCGGGATGCAGTTCGATGACCCGACCGAACCGAACCGAACCGAACCGAACCGAACCGAACCCCCCCCCAATTTATAACGTCACCAGCCGCCACTGTCGGGCACATTATTTTATATGTTTTGGTGGGAAAGTTAGGTGCATTATTTTCCTAAAAATGTTATCCGCTAAAACTGCAGAACAGCAGAGGGCTTTCAGACGTTTAGTCCATTCAAGGAAAATTCAGTGAAAGAATATTTCAGTGTTCAGTCTTTAAATGTAAAAATAGACCCCCAAGAAATCTTCATGATGGCGCATGTCATGTCAAAATCTATCGACTGTCCAACTTATTGTTTTACCATTTTTGACAAAGGATCAGGCACACCTCTTATGAGATTTCTGTAATCCGTCAAACCTCATGAAATTTTGGTATGTTGTAGACTGAACCTTTCTTATCAAAAGTTCTCATGAGCCCAACTCAAATTAATGACCAGTTTTTTGAAATACAGGGTGTTGAAACTGATAATGTCCAAGAAGATTATTGGCTCTTTAGACGGGTGTTCCAAATATAAACGCAATATTTTTATTACATATATTTACGATTTATTTATTATTTTTAATATGAACCTTTAAAACATTATCTACAGGGTGTTTAAGTAAATATCAGTCGGATGTTTTAATGAGAAACATGCTTTAGTGTGCTGCAGATTAAACTTTGCTCGTCAGAAGTTCTCATGGGCCCAACTTAAATTAATGTCCAGTTTTTTAAATACAGAGTGTTGAAGGTGATAATGTTCAAGAAGCATGTTACTATTACATATAGTGCATTTATTAGTTTTCTAATGATTCTTTTAATAATATTATTAAGCATTTTATACAGGGTGTTTCGGCAAATATCATTTTGTAAATACTAATTAAAAATCTATCTATTGTATATTGTAAATTGTGCTGCAAAAAAAGTGAAAAGGGACTAATTGTAAAGAAAAAGGCACTTTTTTTAAATGGTCCATCAAAATACTAAATGAAAAATAATAAATTACGTAATACAATTACTTTTTAAATTTATCTCTTGTTTCAACAACCCGTTTAAAGAGTTATATTGGGCCCATAAGAACATTTGATAAGAGGTTTAATCTAAAACACACTAACGCTTGTTTCTCATTAACACTATCGGCTAATATTTACTTAAACACCCTGTAGATAATGCTTTAAAGGTACAGATTAAAAACAATAAATAAATCATAAATATATGTAATACTAACATTGCGTATATGTTTGGAAAACCCGTCTAAAGAGCTATTGTGCTTCTTGGACATTATCACTTTCAACACCCTGTATTTCAAAAACTGGTCACTTATTTAAGTTGGGTCCATGAGAACTTTTGATGAGCAAGGTTTAATCTACAACATACTAAAGCTTGTTTCTCATTAAAAAATCGACTAATATTTACTTTAACACCCTGTAGATAAAGTTTTAAAGGTACAGATTGAAAATAATAAATAAATCGTAAATATACGTAATACTAACAGTGCGTATATATTTGAAAAAGCCGTCTAAAGAGCTATTATGCTTCTTGGATATTGTCAGTTTCAACACCCTGTATTTCAAAAACTGATCATTACTTTGAGTTGGGCCTATGAGGACTTTTGATAAGAAAGGTTCAGTCTACAACATACTAAAATTTCATGAAGTTTGACGGATTACAGAAATCCCAAAAGAGGTGTGCCTGATCCTTTCACAAATTTTATCTAACCATGGTTCGACACACCTCTGTTTGAAGCGTTTTAGATGCCATGTTCAAATGAAGATAAAGTTGAAATAATTTTTTTTATGGAAAACAGGTCCGTCGGTAAACGAATTGCCGAAAAGGCGTTAGTTTCGCTATACCACCGGTCGTCTATAAATAAAAAAAGAAGATATTTGGGTGGACTCGGACTTTTGAGAGACCGTGTATATTTTTTATATAATATGGTTCGCTTTTCAGGGCCTTATACAACTCAATGGGTTCGCTTAACTCAAATATAATAATTAAAATTGATTTTGATCACTCAGTTACTCCCTAGCACTCTCTATCACCCCCAACCACCTTCAATCCCCTGCGAGGTTTAAACACCACTTATAATATTATATGAAACAAATTCTGATGAGATTAAATATACTTTCAATTTAATAAAAAACAAATCTTCTACTGGCATATATGGTATTTCCTTAAATATACTAAAAGAATTACCTTTTATTGCAATTAAAACATTATCTGAAGCTATAAATCATTCATTTTTATTGGGATATTTTCCTTTTTGCCTTAAACTTGCTAAAATAATTCCGTGTGAGGTGATAAAAATACACCATCTAATTTTAGGCCAATATCTCTTTTATCAACTCTTTCAAAATTAATAGAAACACTTATCAAATCGCGTTTAGAATTATATTTTTGTGAAAATAATATAATTAATATTAATCAATTTGGTTTTCAGAGAAATAAAAATACAAATGATGCATTATTCCTTTTTATGAAACAATTATTAAACAGTATTAATGATAATGAACATGCGGCTGCAATTTTTTGTGATATTTCTAAAGCTTTTGATTGTGTTAATTATGAAATTCTTCTTAAAAAAATTATTTATTTATGGAATAAGAAACAACGCTTTAAGTTGGTTTAAATCATACTTATCTAATCGCCTTCAATTTGTGTCAATAAAAAATTTTAATTCAAATAAAAATAATATTTAATGTGGTGTTCCTCAAAGTTCAGTACTAGGACCAATACTTTTTTTAATTTACATTAATGATTTACTAAATATTAAAATTTCTGGTTATTTTACAATATTTGCAGATGATACTACTATTCTTTGGAAAAATAAAAATATAGATGTTTTCTGGAATAATATAAAAAATGATATTATTTGTATAAAAACTTGGTTTGAATCAAACCAACTATCCCTTAATTTTTCAAAATTATATGTAATTGGTTTTAAAGAAATATCTCAACAAATTATAAATATAAATAATAATAAAATTAATACTACAGATAATATTAAATTTTTAGGACTTAACATAGACGAAAATTTAAAATTTCAAAACCATATTCATAATTTAAATAAATAATTAAGTTCAGGTTGTTATTGTGTAAAAATTATTACAAATGAATTTGGTAAATCAATAGGCAGAAATATATACTTTTCTTTAATTGAATCAAACTTACGATATGGCATTTCTTTCTGGGGTACATGTTCAATGTATTTATTTAGATCAGTGTTTATTCTTCAAAAAAGGTATTTATGCAATGTAAATTCTAGATCACTGCAAAGACTTGTTCATCAAAAATAATATTTTGACTCTTCCTTGTTTATATATTCTTGAAACAATTTGTCTGATAAATAAACATCTAAATTACTTTGAAATAAACCAATATACTTATTCAACGAGACAAGTTAATAATCTTACATTACCTATACCACATTCATTTTTATTTAAAAAATCCATAATTTATAACGGTATAAAATTGTATAATAATTTACCAAACAATATAAAACTTAATAATAACTATAACATATTTAGAAATAAGTGCAAGGATTTTCTTATCACTAAAGCTTTTTATTCAATTAACGAATTTCTTGATCAGAGTTACAATTAAGGAATAATTTTAAACTTAAAATTCTCAATTATTATAAAAAAAACAAGTAAATTAAAAAAATATATATATGTATAATCAAACAACATAATTAAACCACTTATTGGATGGATTTATATATTTTATATTTTTTAAATGATTTTTTCTATTATTATTATTAGTTATTTATTTGCTTTGTCTACAAAGTTTTATACTTTAAGACAATAAAGCTTGATTTGATTTGATTTGATTAATTAAGAGAATCATAGATATCCTTACGGAAATGAAGCCAAACTATACAGGTTGTCCCAGATAAAACTAACTTTATGGTGATTTCAGAAACGGTTAGAGATACAATTTTGGTTAAATCAGAAAGGCAGTTCGCTATTTTAAGTCCAATTAGATACTGTATCGAACTTAAAAATATGTATAGGGGTTCCCAAAATTTCGAGCAAAAAATAAAATTGTTTTTTGAAACATTAAAATATCGCCGCCATCTTGCATACAAATTTAATAAAGTTTGATAGTTTTGTATATGCAACTACGACCAATCGAATTATGTCTGGGCCTTCTAGTTTTTTAGATACCCTAGCCAACTTTGTTATTTCTTATGGCCGCCATACTGGATTTATACCAATGGCGGCTCGTGAAGTATAAGAATGGGTGTGCGCTATAATAAGTGAGTCGAAATAAATTTTAAATAAATAAAGTTAAAAAAATTTGCATATTTATTTGTAGCCAAATAAAAGAACTTATGGTGCCCACTAGGTAATAAGATTGTCAAAGTAAAAAAAAGCAGGTCTCCAATAAATAAAAATATGCCTGCACAAAAAAACATTACCTACAGTATACATACATATTAGTTTTTAGCCAACGATGGATAACATTAATTCAATGTACAAAACCGTTTTATCTTAGCTTTTGATTCAAATACCATTTTATATTGTAATGTTCGTATATACGTTGATTCAAAATTTCATGCTTTTTAATTTTTGCCTGTAGATGATTTAAGTCAGTTACCCCTATGCGGCTCCAGCTTTTATCCATGCTTGCATTGAAAAATAATAAGCATGGAAAACAAAATAACGAGTTTGTAACATCACATCCACAAATCCAGTTGCTTTATTGGTAAATATCTTTTCTAAAGTATCTTTTAAAATTCCTACCTTCTTTTCTTTTGGAGCAAGTTTGCGACAATTCTAGTTCTCGAGTCGGCCTTCCTAATCTTTTAATTTCAATTTTTTGATTTAAATTAAAGGAGGAAAAGCTTGCTATAATGTTTTGTACACAATTAAGTCTTGAATTACTTCCAGGATTACCCGAACCCGAACTTATAACTGCCTCAGACATATTCGACACTTGTAGATAATAATTAACATAAAAATTACAAACAAGAAGCCGAAAACAGCATAAAATTCACTTAAAAACTGCGTAAATAAATTTTAATTACGCCCAATCCACGCCTACTAATAATAATATAAACAGTAATCAGCTGAGAACTATAAAACAACGATGCAAGTGTGTATTGGTTTAGCGCACCACATCGCCCTTTTCTCGGCCGATGTCCCGAGCATTTCCGATCCAATTGCGTGGCAAAAATTGGATTAAAGAGGAACGCCGAATCCACGCGCACCTCCAGATTCAAGCCCGCCCTCTCATATCTCTAGATTCAAGCGAGGCGACGCGATCGAAGGCCACCGTATGCGGCAGCAAGCGTCAAGTCGAAAAGATATTAATTACTTCCGTTAATGACCGATAGATGCCACTAGCGGGATCGGGATCATTGAAAAATAAATAAAAAACAACAGTAATTATTAAATTTAATTTAATAGTTTGTATTTATTTTTTTTCTTATTTTTGCTGGGGGTGCGCGCGCACCAGCGCTCCTATGGACGAGCCGCCCCTGATTTATACGTCATTTAATTAAACTTAAAAAGAGATTTGTAACGATGTATATCAAGCCCAGCTTATATTTAAAAAAAAAACAGTTTTTTACTTTGTTGGCTGAACACAATTACATTTGTTTCACAGCCAACTGAGCAAAAATGGTTTTTTTAATAAATTCACATTTTCCGTGATTCAAAGATTAGGCTGATTCTACATGGTTAAAAAGCTTTTGTATATTCTATTTAAAGACGTATAAATTCAATATGGCGGCCATAAGAAATACGAAAGGTGGCTATGGTTTCCAAGAAACTAGAAGGTCTAGAAAAAATTCGTTAATATCATTCGATTGGCCGTAGTCGCTAATACACAACTACCAAATTTTATGAAGTTTGTGTGAAACAGAAACAACTTATGCTCTACACGGAGCTATCGCCTACATTCACCTGAGGATGGCCCAAAAGGCCGAAACCGGTCGTGGATTGGCATGGATCACTTGTTCCTGATTATCAGGACGTGTTCCAGACGGGGATCATTCGTATCCTTGTGATCGACGTTGGAGAGAGTGAAAACCAAACAGTTTTAACAAGTTCCCAACGAAAGCATCAAACCATCAGTATCATTCAATGCTGGTAGGAGTATTTTCCCTCGGAGTAGTTGTTTCTGTTGGTTTCACACAACTTATGCTCTACACGGAGCTATCGCCTACATTCACCTGAGGATGGCCCAAAAGGCCGAAACCCGTCGTGGATTGGCATGGATCACTTGTTGCTGATTATCAGGACGTGTTCCAGACGGGGATCATTCGTATCCTTGTGATCGACGTTGGAGAGAGTGAAAACCAAACAGTTTTAACAAGTTCCCAACGAAAGCATCAAACCATCAGTATCATTCAATGCTGGTAGGAGTATTTTCCCTCGGAGTAGTTGTTTCTGTTGGTTTCACACAACTTATGCTTTATACGGAGCTATCGCCTACATTCACCTGAGGATGGCCCAAAAGGCCGAAACCGGTCGTGGATTGGCATGGATCACTTGTTCCTGATTATCAGGACGTGTTCCAGACGGGGATCATTCGTATCCTTGTGATCGACGTTGGAGAGAGTGAAAACCAAACAGTTTTATAAAGTTTGTTTACAACATTGCGAAGATATTTAAATTTTTCGAAAAGCTCAATTTTTAGTTTTGGTTCGATATTTGGAAAACCCCTGTAGAGTTTTTAATTTTGTAATGGCATCTGATTGAGCTTAAAGCGCAAATTTTTTCTCATATAACCAAAATTCTATCTGTTACCGTTTCCGAAATCTTCATGTAGTTACTTTTATTTGTATATTTTGGTCCGCTTAACTAAAATATACTCCCTAGCACCCCTAACCTAGAGTCCCTGTATTTATCCAAATATGTCAACATTCAGGGACTCTACCCTAACCCAACGATCCTAATCTTTCAGAGGTAGGCGGCGCCTTGCTTATTTGCAAACAAATTTTTTATTCGTGTTTGTAAATATAATTAATAATTTCATTTATTCAAAACAAATAATTTGATAAATCAAGAGTTTGCTCTGAGAGCTGAATTTTCCTACCAGACGATATGTTGAAGTTTCTTTTTTAAATAGTTGAAAGTTTTGGAATAGAAGTAGGATTTTTTCTAAAAGTTTAATCAAATTAAATCATTAGATGTATAATATATGTATTGTTTTTGATGCTGATATAATAAAATACACTTATATTATGTAGTAACTAAAAGGTATTTATTTGATATAACAGATCTAAAACTAGAAGGCATTTTATCATACAATTTATACAAAATACAAATTTCTAAAGGTTTATTTACCTCCTAAATAGTCAACCACACCGTCAACTTAATAAAAAACGCAAAAAAACGGAGATAAAAACCTTAAAAACACCTTAAAATCACACGAACTCTCAATACAGACAAAGCAACTGGTCCGCTGGTGACGTAAGCAGTCAGTGTTCGTCTCGCTTGAGCGACGCTAATATAGAGTTAAATGGAAATAAGCAATCCTGTGTGTTTAGGATCGTTGCCCCTAACCCACCCTCTACCACCTGCAAAGGTTAAACTTTACTTACCTACAGGATGTCTCAATTAATTTTTTATTTAAAAAATAACGAGTGTGTGAGACAACACAAGACGCTAGCGCTACCAAGTCCACTTCCAATCCCTGGCTTCGCATGGGTAGATCTACCAATATTATTTACCTCATGTATTAGAATCGATGTACAGGGTGATTTTCACTTGAATGATTCTAACCACATGAAAATAGAAAGTTTCAAAAACCTAACCTAACGAAACCTAATCAGATCTAACCGAACCGAACCAAAGCAAACTAAACCAATATTTTTTTTCAAAAAAAAACTTTCCTGACTTCCTACCTGGGATGCTAGAGGATGTGAATCCGAACCGGACCGTACCGAACCGAACCTATCCAAACCTAACCCTACCCAACTAAACCTAATTAGCAGTACGTGTTGTAGTTTAGTTTGGTTAGGTTAGGTTTGGTTCAGTTTAGTTAGGTTCGGTTTGGTTCGGTTCGGATTCACATCCTCTAGGATCCCGGGCAGGAAGTCAGGAAAGTTTTTTTTTTGAAAAAAATTATTGGTTCAGTTTCCTTCGGTTCGGTTAGATTTGATTAGGTTTTGTTAGGTTAGGTTTTTGAAACTTTCTATTTTCATGTGGTTAGAATCATTCAAGTGAAAATCACCCTGTATGCATCTATTCTAAGACATGAGGTAAATAATATTGGTAGATCTGCGCTTGCGAAGCCAGGGATTGAAAGTGGACTTGGTAGCGCTAGCGTCTTGTGTGAGACAACGTATAGGAAGGTATCTGATATAAGTGTACAAGGCAGAGAAAGCAAACTAAAAATGCCGCCAATTAAAACGCAGGTAGCAGAAGCGTTGCTGACTGGCTATCCATTTCATGTACTTTTCAATTGTATACATTATCACTGGCACTCGCGATTTCTAACTGAAACAATTGCAATGGGACAGAGTATAATTGTTAATAGGATCATAGATATTTTCACGGGGATAAAGCCAAGCAATAATATAGTCAAGATGTTGTAAAATATTTTGAATTTACATATTTTTTCGATGCAGATTCGAAAAGGAGAGTGTACGATGCCCGTTGCGCTAGAGGTGCGACAAATCGGTCAGCTCGGACGCACAGCTACCGAAGCTACTTCGACATGCACAACCCATTCTCGCAACGTTACTTTGGTAGTTATTCGTTTTTGCACCACTTTTTTTAACATTTTGTAACTTTTTTTTTACACTAAGCAATAGCGACTTTTTTTTTAAATCGGTTATGGTTATTACCAGGTGGTCATTTTACTTTCAACCTGAAATATCTGCAACTGGCGAAAACCTTGATCAATTTTTTTTAAGGAAAACAAACATCTTTTGTCGAAACTTTATACAGGGTGTTCGGCACATGAACAACCTTGGAACTTAGTCCTAAGAGTCACTGCTAAAATTACCCAAAATCTCACCTTTAAACCCTCGTAAGCTTTTTATTAATGTCTGGAAAAGCACCATTTTTTTTATAATTCTGTAATCTTATGCTTCTTCAACTAATTAATAGATTTGTTAAAATTGATGTACCAAAGGGACATACGAGGTTTTTTATTGAAGAACATTAGTGATTTTGTGAAAGAAAATCAATTTCAAAATTAAGAATCAAAAAAGTACCGACAATTGAGAACTTCATTTTCTTTTAAAAACTTCTTTAGTTGATTACCTTTCTAACGGTATGCTACACATTGATAAAAACGAACATTTCTGCTTTAAAATACGGATATTCCGTCAGAAGGGCGAGACTCCTTCGGAATTGGTAAGAAAAACAATTTGATGTTTATGATCGTTTACCTACTTGAACAAAAGTTAAACTTTTAACAATAATGTATTGTGTTCTTTATTTATAAATTTTGTTCGAAACGATCATAAACATCAAATTGTTTTTCTTATCAAGTCCGAACGATTATTGCCCGTCTCACGGAATATCCGTATTTTAAAGCAGAATTGTTTTTTTTTAATGTGTAGCATACCGTTAGAAAGGTAATCAACTAGAGAAGTTTTTAAAAGAAAATGAAGTTCTCAAGTGTCGATCCTTTTTTTAATTTTTAATTTTTAATTTTTAATTTTTAATTTTTAATTTTTAATTTTTAATTTTTAATTTTTAATTTTTAATTTTTAATTTTTAATTTTTAATTTTTAATTTTTAATTTTTAATTTTTAATTTTTAATTTTTAATTTTTAATTTTTAATTTTTAATTTTTAATTTTTAATTTTTAATTTTTAATTTTTAATTTTTAATTTTTAATTTTTAATTTTTAATTTTTAATTTTTAATTTTTAATTTTTAATTTTTAATTTTTAATTTTTAATTTTTAATTTTTAATTTTTAATTTTTAATTTTTAATTTTTAATTTTTAATTTTTAATTTTTAATTTTTAATTTTTAATTTTTAATTTTTAATTTTTAATTTTTAATTTTTAATTTTTAATTTTTAATTTTTAATTTTTAATTTTTAATTTTTAATTTTTAATTTTTAATTTTTAATTTTTAATTTTTAATTTTTAATTTTTAATTTTTAATTTTTAATTTTTAATTTTTAATTTTTAATTTTTAATTTTTAATTTTTAATTTTTAATTTTTAATTTTTAATTTTTAATTTTTAATTTTTAATTTTTAATTTTTAATTTTTAATTTTTAATTTTTAATTTTTAATTTTTAATTTTTAATTTTTAATTTTTAATTTTTAATTTTTAATTTTTAATTTTTAATTTTTAATTTTTAATTTTTAATTTTTAATTTTTAATTTTTAATTTTTAATTTTTAATTTTTAATTTTTAATTTTTAATTTTTAATTTTTAATTTTTAATTTTTAATTTTTAATTTTTAATTTTTAATTTTTAATTTTTAATTTTTAATTTTTAATTTTTAATTTTTAATTTTTAATTTTTAATTTTTAATTTTTAATTTTTAATTTTTAATTTTTAATTTTTAATTTTTAATTTTTAATTTTTAATTTTTAATTTTTAATTTTTAATTTTTAATTTTTAATTTTTAATTTTTAATTTTTAATTTTTAATTTTTAATTTTTAATTTTTAATTTTTAATTTTTAATTTTTAATTTTTAATTTTTAATTTTTAATTTTTAATTTTTAATTTTTAATTTTTAATTTTTAATTTTTAATTTTTAATTTTTAATTTTTAATTTTTAATTTTTAATTTTTAATTTTTAATTTTTAATTTTTAATTTTTAATTTTTAATTTTTAATTTTTAATTTTTAATTTTTAATTTTTAATTTTTAATTTTTAATTTTTAATTTTTAATTTTTAATTTTTAATTTTTAATTTTTAATTTTTAATTTTTAATTTTTAATTTTTAATTTTTAATTTTTAATTTTTAATTTTTAATTTTTAATTTTTAATTTTTAATTTTTAATTTTTAATTTTTAATTTTTAATTTTTAATTTTTAATTTTTAATTTTTAATTTTTAATTTTTAATTTTTAATTTTTAATTTTTAATTTTTAATTTTTAATTTTTAATTTTTAATTTTTAATTTTTAATTTTTAATTTTTAATTTTTAATTTTTAATTTTTAATTTTTAATTTTTAATTTTTAATTTTTAATTTTTAATTTTTAATTTTTAATTTTTAATTTTTAATTTTTAATTTTTAATTTTTAATTTTTAATTTTTAATTTTTAATTTTTAATTTTTAATTTTTAATTTTTAATTTTTAATTTTTAATTTTTAATTTTTAATTTTTAATTTTTAATTTTTAATTTTTAATTTTTAATTTTTAATTTTTAATTTTTAATTTTTAATTTTTAATTTTTAATTTTTAATTTTTAATTTTTAATTTTTAATTTTTAATTTTTAATTTTTAATTTTTAATTTTTAATTTTTAATTTTTAATTTTTAATTTTTAATTTTTAATTTTTAATTTTTAATTTTTAATTTTTAATTTTTAATTTTTAATTTTTAATTTTTAATTTTTAATTTTTAATTTTTAATTTTTAATTTTTAATTTTTAATTTTTAATTTTTAATTTTTAATTTTTAATTTTTAATTTTTAATTTTTAATTTTTAATTTTTAATTTTTAATTTTTAATTTTTAATTTTTAATTTTTAATTTTTAATTTTTAATTTTTAATTTTTAATTTTTAATTTTTAATTTTTAATTTTGAAATTGATTTTCTTTTACAAAATCACACTGTTCTTCAATAAAAAGACTCGTATGTCCCTTTGGTACATAAATTTTAAAAAATCTATTAATTAGTTAAAGTAGCATAAGATTACAGAATTATAAAAAAAATGGTGCGGTTCATGTGCCGAACACCCTGTATATGAGATATGCATTTGCATTTAAAATCATTTATACATTCAAACGCGAATATCTCAAAAAGGAATCGATGCATTTTCTTGACGGAATTGCTACGAGTACTCCGTTGAGGAGGGTGACTCTATGTCCATTTACACATAATAAAAAGATATGTTTTCTTTTAAAAAATGGAGTTAATCAGGGTTTTCCCAAAAAAACAATTAATTAAAGATATTTCAAATGAGAAAGTTGAAAATGTCCATCATATATACAGGGTGTTTCCTAATTGAATGTCAATATTTATGGGGGTGATTTTTGGGCCAATTTTAAGAAAAAAACTTCATATGAACATATGTCCTAAACGTCTTACCTTTTGAGATACAGGGTGGTAAAGTTTTCAAAAATAAATCATTTATTATTAATATCTACAATACCAATTCAGATATTTTAATGAAATTTGTCATGAGGCATTTTTTAATGTATCACTTTTTTTTAATTTCCATCAGTGGCGTTCGTACGTAATTTGACCTGCCTATTTTGGCAGACATTGAAGGCATGCCACTGATTTTTCCTGAAATAAAAATTATTTTTGAAATCCCCAATTATTTCTAATCAGTTAATTACTTGATTTTTTTCAATCCGATGCACGGTTTTCGCTTAAAAAAAATAAAAACCGTTTCTCTGCATGATCATAACAATATCGTTAATATGACAATATCATCATGCACCCTGTATCTCAAAAGGTAAGACGTTTAGGACATATGTTCATATGAAGTTTTTTTCTTAAAATGGGCCCAAAAATCAACCCCATAAATATTGACATTCAATTAGGAAACAGCCTGTATACTAGAGGCGATCCATAATTAAAAAAAAATTAAATATAATATTTTTAAAGTGACAGACTACGACCGATCATTAACCGAAATAAGTCGCTATTTGTTTCTAAATTTTTGTACCTTTTTGTGTCTAACCTCTCTATATGTCAGCTTTCAAATTAAGAGCTGGCCTTAATTCTTTTTAGGTTTGATTTTTTTTGTTTTTTTATTGGCTTTGAATTGGATTGAACTTTTTGTTTTTGTTTTGTTTTTTTAACATGTGTTTTTTTAGGAACTGTACGATGTCTAGTCAAATTAAAATAATAATAAATTAAATACCAGAAAATAGCAACTCGTTGACTTGTTTGAAACTCGTAGACAATGATTGTGTATAAATAAAATTTCGGACTTCCATTGTCTTTATTTATTTTAAAACACACTTTCGCCAGTGGTAGCAAACATCTACATGGAGTGGTTCGAGGACCATGCGATCAACACAGCAAGAGTCAAAACAAAACTATGGCTAAGATACATGGATGACACATTTATTATATGGCCGGAAAATGATGACGAACTACAGAGTTTTCTACACCATTTAAACGGTATTCGACCAACAATCAAATGCACCATGGAAATTGAAAAAGATTCGGCCTTATCTTTTTTGGATGTTCTTGTCAAACGATTAGACAGAAACATTCAAACCACTGTATATAGGAAACCTACACACACGGGACAGTACCTAAATTTTAAGTCTAATCATTCTGTTACTACCAGACAAGGAGTTATAAGAAGTTTGTATTTAAGAGCCGTAAATAATTGTAGTAATAATGAAGAATTAACCACAGAAATTAACAACATTAAAAAGGACTTACAACAGAATGGTTAATCCGAGAAATTAATAAATTCAATGATATTTAAAATTAGAAACAAACTAAATGTACCAGATTCGCAAAATAATAATCCGTTAGGTGTTATTAACATTTCATATGTTCAAGGAATTTCAAAAAACAAGACGAATAGCTAAACACTATAATAAAAAAACAGTATTTTCTTCGGGAAATACGATAAGAAGTTTTGTAACTAAAACAAAACCAGACAATCGCTCAAATAATAAGGAATGTATTTACCAAATCCCGTGTGAGTGTGGTAAATCATATGTAGGTGAAACGAAACGCCCTCTTTAGGTTAGAGTAAATGAACATCTAAAAAGTACCCAATTAAGGGATATTGAAAAATCCGGTTTAGCGAATCATGCATGATCAAATGATCACAGGATTCAGTGGTCAGAAGCTAAAGTTTTGCATAAGGAGTCGCATTGGTGAAAACTAAAGTTTATTGAAGCTGCGTTTATAATGCAGAATAAATAAGTTTTCAGTCAACCAAGCACGGACATACCAAACTTATGGAAACCACTCCTTAAGGAAAACAGGCATCTTAGGATTAAAAAGGGGGCGTGCCGTCACACCTGACTGCACACCAAGTAGTATAAGTAGTAGCCTAGAGCCTAGATTGTTTAGTTTACACTAAATAATAACGGTTAGAGATACTTACTAACCGAAACGTCGTGTTTTAAAATAAATAAAGACAATGGAAGTCCAAAATTTTATTTTAAAAAAATACCAACTTTGAAAATCTTGGTTTTTAGTTTTTCCTGGTGTGTTTTATTACCCTAAAAACCAGATATTAAATAATTTAGAAAAATAGATTAGCTTTATTTGTGACCCACAGTTTAAGTGCTGATTAATACGTTTACTCTTAAAAATCAGTCTTCGACCATTGTAATACTGCCATCATAAGCAAAATTACAGTAAGTATATTTGATAGCTCACATTCTAAGGTAACACTCTAATTAAAATATATTATCTGAGATTGTTTGACTGTGAAATATTAAATATCCTTACTGTGTTTTTGCTTATGACGGCAGAATATCTATCACAGCACTAGACTTATTTTTAACTATTATTTCCACACAAAAAGATAGGTACTTACTGCACTTCCATCAGTCAAAAATAAGTATAAACAGCATGGGTTCCAGGCCCCCCCAAGCCTAATTTGTTTTGACATATTTTCTACATATTTAAGAAATCAAAATATAAGGCATTATGGTGTCTCGCCCCAAATATATTTCTGGATGCGCTACTGTAAAAATCCGATTTTTTCAAAGATTATCTATTTTTATCCGCGTCTAAGTATAATAATAATAAATCTATTGTGAGATAAAAGCAGATTTTCACCTACTGATAGTAATTAACAGTAGTAATACTTAGTTTCCCTCTATAAAGAAAAGAAACCGGATTAATTTCATGTACTTAAGAAAGGACTACAAAACTATTAGATTTCCATTTCATTTTCTCAGAGAAAATCTATTTTTATTTATGTATTGTGTGTCAAGAGAACAACATTTTGAAACATTATTAATTCCTAATTATAAAAATGAACTGCAGAATTTTCTACACAATCTTAACGGTATTCGATCAACAATCAAATGCACAATGGAAATTTTAAAAAGATTCGGCCTTACCGTGTTTGGATGTTCTTGTCAAATTAATAGACAGAAACATTCAAACCACTGTATATAGGAAACCTACACACGGGACAATACCTAAATTTTAAGTTTAATCATTATGTTGCTACAAAACAAGGAGTTTTAAGTTTATATTTAAGAGAGATAAATATTTGTAGTATTATTAAAGACAACCACAGAAATCTACAATATTAAAAAGGACTTACAGAATGGTTATTCCGAGAAAGTAATGAACTCAACGATCTCTAAAATTAAAAACAAGCCAAATATAGCAAAAAGTCCCTAATAGTGTTTTTCCAGGTTCAGCCTTTCTCCCATCAGTTTCTTTATCCCTTCTGATATACAATTTTCTATCTTTTTATCTTTTTGTGCAACATCTTTTTCTACTTTGGTCATAGCTCTTGTCGGGGTATCATTTATTTCATCTATACAATTTGCATTTTCGCATCCTAAGTTTTGAGCTAGCTGTTCCTTTAGCCTTTCTTTGTATTTAGCTTTTGTTGAAGTTTCATGTCAAGTTGTTCATTGTTATTATTAACTTTTCTTTTCATTTTAAAATTATTATCAATGCAGATTTTAATTCTGACCATCCTGTAATCACTGGCTGTTGTAAAGCTGTTTAGGACTGGTACATCTCTCACGATGTTTTTCTCAGTAGTTAGTATCGTCCAGTTTTCCCATTTTCCGTTTTTTTGCAGCTCCAAGCGCGGTTTATTGAATGTTCTACATTAAGGCGACGGCGGTTTCTTCCCATAAAACAAATTCATTGCATAAAGGTGTCTTTCCTCTAGATAGTTCATTAAGGTTGTGTCTCTGTCATTCTTTTCGCCATATCCAAAATCCTTCATTTTAGTTTCTTCTATGTTCATTTTCTTACCTATTTTGGCATCGAAATCTCCCATTACTAGTGAAAAATGGGTTTTCTGTTCATCGATAGCTTTTGAGATGTCTTCAAAGAATGCCGATGTGCTCGTTATCGTAGCTAGAAGTTGGATAATTTTAAGTGATGTTATTTTCATTTTGAGTGTAAGATAGGCAACGCGATCTGAGATTCCTTTAATTCCTGTTATCTTCGTTACCTTTCTGGTATAGTAGATTACCGGAGTTCAGTTTTATTCGGTTTTCTGATTTTTGACGGGTTTCTGAGAAGCCTACAATATCCCATTTTATTTTTGTTAGCTCTTCCTCCAGTTCATGAATTTTAGCTCACACATATACTATACTATAGTAGTGTGAGCTATGGTGATCCTAATTTTTTCGAGAAAAAAAAAGTTGCTCCGATTTCAAAATTTTTTATATATCTTTGCGTTTCGGATGATTCTGAAACTTTTTTGTTGCGCCGTCTGTCTGTCTGTCTGTATGTCTGTCTGTCTGTCTGCCTGTATGTCTGTCTGTAACGACCAACGCGCATAACTCAAAAACCGCTTGGCCGATTTTGATGAAATTTGGTACCTAGGCTCGGTCTTGGGTCGAGATGGTCCCATTTAAAAATGAACAAAATCCACCGAACACAAACCAAGTAAAAGGGTGGGGGTAGATTTAAAAATTAGAGTTTATGTGAAAATATGGCGTGTGTGATATCAAACGAAAGGTAATTGAGCATGGAGTTAAACAAAATACATATTAATTTATTTAAAAAAAAGGGGGAGGGGGTATATTTCAAAAATTAGAGTTTAGGTGAAAATATGGCGTGTGTAATATCAAACGAAAGGTAATTGAGTCAGGAGTTTAACAAAATCCATTATAGTTTTTGTTTTTAGCTCACACATATACTATACTATAGTAGTGTGAGCTATGGTGATCCTAATTTTTTCGAGAAAAAATAAGTTACTCCAATTTCAAAATTTTGTATATATCTTTGCGTTTCAGATGATTTTTGAAACTTTTTTGTCGCGCCGTCTGTCTGTCTGTCTGTCTGTCTGTCTGTCTGTCTGTCTGTCTGTCTGTATGTCTGTCTGTCTGTCTGTCTGTCTGTCTGTCTGTCTGTCTGTCTGGCTGTCTGTCTGTATGTCTGTCTGTAACGACCAACGCGCATATCTCAAAAACCGCTAGCCCGATTTCAATGAAATTTGGTACCTAGCCTGGGTCTTGGGTCGAGATGGTCCCATTTAAAAATGAACAAAATCCACCGAACACAAGCCAAGTAAAAGGGTGGGGGTAGATTTCAAAAATTAGAGTTTACGTGAAAATATGGCGTGTGTGATATCAAACGAAAGGTAATTGAGTCTGGAGTTGAACAAAATACATTTTAATTTTTGTTTTTTTTAGGGGGTTTCAAAAATTCGAGTTTAAGTCAAAACATGGCTTTTGTGGTATCAAACGAGAGGTAATTTAGTCTGAAGTTGTACACTATAACTATAGTACCTAGTGTGAGCTTAGGGGCCCATATATTGGCAGAGTATTTTTTATGGTGCTCATAGACCAAATATTATATGTTCCTATTGTTAGTTTTCTTAGTTTTTGTCTTTTTTTGTATCTGTAATCCTTTTTGTCATAAGCGAATTTAGCCTCTTCCAGATTCCGTGAGGCAGACCATAGAGGTGTGGAATTCGGAGTATTTCCTTCCCACATGAAGGACATTTCCTTTCATTTTCAAATTTTCCATTGGGGGGGTAGTGGCATAAAAAGCACCATGCTTGCAGCCCATTCTGGGACAGACGCTGGTTGCAGACGCGGCTGTGTTTAATTTTTAATATATTCTCTAAAAGAAGGATTGCTAGTGACATAAATATAAACTTATATTTTCTTTCAGACAAAAAGCGACGCATGTATGACCAATATGGAAAAGAAGGTCTTATAAATGGCGGCAGTCGAGGCAGAAGTCGTATGGAAGACGACTTTGACTTCGGCGGATTTAGCTTCTTCACTTTCAGAGATCCGGAGGATGTTTTTAGAGAATTCTTTGGCGGCAGCGACGTTTTTGATCTTCTCAATGGTATGGCCGGTGACTAAATTTGCCTTATTATTTTTTACAGTCTGAGCCACCTTTAAACACAAGTGAAAATGGCCTGAAGTGCTGTCTAGGTTATGTAGGAGCGTACGTAGGGGGGTTTAAGGCGCACAACCCCGTCCCCCAAATATTGACCTCTAAAAATGGAATTTTCTCACTGAGGTTGCAAGCTCGTGATAAGGTTGATTTTCTTTTGATTCAAAACTTGCTGGAAATCTATGTTGTATTAGTATTCATCAGTAATGTATACAAGGAAATCCAGAAAAAAATGTAGAGCAAGTCAAAGAATCAAAGAAAAATTTGACAAGGCAAAATAAAAATAAATTGGCAGGTTTCAGAAAGAAAATATAACAACTGATATCAAAACGGGCAAGCACTGACAAACAGAACACAAATTGTTAGGTCGAAAGAAAGTCACTTATTACAATTAAAAGTAGAAAGCTCTAGAAAATCTTGTCCAAAATGTGGGAATAAGAATGAAGATCCAAGATTAGTTATTGTCATTGTGGAGCGATGGATCGAATAGTTATTCCTTCTAACAAGTTCTCGTGGCTAATCGGGTAAAAATAAAAATTAAGGGTTTTTTGTTTCTCTAGTACTTTTCCGTGGGTAGCTCGAAAGCTAAACCTCACGGGGGTCCAAGATCTAATGGACACTTAATAGGTGTTGACAGTTAACTGTTTCGTCCTTATGGGACTCCTCAGAACACTGCTGGTCGATGTGACACCCTTCATAAATTAGGTATACGGCTTTATCACTCACCTTACATTGTTAGTGAGAAAACAAAGTCATGTACCCAACAAGAAGCGCCATCTACCGAAATACGAGAGAAACTAAAACAGCAGCAGATGAGTAAAACTGCTATATCATCGATCGATGAAAGTATCAATTGAAAGAAAGAATCCATACCGTGACCTACGACACACATTGCCTTTCTAGATCAGGTCAACGCTAATTGCGTTTGTTGCTGTTTTAGTTTCTCTCATATTTCGGTAGATGGCGCTTCTTGTTGGGTACATGACTTTGTTTTCTCACTAACAATGTAAGGTGAGAGATAAAGTCGTATACCTAATTTATGAAGGGTGTCACATCGACCAGCAGTTTCTGAGGAGTCCCATAAGGACGAAACAGTTAACTGTCAACACGTATTAGGTGTCCATTAGATCTTGGACCCCCGTGCGGTTAAGCTGTCGAGCTACCCACGGAAAAGTACTAGAGAAACAAAAAACCCTTAATTTATCTTTTTACCCGATTAGCCACGAAAACTTGTTTGAATTTTAATTTACGGGACTAAATTTTACATTTTTTAATATTTGTTATTCATTCTGTTTCGGCGGAAATATGACAATGAGTTTAACTTAAAAAATTTTAAAAATGATGAATTTTCATTGCTCCGGTTAACCAAAGATAACCCAACTTCTTTGCATGATTATTAGACATGGGCCGTGGGAAATAAAGGAGAGAGAGAGGAAATTTTTTGTTTTATTCTCGCTTTTAAAGAAAAATAGAGAAATAATAACCAATTGACTTTAGAAAAAGAATCATATTCTACTTCTTGAATTGGTCTGAGCTTTGAGCATAATTTTCAACTTTTGAATTGTAGTTTTCTAAACCTTAATTTTGACGGTTTTGCAGGTCTTCACCATCCACACAGAAGTCACGGTTCCAGACATCACCATCACAGAAGCGGCAACCGACATTCGCATCCGCAAAACCAACTCAGTAGTCACGGACTGTTCTCCCCTTTCAGTTTAATGGGAGGCGGTTTTATGGACGAGTTCTTTCAAGCCGCTACAGGTTTGTCATTTAAATTAAAATCTACATGAGGCGTTACTGAGATACTATTACTCCGCTGATTTGGCAGATCTACGTTTTGGTATTGAATTATAGGATATAATTATATTTGTGATCTAACTAAACAAGTTTATATTGCTCCCGGCGCGGCGGCGTCTATATGAATAAAAGAAAGTTTTTATAAAACTCACGATACTGAGACGTTGTACAAATTTTGAATACACATTATTTTCAAAACCGCATTTTTTCAAAAACATGTATTTGTAAAACGACTGTTTAAAATATAGCTCATTTGTCCTCCTTTTGGGACGCCGAAATCGGCGTTAAACTAAACATGTTCAATTAATCGACAAGTATCCTAAACTGTCCAGACAGATGGTTAGTTTAACACCAATTTCGATCTACCAAAAGATGGAAAGGGGAGCAATGATTTAATCAATCAAATAATCAATCAGTATAATTATTTGTTAATAATGTAGGATACATCCTAATATAAAATTAAAAGTAAATTCAAATGAATTATAAAAGTCACAAAATTCAAACTTAAACTAAGGTAAAGAAACAAAAAACATTTGTGGACCGGTACATAAAATAGAATAATAGACTAATGGCTGTCAAATACACACTAATCGTATATTTTTAAACAAGATAACAGATAAAAAACAAAAAGATAAAAATAACAATAATCACCCTCTCTGTATTGTATAACAATTCAGCCTCTGCTTACAAACATTCAAAGAGGATGATTCTTTGATTGTAGGTGGTAATCTGTTATATTCTTCAAGCCCTCCGAAAACAAAAGATGTTGAGTGTTGGACATTCTAGCACGAGGAACATGTAACTCATTATTTGTTATAGTTCTTGTACTGTGATTATGAATTTCAGATCTAAAAGTTATGAATTGTTCGAAATACTTTGGTTGCAAATTGTTTAGAATCTTAAAAATAAAAATCATTGACATCTTATATAATCTATCAAGAACAAATATCCACTGAAGGGCGTCCAACATGAATGAAATATGTGTATATCTGTTAACCTGATGTATAGTTCTCATTCCTCTATTTTAAAGCTTTTGCAATGACTATTTTATTTTTATCAAGAGAATACAATACACTTGCACAATAGTCAAAGTGCGGCTAAATTATGCAATTATATAATGTTATTCTAGCAAACATTGACAGATAAGTGTTATTCTCGAAAAGAAGCAAAGTTTTTTTGAAATTTTTTTATGAATATAATTGAAGTGAGCACTCATTGTCACTGAGTTGTCCAGCATAAAGCCCAGATACTGGAACTCATCCACAAATTCTATCCTCTCACCTGCTACCTTTACATCCAATAGCCAATCCAATGTGAGATCGTTTAAACTTAGACGAAGACTGGTGCCAAGAAAATGGACTCTCTGTTAACCCAGGTAAAACAGAGATGATACTCTTCACCAGAAAGAGAAAAATCGAA
This sequence comes from Aspidapion aeneum, assembly GCA_963576565.1. Taxonomy (NCBI): domain Eukaryota; kingdom Metazoa; phylum Arthropoda; class Insecta; order Coleoptera; family Brentidae; genus Aspidapion; species Aspidapion aeneum. The sequence goes on along the minus strand of OY755042.1, from coordinate 3,332,150 downwards.
GGTTTTAGAGCACCCGTGATGTACGGAAGACCCCTAGCTTTAGTACCAAAGCTGAAGTACCTGGGTGTCATTCTTGATAGCGGACTCACCTGGACGCCACATGTTACCAATATGATCGTAAAGGACCAGGCAACAATGTGGCAGCTACGACGGGTAGTCGGCAGGACCTGGGGACTATCCCCCAGGACCCTCCACTGGATGTACACGGCAATACTGAGACCGAGGATCCAATACGGATCCATAGTCTGGTGGCCGGCAGTGGAGAAAACGACCACATCCCTAAAACTCAGAAGCCTACAGGGGCTGATGTGTAGAGGGATAACCGGAGCTATGAGAACTACCCCGATCCTGGCCCTAGAGACAATTCTGGGACTACCATCGCTACCAACTTGGATCAAGAGGGAGGCGATGGGGACCTACCTGCGTCTAAGGGACACGGGTCAGTGGAGAGGAAGAGGGGAAACAGCTGGTCATCTACCTATAGAAGAGCTGACAATTAGAGAAATCCCCCTCACGTCAATGACGGTCAGCAGAGCACACGCACCTTGGAGGCTCGAGAAGAGGTACAAAATCCACATCCCAAACAGGGAAGCGTGGCAGAGAGACGAAATGATGTTTGAGGAGAGCGCTTTAGTTTGCTACACTGATGGATCCAAACTATCAGAGAGGCAAACCACAGGAGCGGGAGTATACGTGGAAAAACTAGAAGTTCAGAAGAGCTACTCGCTCGGTGAGCAGGCTACTGTTTTTCAAGCAGAAGTCTACGCCATAATAATGGCGGCAACCCTAGAAGAGGTTCGGAACAGCGAAGAGGAGCTTATATATATATGATCTGACAGTCAAGCCACCCTGAAGGCGCTAAACGCACCCAAGATTGCTGACGGCTTGGTGGAAGAATGCGCAGAGGCGCTGGCGACCCTAAGCGATGGCAAACGGGTGACGCTGGTTTGGGTTCCGGGACATACGGGGGTACCAGGCAACGAGAAGGCGGACGAACTCGCACGACTCGGGGCAGGAACCGCCTATGTAGGACCGGAGCCACTTTTGGGCGTGACAAAAAGACAAGTGCAAAGCGGACTCAACAAATGGGCCCAGGACGCGCTATTAAACTCCTGGGAAACAGGAACGGGTTGCAGACAGACCTGAGAATTCGTAGACCGTCCAAAAGCGACCAGAATTAGATGGATGCTGGGACGGACACGAAAAGACCTCGGACTGCTGATAGGTACTCTAACCCGACATAACCGGTTGAGGAAGCACATGACACGTATAGGAGTCGTGAATGACCCTACCTACCCAGCCTGTGGACAGGAAGAAGAGACATCAAGACACCTCGTGGCAGAATGCGAGGCCTACGCAAGGATGAGACAACAGGCACTCGGAGCGCCAATTCTGAGCGAGGAAGGCCCAATGAGTTACCCGACCATCAAAGGGAAGTGCAGAGAGTGGGTTAAGGGACAGACTTGGGGCATGGCAAAAAGGGCCTACTCTGGCCTACTTGTCAGACCTGCGGGTCAACCCCCCCCCCACTACTACTACTAGACGAAATTAATATGCATTTTGTTTTCAATATATTAAGTTTTAGTTTATTCTGATTCAAGTAGTTGAAAATTGAGGATAATGATGTATTCATTTTGTTAACGAGTGCAAACAAATCTGGGCCGGACACTGAACAAGTATCAGCACAAAAAAGATGCAGTAAATCACAATTGTGGAAAAGATTTATATCATTGACATATATAAGAAAGAGAATAGGCCCCAATACGCTTCCTTGAGAGACTCCGTTCCTTGTTTCACGAGAAGAAGTATTTGACATCTATCCTTCAAGTAATCTTTAAACCATTCCAAAGCAATACCAGACATTCCTATATTTTCTAATATTTTAATAAGAATGGATCTGTCAATCGCCCTTTTTAAGTCTAGAAAAACTGCAAGCGTATGGTGCCCATTCTCTAGTGCCTGTTTCCATTTAGTTAGTGTCAGCTGGATTGCAGATTCACAGGAATGATTCTTCCGAAACCCTAATTGGCTGATTATAAAAATGTCATTGGTCTCAACATATTCAACAAATTGTCTATAAACTACTAACTCTAACAATTTTGAAATAGCTGGAAGGGTATTGATAGGACGAAATTCACAAGCTTTTATGGTGTTAGTTACTTTTTGAAGCGGTATAAGAGTGCTTGTTTTAAGAGCTTTTGGAAATTTGCCAGTTTCTAAAGAGGTGTTTATAAAATGTAAGATGGCATGTCCCGTTGAATCAAAGATTTTCTTAACGAATTTCGCATTGAGAATCTCTGAACCACCCTTGTTATCCATATGTGATATTATTTCTCTAAGATCAGACATCTCCACCTTCTTAAATTTAGAAAAAGTGCAAGGATATGAGGTCATACACTCCATTCCACCATCGTGGCCCACAGAGTCAATAATTTCGTCTATGCTATCAATGAAATAATTATTGAAGAGCTCAGCAATTTTAGAATCACTCCTGCAAATCTGTTTTTGACCGACCACCTCAAACTCTATACCAATACAAGTTTTTAATGTTTTCCACAATTGTGGTGGATTATTTTTATAAAGATCTATTTTAGTATGATAGTAGTTTGATTCCTTCTGCCTAAGAAGACTTACACACTCGTTTCGCAACGTTTTATAATGCTGCCAATTTTCATATGTTTTAATATTTAAAAATGTTTTAAGGAAAAATAAGTTATGGATCGTTTATACTCGTCTTTTGTCTAGTCTTTTGTCTTGTCATAAGAAAGTTAAAACCACTGTTTCTTATGGGAGTGTTCATACAATGTTTTTGCTTTTGTTTTTGATTAGTCTTTGTCTTAAGAGTTGCCAACTTTCAATCCTTAGGACAACGACTAAGACGAGTGACTGACATCAGCTGATATTTGTTGTTTTTTTTACAGGGCGTCCGAAGAGCGCAAGCGCGCGGCCAGAATTTTGAATTTACCGCAATTAATCATGATTTGAACAGAAAATCTCAACCTAACCTCAAAATTTTATTTGTTTTTATTTTCTTTTTCGCTTTTGTTCTTTCGTGTCTGTGTTTCGTGCACAGATTAGGTTAAATAAGATTGTTTTGTGTAGAAAATGACTTTTGAAAAGGGCCCTTTTTATTGAAATTTAATTTTTTTTTCAGTGGGTTATGACTAAGACTAACGGCTCAATGGTATATCGTGTCATCTCTAAAAACTAGTGGAAATTCATGTGTGTGATTTAACGGGTAGGGATTTGGTACGTACCTTTCTTGGGGTGTGACCAAATCCATTTTTTGCAGGGTTTCGAGAGTTTTCTTAGTTCCTTTTCCTATCGATATTTCCGGGGGTGGAAAGGGGCAATCGGCTGTTTTTGTCGATATTTCGGAGAGGGGAAAGGGGCAATCGGCAATCGGCAAGTCCGATTCAGCAAAGTCCGAACCAAATTTGTACACCATCCTACAGGACTTTTAAATAAATTCTTGGTCCTGTAGTGTATTTTCGCGTCCTGTATAGTCCTGTAGACAATTTTAGCTGCTTCGACTCCGTCGAAGGGTAATCAGCTGCTAACAGTAGGTTGTAGACCTGTTAGCAGCTGATCACCCTTCGGCGAAGTCGAAACAGGGGATAATTACTAAGAGCACTATATAACGAAGTTCCTTAGAAGGAACAGTGATCTTAGTAATGACCAGTTGCGCAAAAGTACTATAAAATTCGTCTAGACCAAAAACACTGAGCCTTTTCAGAATTTTGTCTTGACTATTGTTGAAGATGCGTTTGTATTTGTTAGTAGGAACATTGGCAGGAGGCAACCACGGAGGATTCACTAGTTTTAGCACAGTAAACAGTACATTTACAAATGGGGCCGGAGCGCCCAGCGGAAACATGAAACGCACCTCAACGTCGACGAGGTTCGTCAATGGCAAGAAAGTTACCACGAAAAAGTAAGTCAAATATCCAAACCAATGCAGAATTTAAAAAACGAAAATTATAAAAAAAAAATCCTGTGCTTCGGCTGGGATTTGAACCCGAACCTTTGTAAGCCAATTAGGCTACCGAAACCATTGTTAGTATATCGCAAAAAAACGTCATTTGGGGAACCCTTTTTAAAACCTTAAAAATAATACTAAGCTTTCTTTAAAAGTAAAACTTGATATGGATTGTGATAATTAGTGAGAGAATTTACCCAGTGTGTTTCGATGTAATTTTTGAGGTAAATCTTAGAACATTGAACTTTTAGAAGCAGCACAACCTCAAACCATAGGCAGGTTTGTTTGAGTAAATGATCTCCAGACATTGTTGTCAAGTCAATTTGAAAACATTCCTAAACCTTTAATGATACAAACATTTCTTTGTAAATCTTAAAAATAGTACAAAACCATAATACAGCATTAAACCAGAGAATACATTTTTTATATTAAAAATGATTCAACATTCTATTGTAGCAAGTATATTATTTTTTGAATCTCAATAGTAATAATACAAAATCGTGCAGGTATAATACATTTTAAACAATGTGGCAGCTTAAGAACCGGCTGTTTGTTTACATTACAATGCTTAAAATATTAAACTATGCCTTTGTTTTGTTTACAGATAAATAAGTTGTTTACTTACTTGTAAAAGGACCGTTTATTTCCTACGGCATAGGATGTTTTACACACCGTGCACTTTTTTACCATATTGACTTTAACGCAAAAAAACAATAAAAACACACACCTTTTAGTCCACAACGATTCAAAATACAATGACGGCCATCAACAACAAGTGACAGTACGTCATCGACCACGCCGTTGTTAGCGAGGTTGCCGCGCTGTTACTTTTTTCGAACGTTTAAAGGACACAGTTATTATTAATTAATGTAATTTGACAAAAGTAAAAATATTTTATTGTATTTATCTTGGTGAAACTAGTTAGTTAGTTTTACATTTTATTTTGAATTAAAATGCAGAATTTAAAGAACGAAAATCATTAAAACAATTTCCTGTGCTGGGATTGGAACCCAAACCTTTGTATGCCAACGCCCTACCAATTAGGCTACCGAAACCATGAGTATACATTGATTGTTAGTATATCGCAAAAAAACGTCATTTGGGGAACCCTTTTTAAAACCTTAAAAATAATACTAAGCTTTATTTAAAAGTACTTTAATTCCATTAATTTAGTAAAACTTGATATGGATTGTGATAATTAGTGAGAGAATTTACCCAGTGTGTTTCGATGTAATTTTTGAGGTAAATCTTAGAACATTGAACTACTAGAAGCCAGCATAACCTCAAATTATAGGGAGGTTTGTTTGAGTAAATGATCTCTAGATATTGTTGTCAAGTCAATTTGAAAACATTCCTAAACCTTTAATGATACAAACATTTCTTTGTAAATCTTAAAAATAGTACAAAACCATAATACAGCATTAAACCAGAGAACACTTTTTTATAATAAAAATGATTCAAGATTCTATTATAGCAAGTATATTATTCTTTGAATCTTAATAGTAATAATACAAAATCGTGCAGGTATAATACATTTAAAACAATGTGGCAGCTTAAGAACCGGCTGTTTGTTTACATAACAATGCTTAAAATATTAAACTATGCCTTTGTTTTGTTTACAGATAAATAAGTTGTTTACTTACTTGTAAAAGGACCGTTTATTTCCTACGGCATAGGATGTTTTACACACCGTGCACTTTTTTGACCATATTGACTTTAACGCAGAAAAACAATAAAAACACACACCTTTTAGTCCACAACGATTCAAAATACAATGACGGCCATCAACAACAAGTGACAGTACGTCATCGACCACGCCGTTGTTAGCGAGGTTGCCGCGCTGTTACTTTTTTCGAACGTTTAAAGGACACAGTTATTATTAATTAATGTAATTTGACAAAAGTAAAAATATTTTATTGTATTTATCTTGGTGAAACTAGTTAGTTAGTTTTACATTTTATTTTGAATTAAAATGCAGAATTTAAAGAACGAAAATCATTAAAACAATTTCCTGTGCTGGGATTGGAACCCAAACCTTTGTATGCCAACGCCCTACCAATTAGGCTACCGAAACCATGAGTATACATTGATTGTTAGTATATCGCAAAAAAACGTCATTTGGGGAACCCTTTTTAAAACCTTAAAAATAATACTAAGCTTTATTTAAAAGTACTTTAATTCCATTAATTTAGTAAAACTTGATATGGATTGTGATAATTAGTGAGAGAAATTACCCAATGTGTTTCGATGTAATTTTTGGGGTAAATCTTAGAACATTGAACTTTTAGAAGCAGCACAACCTCAAACCATAGGCAGGTTTGTTTGAGTAAATGATCTCCAGACATTGTTGTCAAGTCAATTTGAAAACATTCCTAAACCTTTAATGATACAAACATTTCTTTGTAAATCTTAAAAATAGTACAAAACCATAATACAGCATTAAACCAGAGAACACTTTTTTATAATAAAAATGATTCAAGATTCTATTATAGCAAGTATATTATTTTTTGAATCTCAATAGTAATAATACAAAATCGTGCAGGTATAATACATTTAAAACAATGTGGCAGCTTAAGAACCGGCTGTTTGTTTACATAACAATGCTTAAAATATTAAACTATGCCTTTGTTTTGTTTACAGATAAATAAGTTGTTTACTTACTTATAAAAGGACCGTTTATTTCCTACGGCATAGGATGTTTTACACACCGTGCACTTTTTTATCATATTGACTTTAACGCAAAAAAACAATAAAAACACACACCTTTTAGTCCACAACGATTCAAAATACAATGACGGCCATCAACAACAAGTGACAGTACGTCATCGACCACGCCGTTGTTAGCGAGGTTGCCGCGCTGCTACTTTTTTCGAACGTTTAAAGGACAAATCATAAAAAAAATTTCCTGCGCTGGGATTGGAACCCGAACCTTTGTATGCCAACGCCCTACCAATTAGGCTACCGAAACCATGAGTATACATTGATTGTTAGTATATCGCAAAAAACGTCATTTGGGGAACCCTTTTTTAAACCTTAAAAATAATACTAAGCTTTCTTTAAAAGTACTTTAATTCCATTAATTTAGTAAAACTTGATATGGATTGTGATAATTAGTGAGAGAATTTACCCAGTGTGTTTCGATGTAATTTTTGGGGTAAATCTTAAAACATTGAACTTTTAGAAGCAGCACAACCTCAAACCATAGGCAGGTTTGTTTGAGTAAATGATTTCCAGACATTGTTGTCAAGTCAATTTGAAAACATTCCTAAACCTTTAATGATTCAAACATTTCTTTGTAAATCTTAAAAATAGTACATAACCATAATACAACATTGAACCAGAGAATACATTTTTTTATATTAAAAATGATTCAATATTCTATTGTAGCAAGTATATTATTTTTTGAATCTCAATAGTAATAATACAAAATCGTGCAGGTATAATACATTTTAAACAATGTGGCAGCTTAAGAACCGGCTGTTTGTTTACATAACAATGCTTAAAATATTAAACTATGCCTTTGTTTTGTTTACAGATAAATAAGTTGTTTACTTACTTGTAAAAGGACCGTTTATTTCCTACGGCATAGGATGTTTTACACACCGTGCACTTTTTTACCATATTGACTTTAACGCAAAAAAACAATAAAAACACACACCTTTTAGTCCACAACGATTCAAAATACAATGACGGCCATCAACAACAAGTGACAGTACGTCATCGACCACGCCGTTGTTAGCGAGGTTGCCGCGCTGTTACTTTTTTCGAACGTTTAAAGGACAGTTATTATTAATTAATGTAATTTGACAAAAGTAAAAATATTTTATTGTATTTATCTTGGTGAAACTAGTTAGTTAGTTTTACATTTTATTTTGAATTAAAATGCAGAATTTAAAGAACGAAAATCATTAAAAAAATTTCCTGTGCTGAGATTGGAACCCGAACCTTTGTATGCCAACGCCCTACCAATTAGGCTACCGAAACCATGAGTATACATTGAATGTTAGTATATCGCAAAAAAACGTCATTTGGGGAACCCTTTTTAAAACCTTAAAAATAATACTAAGCTTTCTTTAAAAGTACTTTAATTCCATTAATTTAGTAAAACTTAATATGGATTGTGATAATTAGTGAGAGAAATTACCCAGTGTGTTTCGATGTAATTTTTGGGGTAAATCTTAGAACATTGAACTTTTAGAAGCAGCTCTACTTCAAACCATAGGCAGGTTTGTTTGAGTAAATGATCTCCAGACATTGTTGTCAAGTCAATTTGAAAACATTCCTAAACCTTTAATGATACAAACATTTCTTTGTAAATCTTAAAAATAGTACAAAACCATAATACAGCATTAAACCAGAGAACACTTTTTTATAATAAAAATGATTCAACATTCTATTATAGCAAGTATATTATTTTTTGAATCTTAATAGTAATAATACAAAATCGTGCAGGTATAATACATTTAAAACAATGTGGCAGCTTAAGAACCAACTATTTGTTTACATAACAATGCTTAAAATATTAAACTATGCCTTTGTTTTGTTTACAGATAAACAAGTTGATTACTTACTTGTAAAAGGACCGTTTATTTCCTACGGCATAGGATGTTTTACACACCGTGCACTTTTTATCATATTGACTTTAACGCAAAAAAACAATAAAAACACACACCTTTTAGTCCACAACGATTCAAAATACAATGACGGCCATCAACAACAAGTGACAGTACGTCATCGACCACGCCGTTGTTAGCGAGGTTGCCGCGCTGTTACTTTTTTCGAACGTTTAAAGGACACAGTTATTATTAATTAATGTAATTTGACAAAAGTAAAAATATTTTATTGTATTTATCTTGGTGAAACTAGTTAGTTAGTTTTACATTTTATTTTGAATTAAAATGCAGAATTTAAAGAACGAAAATCATAAAAAAAATTTCCTGTGCTGGGATTGGAACCCGAACCTTTGTATGCCAACGCCCTACCAATTAGGCTACCGAAACCATGAGTATACATTGATTGTTAGTATATCGCAAAAAAACGTCATTTGGGGAACCCTTTTTAAAACCTTAAAAATAATACTAAGCTTTCTTTAAAAGTACTTTAATTCCATTAATTTAGTAAAACTTGATATGGATTGTGATAATTAGTGAGAGAATTTACCCAGTGTGTTTCGATGTAATTTTTGGGGTAAATCTTAGAACATTGAACTACTAGAAGCAGCATAACCTCAAACCATAGGCAGGTTTGTTTGAGTAAATAATCTCCAGACATTGTTGTCAAGTCAATTTGAAAAGATTCCTAAACCTTTAATTATACAAACATTTCTTTGTAAATCTTAAAAATAGTACAAAACCATAATACAGCATTAAACCAGAAAATACTTTTTTATATTAAAAATGATTCAACATTCTATTGTAGCAAGTATATTATTTTTTGAATCTCAATAGTAATAATACAAAATCGTGCAGGTATAATACATTTATAAGAATGTGGCAGCTTAAGAACCAACTGTTTGTTTACATAACAATGCTTAAAATATTAAACTATGCCTTTGTTTTGTTTACAGATAAATAAGTTGTTTACTTACTTGTAAAAGGACCGTTTATTTCCTACGGCATAGGATGTTTTACACACCGTGCACTTTTTTAACATATTGACTTTAACGAAGAAAAACAATAAAAACACACACCTTTTAGTCCACAACGATTCAAAATACAATGACGGCCATCAACAACAAGTGACAGTACGTCATCGACCACGCCGTTGTAAGCGAGGTTGCCGCGCTGTTACTTTTTTCGAACGTTTAAAGGACAAAGTTATTATTAATTAATGTAATTTGACAAAAGTAAAAATATTTTATTGTATTTATCTTGGTGAAACTAGTTAGTTAGTTTTACATTTTATTTTGAATTAAAATGCAGAATTTAAAGAACGAAAATCATAAAAAAAATTTCCTGTGCTGGGATTGGAACCCGAACCTTTGTATGCCAACGCCCTACCAATTAGGCTACCGAAACCATGAGTATACATTGATTGTTGGTATATCGCAAAAAAAACGTCATTTGGGGAACCCTTTTTAAAACCTTAAAAATAATACTAAGCTTTATTTAAAAGTACTTTAATTCCATTAATTTAGTAAAACTTGATATGGATTGTGATAATTAGTGAGAGAACTTACCCAGTGTGTTTTGATGTAATTTTTGGGGTAAATCTTAGAACATTGAACTACTAGAAGCAGCATAACCTCAAACCATGGGCAGGTTTGTTTGAGTAAACGATCTCCAGACATTGTTGTCAAGTCAATTTGAAAACATTCCTAAACCTTTAATGATACAAACATTTCTTTGTAAATCTTAAAAATAGTACAAACCCATAATACAGCATTAAACCCGAGAATACTTTTTTATATTAAAAATGACTCAACATTCTATTGTAGCAAGTATATTATTTTTTGAATCTCAATAGTAATAATACAAAATCGTGCAGGTATAATACATTTTAAACAATGTGGCAGCTTAAGAACCGGCTGTTTGTTTACATAACAATGCTTAAAATATTAAACTATGCCTTTGTTTTGTTTACAGATAAATAAGTTGTTTACTTACTTGTAAAAGGACCGTTTATTTCCTACGGCATAGGATGTTTTACACACCGTGCACTTTTTTGACCATATTGACTTTAACGCAGAAAAACAATAAAAACACACACCTTTTAGTCCACAACGATTCAAAATACAATGACGGCCATCAACAACAAGTGACAGTACGTCATCGACCACGCCGTTGTTAGCGAGGTTGCCGCGTTGTTACTTTTTTCAAACGTTTAAAGGACACAGTTATTATTAATTAATGTAATAATTAATGTAATAATTGACAAAAGTAAAAATATTTTATTGTATTTATCTTGGTAAAACTAGTTTGTTAGTTTTACATTTTATTTTGAATTAAAATAATGTTAATTTTTAAAGAAAATACCGTTTATTTAATTATGCCCTTTTAGTTATCTTACCACATACCATGTAAACGTGGCAATTCGAGTTCTATTCCCCCCTGGCCCCTTTGTAAATATTAGACTCAATTAATAAGAAATCATGCTGCTTCTACAGGGTTTAATGTTCGAAGGGGTAAATTTTTCTTGCTAATTTTAAAAACACTTTATTTTTGTCTCAAAAATTTAAGATATTTTCAAGTTTCGAAGTCTCAAATTATTTATTTTATTGATTTATATATTTGGCTTTAATGGCACATTATTTCAATGTTTATATAATTTCCAAAACATGCAATTTTTTTTAACAGTATAATTGTTAGCGTTCCGTTAAATACTATTTTGTGCCAAAAATAATAAAAGTGATTATTTACACTTTTATTAAAGTAAGACACCTTTTTAAATTAAATTATATATAATATATTTCAACATTTCAAAAATTCAAACAAAAAATTAAATTTTCAAAAATTAGAAAAAAAATAAAATTATGTTTTCTTATTTTAAAATTCTAAAAAATATTGAAATTTTCAAAAATTTTAAAAAAAAATAAAAAAATATATTAATTTCAAATTATTTTAAAATTTCAAATTTTTTTTAAACATTTTATGATATTTCTATAAATTAACTCGTGTCTCGAGGAATACATTGTTATACAATTTTTTTTTTGAAGTTGATTCGACATGTAGAAGTATGTCAAAATTGAATTTTATATATATTCATTACAAACATACCAGTAAAGTTAAATAAACGCTTGTGATATAATAAGACCAATTACATTCGTCATATTCGAGAACGTTCCCGAAATGACCGTTCCCAAAATGACGTTTCCGCCATTATTATCTTTTTTAGATTTTTTGGGTTAAAATGTAAAACAAAATATTTTTGAGGTTGTGTTATAAACTAACCTAAACTCATTCTACAACAGCATTCCCCAAATGATACAGAATTGATGTACGCTACTTATATAGAGTGCAGGTAAGGTACAAATGACAAAAAAAAATCGATTTAGATTCTGATTTTTTGGAAATTGCTCCTGCTTTGTCTCAAAGTAAGATGTTAAGAAAATGGGCCAAATCAATATATTTATTAGGCTGATGTTATAAAAAGTGTTAAAAGTAAAGTCCCTTTGTTTTAAAAGATATCGGAAAAGGTTATTAAAAAGAGTTGTTTAGAATCACAGATTCTTAATTTTCAGAAAAATCAGCCAACTTTGTTTTTCTAAGTCGGTTATAAAAATTTTCTTTAGACGATTTTACCTGATTTTGCTGAAAATTGAGAATCGGCTGTTACTTTTAATTCTAAACAACATTTCTTAATAACTTTTTCTGATATCTCTTAAAAAAAAGGTACTTTTAACACTTTTTATCGAATCAGCCTACTAAACCACCCTGTATATTGATTGATTTGGCTTATTTTCTTAACATCTTAATTTAAGACCAAGCAGGAGCAATTCTCAGAAAATCAGAATCTAAATAGGATATTTGTTGTCATTTATTTCTTACGTACACTCAATCCGTGGACACACTGTATATCAAAATAAAATTTGCTTACCGCTTTAATTTAATATTTAATACCAACAATCAAGTCTTAATAATAAATACCAACAACCAACAATTAACTCGTTGACAAACTGTTCGAAGTTGCTATGGAAAGACCTATAGTTGAGTATGTATATAAGTGGCACCGCGTCATAGCTATGGTAAACCAAGTTTTGCGGCAAAATCTATGTAAAGAAGCCCCAAAAAATTGTTGTTTCACTTTGTACCTGCTTTATTTTGTCTATAATAAAACACTGAGACCTTTTAAAGGAGATATAAAATAGGTATTTAACTAATAAATAAAGATCCGAAACATAAAAGAGGATCCAAAATTATATTAAAATGTGCGCAAATATTGATTTAGTTGCAAAAACGGTAATTTGTTTTGTAAAAAGTCGGTCCCAATTTGTTTGACATTAAAACAGTCAAAACAAAAACGAATAGAAAACGTCATGGCCCGGCTAAATCAATATGTTCATAACAACCAGACAAGAGTATATATGTTCCTTTCTAATAAAATCGTTTAGAAGAAGACATAAATAAAAAGCAAGTAAAATAGTTAGCTAATGACTAATTAGTGCAGTGCCTCGTTTTGGGAATCAATACCAATAAAAAAATTACAGGATGTGCGAGCCACTGTATGTACCTACCCCTCTACTCCCTTCCCGCCCATCACGGTTTTGATGACGCGGTGCCACTTTAATACAACATCAAGTATAGTACAGCATCATCTGACACTTTGATGACTCTCTGGTCGGAAAACTTTCTTTAATTAAAATTAACGTTTACTTTAAATTTATTGTGAACCATTTGGGAATTCATAAACCTTACTGATTCTAATTAAAGTTTAAAATATATATATATATATACATATTTATCGGTTTCACAACGTTCTACGTCTTCCGATACCCAATCTCCACTGGTTTCTGTTTGCCCATAATTCATCATCTAGGCCTCTTATTCTTATTTCACTATCTATTCCTTCTCTCCAGCTTTTCCTTGGCCTTCCTCATTTTCTTCTGCCAGTTGGTTTCCATTGTAATATTTGTTTAGGTAGTCTTCCATCATCCATTCTTTGTACATGTCCGTACCACACCAGTTGTTTTGTTCTTATATCATCCACTAAAGTACGTTCACCCACTGTCATAATTTCTCTTATTCTTTGATATGTTTCTCTTTTTGATTTCCCTGCTGCTCTTCTCCAATAGTCCATCTCCGTAGCGGAAAGCATTTTTTCTGTTCTATCTTTGATTGGCCATACTTCCGAGCCGTATGTAATAATACTTTTTACAATGGTGTTATATTTAAGCTTTTTGTTATGTTTTGACATACTTTGGTCCCAAATTATTCCATTTAATAAAGTTATTGCTTTTCTTCCTTGTGTCTAGTGTTCCGTCAGCTGTAATTTTTACCAACCAATACACATATACTCTGTCTTATTGATATTAACCTCTAGTCCCCACTTATTGTACTCTTCTATTAGTTTTCGTGTCATATATTCGAGGTCGTCATAATCCTGAGCCATCACTATCTGATCATCGGCGAAACATAAATTATACAAGAAGGTTTCATCCAACGGAATTCCCATGTTTTTGGCATTTTCTCTTCCAGACTTTAAGGACTTGTTCCAAATCTATCTTGAAGAGAGTAGGCGATATACAGCAACCTTTTTTAAGACCTTTATTTACTTGAAAGCCTTTAGTTAGTTTTGCTTTTATTTTAACTTTTGCCTTACTATTGCGGTATAACTCTTTGATGGCCTTAATTAGTTGTACGCTTATGTTTGTCTTTTTCAACGCTTTCCAAAGTAGATTTAGTGGTATACTATCATATGCCTTCTGCAAATCTACGTAAAGCAGATGCAGCTCTGGTCCGTATGCCATTTTCTTTTCAATAACTTGGGTTATACAAAAGAGATGATCTGAAGTCGATCTACCCGCCCTGAAACCGGCTTGTTCTTCTGCCTCCATATCTTTATATTCGCTCTCCACTTTATTTCTTATTATTTTGCCATATATTCTGCTTAGCGTACTAGTTACAGATATACCTCTATAATTGTCACATATATCATTTCTTCCTTTTTTGTGTATTGTGGATATATATGACGTTTTCCCAGTTGGTACTACAGCTCCATTTAAATATTTTTGGAAAAGATTCCGTAATCTCCAAAACAGTTCTTCAATGCCATATTTAATAAGTTCAGCTGGGGTATTTCCGGGTCCGGCAGACTTACCGCTTTTTAAGGTTGTGCACACGTTTTTGACCTCAGAGATTGTAAGGGGTACTGGAGATCCCATCGTACTAATGATATTGTCTCTTTCGTCTTCCTTGAATTCTGCTCTATCTTCAGTTAAAAGTTTTTTAAAATGCCCATCCCATTTTTTGTCTGGTATTGGTGAAATAATATCTCTGCATGTTTCTTTTTTGATCGATCTTATAGTTTTCCAGCTTTCGGTACTTCTCCTACCTCCTTAGTAAGAATTTATTTTCGGGCACTTTTGCATCCACGATTGATTTTTAAAATATAAATTGTTAAATTTAATTGATTTTAATATGTTTCGCGCCAATTTGAACTTCCTTTATTGAGTGTTGGAAGCGTTCCCGAAATGATTTTTCGGGTATAATGAGAACAAAATTAAATCAGGGACGTATTTAATTAAAATGATTGTTAAATGTGGAGATGAGTTTTATATATACCAACAATCGGAAAATAATGAGAAAGCTGTAATTTACTACAGCTTTAAACTAAGAAAATTATCTCCAACTCAAATTCTCCACTCCGAAATCTTGTTTCTAATCAAATAAGTTTTCGTGGCTAATCGGGTAAAAAGAAGTTTTTGTTTCTCTCATATTTTTCCGTGGGTAGCTCGAAAGGTTAACCTCACGGAGGTCCAAGATCTAATGGACACCTAATAAGTGTTGACAGTTAACTGTTTCGTCTTTATGAGACTCCTCAGAACACTGTGTGTTTTGTCTCTTATCCTATCCCAAGCAGCATTTGGACGTCATATTACGTTACCCATACTTGCTTGCGATAAACGCGACGTCGGGTGCCGACGTCGTTTCGACCGCCTGACGACCCTCGTTTGCACCTAAATGGGGAATACAATTTCGGGTCGCTACGACGTCAGCATCTGACCTTATAGGTAATAGAGTTTAAGAATTAACAACGTAATTGTACGTTGGATTTTCGTCACTTAAATTTAGTCGCAAACAGGTAAGTTGCGTTTGGTTTCGTTTCCATTGCCTAGAATACATATAGTTTTTGCTAAAAAGAATTCCTGTAGAGTAACTAAAATTATACCTGATAAGTAAATATTTTACACTTATTATAACAAGTCTCATAAAAATGGGTGCATTTTACAAATGACAATTATAGTCATGCATGAAAGGGGGTATTACAATATTAATAATTTATATTTTAAAGCAGGAATCCAACAAAAATTTTACAACGAAGGCATGTTTATTGATAAATGTGATTAAAATACTTTCAAAAAAAGCAAGCGCTCCTGAAATATGCAAGATTTACTAAAATATATATTTGTTAAATAGATCTAATTTTTATTATTTTTTTTATTTTTGTAAAAAAAATATTTTGCTGCCTCACTAAACTCAAATTTGTTAATAATTTTACAATTATACTTTCATTTCAACTTAAAATTAGAAAAAGAAAAAATATTTTATAATGGCCGACAGACGCTAACCTTTTCAGAATGGCGGATTACTGTGTCTGACTTAATGTGAACTAATAATATACCAATTCGGACCGGGTCTCCACTTTTGGTTGTGAAAGATAACCAAAGAGTTGAAGTCCGACGTCCGGCAAACGTATTTCGTCCCATTAAATTCAGACGTTCGCCCCGCATGATTTTGCGTCGGCCTACCAACGGATTGGAACTCAACGTCCACTCTTTTTCTACTACAATAGGTACAGCCCACGGTCCCAAAGCTAACTACCCACCGAAATCATTGTTCTTTTTTTATTTTTTAGAAATGTTTGTTTTAATATCAAAAATCTAAGGGAAATAAAACCCATACCCCACCTGTGGGAAGAGGATGGGGTATTATGGTTTCCAAAATCCAAAAAAGATATAAAACTGCGTCATGTCCTGAAACGTAGCCGTCTTGACCAAAATATCTCTCGACCAAACAAATGCACTTGTTGTTTGGTTATGGGCGTCTATAAATGACAGTAGGCTGTACATGTGACGCGTAGGCCATATGAACGGACGTGGAATAGGTCAAGTAAAAGTTACGGAAAATACTCCAACCTAACTAAACGCTAGTTTAGGTCTGAGGTTAGGGTCTTCACCGGACGTACCCGACGCCGACGTCTGTTGGTCGTTGGGCTGGTCAGAGTTTTTTTACGTCGAACAAACGAACGTAAGACCGACGTTGGGAAATTAATGGTATATTGCGTTGCCTTATTTGACGTCGCGAGATCGTTAAAAAACGGACGTATATTTGATAACGTCAGTTTTGATATGAATGCGACGTCGCTTAACGCATAATCAATCTTGCAACTTAAAATTCTACTAAATCCGACGTCGGTTCAGGTCACATTAGGTTGTAAGTCATATAAATGTTTCTTGGGATGTCTATAGTGAGGAAACTCTCGCAAGAAGCGCCATCTACCGAGATACGAGAGAAACTAGAACTAGAGCAGGCGAGTATAAACTACCGATCGATCGATTGCAAAAAAGAGAAAACATCCCTGACCTACGACAGCACTTTTGTCTTTCAGGCCAGAGCAACGCTGATTAGCGTTTTTACCCACCATCAGACGTGTGCGTCAATCAGCGGAATGTTTTAAGCCAAATAATACTAACAAACTTCACTGGACCCCCGTGAGGTAAAGTTTTCGAGTTACCCACGGAAAAATATGAGAGAAACAAAAAACTTCATTTTACCCGATTAGCCACGAAAACTTGATTTCTAAATTCATGGGTACTAAAATTTACCACGGTGCGCCTGAAAGGTCGGCAGGTTTCTCTTTAGTGGCAGAAAAAACTATTGACATATCGCACACTCGCTGAAAAAGAGTCACAACTCAAAAATCGCCGTTATTGTGATAAACCTGCCGCCATCATCGAAATAACTTGTACTTTCTTTCATAAAAGCGTCACATTTATGTTTCGACAATTCACTGCGAGTTGGCGATGTGACTCTTTTATTTTGTCCAGTTTAGCTTAGGATGCGTTCCTTTACAGTGTCACTTCTGACTTAGACAAGATGGAATAAATAACATATATTGTCCAGTTATTTCTTCGATGCTTTATAACAGCGTGAACGTGGAGTTTCATCCTGAAAAGAGTCACATTTCGAGTTGTGAAGGTTTTCGTGTGAACTATTGGTTAAATCTGACCCATATAACAAGTAAAATACTGCTCTTTTTTGTGTTGTCACTGTTTTTTCGAATTGTTCAGTGTATTTAGAGTTAAGGAGAATAAGAAAAAAATCTTTTGAATTTATTCCATTCCTACATTCCCAGTTGTTATTCAGCATTTTATAACTCGTTGTAAAAATAAATACAAGTTTCTTCTTTACTTGTTTTCTTTTTTTATATTATTTACCATCCTGCGTGACATCCTGATTTACGACGTCATGATGCCTTGTTCTAAAAAAGTGTCACAATATCGGGTTTTTGTCTTTTTTTTTAACTAAAAACGACAAAAATCATTTTTTTTGAGAAACGTCAGGAATATGTCATGGGGGGGGGGGGGGTGAGGCCTTATGGTGACGTATTTTATGCTGTTTTATCTTTTTATTCATGAAATATGTGGAAAATATCTAAAAAGTTGTAAGAGCCCGGGCCCTGAGCCACCCCCTTCCTGGTAAAAAGTTGTAAGGGGCCCGGGCCCTGAGCCACCCCCTTCCTGGGTGCGCCTATGATCATAAGATATTCTGTTTATATTGGAGCAAAATAATGCACTTGAAACTTATTAGTAAAATAAACCATTATATAATTTAATTTTATGTAACATTTTCCTGAAAACAACAAAAACGCTTAAAAAACACGGGAAGAAGCAGGTTCGATTTAAATGTTTGTAGATATATTTTGAGGAAGGTGTCCTTACTCAAGATATGTCAATAGTTTTTTCTGCTACTAAAGAGAAACCTGCCGACCCTTCAGACGCACCGTCATTGGCGTAGCTAGGGGGGGCCAGGGGGGACCTGGCCCCCCCTGAAGTCCCTCAGGCCCCCCTAAGATATTTTAGGCCTCCCCTACCGACTACTAGTAAAAGAACATGATGCTGAAAATACATACTTTTCTATTATTATTCGGGAAATATTCAAATAAAATAGGTGCATTAAAATTTAAAATCATTCAGATAATGTTTACATTTCAGGAAAAAGCCCTTGTCTTGCGAAATTAGGCTTTTTCTTTTTAAATTATCGGTAACTTTTCTGCACTTATGCAATTTCCCGAAAATATTTTTTAAATTTAAACATAATTATGCATATTGAATATTTCATACATATTGGCGACATCTTGTAAAATATTATAGAAGTGTAAGTTGAATTTCGCATTTAATAAAGACACCTTTGCCCCTCTGTTTCCGAAATCGGGTTGTAGATGTCGTAAGGTTATAAAAGACCTTTTTAAACTATTTTTCTAAAATAAATATAATTATCTTTTTAGTTTTTTTGAGGTTAGCGTTTAGTGTCATGAAAATTTTCCGATTTTGGTGACAATTTCATAACCATTTTCATATTAAGTTTTCCCACGTCGTTAAATGGAATAAATTCGTCGAGGAATACCGGGAAATTTTTAATATTAATACTTCTACTCTAAGAGCAGAAATGACCATTTTAAAGAATTGTATTTTTCGGTTAAATCAAACTGTTGGTCATGATTCTATCAAACAACATATAGCAGAAAACACCTATCCAAATCTCTACCAACTTTTTAAAGTTGCGAGTATTCTTCCAATTTCAAGTGCAACTTGCGAGAGGTCTTTCTCTGCCATGAGGAGAGTTTTTAATTGGCTTAGAACAACTATGACTCAAGAGAGACACTCAGGTTTGTCATTGTTATTCATAGAAAAAGATGTTGAGGTCGACTTAGACAGTGTGGTAGACGCTTTCAGTCAGCGACGTAGAAAACGTTCTTTGTAGAATTGCTGAATCACATACTTCCTGTGTATACATATGAATAAGTTGGTAAAGATTCAGTTCAATTTGTTATATTAAAATATTAGAACATTTAATGCGCGTATTTTTTTTTATTCATTGCACACTTTGCACGACTCTTTAAAACCTATGTTTGCTTTTTGTTCAAGATAGACCGGGGCCACGCCCCCCCCCCCCCTGAAAAGCAAGGCTAGCTACGCCAATGCGCACCGTGTTACGCTTGTTTCTAATATTTTTTCTGCCATTAAAATAATATTTTTTTTTTCTTACAGAGTGTTCGAAAACGGCAAAGAAACAGTGATGACTTACGAAAACGACGTGCTGAAAACCAAGACTGTAAACGGCGTTCCTCAAAGCTTAACCTACGGTTAAATCAATTTTTCCACGTTGGTATAATTTCTAAAACTTATATAAAATTATTACACACCCTTAAAGAAAAAAGATATTTAATAAATCCTAGCAGTTGTATTTAGACGTATGTGCAACACAAAATTTAGTTAAAAAATAAATGTGATCAATTGTTGCAAAGAATATTAATTTGGGCCAGTAGCCAATAAAATATGATTAAAAATTCTTCTAATATCCTTTTATTTTTGCTATTCGGAATATTAGTAAAAAATTTAATCAAAAAAAAAATATATATATTTTCGATTATTGGCAAGTTTTTTTGTTAAAAGAGGGCCTAATAACTCAGTTTGAATAAAAGAGGAACATATAAAAACATATTTTTGAAATAAATGTTTATAATTAAATAACAAAGATGGCACCAGACAAGAAAATGTTCACAAATGTTTTACTGAATCTCGCTCAACTAGCACCACCTAGTTATGTTGAATTAAACTAATGCCGTATTCCATTGGGAAAATGAGTGCAGCACTGGTGGTGCACTGACACTGAAACGGTGCTGTCAAAAATTTGCACCGAGTGCAGTTTCAATGGAACACGCGGAAAATGAAAAATCGCACTCGTGTGGTATAAGGTCACTATATCACGAAGTTCCTAACATCGTGATATAGTAACCTTAGTGTGGTATGCCATTATGAACTGTAGAACTTCTTTTTTTATTCTTGCTTTAAGCAACGTTAATATAACATTTTCTTGCAAATAATTTTTTATAGTATATTCATTATGAATAGGGCAAATTGATTATGCAAAAATCTCATTTTTGAAAAAAATGTCACACAACCTGTAGTTTTATCAGGCCAACGACGATATCCATTTTTATTTGTTTCAAAATTACACGCCGATAAATATTATCCTAAGATAAATAAAATTCGTCAAATAAATAAATAATGATTTTATTTAAAAAAGTTAATAAGAATATTTTAAAAATGCCCACCTCCTTGTTGAATGCAGGCTTGTGCTCGTATACCAACAGATAGAGTAGTTATCTATATTTCGCGCTTGTTTTTCAAAAAACCCTAACCAGAAGTGTACTTTATGCTCCCAAAATTTGAACATAAGGATTCGAAACACCTTGTATACATATATAATATTTCACAAGTTTCTTTCAACTAAACCTAACTTTCCTGCCTTGCGGAATTTGGTCAAAAACATGTTGTTCAAAATCCATTTGTTCGAAAGTAATATTAATACTTCAATATCATTTTCTTGAAAAGGAAAATTATTTAAAAACATTTCCTTCAAACAAAAAATTGTTTGAAAACATTTTATTAAAATTTTTTTGTTCAAAAACATTTTCTTTGAAAGTCATTTTTTTTTCATAAGGAAAATTGTTCAAAAAATTTTTTGAAGAAAATATTTTTGAACAAATTTCCATTCAACAAGAACATAACCTAACCTAATAGCTAAACGTAAGGGTGTTTTAACATACCATAAAAATGACAAGACATGTGCCTCAGCGCTAATGGGGTTTCGTCCCCCTTGTCCCTTTTTTGGACAAAATTGAGGCTACTTGAATTTATTTATGAGAAATTCTGCAGTCCTTGAACTGAAAAATACATTTATTTTTACTTATAATCATAGCTGCCAGAAAACCCCAACTGTCGGAAAATTAGCCCCAGGGCCCCAGTCAACCAAATCCATACAAATCTACTTACCTGTTTGTTGTTAAATCGGTAAACCACATTTTCAATAAAGTTTTTTATTTTTGGGGTTTCCGTTCTTATTGTTTTTATTGCACAGAACTGTTCTTCTTCATCTTCATCGCTGCTACTACTTAGCAGCGAAGAAAATAATAAAAAATCGCTAACAACTTTATTTTCACTCATGTTTACGTCCCACGACAATAATAAGCGTTTAAAATTAATGGCGGGAAAGAGTTTTCGGTGCGGCACGAGCCCTCAGAGCCGGTGTCAAAAAAGCCGCACTCAGTGCAAAACTGAATTCATAAGTTCCTCAATGGAATACGAAAACTGAAAAAGTGCATGTCAATGGAATGCAAACACCGAGCCAGTTGTGCACTAGTGCTGCACTCATTTGCCCAATGGAATACGGCATAAAGAATATTTTATTTAATTTGTAAAGGTGTTTCTCCACTTAGCACACAAAACGTTTGCAGACGAATTTTATTGCTTAGTGGAGACGAAGTTTAGAACATTTGAAAATGTTTGCCGGTATCTGTGCGCGTTTGGCCAATTTCTATACTTAAAAAGCCGCATGTAGAAAATTTACGTTTTAAGAAAAACAGGTTTAAAATTTTATAGATTTTTATTGTCTTATAACTTTGAAATAAAAAAGTATAAAACTTTAAACATGTTTTTCTCCAAACGTAAAAATTCTATATGCGGGTTTCTCATTAGGGGCGGCGGTATAACTGGTCGAAATTATGTTTTCTTGTTTTTTTTTTCTGCTTATAACAAAAATAATCATAGACAAACGTTTTTGATGAAAATGTTCGGTAATTGGATCAAATGCAAACATTTGCTCGGCACGATAAAAAAAATTGGAGGTGGTTAATTCAACATTTAAGAAAAATAAAAATACAAAACAACCTATAAAAGCAGCTGTTTTTTAACCTTACTTTTATAAATAACTACTTACTGGTTGCCAACCAAAAACCAAACAAAAACATGTATTTTTAAAATCTGCATTTTCCTTTTTTACTAAATTTGTTTTTCTATACGTATATTCTGTTTTTTTTTGGAGATTTGGCAACTGCTAAAAGGAAGTTAAAACCAACCTGACCATACCTGCAAGCGATTTTACTCATTAACTTATTTATATTATAACCTTAAAAATATCAAAATTAGTATTTGCAAGTGAAATCGAGAAATATGCTTCTTGTTTTGTGTCCGGATACCATTTACACTTTTGGAACAAGATTTTAACTCTCTCTGGAATAACAAACGTTTTTTTGTAGATGCTTTTTTTCGTGGAAATGCACCTTAATCACTATCACCAAACATTTTTGTATTTGTGGAAAAAATCTTTGTCTCTTAACCCTAGATGTACCGTAAGCACATTTCTTGGGCTAGCTAAACCTTGTTACGGTGCATCTAGCGGTTACTTCCGTTTTGCCCCCTACATAGAAAAAAATAACGAGAAAACAAAGTTCCGCAATTGGCAACCTCCATTCGCGATCATGTGACCTTCAATTTTGACGTCTTGTAAATTGTTCAGACAGTTTTTAATTAACCTAGTATTTTTATTTAATTGTTTTATTTGTTTCAGCAGAATTTTAAACGAATTGATAAAATAAAGAATTGATAAGAGTACCTTTTCATAAGACAAGACAAAAAATGTTGGTAGCCTCAATAAGTATGAGAGAGGAAAGTTTTACTGAATAATTACCACTTGAACTATTTTTTTAAAATGATGTTTAGCTAATATTGTCTCTTCATTAGAACGATTCATAATGAATTCGCGGGCCAAATGACACCATTTTGATACAGTGGCAGCACAAAATTCACACTAAATTTTCGGCTCATGCCAACGCATGCGCATTTATGTGCATAAATCACGGTTGTTTAAGAAAAACAATACAAGTTTGATAGATCTCAAACAAAACAGTTGCCATCGTTAATAACAAATAACAACAAAAATCATGCCATTAAAAACGTCAAATCAACATAGTTAAAGTGCCCTGTTGTTTAAAAAAAAAAACAAAACAAGTTTGATAGAATTCAAACACACATCTGTACTGGGAAAGGGCCTATAAAAATGGCTGCTACAAGCGTGCCGGCATTTTGAATTTAAATGAGCCCCAACGTATGGCTTGGATAAATTAAGGCTACTGATCATGGTGCCGCGCTCTCAGCGTCATCTGTTTTCTAAACTTAAAAACACTCATCATCAGTTACCTTAAGATAAATACCTTTAAATTTGTTTAAAAAATGCTACGTCAACTCAAGATAATGACTTTTTCTTTTAAAAGTTTGAAAACCCATAGAATTTTCTTAAATTAAAATGAAGAATAAAAATTAACCCCCTATATTGACAACGTCACATCAACTCATTGCCAAAGTCATTTGAAAGCAGTATCTTTCAAATTTTATTAAAAGCGTTTATTTTTTTAATCCAAACTAAACGTTGGGGTCACGTACGTCTTAAACATATCAGTACTGGGAAAGGGCCTCAAAAAATGACTGCAACAAGCATGCCGATATGTTGGATTTCAAATGAACCCAAACGTATGGCTTGGATAAATTCAGGCTACTGATAATGGGTGCTGCGTTCTCAGCGCCATCTCTTTTCTAAGCTTAAAAACACCCATTATCAGTTACCTTAGGATAAACACCTTTTAATTTGTGTAAAAAAATTAAGTAAGCGGCTACGTCAACTTAAGATAATATCTTTGTCTTCTAAAGGTTCCAAATTCCAAAGAATTTTTTTAAATTTAAATTATAGTAAAATTTAACCCTAAGAGGCACGAAAATTTGAGTCAAAGTAAAACTTTGCAGCTTGCAAAGGTTTTCGTGCAACTTGACATTGAATTTTATTATAAATCAACCCACTGAAATCCTTAGCACATGTGCCAAATATCAAAGTGCCACTTGGCCCGTGAGTCTATTAAAGGTCGCTTGACATGACGCAATAAACTTGCAGATGCATTCAAGATTAGTGTCCCTGGATGAGACATATTTGTTTGTTTATACAACAGATGTCATGTCAGGGACCCTAATCTTGCATGCAACTGAAAGTTTATTGCTTCATGTCAAGCAGCCTTAAGAATGTAGCTTGAGGGTGACAAGAGTTATTTACCACAAAATAATCATGTGCGACAGTTGGATAAGGCGTGTTTGTTCAAGCACCCCAACGCTCAAGAATGTTTGAAATTTATTTTTTTATTTATGCAAGACTGCTAATTTTAAAAAACAACAAGCTTTTCTAATTTACTGAAAAAAAATAAAAAACCTTTTAGAAACCGTTTATAAGTAAAATATATTTAGGATAGCTAATGGGCGAAAAAATAGGGTGGTTCCAGTACCTAGCTTATTGATCGGTTTTTGATTTTTTTTGCTTAATTTACATTTTGTTATTTATCGAAAAATAATAGAAAAAGTGGTACCAGGTGATTCACTAAAAATGTCCTATTTAACTCAGCTATGGTAAATAATGATAAAGAAAAAGTTTCAATACAAACCTTGTATAATATTTCCCAAGCTTGAGAGATGTCAAATGTCACTTCTAATCCTTTGTTTGAAACTCGTAGACAATGATTGTGTAGAAATAAAATTTCGGACTTCCATTGTCTTTATTTATTTTAAAACACGACGTTTCGGTTAGTAAGTATCTCTAACCGTTATCAAGTGTAAACTAAACAATCTAGTCTTTAGGCTACTACTTATACTACTTGGTGTACAGTCAGGTGTGACAGCCCGCCCCCTTTTTTAATCCTAAGACGCCTGTTTTCCTTAAGGAGTGGTTTCCATATGTTTGGTATGTCCGTGCTTGGTTGACTGAAAACTTCTTTATTCTGCATTATAAACGCAGCTTCAATAAACTTTCGTTTTCGCCAATGCGACTCCTTATGTAAAACTTTAGCTTCTGACCACTGAATCCTGTGATCATTTGACCATGCATGATCTGCTAAACCGGATTTTTCAATATCCCCTAATTGGGTACTTTTTAGATGTTCATTTACTCTAACCTGAAGAGGGCGTTTCGTTTCACCTACATATGATTTACCACACTCACACGGGATTTGGTAAATACATTCCTTATTATTTGAGGGATTGTCTGGTTTTGTTTTAGTTACAAAACTTCTTATCGTATTTCCCGAAGAAAATACTGTTTTTATATTATAGTGTTTAGCTATTCGTCTTATGTTTTCTGAAATCCCTTGAACATATGGAATGTTAATAACACCTAACGGATTATTATTTTGAGAATTTGGTACATTTAGTTTGTTTTTAATTTTAAATATCGTTGAGTTTATTAATTTCTCGGAATAACCATTCTGTTGTAAGTCCTTTTTAATGTTGTTAATTTCTGTGGTTAATTCTTCATTATTACTACAAATATTTATGGCTCTTAAATACAAACTTCTTATAACTCCTTGTTTTGTAGCAACAGAATGATTAGACTTAAAATTTAGGTACTGTCCCGTGTGTGTAGGTTTCCTATATACAGTGGTTTGAATGTTTCTGTCTGATCGTTTGACAAGAACATCCAAAAAAGGTAAGGCCGAATCTTTTTCAATTTCCATGGTGCATTTGATTGTTGGTCGAATACCGTTTAAATGGTGTAGAAAATTCTGTAGTTCGTCTTCATTTTCCGGCCATATAAAAAATGTGTCGTGTATCGTAGCCATAGTTTTGGTTTGACTCTTGCTGTGTTGATCGCATGGTCCTCGAACCACTCCATGTAGAAAGAGGGCGGACCGTCACACCTGACTGCACACCAAGTAGTATAAGTAGTAGCCTAAAAACTAGATTGTTTAGTTTACACTTGATAACGGTTAGAGATACTTACTAACCGAAACGTCGTGTTTTAAAATAAATAAAGACAATGGAAGTCCGAAATTTTATTTCTGTCACTTTTAATGTCATGTCATTGTTTATTTTATTTTTTTTTTAAATAAAAAGTAAAAATAGTATAACTTTTTTATTGAAAAATTTTCTTCATCTCTCACCGTTATGAAGTTAAGTGGGGGAAAAATTTATGGTGAACCACCCGGTACATAGCGACCATCCAACCAGCAAGTGATCCTGGGACTACCTAATTACGAGTAGATTTTAGTAATAGATTAATTAATGATAAGCTTATTTTTTTCCTAAATAATAATGCTGTTTTTACTTCTCACATCGTTTTATCTACGGTTAAAATTTAACTATTATTGCACACAAAAAATATGTATATGTTGGGCTTATTTCGAATTGTGTGCTGGATGTACAGATTATTTCAGGAATCATAATAAAAGATTTTAATGTGTCAAACAAGTTTATTTTTCCAGTTACCCAGAAAAACCCCATGTCAATTTTTTCGTATTACTTAGCTGTAGTCATAACCCACTAAACACAAAAACATTTTAATAACGTCAAAATAGTTAGTTATACGTTAGTTAGTTAGGTCTAACGTCATATTCATATTGAAAAAGAAGCTTAATAACCCGTTTTCTGACGTTAGAAAAATAATCTTATGTTTTTCTAACGTTTTTTTAAAGTGTTTTTCGAACGTTAAAAAAATATTGATTTTTAACAGTGAAAAAGAAATGTTTTTCTAACATTGAAAAATAAATGTTTTTTTAACAATAAAAAAATATATTCTTTTTAAATATCTCTAAAGATAAGGTAACATAAATAATGTAAATAAAATTCTTCTATTTTGGAAACGCAGGGCAGCAACAGTCCGTTGAGGTTTTCGTGAACTCAACACTCAGTAAAGGCAATTCGGCTCGTAGCTTCTAAAAATGAAATTTAAAATTCTATGTAAACAATAATTTTGTAGTAAGTGCCTCGCTACGAGGCCAAACAATTCATGCTCAAGTGAATACAAGGCAAACAATTTCAAGGCGCGTATTCACTTTAGCATGAATGCAAACGAGGCATTCGTTTGGTCCTGCTGCGAGGTTTGCAAAGTAGCAGTTTGCTAAACCTCGCCTATGTAACATTTATTTATTAATAAAGACGATTTATTATTATTATATAATTCTGCCTCAAATGAATACGCGGCTTAAGGTCCGGCGGCTAGTCGTCCGCGGTGAATTGTCGCATTCCCTGTCTGATTACCTATAGGTATGCGATATTTCATACAAAACCATTTTTTTTTTGTTTACTTTTTCTTACCTGATTTTGTGGTGCTTCATTTAGATCACTGCACACGCATTTGTTGTTCTTTAACTATACCATCTTTCCCACACAACTGGAGTAATATTCCGACAAATATGTATTCACTATCAATATTAATAATTGTGCTTTAAATTTCCCATGTTTGTTTCTGCAAAATGCAAATATTTTAACCAAAATTACAGAAGCGTCTTTGCTACCGACTTGTATCAAGTAATGGTAATGGCGATGTTCAGGTAGTGGGACTGCTATACTATGGACGGCGCTGCCATCGCGTCCTCTATAGTATATATTTTTTTAATGTTTAAAAAACAAAACATTTATTAGCTTCATATATCTTAAATTCAACGTTAGAAGTGAGATCTAGGAAAAAAATTATAAAAATAACCATATAATGATGGTAATATTTTTAAGGTTAGTGAAATTATGATTTTTTTAATGCTGGTTTCTTAACGTTATTAAGAAATATATTTTTGGTAATGCTTTTACATGAAATTTTCGTCAGAATTTTCTACATGTTTTTTAATATCAAAAGTTGACTTAATTTTAACACAAATTTGTGTTAGAAAAAAAACTTTTTTTTTTAACATTTAACATTTTTTACGATTTTGTGCTTAGTGGAAGTTACGGCCACTTTTTAATTTTGAATTATGATTATATTAACATATTATTCAGCACCCCTCATGATTGATTATGATTGCTTTCAACATTTTTCCTGGGATTGAAAGGATCGATATTGGTCGATAATTTTTAACATCGACTTTACTGCCACTTTTATAAACTGGTATTATTTTGGCACATTTCCATATAGTTGGAAAGTGCCCTTCGGATAAACTTTTATTAAATATTAAAAAAAGCTGCAGTATCAATGACTCCGCACAAGATTTGAAAAGGATCGGTGGCAATTTATTTGGTCCTGGACCTTTGTTTATATCCAGCTTATTTAACTGAAATTTAATTTGTTCTTCGGAAATCGAGTTTAAAATAACAGTCACATGCCGTCTCTAAAAAGGAAATGTTAGAGGGAGGCTTAAACACATTATCTTGCTATACAAATTGAAACTTGTTTCAAGTGGGTCCGGTGACGTCACTGCGGCGCGAGCCCGCACTGACCTGTGTATGAATTCTTGAATGGGTGAGAAGGAATACTCCCTCAAAATGGAGTGAAAGTCAAACTGCACACGCGATCTCACTTGATTGCCGCATTTCTATTGGTCTTGACGCGGGGAGATGCTCATTCTCACTCTCACTCGATTCAAGAGCCCATACACTGGTGGAAAAAAAATCGCTGATCGAACAGTCCTCTGGGTTTACCGTTGTTGAGCATAGACTGCTGGTTCCAGGATGCAGTTACCCACAGCCTTCGTAAACTAACGAGCCACGAACCAGAAGAAACGGCAACACAGCGTGGAGGCCAGTCATTTTCGTCCACGTGCGTCGCCCACCACGCTAGTTACTGGCCGTTTCCGCGCAGATAATGTTTTTTTTTAGCTTTTAGTATATTTCAAATCGCGTTACCAAATAAAACAACTGTTCTGGTTTTAGTGAGATGTGTGGTGAACTTAAAATTATATTACCTACTTAATAAAAGCTGTGTAAAAAAGACCTTTTGTACACCGGTAATAAGTGAGGTTAGATGTTTGTTTTTGTTTGGAATTTTTGGTCTGTTTTGTCTTTTTAAATTTTAAACATGCCGCGAAAGTGTTGGGCACCCGGTTGCAAAAGTAACGATGCATCTATGATTAATGAAGAGGGTCACAAAACAACCTTTAGCAAAGAAAATGACCCAAAAAATAAAATGCTTGGCTTGAGCCCATACACAGAGAAGATTATGTTGTGACTGCATCTTCAGTGGTTTGTTGGAAACATTTTGACATAAGTGATGTTGTTAGAACCGAGATAATTAGGGATAAAGAGGGAGTACAAAAGGAGGTGCCACTAACATTCCCTAAGTTAAACAATGGGGCAATACCTCGGCTATTTGAATTTCAACCCGAGTATATGTCAAACCCCAAACCTCCAGTAAGAGAAAATCCTGACGACAGGCGAAAAAAAATTGAAGAAAGGGAGGGTATGGAAATATATATAAATATATATTGCGTTTATAGACTTCGAAAAAGCTTTCGATAGCATTGAGCACTGGGCAGTAAAAGATCTTTAATTAATAGCCGAATAGATCACAGATATACAAACTTAATAGACAATATATATAGTGAAGCAACAACATTAATCAAAATCCACAGAGGAACCAAGCCAATCCGCATAAGAAGAGGTGTCAGCGTGACACAATATTCCCTAAATTATTTAACCAGGCCCTAGATGTTTTTAAAAGCTTAGATTGGGAAGAAATAGGCATCAAAGTAAACGGACAATTCTGAACCACCAAGATATGCTGATAATATCAATCAATCTAAAAGAAAATAGAACAAGAAGAGGAATATATAGGACCTGGGACAAATTATTAAACTGAAAAAAGAAAAGCAAAGCTGAAATCAAGAGACGAGTAAGATTGGCCTGGGCAGCATTCGGTAAATTAAGCAACATATTAAGAAATAAAAAATATCCTCAGTACCTCAAAACGGAAGTGTATAACCAATGTATCCTTCCTGTACTTACCTATGAATCCCAGACCTGGACACTTACAAAATCAAACATTAATAAGGCAAGAAAAGCCCAAAGATCAATGGAAAGACAAATGTTACATGTAAAGCTAACAGGTAGAAAAAATAATAAATTGATAAGAAATAAAACAAAAGTAAGGGATGTCAGAGCAGAAGTAGCAAAATTAAAATGGAAATTTGCCGGTCATATTATCAGACAGAAAGACGATTGATGGAACAAATGTATTGTAAACTGGAGAACTTGGCCAAAGATGGATTGACGAAGGCTTAGTAGAATAGATAGCAAAAAAGGTTAGTTCATTTAAATTTTAAATTAACATGTTACCACTTAAACTAGATTCATAGTTCTGTAAAGTAAGCAGTCAGACATAAGAAACTATCCCACAAACATCCTGTTGTTCAAACTTGACAGTAATAACTTAGCAGTAAGAAAGGAACCATTTTTATTTCTTACTGCTCACTTCATACAGCTTACTTCACGGTACTATGAATCGAACTTTAGGGTTGTTCTCACAAATTGTTTAAAAGTAATTTCTCTTCTGTTTATTCTAGGTTTTGTTACATATTTTTTAACATGATTAATGGCCACTGATATTTATTTCCAAATGTTCTGTTTGTTTTAAAAATTAAATGTAACACGCCTAAACACAGTTTATTACTTTTTACAAAAAAAAAATACAAAATTGCCAAACTACAATCAAAACAAATAGCAGATGTTTATATCTCCCATGTATATATCGGCCCACCAGCCGGCCAATTTGCGATGCTGCCTTTTCTGGTTCGTGGCTCGTTAGTTTACGAAGGCTGCGAGTTACCATATAGACTGCTTATCCACGGCGACCTCTAGGAGTGGTGGTTTATACTACGCTTGTAAGGTCACTGCGTGACCCTATATGCTTAATCACCATAACGACCTCTATGGGTAACCGCTTGTAATTAAAATCTGTGAAAAAAATGTTGGTTGCAACAGGTTAAAGTTTGTCTTACATAGTCCAGGTATTAGGGACCTATTGCAATAGTGCCAGGCACAAATTGTGCCGGGCACTATATTGACAGTTTTGCATTAGAAACTGACAGTTGATCTTTCAAAATTGACATACCAAAGTCGAATTTATAAATCCCGTCGCTTATTTTCCATTAATAGTGGCGTCACTATTAAATCCGGCTCGTATAATACACAAAGGCCTAATTTTGAAAGGACACAGCTGTTATAATGAGAAACTGTCAATATAGTGACCGGCACAATTTGTGCCTGGCACTATTGCAATAGGTCCCTATCATTTTAGTATCTCATAAATATGTTTTTGTTATAACATAGAATTATGTGTAATATATTCAGTCTGTCAAAGAAAATAAATTAGTTAATATTTAAGGGTGTATATTTTAAAGCTTAACAATAATATAATAATTACACTTAGTACAATTCAATATCTAAGACAAATACAATACCACTAAAATCAAACTACAAATCATGGAGTAAACTTTGCTTTTTTAAAGTAAATGGGAATATGTAAATCGTATTTACTGCAGCAAAATAATCTAGGGTTTGCTTTGACAAGTGCAACAAACATTTAACTTTTCTAAAAATTCAAGGACTACAATAATTATAACTACATTTTTAAATACATACTATAAAATTTAAAGTAAAAACAGGATAAACGCCAGGCGCCAATTTACCGACAAAACAGTAGAGCTGATGTATGTAACAGTTAAGAATTCTATGCTGCTATATTAAATTTACCCATCTAGCAAGGCAACTTTTTTAAGATAAGATTTTACCTAAATTAGCGAATTTATCGTAAGGTTTCGTGTGTTTTTTATCTGTCGATTCATACTACTATAATAGCTCCTAATTGGATGAACCAATTTTAAGAAAATTTTTAGAAAACTTACTACAGTGCAGACTCGATAATCCGAACATTCGGTAATCCGAATTCTTCAGTAGTCCAAACAAGCATTTTCAATACATTGGGTACTCTGTAATCCGAATTTCATAGTACTCGATAATCCGAACCTGTCCTTTTAGGCCTATTTCCTATAGAAATTATGACTAGATTTTCAGGGATTCCCGCAATTATCCTTTTGTTTATATCTGGGATTCACATTAAACAGGTGTCCAGCATTTTCTTTCCCTGCTTTTGACAAGACGCTAGCGCTACCAAGTCCACTTTCAATCCCTGGCTTCGCAAGCGCAGATCTACCAATATTATTTACCTCATGTCTTAGAATAGATGCATACAGGGTGATTTTCACTTGAATGATTCTAACCACATGAAAATAGAAAGTTTCAAAAACCTAACCTAACAAAACCTAATCAAATCTAACCGAACCGAAGAAAACTGAACCAATAATTTTTTTCAAAAAAAAAACTTTCCTGACTTCCTGCCCGGGATCCTAGAGGATGTGAATCCGAACCGAACCAAACCGAACCTAACTAAACTGAACCAAACCTAACCTAACCAAACTAAACTACAACACGTACTGCTAATTAGGTTTAGTTGGGTAGGGTTAGGTTTGGATAGGTTCGGTTCGGTACGGTCCGGTTCGGATTCACATCCTCTAGCATCCCAGGTAGGAAGTCAGGAAAGTTTTTTTTTTGAAAAAAAATATTGGTTTAGTTTGCTTTGGTTCGGTTCGGTTAGATCTGATTAGGTTTCGTTAGGTTAGGTTTTTCTATTTTCATGTGGTTAGAATCATTCAAGTGAAAATCACCCTGTACATCGATTCTAATACATGAGGTAAATAATATTGGTAGATCTACGCATGCGAAGCCAGGGATTGGAAGTGGACTTGGTAGCGCTAGCGTCTTGTCTGCTTTTGTACGCTTTTGAGTAGTGATATTTACATGCTTTGCTTGTTACATGGGATGTTTGTTATGCCATTTTAGGTGCTATAAGTGGGTTTTTATTTTAATATTTGCTTAAATAAATATGCCCCCTAAAAGAAAACACAAGACATTATTGAACGAGTATGGGGTTGGAAGATCTACAACCTATGACATAAAAAAGAAAAAGACTAAAATCGACAGGTAGGATTAATTTTAAATCAATTTTAGTGGTTTTCATTGTACAATTGTGTATTTTTTTTAGATTTATTGGTCAATGTGATTCTGGCCCAAGGCGCAGAAAAACTTTACTTTAAGCTGAATATCCTGAAATGGAAACTCGTTTGTATGCATGGTTTTGTAGACAAAGAGCGAGGCATGTCTCAATTTCCTATGAAATTTTATCTGCTAAAGCAAGAGAGAGAGAGAGAAGAGTTTTTTACCGAAACTTATGGAAATGATAATTTTCGAGCTAGCAGGGGTGGATTTGTAACTTTCGAAAAAGGCATAGTCTTCGTGCCTTCAATCCTTTTTTGACTACATTTAAAGAGAAGGTTCATGCAATTAAATCTTGTGGCTACTCAAATATACAACGCAGACGAATCGGTTCTCTACTGGAAAATGTTGTCGGAAAAAACGCGTTTCATAATAAAAATTTTAATAAAAAATAACTGTTCTTCAACTCTTTGTTTGAAACTCGTAGACAATGATTGTGTAGAAATAAAAAACAAGGAGTTATAAGAAGTCTGTATTTAAGAGCCGTAAATATTTGTAGTAATAATGAAGAATTAAACACAGAAATTAACAACATTAAAAAGGACTTACAACAGAATGGTTATTCCGAGAAATTAATAAACTCAACGATATTTAAAATTAAAAACAAACTAAATGTACCAAATTCTCAAAATAATAATCCGTTAGGTGTTATTAACATTCCATATGTTCAAGGGATTTCAGAAAACATAAGACGAATAGCTAAACACTATAATATAAAAACAGTATTTTCTTCGGGAAATACGATAAGAAGTTTTGTAACTAAAACAAAACCAGACAATCCCTCAAATAATAAGGAATGTATTTACCAAATCCCGTGTGAGTGTGGTAAATCATATGTAGGTGAAACGAAACGCCCTCTTCAGGTTAGAGTAAATGAACATCTAAAAAGTACCCAATTAGGGGATATTGAAAAATCCGGTTTAGCAGATCATGCATGGTCAAATGATCACAGGATTCAGTGGTCAGAAGCTAAAGTTTTACATAAGGAGGCGCATTGGCGAAAACGAAAGTTTATTGAAGCTGCGTTTATAATGCAGAATAAAGAAGTTTTCAGTCAACCAAGCACGGACATACCAAACATATGGAAACCACTCCTTAAGGAAAACAGGCGTCTTACGATTAAAAAGGGGGCGGGCCGTCACACCTGACTGCACACCAAGTAGTATAAGTAGTAGCCTAGAGACTAGATTGTTTAGTTTACACTTGATAACGGTTAGAGATACTTACTAACCGAAACGTCGTGTTTTAAAATAAATAAAGACAATGGAAGTCCGAAATTTTATTTCTAAAAAATAACTGCTTCAGTAATCCGAATCGCCTTGGTTTTTATTAGTTCGGATTATCGAGTCTGCACTGTATTTGACTAACAATATGTGAAAAGAAGTTTAATGAAAAATAACCGATCATAAGAGTAAAGACCCTGTATGTATAACATATTTTTAAGAAATTAAAATATGTTATACATACAGTGTGTCTACCTAAGAGTATCTTGTAGGATGGAACAATATGAATCGTTACTTTTCTCGCATTAAATGCGCTTTTTGGATTATGAAAATATTTTTTTTTTAAATAATTTGTATTTACTAAAAATCAACTTAAATCTGATCTGTCAATAAAGTGGCAGCAAAAATAAAAAAGCGTTTTTTTTACTTGTTTTTAAATCTAAATATTTATGCAATCCTGTCGGACAAACACTTCACAATTTGATTCTAGAATGACTCTATCATTTGTTTTTGCCTATTAATCTGATGAGACTCAATGAAAAGAAATAAAAAATCACAAACATTCTTTTGTTATGGTCATAGGCAAATATTTTACAAAACGAGATATGTCTTGTGATTTTAAATTTCCATTTTATTTATGGAAACTTCACTTCGTTTAAAGATGCAAATCTTTCAACCATATATCCCGAAAATTAAAGGACCATTCACTGCCCTTATAAACAAATAATTTTTTTTTAAATTAAAACTTAAGTATGCCGTAAATCTTGATTTTGAAAGTTTTAAACTTCCAACCAAAAAAAACTAATATTTTTAACAAACGTACTTCATTGCATCTTTTACAATGATGATTATTTTTGGGCGTAGATGACAAACATTGTGTATTGCGATTTTAGTCTCTTTATTTATTTATTTATTTTTTTAGTTTATTGATTTTTAAAAATTGTATTATAGTGCAGTTATAAAACGGAGGTGAGTGATTAATATAAACAAAGATTTAGCACTAAATGCATTGTTGCCTACATTTTTAGATAAATCTGGCTTAAAATGCATTTATTATTACATTATTTTTCATTTGTTAAAAAATGTTTTGGACAAACTCTGGCATATTTAAGAGGAATAAGGCAATTCTCCGGGTCTACTACGTTTTACCTCGATGCTTGAAAATGGGTGTTTCTTTTTTAATGATAAGTTGAGGTCGTTTTATACTGTTTTCAAGAAAAAAAAATGCGGATTTTTCGCATTTTTTTTAGAAATTTCAAAATTAAAAAATTAGTAACAACTCATACAAATTGCTATAGAAAGAATTTATTTGACGTTTGTTATTTCGAGAAAGAGAGGGACGGCTCATAATCGACTGAGCTTTAAATAAATGGTAATTTAGCCAAAAATAAGGTGACCAACTGTCTGGCAAGAGGCGATGAAAAGTTATGGTTTTTTTAGAAATGTATTTACGCATAGAAAAATGGTTACACCATATTTTTGAAATCTAACGTTCGACCTGACATTTTGCTCCAACATTTTAATTTGTCGCGCATTTTTGACTCCGTTTGATTTACAGAAATTCAGCAGTTCGATTTGGTTCGGTTCGGGTCGATCTTAGATTAGGTTGGTTGTGTCTTAAAGTAATTCAGCATGAGTCGGCTGCGCTGACTCCTGGTGAATTACTTTAAGATTCAGCAAACCTAACCTAAAACCAAACCGAACGCAACTTAACTGAACCAAAACGAACTGAACTAAACCAAACCGAACGGAACCGAAACGAACCAAACCGAACCGAACCGAACCAAACTGAACCGAACCGAACTGAAGGGAATCGAACCGAACCATACCGCACAAGCAATAAGCAAGGATCGGCTTCGCCGATTCTTGGTGAATAGTTTTAAATAAATAATTTCCTATAATTTGGGCCTTTAACCCTCAGATGCCCCGTAACAAGGCTTTGCTAATCCATTCTCAATCTTTGTTGTTTTGTATGTGAGCAACAAGGACTTAATCGCGATTAAACCCATGATTGCGCTTAAGTGCTTACGGTGCATCTGAGGGTAAGTCAGGGTAAGCAAATCGAATTGGGAAATTTGATATGGCCGAATGACCTGAAAACAGTCGGCCCAGCAAAAAATTTCTATTAATGTGACAATGTGTCAAAACATCTGTGGGAAGGTCAACTGTACAAATTTTCAAAATTATGTGAAAAAACCGCGGAAAAACACGAAAAACTAGGTATGTAATTAATTTAAAATTGTTAAATTATTAATCCTAAGCTAATTTACAAATTTATGTCGAAAATTTGACGATGCAGTGATAGAAATTGATTTTTTTCAACTAAAACAAGTCAAAGAAAATCACTATGTAACGTTTTTTAAAAAATGATTTTTTTAAAAAACCACACTTTTTTTTTTAATTTCCCGTATCTAAATCGACTAAAAATAGTCCAAAGAATCATTTCCATACAAAAAAATCGTTATATAGGGCGTTTTGACGAGCGAGGTATAACGTAGTAGAACCCAATTCTCCTGTTTTAAGGGCTTTATCTCAATTTTTTCGTGTCGCCACTGAAAGGACCCGTAACTCTTCCCCTTGGTCTCGTAAAATAGCGGGACTTCTAAAAAATCGAGCTTTGTCTCTATCTCCCTTAGCAACCCACAACGGCTGAAAATATCGGTATGTTTATAAAAAATTAAAAATAAAAGTCCATAAACAACATACATTTTATGTAAACAATGCTTTGTTTGTTATTCACGATATGTCAACGCATCAGCTGATCTATTCATAACGTCATTCCAAAATTATCAATTTCCAACCTCTTTATTCATTATTTGCATACTGACAGCAACAAAAAAAGTCAGAAAAATAGGATGTCTTTGCATTGTTTTTTCCTCTGCGTTTTTTTGTATTTTTGGTTACCCATAGCTGCATATTAAATATTATTTAAATAGGCGGTCATATAAAACTTTGCTTCCTTAAGGGTTCTAACAGAAGTAAATAAATACTTTCGTATTTTAGTTTTTACTAGTACTAGTACAGATTGGTACCTACCAATTGCAAGATTGATTATTTATTATCCTCCTGGGTAGGGCACCCAAGCCTAGATAAGGTCTGTTTAAACGGCCAATATAAGAGGTTTCCCTCCAACCTGCAGGCACAACGGATATTATTGCACTGGCCCTCCTGATTGTGTGCAAATTGCACGATAAAAAACATTTAAATTTAACACAACAGTTTAAAAAACAAATACAAAAAATTTAAGTGAGGTTATGTTCACTATGTTTACCTTCTCTTTTTTATTGGTTTCATAAGCGCACTCAAAAATCCTTGTTGCGACAGAGTAACAAATAAAACCAAGTGACCACTATAAAACGATAATGGCGTATATAGAATTATTTTAAAAATATTGTAAACAGGAAATATTTATCTAGTCGTTTTAGCAGTGTTTTTTAACAATAATTTTACTTTAATTTTGATTTATGTAAACCAAACAGACTTTTTTAATGGTGAATAGTGTAAATTATTTTTTTTTATTTTAAATATTTGTTATTTAGTTATCAAAAAACTATTAAAAAGCATTTGTGAGCTGGCGCGCTTGTTTTGAGAGCTTTTCAGATACGATTTTATCAGAAAAATAAGTCTGGCAGGCAATTTGATGATCCACAAAACGATAAACTCCTCATATATAGGTATATTTTTATGTTTTTTTTTTATTTTTTATTTGTCAAACACACTGTGTTTTTTTTATTACAATCTAGTCAGTAAGACTAATTAGCAATTTTGTTTTAACTTAATTTACTAGAAAAGTCAGATTTAAACTTAGGGTTCACTCAACAGTTCTCCACGCTTTGTTTAGTCTGTAACTCACAATTGTGTTGTGTTTATAGCATTATTTTGTTTTATATGTAATTCACTTAGTTTACTAGCTCAAATATTTTTATGTGATACAATAATTTTGGGACTTTTATGACCTAAATTTATTTATATAGCCATTGTGAATCTAAAATATCGCTAAAGCTTTTATAGGAAAAATTCTTTACTCTAAAGGTATTATGGTATTCAACAGAATTGCCAGGATACCAAATTTCCAAATCTAGTTTTATAACAGGATAGAGGACGTGTTTGAGTTGCTTTTAGAACCTGGCATAATAGCTTTAGGCTCTAAAAGGTTCTATACTGGTGGAACCGCTAGAGGGCGAAGCTAGCGTTTATTTCTTATGGTTTTATAATGAGTTTAATACATAGGTTGCCACCACCACTTGGGGAGTCCCATTTAGGAGGTCTAAGGGGTATATAAGCGTAATAGGAACGTGCTAGCGACCAAACATTGAAACTAATGGTTTTAAGGAAAGGCGCTGGCAACCTTTTAGCTCACAAATTTTTTGTATTTGTTTTTTAAAGTGTTGTGTTAAATTTAAATGTTTTTTATCGTGCAATTTGCTCACAATCAGGAGGGCCAGTGCAATGATATCCGTTGTGCCTGCAGGTTGGAGGGAAACCTCTTATATTGGCCGTTTAAACAGGCCTTATCTAGGCTTGGGTGCCCTACCTAGCAGGATAATAAATAATCAATCTTGCAATAGGTAGGTACCAATCTGTACTAGTACTAGTAAAAACTAAAATACAAAAGTATTTATTTACTTCTGTTAGAACCCTTAAGGAAACAAAGTTTTATATGACCGCCTATTTAAATAATATTTAATATGCAGCTATGGGTAACCATAAATACAAAAGAATTAAGTTTACCTTTAAGCTTTCCAAAAAAAAACCTGTTTAAAATGCCTAAAAGTAATGGCAAAAACCAAAAGTCTAAAGTTTATATTTACCACTCTTTAGAAACCTTAAGGAAACTAGGTTCTATATGGCCGCCTATATAATCATATTTACTATTAAACTACTTGTAACTACAAAAACAAAAGGATATAAGGTAACCTTTTAGCTCTATTATAAAACACTTTTGTTATGACCTAAAGTAATGAAAAAAACTAAAAGACCAAAGTTTATATTTATTTCTTTTTAAAAACTTTAGGTAAAAGGGTTTTATAAGACCATCTTTATAAATCAGAAATCAATAAAACCAAAAGTATCTAAAAGGAACAGAAGAACATTTTTTGGTTGTATAACACCTGTTTAGGTAATTGGCAATATAAATTACCATTTTGTAGCCAAATTGATTCTAAAAGCCATAACAGCACCCTCTAAATAACCTTGGAACCAAATTAATAAAACCTTGAGTGGTAATAATGTTACTTGGGCTGCTTTGAAAGTGATTTTTGTTGACCAAATTGTCTGGACAAATGCCATCTAAAATAACTATCTTGCTTATTATTTTGCAAATAAGCAAACATATTTGGCAATCAGAGATCAAGATCTACAACATACTCAAATTTAATCAAAATAAAAAATGTATTTGCCCTTAAGTATCTACATACACGGTCCTTTATCTCGGTTTTGCATGAATAAAAGAAGTTGAAATTTCACTTCTCTCGATACAGCTATTCGAAAGTACATTAACATCGAGTTTCATAAAGACCGCTCCTACCAATGTACCTAACCCACTTTATAACATCGTGGTCCGAATAGTTGAGCTTGGGTTCGAAAACCTTAAGGTACCTTACCTTGAAGCCAGAGGGCGCGAATGGTACCTCGAAGTTCATGGAGATTGGTGGGCGGGTCCACTTCTTTTTGGTGTCGGTCTCCAACAGTTCGATCTCAGCGGATAGTTGGGTTTCTTTCATACCGGCCATACGTTTGATTCTATCAATATAAAAGAACAATGTAGACTGATGGTGGGTGTGCTTTCGGGCTGTTCGGCCGTCGTCGTTGGAAATTCGTTTTCGACGTTTCGCCATCTCGAGTGGATGGCATCTTCAGGAGATGTTTTTTTTTAACGGGTATGCGCACTCGCAAGGAGATCCCTATCACGCTCGAGAAGCGGCAAGTGCGCGGAAATGTTGGTGTGTGTTGGTTTTGAAACGGTTCAGGTTGTAACCTGCAGGGAAAACTGTCGCAGGGAGTTTATTCCACAGCGATGCTGTTCTCCAGAGATATGAATGCTGATATAATGAGGTTCTTGGTGCCTCTATTTTGACAATAAATTGATGGTTACCGTCTGTTTGACGTGTTCGCCTAGTAGGTGCTACTCCCGGGGGGATCATACGTGCCAACTCTTCAGAGCATTTTCCGTGATAATACCTGTAGAAGAGAGATAGATCGCCCACAGTTCTTCGATGTTCGAGACTATCCAAGCTACGGGTAAGTGCGGGGTCATTGATCAGCTTGATAGCTCGCCTTTGCACGGTGTTCAAAAGCATTAAGGTATGTTTGGGTGCCGCACTCCATATATGTGAGCAGTACTCCATAGTTGGTCGAATCTGGGCTTTGTAGAGTGTCAGCAGTTGGCTTGGTGTATACAGATGTCTTGTACGAAATAGCACCCCAAGCTTCTGGGACTCCCTTTTAGCTATATCTGCCACGTGACTGTGCCAAGACATGTTGGTCTCTGCAGTGACTCCTAAGATGTTCAACTGGCTCTGCAATGTGACAGCACTTCCAGATAGCATGATGTTTGGCTCACCGGTGCTGGTTGACTGTTTGTCGGCTTCTCGAAGACTGGTGGTTAGTCTGTCGCGGGCGCAGGTTATATACGCTATGGTGGGCGGGGCGTATATCAGAGCTGGTCGGTGATTGGTCACATTCCCTTGATTCAGTTTTGTTATTGTGAGCGAGCCGTTTAGTGTTTTTAAGAACCGGTACCCATGTTCTGTTAATTTTAAGAGTTTCGTCAGATCTGTTGAAGTTCTGCTGGTGCTGCCCGCCCACCATAGCGTATATAACCTGCGCCCGCGACAGACTAACCACCAGTCTTCGAGAAGCCGACAAACAGTCAACATCTCCTGAAGATGCCATCCACTCGAGATGGCGAAACGTCGAGAACGAATTTCCAACGACGACGGCCGAACAGCCCGAAAGCACACCCACCATTGGACGATGGCCGCGAAAGCCTTTCACAATTTGAACAATGTAGACATTTAGGGTGTCTCAGAACCAATAGTGCAGAATAAAACTTTGGATAAAATATTGATGTAAAATGTAACTTAAATAATAAAGAAGAGCCAGAAAAATGTAAAACTTCTTGAGGTTTTGTTCAAATTTATAAACAGAAAAATTTTCAAAAAATACCACTCCTAAAAACATAAATTTAAAAAAATAATTATATTGATAGGTATCAATATTTTTAAGCGCTATTAGTTTAAAATATTATTGAAATCCGCAAGTCAACATTTGACTTAGTTTTTAAGATATTTAAAAATAACGATTTATGTTTGTTTGAAACTCGTAGACAATGATTGTGTAGAAATAAAATTTCGGACTTCCATTGTCTTTATTTATTTTAAAACACGACGTTTCGGTTGGTAAGTATCTCTATCTAGTCTCTAGGCTACTACTTATACTACTTGGGGTGCAGTCAGGTGTGACGGCCCGCCCCCTTTTTAATCCTAAGACGCCTGTTTTCCTTAAGGAGTGGTTTCCATATGTTTGGTATGTCCGTGCTTGGTTGACTGAAAACTTCTTTATTCTGCATTATAAACGCAGCTTCAATAAACTTTCGTTTTCGCCAATGCGCCTCCTTATATAAAACTTTAGCTTCTGACCACTGAATCCTGTGATCATTTGACCATGCATGATCTGCTAAACCGGATTTTTCAATATCCCCTAATTGGGTACTTTTTAGATGTTCATTTACTCTAACCTGAAACGTTTCGTTTCACCTTCATATGATTTACCACACTCACACGGGATTTGGTAAATACATTCCTTATTATTTGAGGGATTGTCTGATTTTGTTTTAGTTACAAAACTTCTTATCGTATTTCCCGAAGAAAATACTGTTTTTATATTATAGTGTTTAGCTATTCGTCTTATGTTTTCTGAAATCCTTTCAACATATGGAATGTTAATAACACCTAACGGATTATTATTTTGAGAATTTGGTACATTTAGTTTGTTTTTAATTTTAAATATCGTTGAGTTTATTAATTTCTCGGAAAAACCATTCTGTTGTAAGTCCTTTTTAATGTTGTTAATTTCTGTGGTTAATTCTTCATTATTACTAGAAATATTTACGGCTCTTAAATACAAACTTCTTATAACTCCTTGTTTTGTTGCAACAAAATGATTAGACTTAAAATTTAGGTACTGTCCCGAGTGTGTAGGTTTCCTATATACAGTGGTTTAAATGTTTCTGTCTAATCGTTTGACAAGAACATCCAAAAAAAGGTAAGGCCGAATCTTTTTCAATTTCCATGGTGCACTTGATTGTTGGTCGAATACCGTTTAAATGGTGTAGAAAATTTTGTAGTTCGTCATCATTTTCCGGCCATATAATAAATGTGTCATCCATGTATCGTAGCCATAGTTTTGGTTTGACTCTTGCTGTGTTGATCGCATAGTTCGAGAACCATGCGATCAACACAGCACGAAATTTTATTTCAACGATTTATGTGTCTAATATGTGGTAACACAATGCCTTAATTTATATTATTTTCATATCACATCTGTTATAATTTTTTATAGTTGACTTTTAATTTTTAAAAAACAAACCAACGAGTAAGTAATTAAACCTCAAATTATAATATAAAGATCTAGAGGTTTATAAGTAAAATGCAATTAAGCAAGGTAGAGTCCCACTTTTTTTAAATATGTTTTAAACAAAGTTAAATTTTAAAATGGAGGTATCTGCAACTCACTAAATAAATATTAGTTAAGAACTTCAAGTAAAAATACTAAGGTGTTTGTATCTAGATTTTTTAAGAAATTTAAGTTTTTGGGTTGGGTACTTTTATAAAATTTCTTGTTTGGAAAAGACAGAAATATGGACAAAAAGGCAGTAGATGTGCATTTTTTTTAGGCTTTTATTAATAATTCGAATAAATAATAAGAACAGATTTAGTTACTACGTAGAAGTAATTATTTTTTTAATAAAAAGTTATATTTTTATTGCTGCAAGGTGGGGAGTAGAACAGACCTATATGTGGGGTGTCCAAATTATGCAGAATTCTTCAGGGAATATGAATATGGTATAATTTGTGTATGTTAAGAGATTTTTTTTATGTTCGCGTTGAAGTGGAATTTTGTTCACATTTCTTTTGAGATAAAAATCCAAAAAAAATCAGTGTGTTTGCGTTTTATCACGGGAAAGTGAAATCTTGCAGAGCAGAGCGATGACTTCTCTCAAAAAAGGTTTAGAATGAGAGGTGCTTGTTGTGTTACGGTTCGGTTCGGTGTAAGTGTAATAGTTACTGATTTTTAATGTATTCATACTAATATAAATTATGATTAAAATAAATTGTTATTC
Organism: Aspidapion aeneum; assembly: GCA_963576565.1. Taxonomy (NCBI): domain Eukaryota; kingdom Metazoa; phylum Arthropoda; class Insecta; order Coleoptera; family Brentidae; genus Aspidapion; species Aspidapion aeneum. Next base: position 3,288,039 of record OY755042.1, on the reverse strand, counting down.
TATTATGCAAAATTTGGACTTATTTTTTTTGAAATAATTTTATTATCTTTCAAAAAACAAAGAATTTCAACAAAAAATTAAAAACTAACCTGTATAATAATATACAAGGCGAAGAGCGCAAAAATTAGTTCAAACAGACAGCTATGGGATGGCGCTGTTCAAATGCCATTAATTGTATTAAGAGTTTAACATGGGGGTGTCCAATCTATTTCTGTGGTTAGTAATCTGTGATAAAAAGTAAGAAACCAAGTTTGTTTGTCTAAATGTCTTTTGGAATTTGAATTTGTCAAGCACTTGATGTGCACATCGATAAAACTTGTCAAATTTGTTTTTCGCGAAGATTTTTTTTTATGTTCGCGTTGAAGTGGAATTTTGGTAAGATTTCTTTTGAGATAAAAATTCAAAAAAAATCAGTGTGTTTGCGTTTTATCACGGGAAAGTGAAATCTTGCAGAGCAGAGCGATGACTTCTCTTAAAAAAGGTTTAGAATGAGAGGTGCTTGTTGTGTTACGGTTCGGTTCGGTGTAAGTGTAATAGTTACTGATTTTTAATGTATTCATACTAATATAAATTATGATTAAAATAAATTGTTATTCTATTATGCAAAATTTGGACTTATTTTTTTTGAAATAATTTTATTATCTTTCAAAAAACAAAGAATTTAAACAAAAAATTAAAAACTAACTGATTTGTATAATAATATACAAGACGCAGAGCGCAAAAATTAGTTCAAACAGACAGCTATGGGATGGCGCTGTTCAAATGCCATTAATTGTATTAAGAGTTTAACATGGGGGTGTCCAATCTATTTCTGTGGTTAGTAATCTGTAATAAAAAGTAAGAAACCAAGTTTGTTTGTCTAAATGTCTTTTGGAATTTGAATTTGTCAAGCACTTGATGTGCACATCGATAAAACTTGTCAAATTTGTTTTTCGCGAAGATTTTTTTTATGTTCGCGTTGAAGTGGAATTTTGGTAACATTTCTTTTGAGATAAAAATCCAAAAAAAATCAGTGTGTTTGCGTTTTATCACGGGAAAGTGAAATCTTGCAGAGCAGAGCGATGACTTCTCTCAAAAAAGGTTTAGAATGAGAGGTGCTTGTTGTGTTACGGTTCGGTTCGGTGTAAGTGTAATAATTACTGATTTGTAATGTATTCATACAAATATAAATTATGATTAAAATAAATTGTTATTCTATTATGCAAAATTTGGATTTATTTTTTTTGACATAATTTTATTATCTTTCAAAAAACAAAGAATTTAAACAAAAAAAAAACTAACTGACCTGTATAATAATATACAAGGCGCAGAGCGTAAAAATTAGTTCAAACAGACAGCTATGGGATGGCGCTGTTCAAATGCCATTAATTGTATTAAGAGTTTAACATGGGGGTGTCCAATCTATTTCTGTGGTTAGTAATCTGTAATAAAAAGTAAGAAACCAAGTTTGTTTGTCTAAATGTCTTTTGGAATTTGAATTTGTCAAGCACTTGATGTGCACATCGATAAAACTTGTCAAATTTGTTTTTCGCGAAGATTTTTTTTATGTTCGCGTTGAAGTGGAATTTTGGTAACATTTCTTTTGAGATAAAAATCCAAAAAAAATCAGTGTGTTTGCGTTTTATCACGGGAAAGTGAAATCTTGCAGAGCAGAGCGATGACTTCTCTCAAAAAAGGTTTAGAATGAGAGGTGCTTGTTGTGTTACGGTTCGGTTCGGTGTAAGTGTAATAATTACTGATTTGTAATGTATTCATACAAATATAAATTATGATTAAAATAAATTGTTATTCTATTATGCAAAATTTGGATTTATTTTTTTTGACATAATTTTATTATCTTTCAAAAAACAAAGAATTTAAACAAAAAAAAAACTAACTGACCTGTATAATAATATACAAGGCGCAGAGCGTAAAAATTAGTTCAAACAGACAGCTATGGGATGGCGCTGTTCAAATGCCATTAATTGTATTAAGAGTTTAACATGGGGGTGTCCAATCTATTTCTGTGGTTAGTAATCTGTAATAAAAAGTAAGAAACCAAGTTTGTTTGTCTAAATGTCTTTTGGAATTTGAATTTGTCAAGCACTTGATGTGCACATCGATCAAACTTGTCAAATTTGTTTTTCGCGAAGATTTTTTTTACGTTCGCGTTGAAGTGGAATTTTGGTAACATTTCTTTTGAGATAAAAATCCAAAAAAAATCAGTGTGTTTGCGTTTTATCACGGGAAAGTGAAATCTTGCAGAGCAGAGCGATGACTTCTCTCAAAAAAGGTTTAGAATGAGAGGTGCTTGTTGTGTTACGGTTCGGTTCGGTGTAAGTGTAATAGTTACTGATTTGTAATGTTTTCATACAAATATAAATTATGATTAAAATAAATTGTTATTCTATGATGCAAAATTTGGACTTATTTTTTTTGACATAATTTTATTATCTTTCAAAAAACAAAGAATTTCAACAAAAAATTAAAAACTAACTGACCTGTATAATAATATACAAGGCGCAGAGCGCAAAAATTAGTTCAAACAGACAGCTATGGGATGGCGCTGTTCAAATGCCATTAATAGGGTCCCTGCATCACGAAGACGTAATGTCTTCTTACGCCAGGCTTCCAGGATGCAGTGACCCTAGCCATTAATTGTATTAAGAGTTTAACATGGGGGTGTCCAATCTATTTCTGTGGTTAGTAATCTGTGATAAAAAGTAAGAAACCAAGTTTGTTTGTCGCACATTACACAACTCAAGTCTATACTTACTTCCAAACAATGGCGTTTTCTGAAGCCTTGTATTTAGCTTTGCCTTTCAAACAAATCAAATGGACACCAGATGTGTTCAAGGGAGTGGGAATCTTCACCTAAAACAAAAAATCAATAAAAAAATCAATAAACAACCAATAACAATTTATAGGTCTACTACGTTTTACCTCGATGCTTGAAAATTTCTTTTTTTAATGATAAGTTGAGGTCGTTTTATACTGTTTTCAAGAAAAAAAAATGCGGATTTTTCGCATTTTTTTTAGAAATTTCAAAATTAAAAAATTAGTAAAAACTCACATACAAATTGCTATAGAAAGAATTTATTTGACGTTTGTTATTTCGAGAAAGAGAGGGACGGCTCACAATCGACTGAGCTTTAAATAAATGGTAATTTAGCCAAAAATAAGGTGACCAACTTTCTGGCAAGAGGCGATAAAAAGTTATGGTTTTTTAGAAATGTATTTACGCATAGAAAAATGGTTACACCATATTTTTGAAATCTAACTTTCGACCTTACATTTTGCTCCAACATTTTAATTTGTCGCGCATTTTTGACTCCGTAAAATCGTTCAAAATCGACTATTGAGCATTTATAATGAAAAAAATGCAGAAACAATTATGATAATGATGATTTACAGAAATTCAGCAGTTCGGTTCGGGTCGATCTTAGATTAGGTTGGTTGTGTTTTAAAGTAATTCAGCAGGAGTCGGCTGCGCTGAATTACTTTACCGAACCGAACCGAAACGAACCGAACCAAACCGAAACGAACCGAACTGAACCGAACCGAACTGAACGGAACGGAGGCGAACCGTACCGCACAAGCAATAAGCAACAATCGGCTGCGCCGATTCATGGTGAATAGTTCTAAATAAATAATTTCCTATAATTTGGGCCTTTAACCCTCAGATGCCCCGTAACAAGGCTTTGCTAATCTATTCTCAATCTTTGTTGTTTTGTATGTGAGCAACAAGGACTTAATCGCGATTAAACCCATGATCGCGCTTAAGTGCTTACGGTGCATCTGAGGGTAAGTCAGCGTAAGCAAATCGAATTGGGAAATTTGATATGGCCGAATGACCCGGAAACAGTTGGCCCAGCAAAAAATTTCTATCAATGTGTCAAAACATCTGTAGGAAGGTCAACTGTACAAATTTTCAAATTATGTGAAAAAACTGCGAAAAAACACGAAAAACTAGGTATGTAATTAATTTAACATTGTTAAATTATTAATCCTAAGCTAATTTACAAATTTATGTCGAAAATTTGACGATACAGTGATAGAAATTGATTTTTTTCAACCAAAACAAGTCAGAGAAAATCATTATGTAACGTTTTTTAAAAAATTATTTAAAAAAAAACCATACTTTTTTTTTTAATTTCCCGTATCTAAATCGACTAAAATCGTTATATAGGGCGTTTTGACGAGCGAGGTATAACGTAGTAGAACCCAATTTATTGCTAACAACGTAAAACCAATTAGTGCTTCATTTTATAAAGGGTTACTGGTAATTCGATAAATTCTTTTGGGGATGTGATAGGGGAGGTGGTTAGGAATATATTCAACCCTAATATGCATTATGCAAAAGTTAAAAATAATTTTTGAGATACAGTAAAGTCCGGATATAGTCTCGAAGATTGCACGGAAACTGGTTCGCTATATTCGAGGTTTACTATAAGAAGACATATTAGACTATTTTATACTAATGTAAAAATTTGTTGGGTATTTTAAACGGGGTTTGCTATAAGCGAGTGTTCAATATAAACGGGTTCGCTATATGCGACCTTCACTGTATTTAAATCTTTCTGCTTAGATTTTCACCCTTTCGGGACGGATGTCACAGCTTATGTGACGACACAAAATAGTGGCACACGGACGGGTGTCTCATATTTATGACACCTGTTCATTCCCCTGCTAAGCGGGTGTCATAACACATAAGACAAACTTTAAAATATTTTTTCCCAGCCAGACGAGCATCACACCGCTTAAGACGAAGTATGCTTGTCGGGCGGCCGACTGTCTTACCGGTGTGACGCCGTCGATATATTGACACTTGGCAACACGGCACATCTGTCTCGCGGTTGCTTACTGAGCGGGGTAAGCATCGCTGTTTATTGTTTTAGCCACGTTTTAACAACAGTTTTAGTCGGTTCGGTTCGGTTGCAATAAAATATATGTCTGTAAATTAATTTTTTTAAATCTGCTTTTCACAAATGTGTGACTCCCGTCCCGCTGGCACAACAAAAACTGCCGTCCAGGTGGCAAAAAAATATCTGAGAGGTCCCGTTCTGAAAGGGTTAAGGGTGTAAAACTTACATTGGGAAAGTTTCCCTCAAAAATTAATGTAGCAATTAAAGTATTTTTCCCGTACAATTTTTAATCCCTACAAGCCTTAAGTTAAAAATATATATAGTCTCGAAGATTGCACGGAAACTGGTTCGCTATATCCGAGGTTTACTATAAGAAGATATATTAGACTATTTTATACTAATGTAAAAATTTGTTGGGTATTTTGAACGGGGTTTGCTGTAAGCGAGTGTTCAATATAAACGGGTTCGCTATATGCGACCTTCACTGTATTTAAATCTTTCTGCTTAGATTTTCACCCTTTCGGGACGGATGTCACAGCTTATGTGACGACACAAAATAGTGGCACACGGACGGGTGTCTCATATTTATGACACCTGTTCATTCCCCTGCTAAGCGGGTGTCATAACACATAAGACAAACTTTAAAATATTTTTTGTCAGCCAGACGAGCGTCACACCGCTTAAGACGAAGTATGCTTGTCGGGCGGCCGACTGTCTTACCGGTGTGACGCCGTCGATATATTGACACTTGGCAACACGGCACATTTGTCTCGCGGTTGCTTACTGAGCGGGGTAAGCATCGCTGTTTATTGTTTTAGCCACGTTTTAACAACAGTTTAAGTCAAGATATCGGTTCGGTTCGGTTGCAATAAAATATATGTCTGTAATAGTAGTCTACCTAACTAGTGCGGAAAGTGCCTCTTTTCCGCACGCAAATTGCAGATGGCTAAACGACGCGATAGCGGAGTTTGGCCAGCAATCAAGTGCGGAAAAGACACTTTACGCACGAGTTAGGTACACTATTTTTTCTATAAGCGTGAGGAAAAAACTAAAAATTAATCAGAAAATTATTTATATTCAAAACGTTTTAATCAAATCAATTATTATTATTCACATTCTAGCGGCTTCTAGAACTGACTGGGGTAGATCTTCGTCCGAAGAATCCATTGAAAATCTGATTTTTTTGTTTGAAAAATACAAAAGACGCTTGTATCTGCAAAATTGACTTTGTTTTGACAGTTTGTTTGTACTTTGTTGCTATGGTGATTTAAGATGCCAAATCTAAAACCACTAGTGTTCATTGTTGTTTGACATTGACAATGACGATATTTATACCGGGGAGGTTTAAAACTTATAATTTGAACCTATTTTACTGAAAACTTTATTTTATCGAAAATATTGAAAATATAGCAGAATTTTAGTCAATTTGAATATTTTTAGGATATTTCGTGTGCTAGGAAAGATACAAATGTATTTTGAACGGTCTAAATGTTATAGAACACGTCAAAATCGTAACAAATTTACTTTTCCGCACTAGTGCGGAAAAGTGGCACTTTCCACACTAAAATGCGTGCGGAAAAGTGGACTTTTCCGCACGCTTATAGAAAAATTTATTTTTTAAAATCTTTTCACAAATGTGTGACTCCCGTCCCGCTGACACAACAAAAACTACCGTCCAGGTGGCAAAAAAATATCTGAGAGGTCCCGTTCTGAAAGGGTTAAGGGTGTAAAACTTACATTGGGAAAGTTTCCCTCAAAAATTAATGTAGCAATTAAAGTATTTTTCCCGTACAATTTTTAATCCCTACAAGCCTTAAAACGGCAACTTTTAATCCAAAAAAAAATTAACATCGTTAAGGCTTTGAAGTTCAATATCGTAGCTTTCGGTTTTAAAAACGTTAATACATAAAAAGTATCCGGCCATGAAGTGAAACAAACAGACCTCTTAAAATAATATCAACACTTATAAAAACTAACCTCGATTTTTTGTCCCAACAGGGACGGTTTAAAGTTGCTCTTGAGCACCACTTTGACCTCCATTTTGGTGCGACCCACTTCACGTACCAAAGGAATCACCCTAAATGGTAAAGATATGTCCTTGGTAGTTCGGTATCTGAAAGTAAAATAAATGGATCCATGACGGATTTGATACCTTCCTAGCTAGACTTTTAGGACACTTTTTGTAAATAACTTGGAAACTAAAGCTCCTACGAACACAAATTATTGGGCAAATGTAATCTACTATATTCCGAAAGCCGTATATTGTAGCATTTAAATGCAGTAATGGATTTTGACCGTTTTAGCTCACACATATACTATACTATAGTAGTGTGAGCTATGGTGATCCTAATTCTTTCGAAAAAAAAAAGTTGCTCCGATTTCAAACATTTTTATATATCTTTGCGTTTCAGATGATTTTGAAACTTTTTTGTTGCGCCGTCTGTCTGGCTGTCTGTCTGTATGTTTGTCTGTCTGTCTGTCTGTAACGACCAACGCGCATAACTCAAAAACCGCTTGGCCGATTTTAATGAAATTTGGTATCTAGGCTGGGTCTTGGGTCAAGATGGTCCCATTTAAAAATGAACAAAATCCACCGAACACAAACCAAATAAAATGGTGGGGGTAGATTTAAAAAATTAAAGTTTATGTAAAAATATGGCGTGTGTGATATCAAACGAAAGGTAATTGAGTCTGCAGTTAAACAAAATACATTTTAATTTATTTAAAATAAAAGGGTGGGGGGTATATTTTAAAAATTAGAGTTTAAGTGAAAATATGGCGTATGTTATATCAAACGAAAGGTAATTCAGTCCGGAGTTTAACAAAATACATTTTAGTTTTTGTTAAGGGTGGGGGTAGATTTCAAAAATTTGAGTTTAAGTCAAAACGTGGCTTGTGTGGTATCAAACAAAAGGTAATTTAGTCTGGAGTTGAATAAAATATGTTTCAGTTTTTAGTTATATTAGGTCACACGTACACTATAACTATAGTACCTAGTGTGAGCTTAGGGGCCCATATATTGGCAGAGTATTTTTAATGAAATCGGTTCCGCGGTTTAGCAGCTATTGTGTTACCGACAGAAATACACATACACACACACACACACAGACAGACATCACGACGATATTGCAAAGATAGGTTAAAATACACACAAATAACACATTTTCGGCGTTATCTCAAAACAAAATTCACCTCAGACTCAGCTACACCTTAAATATACCCAGCTGCACCTTAGCTACATCTCAGCTATTCATAGCTACACTTAGTTACACTCAGCTACACTTGGAATATTCAGCTAAACCTCAGCTTTCCTTAGCTACACTCAGCTATACCTTAGCTACCCTCACCTACAATTAGCTATTTAGTTGCACCTCAGTCACACTCAGCTGCACTCCAGCCATACTATCTACACTTAGTCATGTTTTTCAGTATACAATTGAAAACGGTTAATGATACTTACTAGTGTCTAGTGTTAATAACACTAGACAAAGCTATAAAAGATCGAAACGTACAAGGAAGAGAAGCAATAACTTTATTAAATTGAATAATTTGGGACCAAAGTATATCAAAACATAACAAAAAGCTTATATATAACACCATTCTAAAAAGTATTATTACATACGGCTCAGAAGTATGGCCAATCAAGGATAGAACAGAAAAAATGCTTTCCGCTACGGAGATGGACTATTGGAGAAGAGCAGCAGGGAAATCAAAAAGAGAAAGAGTTACAAATCAAAGAATAAGAGAAATTATGACAGTGGGTGAACGTACTTTAGTGGATGATATAAGAACAAAACAACTGGTGTGGTACGGACATGTACAAAGAATGAATGATGAAAGACTACCCAAACAAATACTACAATGGAAACCAACTGGCCGAAGAAAACAAGGACGGCCACGGAGAAGCTGGAGAGAAGGAATAGACAGTGAAATAAGAATAAGAGGCCTAGATGATGAAATATGGGCAAACAGAAACGAGTGGAGATTGCGTATCGGAAGACGTAGAACGTTGTGAAACAGATAAATATATATATATATATATATATATATATATATATATATATATATATATAGAGATACTTACTAGCAGAAACGTAGTGTTTAAAATAAATAAAAACATGTCTACAAGTTTCAAACAAAAAGTCTCTAAAAGTCTTGGAAAAACATTGTGAGTGTAAAAAATAATGGTATCTCAATTTTAAAAAAAAATCTGTCTGCTAAGTTTATATTTTGGACTGCCGAATTGTTTCCTAGGTTATTACATAAAATATTAGCAGTGGTAACAAGTTGAGCCCTACATTCCCTCTGATGGGTTTCTACCAATCCTAGGTAACTTAGACATGCAGGAGCGGTTGCAAGACAAACTGTTCTAACTAGCTATTTTCTCCTTCCTAATTACCTTGGTTTTTGTCCCCACTTTGGGAATATGTCGGGAAATTTCCTTCTTTTTTACAAGCTTTTATTTAGCTTCAGATGTTCTGTCTAACTAACTATCAAATCTTGTGAAGCGTTTTTGACACACTTCCCATTATCCGATTTGGATGAAATTTGGTACACACATAGTGGTCCCATGACAATACAACATTAATCGCCGTCCCACCCCTACCCCCACCCCTTCTATATAAAAATATGTTTTTGACACACTTCGCGTTATCCGATTTGGATAAAATTTGGTATACACATAGTGGTCCGATGATAATACAATAATAAGAAAAAAATATCCTCCCACCCCTACCCCCTTCCATAGAAAAAATTATTTTTGACACACATCCCGTTATCCGATTTGGATGAAGTTTGGTATACATATAGTGATCCGGTGACAAGACAATATTAAGAAAAAAATATCCTCCCACCCCTACCCCCACCACCTTTTATAGAAAAATGAGTTTTTGACACACTTTCCATAATCCGATTTGGATGAAATTTGGTATTCATATAGTGGTCCGATGACAATACAACATTAAAAAAAATATATCCTCCCACCCCTATCCCCACCCCCTTCTATAGAAAATGCGTTTTTGACACCCTTTCCATTATCTGATTTGGATGAAATTTGGTATACATATAGTGGTTCGATGAGAATACAACAATAATGAAAAAATGTCCTCCCACCCCTACCCCCACCCCCTTCCATAAAAAATGCGTTTTTGACACACTTCACTTCAAATGACTTTTATAAAATTTGGTATATGCATAAAGGTCCGATGGCAATACAGTCCAAACAAAAAATATATTTCTACCTCTACCCCCACCCTCTCCTTCACCCAATAGAAAAATGAGTTTCCAAACAACTTACGATCAGCGATTTCATTATAATCTAGAATAAACTCTTCTGTTCTGTTATTGAACAAATATTTTCGTTTAATAGAGTAGATAGCTGAGACTAAAAAGTAGAAAATAAATTGGTAAAATTTTTTTTTTCACAAGCTTTTATAAAATGCACTAAAAATTAAAAAATAATTTTCTAACATTCTAATATTATCATAATAATAAAAGCGATGGCCGCAAATCAAAGCATAAGTTAATCTAAATTTGTGATCTAAACACTTAAAGAATATTCAACATAGCAGGTCATCAAAGATATGTTTGGTGTGCCGCAATGTTATGCCATTGCCATACCTATGTCAGAGAAATTCTGGGGTATCTTGGGTCGGGTTGGGTGGGTCTTGGTACCTCTGCATTTTTTTGCTAGACAGATTCTTGCAAATAGTGATATTTAATTGATACGGATATCTTATCGTGCTAACATCGTCAAAATTTCCATCAGTCGGCCATCGCTTTTATTATTATGATAATATTAGAATGTTATGATAATATTAGAATTATTATGATAGTATTAGATTGTGAATTATTTTAGCTCACACTACTACTATACTATAGTAGTGTGAGCTATAGTGATCCTAATTTTTTCGAGAAAAAAAAAGTTGCTCCGATTTCTAAAACTTTTATATATCTTTGCGTTTCAGATGATTTTGAAACTTTTTTGTTGCGCCGTCTGTCTGTCTGTATGTCTGTCTGTAACGACCAACGCGCATAACTCAAAAACCGCTTGCCCGATTTTAATGAAATTTGGTACCTACGCTGGGTTTTGGGTCGAGATGGTCCCATTTAAAAATAAACAAAATCCACCAAACACAAGCCAAATAAAAGGGTGGGGGTATATTTCAAAAATTAGAGTTTATGTAAAAATATGGCGTGTGTGATATCAAACGAAAGGTAATTACGTCTGGAGTTAAATAAAATACATTTTACTTTAAAAAAAGGGTGGGGGTAAATTTAAAAAATTAGTGTTTATGTGGAAATATGGCGTGTGTGATATCAAACGAAAGGTAATTGAGTCTGGAGTTAAACAAAATACATTTTACTTAAAAAAAAAAGGTGGGGGTAGATTTGAAAAATTAAAGTTTAAGTCAAAACATGGCTTGTGTGGTATCAAACGAAAGGTAATTGAGTCTGGATTTCAATAAAATATATTTCAGTTTTTAGTTATATTAGCTCACACGTACACTATAACTATAGTACCTAGTGTGAGCTTAGGTGCCCATAGATTGGCGGTATATTTTAATTTTTAGTGCATTTTATAAAAGCTTGTGATTTAAAAAAAAAATTTTACCAATTTATTAACCTATTAATTTTCTATAGGGAAAAATTACTTTCTTATTTTAAGGAAAGTTTACCCAATTTTAACCAAAGATGTTACTTGAGAAATAATATCGTCGCTCAGATGTTAAAACCTCGTATCTCAAAAAAACACAATTATCAGGAAATTAGAAATATGAGGTTTTGACATCTGACTTATTGAGGTCGCGAGATACGAGGAATTTATAATTAGCGCAGCGCATGCTCTTTGTTACCTAATCAAGTTACTAGGATTTGAAATCGATGGAATATGAATTCATATTCTTAATGAAACTAATTTTAAGATACGAGGTTTAATTTTGATAAATATACACTTTAATGAAAAATGTTTGTCACTGTTAAATGTTAATAAACACAAATATTAACACCTATGAAAAGTCACCTAAACTATAGGCTGATAGGAACTACGATAAAACCATGGAAAAAAATTAAAAAACCTCAAAAATTTAAGTAAGGCATTGCAAAAGTTTTGAAGAATATTCCGCATATTTTACTACTTTAAAAATTAAGTATTATCCAATTCCTTTAAAAAAGAAGTGAAATCATAACAAAAACATTTCATGTAAAAAAAAGTCAAGTACGCGAAAATGGCATTCCGTAAAAAGAATTGAGATAAAAGTAAAGCCAAGTTTTCCAATACAAATTTTAAAATGAAAGGTTCTTACTAGTTTGGAAATGTTTTTTTAAACTTTGCTATTACAGCCAAACTTCTTTATGTTCAATTTAGCACTGTGCTTAGAGTCATTTACCCCCGTAATAGCCAAGTTTAGAAAAATATTTCCAAACTAGTAAGAACTTTTCATGTTGAAATTTGTATTGGAAAACTTCGCTTTACTTTTATCTCAATTCTTTTTACGGAATGACATTTTCGCGTACTTGGTTTTTTTTACATAAAATGTTTTTGTTATGATTTCACTTCTTTTTTAAAGGAATTGGATAATACTTAATTTTTAAAGTAGTAAAATATGCGGAATATTGTTCAAAACTTTTGCAATGCCTTACTTAAATTTTTGAGGTTTTTTAATTCTTTTCCATGGTTTTATCGTAGTTCCTATCAGCCTTCCAAAGCTCAGCTCTCTAGCGTTTCTGAAAGTGCACAATGTTACTTTTACATAACTTTACATGTATAGGGGAGGGAAATAAATTAAAATTGTCGTGTTTTTAAATTTTGTCCTATAGTTTTATCATAGTTCCTATCAGTCTTCCAATGCTCAGCTCTCTAGCGTTTCTGGAAGCGGGTAATGTTACTTTTACATAATTTTACATTTATAGGGAAGGAGAGTAAATGAAAATATTGGACTTTTTAAATTTTTTTCCATGGTTTTATCATAATTTCTATCAGCATTCCAATGCTCAGCTCTCTAGCGTTTCTGGAAGTGGGCAATGTTAGTTTTATATAAATCTACATTTATAGGAGAGGGAAGTAAATTAAAATGTTGTTTTTTAATTTTTTCATAGAGTTTTATTATATTGTCTTTCAGTCTTAAAAAGTTCAGCTCTCTAGCGTTTCTGGAAGTGGGCAGTGTTACTTTTACATAACTTTACATTTATAGGGGAAGGAAGTAAATTAGAATTTTGGGGTGTTTTAATTTTTTTCTATAACTTTATCATAGTTACTATCGGTCTTCCAAAGATCAGCTCTCTAGCATGTCTGGAAGTAGGCAATGTTACTTTTACTTAACTTTACATTTATAGGGGAGGGAAGTAAATTAAAATTTTGGGGTGTTTTAATTTTTTCCTATAGTTTTATCATAGTTCCTATCAGTCTGCCAAAGCTCAACTCTCTAGCATTTCTGGAAGTGGGCAATGCTACTTTTACATAACTTTAAATGTATAGGGGTGGGGAGTAAATTAAAATTTTGGGGTTTTTTTGATTTTTTCCATAGTTTTATCATAGTTCCTATCAGTCTGCCAAAGCTCAACTCTCTAGCATTTCTGGAAGTGGGCGATGCTACTTTTACATAACTTTAAATGTATAGGGGAGGGAAGTAAATTAAAACTTTGGGGTTTTTTGATTTTTTCCAGGGGTTTGGTCATAGTTCCTATCAGTCTGCCAAAGCTCAACTCTCTAGCATTTCTGGAAGTGGGTGATGCTACTTTTACATAACTTTAAATGTATAGGGGAGGGGAGTAAAGTTTAGTCATAATTTCTATCAGTCTGCCAAATTTCAGCTTTGTAGCATGTCTGGAAGTACAGTAGAATATTGATGATCTATACATGAGTGAGTGAGTCAGTGTTCCTATATACAGTCGAACCTCTATAACTCGAACCTGAAAGGACAACTAAAACATTTCGTGTTATGGAGAGTTCGAGTTATAGAAACTCGAGTTACATAGGTTAAAATACATGTAAAAAGTGCAGGGACCGCTTTAAAGGTTCGAGGTATAGAGGGGTTCGAGTTATAGAGGTTCGAGTTAGAGAGGTTCGACTGTAGTTCCTATCAGTCTGCCAAAGCTCAACTCTCTAGCATTTCTGGAAGTGGGCAATGCTACTTTTACATAACTTTACATTTATAGGGGAGGGAAGTAAATTAAAATTTTGGGGTTTTTTTGATTTTTTCCTATAGTTTTATCATAGTTCCTATCAGTCTGCCAAAGCTCAACTCTCTAGCATTTCTGGAAGTGGGCGATGCTACTTTTACATAACTTTAAATGTATAGGGGAGGGAAGTAAATTAAAACTTTGGGGTTTTTTGATTTTTTCCAGGGGTTTGGTCATAGTTCCTATCAGTCTGCCAAAGCTCAACTCTCTAGCATTTCTGGAAGTGGGTGATGCTACTTTTACATAACTTTAAATGTATAGGGGAGGGGAGTAAAGTTTAGTCATAATTTCTATCAGTCTGCCAAATTTCAGCTTTGTAGCATGTCTGGAAGTACAGTAGAATATTGATGATCTATACATGAGTGAGTGAGTCAGTGTTCCTATATACAGTCGAACCTCTATAACTCGAACCTGAAGGGACAACTAAAACAGTTCGTGTTATGGAGAGTTCGAGTTATAGAAACTCGAGTTACATAGGTTAAAATACATGTAAAAAGTGCAGGGACCGCTTTAAAGGTTCGAGGTATAGAGGGGTTCGAGTTATAGAGGTTCGAGTTAGAGAGGTTCGACTGTAGTTCCTATCAGTCTGCCAAAGCTCAACTCTCTAGCATTTCTGGAAGTGGGCAATGCTACTTTTACATAACTTTACATTTATAGGGGAGGGAAGTAAATTAAAATTTTGGGGTTTTTTTGATTTTTTCCTATAGTTTTATCATAGTTCCTATCAGTCTGCCAAAGCTCAACTCTCTAGCATTTCTGGAAGTGGGCAATGCTACTTTTACATAACTTTAAATGTATAGGGGAGGGGAGTAAATTAAAATTTTGGGGTTTTTTGATTTTTTCCTATAGTTTTATCATAGTTCCTATCAGTCTGCCAAAGCTCAACTCTCTAGCATTTCTGGAAGTGGGCGATGCTTCTTTTACATAACTTTAAATGTATAGGGGAGGGGAGTAAATTAACTTTGCTATTACAGCCAAACTTCTTTATGTTCAATTTAGCACTGTGCTTAGAGTCATTTACAGCCGTAATAGCCAAGTTTAGAAAAATATTTCCAAACTAGTAAGAACCTTTCATGTTGAAATTTGTATTGGAAAACTTGGCTTTACTTTTATCTCAATTCTTTTTACGGAATACCATTTTCGCGTACTTGACTTTTTTTTACTTGAAATGTTTTTGTTATGATTTCACTTCTTTTTTAAAGGAATTGGATAATACTTAATTTTTAAAGTAGTAAAATATGCGGAATATTGTTCAAAACTTTTGCAATGCCTTACTTAAATTTTTGAGGTTTTTTAATTTTTTTCCATGGTTTTATCGTAGTTCCTATCAGTCTTCCAAAGCTCAGCTCTCTAGCGTTTCTGAAAGTGCACAATGTTACTTTTACATAACTTAACATGTATAGGGGAGGGAAATAAATTAAAATTGTCGTGTTTTTAAATTTTGTCCTATAGTTTTATCATAGTTCCTACCAGTCTTCCAATGCTCAGCTCTCTAGCGTTTCTGGAAACGGGTAATGTTACTTTTACATAACTTTACAATTATAGGGAAGGAGAGTAAATGAAAATATTGGACTTTTTAAATTTTTTTCCATGGTTTTATCATAATTTCTATCAGCATTCCAATGCTCAGCTCTCTAGCGTTTCTGGAAGTGGGCAATGTTAGTTTTATACAAATCTACATTTATAGGAGAGGGAAGTAAATTAAAATGTTGTTTTTTAATTTTTTCATAGAGTTTTATTATATTGTCTTTCAGTCTTAAAACGTTCAGCTCTCTAGCGTTTCTGGAAGTGGGTAGTGTTACTTTTACATAACTTTACATTTATAGGGGAAGGAAGTAAATTAGAATTTTGGGGTGTTTTAATTTTTTTTCTATAACTTTATCATAGTTACTATCGATCTTCCAAAGATCAGCTCTCTAGCATGTCTAGAAGTAGGCAATGTTACTTTTACTTAACTTTACATTTATAGGGGAGGGAAGTAAATTAAAATTTTGGGGTGTTTTAATTTTTTCCTATAGTTTTATCATAGTTCCTATCAGTCTGCCAAAGCTCAACTCTCTAGCATTTCTGGAAGTGGGCAATGCTACTTTTACATAACTTTACATTTATAGGGGAAGGAAGTAAATTAGAATTTTGGGGTGTTTTAATTTTTTTCTATAGCTTTATCATAGTTACTATCGGTCTTCCAAAGATCAGCTCTCTAGCATGTCTGGAAGTAGGCAATGTTACTTTTACTTAACTTTACATTTATAGGGGAGGGAAGTAAATTAAAATTTTGGGGTGTTTTAATTTTTTCCTATAGTTTTATCATAGTTTCTATCAGTCTGCCAAAGCTCAACTCTCTAGCATTTCTGGAAGTGGGCAGTGTTACTTTTACATAACTTTACATTTATAGGGGAAGGAAGTAAATTAGAATTTTGGGGTGTTTTAATTTTTTTCTATAGCTTTATCATAGTTACTATCGGTCTTCCAAAGATCAGCTCTCTAGCATGTCTGGAAGTAAGCAATGTTACTTTTACCTAACTTTACATTTATAGCGGAGGGAAGTAAATTAAAATTTTGGGGTGTTTTAATTTTTTCCTATAGTTTTATCATAGTTCCTATCAGTCTGCCAAAGCTCAACTCTCTAGCATTTCTGGAAGTGGGCAATGCTACTTTTACATAACTTTAAATGTATAGGGGAGGGGAGTAAATTAAAATTTTGGGGTTTTTTGATTTTTTCCTATAGTTTTATCATAGTTCCTATCAGTCTGCCAAAGCTCAACTCTCTAGCATTTCTGGAAGTGGGCGATGCTACTTTTACATAACTTTAAATGTATAGGGGAGGGGAGTAAATTAAAATTTTGGGGTGTTTTAATTTTTTCCTATAGTTTTATCATAGTTCCTATCAGTCTGCCAAAGCTCAACTCTCCAGCAGTTCTGGAAGTGGGCAATGCTACTTTTACATAACTTTAAATGTATAGGGGAGGGGAGTAAATTAAAATTTTGGGGTTTTTTGATTTTTTCCTATAGTTTTATCATAGTTCCTATCAGTCTGCCAAAGCTCAACTCTCTAGCATTTCTGGAAGTGGGCGATGCTACTTTTACATAACTTTAAATGTATAGGGGAGGGGAGTAAATTAAAATTTTGGGGTGTTTTAATTTTTTCCTATAGTTTTATCATAGTTCCTATCAGTCTGCCAAAGCTCAACTCTCTAGCATTTCTGGAAGTGGGCAATGCTACTTTTACATAACTTTAAATGTATAGGGGAGGGGAGTAAATTAAAATTTTGGGGTTTTTTGATTTTTTCCTATAGTTTTATCATAGTTCCTATCAGTCTGCCAAAGCTCAGCTCTCTAGCGTTTCTGGAAGTGGGCAATGCTACTTTTACATAACTTTAAATGTATAGAGGAGGGGAGTAAATTAAAATTTTGGGGTTTTTTGATTTTTTCCTATAGTTTTATCATAGTTCCTATCAGTCTGCCAAAGCTCAACTCTCTAGCATTTCTGGAAGTGGGCAATGCTACTTTTACATAACTTTAAATGTATAGGGGAGGGGAGTAAATTAAAATTTTGGGGTTTTTTGAGTTTTTCCTATAGTTTTATCATAGTTCCTGTCAGTCTGCCAAAGCTCAACTCTCTAGCATTTCTGGAAGTGGGCAATGCTACTTTTACATAACTTTAAATGTATAGGGGAGGGGAGTAAATTAAAATTTTGGGGTTTTTTGATTTTTTCCTATAGTTTTATCATAGTTCCTATCAGTCTGCCAAAGCTCAACTCTCTAGCATTTCTGGAAGTGGGCGATGCTACTTTTACATAACTTTAAATGTATAGGGGAGGGGAGTAAATTAAAATTTTGGGGTGTTTTAATTTTTTCCTATAGTTTTATCATAGTTCCTATCAGTCTGCCAAAGCTCAACTCTCTAGCATTTCTGGAAGTGGGCAATGCTACTTTTACATAACTTTAAATGTATAGGGGAGGGGAGTAAATTAAAATTTTGGGGTTTTTTGATTTTTTCCTATAGTTTTATCATAGTTCCTATCAGTCTGCCAAAGCTCAACTCTCTAGCATTTCTGGAAGTGGGCAATGCTACTTTTACATAACTTTAAATGTATAGGGGAGGGGAGTAAATTAAAATTTTGGGGTTTTTTGATTTTTTCCAGGGGTTTGATCATAATTTCTATCAGCCTGCCAAATTTCAGCTTTGTAGCATGTCTGGAAGTACAGTAGAATATTGATGATCTATACATGAGTGAGTGAGTCAGTGAGGGAGTGGCAATTTCGACGTTTTTTGAAATTTCGTAACTACTTTACTACTTTATGGAATTCCATGAAACTTGAAGGGGTTGTTAACTCCATGGAGATCTACGACTGTGCAAAGTTTGAGATTCGTAGCTCATTCCGAAGTAGAGTTTTAGGTAGGTCCAATATCGGCTGAAATGTTTCAAGAAAATATGGTTCGGTTCGTGCCCTCAGATAAACACAAATATTAACACCAATGAAAACTCACCTATACCCTTCGACTATAAACGAACATAATATTACATTATCAATTTTAATCTATTTAAAATTGTTGCTGTTTAGGGTTGCTTACCTCATTAATTCAAATTCGCCGTCCGGTGGGATAAAGCTTATGGAATGTTCAGTTTCAAATTTGCTTAGCTTCACACACTGGTGGAATTGACAGTCATCAATAACGACTACTGGTTTGCCAGACCTAGAGAAAACAATGTTTAATGCTGCCAGCTATTTTTTCTTTATTGTTTTATTTTGAATTTTTTGGAAAACCTAACCTTAAAGTTTGTTTTGATATTTTTGGGCTTTCTGCAAAAACCTTCAAAAAAAGAAAGTCCTGTTTGGGAAAAATTCCGATCAGGTGATAATTTCTCTCTTTGTTGAAAGTTATTTTCTTTTTGATCACCTGATCATTTTGTTAAAATCATGCGCGTTTTTTGCTCACGCTGGGAGTTTGAAGCGTCACCCTGTGTGTGACAGGGGAATGAAGAAATCACTTCCGCCAAAAAACTAAAAGAAGTCACACGTGTTTTCGGGTTGAAGACCGAAATTCCAGTCGCAAGAAGGGGCGGCGCCGCCAGTGAAATTTTGGGACTGCTGCAGAATTACAGAAGATAAGCTTCTAGCGTGTTGCCGATTTTTTCCTTTGTTTTTTAGTTTAATAGACTCGGTTTTCCCAGGCGGGGCGAATTTAATTTTGGGGTTATTTTTTTTGGGATATCTCTAGTTTTTCTCCCCTTCAGGGCTCAGATCAAATTCCGATCAGGTGATAATTTCTCTCTTTGTTGAAAGTTATTTTCTTTTTGATCACCTGATCATTTTGTTAAAATCATGCGCGTTTTTTGCTCACGCTGGGAGTTTGAAGCGCCACCCTGTGTGTGACAGGGGAATGAAGAAATCACTTCCGACAAAAAACTGAAAGAAGTCACACGTGTTTTCGGGTTGAAGACCGAAATTCCAGTCGCAAGAAGGGGCGGTGCCGCCACTGAAATTTTGGGACTTCTGCAGAATTACAGAAGGTAAGCTTCTAGTGTGTTGCCGATTTTTTCCTTTGTTTTTTAGTTTAATAGACTCTGTTTTCCCAGGCGGGGCGAATTTAATTTTGGGGTTATTTTTTTTGGGATATCTCTAGTTTTTCTCCCCTTCAGGGCTCAGATCTCTAAACAATGTTGTTTTGGTTTGCCAGACCTAGAGAAAACAATGTTTAATGCTGCCAGTTATTCTTTCTTTATTGTTTTATTTTGAATTTTTTAGAAAACCTAACCTTAAAGTTTGTTTTGATATTTTTGGGCTTTCTGCAAAAACCTTCAAAAAAAGAAAGTCCTGTTTGGGAAAAATTCCGATCAGGTGATAATTTCTCTCTTTGTTGAAAGTTATTTTCTTTTTGATCACCTGATCATTTTGTTAAAATCATGCGCGTTTTTTGCTCACGCTGGGAGTTTGAAGCGCCACCCTGTGTGTGACAGGGGAATGAAGAAATCACTTCCGCCAAAAAACTAAAAGAAGTCACACGTGTTTTCGGGTTGAAGACCGAAATTCCAGTCGCAAGAAGGGGCGGTGCCCAGTGAAATTTTGGGACTGCTGCAGAATTACAGAAGGTAAGCTTCTAGCGTGTTGCCGATTTTTTCCTTTGTTTTTTAGTTTAATAGACTCTGTTTTCCCAGGCGGGGAGAATTTAATTTTGGGGTTATTTTTTTTGGGATATCTCTAGTTTTTCTCCCCTTCAGGGCTCAGATCTCTAAACAATGTTGTTTTGGTTTGCCAGACCTAGAGAAAACAATGTTTAATGCTGCCAGTTATTCTTTCTTTATTGTTTTATTTTGAATTTTTTGGAAAACCTAACCTTAAAGTTTGTTTTGATATTTTTGGGCTTTCTGCAAAAACCTTCAAAAAAAGAAAGTCCTGTTTGGGAAAAATTCCGATCATGTGATAATTTCTCTCTTTGTTGAAAGTTATTTTCTTTTTGATCACCTGATCATTTTGTTAAAATCATGCGCGTTTTTTGCTCACGCTGGGAGTTTGAAGCGCCACCCTGTGTGTGACAGGGGAATGAAGAAATCACTTCCGCCAAAAAACTAAAAGAAGTCACACGTGTTTTCGGGTTGAAGACCGAAATTCCAGTCACAAGAAGGGGCGGTGCCGCCAGTGAAATTTTGGGACTGCTGCAGAATTACAAAAGGTAAGCTTCTAGTGTGTTGCCGATTTTTTCCTTTGTTTTTTAGTTTAATAAACTCTGTTTTCCCAGGCGGGGCGAATTTAATTTTGGGGTTATTTTTTTTGGGATATCTCTAGTTTTTCTCCCCTTCAGGGCTCAGATCTCTAAACAATGTTGTTTTGGTTTGCCAGACCTAGAGAAAACAATGTTTAATGCTGCCAGTTATTCTTTCTTTATTGTTTTATTTTGAATTTTTTGGAAAACCTAACCTTAAAGTTTGTTTTGATATTTTTGGGCTTTCTGCAAAAACCTTCAAAAAAAGAAAGTCCTGTTTGGGAAAAATTCCGATCATGTGATAATTTCTCTCTTTGTTGAAAGTTATTTTCTTTTTGATCACCTGATCATTTTGTTAAAATCATGCGCGTTTTTTGCTCACGCTGGGAGTTTGAAGCGCCACCCTGTGTGTGACAGGGGAATGAAGAAATCACTTCCGCCAAAAAACTAAAAGAAGTCACACGTGTTTTCGGGTTGAAGACCGAAATTCCAGTCACAAGAAGGGACGGTGCCGCCAGTGAAATTTTGGGACTGCTGCAGAATTACAGAAGGTAAGCTTCTAGCGTGTTGCCGATTTTTTCCTTTGTTTTTTAGTTTAATAGACTCTGTTTTCCCAGGCGGGGCGAATTTAATTTTGGGGTTATTTTTTTTGGGATATCTCTAGTTTTTCCCCCCTTCAGGGCTCAGATCTCTAAACAATGTTGTTTTGGTTTGCCAGACCTAGAGAAAACAATGTTTAATGCTGCCAGTTATTTTTTCTTTATTGTTTTATTTTGAATTTTTTGGAAAACCTAACCTTAAAGTTTGTTTTGATATTTTTGGGCTTTCTGCAAAAACCTTCAAAAAAAGAAAGTCCTGTTTGGGAAAAATTCCGATCATGTGATAATTTCTCTCTTTGTTGAAAGTTATTTTCTTTTTGATCACCTGATCATTTTGTTAAAATCATGCGCGTTTTTTGCTCACGCTGGGAGTTTGAAGCGCCACCCTGTGTGTGACAGGAGAATGAAGAAATCACTTCCGCCAAAAAACTAAAAGAAGTCACACGTGTTTTCGGGTTGAAGACCGAAATTCCAGTCACAAGAAGGGGCGGTGCCGCCAGTGAAATTTTGGGACTGCTGCAGAATTACAGAAGGTAAGCTTCTAGCGTGTTGCCGATTTTTTCCTTTGTTTTTTAGTTTAATAGACTCTGTTTTCTCAGGCGGGGCGAATTTAATTTTGGGGTTATTTTTTTTGGGATATCTCTAGTTTTTCTCCCCTTCAGGGCTCAGATCTCTAAACAATGTTGTTTTAGTTTAATATTTACGACAATCTGTTAAGCTTTTTTACACTTTTTTGTTTTTATTATATATCAAACAAGTTTCGTGGCTAATCGGGTAAAAAGGAGTTTTTGTTTCTCTCATATTTTTCCGTGGGTAGCTTGAAAGCTTAACCTTACGGGGGTCCAAGATCTAATGGACACCTAATAAGTGTTGACCAATCAGTGTTCTGAGGAGTCCCATAAGGACAAAACAGTTAACTGTCAACACTTATTAGGTGTCCATTAGATCTTGGACCCCCGTGAGGTTAAGCTTTCAAGCTACCCAGGGAAAAATATGAGAGAAACAAAAACTTCTTTATAAGTAAGTTACCTGGCCGGATCCGAATCAGCGGTGGATCCACCAAATGTGCTTTTGCCCTTGGCCTCCATGACGATTTTGTCGTTTATGCCGAATTTACACTCCGGCATGCCCGACAAATATGATTTCATGACCACTTTGCCAGCAACGTGGGCAGAAAGAACCTGGCCTGAAAGAAACAGTAACTTTTAAATAAACTACCTTTGGCCTTATCTAATTGCTGTAAAATGCAAACCATCTTACACCCATGTCAGAAATAATAATAAAATCCAGAAAAGCTAGCGGACCTGGGGGAATATATGCTGAAATGCTCAAATATGGATCAGAGAAACTACTCGAAAATCTCACATATATTATCAATCAATGCATAAACGGACATCCAGTACCTAATGATTGGAAAATTGCATTTATATCTTCAATACATAAAAAAGGAAACAAGCTGGATTGCAACAATTACAGAGGAATTTCAGTAACCAGTACTCTAAGTAGATTGTACGGTAGGATTCTTTGAGATCTAATAGAGAATGATTTTCATGAACAAGAAAAAGAAGAGCAAAGTGGGTTTCGCGCAGGCAGATCTTGTAGTGATAATGTTTTTTGTCTTAAACAAGTAATTGAGAAAAGGAGCGCGAGAAATATAGAGACTCATGTTACCTTTGTAGACCTACAAAAAGCATATGATACCGTTCCAGTAGAAAAATTATGGACAGTGTTAGAGCAAACTAATATCAATCATACATACATAAAAGCGATAAAAGAACTATACGAAGGGTCAAAATCTAAAATTAAAATTGGAAATCGACTTTCAAAAGAATTCCTGGTAACAAAAGGCTTAAGACAGGGATGTTGTATCTCTCCAACTCTTTTTAAAATATATATCGCAGTAGCTCTAAAAAACTGGAAACGTAAAGTGCACGGCATGGGAATACAACTTAACGACCGATTTACCATATACACACTACAGTTTGCTGACGACCAAGTAATTGTGGCTAATGATAAAGAAGACATGGAGTATATGATGAAAAAGTTAACAGAAGAATACCAAAAGTGGGGATTAACCGTGAACGTGGACAAGACACAGTACTTATGTATTGGAAACGAATCCAGTGAGTACTAGAAAATAGACAAACAATTTCTCCATGCAATGAGTATGTATACTTGGGTGTCACCTTTGATAAGACAGGAACAGACTGTAAAGAATTGGAAAAAAGAATAGCAAAAGCAAAAAAGGTTATTGGATGTCTTAACAGTATTTTATGGAGCAGAGAAATAAAAAAGAATGTCAAATTTAACATATATGAAACAATGGTGAAAAGCACGCTGTTGTATGGAATAGAGACTTGTCGCGTAACAAAAAAATACAAAACAAAAATGGAAAGTGTCGAAATGGATGCAATAAGAAGATCAATGAGAATATCTAGAATAGATCACATAAGAAATGAGATCATAAAAGAAAGAATGGGAATCGAGGGAAGCATAACGGATGACATTACTAAAAGGCAACTGATATGGTACGGCCATGTACAACGGATAAACGACGAAAGATTACCAAAGCAGGTCCTAGAATGGCAACCAATAGGGCGCAGAAAAAGAGGGCGTCCTAAACTAGAATGGCAACAGTCAATGAGTCAAAAAAATCTGACAGAAGATGATTGTCAGGATCGAAGGAGGTGGAGAATAGGCGTCGGACAACGTACAAAAACGTTCTAAACCGACATAGTAGTAGTAGAAATGTCAGATATGCAGGCCTTATAACTGTGGATGACACTGATCGCTCTCGAGTTAAAAAGTCAGGACAATTTAAAATATTTACAAAAACAAATTAGGCTAAAAAAGCATTTCTTTTTATTTGCCCGTATCAGTTGTTAGCTCCCGCTCAATTTCGCGGTTGTTTTTAACTTTTTAAAACCACACAATTGGATGAAGGACAGAGTGCATTTCGCGCATTTGGACATGCGCACCAACAATCAAGGAGATCCTTTGTCAATCGCCTCGAGAAATGGCGTGTTAATTTCGTTCTCCAACTATTTCAAATTTCTACACCTCAAAGTGCTCGATTTTGGTGTACTGAAGCATAGAACTAGAATCTTCAGCCCTTCAGCTACGTGGTGACATCATTAGATCCAAAAAGGGGCCCCTTGGAAGTGGATAAATTGGCTGCAAACTGGTGAGTGCCTTTGTTTCTGATTGCCGTTGTGTGGCACAACAATTAACCTATGGACGTTTGATTATTTCATAATTTCATATCAATATATTTATGTTTGTTCGCGCTTCATTTAATTAAAATATTTACAGTCCATTGCAGTTATCGTTTTTCTAACCGCGGGTTAACATCAGTATCAAACTGCGCATGTGCGGAACCGTTACGGGCCCCCGTAGGATATCGCTGGCTCCAACGCATCCAAACTAATTAACACTGTAATTTTGACAGTTACAATAAATCTATATTTGAGTTTTGGAGACAAATTGATTGAATAGTCTAAAAAAACATTTCCAAAACTAGCAAGAACCTTTCATTTTGAAATTTTTATTGGAGAACTTGTCTTTACTTTTATCTCAATTCTTTTTACTGAATACCATTTTCGCGTACTTGGCTTTTTTTTACATGAAATGTTTTTGTTATGATTATTTTTTTTTTGAAAAGTTAATATTTGTAGCTAGCGAAATATCCATAAAAATATTTTTTTTTATTTAAATGTAACATTCTTAGATTTTGTAGGGAAGTTTCCCTACAACCCAAAAACATAATTTTCAAAATCGCAGCTGATCCTTTTTTCGAGCTATTTTGATTTTTCCAAAAAGGATCAGGCACACCTTTTATGGGATTTCTGTAATCCGTCAAACTTCATGAAATTTTGGTATGTTGTAGACTGAACCTTTCTTATCAAAAGTTATTCTGGGCCCAACTCAAATTAATGACCAGTTTTTGAAATACAGGGTGTTAAAAGTGATAATGTCCAAGAAGCATAAAAGCTCTTTAGACAATTATTGCAAGTTTGTATTTAAGAGCCGTAAATATTTGTAGTAATAATGAAGAATTAATCACAGAAATTAACAACATTAAAAAGGACTTACAACAGAATGGTTATTCCGAGAAATTATTAAACTCAACGATATTTAAAATTAAAAACAAACTAAAAGTACCAAATTCTCAAAATAATAATCCGTTAGGTGTTATTAACATTCCATATGTTCAAGGGATTTCAGAAAACATAAGACGAATAGCTAAACACTATAATATAAAAACAGTATTTTCTTCGGGAAATACGATAAGAAGTTTTGTAACTAAAACAAAACCAGACAATCCCTCAAATAATAAGGAATGTATTTACCAAATCCCGTGTGAGTGTGGTAAATCATATGTAGGTGAAACGAAACGCCCTCTTCAGGTTAGAGTAAATGAACATCTAAAAAGTACCCAATTAGGGGATATTGAAAAATCCGGTTTAGCAGATCATGCTTGGTCAAATGATCACAGGATTCAGTGGTCAGAAGCTAAAGTTTTACATAAGGAGTCGCATTGGCGAAAACGAAAGTTTATTGAAGCTGCGTATATAATGCAGAATAAAGAAGTTTTCAGTCAACCAAGCACGGACATACCAAACATATGGAAACCACTCCTTAAGGAAAACAGGCGTCTTAGGATTAAAAAAAAAAAAAGGGGGCGGGCCGTCACACCTGACTGCACACCAAGTAGTATAAGTAGTAGCCTAGAGGCTAGATTGTTTAGTTCACACTTGATAACGGTTAGAGATACTTACTAACCGAAACGTCGTGTTTTAAAATAAATAAAGACACTGGAAGCCCGAAATTTTATTTCTACACAATCATTGTCTACGAGTTTCAAACAATTATTGCAAATTGTGTAACTCCAAATAAAATTTTCATAGAATTTTGGCAATTTGTATAAGTCCATTAGGAAATTTAAAATACCGCAAAAAGGCAAAATAAGTTATAAGAAATACTAATGATCCTACGTAGAGGCTTTATTTTAACAAGAGTTTTGCGAATCCAATTTTTTTAAAAAGTGTTTTTTGTCTCTCCTGTAAATTTTGTCAAATGGCAGTTACACATTTTTCCACTGAAACCTGAAAAATTAACCCTAAACAAAAATCTCCTACCTTGTGGGGACATCAACAAATTAACATATTCCAAAACATCTAGGAATAACTCGTTTCTGCGGTATTTAATACCTTCACGCCTCCAACCGATTTGACCAGTAACCTAAGAAGAAACTTAATATAACATACAAGATATTAAAATTTAGAAAAAAAATCTGTTTTATTTTTTTAAGAAAGTTTAAAGAAAGCCAGTTTTTTTGCCAAAATTAACGATTTTTTTGAAACGATACAAATAAAAATGGTAAGCATGAGAAAACTGTTTGTTTCGGGGGAAAACCAACCTTTATAATACAGTTTTAATCTTGATTAAAAGAGAATTGCCACTGAATTTTTTTTGTTAATTAATAAAAAAAAGTACAATTTTCTTTTAAAAAAAATTATAAAATACCTATTACTGACCTGTGACGTGATCTGAGCTTGTTCTTCTTTCGTGGCAGATTTGATACCTTGCTGCGTAATGAAGGTCTTAAGAACACCTGTATCTGTGTTTTGGGGATAGCCAAAATCAAGGATTTCTGAAACCAAATGTCAAATAATGTGTTTTAGACGGTAGTCGACCAAAAATAACTACGGATGCCACAGAAATAAATGCATCCATTAAATTGATACCTTTCCAATTAGTAGACTCCAAAAACAGTTCTTTTTAAATATTTCAAGATAGAAAGCTCCTACAAAGTTTTGAAAACCTCATACTAATGTAATGGGCCGTCAAAAAGATAGCATTTTTTCAATTTTTTAACTATCGTTATATACTGAGTGATAAAGAAAGGTAAACACCCAGTATTTATAATCCTATTTTAATAATCAAAACGAATTTTATACTTCACACAAAGGTATGTGTGCCTAACTTGCGAGTGTCAGAAGGAGAGGGAAGAGTTGATTTTGGTTGTTTTCCTACTTACACAAGGTTGCATCTCTAGACGTACGTTTCTGTGTGTTTCACGTTGTCAGTAGAGAACAGCAAACCCAGGTAAGCCAATTTTAACCAAAACCAACTCCTACATATGAAATACTCGCGGCGGTGCAATGCGAGTAAACTCCAAGGTGTAGCGCCATCTAGCGGACTGGCTCAAGCACTCGAAAGTTTAAGCACACTGGCATCGTCTTGTCTGAGACGCCGAAGCGCCATCTATGACAAGTTTCGTCCATTAATGTGGTATTAAAACCACGTAATCACGTAGCAGCTAAAAGGCCGTACTGCCCGAAGCATATGCAAAGAAGAAAGATGTAAAACGTGCTGTGTGTGGATCGATAAAAATCAAAACGAATTTTATACTTCACACAAAGGTATGTGTGCCTAACTTGCGAGTGTCAGAAGGAGAGGGAAGAGTTGATTTTGGTTATTTTCCTACTTACACAAGGTTGCATCTCTAGACGTACGTTTCTGTGTGTTTCACGTCGTCAGTAGAGAACAGCAAACCCAGGTAAGCCAATTTTAACCAAAACCAACGCCTACATATGAAATACTCGCGGCGGTGCATGCGAGCAAACTCCAAGGTGTAGCGCCATCTAGCGGACTGGAAGAGCGTCATTACCGTTATCAGCATAACATTTTCAAACTTGCACCCTGGAAGAGCGTCATTACCGTTATCAGTATAACATTTTTAAACGTATGTCCTGGAAGAGCGTCATTACCGTTATTAGTATGCCATTTTAAATGCGTACCCTGGAAGAGCGTCATTACCGTTATCAGCTTGTAATTCCTACATATCTACCGCTAGAGGCGCTTTAAGCGAGCGCGAGCGAATTGTTCTTATTCCTTCAACATCTCTCAATACAGATCGCAACGCCTGAGTAAAGCCACATCTGTTCTGTGCAGTTTTTAGCATTAATATGTGCATAGGTTAGCTTGTCCAATCATAAGTGGTAATTACCGTTATCAGTAAAGTGAGGTAAACAAAATATATTTATTTTCCATTTTATACTACAAAATTTATTACCCAGAAAGAAAAAAGCAAAAACTCTTTTTACAAAACGAGCGGAGCGATAAAACATATGTATAATCATTTTCGTTATCATCATCATTATCAATTTTAATTTAAAGTAATAGGCTCACAGAAAACGTATACTGGATGCCATTATGAGTATTTAAAGTAAATTTTTGAAAAAATCCTTGGACACATTTTCTTAAAATATTTATATCTATAGACTCCTAGTTGGGGTAGCTTTGACCTCTTGACTTTAAAGAGGGAAAGTGGGTCAAGTGATACCTGGTTTAAAAGAGTTTTTTCTATTCCTTTACAGCATTGATATTATTTCAAAAATTAATAGATTAGTTTTTGAGATATTCGCAATTTAAGTCAAAAAGTAAGACTGTGACAGCTTACTATTTTCTTACAAGTAAACTATTACAAATAGATTTAGCAATTTTTTTTTAAATGTTTTTTTTTTATTTAAAAAATGTATTTATGTAGGTAAACTTTTTCAAGAGATGTGTATTTATGTCTCAAATTTACTGGGTACTTTCTTTCAATTTAAGGTTTCGATATCGCGCTGCGAGCCCCGAACAATGCCGTCCATATTAGCGAATCGATCGCGTTCGTTGATCGATGCTCGTGGTTCGTTAATGAGTACCCGGCTTTAGATATCACTAGAGTCCCTGTATGTTGACATATTTATTCAAATATGTCAACATACAGGGACTCTAGATATCATTATCAATCCCATACAGTTATGCTCGAATTGATGGATTCCAATAAGGACTAAACACTGGTGTCTACTCTTAGAGTAATAATAATATAAAGAGAAGAAGTCAACCGCGGCCCCGTGTAAATTTTCCCTATTCGTGGCGGTCATTCCTAAAAACTTAGAATTTGCAGAATCCCCGGCGATGGCAACATAGCTGCGTCACTGGAATCATCTCGAAAAAACCACACTGGGCTGAATTTTCACAATATTTTCAGAAACATAGCACTTCTTGTTTATTTTTACGTCCAACTAAGTTCTTTTTTACAAAAATAAAACTCAGCACACAGAAAAAAACACCAAAAATTCAATATGCCGAGTCCGCCGCCCAAGACAACACTGCATTTAATACAAGTCAGTGTCGACCTTAGAGCTTAGGAATATCTGGGCTAACCGTTCACGACTTGAGGACCCACCTAATTAAACTTGTTGCCATTATATAAGTGAAAAAATAATCTTTTGTTTGAAACTCGTAGACAATGATTGAGTAGAAATAAAACTTTGGACTTCCATTCCTTCCTTCCAGTGCCTCGCCAAGTTCGCGCTGCCGTACCATCTTTTCTTGAAACATTTCAGCCCATATTTGACCTATCTAAAACTCTACTTCGGAAAGAGCTACGAATCTCATACTTTGCACAGTCGTAAACCTTCATAGAGTTAACAACCCTCCAAGTTTCATGGACTTTTATAAAGTAGTTACGAAATTTCAAAAAACGTCGAAATTGCCACTCACTCACTCCTCTACAATAGGAAAAAGGATTCCTTTTTACCTGGGGATATAGTCCAAGTAGTTCAAAACGAAACCCGGCCCTGCTAACACGAAATCCGTAATATGATGTCATACACCTGTTGCCACGTCCTGAAAATACTCTGCCAATATATGGGCCCCTAAGCTCACACTAGGTACTATAGTTATAGTGTACGTGTGAGCTAATATAACTAAAAACTGAAATATATTTTATTTAACTCCAGACTAAATTACCTTTTGTTTGATACCACACAAGCCATGTATTGACTTAAACTCAAATTTTTGAAATCTACCCCCACCCTTAAAAAAAACAAAAAACTAAAATGTATTTTGTTAAACTCCGGACTCAATTACCTTTCGTTTGATATCACACACGCCATATTTTCACATAAACTCTAATTTTTGAAATCTACCCCCACCCTTTTATTTGGTTTCTGTTCGGTGGATTTTGTTCATTTTTAAATGGGACCATCTCGACCCAAGACCCAGCCTAGGTACCAAATTTCATTAAAATCGGCCAAGCGGTTTTTGAGTTATGCGCGTTGGTCGTTACAGACATACAGACAGACATACAGACAGACAGACAGACAGACAGACAGACGGCGCAACAAAAAAGTTTCAAAATCATCTGAAACGCAAAGATATATAAAAATTTTTGAAATCGGAGCAACTTTTTTTTTCTCGAAAAAATTAGGATCACCATAGCTCACACTACTATAGTATAGTATATGTGTGAGCTAAAATTGTGGGAAAAGGGGCTGTTCATAAATTATGTTATCAGATTGTAATAAGAAATACACAGCATAAAACGACGCGATGCGGGCTAATAAGCGCATGACAAATTATCGCACGGTTTGAATAGCCTAACCGACTCAAAGCACTATATATTTTGGTAAGGTAACAAGAGGCAGAGGAGGCGGCAACAGCGGAAAAGCTACATTGTTTACCAACAAATGAATGAATGACCGCCGAAACCGGGGCTACTACTTCTCTTTATATGTTATTACTCTGAGTGTCTACTAGAGTCCCTGTATGTTGACATATTTGGAATATATCCAAATATGTCAACATACAGGGACTCTAGTGTCTACGAGCTACCCTGTCCCCCTTTTGAGGAACTGCCCACAAACATGTTGAACTAGATGCAGTAATTACTTACCATCAAGTAATTCATAAATGAGGACAAAGTTATTTTTGATATTTTCTTCTGAAATTTTGCCAAAGTATGACTGCATAACTTCAATGATTTTGAGAAGGAATTCGAAAACCATGGCAGCGTTGACATTCTGCTTGGTTACTGCAGCTATCCAGATGTTGGCCCTCTAAATAAAAAAACACGCAAATTATTGTAAAAAGTCAACAGAACGACAAAAAATATCACAACTTATTGATGCGAGGCTCCGTTAAGAAGTTGAACTATTTTTACAAGCTCTTATTTAGCTTCAGATGTTCTGTCTAACTATCTATCAAATCTTGTGAAGCGTTTTTGACACACTTCCCATTATCCGGTTTGGATGAAATTTGGTACACACATAGTGGTCCAATGACAATACAACAATAAGAAAAAAATATGACCTTCTATTAAAACAGTTAAGAAAAAATGATTCAGACGATTTTAAAAATTATTTAAGAATGGATATTAACATATATGACCTTTTATTAAATTTGGTAAGAGAGGATCTTACGAAACAAGATACCTAAATGAGAAAAGCCATTGGATCAGAACAGCAATTAAATGCTGCCCTTCATTTCCTTGCCACGGGAAGATCACATAAAGATCTGAAATTTTCAGTGGGAATTTCTGCAAATGCACTTGGTTATATCATTCTGGAAACGTGCCATAATATTCAATAAATTAAAGAGAGACTATGTGAACGGTCTGTTATCCCTGGCACAGTGTAAACCGACAGACAAGTCTGCGCCGGTTAAAATATCGAGCGCGAAACCCACAAGTTTCGCCCACCGGTCTGAACTCACAGATAAATCTGTACCGGCTATAACTGGCGCGTGGAATATCCACTAATTGAAAGACAAATCCGCCAGTTTGAACCGCGCCGTTTCAAACCGGCGGATCAACCTCTGTGTGTATGGCCAGCTAATAGGTTTGAATTTTTTAAAAACGCCAAGCGATCACCAAAAACAGATGCCAATTGGTAGGTGTTTTTAAACACGGTTACCGTTTTAAAAAAATGCTCAGCGCAATCATACGTCAATACCATTTTTGCACTGTTGGTCAGGTGCTTAGCGAATTTGACGTCATAAAACGGTGAGCGTCTTAAAAACGCTATGGGTTTTTCATTACGAGAATACCTCTCCTGGCCCAATTCTAGGTTGAACTTACTTTGATGTGAAAGAAAGAAGTACGCGCAATGTTTGTGACAGGCGATCTGACTTGCTGTCTGGCATGGATGACGTTAACCCTGAAGGCGTCGACTGCGTTGCGTCCGATGTCATCCCTGTAGACGCGGGATATGAGAACTTCCCCTTTATGGTTGTAGACAAACAACCCGCCAATCATTTTAGAAAACTTTTTTCTATGGATCTATCGCCTGAAAAAAAAAACATCTTTATCCAAGTTATTTAAAAAAAGTGTAGTTACTCAACTCAACTCAACTTTATTGCCATAAATCATATAAAAATACTCTGCCAATCTATGGGCACCTAAGCTCACACTAGGTACTATAGTTATAGTGTGAGCTAATATAATCAAAAACTGAAATATATTTTATTCAACTCCAGACTCAATTACCTTTCGTTTGATACCACACAAGCCATGTTTTGACTTAAACTCAAATTTTTTCAATCTACCCCCCACCCTTGTATGTATGTTGTTTAACTCCAGACTCAATTACCTTTCGTTTGATATCACACACGCCATATTTTCACTTAAACTCTAATTTTTGACATCTACCCCCACCCTTTTCTTAAAAATAAACTAAAATTCATTTTTTTTAACTCCAGACTTAATTACCTTTCGTTTGATATCACACACGCCATATTTTCACATAAACTCTAATTTTTGGAATCTACCCCCACCCTTTTATTTGGCTTGCGTTCGGTGGATTTTGTTCATTTTTAAATGGGACCATCACGGCCCAAGACCCAACTTAGGTACCAAATTTCATTAAAATCGGACAAGCGGTTTTTGAGTTATGCGGGTTGGTCGTTACAGACAGACATACAGACAGACAGCAAAACAAAAAAGTTTCAAAATCATCTGAAACGCAAAGATATATTAAATTTGAAATCGGAGCAACTTTTTTTTTCTTGAAAAAATTACGATCACCATAGCTCACACTACTTATAGTAGTAGTGTGAGCTAATACAAATAGCAATGTCAAACTTAGAATAGGTATTTAAGTAAAAAACTTAATAAATATAGTTGACATATTAATAAATAGCAAACATACAGGCACACATACATAAATACATACATCAGCACACTTTTAAGATTTTATAAGTTTGTTTGGTTTAATTCTCTTGAAAATTAAAATTATAGTAGCACTTTTTTAGAAGAAAAGCTGTAACTGCTGTTTTAAACTTTTCTAAATTTTCAATTTGCTTGATTGCATTTGGAAGTATTTCAAAAGCTTTTATTGCACTATAGTAAGGTGATTTTTCAAAAAATGATGATCTATGTACTGGTAGAACAAGTTCTTGTCTATTTCTGGTAATTATTTGTAGTTCTTCGGAGTAAAGATCTTGATATGTCCAAAAGTTTTCTCTGTTTTTTTTGACAAAGATGACTAATTGTCTAAAATATAGTGAGGGAACTGTGAGTAGGTTCAACTCTTGAAAATACTGTTTACAGGAAGTAGATCTACTTAGCTTTAACATTGAGCAAATGATGCGCTTTTGAACAATAAAGATTTTTTTTGCATCTGAGGCAGAACCCCAAAA
This sequence comes from Aspidapion aeneum, assembly GCA_963576565.1. Taxonomy (NCBI): domain Eukaryota; kingdom Metazoa; phylum Arthropoda; class Insecta; order Coleoptera; family Brentidae; genus Aspidapion; species Aspidapion aeneum. The sequence continues at coordinate 3,254,239 of OY755042.1, read as the reverse complement.
CAAAATGCTGTAAGTAATTACTGACTGAATTGATGCAAAATAAAATGTTTTTAAACTGTTTAATGACATTATGTCTCTAAGTCTCCTAATAATTGCACAAAAACTGAATGTGGGTACCCCATGTAAGTCTTGAGTCCAGCCAGACCCCAACAAACTTTTGAGTGTCGCAGAGTTGTATGGTTTTGCCATTTAATGGAACATATAAAGAGGAGGAGTCAGTTCCAGTCATCCTGAAGGTCATCAGAGCAGTTTTCTCTATGCTCAAAGTAAGATGGTTCATTGTATACAAATTGTACATTCTTTTAGCTTCTCCTGAGCATTTCTTTGATAAGCTGTCATATGTCCTGTCTGCTTCAACAGTAGTCGTATTATCAGCGAACTGTGCAATAAGACTGGCCAATAGTGCCTCTGCCAGTTCATTTACATACAAAATAAAGAAAAGTGGTCCTAAAATTGAGCCCTGGGGAACCCCCATGCTTAATTCCACCAAATTTGACATGTGTTCGCTGACCGCGACTGTTTGTTTTCTAGATGTTAAGTATGATTTTATAAGATCAGAACAAACACCCCTTATCCCATATGACTCTATGATGTCCAACAGCCTCTCATGATTTATGGTATCAAAGGCCTTGGATAGGTAAAAAAAGAGCCCAGAACTGAACCGAACCGAACCTCCCCCCAATCAAGTTTTTCTGTTATAAAGGTGATCACCTGGTATATGGCAAGCTCTGTTGACTTGGATGGTAAAAAGCCATACTGATGTTTAGAAAAAAGGTGATGTTGAGAGAAAAAAACAGTTAACAGACTCAATTCTTTTATCCACCGTTACAAACACCTGTGTCCTCATCAACACGGATTTCACTATAATTTCTCCACTACTACTGCGGCATTTGATTTAGTACAGTTTGTAATTTCTTGAGTCAAACAAACTCACATTAGCCATCTTTCTAGATCTCACTCGAGCCTTCAATTGCATCTCTGTACCTTTTCTTGAGAAGGAATGAATGGGAAACATAAATGATTTATTAATAAAAAAAAGTTTAAATAAAGAAAACAGCCAACTGCTAAATTTACTTGTAAGTACTATTCGCAGTTGAGTGTAATGTATGACATGCTTCAACTTTTAGTTTTGATGTCCAAAAGGCACTTACGAAATTATACTGTTTTGTATTTTTATGAATCAGGTTATTAGGTAATTTTGTACCCAACTGTGACTAGTAGTTCCAAGTAAATTTAGCAGTTGGGTGTTTTATTTATTAATTTTTTTTTTATTTCCAACTTTTTTTTTAGCCTTACTCTCACCCAAAAAGTACATGTAGACTTTCAACCGATGCGAACAGTGTTACCTTCCAGTGAGTGATGGTGGGGGAGGAAAGAGGGAACTAGTAAAATGGTGTTGAAAAGTCTTAAAGCATGTGCTATTTTAATAATTATTAATAATGGAGTTGATAGTCCCAAGTTATTAGAGATAGACCTATTTAGAGTTCCATAAAGAATTACAAGAAACTCTCCAACACTGCATTTTCCTTTTCACAGAACATCAAATGGTATTAATTCTCCTATGACAAGAATAAAGAACTTTATTAACAAGTTAGAGATTGATTTAGTAGGTAGGTACTTTATAACTAAGTTTACAACATAGTTATTAGTGAATCATAATTTTATGTAGGCTAAAAATTGTTATGTATTAATAAAAATTGAAAATGGCATGAACATTGAAATAACTCATCCCTAAATATATAAAAAATAAATTTAAAAATACATTTACAGGGGACACCAAGTGAGTAACAGCTCAGCTAAACAAAACTGAGACTTTGCCAGTAATACCAAGAAATTTACACCTACATGTATTGCTATGCTAATTTATATGGGTAATACATGGCAATGCCATAAGCTGTTTTCCCTTGAGGGGCCAATGACTGCAGTGCAAGAAGGCCGATTAGTAGTATCTCTTTACCTACTTTGATGTTCCTCCATTAAGTAGGTATCTCATATTTTTTTAAATAACTATCTCAAATAAATACCTACCAACAAGTTCTTCTTTTTTTTGCAAAAAAGCAGTAGGCCGATTAGTAGTATCTCTTTACCTACTTTGATATGTTCCTCCGTTAAGTAGGTATCTCATATTTTTTTAAATAACTATCTCAAATAAATACCTACCAACAAGTTCTACTTTTTTTTGCAAAAAAGCAGTACTTTAAAAAAAAAATGGTTTATAGCCAATGAGTGTTTTTGACAATACCCCGCCAAGGATTTTTGGGGCGGACTTTAGTTAAAAAGCAAATATAATTATTGTTCTAGATAAAACTTACATTCTCTTTAAAACAGTAAAACACTTTTTATTTAGAACTTTTGGCAAAAATTTAAAGAAAAGTTGAGTCGACGTAGCCCAACATCTTCCACCCACTTTCACCACAGAACAGTCACAGAACCAGCCGTCATCCGTCAGTTACCGATTGATTTTTTTCTCTCGGAATCTCAGCGATTTGATACACGACGGCTGCGTTGCAATTCCGAGTTTTGGGACTTAAGCACGTACGTCTTAAAAATATCTGTAAGGGAAACCACGGTCCGTAAATAAGCCGGTTGTCTCGTAACTCCCTGCCAATAAGAACTTGGCAGCCTATGACGCGGCAAGTTGCTTGCTCCAAGATCAATAAAGAGAGACCTATAGGTTATGTTATGAGAGAAATAAAGATAGAAGCCGTAAAAATATCAAAATTTATTAAAAAATTTAATATTTTAAAAATTTATGTATAACACTAAAACAAACTAGCCACAGATTATTGACTTTTTTGGTGGATAGGAACTAATTAAAATAATCCAGCAAACATGGATTACAAAAAAAATACTTTTTAAATACTGGCTTTTACTGCAGCCCATACCGGCAAAGTACTAAGTAGGATGAACTTGATTTGTATTGATTTGGAACAATACAAAAAACACTATACTTTTAAAGCAATGCATTTTTTTAACACACAAAAGCATGTAATTTTAAACAATGTATTTTCTTCGTATTTTTAGTACAAAAAAAAACTGAACTTTTTAAACTTAAAAAAAAACCTGTACTTTTAAAGCAATGTATTTTATTAACTTTTTTAGTACAAAAAAATTACTTTTTTTGTAAATATTGTGAGGACATTACGTGTCACTCACGTCTCATATTTGCGGGAAGAAATATTTGATCATTGTAGAGAATATTTTATCATTGTGTAGAATATTTCCACAGATTATGGAACATTTCACACCAATTTAAAAATAAATAAAATCATCCACATTCCTAAGCTTGACATTCCTCAGTGTACCTGTAAAATATTGACTAGTGTTTGCCATCTCGCGGCCAGGCCAGCAAACACGTTCTTCTGTAAATACTTTATTTTCACAGTAAAATATATTTTTTTTTGTACTCAAATGAAGTGCTTTAAAAGCAACTATTTAAAAATACTTTGAAATGTTTTTTCAATGTTATATTCATTTTGCAGCAAAACTATTAAACTTTTAATAATAAATTTAATGTACTTTAAGAGTACCTTCTTTAAAATGTTATTAAAATTATGTAAGGGCCCATTCCAAGGGGCCCGAGGCCTAGACTTCATGTAAGGCCGCTGGGACGCCCGGACGTCCCTAAAACGTTTTCAATACATCCCTGAAACGTTTTTAAAACGTACCTGACACGTTTTTAAAACGTCCCTGAAACGTTTTTAAAACGTCCCCTTAAACTTTTTTAAACGTTCCCTGAAACATTTTTTGGGCGTCCCCTAAAACGATTTTTAAACGTCCCCTGAACATTTTTCAAACGTCCACTGAACGTTTTTTAAACGTCCCCTGAACCTTTTTAAACATCCCCTGAACATTTTTTAAACGTCCCCTGAACATTTTTTAACCGAACCGAACCGAACCTGAAGGTTTTTTAAACGTCCCATGAACGTTTTTTGGACGTCCTTGAAACTTTTTTGTACATCCTCGAAACGCTTTTGAACGTTTCCGAACGTCACTGAAACATTTATCAAACGTCTCCAAATTTTGCAGAAGGTTTTAAAAATTAAATTTTACAAACGTCCGAAGAAAGTTTTTAAAACGTTTTAAAAATGTCCTGTGGGGACGTTTTAAAAACGTAAAAAAAGACCCACAAAAACGTTCCAGGGACCTTACAGGGACCTCTATCAGACCCAGAGGGACCTAGGCGTACGTTTTTAAAACGTCCCCTAGGTCCAAAATAGACGTTTTAAAAACGTTTTTAAAACGTACCTCTGGGTACTAGGGCGTGTTACAAACAGACATACACATACACACACAGACGCCACGACGATATTGCTAAGATAAGTCAAAATACACCAAAATAACATATTTTTGGCATTATCTAAAAAAAAATTCCTCGAAAATAATACCTTCTCTAGCTACTGCTGCGCGGGCTACTAAGGTGAAAAATAAAAATACCTAATTTAAGATTTTGTATTTAGATATTAGGGACTTATTGCAATAAAGCCAGGCAATAATAGTGCCGGGCACTAAGAACAGGTGTCTTCTTTCAAAATTAGGCCTTTGGGTATTATAAGAGCCGGAGTTAATAGTGCCGCTACTATTAATTGAAAAATAAACGACTGGATTTGTAAATTCAAATTATGTCGATTTTGAAAGATCAACTGTCAGATTTCAACGGAAAACTGACAACAATGCCCGCCACTATTATTGCCTGGCTTTATTGCAATAAGTCCCTATTAAAATTTGTTATTATCGTTAAATAAAAAGTCTAAAGTTAAAACTGTATTACGTAGGTACATTTTTGGAAAACAGGGTTCTTTGAAATTTCAAACCCTCCGCTCGGACCCCTTAGCGCCCATCTAGCGTGCTTAATTAATTGTTAACCCGGAAATGTTTGGAAAATGTAAAGGCGCGTATTCATTTGAACTTGCTCGCTGTGAGAATATACGGATGCCCGTTCGTAAATATTTTGAGATTACGCCAAAAATTTGTTATTTGTGTTTATTGTGCCCTTTCTTAGCAATATCGTCGTGACCAGTTGGAAAAGGAGATAAAAAAACTTACCTCAACAATTTTATTTTAGCATTTTACAAACAAGCAGTTACTTGGTGTAGTTTTTAGTTTATTTGTTTATAGATAAAGTGTATTCGTCCTTATTTTACATGCGCAAAGTGCTCAGAATAGCACCAGTTTCAGACTCATCATGCTTAAAAATCCCACAGAATTTTAAACAGTCTAAGTATATGTCTATTTTTTGCCACATTTTCATTATGTTCGGTAAGGTTTTGCCTATAGGCACTATTAAATTGGCACCTAATATCAGTCTTGCCTAGCGTAGAAAATTCTATGTGGTTATTTAAATAAGTAGCACTTACTTTGTGTCTAACTAAATTTTCACTAAACACATTCCCTTTGCCACCCACGCAGGATCACTTCGTGAATTGTTCATAACAAGACAAGTAAAGCGAAAAAAAGCATTTCGTTTTTCACAACCGCACAACCAGTTTTCAACATCGCATAATTTTTTATTACTTGCACTAAAATTTTGGTTGGAAAAATTCTACGACATACGCTGACACCAAAACACAACCGATGCATAGATTTACTGTCAGCAGTTTGAAGAAACTGAACCACCTTAAAAATGAAGCAGCAGTACTTACTTCGATACCTACCTACCTACCACATCATCAGCATCATTTTAGCCAGTTGACATATGTCCAGAATAAGTTAACCTGAGGTCTCTACGGTCACTCATCCGAAGAGATTAATTATAAAATTAAACAGATTTAAATTTTTTACCATTTTACACAAATCTACAATTTAGTTAATTTTATTATTTATTTAAACATACAGGTGATCTTGAGAAATTAGGTTTTAACAGTTTACCTAGTTTAGTACCTATTTTATTAGTTTATAAAACAGCACGAAATATTCAGGCGTGGATCAACGGGAGGGAACAAAGGGAAAATTTTCCCCCCAAATCTCAAACTATACAGTGTGTCCCAACGAAAACGAAACAGAGGCGTTTTTGGGTATTTAGAATATTTTTTCGAAAAATTCCTCGGACACGTCGATTTAGTTTTTGAGGGGGACACTTTTTGGCTATCTTGAAATTTTTGTAGCACGAACCCCCTTCGAGGGGTATACTTTACCCCTATATTTTGAATAGGGAAAGTGGGTCTAGTGATACCTTATTTTAAAACTCTCTTGAATATCTTTACAACCGTGTAAAAATTTCGAAAATCCATCGATTAGTTTTTGAGATATTTGCCTTCAAACTTTCAAATTTAACATGGACTGATTATTTAAAAAATTTAAAAATTTAATTAGAAATTTATTATTTTTCGGATTCTCTGTTTCTAGATGAGAACAGTTATAAAGTCTAGGAAAGTTTAGTTTGTAACCAATGTATTTCAAGAATTTTGGCTGGACACGTTCTATCTGTTCAATATGGTAGTATAGTAAGGATTCCAGACACTGGATGCATGCATGCATCACCAAGGCACAATAGAGAATTTTGACTGAATTTATATTTATCAATGAATGTGTATTACGCTTAATAAAACCATTCTGAAATTTATCTGATTGTTACCATCGATGCAATCAGTCGATGAAGCATATGATTATGACAGCCATCAGCGATGAGGCCAACAAAAATTAAAATTATCGGATGCGTTTATAATTTTATGACCTTAACCACATCTCGGGTCATTCGAAAGTGGGATCACTAAAACTATAATGAAGTCACATATCAGGTATGGTATAGCTTTCTGGGGCTACTTCACCAAAAAATCACTTCAGGCGGTGTTTGTTCTTCAGAAGAGGGCTGTTCGTTACTTGTGCAGAAAAAGGTGCACACTATCATGTAGACCATTGTTTGTACAGGAGGGAATAATGACTGTTCCATCTATCTTTATTTTTGAATCGGTAAGCCTTGTTTATAAAAAATTCTCCGGTTCTGTTGAGACGAGTAACTACAATCTACGACAAAATAATTTACCCTTACCAATCCCTAAATCTATACTTACGAAAAATTCAATAATATATGAAAGTATTAAAATGTTCATCAATCATTTACCGCAACAAATTAAAGATTGATCTAATTTTAAAGCATTTCGTTTGTGTGTCCAGGGCTATCAAAATGGACGGGCCACGATCCTCCACTTTGTTGACGTCACATCCGGGGCTGATTTTTTTTTTGATGGTCGCGTTACGACACAGCTGATTGTCTTTAAAATATTGAAGTTGGAATGACGGTTCATGAATATTTGATTTTTTTTTAAATAAAGCCGTTTTTGAGATTGTTTTTACTTTATCCTGGCAGAACAATTTTTTTTAAATGTATAGTAATCCCTAATTTTTCATAGCCGCTTCATTAGCTTACACAAAAATTAGGTTTAAAACAGAAGCGAATGTGACAATCACAGATGACAAAGTTAAATACATGTCAAATATAACAGTTGGCATGTGGTACATTGCGGGTAATTTGAATTCAAAATAAGGAATGCTAAATCTTGAAGATTTTAACCTTTTAATCATGTTGCTTCCTTACAAACCTTTGGTGGAATATCGGGATGGTGTCTGAGAATATTTCACTGAAATTTTGCGGAAATCTGTAGTGCCATTTTGAAAATATCATAAAAAACGTCGGACCTCCCATAAGACCCAATGTAAAATTCAGCCCCGGGAGAACAGCTGATTTTTTCAGGGTCGTTGCCTCTATTTTTGTGGTGGCCTTGGTGTGTCAAACAGCATCTAATTACCAAAGCCTTTTATAGTGTAAATGAATGTTATGAAGAAAATGTTTTAAACAGGAATTAAGTTTTTAATGGTGTCTAATGTGTATAAAAATTTAATTAATTAAAAACGATATATGTATTTTTTTAACTTTTTTTTTTAATTTATTTTTAACGGATTTTATATTTAATGTATTTATTTGGTGAGGTGAATCAAGAGAAGAATTATGAAAAGAAAACTCAATTTTACTATAAAATTTTATTATATCTTCTTTTCTCTTTTATTAGTTCATAATCACACTGTAGTTTTTGTGTTGTGAGAATGTTTTAAGTAGGAATTAAGTTTTTAATGTTGTAAAATGTGTATAAAGTTTAATTCATTGAAAACTATATATATTTTTTAAACTTATTTTAAACGGATTTTATATATACTTCATGTATTTATTTAGTAAGGTGAATCAAAAAGAAAAAATTATGAAAAGAAAACTCAATTTTACCTTATATGAGATATAAATTTCTCTTAAACAAAAATATTTTTACTAATGAACTAGAACATTTTATTATATCTTTTTCTCTTTTATTAGGTAGTTCATAATCACACTGTAGTTTTTATGTTGTAAGAATATAGGTTAAATATTTGCTTTGTCAATGGAAAAGATCTTTTTTTTGGATTATTTGATTTGATTTGAATGTTCCACCGTTTTCTCGACATAATCCAGGATTTTTGCATGAGGTTTTTGTGCACATTAAAGAATTAAAGAAGTTTCTCGTCAGAACTGGATGAATCATCATAATCATCCTTCAATAAATTTAATGCCAATTTCGCCGCAAAGCTGTTTATAGGTTACATTTTTCAAAAAGATCTATAAAATTTTAAAACTTGAAGTTGAGGTTTTGATATAAATCCATCAATCAACAGGCATCGACTCCACTGGCCGATGGCTATTGTTGCCAATGATCGATTACATCGGAAATGTAGAACTTGTTTCATGGCATGTGGATCGCATCAGAACTTTTCAAGAACCCGTTTGATTGCATCGATCAACGGCTCATTATTGTAATACAGCCAGGCTATAATTGTGCCAGGCACTATTTTGACACATTCACATTGAAAACTAACAGTTGATCCTTCAAAATTGACATACCAAAGTCGAATTTAAAACTTTCGTCGTTTATTTTCAATTAATAAAAAAAGGCACTATTTATTCCGGTTCATATAGTAAACAAAGGCCGTGTGTTGAAAGATCACAGCTGATATTACAATGTGAAGGTGTCAAAATTGTGCCTGGCACTATTATAGCCTGCCTTTATTTCAATAATTCTCTAATATCCTGACATGTTTATTTGTATAGATATTTCTATTTCTATGATTAGATCACGATACCCAGAGTCTATTTTAGGGACCGTTAGATTAAATGACGTCGCATGCCGCGGGTCCATGCGATGCAACACCCAACGCATACGTATGCTCGTTTTGGTCTTGCAGCAAGGCATGCAAATTCAATTCTGCCACAAATGAATACGCACCTTAAAACGAATCGACGCACAGCAACGTTGAAAGCTAATTTCGCCGTTTTATATTTGTGCAGTGCTCGTCCCTAATGAAATGATTTCCAGTTTTCCAGCCGGTTTCCTCTTTTGCTGGGATACCTATACACATTAACATGTTGGTGTAGCCAAGTTTAGAAAAACATTTCCAAACTAGTAAGAACCCGTCATTTTAAAATTTGTATTGGGCAACTTGGCTTTACTTTTATCTCAATCCTTTTTACGGAATACCGTTTTGCGTACTTGGCTTTTTTTAGATGAAATGTTTTTGTTAAAATTTCACTCATTTTTTAAAGGATTTAGATAATAAAGTAGTAATATATGCGGAATATTATTGAAAACTTTTGCAATACCTTATTTAACATTTTGAGGTTTTTTATTTTTTTTATGGTTTTTTCATAGTTCCTTGCCTTCCAAAGTTCAGCTCTCTAGTTTCTGGAAGTGGCCAATGTTACTTTCACCATTGGCGTAGCTAGGGGGGCCAGGGGGGCCTGGCCCCCCCTGAAGTCCCTCAGGCCCCCCCTAAGATATTTTAGGCCTCCCCTACCGACTAGTAGTAAAAGAACATGACGCTGAAAATACATACTTTTCTATTATTATTCGGGAAATATTCAAATAAAATAGATGCATTAAAATTTAAAATCATTCAGATAATGTTTACATTTTAGGAAAAAGCCCTTGTCTTGCGGAATTAGGCTTTTTCTCTTTAAATTATCGGTAACTTTTCTGCACTTATGCAATTTCCCGAAAATATTTTTTAAATTTAAACATAATTATGCATATTGAATATTTCATACATATTGGCGACATCTTGTAAAATATTATAGAAGTGTAAGTTAAATTTCGCATTTAATAAAGACAGCGACCCTTGCCCCTCTGTTTCCGAAATCGGGTTGTAGATGTCGTAAGGTTATAAAAGGCCTTTTTAAACTGTTTTTCTAAAATAAATATAATAATCTTTTTAGTTTTTTTGAGGTTAGCGTAGTGTCTTATGAAAATTTTCTGATTTTGGTGACAATTTCATAACCATTTTCATATTAAGTTTTCCCACGTCGTTAAATGGAATAAATTCGTCGAGCAATACCGGGAAAGTTTTAATATTAATACTTCTACTCTAAGAGCAGAAATGACCGTTTTAAAGAATTGTATTTTTCGGTTAAATCAAACTGTTGGTCATGATTCTATCAAACAACATATAGCAGAAAACACCTATCCAAACCTCTACCAACTTTTTAAAGTTGCGAGTATTCTTCCAATTTCAAGTGCAACTTGCGAGAGGTCTTTCTCTGCCATGAGGAGAGTTTTTAATTGGCTTAGTATATGATTCAAGAGAGACACTCAGGTTTGTCATTGTTATTCATAGAAAAAGATGTTGAGGTCGACTTAGACAGTGTGGTAGACGCTTTCAGTCAGCGACGTAGAAAACTTTATTTGTAGAATTGCTGAATTACATACTTCCTGTGTATACATATAAATAAGTTGGTAAATGTATTATTAAATTTGTTATATTAAAATATTAGAACATTTAATGCGCGTATTTTTTTTCATTCATTGCACACTTTGCACGACTCTTTAAAACCTATGTTTGCTTTTTGTTGAAGATAGACCGGGGCCACGGCCCCCCCTGAAAAGCAAGGCTAGCTACGCCAATGACTTTCACATTTATAAGGGATCAGAATTTTGGAGCTTTTAAATTTTTTTCAAGGGTCTGCCCATAATTTCTATCAGTCTACCAAATTTCAGCTTTGTAGCATGTCTGGCAGTATAGTAGAATTTTGATGAGTGCGTGAGCGGCAATTTTTGAAATTTCGTAACTACTTTACTACTTTATGGAAGTCAATGAAACTTCGAGGGGTTGTTAACTCTGTGAAGATCTACGACAGTGCAAACTGTGAGTTTCGTAAGTCATTTCAAAGTAGAGTTTTAGATAGGTCAAATATATTTTTTTAAAATAGTCAAAATTTTAGATCTGTCAGTCTTTGAAACTGTTGCTATTCAAAGTAGAATCAGGCTTATAAAGGGGGCTGTGGACTGTGCTATTTTCGATGAAATCGACTTTGTCATAAGCTTCGGCGATATCATCATTATGCCGCTGCCCTTTGTTCCAGAGGATTTGTGCCAATATAGAGCTTTTAACTAATAGCTATTCTAGCTAAAATTTTGATATTTTTAACTTTATAATTTAAGGATCTTTTTCTTATACCAGTAAAGAAAACCAGTAGTAATATATATGGTGGCGATTTAGGTTCAATATTTGGTTTATTTAAAAAAATACTCTGCCAATCTATGGGCACCTAAGCTCACACTAGGTACTATAGTTATAGTGTACGTGTGAGCTAATATAACTAAAAACTGAAATATATTTTATTGAACTCCAGACTCAATTACCGTTCGTTTGATACCACACAAGCCATGTTTTGACTTAAACTTTAATTTTTCAAATCTACCCCCACCTTTTTTTTAAACTAAAATGTATTTGGTTTAACTCCAGACTCAATTACCTTTCGTTTGATATCACACACGCCATATTTCTACATAAACACTAATTTTTTTAATTTACCCCCACCCTTTCTTTAAAAGTAAAATGTATTTTATTTAACTCCAGACGCAATTACCTTTCGTTTGATATTACACACGCCATATTTTTACATAAACTAATTTTTGAAATATACCCCCACCCTTTTATTTGGCTTGTGTTTGGTGGATTTTGTTCATTTTTAAATGGGACCATCTCGACCCAAAACCCAGCGTAGGTACCAAATTTCATTAAAATCGGGCAAGCGGTTTTTGAGTTATGCGCGTTGGTCGTTACAGACAGACATACAGACAGCCAGACAGACAGACAGACAGACAGACAGACGGCGAAACAAAAAAGTTTCAAAATCATCTGAAACGCAAAGATATATAAAAAATTTTGAAATCGGAGCAACTTTTTTTTTCTCGAAAAAATTAGGATCACTATAGCTCACACTACTATAGTATAGTAGTAGTGTGAGCTAAAAACAAAAACAGGTCAACTGAGTTTTTTATCGGGTTTTTCAAAGTTGAAGCCCCCACTTGTGATACCTTATTCACAAGCATATAAAAAAATAAAATCAACGGTATAACTTTTACTGAAATACGTCAAAAAGTTGTGTTTTTTATTTTTTGACTTGTGGTTTTTTGAAAGAAAAAAAAAACACGGCAATCATTATTCGAAACTTTTGTTTGCGCATGCCAAAAAATTTGTTTTTTGTTCTTCTTTGCTGCTTTGTTAATAAGCTGCAAGTGAAAATTTGGATAAATTTGATAAATTACTTTGATAAGATCGTTTAAAAAATGTTAAACGACCTAAAGGACATTATCAAAGATCCAAACTCTCTCGCAAACTACGCAGATGATGCAAATGGATGGTTATTCCAGTCTATAAAGGTGAAAATATACATGAAAAATATTTTGAGGTTCTAGATGATGTGAAGGATTGGTGTGTTAAAAACCAGCTTGTCTTAAATACTGAGAAGACCAAGGCAGTAAGTAGTTGTTACTAATATTAACATACGAATACCAGAAGATTTAACTTTTGAAGGTGATAAATTAAATTTTGAAAATTGTTAAAAGATTTTAGGGGTGACATTTGACAAAGATCTTAACTTTCATACTCACATTAAAGAATTATGCAAAAAATTAGGAAGTGCAAGCTATGCACTTAGAGTTCTTGGCAAATTTTTTAAAAATCCAAATGCACTAAGCTCAGTTTATTATGGTATGTTTTTTTTAAACATAAAATATGGCATACTTTTCTGGGGACAAAGCAGCCATATTGGGGACGTTTTTATAATGCAAAAACGAGCCCTGAGAATAATATTAGGACTAAGAGCAACGGAATCATGTAGAAATAAATTTAAGGAAAATATTTACTTGACCGTTCCAGGAATCTACATCTTAGAGTGTATATTGTTTTTAGGGAAAAATCCTAATTTATTCTCAGAATACACAACAAATAAAACCTTTAATACAAGGCATAAGGATAGATTGTACATATACCCAAAGCACAGATTAACAATTACTGAGAAAAGCCCTGTATACGCCGCTATTAAGTTATACAATAAACTACCTAATTCCATAAAAAGCATAGAGTCTTTCAAAACTTTTAAAAGGGCATGTTTCAATTATTTATGTGATTTAGAACCTTATTCAATTAATGACTTTACAAAATATTTTTTTTCTCGTTCCATTGTTTTCGTTTGTTTTTAAATTATTCAGATATCTAAGCCAAATTATAAGTGTATTTTATATTGAAGTGTAAGCGTGAATTTAAGTGTACTATTTGTGTAAATATTCAATAAGGGCACCTTATACATGCCCCATGGGAAAATGAACATTAAAACAATTAAGTTTTACTGTAAACAAATTGTAAGTGCAACTTATATACTTAATTTGTAGTTTTAGATAACTTTGACGAACCAATTTACTTTTGTAAAAATTTGGAAATAAAAATATTGTCTATTGTTTATTGTCTAAGCTCGTATAAAAAACTTAAGTATTGTTCATACTCGTCTTAGTCTTTTGTTTTTGATTAGTCTTTGTCCTTTGATTAGTCTTAGCTGTCTTAAACAAAATCGGCTGTTCATACTCGTCTTTTGTTTTTGATTAGTCTTAGTCATAACCCACTGAAAATAAAAATCAATTTCAATAAAAAGGCCCTGTTCAAACGTCATTTTCTACACAAAACAATCTTATTTAACCTAATCTGTGCACGAAACACAGACACGAAAGAACAAAAGCGAAAAAGAAAAAAAAACAAATAAAATTTTGAGGTTATGTTGAGATTTTCTGTTAAAAACATGATTAATGGCGGTAAATTCAAAATTCCGGCCGCGCGCTTGCGCTCTTCAGACGCCCTGTAAAAAAAAAAACAAATATCAGCTGATGTCTGTCACTCGTCTTAGTCGTTGTCCTAAGGATTGAAAGTTGGCAACTCTTAAGACAAAGACTAATCAAAAACAAAAGCAAAAGCATTGTATGAACACTCCCATAAGAAACAGTGGTTTTAACTTTCTTATGACAAGACATATGACTAAACCAAGACAGAAGACTAGACAAAAGACGAGTATGAACGATCCATTAGTTGACTTGTGTTCACGTGAATGCTTCTCGGATAACCAATTAACGTCTTAAGAAAAAAAGTTCCGATCGGCTGAGGCGTCAAAGTTAAATAAAACATTCTTTAAATAAAATACAGAACAACGTAGGTGGATCCTGAGGGTTTTGTATACGCCGCGCCGTTATTGGCTCAATTTACCTTACTTATATACATACGACAGGTGGTTAAAAGCTAAGCATCTATAAGGTGTGCAAAAATCCCGGAAATAGTTATATATTATTATATATTTTCTTTGCACGATCAGGATGTCGAGCAGGTAGTTTTTGTAGCCACAATCTTAAGATCAAAGTTAGTGCAAACATTTAATAAACCCTTCAATATTGCTGAAATTTTATTATTATTTTTTTTAATTTGTAAAATTTTCGTCTCGCAGAACAAATTATTTTACATATTATATGATTGCCCTGTCAATTTTGGTTTGCTCATAAATGTATTACTACAAAACCGATTTTAATAAAATAAAAAGCATTATATCGAAAATCGATTGCCTCTATCGTAAAAGATCATAATCAAAAATTTTCACTGTCTTAAAATCTACTTCAAAGTGGCTCGTTTATCTTTATACTTTTGACTTTTTAAAATTTGTAGAAGTTCTGTCTCCTTAGCGGACAACGAGGTTACAATTCAATACAAAAACAATAAAAAATCCAAAAACCCCAAAATTCTAATTTATTCCCCTCCCCTATACATGTAAAGTTATATAAAAGAAATGCTAGAGAGCTGAGCTTTGGCAGACTGATTGGAACTATGATAAAACTATAGTAAAAAATTAAAACAACCAAAAATCTAATTTACTTCCCTCCCATATAAATGTAAATTTATATAAAAGTAACATTGCCTACTTCCAGAAACGCTAGAGGGCTGAGCTTTGGAAGGCCGATAGTACCTATGATAAAGCTATAGAAAAAAATTTAAACACCCCAAAATTCTAATTTATTTTCCTCCCCTATAAATGTAAATTTATGTAAAAGTAGCACTGCCCATTTTCAGAAACGCTAGAGAGCTGAGCTTTTTAAGACTGAAAGACACTGATATAACTATAGGAAAATTTTTTAAAACACCAACATTTTAATTAACTTCCCTCTCCTATAAATGTAAATTTATATAAAAGTATCATTGCCTACTTCCAGAAACGCTAGAGGGCTGAGCTTTGGAAGGCTGATAGAAACTATGATAAAACCATGGGAAAAAATTTAAAAACACGAAAATTTTAATTTACTTCCCTCCCCTATACATGTAAAGTTTTGTAAAAGTAACATTGTTAACTTTCAGAAACGCTAGAGAGCTGAGCTTTGGAAGGCTAAAGGAACTATGATAAAATTAAAAAACCTCAAAATTTTAAGTAAGGCATTGCAAAAGTTTTGAACAATATTCCGCATATTTTACTACTTGCTTAATGCTTCTGTAGTTCAATTAGATCGTATCTCTCCTGAGACGTCCACCCAAGTTTCCTTTAAAAATTAAATATTATCCAATTCCTTTAAAAAAGAAGTGAAATCATAACAAAAACATTTCATGTAAAAAAAAGCCAAGTACGCAAAAGTGGCATTCCGTAAAAAGAATTGAGATAAAAGAAAAGCCAAGTTCTCCAATACAAATTACAAAATGAAAGGTTCTTACTAGTTTGGAAATGTTTCAGTTCAATGTGCAGCGGCAGCCCCGGCTGCGGCAAATCTTATTAATGGTCTTTAAAGAAAAATCGATCTGTACTATGACGCCTTTTCGCTTATTGAAATCGATTAAGTAAAAAATAATTTATTAGAAATTGAATGCACACAAAATTGTAAAAGAAATCGTATAATATCTGAAACACTGGTTAAAATAAAAAATAATATTTTGGGAACCACTAAACTTATTTCGATAATCCTAACATAGGAATAAAGGGTCAAGTTTGATTTTGCCCGCCATCTTGGATTTTAAGATAACTGACGAAAAATATGCTTTCTTTAAAGCTTGATCAATTTTCTGTAAATCGCAGTTTGTTCTATTAAAATCGGTAGTGGTAGTAGAACTTGTTTTGGAGACCATTGAGTTGTATAACGCCCATAGAAGTCAATGGTGGAGACCATTTTTGGTCTAGCGACCAGATAGACGGCGCACCCTTTTCGCCAACCCCGATTTGTCCCTATACCATATACCAAACTGATGCAAGTGCCTCTTGCCCGGGTGCGCCCAGAATTTTACACCCCTTCCGAAAAGTGGTCCTACGTCATATTACGTTACCCATACGTTGCTTGCGATAAAAGCGACGTCAGGTGCCGACGTCGTTTCGACCGCCTGACGACCCTCGTTTGCACCTAAATGGGGAATACAAATTCGGGTCGCTACGACGTCAGCATCTGACCTTATAGGTAATAGAGTTTACAAATTAACAACGTAATTGTACGTTGGATTTCCGTCACTTAAATTTAGTCGCAAACAGGTAAGTTGCGTTTGGTTCCTGTCGAGTAACTAAAATTATACCTGATAAGTAAATATTTTACACTTATTATAACAAATCTCATAAAAATGGGTGCATTTTACAAATGACAATTATAGTCATGCATGAAAGGGGGTATTACAATATTAATAATTTATATTTTAAAGCAGGATAGCAGGAATAAAACAAAAATTTTACAACAAAGGCATGTTTATTGATAAATGTGATTAAAATACTTTCAAAAAAAGCAAGCGCTCCTGAAATATGCAAGATTTACTAAAATATATATTTGTTAAATAGATCTAATTTGTATTATTTTTTTTATTTTTGTAAAAAAAATATTTTGCTGCCTCACTAAACTCAAATTTGTTAATAATTTTACAATTATTCTTTCATTTCTACTTAAAATTAGAAAAAGAAAAAATATTTTCTAATGGCCGACAGACGCTAACCTTTTTAGAATGGCGGATTACTGTGTCTGACTTAATGTGAACTAATAATATACCAATTCGGACCGGGTCTCCATTTTTGGTTGTGAAAGATAACCAAAGAGTCGAAGTCCGACGTCCGGCAAACGTATTTCGTCCCAATAAATTCAGACGTTCGCCCCGCATGATTTTGCGTCGGCCTACCAAGGGATTGGAACTCAACGTCCGCTCTCTTTGTACTACAATAGGTAAAGCCCACGGTCCCAAAGCTAACTACCCACCGAAATCATTGTTTTTTTTTATTTTTTAGAAATGTTTGTTTTAATATCAAAAATCTAAGGGAAATAAGACCCAAAACCCGTGTGGGAAGAGGATGGGGTATTATGGTTTCCAAAATCCAAAAAAGATATAAAACTGCGTCATGTCCTGAAACGTAGCCGTCCTGACCAAAATATCTCTTGAATAAACAAATGCACTTGTTGTTAGGTTATGGGCGTCTATAAATGACAGTAGGCTGTACATGTGACGCGTAGGCCATATGAACGGACGTGGAATAGGTCAAGTAAAAGTTACGGAAAATACACCAACCAAACAAAACGCTAGTTTAGGTCTGAGGTTAGGGTCTTCACCGAACGTACCCGACGCCGACGTCTCTTGGTCGTTCGGCTGGTCAGAGTTTTTGTACGTCGAACAAGCGAACGTAAGACCGACGTTGGGAAATTAATGGTATATTGCGTTGCATTATTTGACGTCGCGAGATCGTTAAAAAAACGGACGTATATTTGATAACGTCGGTTTTGATATGAATGCGACGTCGCTTAACGCATAATCAATCTTGCAACTTAAAATTCCACTAAATCCGACGTCGGTTCAGGTCACATTAGGTTGTAAGTCATATAAATGTCTCTTGGGTTAGACTTACATCTATCTAACATCGCTATCATCTTACCAAAACTTGGTTAGAGACGATAGACTTCTTTCCTTTTCAGCGCAACACTCATGGTTGTCGTGAGTTGACCCGAAGGAGATTTAGGATGGCTTATTAATCCTGATTTCTCATCTGGTTGCGTGTCGGCTTCTGGACCACACCTGCATATGTTCTTGATATACAGGATCAAACCTGATATCTACTGCATGTGAAGCCGATGACCATATCACGGGACTACCCTACCGTTTATTATTAAATTAGTAATTCAATTCGAGAGCTATAATGAAAATATTTCGTCCGGTTTTTGTTTGGCCCACCCGGTAGAGTTCACTTATATAGGCAATAAATTGTCATAGGCAGTTTCAGTTCGCTTTAGCTTGCAGCCGCAGCTTTGGCCTGGCTCGCTTTCACAGTCGAAGCTGAGTTATTGATTTGACAACGTTGTCCGTGTGTAGCTGAGTTTCCAGCTGAATAAACACACTCCAAGTTTTGTGTGTGAATACGAGTGACCGAGATTTAGTTCCTTGTTTTTACCTCCTTCTGTAAGTTAATTTTGCCAAGGTTTGGTTCAAATTAAAGGTAAGTCACCTAGTCGTCTTAACTTGAAAATTGACATAGAAACGAGGTCTGCTTAGATGCATATCAGGGCTTTTATATGTAAAATAAACAATATCTAACGTTTATATAGGTAAAGAAAAAGTTTTGACCTTCACGTTAGTTTATTCTCGTTTAAGTTAAGGACCCGTTAAGTTATTTTGTGTTTATAATAAATAAGGAACGGAGGTTGATCGATTTAATACATTCTCAACTAAAAGATTTTTGTAATTATAAAGAAATACATAGGTGTTGATGCTTACATGTCCAAATCAAACAATTATTTTATCGAACGTCGGAAACTACATTTTAATATCTACGTTTATACCTCCTTCTGTGCGTGAATTTTGCCAAAGTTTGGTTCAAATTAAAGGTAAGTCACCTAGTCGTCTGAACTTGAAAATTGGAATAAAAACAAGGTCCGCTTACATGCATATCAAGGCTTTTATATGTAAAATAAACAATATCTAACGTTTATATAGGTAAAGAAAAAGTTTTGACATTCACGTTAGTTTTTTCTCGTTTAAGTTAAGAACCTGTTAAGTTATTTTGTGTTTATAATAAATAAGGAACGGAGGTTGATCAATTTAATACATTCTCAACAAAAAGATTTTTGTAATTATAAAGAAATACATAGGTGTTGATGCTTACATGTCCAAATCAAACAATTATTTTATCGAACGTTGGAAACTACATTTTAATATCTACGTTTATACCTCCTTCTGTGCGTGAATTTTGCCAAAGTTTGGTTCAAATTAAAGGTAAGTCACCTAGTCGTCTGAACTTGAAAATTGCAATAAAAACAAGGTCCGCTTACATGCATATCAGGGCTTTTATATGTAAAATAAACAATATCTAACGTTTATATAGGTAAAGAAAAAGTTTTGACCTTCACGTTAGTTTATTCTCGTTCAAGTTAAGGATCCGTTAAGTTATTTTGTGTTTATAATAAATAAGGAACGGAGGTTGATCGATTTAATACATTCTCAACTAAAAGATTTTTGTAATTATAAAGAAATACATAGGTGTTGATGCTTACATGTCCAAATCAAACAATTATTTTATCGAACGTCGGAAACTACATTTTATATCTACGTTTATACCTCCTTCTGTGCGTGAATTTTGCCAAAGTTTGGTTCAAATTAAAGGTAAGTCACCTAGTCGTCTGAACTTGAAAATTGGAATAAAAGCAAGGTCCGCTTACATGCATATCAGGGCTTTTATATGTAAAATAAACAATATCTAACTTTTATATAGGTAAAGAAAAAGTTTTGACCTTCACGTTAGTTTATTCTCGTTTAAGTTAAGGACCTGTTAAGTTATTTTGTGTTTATAATAAATAAGGAACGGAGGTTGATCGATTTAATACATTCTCAACTAAAAGATTTTTGTAATTATAAAGAAATACATAGGTGTTGATGCTTACATGTCCAAATCAAACAATTATTTTATCGAATGTCGGAAACTACATTTTAATATCTACGTTTATACCTCCTTCTGTGCATGAATTTTGCCAAAGTTTGGTTCAAATTAAAGGTAAGTCACCTAGTCGTCTAAACTTGAAAACTGCAATAAAAACAAGGTCCGCTTACATGCATATCAGGGCTTTTATATGTAAAATAAACAATATCTAACGTTTATATAGGTAAAGAAAAAGTTTTGACCTTCTCGTCATTTTATTCTTGTTTAAGTTAAGGACCCGTTAAGTTATTTTGTGTTTATAATAAATAAGGAACGGAGGTTGATCGATTTAGTACATTCTCAACTAAAAGATTTTTGTAATTTTTACTAAAGAAATACATAGGTGTTGATGCTTACATGTCCAAATCAAACAATTATTTTATCGAACGTCGGAAACTACATTTTAATATCTATGTTTATACCTCCTTCTGTGCGTGAATTTTGCCAAAGTTTGGTTCAAATTAAAGGTAAGTCACCTAGTCGTCTGAACTTGAAAATTGGAATAAAAACAAGGTGCGCTTACATGCATATCAGGGCTTTTATATGTAAAATAAACAATATCTACGTTTATATAGGTAAAGAAAAAGTTTTGACATTCACGTTAGTTTATTCTCGTTTAAGTTAAGGACCTGTTAAGTTATTTTGTGTTTATAATAAATAAGGAACGGAGGTTGATGGATTTAATACATTCTCAACTAAAAGATTTTTGTAATAATAAAGAAATACATAGGTGTTGATGCTTACATGTCCAAATCAAACAATTATTTTATCGAACGTTGGAAACTACATTTTAATATCTACGTTTTTACCTCCTTTTGTGCGTTAATTTTGCCAAAGTTTGGTATGACATAGAAACCAGGTCCGCTTAGATACATATCAGGGCTTTTATATGTAAACTAAACAATATCTAACGTTTATATAGGTAAAGAAAAAGTTTTGACCTTTACATTATTTTATTCTGGTTTAAGTTAAGGACTCGCTAAGTTATTTTGTGTTTATAATAAATAAGGAACGGAGGTTGATAGATTTAATTCATTCTCAACTAAAAGATTTTTGTCATTTTTACTAAAGAAATACATAGGTGCTAGAGGTGTTGAAAAAGTAACTATTTGTTACTCGAGTACTTGTTGTTCGACAAATAACGGAATAACGAATACCGATCCGAAATTTAAATGATTACTTTCGTTACTTTGATTCCTTCGATTATTTTAGTATTCAGTAATCACTCGAAAGTCGGTAAAGCAAAATCAGGGAGTAACTATGATAACTAACGCATGTAAATTGCATTCTATCTACATATTATACAGAATGCATTTTTTTATTTTTGTTGTTTTTGTATTAGTTTTTTGAGTTCTCGTCTAAAATTATTATTTTTTTATCTATTATTTACTTTTAGATTTTAGGTATGTATTTCTTTGTATGTAAGGCATTATATTTTTAAAACAAAGTTGTACACAGAACAGTTCCGAGAATTTTGCACTAATTGTTTGATTCAATTGAATACAATATCAGTAACCAAAGTAAGGATAGTAACGAATATATAAAATGATTAATTAGTAGTCGAGTAACAATTAGTAACGAGTATTCAAAAGTAGCGAAAATCATTCCCTCCAATAGGTGCTGATGCTTACATGTCCAAATCAAACAATTATTTAATCGAACGTTCGAAATTACATTTTATATCTACTTAACTTTGTTTATCAAATCTTAAAACAGGGCCCTTAGGATTTTTAGTAATTTTTATAAGGTCCTGTTAGGTCGATCAACACAATTATTCATGTAAGTAAATCTGGGGGACAACTATAATCGGCCACCAAGTTTCTTATGCCAGGATTTGTAGCTAATTTGCACACTCACACATTTTTTTTATAATTCTGTAATCTTATGCTACTTCAACTAATTAATAGATTTGTTAAAATTCATGTACCAAAGGGACATACAAGGTTTTTTATTGAAGAACATTAGTGATTTTGTGAAAGAAAATCAATTTCAAAATTAAAAATTAAAAAAAATATCGACACATGAGAACTTTATTTTGTTTTAAAAACTTCTCTAGTTGATTACCTTTCTAACGGTATGCTACACATTGATTTAAAAAAAACAATTCTGCTTTAAAATACGGATATTCCGTAAGACGAGCAATAATCGTTCGGACTTGATAAGAAAAACAATTTGATGTTTATGATCGTTTCGAACAAAATTTATAAATAAAGAACACAATACATTATTGTTAAAAGTTTAACTTTTGTTTAAGTAGGTAAACGATCACAAACATCAAATTGTTTTCTTACCAATGTCGAACGAGTCTCGCCTTTCTGACGGAATATCCGTATTTTAAAGCAGAAATGTTTTTTTTATCAATGTGTAGCAGACCGTTTGAAAGGTAATCAACTAAAGAAGTTTTTCAAAGAAAATGAAGTTCTCAGTTGTCGATACTTTTTTTGATTTTTAATTTTGAAATTGATTTTCTTTCACAAAATCACTAATGTTTTGTTTTTTTTTTTTTTTTTTTTTACGGGTATGCGCACTTGCAAGGAGATCAAGGAGATCCCTATCACGCTCGAGAAGCGGCAAGTGCGCGGAAATGTTGGTGCGTGTTGGTTTTGAAACGGTTCAGGTTGTAACCTGCAGGGAAAACTGTCGCAGGGAGTTTATTCCACAGCGATGCTGTTCTCCAGAGATATGAATTCTGATATAATGAGGTTCTTGGTGCCTCTATTTTGACAATAAATTGATGGTTACCGTCTGTTTGACGTGTTCGCCTAGTGGGTGCTACTCCCGGGGGGATCATACGTACCAACTCTTCAGAGCATTTTCCGTGATAATACCTGTAGAAGAGAGATAGATCGCCCACAGTTCTTCGATGTTCGAGACTATCCAAGCTACGGGTAAGTGCGGGGTCATTGATCAGCTTGATAGCTCGTTTTTGCACGGTGTTCAAAAGCATTAAGGTATGTTTGGGTGCCGCACTCCATATATGTGAGCAGTACTCCATAGTTGGTCGAATCTGGGCTTTGTAGAGTGTCAGCAGCTGGCTTGGTGTATACAGATGTCTTGTACGAAATAGCACCCCAAGCTTTTGGGACGCCCTTTTAGCTATATCTGCCACGTGA
Organism: Aspidapion aeneum; assembly: GCA_963576565.1. Taxonomy (NCBI): domain Eukaryota; kingdom Metazoa; phylum Arthropoda; class Insecta; order Coleoptera; family Brentidae; genus Aspidapion; species Aspidapion aeneum. The sequence continues at coordinate 3,230,887 of OY755042.1, read as the reverse complement.
CTGTGCCAAGACATGTTGGTCTCTGCAGTGACTCCTAAGATGTTCAACTGGCTCTGCAATGCGACAGCACTTCCAGATAGCATGATGTTTGGCTCACCGGTGCTGGTCTTTTTCGAAAACAGGGCTGCTTGGGTTTTCTGCGCGTTGAACTGTACAAGGTTTTTGTTGCCCCAGTCCTCTATTATCTCCAAGTCGTTATTTATCTGTGATATTTCAGTTAGTCTAAGGTAATGGAATTCACGTGCGGAGAGACATGTGGGTGGTATGACTGAGGAGACTACATTGCCATCATCTGCAAAGCAATAAAGTGGATTTACTGTTTTATCTATGAGGTCATTTATGTAAATCAGAAAAAGTGTTGGCGAAAGGATTGCTCCCTGTGGCACACCAGCATTTATTTGGTAAGAGTTGGAGTTCCGCCCATCCAGTGCAACATAAATGGATCTATCCTTAAGGTAACTTTCAAACCAAGTGCAAAGTCTCGGCGACAATCCCGTTGCTTTGAGCTTGTTGAGCAGATTTTCATGCCAGACTTTATCGAATGCTTTAGATATATCTAAGGCAATTGTTCTTGTTTCACCTCGCAACTCAATCGCTTTTTGCCATAAGTGAGTGACGTATGTAAGTAAATCGCCAGTTGACCTATATTTTCGAAATCCGTATTGCTTGTCGTTGATAATTTTGTACTTTTCCAAGTACTTGGTTAGGTGATTGTTCACAACTCTTTCCATTACTTTTGATATCACCGGAAGTAGAGCAATTGGTCTATAGTTTAACGGATCTGTCTTTTTTCCTTTCTTTGGAATGGGTTGTACTGCGGCAGACTTCCATGATGATGGATATACTCCTTGCCTATAAGATAAATTGAATAATTTGGCGAAAGTTGGGGTGAGTTCGCTAGCACAATTTTTGAGTACTATCGCGGGAATGCCATCTGGACCCATTGCTTTGTTTGTATCCAACTTTTTAAGGGATTTTCGTATTTCTCTGTGACAAAAGGGTACCTCTGGCATACTGTGGGAAACCCTTTCAATGAACGGTGGAGTTTTTCCATTTGGCACTGTTAGGTTTGAGTTGGAGGAAAAGATTTTGGCCAGCATATTGGCTTTTTCTTCTGATGTTGTGGCTAAGTGAGTATTTTTATCTGTAAGTGGTGGTATGGATGATTTGGTGAAGTTTGATCCAACGGCTTTTGCAAGAGACCAAAAGGACCTAGAACTACTTGGACAATTCAGCAACTTGTTTTTTATTCTTTGATTGTATGTTTCTTTGGCGGCGTCAATAGTAATTTTGCAACTATTTCTGGCTTCTATAAATTCTGTGTGGTTTTGAGCGGTTTGTTGTCGTTTCCAAAGGTTATATGCTCTGTGTTTTTTCTGTACAGCCGTTTGACACTGGCTGTTGAACAAAGGTTTTGCATTAGCTCTGCGTTTTATTGTATGTGGGATATATGCATCCATTCCAGATAAGATTACTTTTGTTATTTCATTACAGCAAATAGTGGGATCAGCTGTTTTAAAGCAAACCTCTTGCCATGGAAAATCCAGGTAAAACTGTTTAAGGTCATTCCATTTTGCCGATTTATAGTGCCACATTTTACGAGGAAGTGATTGTTGGCTTGGCGGTATGAACATTTCGCACTTTGTTCTTATAAGTTTATGATCGGATGAACCAAGTGGGGGATCTACTTGAATTGTGTACAAGTCAGGATTTGTAGTTAGGAACAAGTCTAAAAGCGCTGCAAATTCACCCCTTTCTGAGATACGGGTAGGTTCATTCATTTCATTTCGGATAATGTCGCAAAAAAGTTTTGATACTCGGTGTTACTTGGCGGTCGGTAGAGGCAGCAAATGAACTTAGTAGATGACTTTGAGGTGAATTTCAGCCATATGATATCGAGATTCGCTGGTTCTAGCTTCTCCTCTCGATGACATGAAAGGTCATTTTTAATGTACACACAGATCCCAAAATTATGTCGAAATCGGTGGTGTAGGTCATAGCCGGGATAAAGATAGTTCACAGTAGGTGTTGCAGAACTGATTTTAGTTTCAGTGAGAACAAGGATGTCAGGTCTTTGTTCTTCAAGATGTTGGTGAACTGAATTCATGTTGGTACTTAATCCTCTTATATTGCTAAAATCAATTCTGAGTTGAGTTTTTGGTCTTCTTTTAATATCTTTGCATGAAGGACCCCCAGGATCACCCGACGCCCGGAGATCCGAGTGGTCGGGTATTTTTGTTCTTCAATAAAAAACATCGTATGTCCCTTTGGTACATCGATTTTAACAAATCTATTAATTAGTTGAAGAAACATAAGATTACAGAATTATATAAAACAAAATGGTGCTTTTCCAGACATTAATAAAAAGCTTACGAGGGTTTAAAGGTGAGATTTTGGGTAATTTAAGAAAAAAAATAAAAAATTCATATCTCTTTAGCCGCGACTCTTAGGACCCAAGTTCCAAGGTAGCAAATGACCCCAACAATATTCCAAAAAATTTTGAAGGTTTATGTGCCGAACACCCTGTATAGGGTGTTTTGTTTAAAGGTAACATAAACCTTTTTTGGTATATGTTGTACGTTTTTGAAAAATCACTCGTACCTATACTTCGATTTTGTTTGCAAGGGGGCACTTTTTGTCTATCTTGAAATTTTTGTAGCACGGGCCCCCTTTGAGAGGTAAACTTTAACTTTAAATTTTGAGTAGGGAAAGTGGGTCTAGTGATAAATTGTTTTGGAAGGTCCCTGAAACATCTTTACAACCATGTAAAAACTTCAAAAATTATCGATTAGTTTTGAGATATTTGCCTTCAAATTTAACATAGACTGATAAAATAAAAATTAAATCAGAAAAATATAAAACTTTGATTTAGATTTTAATTTATCAGTCTATGGTAAATTTGAAAATTTAAAACTAAGAATATCTCAAAAACTAATCGATAGATTTTTCAGATTTTTAAAGAGTTGTACAGACACCAGGTATTCATAATAAAAAGAAGAATAATTTTTAGATGTAGAAGATCTCAAGAGGAATAAACTATCAAAATCTAAAAAATGGCTGAATCGGGTGTAATGGACCAGAAATCATGGAAATGCACAGAAACCAATAATGGATATCTCAAGGTAAAAAAAATACTCTGCCAATATATGGGCCCCTGAGCTCACACTAGTATAGTTATAGTGTACATGTGAGCTAATATAACTAAAAACTAAAATATATTTTATTCAACTCCAGACTACATTACCTTTCGTTTGATACCACACAAGCCATGTTTTGACTTAAACTCAAATTTTTGAAATATACCCCCACCCTTAAAAAACCTAAAACTAAAATGTATTTTGTTTAACTCCGGACTCAATTACTTTTCATTTGATATCACACACGCTATATTTTTACTTAAACTCTAATTTTTAAAATTTACCCCCACCCTTTAAAAAAAATACTAAAATGTATTTTGTTTAACACCAGACTCAATTACCTTTCGTTTAAATTGTAATTTTTTAAGTCTACCCCCACCCTTTTATTTGACTTGTGTTCGGTGGATTTTGTTCATTATTAAATGGGACCATCTCGACCCAAGACCCAACCTAGGTACCAAATTTCATTAAAATCGGGCAAGCGGTTTTTCAGTTATGCCCGTTGGTCGTTACAGACATACCGACAGACAGACAGACAGCGCGACAAAAAAGTTTCAAAATCATCTGAAACGCAAAGATATATAAAAAAAAAATTTTCTCAAAAAAATTAGGATCACCATAGCTCACACTCCTATAGTATAGTATATGTGTGAGCTAAAATTCAATTTTCAGAAACCAAAGTAGGGTAAATTGTTTGTTTTCTACAGTGTAGACCTTAACTTTCAACAATTTATTTTGTCAAGAACTATCGCAGTTTTGTTTGTGTGCCTATAACTATAATTTATTAATACGCAAAATTATTATCTTTTTAACGATTTAACTATTCATTGTTTCAATTTTTGGAAAAACACAATTTATTGTATTTGCTCGATTTCGGAGTAGAGCAACCCTTTTTTATTTAACCAAACTTTTATATTTTATTGTTTTTGAAATTCTTATGTAGCAGGGTTGCCAATTCTCCCGTTTTTTTACGGAACTGTCCAGTATTTACACCAAAAGTCCCGTTATTTATGTATGTTATTAAAACCAGCAGAAATTATTAAACCCACAACAAAAAAAACCTAACCTGACTTAACCGCATGTTATTAAACCTGGACAGAGTTTCTTAACTATGTGCATTAAAATCCTAACGAACTCAAAGGGCTAAAAGACTTTAAAAATTAAATTGGTTTAGTTACATAGGGTTTTTAAAAATATTTTAACTATATCTTGCAGTTTTGAAAAAGTTGTGTTTAGTTTGGTTTGACTTGTGTTAATTTCTCGGGTTTTGTTTTTTTTATTCGTGAACCGAACCGAACCGAACAGGACCGAACCGAACCCCCCGCCCCCCTATAAGATCGATAGCTTAACACATTTCATATAAAATCAACAAAAAAAATTGTTTGTTTTTTAAATTCACGGGTACGAAATTCCACATTTGTTAGTATTATTTGGCTTAAAAATTCCGTTGATTGACGCTCACTGTCTTGAAGACGGGTAAAAATGCAATCTGTGTTGATCCGGCCTGAAAGACAAAGAACTGTCGTAGGTCATGGACTATAGTTGTTTTCTTTTATTTGCATTCGATCTTTTCATTGATCGATATTGTATAGCAGTGTTTTCGCCTGCTTTTAGTTTTTTGTTTCTCTCGTATCTCGGTAGATGGCGCCTCTTGCTATAGTTCGCTCACTAATTACATTTAATTAGAGACAAAACCGTCTGATTGACTTCGCAAGATTTGTCACATTGACCAGCAGTGTTCTGAGGAGTCCCATAAGGACCAAACGGTTAACTGTCAACACTTATTAGGTGTCCATTAGATCTTGGACCCCCGTGAGGTTAAGCTTTCAGGCTACCCACGGAAAAATATAAGGGAAACAAAAAACTCCTTTTTACCCGATTAGCCACGAAACTTGTTTGAAAAAAAATTAGGTTTGGCAGAGCACCTCATCGGTTTGTTTTTGTTGTAAATTTTGAGAATGAAAAATACCACACTTCAAATTTTCTGACCAGTAGTTTTTTTTAAACAAAATTGTCAAAATATAAAAAACTGCTATTTTTACTGAAACATGTACCTACAAAAAAAGATATCTCGAGAACTACTTACATCAGAGAAGTCATATAGGATTTATTTAAAAAACCTGTAAAATACCTTTTTATACTACTGTCTTGTAAAAGGGGGTTTTGCGCACGGAGAACACGATCTGAAAATGGCACGCTGTGCGCAAAACGTTTTGCACACACTTATGTCATTTTTGCGCACGCCTATGTCATTTCTGCATACGGGTCTCCCGTCATTGTGATTTTTGTTGTTGTCACCCATCAATATAAGTTGGGTTAGTTCCGTAGCAACCGTCACTGCTCGTATGTTTTGTTGATTAGATACGTCAAAAAATTGTTGAATTTTTAAAGTTTTGTTGTAAAAATGTCGAAAATAAAAACAAGTTAAATTTGATTTTTCTTTCTTTATTAGCAGTCGTATAAAAAATATTATAAAAAACTCGTTTGAAAACCTCTTTGCACACTCCCTCGACTTGTAGACCAAACTGTCTCGATCGTGTGAAAAGAGTCGTTTTCAAACCTTGTTGTTTAAATAACTATTTAAATGAGGTATTATTATATGATTTATTTTTTATAAAAAACAACTCAATTTTTTGAAAAAAAAAATTCAAAATATTTTTGTTTTTTGCATTAAATGTACATTTTGAGGTTAAGAACCCTGTATAGTAATTCCTCTTAAACCCACTATGAAATGAGAGAATCTACTTAAACTTTATAGTATTTTAATTTATTTTGAATTTTGATAGCCTAAGATTCAAGCTGAAGAGTCCCTACTGGGATCCACAGGGGTCACCACAGTAGTCCAAGTGTCAGGAGCCCGGACGAAAACGATAATAAGTCCCAAACAAAGGTGTTGTTGGTCCCCATTACAGAAGCAAAAATGCCTTATAGCGCTAGTGCTAGGTGTATTCTGCGTAGTTTTAGTGGTCGCCTTAGTTAGTATTAAAGCGTCATCATGTCAAGGTAACTTACTCATTTTTTTTATTTATTTAGTCGGTTTAGAACGTTTTTCTACGTTGTCCGACGCCTATTCTCCACCTCCTTGGATCCTGACAATCATCTTCTGTCAGATTTTTTTGACTCATTGATCTTTGGATTGACTGTTGCCATTCTAGTTTAGGACGCCCTCTTTTTCTGCGCCCTATTGGTTGCCATTCTAGGACCTGCTTTGGTAATCTTTCGTCGTTCATCCGTTGTACATGGCCGTACCATATCAGTTGTCTTTTAGTGATGTCATCCGTTATGCTCCCTTCGATTCCCATTCTTTCTTTTATGATCTCATTTCTTATGTGATCTGTTCTAGATATTCTCATTGATCTTCTTATTGCATCCATTTCGACACTTTCCATTTTTGTTTTGTATTTTTCTGTTACGCGACAAGTCTCTATTCCATACAACAGCGTGCTTTTCACCATTGTTTCATATATGTTAAATTTTACATTCTTTTTTATCTCTCTGCTCCATAAAATACTGTTAAGACATCCAATAACCTTTTTTGCTTTTACTATTCTTTTTTCCAGTTCTTTACAGTCTGTTCCTGTCTTATCAAATGTGACACCCAAGTATACATACTCATTGCATGGAGATATTACTTGTCCATTGTCTAGTTCTAACTCACTGGATTCGTTTCCAATACATAAGTACTGTGTCTTGTCCACGTTCACTGTTAATCCCCACTTTTGGTATTCTTCCATTAACTTTCTCATCATATACTCCATGTCCTCTTTATCATTAGCTACAATTACTTGGTCGTCAGCAAACTGTAGTGTGTATATGGTAAATCGGTCGTTAAGTTGTATTCCCATGCCGTGCACTTTCCGTTTCCAGTTTTTTAGAGCTACTGCGATATATATTTTAAAAAGAGTTGGAGAAATACAACATCCCTGTCTTAAGCCTTTTGTTACCAGGAATTCTTTTGAAAGTCGATTTCCAATTTTAATTTTTGATTTTGACCCTTTGTATAGTTCTTTTATCGCTTTTATGTATGTATGATTCATATTAGTCTGCTCTAGCACTGTCCATAGTTTTTCTACTGGAACGGTATCATATGCTTTTTGTAGGTCCACAAAGGTAACATGAGTCTCTATATTTCTGGCGCTCCTTTTCTCAATTACTTGTTTAAGACAAAAAACATTATCACTACAAGATCTGCCTGCACGAAACCCACTTTGCTCTTCTTCTTCTTGTTCATGAAAATCCTTCTCTATTAGATCTCTAAGAATCCTACCGTACAATCTACTAGGTAACTTACTCATACGGTTCGTAAAAACGGGTAAGGGACAATTCGCCGCGGCCAATTCGCCGCGGGCCAATTCGCCGAGGGGACAATTCGCCGCCGGCCGATTCGCCGCGGGGACAATTCGCCGCGAGATTTTTTGTTTTATGATATTATCATTTTTTAGTTAGCTTGACTTCATATAATATATTTTCTATTTGTCTGATCATAACTTTTTTCAAACTTTTCCAGTTATAGGTATTTAATTAAAATTTTTATTTTTTTTTGAAAAATAAATAAAATGACGCATCCAAAATGGTGGATTTTCCCATTTATGAACTAATATGCATCAAACTCGGAAGTTTGCGATCTTTCAGGTCGCTGATTATTATTTTTAACTTAAACTAAAATAAATCAAAATGGCGGACTTTTTCATTTATGAACCAATATACATCAAATTCAAAACTTTAAGGTGTTTTAGGTAGCTGATTATGACTTCTAACTTAAACTTTAAAAAAAATCAAAATGGCGGATCCAAAATGGCGGACTTTCCCATTTATGAACCAATATGCTTCAAATTCGGAATTTTGGGGTCTTTCAGGTCGCTGATTATGATTTCTAACTTAAACTTTAAAAAAAACAAAATGGACTCTCCAAAATGGCGGATTTTCCCATTTATAAACTGATTTGCATTAAACTCGGAACTTGGCGATCTTTAAGGTCGCTGATTATTATTTTTTAAAAAAAAATCAAAATGTCGGATCCAAAATGGCCGATTTTTCCATTTATGAACGGATTTGCATCAAACTCGGAACATTCAGATCTTTCAGGTCGCTAATAATTATTTTAACTTAAATTTTAAAAAATCAAAATGGTGGATCAAAAATGGTGGACTTTCCCATTTATGAACCAATATGCATCAAATTCGGAATTTTGGAATCGCCATTTTGATTTTTTTTTAAGTTTAAGTTAGGAATCATAATGAGCGACCTGAAGCACCCCAAAGTTCCGAATTTGATGCATATTGGTTCATAAATGGGAAAATCCACCATTTTGAAACCGCCATTTTGATTTTTTTAAAGTTTAAGTTAGACGTCACAATCAGCGACCTAAAACACCCTAAAGTTCCGAATTTTATGTATATTGGTTCATAAATGGGAAAATCCACCATTTTAGATCCGCCATTTTATTTATTTAAAAAAAATTTTTTTTTAATTGAATACCTAGTTGGAAAAGTTTTAAAACAGTTATGATCAAATAAAAAATATATTATAATCATCATCATATCATAAAACAAAAAATCTCGCGGCGAATTGTCCCCGCGGCAAATCGGCCGGCGGCAAATTGTCCCCGCGGCGAATCGGCCCTCAGCGAATCGCCCTCGGCGAATCGCCCTCGGCGAATCGCCCGCGGCGAATCAACCGCGGCGAATCGGCCGCGGCGAATTGTCCCATTCCCGTAAAAACAGGGTTGTCTGATAACTCCTGGACAATCAGAACTCGGTAGCCTATAACGCGGCAGTATTGCTGATCCGCGATCAATAAAGAAAGACCTATAGAGAGATCTAATTAAAAACCTGAAAAATACATAAATGTATTAAAAATTAAATAATTTAATAATTTATGATGAAAAGTCCAGTAATTTTATAAATATCAGACTAAGGACACCATTATAAATACTTTTCCTAAGTGAAATCGACTTTCTTGTTCAATTTACTTAAACTTTTTTGTCGAACACTAAGGCCAACTAGCTTTATTAGTGATTTTTTTGTGGGTAAAAAGTAGCTAAATTAGTTTTTTGTTTGAGAGATTTTATCAAAAAAAAAAGAAAAAAAAATTAAATGAATGAACTACATAACATAGATTCAGGGTTTTGATCCGTTCTTCCTCCTTCTTAACGCATTTTCAAGAAAAATCACAATAAAAATAACGCAATAAAAATAACGCAAGGCTTCCCTCCATGAGCGGTATTAATCAGTTTTGTTTTTAAATTTGTTATGTTGCAAGTAAGGCAGGCATTTACAATAAACTATACCGTTCTAAGTATATAATAGTTACAAAATAATTTTTTAAAATATTTTTATAGTTTTTGGAGTGTCATCAGTCTCTGTATTATCAAGCTTTCTTTTATTTGAATTGAATTGAAATCACTTTATTAGCTTAGCTAAAAAATACCTTTAAAACATTTTACAAACAAATTACATACTAGAATTTATATAAATTTACTTGTTTAAACTTAAATTTATAAAACTTACTTATTTACTAAATTTTACAAATACTTAAAAAAAAAAGATAAAAAATATATATTCTTTCACTTTTGTTTAGATAACAAACTTTCAATAACATACATAGATATTAAAAAACAGAACAAATATAATAATAATAAAGGATTTAGTTAGGTTTTTGGTAGTTATAAATTTTATTTTTATCATCACTCGTTATTTCACAAATGAATTTACTAATTTACAAAGAATACTTGAAACTTTTTTAAATATAAATTTTGTGTGAAATTTTTGGTCGTTGAACTGCATTTAGCACAAAATAAAAGCAGACGAATAATATTTATTTTATTTAGTATTTAATACATTTTATAGCAAGCACGGAACAGGTATTTAAGCACTAACAGGACCCAAAATGCACAAAAATTTCCTCGCAAGATACGAGATCGCAACATGCATCCCATAGCCAGTGTTTGACTGCTGATTCCTAGAATAACTGTGACGTAGCTCTGACGTCACACCCGCCATGACACCCGAGTTACCAGACAACCATTTCTTTACAGACCGTGACTTACTTAGTTTTTAGTTTACCTACTTATGCACGTACGTCGTAAATATATTTAATTCAGACAAGGCAACGTAATTTACGTTAGATAACATCAAATTGACTTATTAAACATAATACAAATTCAGAACCTTATTTTATATTAACAGACGAAAGGAATAAAAATATATTTATTAATTTTTAGTAAAACTAATGTTAACATTTTAGTTTTTTTTAGAATTAAGAGAAAGGGTATGCCTCACAGAAGAATGCATTAGGACAGGTAAGTCAACACACTTATTAATTGTACCTATGTTTTTTACCACCACGCTTAATAGATTTTGGGCACAATATTTTTTATTGAATTAATTTTTTCAAAATAGAAATTGCTTTAAATTGTATACTATGCTAAAATAATAAATTTTTAAAAATTTTGTTTTATTTTTATTTAAAAAAATTATTTTTTGTTTTTATCAATGGATGTCAAAAACAAAATGTTTCAAAATTATGGCCAAGTCAATTTTCCCCAAAAAATTGGTTTAAAAATGTTAATAAGACAATTAAAATATTTTGTAAAATAAGAAATATCGTAATTTAAAAAATATTTCAAATCTAATTGCAATTAAAATTCTGTAAAAATATTTTTAGAAACATTTTATGAGTAAAAAATGACATTGTCAAAATTTTGACATAACTTTGGTTTTTGAAGCCTCTCTCTAAAAATGTTATTGTTTTGGCATAATCACCAATTTAAAGCAATTTATGCTTTATACGAAAACCTCTAGGTCCGTATTTAACTTTCTGTTTTAAATAATGTATGCCAAAAACTATATCTTGTGTCAAAAACTTGACAGCACCATTTTTCCTCAAAATAAGTTGCTATGAACAAGTTTTTACAAAATTGAAATATCTTGGAAACTAACCAATATATAAAGGTTTGTTGAAATTAAAATCTTTTTAAAAATCCCCTTTATAACACATAGAAATAGAAAATTAAATTGAACGCTTGTCAAACCTGTGCAGATTGGAGAGAATGGGAAGAAATCCGCCATTTTCTCACAGATTAAGCAAAGCCAACTTTAACAGGGACGATTTGAAAGTCGGCGGCATTAAACTAAACCTTTTCTGAAATACGAGGTCTGGCTATTAAATAACGAGACTGCGCGCCTAGATGGCGCCCTAGACGGGTGGGGTAAAAAACGAATAGTGCGTTGGGTATCTAGATATCTTGTCTATGCACGTCCCAAAACACGTTTTCGTCACTATTATAGTATTTGTGCAGTAGCGGTTTGAAACGAATGTGTTTTTTTCTCATGCCGAAAACCATGTGTAACAAAAAACAGGAGCAACGTATCAATCTCAAATTTCTCGTTAAATTGAAAAAAACTCCGACTGAGTGCTATAAATGGCTGCAAGAGGCCCATGGGGACAATTCTCTATCTCGTGCGCGTGTTTTTGAGTGGTGTAAGCGCTTTAGTGAGGGCCGAAGGACCACTGAAGATGACCAGCGCCCAGGTCGCCCTGTGACTGTTTCAACTCCAGAAACAGTGACCAAAATCAACCAAATTGTGCGTGCAGATGACTGAATGGGTTCCAGAGGGTCAGACTGTCAACCAGACTTACTATTTGTCAGTTTTGGCAACACTGCGAGAACGAGTTCGTAAAAAACGGCCCGAGTTGTGGAAGAACAACTCGTGGATTTTGCACCAGGATAACGCACCTGCCCATAACGCACTATCTGTGAAGCAGTATTTGGCTAGTAAGTGTACTCCAGTGCTCGAACACCCGATGTACTCGCCAGATTTGGCACCGTGCGACTTTTTTTTGTTTCCAAAGATAAAATCTGCTTTGAAAGGGACCCGAAAAAACGTATGGAAAGGTGTGTGGCGAGGGTAGGGGAGTATATTGAAGGGGAGCGTGCGAATGTAGAATAATTTTTTAAATAAAACTCTTTTTCGTAAGCAGTCTCGTTATTTAATAGCCAGACCTTGTAACAAGACGCTAGCGCTACCAAGTCCACTTCCAATCCCTGGCTTCGCATGCGTAGATCTATCAATATTATTTACCTCATGTATTAGAATCGATGTACAGGGTGATTTTCACTTGAATGATTCTAACCACATGAAAATAGAAAGTTTCAAAAACCTAACCTAACGAAACCTAATCAGATCTAACCGAACCGAACCAAAGCAAACTAAACCAATATTTTTTTTCAAAAAAAAAAACTTTCCTGACTTCCTGCCCGGGATCCTAGAGGATGTGAATCCGAACCGAACCTATCCAAACCTAACTCTACCCAACTAAACCTAATTAGCAGTACGTGTTGTAGTTTAGTTTGGTTAGGTTAGGTTTGGTTCAGTTTAGTTAGGTTCGGTTTGGTTCGGTTCGGATTCAAATCCTCTAGGATCCCGGGCAGGAAGTCAGGAAAGTTTTTTTCTTGAAAAAAATTATTGGTTCAGTTTCCTTCGGTTCGGTTAGATTTGATTAGGTTTTGTTAGGTTAGGTTTTTGAAACTTTCTATTTTTATGTGGTTAGAATCATTCAAGTGAAAATCACCCTGTATGCATATATTCTAAGACATGAGGTAAATAATATTGGTAGATCTGCGCTTGCGAAGCCAGGGATTGAAAGTGGACTTGGTAGCGCTAGCGTCTTGTAGACCTTGTATCATATGTAGCCACTGATCTCAATTAAAGATATTTGACAGAGCGTCACTGCTTAATTTCTACGGCGACTTTTAGAGGTGATGACATACTACGCTTGTATGTTCACTGTGTTTTTAAGCCTGGCAACGCAGTTTTCGTGATTTAGTGACCCTATATGATTGTTCCCCATCACGACATCAAGGGCTATCTTGTTATTTTTTCTGTATCTGTGGTATAATACAAACTACGGATTATGTAAAAAATCTGATCTGAATTTCGAGCTCAAATAAAGAATTTCCGAGTTTTCCGTTTAATCCCATCGAAAATGGGACACGCTATACACGTCCATACATGCCCGAAATTGAAGAGTATTTTGCTTAAATCGGTGTACATTTAATTCGTTACATTGGCTTGGATACCAATTAACACACGAGTAATTTTAAACAATTATTTTTTAAAAACTGGTTTTCAAATTAATTGAGGTAAAGTTAATTTTTACAAAGGTTTCACTGTCTATTGTTAGTTCACATGGAATTAAGGGCATAGTCACTATAATATAAAATAAATTGGTAAATTTTAGCTCACACATATACTATACTATAGTATTAGCTCACACATATACTATACTATAGTAGTGTGAGCTATGGTGATCCTAATTTTTTCGAGAAAAAAAAAGTTGCTCCGATTTCAAAATTTTTTATATATCTTTGCGTTTCAGATGATTTTGAAACTTTTTTGTTGCGCCGTCTGTCTGTCTGTCTGTCTGTCTGTCTGTCTGTCTGTCTGTCTGTCTGTCTGTATGTCTGTCTGTCTGTCTGTCTGTCTGTGTGTCTGTATGTCTGTCTGTAACGACCAACGCGCATAACTCAAAAACCGCTTGGCCGATTTTAATGAAATTTGGTACCTGGGCTGGGTCTTGGGTAGAGATGGTCCCATTTAAAAATGAACAAAATCCACCGAACACAAACCAAATAAAAGGGTGGGGATAGATTTCAAAAATTAGAGTTTATGTGAAAATATGGCGTGTGTGATATCAAACGAAAGGTAATTGAGTCTGGAGTTAAACAAAATACATTTTAATTTATTTTAAAAAAAGGGTGGGGGTATATTTCAAAAATTAGAGTTTAAGTGAAAATATGGCGTGTGTGGTATCAAACGAAAGGTAATTAAGTCCGGAGTTCAACAAAATACATTTTAGTTTTTGTTTTTTTTAAAGGTGGGGGTGGATTTCAAAAATTTGAGTTTAAGTCAAAACATGGCTTGTGTGGTATCAAACAAAAGGTAATTTAGTGTGGAGTTGAATAAAATATATTTCAGTTTTTAGTTATATTAGCTCACATAACTATAGTAACTAGTGTGAGCTTAGGGGCCCATATATTGGCAGAGTATTTTTTTAAGTCACAAGCTTTTATGAATTGCACTAAAAATTAAAAAATAATTTTCTAACATTCTAATATTATCATAATAATACAAGCGATGGCCGACTGATGGAAGATATCCGTATCAATTAAATATCACTATTTGCAAGAATCAATCTAGCAGAAAAATGCAGAGGTACCAAAACCCCTCACCCGACCCAAGATAGCCCAGAATTTCTCTGACATAGGTATGGCAATGACATAACATTGCAGCAAATCAAACATATCTTTAATGACCTGCTATGTTGAATATTCTTTAAGTGTTTTAGATCACAAATTTAGATTTATGCTTTGATTTGCGGCCATCGCTTTTATTATTATGATAATATTAGAATGTTAGAAAATTATTTTTTAATTTTTAGTGCATTTTATAAAAGCTTGTGACTTAAAAAATGTTTTTTACCAATTTATTTTCTACTTTTTAGTCTCAGCCAGCTACTTTAATAAATGAAAATATTTGTTCAATAACAGAACAGAAGAGTTTATTCTAGAAAATAATGAAATCGCTGTTGAAGTGTTGTATTGTCATCGAACCACTACGTGAATACCAAATTTCATCCAAATCGGATAACAGGATGTGTGTCAAAAACAATTTTTTCTATGGAAGGGGGTGGGGGTAGGGATGGGAGGATATTTTTTTTATTGTTGTATTATCATCGGACCACTATGTGTATACTAAATTTTATCCAAATCGGATAACGGGAAGTGTGTCAAAAACACATTTTTCTATAGAAGGGGAGGGGGTAGGGTTGGGAGGATATTTTTTTCTTAATGTATTGTCATGGGACCACTATGTGTGTACCAAATTTGATCCAAATCGGATAATGGTGTCAAAACGCTTCACAAGATTTGATAGTTAGTTAGACAGAACATCTGAAGCTAAATAAAAGCTTGTAAAAATGATTTTGACCTATCTAGCCCGCGCAAAGGTATTGTTTTCGACGAATTTTTTTTTGAGAGAACGCCGAAAATGTGTTGTTTGGGCGTATTTTGACCTATCTTAGCCATATCGTCGTTAGGTCTGTCTGTGTGCGTGTGTGTATGTTTGTCCGTAACACAATAGCTCCTAAACTGCTGAACCAATTTTCATGAAATTGTCAAATAAAATAGTGTTCAATACTGTGATGAGCTAATAAGATTTTAGTCAATATCCATTAATAATAATGACAGTTCTTTTGCCAATTTAAAAAATGCTAGCTTACTACACTTTGCTAATACTTTGTGTTATAACCAAAAACTTTGTGGGAGCATTAGTTTCTGAGATAATTACAAAAAACTGTTTTCATGGCTTCACTTGAAGTGTGCTAATAGGCTAACACGAAAATATCAAATCCGTCATGGATCTATTTATTTGAATTATAGTATTTTATCAATTTCTTTTAGCTGCGTCACTGCTTTCTGCTATGGACCAAACAGCTGATCCATGTGTGGATTTTTTCCAATATGCCTGCGGCACATGGAACAAAAAACATATCATTCCAGAAGACAGAAGTTCGATAAGTACTTTTGAAGTTATGGCTGATCAGCTGCAAGTAATTTTGAAAGGTAAGTAATATATTTTTTTAACTAGCAAACCGTTAAATGGGGTTTCTCACTCTTCTAAGTAAAGTATATTTTAATTTGAAAAAAATAATTGAAAAACAAAACGTCAGTAGTACACAATTTGAATTTAAATTTGTTGACACATAAACAGGGGTGCCATCTTTAGGGAAATTTTCCCATTTTAGGCAGGTTCAGGGCTTTAGGGAAATTGAAAAAAATATTTGAAATAAATATGTATGGTTCAAAAAATTTCATATTGAGGTTAAAAAGCAACGATTTTAGAGGTGAAACCCGAAAAAAATTACTTCACACACCCAAGATCGCCGGTTTTGAATACTTTTAAGTCTAGGGAAATTTCAAATCGCGTAATTGATGGCAACACTGCACACAGAAGCCAACCCAGGGCTATCAAAATGGACGGGCCACGATCCTCCACTTTGTTGACGTCACATCCGGGGCTGATTTTTTTTTGATGGTCACGTTACGACACAGCTGATTGTCTTTCAAATATTGAAGTTGGAATGACGGTTCATGGATATTTGATTTTATTTTAAATAAAGCCGTTTTTGAGATTGTTTTTACTTTATTCTGGCAGAACAATTTTTTTTAAATGTATAGTAAGCCCTAATTTTTCATAGCCGCTTCATTAGCTCACACAAAAATTAAGTTTAAAGCAGAAGCGAATGTGACAATCACATATGACAAATTCAAATACATGTCAAATATAACAGTTGGCATGTGGTACATGGCGGGTAATTTGAATTCAAAATAAAGAATGCTAAATCTTGAAGATTTTAACCTTTTAATCATGTTGCTTCCTTACAAACCTTTGGTGGAATATCGGGATGGTGTCTGAGAATATTTCACTGAAATTTTGCGGAAATCTGTAGTGCCATTTTGAAAATATCATAAAAAAACCTCTGACCTCCCATAAGACCCAATGTAAAATTCAGCCCCGGGAGAACAGCTGATTTTTTCAGGGTCGTGGCCTCTATTTTTGTGTTGGCCTTGGCCAACCAACCAGCTATCAAACAGGTGATGCATCATTGCCTCCTCTTCCGTTTCTCAAAGTCACAGTCAATTTTTCTTTCTTTAATTTTACACTGTTTTATTTAAGTACATTTATTGTAGAGGAGGGCTTCAGAATTTAAAAAAGTATTTCCTTCACCGTATGATATGATAAAAATACTATAATAGTATTTTGATGCTCGAATATAAGGTATAATTATAACAAAAACATTTCATGTAAAGAAAGGCCAAGTACGCAAAAATCGTATTTCATAAAAAGAATTGAGATCAAAGTATAGCTAAGTTTTTTAATACACATTTCAAAATGAAAGGTTCTTACCAATGTTGAAATGTTTAGTAAAACTGTGCTATTATGGTCAAACTTGTGTATTAAAAAACTTGGCTATGCTTCATGATCTCAATTCTTTTTACGGAATACCATTTTTGCATACTTGGCCTTTTTTTATATCAAAAGTTTTTGTTATGATTTCCCAAGTTTTTTAAAGGATTTGGAAAATATTGAGTTTTAAAGTGTGTGTGTGTGTCGTGATTTCTGTGTGTGTGTGTCGTGATTTCTGTGTGTGTGTGTCTATCCGTAACACGATAGTTCCTAAACCACTGAACCGATTTTCATAAAATTTTTAGGTAAATGTTCATCACTCTAACGAGCTGATTAGACTTTAGTCCAAATCCATTAATGCTAAATAATGACAGTTTTTTGATTATTAAAAAATTTAAAAAGGTAACTTTTTAACGGATTATCGCATCAATATGCGGTTTTCGGAATATAGTAGCTTATATTTTGCTACAAAATTTGTGTTATAACCAAAAACTTTGTAGGAGCTTTAGTTTCTGAGATATATCCAAAAAAACTGTTTTCAAGGCTGATATATCATGGCTTCACTTGAAGTGTGCTAATAGGCAGTAAAGTATCAGATCCGTCATGGATCCATTTATTTTGACGGGTTTTGGTATAATTCTATATAATCTGTCTGCTAAATTTCAGCCTTCAAGCATTTCTGGAAGTATAGCAGAATTTTGATGATGAGTTTAAAAAATTCCGTAACTACTTTACTGCTTAATGAAAGTAGGTGAAACTTGAAGGAGTTGTTAGCCCTATCAAGGTCTACAATTGTACAAAGTCTGAGTATTATAGCTTATTCCGAAGTAGAGTTATAGATAGGTGAAATATGAGCTGAAATGCTTCAAGAAAAAGTGGTACAGCTGTTTGCACGAACTTGGCGGAGCACTGGTGTGCCCTCAGACACATAATATTCGAAAAACTAATGGTTTGAAAATTTCAGAAATTATGCATTAAATTTGGAAATAAGATAAAGATTAGTATTTTTGTAAATGTCAGGTTTGAATAGTAGTTTTTTACCTTCCTAGCCAGCGTAGCAATGGCTAAGAAGGTATTATTTTTGACGAAAGGCATTTTTTTGAGATAGCGCTGAAAATGTGTTATTTGGTTGTATTTTGACCTATCTTGGCAATGTTTCTGTCCGTGTCTTAGTATATTATTTCTGTCCGTAACACGATAGCTCCTAAACTGCTGAACCGATTTTCATAGAATTTTCACGTAAAATAGTGTTCTACACTCTTACGAGCTAATTAGATTTCGGTCAAAATCCATTAATAATAATAACAGTTTTTTGACAATTAATGTTTTTTTAAAATGCTAACTTTTTAACGGAGCATCGTAAGTTTCTGAGATATTTACAAAAAACTGTTTTCAAGGCTTTGTATATCATGGCTTCACTTGAAGCTAGCTCGGAAGGTGTCAGATCCATTATGGATCCATTTACTTTACTAATAACAATAACGAGAATAATACAAAATTTTGGGAAAAATTTTGCATGGATCTAAGGCAAATTAAGTGGAATTTTTTTTGTCAAAAATACCTAAAAATATTGGTTTTTGTCAAAATCCAAAATTCGAATAGGTTCTCACATCCAAATTTGCCTCATATAACCATTGGCGTAGCTAGGGAAGGGGCCAGGGGGGCCTGGCCCCCCTGAAGTCTTTCAAGCCCCCCTAAGATATTTTAGGCCTCCCCTACCGACTACTAGTAAAAGAACATGACGCTGAAAATACATACTTTTCTATTATTATTTGGGAAATATTCAAATAAAATAGGTGCATTAAAATTTAAAATCATTCAGATAATGTTTACATTTCAGGAAAAAGCCCTTGTCTTGCGGAATTAGGTTTTTTCTCTTTAAATTATCGGTAACTTTTCTGCACTTATGCAATTTCCCGAAAATATTTTTTAAATTTAAACATAATTATGCATCTTGAATATTTCATACATATTGGCGACATCTTGTAAAATATTATAGATGTGTGCCCCTCTGTTTCCGAAATCGGGTTGTAGATGTCGTAAGGTTATAAAAGACCTTTTTAAACTGTTTTTCTAAAATAAATATAATAATCTTTTTAGTTTTTTTGAGGTTAGCGTTTAGTGTCTTATAAAAATTTTCCGACTTTGGTGACAATTTCATTTTCATATTAAGTTTTCCCACGTCGTTAAATGGAATAAATTCGTCGAGCAATACCGGGAAATTTTTAAAATTAATACTTCTGCTCTAAGAGCAGAAATGACCATTTTAAAGAATTGTATTTTTCGGTTAAATCAAACTGTTGGTCATGATTCTATCAAACAACATATAGCAGAAAACACCTATCCAAACCTCTACCAACTTTTTAAAGTTGCGAGTATTCTTCCAATTTCAAGTGCAACTTGCGAGAGGTCTTTCTCTGCCATGAGGAGAGTTTTTAATTGGCTTAGAACAACTATGACTCAAGAGAGACACTCAGGTTTGTCATTGTTATTCATAGAAAAAGATGTTGAGGTCAACTTAGACAGTGTGGTAGACGCTTTCAGTCAGCGACGTAGAAAACTTTCTTTGTAGAATTGCTGAATTACATACTTGCTGTGTATACATATAAATAAGTTGGTAAATGTATTATTAAATTTGTTATATTAAAATATTAGAACATTTAATGCGCGTATTTTTTTTTATTCATTGCACACTTTGCACGACTCTTTAAAACTTATGTTTGCCTTTTTTTTAAGATAGACCGGGGCCACGGCCCCCCCTGAAAAGCAAGGCTAGCTACGCCAATGCATATAACTGCTTAACATGCCAAAAAATAAAGGTTTATTATGTGTTTTTGCTTACTTTACGAAATTCAATTTTTATTTCATTTAAACCTAAACCCAATAACTGCATAGCCTGCGGACACTTTCGATTAATATATTGGCGGATATAAACATTTTCGCGTATAGCGTTGAACGAGGCAAAACCAAAATTTAATTAAGGGTTTTTCTTTTGGAAAAATATAAATGTAATTTTATATTGGATTGAAAATATTGTTTTTTCTATTTGTTTACCGTTACTTTTTCCGAGAAATTAGGGCCGCCCATAAAAATAAAATATAAATAGAACGCTACGCCGTCTACGCAGGTTTGACAAATGACAAACCTGCGTAGACTGGAGTAAATGGAAAGATTGAGCAAAGGCAACTTTGACTGGCACGCTTTGAAAGGCAGCATTGAACTAAACAGGGGTGCGTTCGAAAAAATCTTTAGAAAATGATCACGGTCAAAACAATGACGTCATACACCCGCGTTCGAAAATCAAAAAGGTGATGACTCGGGGTGCGCCTAACTCACTCCGGCAGGAGCGAGGCGAGATCCACCCGCGATTGCGCATCAGCGTCTAACATAAAATGTTTATTTTGAAAAAAAATTTTGTGTTATATTTCACACACGATTTAATAAATCTATAACTATCTAGAAAAGTAAAGATACTTCTTAAAAAAGTTAAAATTCTGAAACTAAATCAAATTAAAAAAAAATTAATTAAAAAACACCCAACTGCTAAATTTACTTGTAGCTACTAGTCACAGTTGAGTACAGTCGCGTATATAGAAAAAAGTTTCGGGGGGGTCGAGCCAGTTGCGGGGGGTGGGCCGACACCTCATGAGGCCGTTATTTATGCTATTTTATGTTTGTATTCATAAAATTCATAATGTATATACGCCACTGACCAACAAGGAGGGTGGCGAGAAGAGAGGGAGGGGGAAACTAGTAAAATGATGTTAGAAAAAAAGTCTTAAAGCGTGAGCAGAAAGAATTTTCGAAATTGCTCTATATTTGTAAAAGGTATAGCTACAACTATTACTAATAAGCAGGGAGGGGAGAAAAGAGGGAGGGGGAAACTAAAAAAATTATTAAAACTGATTGGTTTTCACTATCTCCAACGTCGATCACAGGGATACGAGTGATCCCCGTCTGGAACACGTCCTGATAGTCAGGAACAAGTGATCCATACCAATCCATGGATTAGTAATAACGAATTTATAAGGAAATAAATGCAGACAGGATTGGCAATGCAATCGTATAATCTGGAAAACAATGGTAGAAACAAAAATAGATTGTTTGAGAACTACTAAACCCATTTTACTAATTTGCACCTCGTTGTGTGGAGGAAAAAAGCGTTTTTTATAAATTAAAAAAAAATCATAAAGTATTTTTGAAAAATAAGAATAAACACGCCACTTTAAAAAATCAAATATGATTCTGTCCGACATCTTAAATTTTAAAATGGCGATAAACTTTGATCATAATCTTTAAAAAGCAATCAATTAGGATGTTTTTTATTTAATTAAAATCGGTTCAGTAGCAATGCATTTATAAAGAAATAAATACAGACTTGATTGGCAAGGCAATCGTATAATATGCAAAACACTGGTTGAAACAAAAATATTTCTTTTTAGAACCACGTATCTTATTTTGCTGATTCATACCTTGTTATGCATGGCCAGAACAAAGCTTTTTTACTAATTTAAAAAAATAATTCAAATGTTTGCAACACAAGAATAAACGAGCCTCTTTGAACGGTACATTTTAATTTTATCTGCCATCTTGAATTTTGAGATGACTCTGATTAATTCTCTAGCAAGTGCAGTTTGTCCCATTAAAATCGATTGTATGGTTTAAACGTTATAATAAAAAAAATTGTCTGGTGTTTTTTGGCCCGCCCGGTATGGTTTCACACCGTTTAACAGTAACTTTGGAAAATTGAATTTTTCAACGGCGCGCCCATCTGCGATATTATTTTCGTTCCTAGTTTCAGTATGGGAAATGGCAATTTGCTAAGTGGACCGGAATAAAGGTGCATAATATTTACGTAGAGGTGTAGCATCGAGAACTTTACGTGTTATTGGTTTTTAATAGAAATTTCCTTTGACCAAAACAAACATTTTTACAAATTAAATTTTAGGTTGGCAAATATGAAACATACTTATTAAAAAGTACTGAACTACTTACTGAGTTATTACCTAATTCTAATCTTACCATGGCAACATCATCATGACGACATTTTTGGAAAAATCGAACTTTTGAAATTAGTTTAGAAATTATGATAGGATTTAACTCGAATTTAACGGTATTTCTTAACCTATTTCAAAAATTCTTAAACAAATATGTGCGTAAGAATACGGAAAAGGTGTGAAATTAAAAAAAATGCAGAATGTTATTTACTTGGTTTTAATTTTGGGCAGCCGAAGTGATTTTTGATCCTAGTAGTTTACGCAAATTTCGTTAAAAGTGAACGTAAATATTTATTTTTTAATTTCAGGCGTATTAGAAGAACCAATTAACTTAGAAGATAACGATGCTACCCGAAAGGCAAAAATGTTTTACAATACGTGCATGGATATTTGTAAGTTTTCTTGAAAAAAAATTGCATCATCAAAAAAAAACGATTACTTTAAATTTTGTAGAATCTCGTTTTTTGGATGTTTTTGATATACGAATAGACAAAAACATCCAAACCACTGTAATTGGAAACCTACACACACGGGACGGTACCTAAATTTCAAGTCTAATTATTCTGTTGCTATAAATGAAGGAGTTTGTATTTAAGAGTTGTAAATATTTATAGTAATAGTGAAGAGTTAACCACAGAAATCTACAATATTAAAAATTACTTACAATAGAATGGTTATTCCCAGAAATTAATAAACTCAACGATCTCTAAAATCAAAAACAAACCAAATCTAGCAAATTCTGAAAATAATAATCTGTTGGGCGTTATTAACATTCCATGTGTTTAAGGGATTTCAGAAAACATAAGACGAATAGCCAAATACTAAAATATTAAAACAGTATTTTCATCGGGAATTGCGATAAAGAGTTTTCTAATTAAAACAAAATCAGAAAATCCCTTAAATAATAAGGAATGCATTTACCAAATTAGTGCAGGCGCTGGAGGTAGAGTATGCAAAATATGAGGACCGCAGTTTGACAATGGATTCTGAGCTGAGAATAGGTTACAGATTAACGATCTGGATATTGCCAAGCCAGGTTTTGGTCCAATTTTTTCAATCCCCTCTCCTTTTTATATTCGTGTTTGAATGAAAATTTAACTAAGTTGCCACCCCAAAGCCCCAATGACAGAGAAATGAATCAAAAATGTGTAAAATTTAACCTAAAAATAAAAAAGGAAATTTCAAGAAAACTTAAAAATTTCAGGTTTTGAGTGGTTTGGGGGGTTTTTGCAGCTAAAATTTAAAAAACTAATATAATTTATTTTCAGGTTAAATTCTACACAATTTGGATGCATTTCTGTGTCATTGTGGCTTTAGGACGTCAACTTAATTAAATTTTCAGAGATTCAAACACGACTATTAGAGAGATAAAACAAATGGACCAAAAACTGGCTTGGCAACATCCAAATCGTTAATCTGTGACCTATTCTCAGCTAGAATCCATTGTCAAACTACGGTCCTCATAATTTTCATACTGAACTACCTCCAGCGCCTTCAATAAATCCCGTGTGTGTGGCAAATAAGGTGAAACCAAACGCCCTCTTCAGGTTAGAGTAAAAGAACATCAAAAAAGTACCCAATTAGGGGACATTGAAAAATCCGGTTTAGCGGATCATGCGTGGTCAAGTGATCACAGAATAATTCAGAACAAAGAAGTTTTCAGTCAACCAAGCACATTCATACCAAACATATCGAATACAATTGTCCTAAGATTACAGAGGGAGGCCGCTACACCTGACTGCACACCAATTAGTACTAAGTAGTAGCGTGAAGAAGGAACATGGGCGCACCCAGCCCCAAGCCTTAGATTTTTTTACATATTTTTGACATATTTCAGAAAAAAAGACAAAAAATAGCTTAATATTCGACATCATGAGGCTTCGGGCCCCCCCAAGAGGCCTCGGGCCCCCTCCCCCAAGACATATTCCAGGGTGCGCCCATGTTACTAACCGAAACGTCGTGTTTAAAATAAATAGTGACAATGGAGGTTCGAAATTTTGTTTCAATTTTTATAGACTTTTTAAAATATTTTTAATTTTAATGTAAATATTTAAAGTTTTCAAATTTAAAAGAAATTAAGATACTCTATACTAATCCTGTTTTAGTCCAGATTCGCAAGATAGGCGATTCACCACTTAGAGAAGTACTGGATTCATTAGGAGGATGGCCAGTGACCAAACAAAATTGGACTCCACCAGACTTCTCGATTGAGGTCCTGCTGGGCAGGATACGAGGAATGTATAATGAAGGACTTCTAATAGAACAGTGGGTTGGACCTGACGACAAAAATAGCTCCGTAAACATCATCCAGGTGGGCAAACAAAGTAAGAATGTAGGTGGGAATTAGGTACGAGTGCGCTTATACAGGATTCCCAAGCCTAGATCTTGCATGGGAAAAGCCATGTGTTCGCCATAGACAGACAGAACAATGTGTGCGGGTCAAAGAGAAACAGATAATAACAAAAATATTTAATGTAAGAAAGTCAAGTACGCGAAAATCAATAAGGCGCTGACTGTGACGTAGCACGGCACCCCGACACAAAATAGGATTCTCGAACGTACCACCATCTAATCTAATCGTGTCATTGACTGAACTTACACATTATTATCCGATTGTTTACCATCTCTTTTTAAATTAATGTATTAGTAAGGGCGCCTAATACTCTTAAACAATCATGATATCAATAAACAAACAGTGGTCTACTCGTTTTATTTGTAAACTCACACATTGTCATCCAGCTACTTAATCTCTCTTTTTAACTTAAATTAGTGGGACGGGCGCACCCAATCTAAAACAGTCTTGGGATTAGTTTGCCAATAGAAGTATTTATAAGATGTCATTTTGACAATCAATGTCAAACGACGTTCTTCCATCAGCACACAGTGGGCTCGCGGACCTGATTTTTCGCCAAAAAGGGTTAAATTAAATACATACTGAAACTTCTGAACATCTTTACTAAAAAAGAGTAGCTAGTCCAGTAGGCCTTCAAAAAACTATTATTTGATTGACGCAACTTTCAGAAGTGTCACGTTTCCTTTCAACAGAACGCGTTAAAGTACCATATTTGCATGGCAATTTGATCCAGATTTAAATCCATTTTCCGACAATATTTTATGTTGTATAAAATTCTCATAAAATAAATCTTGTAGAGGGAGGTAAGTAGATTTTATCCCTGTATATTTAGATTTCAATTTTGATGTATAGACAGGTATGTTAATGGATTTTGCTTGGGATTTCTGAAATTCTATAAAAATATAGATTTCCTATAATGTTGGACAAAAATTTTGCTTCAGTCATCAACCGTTTTCTTGAAATTTTTATTTTCTTAAAGAGTACATATCTTTCAAAAATTATATTTTAAAATCTGCTGCCACCAGTTCCCAACAAACATTTAAAGTTGTAACGACGAAACCCCAACTAGAAAGAATTTCTTAAAAGTAACCGCAACGTACTCCCGCTACGTCTCAGTATACCATACAGCGACGTTATAATTCCCTAAGTGGGGAACCAATTTCTGGTTATAACTACTTGGCCAAGTGTTTAAAGTCACTGTAGTAACAACTACACTACTACGTCGTAGCCAGGTATCTACTACGTCTTAGAGGCTGGTTTTTTTCCGTAATGGCATAAAAGTTGCGATGTAGTTGCAAATAATATAATCGTTTCTTTTTGGTAGAATTGTTACACAATATGGTGGACACAACAGTAAACAGACTCGCTTAGTTTTTTTGTTTGGTTATGGTTATAATATGTACTATGTTATCCAAAAGTGTGAGCATTTACAAGCAGAGGATCAAAATTCGAGTGCGACGCAAAGTTTTTTGTATAACATGCATTATATATATTGCAAAAAACCGGTGCGCCCGTAAAATTGAGCCGTTTTCTGGTAGCTGATGGAATTTTTGTGTTGTGATTTTGGAGGTTATGTTTTCATAATCGACAGTTAACTCCAACAAATGGTGCTTAAGAAGAGCATATTTGGTAAGCTTCAACTAATTTGTTTCTAAAATAGTATAGCTCTTTAATATGAGCTCATAAAACGACAACAAAAATATTAAATTTTCTTTCTTAAATAAAAACATGGCGTCCCAAACTATATTCCCTGATAGTCGAAAGGGTTACTTGAACCTAAGTTACGGTAACGTGTCACTTACGACTTTTATGTCGGCATTCCTTTTTAGTTCTAGATAACACACTCGAATTTCTACTCCTTCGTTGCAGAAACGTATTATTAACTAGCTTTCGCCACTAGAAAACGTCTACAGAGTGATAGGAACCACGCGATAAGTATAACTACTACCCTCAAGTTATTGGGGTGTCGCCACTTGTCATTTGCCGTTTCTGTCAACAACAACACCACTGCTTATAGGTTATGTACGAGCGTGAATTTGTGGTAGGTTTTAAAACAAAAACAAGATAAATTAAATTTCATTGGAACAATAAATGAAGTGCCAATAAAAAGAGTTTTTAAAAAATGTAACACAGCACAAATTTAAGTTTATTCACTTCAAACCAAGCTTTAACAACAGCACAAATTTGAAGAAAACCAAAAAGAATTATTGACCCAAGCTCAACACATAAAATGAATCACAGTGAGACACGACACGTCAGCACAAGATGCCTAGATAAACGAATTCGGTTTAGTCCGCACAAGAGGGTTACGATGGCGATATGGTGGTGCCACAGCACAAACGACCGTAAAGACAGTGAATAGAACAGCAACAAGTAGCGTAAAAGGTTAAGGATGGAGATTAAGCATGGACCAGGGAATTCTTAAAATCCGGGTGCGGTACTCGATACTTTGGATCAATATTTTGCATTTTGATTGTTTTGCAAAATGGTCAAGCAATGAGCTCGAAAAAATGGACTGCTCAAGGTAGTTAAAAAAATATTTGCAAAACTATTCCTAATATTCCCATATTATAAAAGGAGCCACAAAAAGTAGGGTTAAGAATGTGTGCGACAAAGATGCGACTTCAAAAAGTCTACGTTTTCAAAGTAGAAACAGGAAGGAGAGATTACTTTAAAAGATCGACATTAAAAAAAAGTCAAAGTAGTTGCGGCTTTAAAGTGGATCCACAAAGTTATTTTGTCTACATTGTTACATCAGATGTTACTATGATGACACAAACTTTTGTGGTAAAAATTAAAGTTATAATGTAGTTGTCGGATACACTTGTTTGGGACTCCAATGAAGCTTAACTTTCTAGTGGTAATTAAGTAGGATATAAAAGTCAGGGCGACTACGAAATAACGACTAAAAAGAAAGTAAAACTTTAGCAACGTCCTATTGTGGTAGAGAAGACTATCAGAATCGACTATCAAGAAACAATCCTAAGAAGTAGTTTAGAGGGTCGTTTTTACGAAACATCTACTATTTCCTGATACTAAATAGTAGTTAGAACTAAAAAGTAACAAATTTTGGTTGGGATCACCACATTTCTACTATAAGAAAGTAGCAAAGCCTTTAGAACATGTAGCCGCTACTATAAATGTTAGTTGGGTTGCCCATATGAAAAAAATTATTAATTTACTAAAAAGGGATTTCTTCGAGAAAAAGTTATATATAGCCAGTCTTAACAAAAGTGCTTGTTTATTATTTTTAAAACACTTTAGGCTAAGTTAAACAAATAAAAATAAAACAAATTATATATTAATAAAAAATAGACATAATGTAAAGAATATTCAAAAGAAAAATTCAAAAATAAAAAAATAATAAAAGTTGAAATGTTCAAGAAACAAATAAAAAGACGGCCACTCCATAAAAAATACAAACTAAAAAATCTCAAAAACCAAAAATTACAGATGAAGTTAACTTTAACAGGTGGATTGTAATATAAAGTGAAAAAACTTTTAAGGGAAACGGTTTTATTTCGAATCATCAGCAGTTTACCAAACCTGACTTTTAATAAACTAATATAAAAACGTGGACGCTTTAAAAATATTTATTTTTATGTCGTCGTTAAACTTGCAGGTTCTTATCCGTTACAAAGTCAGGGTTACGTTCGTCTAATTTTCAGTTTTTGGTACAGCCAAAGAATAATATTGTTTAACTCTTTTTAATATTTTAAATTTTTACTTTGGTTTTTGGATTTATTATTATGGAAACTTTTCATCCTTTCCAATGCCGCTTTGTTACGCATTACACGATAAGCTCAATTTAACCTTAAACAACCCCAAGTACCAAGTTAACACAAATCGGTTTATAA
Organism: Aspidapion aeneum; assembly: GCA_963576565.1. Lineage (NCBI taxonomy): Eukaryota > Metazoa > Arthropoda > Insecta > Coleoptera > Brentidae > Aspidapion > Aspidapion aeneum. Next base: position 3,202,573 of record OY755042.1, on the reverse strand, counting down.
ATAGGATAGTCTATTAATAAGGATTTTGGGTTCGCCGTGCTAGTTTTATTTGTTTGAGTAAAAAATTGTAATAAGCGACGTTAAACACCGTAGAGTTCCAAATTTAATACATATTGGTAGGTTTGAGTCAGAAATCTTAATTATCAGCTTTATACACTCTAAAGTGCCAATTTTGATACATATCGGTTCATAAATAGAAAACTCTGCCCTTTTGGATCTGCCATGTAATTTTTTTAAAGTTTAAGTTCATAATTATAATAATCAGCGACTTTAGACACGCCAAAGCTCCAAATTTGATACTCCTTGGTAAATTAGTTTTTTTAAAAATTTAAGTCAAAAATAATATTTAGCGACTATTAACACTCCAAAGTTCCAAATTTCATACTTATTGGTTCATAAATAGGAAACTTCGCCATTTTGGATCCGCATATTGATTGATAATTACTTTTTTCCCATTTTAAAACAAAATATTGTTACAAAACCTAATTTTCTAGTTTTGGTCAAAAATTAGGTCCGGAAGCCCATTGTGCAGCGAGTTGGACAGCAATAAAAAAATTAGCTGTGCTTTAAAAAGAGATGCAAATGAGTATGTTCCAAAATTACAATTTATGTCGGGGCTCAATTTTTTAGTAACGTCACGAGTCAGCGCCTAATTCCGTAAAAAGAATTGAGATAAAAGTGTAGCCAAGTTCTCCCATATACAGTATGTTAATAAAGTATATCGATAAACTTCAGAGGATTATTCTTTGAGTGATTTTAAGAATAAAACTTTAAATAAACATGGGTCCGCAAATGCTTAGTTTTTGAGATACAGATTGTTAAAATTTTTTGTTTGTTTTCTCTTTATAATTCGTGCAGTTTTAGAAATGTTTAGCTCAAATCTGGAACGTGAATTTAGCTACAAGGCATACATCATTAAGCATGCCAAATATTAGGTAAAAACTGCAGTGTGATATTTTTCCGAGGTCATGCTCCCTTTTTTCTCCCAGAACTTTTTTGCTGTCAGCCACTGGCAGAATCAAAAGTATGAAATTAATTCCTTGTTTTACTCAAAAACTTTTTGATCTTTTGCAATATTTTGTATCTTTAACCGTTTTTGAGAAAAATGACTTCCTTATTTTATTTTCTGTCTGTCTATATCGAACATACAGCCTTTTCCCTTGCAAGATCCAAGCTTAATAACCCTGTATAAATAGTGAATTATCAGGTTACAAAATCAAATATTACTTTTAAAAAGGCATAAAACTTTATTAATATGCTCTTTACATTTTAAGATTTGTCGTATTACACTTAACGAAAATTCATGTAATGGGTAAAAAATTTCATTTTTATTTGATTAAAAGTTTCTCTGACTGACATGACGTAAAGAAAACTTGCAATTAGTAATGGAGTAGTTTATAATATAGAATAAATTTAAAAAATAAACCCCATCCCGTAACATACCTAGCCCTAGAAAGCCTACTAGAGGATTTTTGTTTTTGAAATATTTTTTAGTTAGTACTTTTTGCGATATATCGCATTTCGTTAGGTTAAGTCAGACTTTGTTTGAAGTGGTTCGTAAATGATGCGATTCGCAATCTATGCAAAAAAACAAGCTAAATATATTTTTTTTCAAATAGATACTAACTTCTGAATATTTGGCAGCGTAGTAAGTTCATAATGGCAGCATTAACCAGAATGTGTTAATCGCAACATTAAAAATTTATTTCCAGTTTTGTGATGATGTTCCAAAACTGCTGATGCATATATATATATATATATATATATATATATATATATATATATATATATATATATAGATGTGTTAAATAATCTGTCTTGTTACCAACAGCATAATTAATAATTTTGGCCTTTTTTTCCAATGCATTCTTTGGGGAAGCTACATGGGATACTGTAGACTCTTGATGTCTCAAACGAAATTTTGTTTTTAACGAAACATATTCAGACAAGTAGATAATCTGGTTTGGACGTTATGCTTTTTGAGAATTTTAAAGGTATTATCAGAAATAAGCCTACATAAAATATGTGCAGAGACTGATTAATACTTGCCTAATTAAACTTTATAACATTTATCAAAAGCCAGGTTCTTTAAAAAAGTAAGACATTTTAAAGGGAGTACCTCCTAACTAAAAATATTAAAGTAAAAGCCCTTCTTTTCGGCTAGACATTATCCGAGCCTATTATAAAAACTAAATCTTGCGTTTAGGAGCATGAATAGTTTGAAATGCTTGTAAACTTTATTTTTAATGTAACTCCACAAAAAGAAATCATTGGGAGCAAGATTGGTCGATCTTGCTGGCCATAACATTTTCCCCGTATGCTTACTAATCGATTTGCGTGGATCTCTCTGCATATCTTTGTAGTTAATTTTTAAAAGATTCGTTTTAGATGGACCAGATGACATTAGCTCTTCCAAGCAGAGATTACTATCTGAAATCCAGTAGCCAGGCAGATATGAACGCCTATCACACATATATGACAAATGTGGCAGTATTGCTTGGGGCAAACAAAACCACCGCTAAGGAAGAGCTGCAAAAAGTGATTGATTTTGAAAAACAGTTAGCTAACGTAAGTTTGGCAAATCTATGAAGTTAACAGGGATATTGAACCACTCTTAAATAACAGAAATATAAATTGGTCAAATCACGGGGTAAAGATAAATAAACTAGAGGTATAAGTTTTTTTTCAAAAAGCTCGTAAAAAATAAAAAATACAAAACCAGGAGGTGCTACCTTTCCTTTTTTAGTTCTGCTCTCCGGCCGATTCGTCGTAATTTTTATTTTAATCTCACATAACTTAGTTTTTCTTAAATCATAACTCTCCTGTCCTTTTTTTGGGAGATCAAAACCTGTGTTAAACCTAAGCGTAGTCAATTGATCGCAAACATATCCAAACCGATGTCTAGACCACAACATATTGCAAAAAAAAACTTCACAAAAATTTATGATTTTTTGAAAAGTTATTATTTTTTTAATAAGTAATTTTTCAAAAAAGTAATTTATAATCAAACTTATATAAAAAAAATATTTTTTTTTTATAATTAAATAATAAGTTCTCGCGGCGAATTGGCTTGCGACGATTTGTCCCATTTCGATTTTTACAATAGTAACTGTTTTGGTTTTTTTTAAGCAAATTTCAATGTCTCCACAATTTTTTTAATTGTGAATGTCAATTATTGCAGTAAGTCCCATTGAAAACTCCCTACCAAGAAACACATTTCATTTGAAATTATGAGTTGTAAATTTTCAAAGGGATTCTGTATGTCTAGTATCGGTTTTTATTTTAAGGCCTCGTTACCCGAACAAGATAGACACGACACTAGCACCATCTATCGAAAACTAAAATTATGGCAGTTACAAAATATAGTTCCTGAAATCAACTGGCTAGAGTACTTTCATTCCTTTCTTGACGTTGACGTTAACGAAAACGAGCCTGTTGTTGCTTACGGTCTGGCTTATTTTATTGAAATGGGCAAGATTATAGCACAAACCGACAGAAGGTAAAATAATTAAATTAAAAGAAGCACCGACAGAGGGAGTTCACAGGCTCGAGCGTTTGGCAGCTCTTCATCTTTATTTGAATAGCTTGCGTTAAAGAGCAACCCGTTCCAACAAAGAAGAAGATCTGCCGAGCGCCATGCCTAGGAAACTCAATGCAATTTGACAGGTCGTTAAGTTAAAGTTCTCACTAAGCTCACAAGAGGCAGTGCGGTCGCGCGTTTGTTCCTTATTCTATTTTTTTTGAGAATTATCTGTGGTTTGGATTTTCCGTCCCCCTTTTTTTCAGGTAGAAAAACCTCTTCCACCGCATTTTATTTCGGGTTCATTTAAAATCTATCTTTTTGGCTTATGTAGGTAATCTTTGCTGCTGTGACGCATTAAAATTAAATTTTGTTAAATTTGTAACTTTTGCAATTTAAATATAAAATAATAAGAATTTCTAGTTGCTTTCTGGGTGAAGTGTCTAAAGTTCAGACGAGTATAAAATGCATAGTTTTTCGAGAAATTTTAAGGTAAGTTTTCTTATTTTCTCATTTGAGGTTAGATTGGCAAATTTGTATTGGTAGTTTCTTTTTAACTTCTTATCGCTTATTTTACGGAACTCTGAATACTACCAATGCCTGGTAGGTGCCTTATTTGCCCATGAACTAAGCACAAATTTAGTGTTAATTTTATGTCTATCCCTTTCGTTTGATATTAAGTAAAAGGGAGGGGGGGGCTTAATTGATGGGTAAACGAGGGATTACCCAGCAGCGTAATGTACTTTGAATAAATTTATTCCTTAATTTTAAATCTTACCATAATCTAGTACCTATGATTAATGTGGTTATAAGTTTATTTTTTTTTATTGTTTTCAGCTTTTCGATGATATGTGTGACCACTGATAAGCTATATATATATATATATATATATATATATATATATATATATATATATATATATATATATATATAGATATATATACTGCTTTGAAACATACCCTACACAACTTACAACCAAGGCGAGGAGGTACTTTTAAATCATGTCAGATTTTCGTCGAGCTGTTAAAAAGTAGACACTTAAGAATGATTCTCTTCACGAACAACTGTTTCATTATTTATTCACTCATCACTCACCAGAAATGCTAAAAGCAAATTTAAATATACTAGACAGTGTTTGGTTTTGCATTATATTTTATTTTACCAATCAATTAGACTATGTATTATTTCGTCAATAGTTAGTTGTTAATTTGTAGCTTTTTTGATAACAATAAAAACTCATTTAAAAAATGTTTATTTATTGCATTTTATATATCATTTTCAATCTGTTTATATCTTATAAAGACATTGTATGTCTTTATAAAATATTGACTGATTAAAAATTTCAAAGAAAATTTTAAAATTAAAGAAAATTTATTATAAAAGGCGATTCAAATTTCCCGCCTCGCCTTTTAGTTCGTCACTAAGCTCTGCAGTGGGCGCCACAGAGCTAACCACCTGTCAAACAGCCGGAGTTGCCTATCTAATAAAAACTCACTGAACCGCGCCGCAAATCCTTTATCTATGCCGAGCGCTTTAGGGCGTCATATCATCCATCAGTCGGTGTTTCAGCTAACTATCTTATTCATATGAATATGCTATTTCTAAACCATTCTTTAAATATTTTATATTATCGGTTTTGGTTTAATTTTTAGAACAATTCACGACTATGTCCTATGGAGATTAGTAATGTCCCTCTCATCGCATTTAGTTGATGATTACCAACGAGAAAGAGTCGAATTTAGAAAAATTTTACAAGGAGTTTTGAGCGAAAGACATCGATGGTCACAATGCGTGGAATGGACAAATAAGAAACTGGGAATGGCTGTTGGAGCATTGTTCATTCGGGATAATTTTAATCATGAAAGTAAGGTAAGTAAAGTTGAGCAAATGAGAAACAAGATGATTGACAATTGTATGGACAGTGTGATTGGTTATAAACTTACATCGCTAAAAACTTTTTTGGCAAGCCGTATAAAAACGTGAAATAAAGTGTTCGAAAATTGACCTTGAATATATTATCCGCCCGCAACTGAAATTAGGCAAACCGCTACAAACATCATTGTAAAGCTCTGAAAGTATACTTGGACAAACTTAAGGTTCCCACGGTATGTTGTTTGGTAACTCACAAATCAAGTTTGCCAGATCGCAAATGGTGGGATTGTCACTATACTTTTGAAGTGTAGAGCAAAGATAATAGTATGCTAAATTTAATGCAATTGCTGATATATTAAAATAAAACAATGTTTTAGGAAACTGCTCTACAAATGATTCACACAATAAGAGAGGCATTTAACGAGTTACTGGAAGATAACGCCTGGATGGACGATGAAACGAGGGCTGTTGCCAGAGAAAAAGCTAATGCTATGAATGAGAGAATAGGATATCCAAAGCTTGTGACTAACAGAGAAGAGCTGGCAAAGGAGTATGCTTTAGTAAGTCGACAAAAAGCCATTCCAAAAACTTTATAAATATTGCCTATTTTTAATACGATTATCTAATTATTTATTTACTTTATTATACATCGATCGAGTTTTTGTCTGATATTATGACAGGGAAATTTTCATCTTGATTTTGCTACCTTTACTGTGACATCCATTGTTTTTTTAATTTCTTATCCATTCGTTCCTTTTTCTATCTGTTAGTCTTACATGTGACATTTGTCTTTCCATTGATCTTTGGTCTTTTGTTATCTTATCTACATTTGGTTTTGTCATAATCCAGATCTGGGATTTATAGGTGAGTACAGGAAGGCTACACTTTCGTTTTGAGGTACTGAAGATATTTTTTATTTTTTATTATGTAGCTTAATTTACCGGATGCTTTTTTTAAATTAAATAATTTGTCTCAGATATATGTATTCCTCTATTTGTTCTATTTTTTATTGGTCTATTTTTACCGTGATACCTTCATCTGTGTTTGTGTTGACTTTATAGTTTAATAGTTCATACTCAAGGCCATATTTTTAGCTGCTGTATCCAGTTTTCCAACATTTTTATCAGTTTTTCTTTTTATCTGTTATTAAGACGATATCGTTAGCACATCTTTGGTGGTATACAAGTAATGTCTGCTTACTTTATTTCCTATTTCTTCCCATTCGAAGGGTTATGACTCAATTTTATAGAAAGCTTTTTCAAAGTCTATAAACGCATTTTATATTGGAATATTGTATTCGTTGGATCATTCTATTAGGATTTTTATGGTTAATAATAGTTGGTCAACTGCACTAAAACCTTTTCTGAAACGTGCTTGTTATTTTGGTTAATATTCGTCAAATTTTGTTGTTAGTCGATCTGTTAAAGTTTTCGAGAAAAATATAAATTAATAATTATTAAATTTTATATCATATGAATATTAAAATTAGTCGAAAATGTTGTTTTTGTCAAATTTACTTGAAGCATTAAATCAATTATTCCAAAACTAAAAAACGGATTTTGTAATTTTTCAAAATTTTTCAAAAGCCTGTGAGCGGTAAAGCTGGGGGGACGCAAATGGCTTAAGAGTGGAGGTTCTCGATTTTTTTTTTAAAATACCACAATGTGTTGTAGAAACTGAAATATATTTTTTGTCGTGAAAAAATTACTATAAAAAACACTGAAATTAACATTAACATAGGATTGACCTGCTTAAATTGTTTTTAATTTTCTTTTTTATTTGATAAAGTTCAAAAAATCGTTGATATATTAATCAGACTGGCCCCAAAATAAGTGTGTTCTTCGTTGTATTAAAACAACCTCTGCCTCCCCTACCTCACCATCCCGTTTCCATAGTAACGCGGGCCGCAATATACAAGCCATGTAGTGACTTAAACTCAAATTTTTAAATCTACCCCCACCCTTAAAAAAAACGAAAACTAAAATATATTTTGTTAAACTCCGGACTCAATTACCTTTCGTTTAATATCACACACGCCATATTTTCACATAAACTCTAATTTTTGAAATCTACCACCACCCTTTATTTGGTTTGTGTTTGGTGGAGTTTGTTCATTTTTAAATGGGACCATCTCGACCCAAGACCCAGCCTAGGTACCAAATTTCGTTAAAATCGGCCAAGCGGTTTTTGAGTTATGCGCGTTGGTCGTTACAGACAGACATACAGACATACATACATACAGACAGACAGACGGCGCAACAAAAAAGTTTCAAAATCATCTGAAACGCAAAGATATATAAAAATTTTTTAAATCGGAGCAACTTTTTTTTTCTCGAAAAAAATCACCATAGCTCACACTACTATAGTATAGTATATGTGTGAGCTAAAATTATAGAATAAGCAAAATATTTAACATATCATATTTTTTTATTCTCTGCAAAAGATTGTGATATCTTAAATATCTGGCATTAAATAAAACTATTTTTACCCAACAGAACACTTTTTTACATTTTTCGCACTTACATATAAATCACTTCAAATTCTATTCTAGTTAAACATTACAAGAAGAGAATTTCTGCAAAACATTCTTAACATCATCAAATTTGAATCCGAGCAAAATTTAAAGAAACTTCGACAGCCAGTTGACAGGGATAAGTGGTCCACCGAACCAGCAGTTGTGAATGCTTTTTATAATCCGAACAAAAACGATATTGGTAAGACAGCTTTATATTTTTTAAAAAACATTCATAACTTTTTCTTACATTATATCCAAGCGAAAATTTAGCTCAACAAATTGACTGTGGGAACATTAGTGATTATTCAACTTTGAGACCTATTTGTTTTAATTATTATTTGTACTATTTCAAAAAATATCTGCTAAAACGAAAAGCAATTAGAATTTTCTAAAACCAAATTAAATAAATCACGTTTAGAAATTAAATTAATTATTAAAACTGCCAGGACTGTTTTACTTAACCTCTCTCGGGGAAGCTATTTTCCCTACAGTCTAAGTAAGGCTTCCCGAGAAATGTGTGAGTTCATTGCAGATAGCAATTTCCACTTTTTTTAGGTTAAAATGTTTACTTTGTTGTCAATAACATTCATTGGTATCTATAACTTATAAAAAATTATCATTTTAAAATCTATAAACAGAAAAATAACTGCTAACTAAAAAGCTTATGTTCTTAAGATAATTTTGATAAACACTATTCTCCTCAACATAATTATTTTTAGGGAGATAATAGATTTTTCAGAAACCGTTTGTTATTATTTTAGTTTTTCCTGCTGGAATATTGCAGCCGCTGTTTTATAGTCAACATTTTCCTAAATCGTTAAATTATGGAGGAATAGGGGTAGTTATAGGACATGAAATCACGCATGGCTTTGACGACAAAGGTTTGTGTCAGTTCAAAAAATAATTTACTTTTTGTAAAATCATTGATGCATTTATTCATAAGGAAACTTAATTTTTTGCGTTTTAAAATAGCGGTTCATGAACAGTTTTATCTAGGACTTCTGCAGCAAAAAAATCCAATTGAGGTATTATAAATATCTTTTTAGGACGACAATTTGATAAAGATGGCAACATGATGCAGTGGTGGAACAACGCCACCATAAAAGCTTTTCGGGAAAGAACTCAGTGCATTATTGACCAATATTCTCGTTACAAGATAGACGAAGTCGGTATGTATGTTAACGGCAGAATGACTCAAGGAGAAAATATTGCCGACAACGGTGGATTAAAACAATCGTTTAGGGTAAGTAAAGATCTTGTTTAAAATTGTTACAATAACAAAAACAATTGTAACGTAAACGTATTACGATTACAAAAAAAGGAATATAAAAATTCACACAATACAAATCAACTTAAAAAACATTTTTTTAAAGTAAAATTCGATTATTACGCGTTGAATGTTATTTTCTCAAAAGTACGACATTTTTAGTCAGTGACCCTCCCCTCCTCTCCCAGACATAACTTATTTTTTAGTTTAGCAATATCACTTATTTAACATTTGGCACAAATTCTATTTAATTTTTTTTAAAATTTATACATTTCCGGGCTTTCTGAATTCAGATTCTCACCTTGGTGCAAAAACCGGCCATGTGCTAAGATTCAAATTTGTGCGAAATGAAACAAAAACTGTCTGAATTTGAAAACAAACTTGCAACTGTCCCAAATTTTGGTTCTTAGATATTATTAGATTAGATATTAGATAGATTAGATATTTATAGATATTGTCACGAGGGGGTTTTATCGTGACAAACACAGTTTAAGTTAGGTATAATGGATTTATTATAATACTTATATTTACTACTTACATTGTACTTAAATACATCTTGTCTACAAATCTTCTTGATACGCTTAACTTCTTATACTTGACTAACGTACTACTTGTTCACTATTAACTAAGCCTGGGCATTAGGTTCTCAGCATACAACTAACTGCTAAACTCTTTTGGAGATGCTTTTATTACAAACCGTTTGCCATTGATAGGATATCGAGATGTGTTTTGTTTCCTGTATAAACATCATCGAAATCCCATTAACCGCGTTGTTTATAATACCTCTGTATACAATTTATTACTTTTAATACAATTTGAACTATATACAGAAGTTAATTTCCTTAGAATGTTTAGGGTTAATGTGCACTTGCTTATAAACGTAACTTGTGTCATTCACTTAATAGGACATTATTTTCTATCCTGACAATATTATTGGTATTTGTCTTAATATGGCCCAGTATATAATTGATATTTTGTAAAAATCACTCCAAAAATTATATTTGAAACTTTGGACTTATTGGAACCTAAAAGTGCACGTGGCCGGTTATTGCACCAGGGTCTTCAATTCAGATTCTGAATATCGGAAGACATTTTGGATGTGTGTCCGTTTTAGCAGTTTACTATCGCTAAACAAATTTAATTATTCAGGTTATACATGGCGAATCAAAAGTCGAATTCAGATGCCTTAGTCTACCGATTGGCTGGTCCAAGTAGTTATTGGGAAGTTATATTTTTTCTTTCAATTTCGAGAGTAAAAATACTTTACTATACAGGGTGTCCCATAACTTAGGGGCTATAGGCCAATAGGTGATAGAGCAGGTCGTGTCGGATCAAAAAGTTCCTATAATGTATGGGACAAAACTTTTTCTTTGTCGAGATACAGAGCGATTTTTTAAACTTTTTTGATAACAACTTCTTAAAAAAACGCAGTAAAAATATGAAATTGGGTAGTCGTGTGTTAGAACACAATAAATTGAAAAAAAAATAGTCGGTCAGTTTTATTTGGAAAAAAACAATTTTTATGGTAGAAACTTTTATAAATGCCATATTAAAAGCAATGTTCTTTATATTTGTTGTTAATAAAAACAAGTCTCTAGCCAGACATAATAATAAAATATTATTGATATTTTTTAAAAGAATAAGTAAGCAAAAATTAATTTAAAAAAAAATATATTATTTTTTTTATACATTTTTTGAGGTTATTTTGACAGCCTGTATCTTTTAACTTGTGATTTTATCAAAAAAAGAAATACCACATTTTTGAATCACAATTAGCTGAGTATTCAGCTGGCGGTGACAGATTTTTGTAAATCCCTTTTCCCCCCACTCTTCTAACTTTAAAAATCCTATGTCTTAAAAACAGATGTGTGTTGACCATGTTATATTAAATTTTTTCTCGAAAATAACCTCACCTGCTGCACTATGGCGCCCAAGTTATGGGACACCCTGTATATAGAGTTTAAGCCTAAAAGAATACAAAAAAGGAAAGAATAAGGGGAATTTTGGTAATACTACAATATACAAACTTTTGATACTCAAAACCAACAGCTGTTGGTTTTGGCCTATTCAGATGCCTTAGTCTACCGTTCGGCTGGTTCAAATAATTACTTGGAAAAGTTACATTTTTCTTTCAATTCAGCCAGTAAAAAAAAAACATTACTAAATATAAGAGTTTAACCATAAAAAAATACCAATAAGGAAAGAATAAGGAAATAATAGAGAGAACGGAAACTGATTTTTTGTTTTTATTGGGAATACTACAATATACAAACCTTTGATCCAGATCCTTAAAACTAACAGCTCGTTGTTTTGGTCTATTCAGATGCCTTAGTCTACCATTCGACTTGTGCTAGTTATAAATAAAATTTTAGATATTTCTTTTTAGTTTTTATTGGCAATACAACAATAGCAGTTCACTCTCGCTGAATAAATTTAATTAATTAGGTTATGCATAGCGAATAAAAAGTCAAATTACATAAAATATTTTTAAATGTTGCATTTTAGTTGATGGATTTCAGCTTTACATTTAAAACTAACAGCTGTTTGTTTTGGCCTATTCAGATGTCTTAGTCTACCATTTGGCTGGTGCAAGTAGTTATTGGAAAGTTACATTTTTCTTTCAATTCCGCCAGTAAAGAAAACATTACTAAATATAAGAGTTTAACCATAATAAAATACAAATAAATAAGGAATAAAGAAAAAATAGAGAAAGCGGAGACTGCTTATATTGCTTTTTTATTGGTAATACTACATTGTACAAACTTTTGATACCTAAAACTAACACCTGTTTGTTTCGGCCTATTCAGATGCCTTGGTCTACCGTTTGGCTGGTGCAAGAAGTTTTTGGGAAAAGTTAAATCTTTCCTTTAAATTTGGCCAGTAAAGTAAAAAGTGATATTGTTTTTTGTTTTTATTGGTAATTATGCATTATACAAACTTTTTTTACTAAAAAACAGATGTTTTTTTGGGCCTAATTAGATGACTTGGTCTACCGTTTGGCTGGTGCAAATAGTTTTTGGGAAAAGTTAAATCTTTTCTTTAAATTTCAGCAGTAAAGTAAAAATTTTCGTTCGGTTCGCGCAAGTATTTATTAGGAAAATGTACATTGTTTCTTTCAATTCCGCCAGTAAGAAAAACATTACTAAATATAAGAGTATAACCATAAAAGAATACAAATAATTACAAAATCAGGAGTGAATAGAGAGAACGGCGACTGCTGATATTGCTTTTTTGTTTTTATTGGTAATACTTTATTACACAAAGTTTTGTACCTAAAATAAACAGCTGTTTGTTTTGGCCTATTCAGATGCCTTAGTTTATCGTTCGGCTGGTGCTAGTAATAATTGGGAAAATAAATATTTTTTCTTTCATTTCTCCACTAAACCAAACTGTACTAAATATAAGAGTTTAATCATAAAAGAAAACTAATAAGAATGGAATAAAGGGAACGGAAAATGCTGATAATTCTTTTTTGTTTTTATTGCCAATACTACAATATACAAACTTTCGATACTTAAAACCAACAGCTGCATATTTTGGCCTATTCAGATGCCTTGGTCTACCGTTTGGCTGGTTATTAGGAAAAGTTACATTTTTTCTTTTAATTCCACCAGTAAACTAAACTGAAATATAAGAGTTTAATCATAAAAGAATACTAATAAGAAAAGAATAAAGGGACGGAAAATTCAGATATTGCTTTTATTGGCAATACTAAAATATACAAACTTTCGATACTTAAAACCAACAGCTGTATATTTTGGCCTATTCAAATGCCTTCGTCTACCGTTTGGCTGCTGCAAGTAGTTTTTAATTTTTGGTTAAAATTTCGTGAGTTTATAACTATAAAACAATAAATAAGGGCATATTAAAAGAAACGGAAGCTGTTGATAATAATTTGATTTTATTGGCAATACTACAAAATGCGGTTAAAGCAGAGATATATATTTTTTAAGGGTGATTGTCATAAATATGTTTGTCACGTTTTTAGGCATACAGAAAATGGGTGTCTCAGTATGGTGAAGAAGACGCCCTTCCTGGAATGAATTTGACACACGATCAATTGTTTTTCCTAAACTACGCCCAAATTTGGTGTGGATCGATGCGACCAGAGGATGCATTAACAAAAGTCAGGTAAACTAACAGGGGGTCGAAAAGCATTTTTTCTGTTCTATCCTTGATTTGCCATACTTCTGAGCCGTATGTAATAATACTTTTTACAATGGTGTTATATATAAGCTTTTTGTTATGTTTTGATATACTTTGGTCCCAAATTATTCCATTTAATAAAGTTATTGCTTTTCTTCCTTGTACGTTTCGAACTTTTATAGCTTTGTCTAGTGTTCCGTCAGCTGTAATTTTTAGACCTAAGTATTTATACTCATCACAGGACTGAATTCGCTGCACGGTATTTAAGATTAGATCCTGTTTCGTTCCACCGATACACATATACTCTGTCTTATTGAGATTAACCCGAGGGGTCATCGGCACCCTAAAATTTTGTACAGCGTCCAACAGGACTTGGGTCCTGACGTGTACTGTTGGGTCCTGTTGAGTACTGTTGGGTACTGTCGTGTACTGTCGAGTACTGTTGGGTACTGTCGTGTATTGTCGAGTACTGTTGGGTCCTGTCGGTGTACTGTTGGGTACTGTCGTGTACTGTCGAGTACTGTTGGGTCCTGTCGGTGTACTGTTAGGTCCTGTTGAGTACTGTCGTCGTGCTTTGGGGGGGTCCGACAGGGACAAAGCGCGCCCTCAAAAAACATGCGAGCAAAAAAAAAAAAAAAAAAAAAGGTCATCATCTTTGGAGAACCGCGCCGCGCTCACAAATCTTGCGACCAAAACAAAAAAAAAAAAAAGGTCATCATCTTTGGGGACCCGCGCCGCGCTCACAAATCTTGCGACCAAAAAAAAAAAAAAAAAAGATCATCTTTGGGGAACCGCGCCGCGCTCACAAATCTTGCGACTACTGTCGAGTACTGTTGGGTACTGTCGTGTACTGTCGTGTACTGTTGGGTACTGTCGTGTACTGTCGGGTACTGTTGGGTCCTGTCGTGTACTGTTGGGTACTGTCGTGTACTGTCGAGTATTGTTGGGTCCTGTCGTGGTACTGTCGAGTACTGTTGAGTACTGTCGTGTACTGTCGAGTACTGTTGGATCCTGTCGTGGTACTGTCGGGTACTGTTGTGAAATTTGTACAGTACTGTTGAAAGCTGATGACCCCTCGGATTAACCTCTAGTCTCCACTTATTGTACTCTTCTATTAGTTTTCGTGTAATATATTCGAGGTACCACGTACTACTAATCTTAAAGTGGTAACGCTTGTAAAACGCTAGGTAACGCTTGTTCAAACATTGTGCAATTATAACTACAATGTGCCGATAACCCCCTCGTCTGTATCAAATATCTGCGATATGTGTTTTATGTGTCGATTTACATCCGTGTTTATTATTTTTTTAGGTCCAGTGTCCACTCTCCGGGGCCTATTCGAGTTTTGGGTCCGCTATCAAACTCTTGGGATTTTGCTGAAGCGTACAAATGTAAACCCGGTACCCCCATGAATCCCACAAATAAATGTAGCGTATGGTAGACTGTGTTGAAAAACCCTTACTAAGAGACCACAATTTATTACAAAACATTTTACAGTTTTAGTAACTTGGCAAAAAACTTAATGTAGATAAGATGTTCCCAACTGTACCACAATCAGTGGCGGATCCAGGATTTCCTGTGAGGAGGAGTTAATGAGTTTTTAATAATTCTTCGCTTTTAAAATTAAATTTACACGTGAACCAATTGCGGCGCGGACAAATTTTTTTCAAATATTAAAGTAATTTTTGTGAAAAAAATTAATTATGTGATGTTGCGAGCAAACTTTTTTTAGTTGCGGTCGATGCATCTATTTTTACTACAACAAGAAAAAAATACTCTGCCAATATATGGGCCCCTAAGCTCACACTAGGTACTATAGTTATAGTGTACGTGTGAGCTAATATAACTAAAAACTGAAATATATTTTATTTAACTCCAGACTAAATTACCTTTTGTTTGATACCACACAAGCCATGTTTTGACTTAAATTCAAATTTTTGAAATCTACCCCCACCCTTAAAAAAACAAAAAACTAAAATGTATTTTGTTAAACTCCGGACTCAATTACCTTTCGTTTAATATCACACACGCCATATTTTCACTTAACCTCTAATTTTTGAAATATACCCCCACCCTTTTTTTTTAAATAAATTAAAATGTATTTTGTTGAACTCCAGAATCAATTACTTTTCGTTTGATGTCACACACGCCATATTTTCCCATAAACTCTAATTTTTGAAATCTACCCCCACCCTCTTATTTGGTTTGTGCTCGGTGGATTTTGTTCATTTTTAAATGGGACCATCTCGACCCAAAACCCAGCCTAGGTACCAAATTTCATTAAAATCGGCCAAGCGGTTTTTGAGTTATGCGCGTTGGTCGTTACAGACAGACAGACAGACAGACATACAGACAGATAGACAGACGGCGCAACAAAAAAGTTTCAAAATCATCTGAAACGCAAAGATATATAAAAATTTTTGAAATCGGAGCAACTTTTTTTTTCTCGAAAAAATTAGGATCACCATAGCTCACACTACTATAGTATAGTATATGTGTGAGCTAATAAGGAAGAGGGGTATGCGGGCCCTTCTGCCACCTCTGGATCCGCCACTGACCATAATTTATTAAAAAATTTCCAAAAACCCTTGAATTACCTACCAGTCCTCTCAACTACATAAATAAGCATACTTATCTATGGAAATTCGGGTTATACATCCTTTGATATTAGAGATCACAATTTAAACACTTTTGTAATACTTTAGTTTAGTATATTTTTTGTAGAAACTGTTATGGTTTTTTCGCTTTCCTGTAAAACATAAAAAATATTGGTTACACTACATCACATCTTTTTATATTTCTTAAAAAAGATTTTTTATTTATTTATTTGAACGCATTCACATATTTGAGTATTCTCATTGGCGTAGCTAGGGGGGGGCAGGGGGGGCCTGGCCCTAAGATATTTTAGGCCTCCCCTACCGACTACTAGTAAAAGAACATGACGCTGAAAATACATACTTTTCTATTATTATTCGGGAAATATTCAAATAAAATAGGTGCATTAAAATTTAAAATCATTCAGATAATGTTTACATTTCAGGAAAAAGCCCTTGTCTTGCGGAATTAGGCTTTTTCTCTTTAAATTATCGGTAACTTTTCTGCACTTATGCAATTTCTCGAAAATATTTTTTAAATTTAAACATAATTATGCATATTGAATATTTCATACATATTGGCGACATCTTGTAAAATATTATAGAAGTGTAAGTTAAATTTCGCATTTAATAAAGACAGCGACCTTTGCCCCTCTATTTCCGAAATCGGGTTGTAGATGTCGTAAGGTTATAAAAGACCTTTTTACACTGTTTTTCTAAAATAAATATAATTATCTTTTTAGTTTTTTTGAGGTTAGCGTTTAGTGTCTTATGAAAATTTTCCGATTTTGGTGACAATTTCATAACCATTTTCATATTAAGTTTTCCCACGTCGTTAAATGGAATAAATTCGTCGAGCAATACCGGGAAATTTTTAATATTAATACTTCTACTCTAAGAGCAGAAATGACCGTTTTAAAGAATTGTATTTTTCGGTTAAATCAAACTGTTGGTCATGATTCTATCAAACAACATATAGCAGAAAACACCTATCCAAACCTCTACCAACTTTTTAAAGTTGCGAGTATTCTTCCAATTTCAAGTGCAACTTGCGAGAGGTCTTTCTCTGCCATGAGGAGAGTTTTTAATTGGCTTAGAACAACTATGACTCAAGAGAGACACTCAGGTTTGTCATTGTTATTCATAGAAAAAGATGTTGAGGTCGACTTAGACAGTGTGGTAGACGCTTTCAGTCAGCGACATAGAAAACTTTCTTTGTAGAATTGCTGAATCACATACTTCCTGTGTATACATATAAATAAGTTGGTAAATGTATTATTAAATTTGTTATATTAAAATATTAGAACATTTATTGCGCGTTTTGTTTTTTTATTCATTGCACACTTTGCACGACTCTTTAAAACCTATGTTTGCTTTTTGTTCAAGATAGACCGGGGCCACGGCCCCCCCCCTGAAAAGCAAGGCTAGCTGCTACGCCAATGAGTATTCTATTGAATTAGCTACATCTTGTAGCATTCAAACTGTTTTTATTTTTACAAAAATAGCAAATTTAATAATTACGTTATATTGAATGAACGTGAATGGACATTCTATCAGAAAAGTTTCATCGCCACTGTAGAAAAGTTAAAGTTGTAAAATCCGTAAAACTCTTAATACCTATCTAATATTATTGACATATCCATAATTGTGACTTTTGTGTCTTTTTTGATAATGCTTTATACCTTTAAACAAAGTATTTATATACTTACAAAATACTAGTAGGCAATTTGTATTTTAAATAAAATCAATTTTGTAAAAACTTAGGCAACTTTAATATAATTGGTTAGCTTCAAAACAGCACAATAGGTACAGGAGGTTTTACAATAAATGTGATTACTCCTTGATCTTCCTTAATATGCATCCTACAAAAAGTTTTACATATGACGATTGTGGTAAAAATGTTTGTGGTAAAAATTATACGTTTACGGGGATTTTTTATTTTAAAGAAAACACTATTACACTTATAGATTCCTCGTATGTTCCTAGATTTAAAGATTTATTTTATGTCTATGCACTAACATTTTCTGAGATATAGTATAGTGTATTTAATTTGCAATATGGTTTTATTTCAACTCAGAGAAACCTAGCGAATCAAGTAAATTATGGTAAGAATATGCCGATAAGAAGACAAAGTTGCAAAACTTGAAAGATGAGGATCTAGTAGTTAAACAACTAGAAACCGTTGCGTTGGTAAATCGAATAGATTTGAAGTAGAAATTCAGCTATTAGAAAAAGATGTCAACTCGACCAAATTAAGGACCCCTCAAAAATCGCCAGTAGAAGATGATATGATTTCTATACCAATAATACCGAACGAAGCTCCTCGTTATTGAGACACAATTTAGTAACATAAGACGCAGCCAATACATGAGTAGCAAACAAAAAGAGGGCCAGATCCATGTTCAACCTGCTTTGACAGATTATTATTTACTGATCATCTTATTAAATGATTAGGCGATCCAGTAATTCGGCAAAACTCTACAACTTTATCAGATTTAGCAAACTTTAAAGATGTCGTAAAAACATGTGAGTTAGAAGAAGTTGCAAGATAAAAAATGCACAACAAATCAAATGTTCACGTTTAAATTGAAATTGCCACTTTAAAAAATGCTCTGCTATAAATATCCAATGTAAAGAATGTAACAAAATAAGTAATTTTTTGGTATGCAATCAATAGTTGTTACGAAAATGGTACAAATACTGGATCTATGAAAATTGCTGATATAAGTAAAAAAGTAAGCAATACACGTAAAATTGATATGCAGTTAAACGCATTAAGCGGTAAAAATATCGACATAATTATGTAAACTAAAGGCAAAATGTAGTTAAAGCGAAACTTGTGATAAATACCAATATCCCCTTAAGCAGATTGTTGACAAAAACGGATAATGTAAAATAAGAGGCAGCAGATTAAGAAGATCTATAGAATACTAGAATGTAAAAATGTGTATTAGGGATATATAATAAGTAATCATCGAAAAAGAAATGATAAAAAATAGTATTAAAAAGCTTAAATCCGGAAAAGCTAGCGGACCTGGAGGAATATATGCTGAAATGCTCAAATATAGATCAGAGAAACTAATCGAAAATCTCACATATATTATCAATCAATGCATAAACGGACATCCAGTACCTGATGATTGGAAAATTGCATTCATATCCTCAATACATAAAAAAGGAAACAAGCTGGATTGCAACAATTACAGAGGAATTTCAGTAACTAGTACTCTCAGTAGATTGTACGGTAGGATTCTTAGAAATCTAATAGAGAAGGATTTTCATGAACAAGAAGAAGAAGAGCAAAGTGGGTTTCGTGCAGGCAGATCTTGTAGTGATAATGTTTTTTGTCTTAAACAAGTAATTGAGAAAAGGAGCGCCAGAAATATAGAGACTCATGTTACCTTTGTGGACCTACAAAAAGCATATGATACCGTTCCAGTAGAAAAACTATGGACAATGCTAGAGCAGACTAATATCAATCATACATACATAAAAGCGATAAAAGAACTATACAAAGGGTCAAAATCTAAAATTAAAATTGGAAATCGACTTTCAAAAGAATTCCTGGTAACAAAAGGCTTAAGACAGGGATGTTGTATTTCTCCAACTCTTTTTAAAATATATATCACAGTAGCTCTAAAAAACTGGAAACGGAAAGTGCACGGCATGGGAATACAACTTAACGACCGATTTACCATATACATACTACAGTTTACTGACGACCAAGTAATTGTAGCTAATGATAAAGAGGACATGGAGTATATGATGAGAAAGTTAATGGAAGAATACCAAAAGTGGGGATTAACAGTGAACGTGGTCAAGACACAGTACTTATGTATTGGAAACGAATTCAGTGAGTTAGAACTAGACAATGGACAAGTAATATCTCCATGCAGTGAGTATGTATACTTGGGTGTCACATTTGATAAGACAGGAACAGACTGTAAAGAACTGGAAAAAAGAATAGTAAAAGCAAAAAAGGTTATTGGATGTCTTAACAGTATTTTATGGAGCAGAGAGATAAAAAAGAATGTAAAATTTAACATATATGAAACAATGGTGAAAAGCACGCTGTTGTATGGAATAGAGACTTGTCGCGTAACAGAAAAATACAAAACAAAAATGGAAAGTGTCCAAATGGATGCAATAAGAAGATCAATGAGAATATCTAGAACAGATCACATAAGAAATGAGATCATAAAAGAAAGAATGGGAATCGAGGGAAGCATAACGGATATCACTAAAAGACAACTGATATGGTACGGCCATGTACAACGGATGAACGACGAAAGATTACCAAAGCAGGTCCTAGAATGGCAACCGACAGGGCGCAGAAAAAAGGGCGTCCTAAACTAGAATGGCAACAGTCAATCCAAAGATCAATGAGTCAAAAAAATCTGACAGAGGATGATTGTCAGGATCGAAGGAGGTGGAGAATAGGCGTCGGACAACGTAGAAAAACGTTCTAAACCGACTAAATAAAAAAATAATAAGCTACACATTAAGAAATAAAAAATCTTCAGTACCTCAAAACGAAAGTGTATAACCAATGTATCATTCCTGTACTTACCTATGGATCCCAGACCTGAACACTTACAAAATCAAACATGGATAAGGTAACAAAAGCCCAATCAATGGAAATACAAATGTTACATGTAAAGCTAACAGATAGAAAAAAGAAGGAATGGAAAAGAAATAAAACAAAAGTAAGGAATGTCAGAGGATAAGTAGCAAAATTAAAATGGATGTTTGCGGGTCATAATATCGATCGATGAAAATTGTAAACTGGAAAATAAAAGAAGTACGGGAAGACCCCAAGTTACATAGGCGGACAATTTGAAGAAACAAGCGGGAATTAAATGGATGAACACGGCGACAGACAGAGAAGAGTGGAAGATATTGGGGGAGGCTTATGTCCAAAGATATATTGAAGAAGGCTCAATGGATAGATAGATAGAGAAAAGTACATCGAAAGTAACCACTTTGCATGCAGATTTCTCACGCATAAATGGGTTAGGATATAATGGGAGTCCAGATTTTTATCTAAAACAAAAACAGGATATGCTATGATCAAAATAATCTTTTGATAATTTCATAGGCTATTACAAAATCCATAATGTACCTTAGACTTGCCATTTTTTACCATTGTGACTACCGTTCTAAATAATTACACGTTTGGCTCAAAAAGGCTGAAAAAAACTAACAGATACGATATGATCAGTTGAAGAAGATATATTAGCAGAAGAAGCTACAAATCATATGAATTCTTGGATTATTTAGCGAATTTGTTTAGCAGATAATTTAAAAGATGAATAGGAATACGAAATTCCCATATTAAAGATAATATGATTGTTCGTGCAACTTTAATTTTAAATTCAAATTTTGCGCCAAATTCACGTATTCGGAAAACCCACACAATTTCAATTTTGATTGGCACGAGCAAAACGCCAGCGCCATCTACGAAAAATGAATCTGCGCAAAAAGGCGTAACCAAGAAAAGATTCGTCTGTCGTATTCTATCGAGATCACCACGCAGCATGGTGATAAATTCTATTAACCAAAAAATCCAATAACATTCATAGAAAATCAAACTAAACCATTACACAAACAAGTGATTCTAGTGTGGATCGACTGCAACGACTGGGCCAGCGAGAGGAGCTCCTCTGGACGACGGAAACAACTAAAAAGGTGAGTGCCATTCCTCTATATTGTCTTTGTGTGGCTCGGAAAAATTAATATTTTTACATCGTCCTTTTCAGCGCGCTTATAGTCCCGCGGCTCTACCTCATACCTCAAACCTCAAAACAACAACAATGATTTTGAAATTACAAATGGCTGCAAAAGAAGATGGATAATCTTCACTGCCTAAAAACAGAATTTAAACTGGATTTTTAGTTCACAAACAGATTTTGAACCGGTATTATATCACTTCTGGAATATTGGTCGTGATTTTGGCGAGGATAATCTTTTGGTTATAAGAGAAGGTACTAGTATTTTGATTCAAAAGCAAAAACTTTGCGAAGAACATGAACACTTGAAAGATGGAGACCAGTTGCAAGCGCAGATGTGAGGAGGGGGAGGGGGTAACGTGGTAACGTGGTAACGGTTTACGTCGACCGATTGCCCGGATCGCAAGCAGTTGCCAAATTATAAATGGTCTGTACAAAATTTGGTATGACAGTTTAAGAATGAAATTTGCTGTTAATAAAGGAGTTATAATTAAAAACTGACACTTACATTAGCAGAATATAGTGTATTGACCAAAATAAACACGCATAATTTTATAAACATTACAAAAAATTAAGAAAAATGTATATATAAAACTTCTTGTGTCATTTATATTTACGGGACAAGTCTTGATCTAGGGAAAAAAGGTACGATAACATTTATAGTAAGACACTCTGTCCTTTAGCAAGTTGTAACTTCAATGAAATGTTTTATTATTGGAGGATTTAAATATGAAAAAATTGTAGAATTAAGTTTAATATGAAAAAACCATTTTATAATACAACTATTTTTTTAAAAGTCTTGTATTATGTGCCCGCTTTAAACCAATATTAGTAGATCTAGTTAAATTGAAGTTCAAAAACTTTTTCAAAAAGTTCCTAAATCTGATTTCATTTACGCCTTAGGTCCTTAACTGTTTAATCAATTTTTTTTTAATCTGCTGGGCTGTGCATATTTTAAAACAGTTAATATGTACAGTCAGGGACTTTAAAATACCGCGCTCGAAAAAAAAATCTCCTATTTGAAATTAGGAAACCAACAAAATAGTGAACCTTACCTCGGTATGTATACATGCATATTTAAAAAACTATTTTTTCTGATATCTTTAAGTAATAAATTTTTACAGAACAAAATAAACGTGCAATGTATAGTCCCTAACTGTTGTAGATGCAAGGGCGTCGATACAAGTAATATAATATTATGTTAACTACATAATATTATATTACTTGTATTAAAAAAGGAGTATTTTGCTTTTTTCCTGAAAGAAATTTTGAAAATATATAATTAGTCTTATTTTTACTTATAATAAATGTTTGAGGTTGTTTCATTTGTGATTGGTTTACTCAAAGAAGTTCCGTTTTGTTTTTAGTAGTAATATATGCAATTATGGTACTGTATTACAGCATAAATGTTTTTTTCGCGGGTAATATCACAAGTGCATCTAATTTATCCGAAAATATTTGGAAAAACGAGTTTTTTTTTATGTGTCAAACACACTGTGTTTATTATATTACAATCTAGTCAGTAAGACTAATTAGCAATTTTGTTTTAACTTAATTTACTAGAAAAAGTCAGATTTAAACTTAGGGTTCACTCAACAGTTCTCCCCGCTTTGTTTAGTCTGTAACTCACAATTGTGTTGTGTTTATAGCATTATTTTGTTTTATGTGTAATTCATTTAGTTTACTAGCTCAAACGGCTTCACTCTTTTTAGTCTTCGAACTAGCATAGTATTGTCTAGAAGCTGAATTGCTTCCACATTCACATGCCGATGGAGTCTCTTCATGGCTTTATGCGTAATTTTTTATAGTCCCTGCTACAGTTTCGATTTTTAGATCTCGATGAAGGTCACTATTTCGAACGTACCAAGGTGCATTCACAATGTTTCTAAATACTTTATTTTGAAATCTCTGTACAACTAGAATGTTACTCTCTTTAGCACAACCCCATAGTTGAATACCATATGTCCATACTGGTTTCAGTATTTGTCTATAAAGCAGTAACTTATTATGAATTGTTAAATTGGACTTCCTTCCAATTAGCCAGTTTATTTTTCTATACCTTATCTCAAGTTCTTCTTTTTTTTTCTTAACATGTGCTTTCCAGCGCAATTTGGCATCAAGTGTCATACCTAGATATTTTGCCTGATTTGAATATGGTACGGAAATGTTGTTAATTGTAATTTGTATGTGATTTATATTTTTGAAAAACGAGTTGACAAGGAATTTGTTTGAAACAAAAGACGAGCGTTATTAAAAAGCTGAGTCGCAGACGAGGCTTTTTATACGTGAGTGTTAGTGTGAAGATAAATTAGATGCACGAATGATATTTGGTAAGATTATTTCCAGACTGAACAAAAAACATCATTCAACAAAAATATGACAATTTATTCAATTAAAACAATGTAGCTTATTGGGTACTATTACTTAGATTACAATTTACGTAAAGGTTGCAATTGTTGTACACTACGGGAGTGTTGTTTGATATATTGTTTTTTTTTAAATATATTTTTTATAATGCTTGTTACATTATTTTCAAAACAGATTGCGCCAATTCAGTTGCAGTGGCCTTTTGGTTATGATGCCCCTGCGAAGAAGATGCTTGAGGCCCCTTATTGCTTCCATTTCTGAACGCATTAATAATTCTTGAATGATGGTTACTGTCCATTTGTAAATAGGCTTTTATGGGGCCAGCTCGAATGTGTCCAGTTATTTTTATCAGCTGTTGTTCCTCGATCCCCGCTTTTGCTAAATTCCTGACAGCTGTGGCTCTTAGTGAGTGGTTTGTAATTTTTTTATTTGTTGTGTTTAAGCCAGTTTTATATGCCGCTTCTTTTGTCCATTTCGATAGCTCGTTTCTTCCCACAGGGACATTTTTAAACCATCTTATGCTTTGGGGAGTGTTCCATGCTGGAAGATGTGTCAAAAACAGTCTATCGTCAAAGTTCAGGGCGTTTAGTGTTCAAAACCCACCATTTGCTGTGGCACATTTTTTTGGCACCTCTTTGAGTGGTTTTGCTGAACACTGGGTTGTATTCTATTCTTTCTGCAACAAGAGAAGATTCACCTCATTACTATCATTTGTCAAAATTAAACTTTTTCCAGCATTTTTTTATAAAAAAGAATTTTAAAATAAGAAAATCAAACATACCTGTTCTTATTCCATCATTGTCTGTCTCTGCTTTAAAATAGTGCACCAAACAATTTGAGGCTTCCCCATTTCTCCACGCCAGCTCCACTGCTGCTATAAGGTAAAACTGGGGAATTTTCATCCGACGAAGACACCATTTTGTAGTACTCATCGAGCGTTAGTGAAGTGGAACTTGTTTTCCTTTTATCTTCTTCTTTTCGCATTTCTAGCGTCACGAGAGGTCTTGAATTCAATATCTTTAAACGGATCAAAAACAATGTTTTTCTACAAGCGTGCGGAAAAGTCCACTTTTCCGCACGCATTTTAGTGTGGAAAGTGCCACTTTTCTGCACTAGTGCGGAAAAATTTTTCCGCACTAGTGCGGAAAAGTAAATTTGTTACGATTTTGAGGTGTTCTATAACATTTAGACCGTTCAAAATACATTTGTATCTTTCCTAGCACATGAAATATCCTAAAAATATTCAAATTGACTAAAATTCTGCTATATTTTCAATATTTTCGATAAAATAAAGTTTTCAGTAAAATAGGTTCAAATTATAAGTTTTAAACCTCCCCGGTATAAATATCGTCATTGTCAATGTCAAACAACAATGAACACTAGTGGTTTTAGATTTGGCATCTTAAATCACCATAGCAACAAAGTTCAAACAAACTGTCAAAACAAAGCCAATTTTGCAGATACAAGCGTCTTTTGAATTTTTCAAACAAAAAAATCAGATTTTCAATGGATTCTTCGGACGAAGATCTACCCCAGTTAGTTCTAGAAGCCGCTAGAATGTGAATAATAATAATTGATTTGATTAAAACGTTTTGAATATAAATAATTTTCTGATTAATTTTTAGTTTTTTCCTCACGCTTATAGAAAAAATAGTGTACCTAACTCGTGCGTAAAGTGTCTTTTCCGCACTTGATTGCTGGCCAAACTCCGCTATCGCGTCGTTTGGCCATCTGCAATCGCGTGCGGAAAAGAGGCACTTTCCGCACTAGTTAGGTAAACTACTATGTAGTTGACAAAAAAGGATTCTTGTAGCTTTTTGGCCACGATGTTCCACATTATTTTTACGCAATGCTCTTTGTACTCTTCACCATTGACTTTTCGCATATCCCATGCCCAGTCCTTAAGAATTAAATTCAAAGCTACTACTGTGGTATTTCTATCAATTACATACTTTTTCTCTGAACAAAAGTTCATGAACTGCTTCCAAATGCTGCTATGTGTGACTGTGTTGCTTTTTTCTACTTCTTCGCTGATTTCTTCGTCTTGAACATGCCCAAACCGCTCCCTCTTGCTGCACAGATATACTTTTTGAAAAAATTGGCTCAAAATGAAAGCGTTGTTAGGCGGCTAAGCCATTGTTTTTCCAAAGTCATTCACCGATAACTTGACTAAATTTCAACAATTTTTTATTTTGACAGTACCTATCAAACATTTTATCGGATAAATTTCTGACTGGAGCTGTCAAGTGGATAAATTGCCACTTGAAAACAATTTTCGACATTGAAAGCCGTCGTTTTGATTGGTTCAAATTGACAGGTGGGAAATAATCGACCTAAACTATTGCTAAATAGTAGTTTACCTAACTAGTGCGGAAAGTGCCTCTTTTCCGCACGCGATTGCAGATGGCCAAACGACGCGATAGCGGAGTTTGGCCAGCAATCAAGTGCGGAAAAGACACTTTACGCACGAGTTAGGTACACTATTTTTTCTATAAGCGTGAGGAAAAAACTAAAAATTAATCAGAAAATTATTTATATTCAAAACGTTTTAATCAAATCAATTATTATTATTCACATTCTAGCGGCTTCTAGAACTGACTGGGGTAGATCTTCGTCCGAAGAATCCATTGAAAATCTGATTTTTTTGTTTGAAAAATTCAAAAGACGCTTGTATCTGCAAAATTGGCTTTGTTTTGACAGTTTGTTTGTACTTTGTTGCTATGGTGATTTAAGATGCCAAATCTAAAATCACTAGTGTTCATTGTTGTTTGACATTGACAATGACGATATTTATACCGGGGAGGTTTAAAACTTATAATTTGAACCTATTTTACTGAAAACTTTATTTTATCGAAAATATTGAAAATATAGCAGAATTTTAGTCAATTTGAATATTTTTAGGATATTTCGTGTGCTAGGAAAGACACAAATGTATTTTGAACGGTCTAAATGTTATAGAACACCTCAAAATCGTAACAAATTTACTTTTCCGCACTAGTGCGGAAAAAATATTTTTCCGCACTAGTGCGGAAAAGTGGCACTTTCCACACTAAAATGCGTGCGGAAAAGTGGACTTTTCCGCACGCTTATAGAAAAAATTACTTACGCATTTTTTTGAATAGTTTTTTTGCAAAAACAATTTGAGTTAGGTACCCTACATTTTAAAATTTATTTGATTTTTTTATAAAAGCAGGTTATACTTTAGACAAATATTTATATATATTTTATTCCTAGTTTAAAAAGTTTCCTCGCAACAAATACTTTTAACAAAATATCTTTTTAAAATTAGATTTACTTAGATAAAATTATATTCAAATGAATACTTTGGTCATCCCCTTAAAAAATATATCGATGCCCCTGTGCATATCAACTGTATTAAATTAATTTATTTCAAAAATATTATTTAAGAAAAAAAACTTATTAAATTACCTGAGTACACAATAGTACTTCATGAAATGTGTCCTTATAAATGTTTTAATATTAAGTATCCTTATTATAACTTGTATACTTGATGTTGGAATTTCTAAATAAATAAAAAAATATTTAGTAATTACCTATATGACTTTCTTTCTTTCGATTTAGCAATACATTTATTTGGGTTAAATTTTAGCTATTTATGTGGTTTTTAAAAATATCAAGAAAAAAAAGTTACCAAGTTATCTAATGTTAAGTTGTAAACAAAACTAATGTGTTAATAAATATGTATCGCTAGAAAGTCCACTAAAAACTTAGTATCTAAATTTAATTTTTAAAAATTTTCAGAAAAATCATACTTCCTAAAAATAGAAAACTGAATTTACAAAAAAATAATTTGACTATATATCTCTCGTATTTTTTTTCTCACAGACGAATAAAATACACATTATCTAAAAAATAATTTATTATTTTACTTAAGTTGTATCTAAAGGACAAATTATCAATAAAAAAAATTGGTTTAAAATAACACTGGACTTGAAAATTTGACAAAAAATCTCAGGTATTTTGGTGTTACAGAAGGGACATCGACGTTACAGAAGAAACAACAAAAAAAAGCACACAATTTATGGCACAAAACTAAATTAATAAGATAAATAATGGTAAAAAATATCAATGCAGATTATAAATACAACTATTTTCCAACTAAATTTCAAAGAAAAAAGTCAATGTCCCGATCTGTAACATCGAAAAAAAGCGTTACCGAACGAGAGAAATCGTGTTACAGATGGGACAATTTCTTTACATTTTTGCATTTTCCGGCGAAGCTAAATTTATGACACAGCTTTTTGTTCAAGATTTCAATGGTCTTTTTGGGAAATGCTGATTTTATTACTTTCATCAACTTATATAGTTTTTTGATCTGGGCGGTTGCTTGGACAAAATGCCAGTGACAAACCGCCATTATAAAAAAAAAACGATT
This sequence comes from Aspidapion aeneum, assembly GCA_963576565.1. Classification (NCBI taxonomy): domain Eukaryota; kingdom Metazoa; phylum Arthropoda; class Insecta; order Coleoptera; family Brentidae; genus Aspidapion; species Aspidapion aeneum. Next base: position 3,174,167 of record OY755042.1, on the reverse strand, counting down.
AAACGTAAGATAATGCCCGTTACAGAAAGGACATTATTTGTTATGAATTATTTAAAAACTCTCCGACATTATTCGTCGCGGTCCTCTATGGCCCACTACTTCTGTTTATACTAAAACTCTAAGTTGCCACCTGGGATGAATTTTCTTTGCGGAAAAATTGCCTGTACCGCCTGGGAAAGATTTCTTGTGACAGGTTATTTTATTTTTTATTTAATTAACACCTAAATGTTTACAAATCTAGAAATTTAAATTTTTTATATAAAGTAACTTTTAGTTATTAGCTCCATCCATGCTCCATCACTTTCACAGAAGACCACGGTTCGGTCCGCTTTGCTATGTTATGATCACTTTAAAGGCAATATTTGAATTTATAAACTTGACAAACCTGTAGTGACACATTACCGCCAGGACATGTTCAACCAGGGCTATCAAAACGGACGGGCCACGACCCTCCACTTTGTTGACGTCACATCCGGGGCTGATTTTTTTTTTGATGGTCACATTACGACACAGCTGATTGTCTTTAAAATATTGAAGTTGGAATGACGGTTCATGAATATTTGATTTTTTTTTAAATAAAGCCGTTTTTGAGATTGTTTTTACTTTATTCTGGCAGAACAATTTTTTTTTAATGTATAGTAATCCTTAATTTTTCATAGCCGCTTCATTAGCTCACCCAAAAAGAAAATTTAAAGCAGAAGCAAATGTGACAATCACAGATGACAAAGGCAAATACATGTCAAATATAACAGTTGGCATGTGGTACATGGCGGGTAATTTGAATTCAAAATAAGGAATGCTAAATCTTGAAGATTTTAACCTTTTAATCATGTTGCTTCCTTACAAACCTTTGGTGGAATATCGGGATGGTGTCTGAGAATATTTCACTGAAATTTTGCGGAAATCTGTAGTGCCATTTTGAAAATACCATTAAAAAACCTCTGACCTCCCATAAGACCCAATGTAAAATTCAGCCCCGGGAGAACAGCTGATTTTTTCAGGGTCGTGGCCTCTATTTTTGTGTTGGCCTTGGTTCAACAAGACGCTAGCCCTACCAAGTCCACTTACGATCCCTGACTTCTCATGCGCAGATCTACCAATATTATTTACCTAATGTGTTAGAATAGATGAATACAGGGTGATTTTCACTTGAATGATTATAACCACATAAAAATAATAAGTTTCAAAAACCTAACATAACGAAACCTAATCAAATCTAACCGAATCGAACCAAAGCAAACTGAACCAATAATTTTTTTCAAAAAAAAACTTTCCTGACTTCCTACCCGGGATCCTAGAGGATGTGAATCCGAACCGAACCGAACCTAACTAAACTGAACCAAACCTAACCTAACCAAATTAAACTACAACACTGCTAATTAGGTTTAGTTGGGTATGGTTAGGTTTGGATAGGTTCGGTTCGGTACCGTCCGGTTCGTATTCACATCCTCTAGGATCCCGGGTAGAAAGTCAGGAAAGTTTTTTTTTTTAATTATTGGTTTAGTTTGCTTTGGTTCGGTTCGGTTAGATTTGATTAGGTTTCGTTAGGTTAGGTTTTTGAAACTTTCTATTTTCATGTGGTTAGAACCACTCAAGTGAAAATCACCCTGTTCATCTATTCTAATACATGAGGTAAATAATATTGGTAGATCTGCGCATGCGAAGTCAGAGATCGAAAGTGGACTTGGTAGGGCTAGCGTCTTGTGACATGTTCATGTTTAAATTTTGGTATTCCTAGCCCGCGTAACAATGGCTAGAAAAGGTATTGTTTTCGACGAAAATTTTTTTTTAGATAACGCTGAAAATGTGTTATTTGGGTGTGTTTTGACCTACTGGGTGGTCCTGAACTCGTTGTTTCAGTTACCGTAATAATGACAGATGAGGTTTATTTGTGATAGCTTGTATTGAGGTAGCGGACTGTAATTTTGACAATAAATTGATTTTAAATAGGTAATTAATTGTAGCAACGTCTACGACCCTTCTCTGTATGGCTTTGTCGAGCGAATGTCCCCACCTACGTCTCGGCCGGTTACATTACCACAATCCAAGCGCTAGCATCAGGTGATCGTCGATCTCCACCAATCAGAGCGTGTGCCGCGCTAAGCGAAGCTTGTGTTTCTTTGGAATGCGAGGGATGATATAGGCCATTGAATATAAGAAGTGCAAAGAAGGCCCCGACATATCTCGCCCCCTTGAAAGCTCTTAATAACTTTCAACATTGACTATTGCTGCAATTGGTTGTCACAATTGGGTAGCTTGTCTTCTATAGGGAGAATGCATAGTTTCGAAACTGGTCTTCTAACTATGCCAGATTTTATTTTAACATCTACTACTCGAATGTTGCCGTCGTCACCTGGATAGACCTTTATTATTCTGCCCATTGGCCATTGTAGTGGAACAATATTATCCTCTTTGATAATAACCATGGCTCCAGGCAAAACTGACTGTTTATTTGAAAATTGCCATTTTGAACGCTGCTGCAAGTTTGACAAGTATTCATTCTTCCATCTAGCCCAAAACTGCTGGAACATCTTCTGAACTTGCTGGTAATGGCTAAGTCTATTGAGTGGAATTTCAACATAATCTTGTTCTGGTGGTGTTCTTAACGTGTCTCCAATGAGGAAATGAGCAGGGGTTAAAAATTGGAGATCGTTTGCATCGGAACTTATTGGGGTAAGCGGACGGGAATTTAAAATCGATTCTACTTCAACCACTAATGTATAAAACATTTCATAGGTTAAGTGTGCATTTGCTGCAATTCGTTTCAGGTGATGCTTTGCCGATTTAACTGCACTTTCCCACATGCCACCGAAATGTGGTGCCCGCGGAGGAATTAAATTCCACTCGATATTATTTTCCCTGAGAAAATCTATCACGGTGTCGTTGTTGTGTAATTCACGCAAAGACTGATACATTTCACGAAGTTCGTGACGTGCACCAACGAAGTTAGTTCCGTTGTCTGACATCAGAAATTGACAGATGCCTCTACGTGAAACGAATCTTTTTAATGCCGCTAAAAATGTCTGACTAGAGAGGTCAGTGCATACCTCAAAGTGTACCGCTCTTGTAACTAAGCAAACGAAAACACAAAGGTATGATTTGATGAGTTGTCTGTTACGCAGTTTGCTATTTTTTATTAAAAATGGGCCAGCGAAATCAACACCACTCTTTAAAAATGGGCGCGCTGGTCGTACTCTATCACTTGGTAGATTTGCCATTTGAGTTATGACATTTGCAGTGGGATTTGTTTTACAACAAGTTATGCAATTTCTAATGTAATATCGCACTGCATTTCTCCCGTTTATTAACCAAAACCTAAATCGTATCGCGGCTAAAGTTGCTTGACAACCAGCATGAAAATATCTTATATGTTCATAACGAATAATAAGAACCGCGAACGGATGCTTGTCTTTAATGAGTAAAGGAAACCTTTTGTCATAGCTAACTTCACTGTTTTTTATTCTTCCTCCAACACGGAGTAAACCAGAATTGTCCAAAAATGGATTTAAACTAAGAATTTTACTGTCTGAAGTTAGCTCTTTAATTTTTCGTAAACAATCTATATCTTTTGAAAACATCTGAGCTTGAGCAATAAAAGTTAATTTATTTAAAGAATTTTTATATTCAAAATTTGTTAAGAAACCCCCTTGTCTTTCAGCCTGACGTGCTTGCGGTATTTTGCAATTGTTCACGAAACGCAAAACATATGCAAAAATCCGTTGTAATTTGCTGAGTGAAGAAAATTTCTCAAAAAGATCAAAATCCTCAAATGTTATTAATAATGACTGTTTTTCAAGATTTTTTCTTTCCGGCAATTCGACGTGATTGCTTTTTGAAAATTCGGTCAACGGCCAATTGTTTGTTGACAAAGTTAGCCACGGAGGCCCGTGCCACCACATCTGATTATCCAAAAGAGCTCCAGGACTCGCCCCCCGTGATATGACGTCAGCAGGGTTGTCTTCGGATTTGACGTGACGCCACTGTTTCATGTCTGTTAGTCTTTGAACCTCTGCGACACGATTAGCAACGAAACATTTCAAAGTCGAGGGTTCAGAATTGAGCCAGCCTAACACAATGGTTGAGTCTGTCCAGTACCAAATATTAGAAATGTCAATCTCCAATGCTCGAATTGTTTTGTCAACTAATTTGCTTAGAACGACACTTCCAAGTAATTCTAGTCTGGGTAACGTTTGTATTTTAAATGGAGCGACGCGAGCTTTGGCACATAAAAGCGTAACGTTGCATTGGCCTATTGAATCTATGGAACGTAAGTATACGCATGCGCCATACGCCTTTTCGCTACTGTCACAAAAACCGTGAACTTGTAATTCAATATGATTTTTAAGTATAGCTTGCCTTGGTATTTTGATATTTGCCAATAATTTTAACTCTTGACAAAATATTTTAAAATATTTTTGTGTTTCGGTTGGTACTATGTCGTCCCATGAAAGATTTAATTTCCAAATATTTTGAAGCATTATTTTTGCATGAATCAGTGCAGGTCCTGCTAAACCAAGTGGGTCAAATAATTTACTAATTAAGCTTAAAATTGAACGTTTTGTTATATTTGACAAATTTGGAATTTCAAAATTTACTGTAAATCCCAAAACATCTTGACTAGTATCCCACAAAATGCCCAATGTCTTTGTTTCATGGTTGTCAGTAATAATGTATTGGCAAATTTCATTATTTTTACGTAAGTCTTGTAGAATAGTCTTATTATTAGAGGACCACTTTCGTAAAAGAAAATCAGCGTCGCCCAATAATTCTGAAATTTGCTTTCTTAGCTTAATACAGTTGTCAATTGTGTCCGATCCCGTGAGTAAATCGTCACAATAAAAATCGCGCATAATGGCTCTTGCAGCTTCCGGAAACCTTTTCTCGTTATCTAAGCCTACTTGGTATAAACACCTTATTGCCAAGAAGGAAGAGCAAGCTTGTCCATATGTCACTGTGTTTAACCTAAAAATTTGAATTGGATCTGAAGGATTTGCGCGCCAAAAAATCCGTTGTAAATCGCGTTGACTTTCGTCAAGTAATACGCAGCGAAACATTTTAGCAACGTCCCCAGTAATCACGTAATTATGTTTTCGAAATCGAGATAAAATAGAAAATAAGTCGTCTTGAATGACTGGACCTACCTTGAGGACATCATTTAATGAAAGACCTGAGCTGCTGACCGCACTACCATCAAAGATAGTACGAAGCTTAGTGGTTAAACTCGAAACTTTCAAGACTCCGTGATGCGGTAGGTAATACAATACCTTATCAGGTTGTGTCTGTATCGTGGGTACTAAAGTCATATGACCTAAATCGGCATATTCGGTCATAAACTCAGTATAAAGCCTTTTTAATTCCGTGTCTTTATTTAGTCTCCGTTCAAGTGAATAGAATCTTTTGAGTGCCATGTCATAGGAGTTACCGAGTTCCGTGTAATTATCACGCAACGGAAGTTTAACTACGAATTTTCCGTTTTCGTTACGCGTAGTATTTTCCACGAAATGTTTTTCAACTTGTTTTTCCTCATTTGAAAGTAACTTGACCGATGGACACTCTTCTATATGCCAAAACTTTTCTAATTGTTCTTGAACGTCAGAATTTATAGTTAGGTTACAAAATGACTCTGACTTATGACAATCTTCAAGAGCCATTAACAAAGAACCCGAAAGGACATAGCCTAATTTTGTTTGGCATAAAACAGGTTGTGTTTTACCTAAACTGATTTTATGATCGCCCAAAAGTTGATAAAATATGTCTGCCCCCAAAAGCGCATCGATTTCTGACGAAACGTTGCACGAGGGATCTGCCAACTTTATGTGTCTGGGCAGATCTAAATCTGTTAATGAAAATGACATTACCGGAATTTTTCCTGTAATTTTATCGACTACCAAAAAATCTAAATCAAATTGACTTTTGTTTTGTGTAGATTGCATTATCGTGCTTACCTGCCCACGAATATTAATACAAAATCCACTGACACCCGCCACTGGCGTGTGTGACTTTTCCATTTTAAGCCCTAATTGTTTGGCAATATTCGTAGTTACAAAATTACTCATGCTCCCGGAGTCCAGTACAGCCTTGCATTTTACCTGCTGCCCGTTTTTACCACGTAAATAAATTAAAGCTGTTGAAAGAATCGTTTGCTTTTTATTTAATTCAGTTTTACTGTCAGGGAGGGCAATATAACTAGATCCAGTGTACGCTGCCGTAATCGATTGATTTGGTTTGCTGTTCTCGGGTGACTCTGAAACGGCTTGCGTGTCTTTGCGTACATTTGCACCAGAGTTTTTCTCTGCTGCTGGTTGGGTACTCAGCAAAGTATAATTGTCTCTGTGAACCAGTGTGTTGTGTGCTTTAAAACATAGCTTGCATTTGTTCGACGTGCATTTGTTTACATCCGTATGGTCTGGCTTAAAACAATTAATGCATAACTTTAGTTTTATTACTTCTGATTCGCGATCTTTTGTATTTAATTTTAAGAAATCTTTACAATTGAAAATAAAATGTGAGCCTTTACAAAAATAACATGCTAACTTGTTATTTGTTGATAAATTAGAAAATGACATATCTTTTTTAAACGGTTTTTTATTTTCGAATTTTTTGTTTTGATTTTGTGGTTGACTTAAACTACTTGAGTTGTCTAATACCTCCAATAATTGGCATTTTGTTGACAAAAATGTAATTAATTGGTCATAAGTCGGAAACTCAAACGGGTTTGTTTCATTTTGTGTATTGTTTGAAACGTATTGTTCCCACTCTTTTTTCGTATAGAAATCTAATTTGGATGTCACCAAAAAAATAACCATTGTGTCCCACTTGTCAGTAGGTTGTCCAAGGTTTTCTAGAGAGCGCATATTTCTTTGTAGTTCGTCTAAAAGTGTACGTAGGTCAGTTTTGTTTTCTTTACCGATTGAAGACATGCTAAATAATGCTTGTAAATGACGATTTACCGTGATGCGTTTGTTTTCATATCGCTTGCATAACAAATCCCACGCTATGTCGTAGTTTTGTTCTGTGGTTTCAAAATGCTCTAAAAAGGTTGCGGCCTGCGATTTTAAACAACTTTTAAGATATTGAAGTTTAGTGACCTTAGCGATATTTTGATCCAAATGCACAATTGCCTTAAATGAATCGTAAAATTGGCCCCAAGTTTCCCGTTTTCCATCAAATGATGTTAAACTTATCGGTGGTAAATTGTATTTGACTGAAAAAGATGAAGCAGAATTATTCGATCCTTGTACATTTTGCGCCGGTGCCACGGTCACAGCTGCTAGTCTGTTACTGATGTATACTTTGGCCTTGCCCATGTACTGAAAATAAGTTGATTCGAATAATTCTCTTTCTGTCTCATGCGCATTTAAATTAGCCTCGTCTAAAAGTTCTAATTCTGTCTGAATTGAATCAAAGGCATTATACACACTGTCAATCCTGTCTATGCGTGTCTCTAACTCCTCGATATTATTTGATTGTAAATCAAAACTGTCTACGAACTTCGTAAAACGTGTCAGTTGCCCTTTGTAAGTGCGTCTACTAGATTTTAAATCCACGATTTTTTGTACAGTTTGCCCTTCGTTGGCCATGACTGTGATTTAAAAATTTTAATTAAAATGACTTGACTTTAAAAAGAAAGGTAGCCAAATATGCAAAGCTAACCTCCCAATTGCACCAAATGAACTGCTTTAGTTGTAAGTAAACCCGATTAGGTTAAACTTGGTTAAAAGGAATATTTTTAGAAGGAGGAGAGATTCACTTAGATCGGAAAGTACTTGAAAGCATGGAATAGACTTACAGTTTATAAGCTTTTGTCCAGTGTTCTTTAACTCCTTGACTTCTAGTTTTACTTTGTTCAGTTGATTTTTGTATTTTTAGTTGTCACTAATTTATTGTTTGTTTAGTTGTCACTAATTTTGTTTATTTTATTTAGTTGTCACTAAATATTTGTTTAGTTGTCACTAATTTTTGTTTATTTTATTTAGTTGTCACTAAATATTTGTTTAGTTGTCACTAATTTTTGTTTAGTTGTCACTAAATATTTGTTTAGTTGTCACTAATTTTTGTTTAGTTGTCACTAAATTATTACGAAACTAGTCTTTTTCGTAACTTTTCTTTGGTGCTTACGCGAAAATAGTATTTTTCCCGTAAATTTTCTTTGTTTTTTACAAAAATAGTCTTTTTTGCATTTTGGGATACGTCACAAAAATAGTATTTTTTGCAATTTACCCGTTGATTCACTGACTGTTGTCCACTTGTCCAAATATTTGGCTCGAAGGTCCAAAATGGGTGTTCCACTTGTCCAAATATTCGGCTCGAAGGTCCAAAATGGGTGGTCCTGAACTCGTCGTTTCAGTTACCGTAATAATGACAGATGAGGTTTATTTGTGATAGCTTGTATCCAAGCGCTAGCATCAGGTGATCGTCGATCTCCACCAATCAGAGCGTGTGCCGCGCTAAGCGAAGCTTGTGTTTCTTTGGAATGCGAGGGATGATATAGGCCATTGAATATAAGAAGTGCAAAGAAGGCCCCGACACCTACCCTAGCAATATCGTCGTGATGTCTATATATGTGTGTGTGTGTGTGTATGTATATAGCAGTCAAAATGAGCTTTTGTTAAAAAAAAGTGCCATAAAGCTATAAGGACCACACACTTCTAGTTTTTAATAAAATTTGGCCAGGAATAAGTTGGAGGGAAATAATCACAATATTTTTTTTTATAAACTGCTTTTTATTTTAATTTTAACTCGAGGACACAATGATGTCTAAACATAGTATTTACATTTATACGTGATAATATTTAAAACAGTTAACAAAGTAACAAAAACAACTATAGGCATAGAGGATAAGTCGAGTAGTTTTTAGACAGTGAGATTGATGTCAGATTTAAAATAAAAACGTAAATAACAAGTCAGACAAATTTTTTATTTTAGAATTTCTAAAGCCAGTTACTATTTTTAAATCTGCTAAAATAGAAATTAAAAAAACTACGTTATTTTGGTTGTCATATTTTGCAAAAAGTCAACTAATCCTCTTTAGTCTAAACGAAATACAAATTCGTTCTTAGGTACCATCTTTTTAACAATCAAGAAAGTTTTTAATTACATACAACCATTGAGTTGTATAAGGCCCTGAAAGGGCCTTAGAGACGGAAAGACAAGGCATTTTTTATTGACCCTATCCAATTTGGTTTCTATGGGCGGGTATTTCTTTTACAATAAAAACAGAGATAGACATTATTGAACATATGAAAAGGACAAAGATAGGCTGATTTTGCATGCTAATAATACTGTAACAAAACGGGATTTGAATATAAATGTTATTTTTGCCATTTATAAGTTTTTAAAGATTTTTAATTAAATATTGTTTTGACATCAACAAGCATTAATTATATGCAAGACTAGGTTAAGATTAAGTAAAATTTATGGCAACTCGGCGACTTGTTTTTAGGCATGTTTTCAGGTTCGCTGTATTTTAATAAAAGTTGTATTCGGCTAATATGTCCTTTGAGCCACTAACATCAAAATAATTCTTATTTTGTAACTGGAAACAAATTTTAAACTATTTTCAATTAAAAAAAAACACACTGTGTAATTTTACTTTCTAACGGGTTTTTAAGTCTGGCTTGCATTGCTATTTTGTCTCTTAGTGGAGCGCTTAAAGCGCAGTCTATCTCTTTCTCGCCAAGGCGAAAGGGAGTAGAATTCTAGCCAATCAACGCCAAGATATTTGTCCCTTCAAGCGCAGTGTCGCTTTAACTGAGACGGGAAACTTTCAAAAGTCGTTAGGGAGTTTACTCTTTAGTTTGCCATTGCCTAGTACGGTACGCTTTCATTCACACTTCTTAAGGGGGGGTTTTATTTCAACTGGGGAAATTTATCAATTATTTGAACTTTGTATAAGCTATTATCTTTATTATTCATAATTATTTTGGTCTTTTCTTTTTCTGTTTTTCTGTTTCCAGTGTTTTGAAATAATGTGTTTAACTGTTTTATGGTTTTTTTAACAACAAAATACAAACCATTCGTTGCCCTAAAATCGGCATTTTTAATCAATAACATATCCCAAACCTAAACAGTAATATTAAGTAAATTAAACAGTTGATTGAATAGTTTCACTCATTCAATCAACGTTTAAGATGTTGATAAATATATATATATATATATATATATATATATTGACAACAAATATATAAAAGGTTTATAAAACCTAAAAGTTTAAGAAGTGTAAATATTTGAATACAAAAGTTTAATAGTAGTAAAAAGTCAATATTCAACTAATAAATATAAGAAGTGAAAGTGTGAAGCTACAAGAAGAAAATTGAAAAGGTATGTATGATTATCCTACAGTAGTTATACATTTGAGAAAAACGTTTATAGCATACTTTTCCTCCAAGAACCGCCAAATTCCCTTTCGAGATCGTGTAAATTTAATAACATATAGTAACATTTAATCTTTTTATAATTTATATAAGTTGTAGCCTAAGTTGGTAGCTTACAACATTTAAGCCTTGGCCACTTGAGGTGACAGTACCACTGTCACACACACAGGCCCCTGTTACAATACCCTAGATAATATATGGGTACATTATAAAATAGGAATAGAAGCCCCGTATTCTCTTACCACTTTATAGGTTGATTATTTCGACCACATACAACATTGTTACATGGAAAACTCGAATTATCCTTTTGCTTAGAGAACTAGTTATAGTCTTACAACTTTTTTATTGTGATAAAAGTTGTTTAATTTTTTGTGCAGTTTTAATTTATTAATTGGAACTTTTACAAGGAAAAACACTAGAGTCAGACTCCGTTAGATTAGAACACTGCACTTGCATCAAAAATATAAATTTTCATCAACAAGCCGCGATTCGTAAGATGAGGGTTTTGATTTTCAGATTTTAATTTCTTGAACATCTTACGAATCGCGGCTTGTTGATAAAAATTTATATTTTTGATGTTTTTCTTTGTAAAAGTAAAGATTTGTATCATTTTTTTGGGTATATTTTGTGTTTTAATTTATTAAGTTTGTTGTAAATTAACCATCTTTTATCACAATGATAATGATAAAGTTGTAAGACTAAAACTAGTTTTCTAAGCAAAAAAATAAGTAACTTGTAGGTAATTAAAAACTTTTTTGATTGTTAAAAACATGGACAAACGACCTAGTTTATTTAAAAAAAAAACAATAATTTTTAATTGTGAATTTATTGTCTTTTTCAAATATCTTATTTGTTGTTAGGTACTTAATTGACATTATTGTCTTACAATTCTTATTTTCACAAGCTTATTGTCTACATTTTACACAATATATTCGATATATGAAATTTGTAAGTTTTTAAAAAATTACAGCAATATGTAAGTTATTATTATGCCCTAACAAATAATTAATTTTGCTTCAGGGCCAATTGGTTTATTTATATTTAATTATAATTAAAATTAAAATGAGATGTATTGATTGATAAATAAACTAGTTTTGAGTTTATAATATTAATATTATGGCTTCTATAAAATCTATTTAGAGAACATGGCTTTTATAACAAATCAAACTTTATACAATGCGCACCCAAAAACTCGTCCCCTTTTGACTTTTTAACAAATATATGAAATATTAATAATTGCAATTTGAAAATTGTTTATACGGGCCTATTAAAGCGCTTTTATAAAAGGACGGTTTGAAAATGTTGTCGTATAAACACAACTAAACCCGTTTTAAGCACTAAAACCGATTTAATTTTAAACCGATTCGTCGTATAGGCCGCTTTAAAGCACGTATAAACGTAGTAATTAAATAGGCATTCGATGTACCTTTCAAAAAAGGTGTCACTCAAGTTTTTAGTGACCTTATGATTGAATATCCCGGGTATAAAAAGATTCTGAAAAAGTCCTGCCACAAGATTTTTAATTAATTTTGGTAGGTATTAAATTCCATTCAAAAGTCAACAGAAAGGTTCAAATATGCTTATGTTTACACACACAAACAAATTAAAAAAAAAATCAAAAATAAAAACCATGCTAACATTCTAAAAAGTAAGAATGACCATAAAATATAAAGTTTAAACTTGAAACTCGTTATATTACGACAAATAATTAAATTTAAACAAGAAATGTGGTTAGAAATTATTAACAGTAGACTTAAAAATTCTAACATTAAGAAAATTAACTTAGTAGGTATTTATTTTTTTGTAAAATTTACAAACATACGAAATTACATTTAATACAATGCTTATAAGTAGCTATTTTATTTTAAAAATACATAATTGCGACAATATTTATTACCTACATGAATAGAACATAAATCTAAATACCTATATCATTTAATGTAAAGGTATAAATCAAAAGCAGTACCTATCTCGGTACTTTATTTTATTGTCGTAGTTAAACTAGTTAAAATCAAGGTAAAAGGTCCTGAAATTGCGAAACGGATGAGACCACTTGTCCCCTACGTATTTTGGGCCACTGATCACAAAAATGAGGGTTAAAGCTACCGCCAGTGGTTGGAACACCCTTAAAAATGCAAAAAAACACCCCTAAATAGGGGTGTTTTTCGAATATTTTCGTTATTTTGCAAATTTAGTCATCCTATATGTTTTTGGGGGCGGTGATTACGAAAATGAGGGTGAAAACTTGCATTACAGGGTGGAACCACCCCTAAAATTGGGGAAAAAACACCCCGAAATGAGGGTGTTTTTCGACTAAAAGTGTTTTTTTGCCAATTAAGACATCTAATATATTTTTTGGGGCGCTGATTACGAAACTGATGGTTACAACTTGCCCCAATGCTCGAACCACCCCCAAAATCGCACAAAACACCCCTAACAAGGGGTGAACCACCCCCAAAATCGCACAAAACACCCCTTACCACCGCCAAAATCGCACCCCTTGTTAGGGGTGTTTTGTGCGATTTTGGCGGTGACAAGGGGTGTTTTGTGCGATTTTGGGGGTGGTTCGAGCATTGGGGCAAGGTGTTTTTTGCATTTTTAAGGGTTTTTTGCATTTTTAAGGGTGTTCGCACCACTGGCGGTAGCTTTAACGCTCATTTTCGTGATCAGCGGCCCAAAATACGTAGGGGACAAGTGGTCTCATCCGTTTCGCAATTTCAGGACCTTTTACCTTGATTTTAAATGGACTAAACGTATTGTCAACCATAATAAGAAAAATTTGGCAACAAACGATTTGAAACAAATCAACCGAATCGAACCTTATAAAAATAATTATACATAACTACACCCTATATCATTATTTTTGAAACAACTTTTTACAACTTTTTTTCGTTGGCCTATCCTATTTGTTATGGTAAACAGCTGATAACTGTCAAAAAGTTATCTCAAAAATTATGATATGGAGTTTATAAAGTCACTCTTGCTCTAAAATTTAACATAACTTATTTATCTAAATAATATTAAAAATATATTGTGTTACGTACTAAATTAAAATAAATACAAATTGTGAAAGGCTTTCGCGGCCATCGTCCAATGGTGGGTGTGCTTTCGGGCTGTTCGGCCGTCGTCGTTGGAAATTCGTTAGCGGTTCAGAGAACGAATTTCCAACGACGACGGCCGAACAGCCCGAAAGCACACCCACCATTAAAATAAATAGCCATTCGGCGTTTAACATCATGATATTCTTTAATGAATTTTTAGTGTTTTAGTTCACTACAAATAACCAGGCCCCACTAAATAATTAATTGTACTATGCTAGTAAATCTACAAAGTTATAGTACACTACGACATTAGAGTTACATGCACAAACTTAGGAAAAATCATAAAATAAAACTTTATTTATAAAAATTAAACTTTATTTCAGAAAAAAATAATTAAAATTATAAGATTAAACTATAGTAAACCTCCTACTGGTCCTTCTAGTTTTTGCAAAGTCACCTGAAATGCTCCTAATACGGGGTTCTATCGATTTCATGAAATTTTGCTTCAATCTGCCCTTCAAAAGTTATCCAAATTCATATAAAATCTTCCTGGTATAATTTCAACCCTACCGACAGAGAAAAGGCGCGGCTCTTTGCGGTCCGAGCACAAAGTATTTGTTTTCTGACCGACCCAGCCCAGGTGGATGGACGACACCTGATTGGCAGATTTTTTTGAGATGCGCGTTTAATCGGGTGTCCTTTTCGGGACCCCTTTAGTCGGCAGTATGCAGAGTTAGAAAATAAATCAGTTTCGTTTCTGTAGGTGTAGGAATAGAAAGTTTTATTATCTATTTTTATTTCTTTGGTTTATGCCATAATTAAATGAAATAATTTTCATGAGTTTATCTACCGCCGCCTATGTCACTTTCTTTAAAGGATATGCCGATGGTCGGCTTTAACCTTTGTTCAACTGACATTGCAAAAACTATACCTACTTTATTTCTGTTACACCCTACATCTGACTTTAAATTTTAGTATACTAAGGCTTTCTTATTGATGATTTTTATGAGGCGTAAAAGCTTTTTTGAGGGTTGTGAAGAAGTTAAAGATGATGAACAAGAAGGGCGCTCCAACACATCCAAAACAGCGATACTCATTGTTTTTCTTTTCGATATTAAGGGTGTTATTTCTAATGTTGCCTGTAAAGCTAATAGATAAAGAAGGGAATGAATGGGTACGAAATAAAACGTAACGTAAGGAATCTCAGAGGAGAGGTAGCAAAACTAAAATACCGAAATTTGCCGGGCATAATATCAGACAAAAAGACGATCGATGGAACAAATGTATTGTAAGCTGGAGACCTTGGAAAAATGGATGAATTAAGGAAAGACCCCAAATGAGATAAACGGACGATTTGAAGAAACTAGATGAATGAACACAGCGAGGAAAGTAGAAGATATTGGAGGCTAAATAGATAAAATAGATAGTAACAACCTACTTTACACCATGATATCAAAGTTTAAAGAACTAGAACTTCGAATATACATACACACACTCCTAATAGTTTGGTGTCCGGGGTGGGGGTTAGTACCTAAATGGTTTTTCTGAACTTAATACGGAGGTACAGGGTTTTTCTACTAACTACCTGAAACGAGTATATGCTTAAAAATAATTGAACTTTTAAATGAATACCGGGGTTTCGCTATGTATTATTTTTGATAAATTATTTTTTGCTTAATTTTTTTCTAAGTTTATTTTTAGCTCACACATATACTATACTATAGTAGTGTGAGCTATGGTGATCCTAATTTTTTCGAGAAAAAAAAATTGCTCCGATTTCAAAAATTTTTATATATCTTTGCGTTTCAGATGATTTTGAAACTTTTTTGTTGCGCCGTCTGTCTGTCTGTCTGTCTGTCTGTCTGTCTGTATGTCTGTCTATAACGACCAACGCGCATAACTCAAAAACCGCTTGGCCGATTTTAATGAAATTTGGTACCTAGGCTGGGTCGTGGGTCGAGATGGTTCCATTTAAAAATGAACAAAATCCACCTAACACAAACCAAATAAAAGGGTGGGGGTAGATTTAAAAAATTAGAGTTTATGTGAAAATATGGCGTGTGTGATATCAAACGAAAGGTAATTGAGTCTGCAGTTAAACAAAATACATTTTAATTTATTTAAAAAAAAGAGTGGGGTATATTTTAAAAATTAGAGTTTAAGTGAAAATATGGCGTGTGTGATATCAAACGAAAGGTAATTGAGTCCGGAGTTTAACAAAATACATTTTAGTTTTTTGTTTTTTTTAAGGGTGGGGGTAGATTTCAAAAATTTGAGTTTAAGTCAAAACATGGCTTGTGTGGTATCAAACAAAAGGTAATTTAGTCTGGAGTTGAATAAAATATATTTCAGTTTTTAGTTATATTAGCTCACACGTACACTATAACTATAGTACCTAGTGTGAGCTTAGGGGCCCATATATTGGCAGAGTATTTTTATTATCTACTAGTAGTTTTACTTTTATATTCAATTATCGCTTCTAAATTAAAAATAAGGTAGGGTTAGGTAAAAGAAAGCAATATTCTAATTTCATTAAAATAAATTAAAGGGGCCAGTATTGCTTACTCAGTATTTATATTATTTCAAACATGAGGAACAGATATTAAGCGTAAGTCTTTTTAAATTGTGTACTTATCTTATTCCGAACAGATTTGAAGCCCTAAAGAAAATAATCTTATTAAGCCTTTTTAAAATGTGTACAGCGTGTCCCATTTTCGATGGGATTAAATGGGAAACTCGGTTATTATTAAAGATATCGATTTTCTGATTGCACCTTACCGTGCTCTTTTTTGGAGCCCTTAAAAATGGTGTAATCAGATTTTTGCTATACCCCGTGGTTTCGCTAATACAGGGAGTTTTTGAAAAAATTGCATTTTAATTAATTCCTTGTATCTCGCTTATTTTGCAAGATATTTTTATTCTGTAAAAACCTTTTTATGGCAACTTTTTTAGAGCAAAATAATGACGTTGTCAATTTTTAAAAATATTGTTTAGTTTTTGAGATATGGTATTTATCATAAAAAAATTAAATACGGACCTGGATTTTTTTTATTACTACTTTAATAGGTTTCATGCTATTATTACCTTAAAATGATAAAACTTTAATATTTATATGATTTAAGATTAAAAAAAGCTAATAATATTTGAAAAAAAAAATTATAGTCCGAACCTGGAAATTTCCAACGTAATTATAAATTAAAAATTGCAAGACACACTAGTTGAACAATTTTTAGTTTATCTGTTTTGAAATGATAATTAAAAGATTTATAAATAAAGTAAAAAACGTTAAAAAGTTACAAAAATATTATCATACTAATTATTTGATAACCGAACAGTAGGTCGTGAAATTTACAAAACAGAAGCGTGGAATTGAATTTCATTTTACTTGTCATATTTGTGAATGGCTTACAATTATTTTAAACTGGCTAGAAATCGACCATATCCAGATTTTAAAAAATGTGATATGTTTGACTGCTTCATTCAAGCAACAAAATTCCAATATTTAAATGGCAGAAATATTTTTATGCAAAATGCGTTAAGAAAAATTACTCAAAAATGCCAACAATGTCTTACACATAATGGTAATCAGAAAGATTAGTTATTTTTTATAATTTGTTTTTTTTTGTATTTTTCGTAGACTTTGTTTCAAATAAATCGGTAAATTAACGTAAAACCATTTTAATATGCTAAGTATCAAAACAGGTAAACTAAAAATTGTTTACCTAGCAATTTTTAGTTTATATATATGTTGGAAATATCCAGGTTCGGACTAATTTTTTTTTAAATATTAAATTTTTTTTTTACCTTAAAACAAAAATTTTTTAAATTTTTATTATTTTATGATAATACTAGCATGAAACCAATCAAAAAAATAATAAAAAAAATCCAGATCCGTATTTAATTTTTTTATGATAAATACCATATCTCAAAAACTAAACAATATTTAAAAAAATTGAAAACGTCATTATTTTCTTCTAAAAAAGTTGCCATAAAAATGTTTTTACAGAATAAAAGTATCTCACAAAATAAGCGAGATACAAGGGATTATTAAAAATACAATTTTTTTAAAAACTCCCTGTATTAGCGAAACTACGGGGTATAGCAAAAATCTGATTACGCCATTTTTAAGGGCTCAAAAAAAGAGCCCGGTAAGGTGCAATCAGAAAATCAATATCTTTAATAATAACCGAGTTTCCCATTTAATCCCATCGAAAATGGGACACGCTGTACTTACCTTATTCCGAACAGATTTGAAACCTAAAAGCAAATTGTATTGACTTTAAACTATATTTTCATAAACATATTCAATTTCAAATTTAACTGTTCGACTGAGAAAAAAGATCTTATTCCTTCTTATTAAATAAAATAAAATATTTATTAGTATCATTTTTTTACTAATTTCTTTTTTATAACTGGTTTATTTAATTGGAGTTTAAGAACATAGAAAATATGGTAAATATTAAATCAAATTTATTTCTGAAATTTCTGAAATAAGCTATTGTCTTTTAGTTGAAATGAAGTTACAATCAAAAAGTACTTTAAGTTTTGTTTTGAAACATCTCCAAATATGAACTAAATGTTCGCTCTAATAATTCCCCATTTTTCTGCCTTTATGGATTAACAGGAACTTTTTAAAAAATCGAAGAATTAATGCTTATTTTTGAAATTATTTGCCTAATTTTAAAATTTTGCAATAAATGTTATTTATTTTGATTGCTGCAAAAGTTTTAAATTAACGAAGTTAATGCTAAGAAGATATTATACTAAAAACAAAAATTATAGTTTTTTTTTTAAATTATAGTATTCTTTGTTATCAAGCACTTCTTTGAAAAAGTTCAAATAACCTATTGATACCTTAACTTTAACCTATCATATACTTACCTAACATTGGCATTTGCCGATATGTTTTGTCTGATATTCATGATTGCAACGAGTAAGTTAGCTGACAATAATTATCTACCAATTGTAACAAAACGGGATTTAAAAATAAATGGTATTTTTGCCATTTATAAGTTTTTTAATATTTTTAATTAAATATTATTTTTGACATCAACAAGCCTTAGTTACATGCAAGACTAGGTTAAGAATAAGTAAAATTTATGGCAACACCAGCGACTTGTTTATAGGAATGGTTTTCAGGATATATGTATTTTAGTAAAAGTTTTATTCGGCCAATGTGTTCTTTGACCCACTAACATTAACATAATTTATATTTTGTAACTATAAACAAATTTAACAAGGTATTATCAATTTTTAAAAACCACACTGTATAATTTTGATTGGTAACGGTTTTCTAAGTCGACGAATATCTGGCTTACGCTGGTGTCTTTTCTTGTTTAAAGCACAGTTTCGTCTTTCTCTGCATATCGCTATAGCCTCAAGTTTTGACCAATCAACGGCAAGCTATGAGTGCCTGCAAAGCAGGGTGGTTTTCACCAAAATAAAAAAAGGCTGCTAGAAAGCATTCTTGAGTGGGTTTCCGTACAATTTACTTCGTTTCATAATGTGAAAACAAAATCCAAAGTTCCTTCACAACAATTTTTAATTATTTAAATTTTCAGGCTATAATTCTCAACTAGTTTCGAACATACAAAGGTTAATCTTCAGGGGACAATAAAGATGATAAAACCCAACAATAAAGATAATATTTGTAGCCGATCTTACATACATAAAATTTGTAAAGACTTACCATAAAGTAAAGATCACATACAAATGCCGGACTCCAACAATTTCTTAACAATAAAAATATTTGTAAAAAGGACATCTTAAAACTAACGCTAAATTAAAAAAATTACAACATTATTTGTTAAAAATTAATTATCTTTTAGTAGGGTTATGTAGATTTTGTTTTGTTTGTTTATGCATGCGCACAGATTTGGTTGGTTGACCGGTAGGTCAAACGCAACATAACTAGTTGGGAATTAGAGCTTGAAAATTTAAATAATTAAAAATTGTTTTGTAGGAACTTTGGATTTTCTTTTTACACTATGAATAGAAACCTTCACCCTGGAGAACTACAAAACCTTTTACTTCGTTTCGTTTAGAAATATAGAAAGGTTGGAAAAACCTAAAAGTTTAAGTAGTTTAAATATTAGAATACAAAAGCTTAATAGTCGTAACATAAAAGAAATATAAAGAATTGAAAATGTAAAGTTTTAAAGAAAGAAATTAGACAGGTATGTATGATTTTGCTACATGGTATATATAACTGAGACACTTATAGTAGTTCTCCCTCTAAGAACCCCCAAATTCCTTTTCGAGACCTTACTAAATAGTAAATTTAATAAGGTTTAATGCTTTTATAATTTATTAAATTTTTTCATTCATTCAAGCCTTGGGCATTCGTTTTGACAGTACCACTGTCCAAAAGCTCGCCTGCTACACAAATATAAACTTGTGAATTTAATGCGATAAAATAAAAATGTGAAAACTTAGACTAAAATATTGATTTAAACCATTACAAAACATTTTCACCAACCAAGTTACAAAACATCTTCTTATGCAAGCATTTAACCCTAACGCTTGGTTTGGTTACCAAAATAAGTAGTAAAACTTTTTCCAAGAAACGTATTTCCAAGAAAGTTTGGATAATTGTAACTGACAAAAAAAAAACAATTTATTATTTTATCAAAAATAATTTAATTTTAAATGGTAATATTATATTATCAATTTTAAATATTTTAGATTTTTTTAAAGAGTATTTTATATTTTGTTAAGGCATCACATCATTCTTAGTTTATTATTTTTTACCAGCTATCTTACTTTGTTGTTCATGACTTTGGTATTTTCTTAAAATCTAATTATTTTAACACCAACAAGACTACGGTTATAATTTAATCATTCCCAAGTCTAAAAAGAACGAAAAAGATGATCTAAAAACATTGACTTAATGTACACGAAAATTAATATTATGTAATAAACTTTAAGTGAATTCATTATATTAATTTTATTGTATTTACACTGAATCAATGAACTACCGTTCATTGGCTGAAAACTGTTTATTTTGTTTCATCTTTGTAAATTGCTAACTACCAACTATGCTTACTTACTTTATTTTTGAAGTAAAAATAAAATTATTTTTAATAAAAGTTCATTTAAACTTTAGAGCAAAAGTTTTAAAAAATTTCATAATAAATATCTAATAATAGATAGTTTAAGTTGTGCTACGTATCTTTACGTAAAACTGCACGTTAAGCGCTTTACGTTTTGTTCCAAATTTGAGTTTAAAGGCCTTTTTCCTCGAGGTTACTAGTCACTGATTTTAAGTTACTCGAAATGACGTCACGGTTACTCGGAGTAACCGCTGTATGACGTCAGAGAGTCAGCTGTGGATGACATTTTCAATTGACTCACGCTCCCTTGTATTCCATAGAAAAAGAAGGGTGGGTGAAATTAATAGCTGAGCACTATTTTTCAAATAGTTAATTTAATAGGGGTTGATAGTTTAATTTCTTGACTTGTACAAGTTGGACGACCTGTTATTAATTCATGTGAACCTAGCTTTAAAAAAGATTACTACGAAAAATTTTAAGAACTAACTTACCAATTAATAATCTGTTATAATTTGCTTCATTTTCTACCGTTAGCAAACATAATTCGTTGTTAATATATTAATTAAAATCAAACATTTTGAAAAAAAACGATCTTAACCTCAAAATATTTCAGCAACCACGTCTGCTAGGCTCGTTACACTGTGTGGTTACTCGTGACGTCATAGTTAGTGTTACTCAGCGAAGAAAAACAGAAAACGAGTAACCAGGTTACCTGGTAACTTGTAGTTACTGCGAGGAAAAAGGCTATAAGTTGAATGTTTTTACGTTACCATAACAAGTCTACTAATAGCAGAGAATATGTAATGCGGCACTGTGTTTTTTTTGATGTTACAATTTTGTTTTTTGTCTTATCAACTACAGTAGCAATATATTTGCAAAGAATCGTTTGTACTGGAAGCGGAAATTATCGCCTAGGCCTCATTTTTCGATCGGTCAATCAACCAATTCTATCCTTTCGTAACGTTAAGGTGCCCGCAGACTGCCGTAAGCTAACGTAAATACGTAAGCTTCTAATGTGACCTTGACGACGGTGTGACGAAGTGCGCTTGCGTATCTGTCAAATCTCATGCTTACGTAAAAATACGCAGCACAACTTAAAATAAATTAAATTTAAATATAGATTTTCCTGTATCTCTTAAAAACTAAAAACCAGAGTAAATTTGTTTAAGTATAATCATATTTATTGTCAACGTGTTATTATTGTCACAAACAGTAATTACTTAGGTATATACTTATGTATAGCAGGGGCCCATGATCTGATAAAGAGAGACACCTCAAAAATAATTTGCACATTTTATTATAAGATGGCCGCCAACAAGTAAAAGTCGCATATAAAACTTTAATATTATTTGAGTACTTTAGTTAACTTCCTATTTTTTAATTATTCAAATTAGGCTTTTATATTTTTCTTTATCTCCATCAATGGAAAAGAGCGAAGATGTGATAGGTACTCTGAGAGAAACACTTTTGCAGAATAGATCCCAGAAAAACTTTTTTTTCAACTAAACAAAAATCACTTACTGCAAAAGCATAACTATAGCAGTTTTAGCAAAAATGACTGGGAAACATTAACCATAAAAAAACTGGTTGGCTGCTAACTTTAAAAACATGTTTAAAAATATCGACATTGCTATGGCTATCAAAACAACCATCGCCTTCTTCCACTTTGTTGATGTCATTGTGCGATTGTTTTTGATGGCCATATCACGGCACATGCGCCCTGGGCCAATGATCTCTATATATATAACGGGATAGGCCTCTACATAATATGCAAAGTAAGGCAAAATTATTGGATATTTTTTGTTGAGAGAGCACGCTGCACAGGAGGTGCTACCTTTCCTTTTTTACTTCTACTTTCTATGATGTTCTGTGGTTTTGAAAGTTCGCGGACGTTTGATTTTTAATCTATCGCTGGATTTTTACTGCGATTAGGTACTATATAGTTTAAGTTGTGCCACGTATTTTTACGTAAAACTGCACGTTAAGCGCTCAACGTTTTGTTCTAAATTTGAGTTTAAGTTGAATGTTTTTACGTTACCATAACAAGTCTACTAATAGCAGAGAATATGGAATTCGGCACTGTGTTTTTTTTATGTTACAATTTTGTTTTTTGTCTTTTCAACTACAGTAGGAATATATTTGCAAAGAATCGTTTGTACTGGAAGCGGAAATTATCGCCTAGACCTCATTTTTCGATCGGTCAATCAACCAATTCTATTCTTTGGTAACGTTAAGGTGCCCGCAGACTGCCTTAAGCTAACGTAAATACGTAAGCTCCTAACGTGACCTTGTCGACGGTGTGACGAAGTGCGCTTGCGTAACTGTCAAATCTCATGCTTACGTAAAAATACGTAGCACAACTTAAACTATCTACTAATAAAGTTTTTTAAATATTCAAAGCTACTTCAAAAAGGAAACCGGCTTTTCATTCCTATAAAATTCGTGATCATCATTTTTATTTTTGTTTAACAAAAACAATTTTAAAAAATACTGACAATCTCGTTGAAGTATTAAGTTCACAGAATACCACGGGTGGATAGAACTAGAGAGAGAAAGGTTTCTCACTCTAAAAAAACTCTTTAAATGTTTGCCTCATTGTCCCATATATGTAATGTATAGTCGTGGCAAAAAATACAGGCTTCGAAAATGAGTGATCACAATGAATACGTATTCATTGCTGATCATTAAACCCTAGATACACCGTAACAAGGCTGAGCTAATCCATCTAGATTTTGCATCGTATGTGAGCAACAAGCACTTAAGTGCGATTAAACCCATAATTGCGCTTAGGTGCTTACGGTCATTGGCGTAGCTAGGGGGGGGGGGCAGGGGGGGCCTGGCCCCCCCTGAAGTCCCTCAGGCCCCAGTAAGATATTTTAGGCCTCCCCTACCGACTACTAGTAAAATAACATGACGCTGAAAATACATACTTTTCTATTATTATTCGGGAAATATTCAAATAAAATAGGTGCATTAAAATTTAAAATCATTCAGATAATGTTTACATTTCAGCAAAATCCCTTGTCTTGCGGAGTTAGGCTTTTTCTCTTTAAATTATCGGTAACTTTTCTGCACTTATGCAATTTCCCGAAAATATTTTTTAAATTTAAACATAATTATGCATATTGAATATTTCATACATATTGGCGACATCTTGTAAAATATTATAGAAGTGTAAGTTAAATTTCGCATTTAATAAAGATAGCGACCTTTGCCCCTCTGTTTCCGAAATTGGGTTGAAGATGTCGTAAGGTTATAAAAGACCTTTTTAAACTGTTTTTCTAAAATAAATATAATAATCTTTTTAGTTTTTTTGAGGTTAGCGTTTACTGTCTTATGAAAATTTTCCGATTTTGGTGACAATTTCATAACCATTTTCATATTAAGTTTTCCCACGTCGTTAAATGGAATAAATTCGTCGAGCAATACCGGGAAATTTTTAATATTAATACTTATGCTCTAAGAGCAGAAATTGCCGTTTTAAAGAATTGTATTTTTCGGTTAAATCAAACTGTTGGTCATGATTCTATCAAACAACATATAGCAGAAAACACCTATCCAAACCTCTACCAACTTTTTAAAGTTGCGAGTATTCTTCCAATTTCAAGTGCAACTTGCGAGAGGTCTTTCTCTGCCATGAGGATAGTTTTTAATTGGCTTAGAACAACTATGACTCAAGAGAGACACTCAGGTTTGTCATTGTTATTCATAGAAAAAGATGTTGAGGTCGACTTAGACAGTGTGGTAGACGCTTTCAGTCAGCGACGTAGAAAACTTTCTTTGTAGAATTGCTGAATTACATACTTCCTGTGTATACATATAAATAAGTTGGTAAATGTATTATTAAATTTGTTATATTAAAATATTAGAACATTTAATGCGCGTATTTTTTTTTAATTCATTGCACACTTTGCACGACTCTTTAAAACCTATGTTTGCTTTTTGTTCAAGATAGACCGGGGCCACGGCCCCCCTGAAAAGCAAGGCTTGCTACGCCAATGCTTACGGTGCATCTGAGGGTAAAAGGTTAATATGTTTAAAACATAGTATTTTCCATTTTGAGTACAAATTTCCTGCCATGCACCATGTCAAACCATTATTCGATATTTTACAGTAAAATTACTTATTTCCCACTAAGCACAAAATCGTAAAAAATGTTAAATAAATGTTGAAAAAAAATGTTTTTTTTTCTAGCACAAATTTGTGTTAAACTTAAGCAACTTTTGACATTAAAGAAACATGTTGAAAATCCTAACGAAAATTTCATGTAAAAGCATTACCAAAAATATATTTCTTAATAACGTTAAGAAACCAATATTTAAAAAACCATAATTTTATTAACATTAAAAATAATACCATCAATATATGGTTATTTTTATAATGTTTTTCCTAGATCTCATTTCTAACGTTGAGTTTAAGAAATATGAAGCTAATAAATGTTTTGTTTTTTAAACATTAAAAAAAATGATACTATAGAGGGCGCTGCCGCATAGTTCAACTACCAGAACGGGCCATCGCCATTTTTAGTTGCATTTCGCTGCGAGTTCATACGAGTCGGTAGCAGATACAATTTGTGCAATTTTGGTTAAAATATTTCCCTTTTGTAGTAAAAACATTATTAATAATGATTAGCACAATTATTAATAATGATAGTGAATACATATTTGGATAGGAATATACACCAGTTGTGTGGAAAAGATGGTATAGTTAAAGTATAACAAATATGTATGCAGTGATTTAAATAAAGCATCACAAAATTAGGTAAGAATAGTAAAAAAAAAGTAAAAAAATTGTTTTGTATGGAATTAGTTAATTAGACAGGGAATGCGACAATTCACCGCGAATGATTATCCGCCGGACCTTAAGCCGCGTATTCATTTGAGACAGAATTCGCAAGCCTCGCAGCGGGACCAAACGAATGCCTCGGCACGGGACCCCATCCGATCAGAGTGCGAATTTCAAACGAGCATTCAGTTAAATATTGTTGGCCTTGTATTCACTTGAGCATTAATGAGAACGAGAGCGAGGCACTTACTACAAAATTATTGTTTACATATAATTTTAAATTTTATTTTCAGAAGCTACGGATTCGAATTTCCTTTACTGAGTATCGAGTTCACGAAAACCTCAACAGACTGTTGCTGCCCTGCGTTTCCAAAATAGAAGAATTTTATTTACGTTATTTATGTTACCTTATCTTAAGAGATATTTGGAAAAAATATATTTTTTCATTGTGAAAAAGCATTTATTTTTCAATGTTAGAAAAACATTTATTTTCCACTGTTAAAAATCAATATTTTTTTAACGTTCGAAAAACACTTTAAAAAACGTTACAATAAAATAAGAATATTTTTCTAACGTCAGAAAACGGGTTATTAAGCTTCTTTTTCACTATGAATATGACGTTAAAAACTAACATCCAACCTAACGTTATGCTTTGAATTTATACATTATTTTGACGTTATTAAAATGTTTTTTGTGTTTAGTGGTTTATGACGTCAAAAAATTGGTGAATCGTGGAGTAGCCTTGCATGGCATTATGCCCTCAAAATTCTAAAGGTACTGGTATTTATAGAGATTTTAAATTAATTTTGTTTTTAAAAAATCAATTATAATGCTGTTTTAAAAATATCGTGAAAACCTTTCATCTGTCCTAATTAGGAGGCTACTTTAAAACGTTGGTAAAAGTATTAATCGATGGGCTACTGTACTATTTTTTAAATTTTCCTACTGGGTAGTTATATGCATGTACTTAAGTCAGTGATACAATTTTTACATTCATAGCCTACCTATAAGAGAAAACACACATAAATTGACAAGGATTAAAAAATTAAATATTATTATTATTGTTCATACACAGTAATATTTGGATTAAATATTTATATAAATCCTATTCAATAAAAAATACTTACATTATAAGAGAGACTTAACAATTTAGTTAAGTTACATCATCAAAGTTGGATATTGTAGGCCCGTTTCTCAATATGCAAATTTTCTATAAAATGCATGCAACTTTTGGAACTCTACCTCTCTCCAAGTGTCATTGTCTGAGAGAGAAAGAGAACACTTATCAAACAAAAGTTGCCTAAGTAAGATGCGTAGTCCGAACAGGGCTGTACAAATGAACAGATGCAATTTATTGAGTTTTGTTCAGGTTAAAAATATAATTCGACTTCTGCGTAACCTCCAATAGGGGAAACGGAACGTTGGCCGCCATTTTTTCACAGATTTTAAGTACAAGCAGTTACTCCTAGAGGTCGTTATGGTGAACAAGCACAACATGGGTCACTGGATCACGAAAACTGCGTCGCCAGGCTTTAGAACGCAGTGACCTTACAGGTGTAGTATAAACCCGCAGCCAACGATAAAGACCGGCCATGGCGCGTTATAAGCAAGTCGGCGGTCACGTGATCTTAGGAGTTCCAGGATTCTTATTGTATTGCTTAATATATTTTTTGTTTTTATACAATTTAAATAAATTGACAAAAATTTTTTGTTCTCATATAGGCAAAAATTTAAAAAAATATTTTGTATGTGTTTATTATAGATAGAAGAACTGAATCTATAAAATAAAAAATTATATAAAATTTGCACTCTAATATCTTCAGGTATATTAGGTACATAATATCGTTAGTTACTTTAAATCTATACAAGTCTTTTAAAATTGGACATAACAAACCTAAGCTTTAAGTTTTTTAATTTTTCTTTGAGTGTCATCATCTTTGTCTGTGTTCATATTCAAAGATTTATTAGCAGATACTAAATCATTATGCTTTTTAATAAAATTATTTTAAAAAACTTTACATGCCCTTAAACTAATTTTTTTAAGATTTGATAATAGTTTTTCTCCACAAAAACACTCGCTAGAGTAATATAAAGAAATTTTTTTAATATAAAACATGTCACAATAATTTATTAAAAAGAAACAAATAATTTTGTGAAAAAGTGAGATGGTTTTCACGTTCAATAAACTGAATGTATTGGTCGTCAATAATTTTTGGAAAAATTACCCAGCACAAAGTTTAATATATATTTCATCAATGTGTAAGTTAACTACTAACTCATGTTCTTTTAAAAGCTGTATCTTACTTTTTAAATATTGCATACTACCGGAGAGATTACTATCCGTTAACGATATTTTACAAATCAGTTTTAAATATTGCGAGGGTGCAGAAGACATATTACCTTAGTTTTGTAAATTGACATGTATGCACTGGATGACTGGATAAACAAAGATGAAGCCAACATTAAAGTGTATCCACAATATCTTCGAGTCTCAGGTGACCATTTCAAGAGACCTAATTGTTCAATAAGAAATGACAATTGAACACATTTTTCACTCTCAGTATCGAAAATGTCACTAAAGATGTCTATTATTTAATCAATCTTATCTTTTACCACTTCTTTCCCGTTTGCAAGTTTTATTTCAATAAACTGCATTAGCTCTTCAAGTGTATCGGTGCTGTCCAAAAATAAAACTCATTGTTAACATTTACAAAAAATTACAGATTTTAGTGACGGATTGTTGTTCAAAATTGTCATCAGGCACAGGCAGACTGTGTCACGTTCTTGGCTAAAAATCTAATTTTTGTTTATTTTAGTATTAGAACAATAAAATTTTGAAATGTCCTCAATATTTGATAAAACTTTTGATTTCTTATGAGCTCAAAGTGTTTCAAGACTTTCTTGTATTGCAGTTTCTAGTTGTTGCCTCTCGACATCAGCTAATCGAACAGTAGATACAGGTTGTCTACTTAGGTATTTCGGAACATTTTCAACACTCTCCATTTGCAACACACTCATCAAACCAAATAACCTGCTCGTTAGGAAAATGTTTGATGCAAACTTGTGGACGTTTTTAAAAAACTAGAAGTTCAGAAGAGCTACTCGCTCGGTGAGCAGGCTACTGTTTTTCAAGCAGAAGTCTACGCCATAATAATGGCGGCAACCCTAGAAGAGGTTCGGAACAGCGAAGAGGAGCTTATATATATATGCTCTGACAGTCAAACTACCCTGAAGGCGCTAAACGCACCCAAGATTGCTGACGGCTTGGTGGAAGAATGCGCAGAGGCGCTGGATACCCTACGCGATGGCAAACGGGTGACGCTGGTTTGGGTTCCGGGACATACGGGGGTACCAGGCAACAAGAAGGCGGACGAACTCGCACGACTCGGGGCAGGAACCGCCTATGTAGGACCGGAGCCACTTTTGGGCGTGACAAAAAGACAAGTGCAAAGCGGACTCAACAAATGGGCCCAGGACGCGCTATTAAACTCCTGGGAAACAGGAACGGGTTGCAGACAGACCAGAGAATTCGTAGACCGTCCAAAAGCGACCAGAATTAGATGGATGCTGGGACGGACACGAAAAGACCTCGGACTGCTGATAGGTACTCTAACCGGACATAACCGGTTGAGGAAGCACATGACACGTATAGGAGTCGAGAATGACCCTACCTGCCCAGCCTGTGGACAGGAAGAAGAGAACATCAAGACACCTCGTGGCAGAATGCGAGGCCTACGCAAGGATGAGACAACAGGCACTCGGAGCGCCAACTCTGAGCGAGGAAGAACTGCACATGCTCAAATGGGCAGACTTACTGGACTTTGTAAAGAGAACAGGAAGGCCCAATGAGTTACCCGACCATCAAAGGGAAGTGCAGAGAGTGGGTTAAGGGACAGACTTGGGGCATGGCAAAAAGGGCCTACTCTGGCCTACTTGTCAGACCTGCGGGTCAACCCCCCCCCCCCCACTACTACTACTACTACTGTGGACGTTTTAAGATACTTAAATCATTAGAAATTTTTCGCAACCAAATTTTATGCATTTCCACTGGCAAATTAAAAGTTAACACATATTCGGTTTCAGTTTTATAGTTGGACCAACACTACACGTTCGCGGCATTGTTTTCTTTTTCGTGGGCTGCGTTATTTTAATAACTTTGATAAAATTCACATAAAATTCATGCCCGAATTAAAAAAAAATCGACGTAAACAAACATACCAAAACACACATGTTTTATAATGACAGCTGGCCGGGGGGCGTTATTTTGTGGCCCTCCTACGGTCACGTGATATTTCCGCGCCCGCGCCGGTCTTTCTCGTGGAATATAAACAGTAACGGTCTGTCAAATATCTTTATAATTATATGATGAACCTTTCATATCGTGCCTTTGACTTGCTTTGAATTTGCTCAATCTGGGAAAAATGGCGGATTTCTTCCCATTTCCTAAAGTCTGCGCAGTTTGACAAGCCTTCTATTTATTTTTCTATTTCTATGACCTTACCTAGGCAAATGTCATACCTAGACAAATGTCATAAATTTTGTTGTTAAAATAAAAAGCTCATATAAAAAGCATCTTTTCAACAAATAAATGTGAACTTTAAACGGAACATTACGGTTAGTGGGTTAAAACGCTGCGTTTTTAAAAAATACAACAGTTGAGACTTTTAACACACAATATTTTCATGACAAATTTATTTTTTGAATAACCCTTGTAAAAGATTGATTAACATAAAAACTTTTTAGATCCCAATTCTGAAACTTTTTTGGAAAGTTTAATAAAATAAATAAATATGCATCTTTTTTTCACCTAAGTATGTGTATTAAAAAACACAACAATATAGTTCAAATTATACTCATTTGTAATGACGTCATTTTTGTTTATCTTTGTTTAGTATATTATAAACAGCGGTGACAATCAATAAACTTTAAAAAAAAAGTAGTGTCTATGACTTAAATAGGTAGTTAATTGGTTATGTGAAGTATTCATCATTGTCAATCAAAAAACATTGATTGACAAAAATATCTACGCCATACGTTTTTTTCTCACCTGGTGACGTCATTACAAATGCGAATAATTTAGACTATACCTTCGTGGTAAAGTTCGCGCGGCGAGAGTTGAAGCCACCCACGCCTCGGCTGAGGGGGATCAACTAGCCCCGCCTCTAGCTTGTGATTGACTGTTTCGGAGATCCATAGGCGGAGTGTTTTATATTGGGAATTAGTTTAATAATTTTTTTTAAGTAGGCGTAAACCAAGATAAAATTGATGACGTGCGTGGCTACGGAACTCCATAAAAATACTTTTTTCTATAAGCGTGCGGAAAAGTCCACTTTTCCGCACGCATTTTAGTGTGGAAAGTGCCACTTTTCCGCACTAGTGCGGAAAAATATTTTTTTCGCACTAGTGCGGAAAAGTAAATTTGTTACGATTTTGAGGTGTTCTATAACATTTAGACCGTTCAAAATACATTTGTATCTTTCCTAGCACACGAAATATCCTAAAAATATTCAAATTGACTAAAATTCTGCTATATTTTCAATATTTTCGATAAAATAAAGTTTTCAGTAAAATAGGTTCAAATTATAAGTTTTAAACCTCCCCGGTATAAATATCGTCATTGTCAATGTCAAACAACAATGAACACTAGTGGTTTTAGATTTGGCATCTTAAATCACCATAGCAACAAAGTACAAACAAACTGTCAAAACAAAGCCAATTTTACGCGTCTTTTGAATTTTTCAAACAAAAAAATCAGATTTTCAATGGATTCTTCGGACGAAGATCTACCCCAGTCAGTTCTAGAAGCCGCTAGAATGTGAATAATAATAATTGATTTGATTAAAACGTTTTGAATATAAATAATTTTCTGATTAATTTTTAGTTTTTTCCTCACGCTTATAGAAAAAATAGTGTACCTAACTCGTGCGTAAAGTGTCTTTTCCGCACTTGATTGCTGGCCAAACTCCGCTATCGCGTCGTTTGGCCATCTGCAATCGCGTGCGGAAAAGAGGCACTTTCCGCACTAGTTAGGTAAACTACTATTTAAAACACACGCAACCACAAAGTCAGGGCCGTAGCTAAGTCCAAATTTAGCATAGGCAAACAAAGTGTGATGCCTTTACCCCAAAAATATAAAAAAGCTACGAGAAAATTGAGTTGGAAAAAAATCGTGCCACAGAAAAAATTTAAAAAAACGAAAATTTTGACTTTTTGAGAAAAATAACGTCGAAGAAGAAAATTTTGACAATATAAAAAAAACTGGAAAATTAAAGAAACTTTGGAAAAATTAGGTTTTTTCTGGGAAAATATCCAACTGCAAAAAAAAACTGTATTGAAAATTTCTGAAAAATAAATCATTTTTTGGAAAATGTAGCGCTAAAACAAAGAAGAATTACAAGGGAAAATTTTTGAAAAATAAATTTTAAAAAAAGGCGCTGCAGCCAAAAATTTTCCGTAAAATAGCAAATGCAAAAGTTTTGGTTAATTTCAAAAGCATAAGCACCGCAGTTGGTCAGTTTGCAACTGATAAATTATGTTCATGTCGATTGGGGGATTATTTTATAATCTAACAGTTGGCGCCCTAGGCAGGCTACGCTGTCTACGCCACTGAGCGTAAACGTTTATATTAGGATGGTATTTTTAAAATTAATAACAATAAATCTCAAAATATGTGATCTTACAAAAACTAATTATTTATCCTTGATAATGATGCGGAGTATGTCAAAACGGCTTTTCATATAGACATTTAAAAAAGACTGTCCAAAAAGCTGAAAACGCCTCTTTTAGTTTAATATCGACATTAATAAATAAAAATTATATAAATTGTTATAAACAAAATATACATTAAAAAAGAAGAGCGCGATTTTAGCAATACAACTGGAGACTTCGAGAAAAAAAAACGTTTAATTTACCAGATCCCTTACGATGTTAATTCAAAAAAAAATTGTCAAAAAAATAAATAGTGAAAGTTAAAAATTTCAGTTTCAACCCACTACCTAAAGTCGCAACCCTGTAGTTTACTTTCCTCTATTTCATAAAGAACTAAATTAATTGAGTTACAAATAACCAGTCAAAAATGCTATTGTTGTTGTATGTGACCCTTAAATTATATAGTTAAATATAATCACAGTGATATGTAATGATATTTAAAAAACATTTATATTAATATTAAATTATAAACAACTTAAAAATGTGTTAACTTTATAGTTTTTTTAATAGAATTTTATTATTGTCAGTCAAGAAAACATTTAAAGCTAAACCTCGATATTATGTTTTACTTAGGAAATTAAACGTAATACTTAACTTATTAAGTATAATTTTTTTTATATTGTTACAAAATTTTGAATTATTTTTTATACCATTCTGACGTTCTCGTTTTGATCTAAAACTTACATTTTACTTTCATATTTCTCTATTTTTTTAAACATCCACAAATGGGAATTTGAATAACAAAGGTAAAAGATACGTAGTGTTTGTTATTTTCATTATTTTTAATGATAAATTGATATACAGTGTGTCCACGTAAGTTGGCGGCATATGGGAAACTTTTTTATTATTAGCTTTACGAAAAAAAGTTATTCTTCATAAAAAGTTCTGCATGGTCCAAAACCTAAAATGCAACCATCAGATGTTAAATTTTTTCAGTCATATTACGAGGTTTGTCAAAAAATGTGATTTTTGCTCCAGAGTAAAGAACCTTTCTTTTTGATAATATCGAAAATTGTTATAAAGAAAAGATTTTTAGAATTAAAAATAGCTTTCAAATATTCAACATTGTTTATTTACATTAAAAAAATATTTTTTTCTACATTTTCTCTGCGATTACGTTGGAAATTTAAGTTTGCACATTAATTGCATAATTAATCTAGGATGCACTGGCATTTTTTAAAACTGATAATTAAAGTAGGCTTTGCGAACTGTCTAAATATCGAAAATTCGAAGAAACGTCAACAATCTTATTTCAAAAAGTGCCACGGTATAAACAATTTTTTAGGCAGTCTAACAGTGTTTTTCAAAATTTTTAGAGATCCGTATTGTACAGTTTTATGTTTGACAGACGTATTTGTTTGTTACAAACTAGTGATTAAGCAACTTAAAGGTTATCAGTGTTCGATAAATATTAAGAGATAATTGTTTTTAAAAGTTTATTTATAATTGTTTAATCAAATTTATAATTAATAAATGCAATGCATTAATGTGCAAACTTAATCGCAGAGAAAATGAAGAAAAAAATATTTTTTTAATGTAAATAAACAATGTTGAATATTTGAAAGCTATTTTTAATTCTAAACATCTTTTCTTTATAACAATTTTCGATATTGTCAAAAAGAAAGGTACTTTACTCTGGAGCAAAAATCACATTTTTTGACAAAGCTCGTAATATGACTGAAAAAATTTAACATCTGATGGTTGCATTTTAGGTTTTGGACCATGCAGAACTTTTTATGAAGAATAACTTTTTTTCGTAAAGCTAATAATAAAAAAGTTTCCCATATGCCGCCAACTTACGTGGACACACTGTATATGAAGTTCCAAGCCTCATTAAAAATATTATTAATACTAAAAGTCAGTTCATTACATTAGATTATATTAAATTAATTTGCCCTAAGTCAAATTATAACATTTTTTTTGCAAAAATTGTTTTTTTTTTTACTTAGGAAGGTTCCTAAAGTAAGTAATTGAGAAAAGGAGTGCCAGAAATTTATTATAAGCATATGATATCGTTCCAGTAGAAAAAATATGAACAGTGTTAGAGCAAACTAATATCAAACATACATACGTAAAACCGATAAAAGAACTATATAAAGGGTCATAATCTAAAATTAAAATTGGAAATCGACTTTCAAGGGAATCCCTGGCAACGAAAGGCTAGAGCAAGGAATGTTGTATCACTCCAAGTCTTTTTAAAATATATATCACAGTGGCTCTAAAAAACTGGAAACGTAAAGTACTGGCATGGGAATACACCTTATCGACCGATCTACTATATAAACTGACGACCTAGTAATTGTAGCTAATGGTAAAGAATACATGAAGTATATTTTATGAAAGGGGGTTGGGGGGGGTAGGGTGGGATTACATTTTTTCATTATTGTTGTATTGTCATCGGACCACTATACCAAATTTCATCCAAATCGGATAATGGGAAGTGTGTCAAAAACGCATTTTTCTATAGATGGGGGTGGGGGTAGGAATGGTAGGATTTTTTTTTTCAATGTTTTATTGTCATCGGACCACTATATGTATACCAAATTTCATCCAAATCGGATAATGGGAAGGGTGTCAAAAACGCATTTTCTATGGAAGGGGTTGGGGGTAGGGGTGGGAGGATATTTTTTTTTAATGTTGTATTGTCATCGGACCACCATGTGAATACCAAATTTTATCCAAATCGGATAATGAGAAGTGTGTCAAAAACGCATTTTTCTATAGATGGGGGTGGGGGTAGGAGTGGTAGGATTTTTTTTTCAATGTTTTATTGTCATCGGACCACTATATGTATACCAAATTTCATCCAAATCGGATAATGGGAAGGGTGTTAAAAACGAATTTTCTATGGAAGGGGGTGGGGGTAGGGGTGGGAGGATATTTTTTTTAAATGTTGTATTGTCATCGGACTACCATGTGAATACCAAATTTCATCCAAATCGGATAATGGGAAGTGTGTCAAAAACTCATTTTTCTATGAAAGGGGATGGGGGTAGGGGTGGTAGGATATGTTTTTCTTAATATTGTATTGTCATCGGATCACTATATGTATACCAAATTTCATCCAAATCGGATAACGGGAAGTGTGTCAAAAACAAATTTTTCTATGGAAGGGGGTGGGGGGTAGGGGTGGGAGGATATTTTTTCTTATTGTTGTATTATCATCGGACCACTATGTGTATACCAAATTTTATCCAAATCGGATAACGGGAAGTGTGTCAAAAACACATTTTTCTATAGAAGGGTGGGGGTAGGGGTGGTCGGATATTTTTTTCTTATTGTTGTATTGTCATGGGACCACTATGTTTGTACCAAATTTCATCCAAATCGGATAATGGGAAGTGTGTCAAAAACGCGTTACAAGATTTGATAGATAGTTAGATAGTTAGATAGTTAGATAGTTAGATAGTTAGATAGTTAGATATTTAGACAGAACATCTGAAGCTAAATAAAAGCTTGTAAAAAAACAGAAGATGATTGTCAGCATCAAAGGACGAGGAGAATAGACATCGGACAACGTAGAGAAACGTTCTAAGCCGACATAGTAGTAATGGTTATCAAAGGAAAAACTTCAAAACAACTGTAAAAATTTAAAAGTTTAATTTGGCTTAGGATAATTTCATTTAACTTAACTGAACTGACTTTTACTGCATGTATTTATACATGATAATAATTAATAACGTACCTACCTATCAATGCCACCAACAAACAAATGAATTTTAAAAATTTATAGAGAAATCTAAAAGTTAAATGTTGTTATAAATAACTCTAAAACCACTAAAACCTTACGTTAAAAAATACTTTTTTTATAAAATATAATTATTGTCCAAAGGAATAATGATATTATTGTCATTATCGAGAGGGAATGCTTATTGTCGTTGACACCATTTGTACCGTTTCTACTTGCTATGTAACCGGGATCCACCACATGTATCTTCCATCCAAGATGACTGTGGGTGTAGCACTAAAAGTTTAAAAGTACAATGGACAAAGTGTTTGGGAAATATTGCATTATAATAAAATATGAATTCTACATTTTACGTTACAATTTTAAGAGATAACACATCTCTTCTGTCTGTCTTTAATTTCGGTGCAACAAAATTTTACGAAATATGGTATTCTTTCGAAGAAGAAAGATACGGAAAAAAAGTAGGTACGATAGGTCCTAACTAACGAAAAGATTACCAAAATACAAAACAGTATGTTTTTGGTTCAGAATTTTTGTCTTTACCTGATAATATAATAAATCTGGCGCGTCCATGGGCACAGTCCAATTAAAAATGGCCGGTTCACCATTGTCACACTCCAACCTTAATGTTTTCATGTACTCTTCAAAGGTCTCCGTCTCCAAGGACATGTCTAAGCCCCTGTGCGTCCACTCACAGAACCTGCCCAGCTATTTAAAATAGTAGTGTATATATCATGCGTAACATAAAAATTTTATTATAAAAATTAATAAATTGGTAAAAAAAAAAATTTTAAGTCACAAACAAGCTTTTATAAAATGCACTCAAAATTAAAAAATAATTTTCTAACATTCTAATATTATCATAATAATAAAAGCGATGGCCGGCTGATGGAAATTTTGACGATGTTAGCACGATAAGATATCAATTAAATATCACTATTTGCAAGAATCAATCTAGCAGAAAAATGCGGAGGTACCAAACCCACACAACCCGACCCAAGATACCCCAGCATTTCTCTGACGTAGGTATGGCAATGGCATAACATTGCGGCACATCAAACATATCTTTGATGACCTGCTATGTTGAATATTCTTTAAGTGTTTAGATCACAAATTTAGATTAACTTATGCTTTGATTTGCGGCCATCGCTTTTATTATTATGATAATATTAGAATGTTAGAAAATTATTTTTTAATTTCTAGTTCATTTCATAAAAGCTTGTGACTTAAAAAAATTTTATTACCAATTTATTATCTACTTTTTAGTCTCAGTTATCTACTCTATTAAATAAAAATATTTGTTCAATAATAGAACAGAAGAGTTTATTCTAGATTATAATGAAATCGCTGATCGTGAGTTGTTTGGAAACTCATTTTTCTATTGGGGGAAGGAGTGGGTGGGGGTAGAGGTAGAAATATATTTTTTGTTTGGGCTGTATTGCCATCGGACCTTTATGCATATACCAAATTTTATAAAAGTCATTTGAAGTGAAGTGTGTCAAAAACGCATTTTTTTGTGGAAGGGGGTGGAGGGTAGGGTGGAAGGACATTTTTTCATTAATGTTGTATTGTCATCGGACTACTATATGTATACCAAATTTCATCCAAATCGGATAATGGGAAGTGTGTCAAAAACGCATTTTTCTATAGATGGGGGTGGGGGTAGGAGTGGTAGGATTTTTTTTTCAATGTTGTATTGTCGTCGGACCACTATATGTATACCAAATTTCATCCAAATCGGATAACGGGAAGTGTGTCAAAAACAAATTTTTCTATGGAAGTGGGTAGGGGTGGGAGGATATTTTTTTCTTATTCTTGTATTGTCATCGGACCACTATGTGTATACCAAATTTTATCCAAATCGGATAACGGGAAGTGTGTCAAAAACACATTTTTATATAGAAGGGGTGGGGGTACGGGTGGGAGGATATTTTTTTCTTAATGTTGTATTGTCATGGGACCACTATGTGTGTACCAAATTTCATCCAAATTGGATAATGAGAAGTGTGTCAAAAACGCTTCACAAGATTTGATAGATAGTTAGTTAGATAGACAGAAAATCTGAAGCTAAATAAAAGCTTGTAAAAATGCGACGTTTTGTGTTACAAAAAGGTTGTTAAAAATTTCGTAAAATTTTGAAATTTGAAAAAAAAGTTGAACTTTATATATTTTTAGCATTTAAAAATATAAATAAATGTTTATTTTTGTGTTAGGAGCGTAAGTGAGCCACTACAATCGTGTTAAAATCGTGGCTAAACCAATAATATTGACTCTCAGCGGCATCAATCAAAAGCCTTAACGCTATACAATAAGACTTTAGACCTGGACCGTTCGGTTGTTAAGAAACGTCAAAAGATTATGCATTTTCATTGTTCTTTCTTTCTTCCTCCGTTGCAGGGTTATAAATAGTGACGGTTCCTAGAATAGACCGTTTTTTGGATTTTATTGCAAAATATGTCGAATTTTTGACGTCACTGGTGGTCCAGCTGATTTTTGTAAACAAAAGTTAGATATGAAATGAACAACTAATATTTTTGGAATTTTTTGAAAACCAAGACAATTTTCCAACTTTTTTTTTGGTACATCCTTATAAAATACAATTTTTTAGACGTATTGTCGTAATTTTTTTTACTCCGCTTTGTTTTTTATTACACAAAACTTAAAATACAAGTCAAACTAGGGTTGCCAACCGTCCTCCAGCCAGGAGGACAGTCCTTCTTTGAGGCAAAATGTCCTCCGTCCTCCACAGACCCTGTGGAGGACGCCATTTGTCCTCCTTTATCAAAATTATGTGCTTAAATCAAAAATAACGTGATAAAAAGTCATGAGAAATGACCCGAATTCATAGTTGTTCCCCATTTTTTTTCTCTGTCATCCATATAAAATAACACATTTAAGAAATAAATAAACTAAGCCTGAGGAACGTCTGTAAAAACAGCCCTAAGCAACGGCGGCATCATTCGTAAGTTTTCGTCACGTCTCCCGCGGCAAAGCAAAGGTCAG
The DNA here is from genome assembly GCA_963576565.1 of Aspidapion aeneum. Classification (NCBI taxonomy): domain Eukaryota; kingdom Metazoa; phylum Arthropoda; class Insecta; order Coleoptera; family Brentidae; genus Aspidapion; species Aspidapion aeneum. The sequence continues at coordinate 3,135,517 of OY755042.1, read as the reverse complement.
TCAAGTGTTCTGTGGTCAGTCCGGCACAGACGATCGCGCATAGAAGATCGCAGAATTTGCACCCTATGTTTGCCTCCAAGTTTTGGTTTGTGTTACTAAGTATTTAATATTTTTAAGATGATTGCCCCAAATGCCTCAATTTACGGTTTTCTTTTTATATTATTGAAATCTAGCACTTCTGCTTATGCTGAGTTTATACACTATACATACAGATAAAAATAATAGTTGATTCTATAAAATAAAAAGTTGGTCAACTTTTAACTTTTTTTTTATTTTTATCTGAAAACAGATGTGCAACATCACATCATATGATCTTTGTTGTTGTTTTGGTATAGAATTTAATTATTTTTTTCAGTTTTTTTTTAACCATTTTAAGATTGTTAAGCAATCCAACTTTAAAAAGCCATTTATCTTTTAATTCAAAAAAACTTACAGATTGTGTTTTTTTACAAAAATATTGATGTTTGTTTTTTATTTTGTCTGTCTAAATAGCAAAATAGGTATTTTAATTTTTATATACATAACCCCAGCATAAAAATAAAACAAAAGTACATATTAAAATAGAATTCATATTACCTTGTGTTCAAAATTTATTAAAAAACTACCTCCGATAATGAAGTTTTTCACTGAAAACGGCGTTTTTCACAGAGCAAGTGCAAAAGTTTTGCACACGCTGTATATTGCATGAAATTTTTTTTTTCACAACTCGCTCGATTTATGGACCTCGCTAAGGCTCGGCACACCAAACTGTCTCGCCCATATTAATAAATTCATTTTTAAAACTTGTTTTTTAAATAACTATTAATTTTGATTGGGCTGTTTCAACAGCAAAATATTTTTATTTTAATTTTTACTTTAAAATGAGTCTCAGTAGCGGCTCGTGGTCATTTGAAAAGGCATCATGATCAAAAACATTAATTGTGAGATCATATAAAAATGTCCTCCTTTGGCTCCAGTGGGAGTTGGCAACCCTAAGTCAAACTGAATGTGATCGTTTAGTATCAAAGATAAACCGAGGACTTGGGAAGTAAACAAAGGTGTAGGTTAGCGGATTACTTTTGTAGCTGAAACGAACACACTATTTTCTTCGAATTTTAAGTTTTGTGTAAAGAAAAATGAAGCAGGCTAAAAAAAATACCGACTGGCATGTTTCAAAAATATTGTTTTATAAGAATATACTAAAAAACAGTAGGAAAATTGCCTTAGTTTTCAAAAAATTCAAAAAATATTAGTTGTTCATTTTATATCTAACTTTTGTTTACAAAAATCAGCTGGGCCACCAGTGACGTGAAAAACTCGACATATATACAGGGTATCCCATAACTTAGGGGCCATGTCGGATAAAAAAGTTCCTATAATGCATGGGTCAAAACTCTTTCTTTGTCGAGATACAGACCATCAAAGTTGGCCATTTTTAAAACTTTTTTGATAATAACTTTTTAAAAAAACGCAGTAAAAATATAAAATTGGGTAAAGTCGAGAATTCGAACAAGATCAATAAATTAAAATAAAAATTATTGAAAAAAAAAATTAGTCGGTCAATTTTTTTTAGAAAAAACCTTATATATTAATATTAAACGCAATGTTTTTTTATATCTTTTTGTTAATAAAAACAAGTCTCTAGCGGGACATATTACATACATTACTTTTTACTCATTTTTTGTATATTCAAAAAATTCTCGGGGGGGGGGGCAAGTGCCCCTAGTGCCCCTAGTGCCCCCCCCTGGATCCGCTACTGAGAACAATGGAAATGCATGATTTTTTGACGTGTTTGGTTATGGGCCTTCTGTTTGATTCTCGCATTTAAACAATGAGAGCTAATAATGGAACGGTCTATCGGTTGAAAAGGTCTGTTATGATGCCGTTATATGAAGAGAGACTGTTTGTTTGAAACTCTTAGAAATGAAACTTGTTTTTATAAAAAGAGAGTTAAAGCACTAGTTGGGAAGATTTTTTTATTTGATTTGATAAGTAGCTTTATATTTATTTATTACTTACCGCTGATGGATAAGGATAACCTTCACTATCAATGTCGACACCTGCAAAAACTCTTTCTTCTTCTCGCTGTTCTTCAGAACGTTGACTGTATGCACCTTCGGGAGAGTCGGTGATGTAAATGGGATGAAATCTAATTAGATCAAATAAAAAAAAACGAATTGGCAACGGGTATTTTAAGTCGAAGAGAAGGGCTTGAAAAAGGATTAATTAAATCCGAAACGTTGCCAAAGGTACCTTAGTTTCTTTTTGGTCTGTCCTCTACCCACGAATACCTACCTGATTCTATAATAGGACACAAAATGCACACAAACAATCAAGGTAGTTTTTTTTATGACGACGTTACAAATCATTATGGAAAACTCAAAGTCAGCATATTGCAATAATACTCATACGGCTTTCTTTTTCTTAAATTAAATTTTTTGTACAGAGTGTTAAAAAGTGTTTAAAAGTAACTAGACAATAACGGTTTTTCGTAATTTTTTATTTTAGTGCTAAAAATTCAAATAACTCTAGATTTGTCAAATAAACATCTCGTTGCAATCAATATATTTACTTTTTTAAACCATTTATCAGACTCTATTTGTTCGATAAGTGCTATATCATTACCATTTTTTGAACGTATAAACTGGGCAACAACAACTTTGCTGTCATTTTTACAGTTTTGTTACATTATCTATTGTAGCTACTGAGTTAATAAGAATTTTGCAATGAAACTTGGCACAATTTGTCGGCTTATATCACGATATGACACAAAAATTTAAGTTTCTGTAATTTTATAATACGGTGAAAGATACAAGGTGTGAAAAAATTATGTAAAAAGTAGTAGTCTCAAACTTTTGTTCACACAGGTTATGCAGTTTAAGATACCTCCTTAGTTTTACTACATGTTATAACTAGAAGAACGCCTTTTTTACATAATGTAAAATAATAAATTTACCTTGCAGTATTTGAAGAATCCTCTCCAGTTTCCACTACAAAAGTGTAAGTTTGACCTCGTTCTACGGTGATATCGGGAATGAGTAAGTCGTTTATGTAATAAGCGATGCCGTACGATGGGCGACCGGTTTTAGGCGAGTAACCTCTTACTCCTCCACTGGGTCCTATTTTGACGTAGAATGTATTCTCTCCTAAAAAAACGGTATAGACTGTGGTTAACTAAATAAACTTTTTTAGCGTGAATAATTACAAACCGGCAGCACCGCGAGGGACAAGATTTCAATTTCACCCGTTTTTCAGCGGTGTATGGGTAGCTGTTCTCGCGCGGGGGCGGGAGAAATGTTTGTTTTAGTTAACGTCGGCCATACTCATCGTGCCAAACCGTTCTTTGCCCTTCCTACTTGTTGCCGGTTATATCCTTAGTGAAGGTAGGTCAGGGTCAGTAGTTAAAAGCCTTGCCGGTCGCGTGTAAATTGTTTTTGTTTGTTTTCTTTCAAGATGGAAATAAATACCGTCGATTATATAATTAACTGTGCAAATTTAAATATGTTGACACATCAACTTTGAATACAAATAAAATCTTTAGGGCCATATAGACCGGACCTAAATGGTTGCTGCAACAGGTAAGTTAAAGGTTAAAAAAAATCAAACAAGTTTCGTGGCTAATCGGGCACAAAGGATTTTTTTTTGTTTCCCTTATATTTTTCCGTGGGTAGCCTGAAAGCTTAACCTCAATGGGGGTCCAAGATCTAATGGACACCTAATAAGTGTTGACAGTTAACCGTTTCGTCCTTATGGGACTCCTCAGAACACTGCTGGTCAATGTGACAAATCTTGCGAAGTTAATCAGACGGTTTTGTCTCTAATTAAATGTAATTAGTGAGCGAACTATAGCAAGAGGCGCCATCTACCGAGATACGAGAGAAACAAAAAAACCAAAAGCAGGCGAAAGAAAACACTGCTATACAATATCGATCAATGAAAAGATCGAATGCAAATAAAAGAAAACAACTATAGTCCGTGACCTACGACAGCTCTTTGTCTTTCAGGCCGGATCAACACAGATTGCATTTTTACCCGTCTTCAAAACAGTGAGCGTCAATCAACGGAATTTTTAAGCCAAATAATACTAACAAACGTGGAATTTCGTACCCGTGAATATAGTTGTTTTCTTTTATTTGCATTCGATATTTTCATTGATCGATATTGTATAGCAGTGTTTTCTTTCGCCTGCTTTTGGTTTTTTTGTTTCTCTCGTATCTCGGTAGATGGCGCCTCTTGCGATAGTTCGCTGACTAATTACATTTAATTAGAGACAAAACCGTCTGATTAACTTCGCAAGATTTGTCACATTGACCAGCAGTGTTCTGAGGAGTCCCATAAGGACGAAACGGTTAACTGTCAACACTTATTAGGTGTCCATTAGATCTTGGACCCCCGTGAGGTTAAGCTTTCAGGCTACCCACGGAAAAATATAAGGGAAACAAAAAAAACTCCTTTTTGCCCGATTAGCCACGAAACTTGTTTGATTTTTAAATTCACGGGTACGAAATTCCACGTTTGTTAGTTAAAAAAAATATTTTTGTTGACCGGGTAATAATCGTATAGGAAAAAAAACGCAGATGAAATAGCAACTTTTACCTCGATTTACTCAAGGCTTTATGAATAACAAGAGTTTAAAGGAATCAAGTCAGTGCTAAAAAAGACGAATTTAGGCATTTAAAAAAAATTAATAACTCAAAAACTAGACTGCTAAAAAATCAAAAAATTTGTATTTTTACTTCTTTCTACTTAGAAAAGAATTTGACCAAAAATTATATAAATTAAAGGTGACAAGGTCCAAACCATTGGTTGATTTAATATGGATTTACTATTTACTCTGTACGAAACCATCTTTGAAAACTAAAAGCGCAAAACATAATTCTGCAAAGAATAAGAAATGTTTGCAAGTTTTTTTCTAGTTGTAATGGAAATCAAGTTAGAGGGGAAGGGGAAAAAAGCGAATCATATTGTACCTGTTATAGTTGCCGCAGGCCATGGCGGCACTTCAAATTCGTTCGGCAACTCGTCCAGACTTATCGTGCACTTGTTATCGTATCTGTTGTTAAAGTCTATACTTTCTTCCCGTGAAGTCTTATCTTTGATAGTGTGAGCGTTGGCTTCCATTCGGGCGTTTAGCGGGCCAAACGCAGCGATGACACTTATTGATCCCTCATCGGGAATTGGACGATCATTAATAGCTTCGTTTGTGTGAAGTGGTCTAGAAAAGAAAATAGGGCACCTTTTTTGTGGAACAAAACCTAATTTTGTACTTCACACAAAGGTATGTGTGCCTAACTTGCGAGTGTCAGAAGGAGAGGGAAGAGTTGATGTTGGTTGTTTTCCTACTTACACAAGGTTGCATCTCTAGACGTACGTTTCTGTGTGTTTCACGTCATCAGTAGAGAACAGCAAACCCAGGTAAGCCAATTTTAACCAAAACCAACTCCTACATATGAAATACTCGCGGCGGTGCAATGCGAGTAAACTCCAAGGTATAGCGCCATCTAGCGGACTGGCTCGAGCACTCGAAAGTTTAAGCACACTGGCATCGTCTTGTCTGAGACGTATGTCATATGTAGGAGTTGGTTTTGTTTAAAATTGGCTCACCTGGGTTTGCTGTTCTCTACTGATGACGTAAAACACACAGAAACGTACGTCTAGAGATGCAACCTTGTGTAAGTAGGAAAACAACCAAAATCAACTCTGCTGAATCAGATATGCTGATGATATTGCCTTAATAACAGATAAGAAAGACGAACTGATAAAAATGCTGGAAGGCCTGGATACAGCAGCTAAAAATATAGGCTTGAGTAAAATCGACACTAAAACTAAAATCATAACAAACACAGATAAAGATATCACGATCAGAATAAACCAAGAAAAAATAGAATAAATAGAGGAATAATATAATTATACCTGGGACAAATTATTAAACTAAAAAAAACCAAATAGCTGACATCAAGATACGAATAAGATTGGCTTGAGCAGCATTCGATAAATTAGGCTACATATTAAAAAATATCCTCTGTAGCTCAAAACGAAAGTGTATAACCAATGTATCCTTCCTGTACTTACCTATGGATCCCAGATCTGGACAAAATCAAACATAGAAAAAGTAACAAAAGCCCAAAGATCAATGAAAAGACAAATGTTACATAAAAAAGCTAACAGATAGGAAAAGGAATGAATGGATAAGAAATAAAAAAAAAGTCAGGGATGTCCAAGGAAAAGTAGCAAAATTAAAACGGAAATTTGCCGGTCATTATATCAGACAGAAAGAATCGATGGAACAAATGTCTTGTAAACTGGAGACCTTGGGAAAATAAAAAATTAGGGAAAGACACCAAATGAGATGGACGATTTGAAGAAACATGCGGGAACTAGTTGGATGAACACGACGACAGACAGAGAAGAGTAGAAGATATTGGAAGAGGCCTATGTCCAAAACTGGAACGAAGAAGGCTAAATAGATAGTATAGATAGAATGTAAAATTAAAAATCAGCTAATTTTTTCAGGGTCCAGGTCAGGAAAATCATACTAGTAGGCCGTGAATATTTTTTGGAACTTATTGTCCTAGTCTGTGCATATTTTAGGTATGTTCTGTTGTTAATGATAATAATTAACAATTTTTCATTCTGGTGATAAAATGATATAATTTGACTTATTTTCTTAGTTCCAAATCTTTTTTCACCAAGAAGAAGAGATCATGAACATTATAAGAAAAGTACTCCGGCTCATCTCAAGTGGTGGAAAATATCCCTGGCTAAAAATATTATTTTCTTAATCTTGAATGAACGTATAAACTGAAAAGCTCTAAGATTTAATCTAAAAAATTATTTATTTTTTGCTCGTTAACGGTCGCAGATACAAAATGTAGTGTAGGAGATCAAAAAGTTTCTAGAAAAGGCAAGGAATTTATTATGTATCTAAGGGCCCATCGCACCGACTTTTTTTTCCGTTTCTTAGCATAAAGAATAACTTATTTCGTAAAATTTCGATGCACCGAACTTAAAGGCAGACTTATTCCTTCCTTAGTGTTGTTAAAATTAAGTCAGCTTTTTTCGTGACTTTACTGTTCCTTAAGAGTTGCTTAAAAATAAGATGCTGGTCACATAATGTTACCCGTCTGGCATAGCCATAGCAACTGACAATATCTACAAATGAGTAAAATGTTGTGATTAAAGTGAATTTTATATTTTTTAGTAAATAAAGTAAAAAACATTTTTTTAAATAAATAAAAATGATTTTGAAAAACTTTATTGTACAAGAAACGGCTAGATTTTGGTTCTTTTAGCACAATGTTTTTGTGAACAAATATACCTCTGTATCGATTACAAAAAGGAAGAAAAATAATTTAAATAAAGTTGCATCTAATTTTTATTACAGTGTTTTCATCCGATTTTTGGGTTAACTGTTGTTTACAGCCTGGTGGGTACAGCGGTAAGGGTAGGATAGGACTGACCAGTGTAAGAAATCCCTTGCATTTAAATTAAACTGCAGTGCATCAAGTCACAAGAAGATTTTCCTTTCTGCCTTTACATTAAACCCCAATTTCACTATAATTTTTAATTATTTGGTTGTACCCAGGGGTGTATGGGCCATATGGGAAAATAAAAAAAATCCCGGTGGGTCGGTGCTTTTTGGGCCGGTGAATAATGGGCCGGAATCGTATGGGCCGTTGCCTTATGAACAGGAGCCTTATGGGCAGATGCGTTATCGGCCTGTGCCTTATTAGCAGTAGATTTTTGGACCGGGCGCGGATTTTGTCCAGAACTCGATGCGGAACCGTTAACCAGCCCGGAAAAAAATACGGGACTGTACCAACAAGGCGACAAGGACACCCAAATTCAAAAAAATCGAGTAGCATCATCTCGATTTCATCATCTTCCAAATATTCTTCCAAAAATTCAAGAACTTTCATTTTTGTAAATAAATTTTTAAAGGCGACTTGATAGAGAAAATTGATGGGTTTTTGGAGAAAACTATTTTGGGAAGTACTGGGTGTTGTTGTTCTTTCATAGCTTAAAAATTTTGTTGGTGAAACAGCGGCGTTGCCTGATTGGGTCACAAGGTAGCCGCATCTTAACAAAGGAGAGGAGATTTTTGCTCGGTGCAACAAATTTAAAAATAAGGCATGCTTAAAATTAAGGCAATCCATAATTAAGAAAGGGAATTTTAAAAGTCGGTGCGATGGGCCCTAAGAATCTATCAATGACGCACCAGGTCCAGCGGAAACACCTTCCCGCTGAAATATTGAAATGAATATTTTCTTTTAGACACACCCTGTAGCTTAATTTAGGGTTTAGGTTTAAGCTAAATATCTTAAAAACTGCGAGAGCTATCAAACGAAAATCGGCAACGAAGCGTTTGCGAAGCTATGGGTATGGAAAATTTCAGTCTTAAAATAAGCCAGATAATCACTCCTTCTCATTTGTACGAGAGTCCAAGAAACAATAACATAATCGAATGTGTCAAATTGATGGGCATCAGATAACTCTGGCAAGGCTTTGGGGCTTTTAAATAAAAGCCAGATGATATTCTAAGCCTTTGTTATAATACAACCTATCATCTCATAAACTTTCAGAACTAAGAAAATAAGGACACTCATTTCGTATCGTTTTTCACTTGTCAGAAATACTTGCCATCCTTAGAGATTAGCCAGAATATATTTTTTAGATAATTTAAGTATACCCTTTACTAGCACAACTAGTTTCTCGTATTCATATCTTCTTTTGCATTTTGCGCCTAAACCCATCGGAAAAGCCCGTCTATTCATATAACACATTTTACTAAGAATTGATCAATGAACAATTCTATCGATGTTTGCTGACTAAGAAAATAAGTTCCCAAAATCTTCACTGCCTCCCCTACTCTACCTAATATACGTAATAGTTGTAATTCCATTTTTTCTTTCGCCAAAAAGAAAAATAACATCATTTCTGCCTCCAATGCGATCGTCGGGACAGACTCCCGTTTTACCATCGCACTGTGACATTGCTGAAATGTAGTAGTCTATAGCGTGGAACGTGCGTGATTCCTTATCGTAGTAAGCTACTGCTACGTCTGCTCCAACCTAAATAGAAAAAAAAATAACAAGGTAAATAGATCATTTTCAGATGAAGTCACAACACCGCTGCCATTTTAATATAACTGTTGTGTTGATATTTTTATGATTTTTCCATGTTTTACATGGTTTTCCATTAATTTCTCTATCAAAAACTATACTTAATGCCATTGTTTTTTGCAGTCTTTAATTTAAAAACCCTAAAATATTTAACAATGTTAATAACCTATAAGGTTACGCAGATTTATCTTTCTTGGACACTGATTCATTGCTTTAAAAATTGCTGCCAATCAAAGACCGGGAAAAAAAGGCCGCGCGGTAATGGGCAGCTGGCTTTATAGAAACAGCTGATCGTTAACAGCCCGTGAGGGACAACCGAGGCGAATTTTCGTGCTATAAGTTTTGAAACAGTGTGGTTCAATAAAGACGTCATCAATTGGTGACGTTTCATATTTATATATTCGAATTTATGGGCATTATACGATGAAATACCGTTCACAGAGGTGTAAATTGTGAATTTATTGTCAATATTTTAGTAAAAACTAAATAAAATTAAGAAACAGTCTCAATTAAAAAAACAAAATTTTAATTCTTTTATTTTAAACTTTCAAGTTTCAGACATTTGAGACAAATCCGTTGAAAAATAAAGAAACCCACCGTTTTGGATCCGCCATTTTAATTTTTTTAAGTGTGAGTATAAAACTGTATTAAGTGATCTCAAGCACTGCAAACTTCCAAGTTTGAGACAAATCCGTTTATTATATTATAAAATAAAGAAATTCGCCATTTTGGATATACCATTCTTGTTATCAAAAACGTAAATTTTATGTTAGCAGGTTACCAGAACTCTAGACCTACCAAAATTTCAACACTCGACGTAAAAGATTTAACTCTAACAAAACCAAATTTCAAGAATATTACGTAAAGGGTTTTTTAAAGATGTTTTTGCATAAATAATAATATACCTATTTTGTTTTTCATCTGCACATTTTATCAAGAAAAAATATTTTAGTCCGGCGCACAGTTGGCCCGGCGTCCAGTTGGCCCGGCGCCCAGTTGGCCTGCCGTCCAGTTGGCCCGCCGCCCAGTTGGAGGCGCCGAGTTGGCGGCGCCCAGTTGTCCCAGACTGCAACACATTTCAGGACAAATTATTATTAAAAAATAATCTTATAAGTGCGGGGAAGTGACACTTTCTGAATCAAAATGTGTGAGGGAAAATCGCACGGTCGCAGAAAAAACTTTCTATCGTGACGCTAATGAACTTTCTCGTGTTTTAGCAAAAACTATCCGTCAAGACGACTTACCCATAAAATGTTGTTTTTTTAGCGATTTTTTTCTTCTTTTGCACAAAAATCAATTTCGGACCATGTTTGAACTCAAATATTTACTTCTAAACTTGTTTTTAAACGTTTTTAAGAATTCTTTTTGTAATATTCCCGCACAAAATTCGAAAAAATTCATTTCCGTACTTAGACAACATTGTCTATTAGTTTTCCCTGTATAAACCGACTAGCAGGTTGAATCACTCAAAATGCGGCAGGTGGATTAAAAGTAGCCAGCTGCTTTTCTGTCGCACTTATGCCGTCAGTGTCTCTTTCACACTGTACCCATATGTTATCTAGGGTATTATTAGCATGCAAAATCAGCCTATCTTTGTTTGTTTCACATGTTTAATAATGTCTATCTCTGTTTTTATTGTAAAAGAAATAACCGTCCCTAGAAACCAAATTGGATAGGGTCAATAAAAAATGCCTGTCTTTCCGTCTCTAACGCCCTTTGAGGGCGTTATACAACTCAATGAGTGAACCACACTGTTTCGAAAAATACGAGCATGAGAATTTGCCTCCGATCACCTGTTTGAAAATGATCTATAGGTATTTGTCGACAATGGGTGTGGGAAATGGCTCTTCCCTTATGCACTGTTGGCCGTGTGGGAAGAATTAACAAACGTAAGGTCTTGGTGACATTCTTAATTCATTAAGTTACATTCCAGACAGTACAAAAACGTCCTCTAAACGTTCATAGGACGTCTACGTGTGGACATTCCGGACGTCCATTATACGTTGGAGATACAATGGATGATATATATTGCACACTTTTGTACGTCCAATATAAGTTCGTTTCTGGACATCCAAAGGGACGTCCTCTGGACATCACTTGGCTATTTAACGGGCATCCTTTTCTAGACATCAAGGGACGTCTCATATTTAATAATAATAATAATAATAAAGGTCTTTATTGATAAAAAAATACATCAAAAAATACATCAAAAAAATACATTCCACTATTTAATCAATGTGGGCGAAGTTCAGTTCACCCATTTCCAAAGAAACGAATGCCCTGTTCTTCCACCTTTTGGTATTGTAGTTTTTTAATACAGTGGACGTCATTTGAAAGTCCACTGAACGTCCATTTCATATCCAAGCCTTCGATTGAAGAACCTGTGTGTCTATAATAAGTATGATCTTCGAGAATATTTTTTCTTCCGTCAGGCAGAAAGCTTGTGAAGCAATTTGTTGACGCGTTTTTTTTCTAAAGAAACAGATATTAACCCGCTAAAGGCAGCATTCCATCTCGCAAAGTCGGAACCCTGGTACAATTTGATTTGTTGGATGCAGGAATTTTTTGTTCATAGCTTTAAAATGTTTAATGTGTAGTATACCTTTGTTTCGTTTTTTTTGCTTACCATTTGGTTTTTATTATCAGCTCCGCTAATTCCAAAAGCAATGTATTTATCCTCGCCGATTTTAGCCGATAGTGTGATATTGACTGCGTCGTCCATCATCAGCCATCTCACCTGTAGTCGCTTATCTAAAAACTCCCTGCAATTGGTCGGGGCGGGTTGTGGGGTGGACGTGGTCTAAGGTTGGTAAGAAAAACAAAGGTCACATACAAGGTCAGCATAAAACCTCTATAAAGTTAGCATTACCACTTAAGAATTGGATATTCGCAATATATGCATTAATTGTCGTGAATTTGTCGTTCAGTTGAGTCTCAACTTAGCATTACATACCCTTTTCAGGAAAACGGGTGGCGCGACAATTTTTTTTCTTTCACGACAAATTTACGACAAATTTACGACAATTATTCCATAGATTAGTTTTTAAAAATTTTAATTTTTTCTGGGGTGGTAATGCTAAGTTGAGATTCAACTTATCATTACATACCCTTTTCAGGAAAACGGGTGGCGCGACAAATTTTTTTCTTTCACGACAAATTTACGACAAATTCACAACAATTAATGCATATATTGCGAATTTCCAATTCTTAAGTGGTAATGCAAAGTTTATAGAGGTCAGCATAAAGACTTTTTACAAGAGAAATTTTGTTGGATAAAAAGTGATAGTTTTCTAAAGGACTGAGCAGGGGTGAACATGGTAAATCAAAAGATAAAAAACAACAGTTGGTTTGGTCATGGATGAAAAAGGAACAATATACGTTATATAATATATACGTTAGACAATTTAACACTTAAAATGCTGTAAATAGCTAAAAATCACTATAACTACTCAATAAAAAGTGTCTATTTTCTTGTGATTGCCACTATTCTTAACAAAAATATTTTAAATATGTTTCGTGTATAGTATTTTAGTTCCTTTATACTAAACCATATCGGGCGTGGGTGGTTTGGGGATTCAATAGATCTTCAAGACTCTATGATCAAGAGAGTCGGTAAAATGGACTAAATTGTACTATTAGCTCACACATATAATATCCTATAGTAGTGTGAGCTATGGTGATCCTAATTTTTTCGAGAAAAAAAAAAGTTGCTCCGATTTCAAATTTTTTTATATATCTTTGCGTTTCAGATGATTTTGAAACTTTTTTGTCGCGCCGTCTGTCTGTCTGTCTGTCTGTCTGTCTGTCTATCTGTATGTCTGTCTGTAACGACCAACGCGCATAACTCAAAAACCGCTAGGCCGATTTTAATGAAATTTGGTACCTAGGCTGGGTCTTGTGTCGAGATGGTCCCGTTTAAAAATAAACAAAATCCACCCAACACAAGCCAAATAAAAGGGTGGGGGAAGATTTCAAAAATTAGAGTTTATGTGAAAATATGGCGAGTGTAATATCAAACGAAAGGTAATTGAGTATGGAGTTAAACAAAATACATTTTAGTTTTTTTTCTTCAAAAAGGGTGGGGGTAGATTTCAAAAATTAGAGTTTACGTGAAAATATGGGTTGTGTGATATCAAACGAAAGGTAATTAAGTCCGGAGTTAAACAAAATACGTTTTACTTTTTGTTTTTTTAAGGGTGGGGGCAGATTTAAAAAATTTGAGTTTAAGTTAAAACATGGCTTGTGTGGTATCAAACAAAAGGTAATTTAGTCTGGAGTTGAATAAGATATATTTCAGGTTTTAGTTTTCTTAGCTCGCACGTACACTATAACTATAGTACATAGTGTGAGCTCAGGGGCCCATATATTGGCAGAGTATTTTTTTACGGTGATGACGGTGGTGAAAACAAAAGAAAAGTCGAACAACACGTACATGAGTAACAGTAAAAAGTAAAATACTGTAAGTGACCTCTTGTAATTAGAAAATAACTTATTTTTCTCGTTTTTAAAAATTTTTAAAGTATGTGTAAACCATGGGGACCTAGGTGTTATAACCCTGTGTATTGCTAAAGGGGGGTGCAAATCACAAATAGTTAATATGATTGTTTAATGTAACACACGTATGAAAAAAACAACAAGAAACACAACTTATTTGTTTATTTATATTATAGGAAGGTGTGGAATAAAAAATAAATGATTATACGAAAAATAGCCCTTTAAGATATGTCGTTTTTCTTCTACTTCTTTTTCGCATAACCCATTAATAAACAAATAAAAAATTAATTATTATTAAACATTACTACACTTTACCAGCGACCTAGTCATCTGGTGATTAATTTGTGATCTTTAGAGAGCGAATTAGTTTTCGAAAATACAAATATTTTTGGGCACATTTTTTAGCTCACATATATACTATACTATAGTAGTGTGAGCTATGGTGATCCTAATTTCCGATTTCAAAAAATTTTATATATCTTTGCGTTTCAGATGATTTTGAAACTTTTTTGTTGCGCCGTCTGTCTGTTTGTCTGTCTGTATGTCTGTCTGTGTTGGCGTAACATACCTTGCGAGGACACACGCCAACCCCTCACCAGAGTTGCGAAGACCGGTTACGTTGCGAGGTCCAATTTCCGGACCTCGTATCGTTTGGACCTTATTTTGGTCGTCCTCATAAAATTTCCAACATTTTGATATATATCACTTAAATTTTTACCTGGTCCTCACAACGCATGTGAAAAACAGGAATTTAGTTCCAACAAATTTTTTTAGTATGTCTGCCTGTCTGTATGTCTGTTTTTAACGACCAACGCGCATAACTAAAAAACCGCTTGCCCGATTTTGATGAAATTTGGTACCTAGGCTGGGTCTTTGGTCGAGATGGTCCCATTTAAAAATGGACAAAATCCACAGAACACACACCAAATAAAAGGGTGGGGGTAGATTTCTAAAATTACAGTTAATGTGAAAATATGGCGTGTGTGATATCAAACGAAAGGTAATTGAGTCTGGAGTTAAATAAAATAGATTTTAAGTTATTTTAAAAAAAGGGTGGGGTATATTTCAAAAATTTGTGTTTATTAGTCAAAACATGGCTTGTGTGTTATCAAACAAAAGGTAATTTAGTCTGGAGTTGAATAAAATATATTTCAGTTTTTAGTTATATTAGCTCACACGTACACTATAACTATAGTACCTAGTGTGAGCTTAGGGGCCCATATATTGGCAGAGTATTTTTTTACGTCATCTACCGTGCCTTATCTTTGCACTTTCTAATATTAGGGACTTATTGGAATAAAATCTGACTTTATTTTAAAATCGGCTTTATTCTGACAGATTTACAAAGAAAACTAACAGCAGACCTCTTGAAATTGACATACCAAATTAGCAGTGGCGGCTCGTGACAGTAAAGTTTGTGAGTTCTGCCGATAGGGTATAAAAACGCTTAGCCCGCCCGCCCGGAATTGTACTGGAACTACAAGTTTTACAGTTCTATTTTTGCCTAGATTTCGCTATCTAAACCCATGAGCAAGTGCGGTGCGGGGCGAAGGAAGGGGTTCCTAGTCGAGCACAGATCTCGTTAGCCGCCCAGCTACGTTGTGTTGCAATTTAGCAGCGCAACAATGCCAATAACTTCATTTGACCGACTTCGGCGACGGCGCGCGGCGTCATACTCAACACACGTACGCGATTTGAAGGCCTACTATACCAATACCGGACGGAAAATATACTACTATTCCAATAATTTTAGAAATAAAATAATTATATTAGAAAAATAGCAGCGGCTGAAAAATAGTCAAATAATGTGAAAATTTTAGGGGTTCTGCAGCTCTCCAGCCCTTATGCACTAGTCGCCCCTGCAAAGTAGAGTTTAAAAACAAAGTCGCTAACTTTCCGTTAATAATAACAGGCACTAATAAATCTGGTTCTTAATTACACAAAGGCCGAATTTTGAAAGAAAGCGGCTGCTTTTTATATGTAAATCTCTCACAATACTGCTAATTTTAAAATAAGGTCAGGTTTTATCCCAAAAAGTCCCTACTCTAGCCACTTCTCACAGTTTATGCCACATGGACTTTCGGAATACCTCTCTCTAAATACTATTGTTTTTGGATTGATTTCTTTGAGTCGCTAAAATGTATAGATACAGTCAATAAAAAGCAAAATGAATTGTGAAAGCCTCTACATATATTACACACCAAAAACTAAATAAATTCTACGCTACTCTACCTATGATTATAATAAATATGAGTACGACTTTGGCTAAAATAGTTATTTTTAATCTAAAATTTCTTCTGATCCTAAATCATTTGATGCAGATTCATCGGTTGTACTTACTGGGTTATACCACCAAGGAGGCTGCATCCATTAAAAAAGTAATAATAATTTAGTTGGTGAAGGTTATTTTACACAGATCAAAAAGATAATATAAATTCTAGCCAGGCCCGGAATCGCTCCTTTGGGGGCCCTCGGCTAGAAAATTAAGGAAGGCCCTCCTAACAAGAGCCCACCTCGGAAAATTAAAAAAAATTAAATGTCTGAAAACCTTTTTCCGATTTTGCTACTTATGACCAAACCAAAAACTTAACTTTTCTGATGTACTTTACTTATACGCATTGGCGTAGCTAGCCTTGCTTTTCAGGGGGGGCCGTGGCCCCGGTCTATCTTGAACAAAAATCAAACATAGGTTTTAAAGAGTCGTGCAAAGTGTGCAATGAATAAAACAAAATACGCGCATTAAATGTTCTAATATTTTAATATAACAAATTTAATAATACATTTACCAACTTATTTATATGTATACACAGCAAGTATGCAATTCAGCAATTCTACAAAGTTTTCTACGTCGCTGACTGAAAGCGTCTACCACACTGTCTAAGTCAACCTCAACATCTTTTTCTATGAATAACAATGACAAACCTGAGTGTCTCTCTTGAGTCATAGTTGTTCTAAGCCAATTAAAAACTCTCCTCATGGCAGAGAAAGACCTCTCGCAAGTTGCACTTGAAATTGGAAGAATACTCGCAACTTTAAAAAGTTGGTAGAGGTTTGGATAGGTGTTTTCTGCCCTATGTTGTTTGATAGAATCATGACCAACAGTTTGATTTAACCGAAAAATACAATTCTTTAAAACGGTCATTTCTGCTCTTAGAGCAGAAGTATTAATATTAAAAATTTCCCGGTATTGCTCGACGAATTTATTCCATTTAACGACGTGGGAAAACTTAATATGAAAATGGTTATGAAATTGTCACCAAAATCGGAAAATTTTCATAAGACACTAAACGCTAACCTCCAAAAACAAAAGATTATTATATTTATTTTAGAAAAACAGTTTAAAAGGGTCTTTTATAACCTTACGACATCTACAACCCGGTTTCGGAAACAGAGGGGCAAAGGTCGCTGTCTTTATTAAATGCGAAATTTAACTTACACATCTATAATATTTTACAAGATGTCGCCAATATGTATGAAATATTCAATATGCATAATTATGTTTAAATTTAAAAAATATTTTCGGGAAATTGCATAAGTGCAGAAAAGTTACCGATAATTTAAAGAGAAAAAGCCTAATTCCGCAAGACAAGGGCTTTTTCCTGAAATGTAAACATTATCTGAATGATTTTAAATTTTAATGCACCTATTTTATTTGAATATTTCCCGAATAATAATAGAAAAGTATGTATTTTCAGCGTCATGTCCTTTTACTAGTAGTAGGTAGTGGAGGCCTAAAATATCTTAGGGGGGCCTGAGGAACTTCAGGGGGAGCCAGACCCCCCAGCCCCCCCCCCTAGCTACGCCAATGCTTATACGCTTACAATAAATTTTCATATATGTTTTTTGGTTAATTTTTTTAGATATTATGCAAATGTAGCTTAACCTTAAATGGTGCGACCGACTCATCGGCGGCCCTGGATCAAAAATCTAGGGGGGTAGCGCTCAGGAAAACTATACTATAATAAACAATTTTACCTTATTTAAGATAAGATTGTTCCATGTAAAAAAGCATTAGATTAGATTAGTTCACCATTATAGTATTTTATAATTTTAAAAATATACAGTGTGTCCACGTAAGTTGGCGGCATATGGGAAACTTTTTTATTATTAGTTTTACGAAAAAAAGTTATTTTTCATAAAAAGTTCTGCATGGTCCAAAACCTAAAATGCAACCATCAGATGTTAAATTTTTTCAGTCATATTACGAGGTTTGTCAAAAAATGTGATTTTTGCTCCATAGTAAAGTACCTTTCTTTTTGACAATATCGAAAATTGTTATAAAGAAAAGATGTTTAGAATTAGAAATAGCTTTCAAATATTCAACATTGTTTATTTACATTAAAAAAATATTTTTTTCTACATTTTCTCTGCGATTACGTTGGAAATTTAAGTTTGCACATTAATGCATAATTAATCTAGGATGCACTGGCATTTTTTAAAACTGATAATTAAAGTAGGCTTTGCGAACTGTCTAAATATCGAAAATTCGAAGAAACGTCAACAATCGTATTTCAAAAAGTGCCACGGTATAAACACTTTTTTAGGCAGTCTAACAGTGTTTTTCAAAATTTTTAGAGATCCGTATTGTACAGTTTTATGTTTGACAGACGTATTTGTTTGTTACAAACTAGTGATTAAGCAACTTAAAGGTTATCAGTGTTCGATAAATATTAAGAGATAATTGTTTTTAAAAGTTTATTTATAATTGTTTAATCAAATTTATAATTAATAAATGCAATGCATTAATGTGCAAACTTAAATTTCCAACATAATCGCAGAGAAAATGGAGAAAAAAATATTTTTTTAATGTAAATAAAAAATATTGAATATTTAAAAGCTATTTTTAATTCTAAACATCTTTTCTTTATAACAATTTTCGATATTGTCAAAAAGAAAGGTACTTTACTCTGGAGCAAAAATCACATTTTTTGACAAACCTCGTAATATGACTGAAAAAATTTAACATCTGATGGTTGCATTTTAGGTTTTGGACCATGCAGAACTTTTTATGAAGAATAACTTTTTTTCGTAAAACTAATAATAAAAAAGTTTCCCATATGCCGCCAACTTACGTGGACACACTGTATAATTAAATTATTTAAAATTTTTAAAATGAACCGAAGATAAGATTTGTTTGTATATTTTCCACATATTTCAAGAATACAAACATAAAATATCATAAAATACGGACTCATGGGGTCTCCCCCCCCCCCGAAACTGTTCACCCCCCCCCCCCGAAACATTTTTCTATATACGCCACTGATCATAACTATATAAATTTTGTTCAGGATATCTTATAATTACCATTTTTATTTGCAAACAAAGGCGTTTTGTCCTTCGTGCAAATTTTATTAAAAAAATTTTTCTAGGGCAGAGCGCTTTCGGTCTATCTGATCGCCGAATAGCCGATATGGCCAGTCCGGATCTGATTCTAGCCTATAAAATATGGCGAATGCAGGGACTTATTAAAAAGCAGCAATTTAATTTTTTAATAAAAACGTTTTATTTCCAGCTACAAGGCATCAAATCAAACACTGGAGCCTCGGTTGGGGCTTCTGCTAACGACCTATTTATATGATTCGACTATTTTTTTTTTACGGGTATGCGCACTCGCCAGGAGATCCCTATCACGCTCGAGAAGCGGCAAGTGCGCGGAAATGTTGGTGTGTGTTGGTTTTGCAACGGTTCAGGTTGTAACCTGCAGGGATATGAATTCTGATATAATGAGGTTCTTGGTGCCTCTATTGTGACAATAAATTGATGTGGTGAGGGAGACCAAGGCTTATTGGGCATAGGGGTAAATTGGGAATTCTACACCAATTTGGAAATTGATAGCACAAAACACCACGTAAGTAACTTTTTTGTTTCAGAAAAACTTTAATATAATGTTTTGCAAAAGAAAAAGTTTAATATAATGTTTTATAGTGTTTACATAAAGCAAAAGCAAACTCTTAGCTCATTATTTACCCTAAAGATGTTTGTAACACATTGTGATCTACTTTTTACTATTGTAATACCCTGTTTCCACCAATGCATGCCCACCCTGATTCAAAAAACGCATCACGTGATGGCCCATAGATTTGCACCGGTTTTAAATGCAGTGTCACCTGATGCATTTTTTGAATCGGGGTGGGCATGCATTGGTGGAAACAGGGTATAAGGACAGTAATTTATTAGTACGCATTTATGTAAAAAGTGGCCCAACTAACCCCGAACTCCCCTACTTTTTCTAAAAGTTAAATTTACAGGTGACTTGCAAACCAAAGTGTTACTTTTCCCTCAAATTCATTACAAAAGTATCCTTACCATAGATATAAAAAAATTAATAGATTGCGCTTCGACAACTGCGCAACCACATAGGGGTCGACGGAACGCTTGAGAAAGTAGTGACCTTACAAGCGTAGTTTAAGCCAGGGCTATCAAAATGGACGGGCCACGATCCTCCACTTTGTTGACGTCACATCCGGGGCTGATTTTTTTTTTGATGGTCACGTTACGACACAGCTGATTGTCTTTAAAATTTTGAAGTTGGAATGACGGTTCATGGATATTTGATTTTTTGTTAAATAAATCCGTTTTTGAGATTGTTTTTACTTTATTCTGGCAGAACAATTTTTTTTAATGTATAGTAAGCCCTAATTTTTCATAGCCGCTTCATTAGCTCACACAAAAATTAAGTTTAAAGCAGAAGCGAATGTGACAATCACATATGACAAAGTCAAATACATGCCAAATATAACAGTAACAAAATAAGGAATGCTAAATCTTGAAGATTTTAACCTTTTAATCATGTTGCTTCCTTACAAACCTTTGGTGGAATATCGGGATGGTGTCTGAGAATATTTCACTGAAATTTTGCGGAAATCTGTAGTGCCATTTTGAAAATATTATAAAAAAACGTCTGACCTCCCATAAGACCCAATGTAAAATTCAGCCCCGGGAGAACAGCTGATTTTTTCAGGGTCGTGGCCTCTATTTTTGTGTGTTGGCCTTGTTTAAGCCACCACGCTCTGTGAAATATCTTTAATTGAGATCAGTGGCTCCATATGATTCTTTACCATGGGTTTAGTTCAATGCCGCAGCATTTCAAATCGTGCCGGTCAAAGTTGGCCTAGGTTAAAACAAATTTGAGCGGTCAATCGGTAATTATCGTTCCAAATTGGTGAAAACCAAACGCGTTCGAGTAGTCATGGTTATCTTGGGTTCAACTATATGACGTCATCGATGAAGTTGAGAAACGTCATTTATTGGAACCGAAATTTATCCAGGTCTGGAGCGGTTTTCAAACCTCGGTTATCCCCACTTCTCCTAAGTATTTTGAGGTTATTCTGGCTATAAATATTATTATTTTTTAAGTGTTTTTTTTATTTTAATAAAGACGAGGTCTTGGGCTCTATATTCGAGTGTTTAGAAGAAGACCAACATCATGAGATATCAGGTCTCAATGAACTACTTTGGATCAGACTTTCTGGTAGAAGTAGACAGTTAGTAATTAAATGTCCTTCGGAATGGTAAGTTGGAGTGAAGGACAGTCCTTGGGGTCAAGTGGGATAGTGGATAAAGTTACAACAGTCGGTAATAATTTGCAATATTATGTCAGGCGCTATTGTGTATGAGTAAAGTGTAAAGGCCTAGTTATAGATTGAAAACATTTCCGCCTACGGGTTTCAAATACAAGTTGAGTTAGGGCTTAAAGTGTCAAATAAAAAGTTCGTTTTCCATAATAAAAACCTTCCAAAAACAAACCGCAAAAAACACTGGAGTAATTTTCAACAAAGTAGGGTGAGAGTTTCAACCAAGTTCGTGTTAGTGGTCCGGTCTGTTTACTAGTTACAACTGATGTCAAGGTCAACCAGTTCGAAACTATTTACCGCTCAAATTTATTTTTAATCTGTGAAAAAAGCGAATTTTAATTTCTTCCCATTTCCTCTAGTCGGCACAGGTTTGACAAGCGTGCTTTTTATTTTTCTATTTTTATGATCCTTACCGATATTTTGGTCTGACCCAGGGCAGGTGGTACGTCCAAATCTTTTGGCAACTTGACATGGCCAAAGTTACTCCTATATTGAACGCACCAAACTGACAGCCAATCAATGTCGTAGACTGTCAAAGAGCCTGGCAGTTGAATTTCAATGTCTTCACCTAGATAGCCTCGTAGTGGATCTAGAGAATTCATTTCATTTGGTACCTGAAAACAAAAATAGTTTAATAGTATATTATATACTAAGGAAAAAAAAGTGTCAGTTTTTATCATGAGGCGAAAACTTTGTAGCTCGACCAGAGGGAAAGCTACAATTCGTCATGGGATAAATGACAATTATATTACGAGGTATATAAGCTATTTGTCGCACTTTTGAACTTTGTTTTCCAGTTGCTTCCTACATAAACATAAGCGATTATTATACTGACAACGCGACATTAAACTCTACCATTCACCCGTGTGATGAACCTAAATTATGAGGGTTTCAAAGTTTTAAGAGGCAGCAACAAGCCTTATTTAACTCAAAAGGAAAATAAAATCTTAAAAATAAAACTAACTTTAACCACGCACTAAATATTCACATCGTTGTAGAATAGTAATCACCTTAATGTTATATATATCCATAAGGAACAAGCCACTCTTTACCTGACACACTCTTTTGACTGCCGACTGACCGACCAGAACGTGAGTAAGTTTTAGATGAATTATGAATAGGTGTTCAAATTTAGCAAAGCACCCCTGAACTAAATAGATCAAAGATTTTTTAAAAAACAAAACAATAAATTATTTTAAATTAGTAAAGCAGGTTACCAAAAACACTAAGTCGGCACAGGAAATAAAATTATTTATGGCCGATTTCACGGAAAAATTAAATATTAAACAATTTGTAATTGTTGATTTATTTTTCTTTGAGACCGGCTGCCGCCGCGCCAACTCAGGTGGTTGCTTTATTGCTTTTTCGGAATTAAAAGTATAAAAAAACTAACAAATTTATTGAGCACAATTCTGCATAAATAGGTTAAATAATGGACCTATGACGAATCTAATACCCTCCAATTCAAGTGAAGCAATGATATATCAGCTTTGAAAAGAGTTTTTGTAAATATCTCAGAAACTAAAGCTCTTGAGCTCGAAGTTTTTGAATATAATACAAATTATTGTGCAAAATATAGTCTACTATATTCCGAAAACCTCATATTAATACGATGCTCGGTTCATTATAAAAAGTTAAAATTTTATAAAAATCTTTTTAGAGGTTTAGGAGCTATCGTTTTAAGGACAAAAATAATATACACACACACACACAGACATCACGACGATATTGCTAAGATAGGTCAAAATACACCCAAGTAACACATTTTCGGCGTTATCCCAAAAAAAATTTTTTTTATGAAAATAATACCTTCTCTAGCCAATGCTGCGCGGGCTAGGAAGGTAAAAATTATATGCAATACCTTTATTCCAAATGCATTGGGTTCCGATCCATTTCCAACCCAAAAATAAGCATCGGGCCCTCCATCGTCAAAATGCAAATTTGGAATATAAAAAGTTTTGGCATCCAGAATGCTGATGTTGTCGGATCTCAAGCCGTGGGCAAGTCTTTTAAATTCTGGTAGGACCCGAGGTTTTGGTACTTCCAGATTTGGAGGAATGAAAACTTCGCCGAAGTCAACCTGCAAAATAGTATGTATATTACATAACAAGAGAAGAAAGTGACAAATTTTACACGAGCGTGAATGTTGTGAACGAGGCGCTAGCCAAGTGACACAACACGCGAGTGTAAGAAAGATACTTTCTATCGAGTTGTGTTGTTGTGTACGCTATTTTTCCTACGAACACTGTTGAACCAGTTCAGTTAAAAATATCTACAAAAATTTTAGGTTTGGGGGGCCCGGGCCCCGAGGTTCCCATCCCCTGGTGCGCCTATGGTTGAACCATACTATTTTTTGTAAAAAATTGATCTTTAATTTTGAACAAATCAAATGAAACTACTTTTCCGCACATGTGTGGAAAAGTATAGTATGGCGCAGCGGCGTAGCGTGGGGGGGGGGGTTCGTCCCCCCCCCCGCCCGAGGTTAGTGGCGCCCCATTGGTGGTGGCCCTCAGCTTTATTAAGTCGGGCCGGCAACGGCCAATTGAGTGGGCGCCAAAGGAAACTAACGACATGAAGACCTTTTTTTTTTGGTCGCAAGATTTGTAGGCGCCCTTGTGACCTATCGACCGCCCCCTCACACATGATGACGTTTTTTTTTTGTTTTTTGGTCCCAAGATTTGTGAGAGGCGCCCTTGTGACCTATCGGCCGCCCCCTCACACATGATGACCTTTTGTTTTTTTTTTTTGTTTGGTGGCAAGATTTGTAGGCGCCCTGGTGATCTATCGGTCGCCCCCTCACACATGATGACCTTTTTTTTTTTTTTTTTTTTTTTTTGTCGCAAGATTTTTCTTCAGTTTTCAGAGGCGCCCTTTTTAGCTGTCGCCCCCCCCCCCCCCCCCCGCCCTTTCTGGCACGCTACGCCGCTGGTATGGCGACAGTTAACGTCATCGCACACTTTTCCATGACATGTGCGGAAAAGTGCTTTTTCACACATGTGCAGAGATTTCTGTACACGGATGAAGTTTAGCGTTTTCTGAAGACCCAAATCGTGTAAAATCCATCATTTTCATTCCACTACATACATCTTCCAATCGAAAAAAACATTGCCCTTCCTTTCACCGTGCTGCAGTTGGGTAAAAAGGTTTTCAATCAAAAAGAGAAAGAGTTACCAATCAAAGAATAAGAGAAATTATGACAGTGGGTGAACGTACTCTAGTGGATGATATAAGAACAAAACAACTGGTGTGGTACGGACATGTACAAAGAATGGATGATGGAAGACTACCTAAACAAATATTACAATGGAAACCAACTGGCCGAAGAAAACGAGGAAGACCAAGGAGAAGCTGGAGAGAAGGAATAGATAGTGAAATAAGAATAAGAGGCCTAGATGATGAATTATGGGCAAACAGAAACGAGTGGAGATTGGGTATCGGAAGACGTAGAACGTTGTGAAACCGATAAATATATATATATATATATATATATATATGCTCTGAATATTTTAATATTTTTTAAACAACTAAATCAAAAAAAAAATAGCTTTAGCTTTGGTATTTTAAAACATGTATATTTGTGGTAAAATAACAGCTTTAAGTGCAGAGCAATTAACTAAAGTGGACACTCGCGTTCCAAACTATTAAATTAAAAGCTTGAAAAATTGCGATCACATGGGTTTGCAGAATATAGAAACTTTTTTGGTTTAGTAATACGGTAAAATGTTTCTAAATTTTTCGTCATAATTCCTTAAAAAACAAAAAGTTTTGTTTAATTTTAAAAAGGGTGTTGTTAGAAGAGAAAACCTTAATTTTATATATATATATATATATATATATATATATATATATATATATAAATTATAATTACACAATACTTTTGTACCTTGTAGTTACGGCAAGTTTTCGGAAAATTCATTTTCTAGAAGCATTTTATATTACTTTTTAGCAAATGATTAATTACCCCTATTTCGACACTGCTGAATTCAGTTATCCCTGTTACTACCTCGAAATGTTGACAGGGGCTGAGATATTCAAGATGGCAGCTAACATGGCGGTGAAATTTTAAATTGCCGCTCTAAAGCCCAAATTGACAAAATATATATTTATATAACTAAAAAATAATATCATATATTTTTTTTTAATGGCTGCTAAAATCTTCAAAACCCCACCAAACCTCCCAAAATCTGAAAGTTTGAGGTTTTTTCAATAACCGAACCGAACCGAACCGAACCGAACGGAACCGAACCGAACCGAACGGAACCGAACCGAACCAAACCGAACCGAACCGAACTGGACCTATCTTAGCAATATTGTCGTGATATCTGTCGATGTGAGTGTGTGCGGTTAATACTATAGAGATGACAGTTTATTGACAGTTTAAAAACTGAAAATATGATAACTTCTTAACGGCGGATCGAATCAATATGCGGTTTTCGGAATATAGTAGAACACGTTTTTCTCAATAATTTATGTTATTACGATAAACTATGTGGGAGCTTTCGTTTCTGAGCCATTTCCAAAAACAATTTTTAATACTGATATAGTGTGGAGTTCACTTGTGAGTGGAGTGTGCTAATGGGAAGGTATCAAATCCACCTGGACCTGGAGGAATATATGCTGAAATACTCAAATATGGATCAGAGAAACTAATCAAAAATCTCACATATATGATCAATTAATGCATAAACGGACATCCAGTACCTGATGATTGGAAAATTGCATTCATATTCTCAATACATAAAAAAGGAAACAAGCTGGATTGTAACAATTACAGAGGAATTTCAGTAACCAGTACTAAGTAGATTGTACGGTAGGATTCTTTGAGATCTTATAGAGAATGATTTTCATGAACAAGAAGAAGAAGAGCAAAGTGAGATTCGTGCAGGCAGATCTTGTAGTGATAATGTTTTTTGTCTTAAACAAGTAATTAGGAAAAGGAGCCCAACAAATATAGAGACTCATGTTACCTTTGTGGACCTACAAAAAGCATATGATACCGTTCCAGTAGAAAAACTATGGACAGTGTTAGAGCAGACTAATATCAATCATACATATATAAAAGCGATAAAAGAACTATACAAAGGGTCAAAATCTAAAATTAAAATTGGAAATCGACTTTCAAAAGAATTCCTGGTAACAAAAGGCTTAAGACAGGGATATTGTATCTCTCCAACTCTTTTTAAAATATATATCGCAGTAGCTCTAAAAAACTGGAAACGGAAAGTGCACGGCATGGGAATACAACTTAACGACCGATTTACCATATACACACTACAGTTTGCTGACGACCAAGTAATTGTAGCTAATGATAAAGAAGACATGAAGTATATGATGAGAAAGTTAATGGAAGAATACCAAAAGTGGGGATTAACAGTTAACGTGGACAAGACACAGTACTTATGTATTGGAAACGAATGCAGTAAGTTAGAAGTAGACAATGGACAAACAATATCTCCATGCAATGAGTAGGTATACTTGGGTGTCACATTTGATAAGATAGGAACAGACTGTAATGAACTGGAAAAAATAATAGTAAAAGCAAAAAAGGTTATTGGATGTCTTATCAGTATTTTATGAAGCAGAGAGATAAAGAAGAATGTAAAATTTAACATATATGAAACAATGGTGAAAAGCACGCTGTTGTATGGAATAGAGACTTGTCGCGTAACAGAAAAATACAAAACAAAAATGGAACGTGTCAAAATGGATGCAATAAGCAGATCAATGAGAATATCTAGAACAGATCACATAAGAAATGAGATCATAAAAGAAAGAATGGGAATCGAAGAAAGCATAACGGATGTTATCACTAAAAGACAACTGATATGGTACGGCCATGTACAACGGATGAACGGCGAAAGATTACCAAAACAGGTCCTAGAATGACAACCAATAGGGCACAGAAAAAGAGGGCGTCCTAAACTAGAATGGCAACAGTCAATCCAAAGATCAATGAGTCAAAAAAATCTGACAGAAGACGACTGTCAGCATCGAAGGAGGTGGAGAGTAGGCGTCGGACAACGTAGAAAAACGTTCTAAACCGACTAAATAAATAAAATAAAATAATCAAATCCATCACGGATCCATTTATTTTAATCCATAATAGCACGTAGACAATTAAATAATAAATAATTAATTTTCTTAAATTTATTCCCCGCTACAGCTTCCATCTTAATTTTATCACAAAATTTCAGACATCTTGCTCTACTTTATTTTCATCAACGCGTCTCCCGTCTCAGATTCGTATTATTTAAAGCTGATTTTCCATTTTAAAGGAAAAATCAGAGAGAAGGCTGTGCTACAGTTTCATTTTATCGACCTGCGCTCTTCGACTGCTCGTGGCGTCCAGGCGCAACTATTAAAATGGCGTGCTTCGTATTCCGCTTTTATACAGTTTTGTTTCATGATAAGATCATTTTGGGTTAACGCAATGATCTCTATATACCGGGTTGGCCAAAAAAAACCGGACAATTTTTTTTTTCATTATAACTTTTGAACTATACCATCGATTTTAATGGGACAAACTGCACTTGGCAAATAATTAATCAGAGTTTTGACCAAATATATTTTTTTGTCCGCCATTTTAAAATCCAAGATGGCGGACGAAATTAAATTGTCTTTAAAGATGCTCGTTTATTCTTGTGTTGCAAACATGTTTGAATTATTTTTTTAAATCATTAAAAAAGCTGCATTCTTGCCACGCACAACAAAGTACAATCGATCCAGTGGTTCTAAAAAAAAAATTTTGCTTTAACCATTCTTTTAAATTTTATACGATTGCCTTGCCAATCATGTCTGCATTTGCTTCCTTATAAATTTATTACTACTGAACCGATTTTAATGAAAAAAAAACCATCCTGGTGAGAATTGATTGCTTTAAGATAGCGGACAAAATCATATTTGATTCTTCAAAATGGCGTGTTTACTCTTATTTTCTAAAAACGTTTTAGTTTTTATTTTAATTTATAGAAAAGCACTAATTTTCCACCGCACAATGAGGTACAAAGGGCCTGTCCTTAAATTACGAAACGCATGAGGGGGGAGGGGGGTCAGACATCGCGTTATGTAGCGTTACAGGCGTTGAGGGGGGGTTTGTGTGTTGTGTGTCGCGTTACGTAACATCCTTTACGTACAGCCAAAATTCTTATTATTTTTTTTAATATACAATATGGCTTTTCTAAATATAAACAAACTTAAATGCTCTCTAACAAAACAGAACATTTTAAAATCAATAGATAGTATCAAAAACGTTTTTAAACACCTACCTAGGGGATATTTTAAAAAGGTACGTAAAGGAGCTTCAGTATCCAAAAAAGTCCCTGGAACGTCTTTCGAACGTTTTTGTGGGTCTTTTTTACATTTTTTAAACAAAATTTGTGGACGTTTAATAAACATACCGAGGACGTTTTAAAGACGTTTAAAAAACGTTCAGATGTCGTTTTGGAAAACATTCCAGAAACCCTCACAAAGTCTAGGCCTGGTCCGCTGCTGTGAGCCCTAACTTATTAGGCCCTATTAAATTGGACCGCTTAAAACTTTACTCCACTCCAATCGTAGAAATGTTTAAAATTTACTTTTTTCTGATCCGCATGTAGACAATAATGATAATGCTAGGGAGACAAATGTGAGGGACTTAAAAGTACGTTTTATAAACTACCTGATTAGCTCTTGTCTTTTGTAGGACGTTTTAAAAACGTACTTTTTAGGTACGCAAAATTTAGGATTAAAAAAATAATAGCGCGCAGGTCATTTGCCAGCGGTCAAATGCGCGTAAACAATTGCGAGCAACCATTAGAGTGCAACCAAATGCGCGAATTGCGCGCGGACTATTGCGTGCAACCTTTAGCGCCAACAAATGCGCGTAACCAATTGCACACGCAACTAACAACGCAAAATTAATAGTCTATTTTTATAACAGGTTCGAATACAAACGCTCCTGCAAATGCGCTAACAAACCGAATTGCCCTATCTAGCCTAGGAAGACCAGAGGCCGAGGATAGTTGATTAGTTAACCCGGTTAGGTTAGTATTCTAACCTGGCCCGATTAGGTTAGTATATGAAAAAAAACTTTCCTGCCCAGAGCAGGAGAGTTTTTGTTGGTATAATAAGCTTACTTGGTCAGGTTAGAAGACTAACCTAAGAGGGTCAGTTTTTTAACAATCCTCGTCTTCTGGCCCACCTCGGTTAGACAGGGCAATTCGACTTGGTTATAGGTTGGTTAGTACTCTGATAAATATATGTGCGCGCAATACACGTTTTTTTGGCGCTATTGCTTGCGCGCATTTGTCCGCGTGCAAATGACGCGCTATTGACCCAGCGCCTTTAAAAATCAAATCAAAATTTCGGAATTTTTGCGTTACGTAATTTAAGGACAGGCTCAAACTAGTAAAATCGGTGTGGTAGTTCTCAAAAGATCTGTTTTTGTTTCAACCATTGTTTTACAGATTATACGATTGCATTGCCAATCCTGTCTGCATTAATTTCCTTATAGGCTCATTACTACTGAACCGATCTTAGTGAAATAAAAAAAATCATAGTGAGAATTGATTGTTCTTTAAAGATTATAATCGAAATTTGCCGCCATCTTAAAAGTTAGGATGTCGGACAGAATCATACCGTCGGTCCAATGCCAATGTCACAAATGTGCAAATTTGGCAATTTTCACCTATGTACAGCAGTATGTACAATTTTATTCATAGTATTCAACGCCAAAAGCACGAAGGTGTTTGCTCTCTCTCCCCCTCTTTTAAAAATTAAAAAAATGAAATCTCTAACACCAATTATGCACATTCGTGACTTTGGCATTGGACCAACGATACTTGGTGGCTTGATCGCAGATCGATACAATTTATTCTTAATTTTTGGAGAAAATTCATGTTTTAGGAGTTAATATTCAGTAGTTCTGGGGGGGCTTCGGCCCTTAAGCCCTCCTTCCCGTGTACGCAACTGGTTTCAGTAACACTGAAATTTTAATTCAATAAAGTGACATAGGAGTTTTTTACCAAAATTTGCTTAACTTTTGTTTTTAAAATATACCCTTTAATTTTGGTTGACCAAAACAAAGGACTGCATGCCTATTAGTTTTTTCTTGTTCATGGCCAAAATATCTATTCTGTCCCATAGTGCGATAGCATGAATACGTTCATGATGAATCAGGATATTAGAAATATTTACAAATTATATGAAAATGACTACGAAAAATTTCTTTACTTATCTCTTTCCTGTCTTTGCTTGTAGTTTAGTAAAGTTTTATCAATAGAAAAGCCTTAAGCTTCATTTTAATAATGAAATATTTTGGTTATTTTCAAACTATTTCCTTGGTAAA
The DNA here is from genome assembly GCA_963576565.1 of Aspidapion aeneum. Classification (NCBI taxonomy): domain Eukaryota; kingdom Metazoa; phylum Arthropoda; class Insecta; order Coleoptera; family Brentidae; genus Aspidapion; species Aspidapion aeneum. Next base: position 3,105,023 of record OY755042.1, on the reverse strand, counting down.
TTATGCAAGCCAAACGCACAGGTATTTTGTCTTTTCAGAAAATAATTTAATGCTTTCTATTATTAAACAATATTTTCATTAGTGCTTTAAATCTTTATTCTAGTAGTTGAGGCTTAAGAGTGTTTTTGATCAGCAGATGTAAATTTCAATTTCGTTATGGTTATGGTAAACCTAGTGGTTGATAACAATAACTATTTTGAAAAAAGAAGAAATTATAAAAACGTTTTCTCTTCGGTCGCGACTCAAACCCGGATCTCTTGATGATTAATGATGATTCATATGTGAGTGGGCCTTGCAGCCTTTCCACTGCGACCACCAGTAGGTCTATTGTGGCTCACTTTTGAGTGGGTTCTCACCACTGTATGCCTATTCCTCCAAAAAGGCCGGCTATCAGTTTGAGTGAGACACTGTTCAGATCTTCTGAGTCAATCTGAGGTTTACCGAAAGTGTTCTGTCGTAAACGTGCAATAGCCGGACATTCGCACAGTACATGTCTTACTGTATCGTCATCCTCCATACAGAGTCTACATTCGGTTTCTTCTGTTAGTCCCATTCTGTGCATGGGTATTCTCAATCGACAGTGACACACAGTGATACGTATCTCCTGTCTGGTAAGTCCAATAATGTTCCTGGCTCTGTTTCTATAAAGTCCTTTAATGAACTCTTTAGAGTGAGCCAGTTCTGGTATATTTATCGAGTATTGTTGGAAGCTATTCTCCATCCATTTTAATATGGTTGATTTAGCATTATTGTATGATATCCCCAGGGCTGGCTCTGGGCCGAAAAATTCGGCAGATGCCGCGCTTCCCTCGCTGCTAGGTCTGCGGCCTTATTTCCCTGGTGCCCGGAATGCCCTGGTATCCATACTAATGACACATTCTTAGTGCTACCAAGCGCATTCAGCGAATCCTTACAGTTTCTCACGGTTCTCGATGAGACCGTATAGAAATGCGCTTTTAAGGCCGATTGACTGTCGGAGAAGATTTACCCGGATCTCTTTATTTATTTATTTATTTTCAATTAGGGGTTAACAACAGATGATTACATCCACAAACGCAACCCTCGACACAGTAAGAACAGTGGGAAAAAATTAAACACTAAGCAAGAAAAAAGCAAAATCCTAAACACTAACTACAAGCTAAAAGAGAAAAAAGAAACATTTGTGTTTGAGAAAGTCACATTATGTTATTACTTAAAAATATTGTTTTGATCCTAGCTTTAAAATTAGGGAGTGACATATCGAAGTATTCAATTGTATTACAATATTGATTATAACATTTCAACATTCTACAAAGGGGAGCATTTTGTCCAGAGTTAGTTCTACGAAAAGGTATTTCAAACAGCTCACGGTTTCTTATATTCATATTGTTTTGTGGTCTAAACTGTATTTTCTGGTAAACCTCTGGACTCGATGCCAGACCCTTCATTATTTTAAAAATCATCAAAAGATTGGACATTGTTCTACGGTCCTTGAGTGAAATGATTTTGTATTGTTGCATAATGAACCTAGTCTCTATCAATTATAGGTGTTCTAGTTTTGTAGCCAATATATCTTAAAAATTTGTGTTGGACAGATTCTAATCTTTTTGCATAAACGTCATAACATGGGTTCCACACAACCGATGCAAAAGAGAGCTGACTATAGACATATGCGTAATAAACATTGAGAATAGGTCTAACATCACGAAAATCATTACATACTCGTTTAATAAATCCGAGCATTCGATTGGATTTGTTTAAAACATTATCAATGTGCGAGTTAAATTGCAGTTTGGAATCTAAAATCACCCCCAAGTCTCGCACCTCAGAGACGGACTTCAAGTTATGATTCCTTATAAAATACACATGCTTTATCGGATTTTTGTTTCTGGTATAAGATATTGTAACGCATTTCCCCAAATTAAAAGACAGATCTTTTCTCTGACAATAAACCTCCAACCGATCCATCCTTGACTAAGAATTTTTCTGTATCCCTTTACATCATCGGCGTACACCAAAAATTTGCAATGCTTAAAACAGTCTTTGATATCATTGATGTATATGATGAAAAAAAGTGGTCCAAGGTGACTACCCTGAGGTACTCCTGAGGGAACAATAAAAGGATCTGATCTGAAACCATTGACAGCTACAGCCTGTTTTCTTTCAGATAAATAAGACCATATCCAACGTAAGAGGAAGCTAGGAACTCCCACCGCAGCAAGGCACTCGACCAGCATTCGATGATTGACCGTATCGAATGCCTTGCTTAGGTCTGTGTATACAGCATCAACCTGCTCCCTGCTGTTCATGGACTCAGACATATAATCTACAAATGAAACTAGATTGGTCTCTATGGATCTGTGTGCACAAAAACCATTTTGCTCTTTTATAATAATGTCTTTTACGCTCTCAAATATGACATTGTAGATAATTTTTTCAAATATTTTACCAAATACACACAACTTGCTGATTGGTCTGTAGTTCCGAACATCATGATTATCCCCACTTTTAAATATAGGAATAATATCTGAGGACTTCCAAACCTCTGGAAGACAGCCCTCAAACAAAGACTGGTTAAAAATTATCTTTAAAGGCTTTAATAGGAACGATCTGCATTTTTTTATAAAAACAATAGGTATATTATCAGGTCCAGTACATTTGCGCTCATCTCATTTTCGTGTATGGTAAATCTTTTCTCGTACGAGTTCGGAAATACAGGCGCAGCAAGTTTATGTTGTTCTGTACGCAAGCGCTCTTTCATTAAGCTACCAAAGATCATACATAAATTTTCGGAAAACTTCTACCCATGCATGTGTGTGGTGTCTCAATACAAGAACAAGAAATTCTCAGGGTATTAACTAGATCAAGCCAATTGAACTGATTTTTCTTTCCCACTGTCAAAGGTATGAAAACTCAAATTAGACGTAAAGTATTAACTGAAAACATTATTGAATGAAAAATGCATTTGGTATTTGAAGATAACTAGTTTGTTACGAAAAACACATTTTTTAGACGCATCGAAACAATATGAATTTGGAACACTATCTACTATTTAAGTTTGATCCGCCCATTTCTCACTGCAATTATTACAGTTCTCGCTATTCTAACTATATGCAATGGGGACAACGCTTAAAATTTTGACTAAAAAAATTGTCTTAAAAGTCACTTGCTTGTGTTTGTCAGTCTCCTTTATTGATTTTATTGCTACAATATGTTTTTTTAATAAAATAAAAGGATGGAGGACATTTCTGTATTGGTCCTTAATCACCGAGAGCCCAATTACGAACTAATTCTAAAATTAACCTACAAATTTGTTCAAAATCACAAAAAGAGATTTGGTTAAAACCATAGACAAACTTATTGGTTAACTGTACTAAATAACGATAACAATAAAAAAAACGTCTCCTAAATTAACGGACTTGGTTAATTTGTCAAATAAGCGTTTTAAAATATTCATTAGCAACTTGTCACGCCATTAGAGCATACTATTGGTCAGTTAAAATAACAGAAAATTTGACAGCTGTTACCGTTGTTGTTACTAAGAATAACGGGAACAATTCAGGGCAAAAAATATAGATTTTGGAACATTAAAGGACGGCCACTGTAGGTACCAGGCGCCGTTACCGTAAATAACGAAAAAGGAGCGAGAATCTGCTAATGCGCAGACTCAGTAATAACAATAACGGTAACAAAGATTAAAATGCACGACCCAAAATGTCACTATTATTTTAAATAACCGCAACGTTATTTACGGAGGTTTGGCGCCAACTTTTATAAACTGCTATGTTTGTTTGACATTGATATTTCCAATTAAACCAAAAAAACTTAAATCATGTTTAAAATGTTATTATGTTTTAAAAATGTGGAAATTAAAAACATACCCAAGTTTTTGAAAAACTTTTGCTTGTAAGAAATATATTATCACAAAAAACAAACAAAATAAAAGTTTATTTTGAAATTACAGTCCGTGAGCGTTAAAATTTGAAGCATCCACAAATTCTGTTTTTTGTGTCCAAAACTTATCGTTAGAACTATAAAGTTAACCGCAACATATATTATTAATATAGACAAATACTGAAACCAGTATGGACATATGGTATTCAACTATGGGGTTGTTCTAAAGAGAGTAACATTCTAGTTGTACAGAGATTTCAAAATAAAGTATTAAGAAACATTGTGAATGCACCTTGGTACGTTCGAAATAGTCACCTTCATCGAGATCTAAAAATCGAAACTGTAGCAGAGACTATAAAAAAGTACGCAAAAAGCCATGCAGATTGACTCCATCGGCATGTGAATGTGGAAGCAATTCAGCTTCTAGACAATACTATGCTAGTTCGAAGACTAAAAAGAGTGAAGCCGTTTGAGCTAGTAAACTAAGTGAATTACACATAAAACAAAATAATGCTATAAACACAACACAAGTTACAGACTAAACAAAGCGGGGAGAACTGTTGAGTGAACCCTAAGTTTAAATTTGATTTTTCTAGTAAATTAAGTTAAAACAAAATTGCTAATTAGTCTTACTGACTAGATTGTAATACAATAAACAGTGTGTTTGACAAAAAAAAATATATTATTAAAAGGTCACGTTCGCAAGTTTACAGTTACAAACTAAAATATCCCTAATAAAATCGTAAGTACCTAACATAAGAAGAAAATGTTCTTAACCTGCCGACGACAAAAAGCTCAAATTCTTTGGAATGTCTATTTTTATTTAACAGGGATCTTTTGCATGTCCCATATTTTACTTATCCTTTATTTGAGACCTGCGCAGTTACCTGGTATAAACTGTATCCCTTACCGAAGGATAATGTTTGACCTTCCTTCCTTTGAAATTTGTCACAGTCAAATAAATAAATGTGATCCAAAAAATTCAAATAGCCTCCAGAAATGTATAAAAAATAAAAATCTTAAAAATTCATTTTTGCTTAATTATTTTTTAAAAAAATATTAATAATATTTTATTAATATGTCTCCGCAGAGACTTATTTTCATTAACAAAAAATATCAAGAACAATATTGTGTTTAATACGAGTATGGCATTATAAAAGTTTGTTCCAAAAAAATACCTTTTCCTGAAAAGAATTGACCACATAATTTTTTTTTAAATATTTTTATTTTTATTTATTGCTCTTGTTCTAATACACTATTTTTAAAAAAAGTTATAATCAAAAAAATGTAAAGTCACCAACTTTGATGCTCTGTATCTCGAGAAAGTTGAAAGATTTACAGATTTTTCTATACATCTTAGTTTGATTTCCCTGTGTGCTGTTTTATTATAAGCGCTTTGTTTTGCGCGCTTTTTTAGTGTGCGCTTTTTTTGTGTAGCGCTTTTTCCTGTGCGAATATTTCCTTTTCACTTTTTTCCTGTCCGTTTATTTACGGTCACCGTGTCACCATTACCCCCCCCCCCCCCCAGGCTTTAGTTCCAGATTCGCCGTTCGCCGCCCACGTTTGCCCTCGTCTGCGGAAGCATGTTAATCAGATTTCTTGGTATCAACCTACATTTTCAGGGGCGGCTAGTGCATAAGGGCTGCAGAGCTGCAGAACCCCCAAAATTTTCACATTATTTGACTATTTTTCAGCCAAATTATTGGAATAGCAGTATATTTTCGGTCCGGTGTAGTAGGCCTTTAAATCGCGTACGTGTGTTAAGTATGACGCCGCGCGCCGTCGCCGAAGACCGCATTTTACAGTCGGTCAAATGAAGTTATTGGCATTGTTGCGCTGCTAAATTGCAACACAACGTAGCTGGGCGGCTAACGAGATCTGTGCTCGGCTAGGAACTCCTTCCTTCGCCCCGCACCGCACTTGCTCATGGGTTTAGATAGCGAAATCTGGGCAAAAATAGAGCTGCAAAACTTGCAGTTCCAGTACGATTCCGGGCGGGCGGGCTCAGCGTTGCGTGTTTGCAGGCGCATTTATTTATTTAGAAGACCCCAAACGCATGAGCGGGAGGTTATGGTCGTGTTTGTTGTTTGTTTTTGTATAATTGTGTCACAATGAATGTGGTGGATAATTTAGTTAATGTAAAAAAATTATCTCTCTTTACTTATGAAGAAAAACTAAAACTGAAAGAAAAAGGATGGCCATTGCCCGATATTTTAATAGAAAAGTGTGGTTCAAGCCGGGGAAAATCGTATAATAGGGTTGTTACAACAGAAATTTTTTACTTTTTGTAATAGACACGTGATCTGGAGACTGTAAAAAAATAGCATTTTTTATACCCTATCGGCAGAACTCCCAAACTTTACTGTCACGAGCCGCCACTGTACATTTTCATATAAATTTTCACATTTAAACGAAACTAGGCTAAAACTTAATAAGACAAAATTATCATGTTACAAAAGGGAGACGTCTACATGTCTGACGCAGCAGTCTCGGCTCATAAACAAAAGCACTCTTCAAGCAAATTAGATCGCCGGCCGAAAACAAAAGAACAACGCTAGGCTTTGACAATGCCAGTGTCAGACCACGCGACCGGCCGGTAATGAACGCAGGAAAGTCATGAATAGGCAAATATCATCGCGTGAAAATTGGACTTAACGGAAAAAACATTAACTAAAAATTAATAAGTTAGTTAAGGTTAAGGTGACAAATTCGATTTAGGCAATTTTTGAAGCAAAAGGCAAGGCAAAATATTTAAATATTAGTCAAAAGGTGGCACTACATATTAGAATCACAGGGACACCGAGTCGTTCCGAAAATTGTGGGCCTTACTAAAATTTTAAGGATGACAATGGATGACAGTCATAATAATTATAAATTAGGTTGGATTAGATGTCATAATCATTGCCGTAGCTAGGAGGGGGCCAGGGGGGCCTGGCCCCCCCTGAAGTCCCTCAGGTCCCCCCTAAGATATTTTAGGCCTCTCCTACCGACTACTAGTAAAAGAACATGACGCTGAAAATACATACTTTTCTATTATTATTCGGGAAATATTCAAATAAAATAGGTGCATTAAAATTTTAAATCATTCAGATAATTTTTACATTTCAGGAAAAAGCCCTTGTCTTGCGGAATTAGGCTTTTTCTCTTTAAATTATCGGTAACTTTTCTGCACTTATGCAATTTCCCGAAAATATTTTTTAAATTTAAACATAGTTATGCATATTGAATATTTCATACATATTGTCGACATCTTGTAAAATATTATAGAAGTGTAAGTTAAATTTCGCATTTAATAAAGACAGCGACCTTTGCCCCTCTGTTTCCGAAATCGGGTTGTAGATGTCGTAAGGTTATAAAAGACCTTTTTAAACTGTTTTTCTAAAATAAATATAATAATCTTTTTAGTTTTTTTGAGGTTAGCGTTTAGTGTCTTATGGAAATTTTTCGATTTTGGTGACAATTTCATAACCATTTTCATATTAAGTTTTCCCACGTCGTTAAATGGAATAAATTCGTCGAGCAATACCGGGAAATTTTTAATATTAATACTTCTGCTCTAAGAGCAGAAATGACCGTTTTAAAGAATGGTATTTTTCGGTTAAATCAAACTGTTGGTCATGATTCTATCTAACAACATATAGCAGAAAACACCTATCCAAACCTCTACCAACTTTTTAAATTTGCGAGTATTCTTCCAATTTCAAGTGCAACTTGTGAGAGGTCTTTATCTGCCATGAGGAGAGTTTTTAATTGGCTTAGAACAACTATGACTCAAGAGAGACACTCAGGTTTGTCAATGTTATTCATAGAAAAAGATGTTGAGGTCGACTTAGACAGTGTGGTAGACGCTTTCAGTCAGCGACGTAGAAAACTTTCTTTGTAGAATTGCTGATTTACATACTTCCTGTGTATACATATAAATAAGTTGATTAATTATGGCCAATGGCCATAATTAATCAAATATTTTGACAATTTAGTACATACAAACAACATATTTTGAGTTTGGCACTGACGTGGATTTTTGCCAAAAAACATTATTCTAATAACAACAGGAAAAATAAAAGAATAGAGTAAATAACAAACGCTTGTATAACTCAATAAGGAAAACTCTAATTAGAATTAGTAAATTTATTAATTCTCACATGACTTACAATAAATGTTAAGTAAACATTAATTTTACTTATTAAGAAAGTTGTCCGAACAGACGTTAATCATTTGGGGAACAGATACATAAAACATTAAAATGTTTTTAATTGAAAGTGTCAGATGCAGCGGCTAGAACACAACCTCAAAACTAATTTGGTTTACATTATAACACAGAAAATCAAAGATAATAATGGCGGAAATGTCATTTTGGGAATGGAACGTTCTCCGATAGGACGAAATTAAATAAGCCTTATTTTACCCAAGCTTTTATTTTTTGTTATAGTATAACAGTGTATTCATACAATCATACTTGAGACACGAGTTATTTTATAATAATATCAAAAAAATTGGAAAGTTTCTTCAAATTTTGAATATTTAAAAAATATGTATTTTTTAAAATTTTTAAAAATTTTATGTTCTTTTATTTAATTGATTTTTGAACGTTCCAATATTGTGATAGAATTTTTAGAAATTTTAAAAATAATATTTTTTTTTTTTGAATTTTTCTTTATAATTCAATTTGAAATTTTTTTTTTCATTTTTGAACTGTATATTATTAAATAAAAGTTAGAGACTTTATTTGTAAATTTGACTTTGATATGTCAATTTTGAGAGGTCAGTTGTAAGTTTTCTTTGTAAATCTGTCAGAATAAAGCCGACCCTAAAATAAAGTCAGGTTTTATTCCAATAAGTCCCTATTGTTTTCTAGTCCTTAAACTTTGTTTTTTTTTTCTGGTTATATCGAAAAAAATAGTATGGAAATATATTTCTTTCTGTTTTTTTTTATACCAAGTTGACCCTCGTTTTAAGCGAACTCATATCCGAGCGAATGAACTTGTTGTCGAGATGTCGTCATGGTAAACTGATTCCATTTACGAGTAATCGTAAATCATTCAGATATGTGAAAACTGCGAGCGTAGCCAGAAGTTAAGTAGAATGAATTATTTTGATAATGTGGACGCTTATTCTTTACTGTTTGTGAGGTGAGGTAAGCGTTCACCAAATCTCAAGAGGCGTATTCTTACCAGCCCGTGACGTGAGGTATCACTTTCACGCGTAACCTTATATTCACCACTTTTTTCCACGGGAAAATCAATCCACGGGCCAAGGTCTGTAGAGGATAGGTTGCCTGGTAACTCCATGGTCGAAGCGGCGTGAGAGGTGAGGAGGTCATTTGGAGTGCCACGATTTAATTAGAGCCCTTTGTCTACATGTATTTTTAACAGGGGCAGCTAGTGCATAAGGGCTGCAGAGCTGCAGAACCCACAAAATTTTCACATTATTTGACTATTTTTCAGCCGCTGCTATTTTTCTAACATAATTATTTTATTTCTAAAATTAGTGGAATAGCAGTATATTTTCGGTCCGGTGTTGGTATAGTAGGCCTTCAAATCGCGTACGCGTGTTGAGTCAAGGCCAACACAAAAATAGAGGCCACGACCCTGAAAAAATCAGCTGTTCTCCCGGGGCTGAATTTTACATTGGGTCTTATGGGAGGTCAGACGTTTTTTTATGATATTTTCAAAATGGCACTACAGATTTCCGCAAAATTTCAGTGAAATATTCTCAGACACCATCCCGATATTCCACCAAAAGTTTGTAAGGAAGCAACATGATTAAAAGGTTAAAATCTTCAAGATATAGCATTGCTTATTTTGAATTCAAATTACCCGCCATGTACCACATGCCAACTGTTATATTTGACATGTATTTGACTTTGTCATATGTGATTGTCACATTCGCTTCTGCTTTAAACTTAATTTTTGTGTGAGCTAATGAAGCGGCTATGAAAAATTAGGACTTACTATACATTTTAAAAAAATTGTTCTGCCAGAATAAAGTAAAAACAATCTCAAAAACGGCTTTATTTAACAAAAAATCAAATATCCATGAACCGTCATTCCAACTTCAAAATTTTAAAGACAATCAGCTGTGTCGTAACGTGACCATCAAAAAAAAATCAGCCTCGGATGTGACGTCAACAAAGTGGAGGATCGTGGCCCGTCCATTTTGATAGCCCTGGTTGAGTATGACGCGCGCCGTCGCCGTAGGCCGCATTCCACAGTCGGTCAAGTGAAGTTATTGGCATTGTTGCGCTGCTAAATTGCAACACAACGTAGCTGGGCGGCTAACGAGATCTGTGCTCGGCTAATAACCTCTTCCTTCGCCCGCACCGCACTTGCTCATGGGTTTAGATAGCGAAATCTAGGCAAAAATAGAGCTGCAAAACTTGCAGTTCCAGTACAATTCCGGGCGGGCGGGCTCAGCGTTGCTTGTTTGCAGGCGCATTTATTTATTTAGAAGACGCCAAACGCATGAGCGGGAGGTTATGGTCGTGTTTGTTGTTTGTTTTTGTATATTTGTGTCACAATGAATGTGGTGGATAATTTAATTAATGTAAAAAAATTTTCTCTCTTTACTTATGAAGAAAAAGTAAAACTGAAAGAAAAAGGACGGCCATTGTCCGATATCTTAATAGAAAAGTGTGGTTCAAGCCGGGGAAAATCGTATAAAAGGATTTTTACAAGAGAAATTTATGCCAGAAACGACTGGATATGCGGATGCAATAAAAATAATTCTCTTTTAATTATTATTATTTAATTAAATAATTGTAAAAACGCTATTTTTTCCTAGGCATTGTAATTTTTGCCAAACCAAACTTGGCAATTTTTTACTTTTTATAATAGACACGTGATCTGGAGACTGTAAAAAAATAGCATTTTTTTTACCCTATCGGCAGAACTCACAAACTTTACTGTCACGAGCTGCCACTGATTTTTAAGTATTTTTAATCCTCGATGGTTTATTTTTTACATTTGTGGTGTTTTTTTCGAACTATATTTATTTAAAAACCGTAAATACTTGTTCAAGTTTACTTATACTAGCCACTTGTAGTTATTTTAACGAACTAAAAGCTTCCCAAGACATTTTGCCTTTGGGATATTTGGTATAATATAAGTTCAAGCGCGGATTTGAGGGGGGGGGGGTAACGGGGTAATTACCCCCCCTAAAAAAAAATATGCACTTTTTCCTAATAAAATAATGGAAAGCAGGAAAATTACCCCCTCTAAAAAAATATATATATTACAAAAAAAAATTCATCGACTATTACCCCCCCCCTAGATTTTGACCCAGATCCGCGCTTGGGTAAGTTTAATATTTGAGTTAGTTGATGTATTTTATGAATATTGTTATTAGAGAAACAAATAACAAAACATATTTACATTTAAAAATAAAAACTTGAAGATTTCCTAATACAGTGCAGACTCGATAATCCGAACTAATAAAAACCAAGGCGATTCGGATTAGCAAATAATTCGGATTACCGAAGCAGTTCTTTTTTATTAAATTTTTTATTATGAAACGCGTTTTTTCCGGCAACATTTTCCAGTAGAGAGCCGATTCGTCTGCGTTGTATATTTGAGTAGCCACAAGATTTAATTGCCTTACCTTCTCTTTAAATGTAGTCAAGAAAGGACGACACTTTGATCATTGGATAGTTTTTCGCCGCTTACTTTTAAAGCACGAAGACTATGCCTTTATCGAAAGTTACAAATTGACCCCTTGCTAGCTCGAAAATTATCATTTTCATAAGTTTCGGTAAAAAACTGTCTTGCTTTAGCAGATAAAATTTCATAGGAAATTAAGACATGCCTCGCTCTTTGTCTACAAAACCATGCATACAAACGAGTTTCCATTTCAGGATATTCAGCTTTTCGTAAAGTTTTTCTGCGCCTTGGGTCAGAATCACATTAACCAATAAATCTAAAAAAAATGCACAATTGTACAAAGAAAACCACTAAAATTGATTTAAAATTAATCCTACCTGTCGATTTTAGGCTTTTTTTTATGTCACAGATTGTCCAACCCCATACTCAGCGGCCAACACTTTTCCACTTTCTCCCTTGTTAGGTCTTTCAATAATGTATTGTGTTTTCTTTTAGGGGGCATATTTATTTAAGCAAATATTAAAATAAAGACCCACTTATGGCACCTAAAATGGCATTACAAACATCCCCATGTAACAAGCAAAGCATTCAAATATCACTACTCAAAAACATACAAAAGCAGTGAAAGAAAATGCTACACACCTGTTTAATGTGAATCCCAGATATAAACAAAAGGGTAATTGGGGGAATCCCTGAAAATCTTGTCATAATTTCTATAGGAAATAGGCCTAAAATGATTACAGAGTACCCATTGTATTGAAAATGCTAGTTCGGACTACTGAAGAATTTGGATTATCGAATGTTCGGATTATCGAGTCTGCACTGTATATTAAATGCTTTTTATTTAAATGGGCACTTCGGGTGACGTCATTTCCCGCTTCAACAACTGGCTCTGATTGGTCCGAAAGTTACCAGGTAACCTATCCTCTACAGACCTTGTCCACGGGCATTGTTGTGTTGTTTATAACCTTATTTATGCCTGTCAGTTTGGTTTTGGAGAGTTTTTCTAGTGTGTATGTCATTAAACTGAAACTATCAAAACCCTTCTCCCGAAACAAGGCTGACCACAAAGTAAGATTAGAAACACTCCCCCCACATCTCCCGTGGGAAAAAATGGTGAACTCAAGATAAACTTAAGTCCACCCGTAGAAGTGAAAATTTCGCTCCCCTCACCTCATGGGCAGACAAGAATAAACGTCCTGGCTCTTTATTCCAATATAGAAAATAAAAGCAGGCATACCCCAGGGCAGGATACTAGGCCCTATTTATATTTATTATTCACTTGCGATATACCAAAACCAGAAATAATTGGATTGGATTTGATTTTGGAAACAGTTAGGCATACAATTTTGGTTAAATGGGAAAAAAGTGCCGCTATTCCAAGTGCAGTCAGAAAATTCATTATCATCTTGATACATACATTTCTATTAGTGGCAAAAAACGTAAACGATTTTTTTTTTAAATTGTTTCCGCAATCCTTATCTAGCTACTTTTATCTGTGGTATGTGGTGAAAATTGTAGCTCTTAGTCATTAGAAAGTTCCAAGGCCTACTTTATATCTTGAGCTCCTATAGTTTTTTATTACAAGCTTTTATATATATATTTTTTTTTAACTTCACCTGTATGTATGTATGTGGGTATGTACGTATGTAATCAAATCTTGCAACTCATTTTTGAAGAACTTCCAAACATCTGATTGACTTCAAATTTCGCATAGCGCCTTAGTTCCGATGACAATACAATAATGTTGTTTCATCGGGTACCTACCTCCCTCCTAACGTGGGGTGTGGAGAGGGGGTAAAACTTTATTAGTTTGTCCGATTTCCACCAAAATTGGTATCTGGGGGTGTTTGAGGATGAGAATTACGAATTTTTTATCAGATTACGAAAATTCAATATGGCGGATTCAAAATGGACGATTTAATTTCAAGTTTTTCTGATTACTTTCAACTGACTTCCACGTATCCGATTGACTTTAAATTTCGTATACCGTTATAGTTCCGATGACAATCCAATAATGTGGTATCACTGACTGCCTACCTCACCCCTAACCTGGAGGTCAGAGAGGGGGTAAAATTTTAGTTTGTTGGATTTCCACCAAAATTGGTATCTGAGGGTTTTTGAGGATGAGGATTACGAATTTTTGATCAGATTACAAAAATTCAATATGGCGGATTTAAAATGGATGATTGAATGTCAAGTTTTTCTGATTACTTTCAACTGACTTCCACGTATCCGATTGACTTTAAATTTCGCATAACGTTATAGTTCCGATGACAATCCAATAATGTAATATCACTGACTGCCTATCTCCCCCCTAACGTGGAGGGCGAAGAGGGGGTAAAATTTTAGTTTGTATTTTGTTTAGTATCAAATCGTTGGACGGCCTTCTCATCGAAGACTTAGATATTTCAAAATTGACAGGAAAGAATCCCTGCAATATCGATGCGCTAGCTGAAATGCATACACTTAGACAAATCTAAAAATTAAAAAATAAATTTAGAAAAAAAACTTTTTGAAAACAAGCTTATATAAAATGGACTAAAAAGCATAAAATAATTTTTTGAGTGTTCTGATATCATAATAATAAAAGCGATGGGCGTATCAAAGGAAATTTACCCGTTTTTCTTTTAGCCTTGGTAACTCGAAGATTAGTGAAAATCCAAATTCATTATATTATAACAAAGAAATGTAAGGGTAGATAATTTAACCCAACCCAACAAAGTAATCATCGAAAAAGAAAGAACAAGAAGAAGAAGAGCAAAGTGGGTTTCGCGCAGGCAGATCTTGTAGTGATAATGTTTTTTGTCTTAAACAAGTAATTGAGAAAAGGAGCGCCAGAAATATAGACTCATGTTACCTTTGTGGACCTGCAAAAAGCATATGATACCGTTCCAGTAGAAAAATTATGGACAGTTTTAGAGCAAACTTATATCAATCATACATACATAAAAGCGATAAAAGAATTATACAAAGGGTCAAAATCTAAAATTAAAATTCGAAATCGACTTTCAAGAGAATTCCTGGTAAAAAAAGGCTTAAGAGAGGGATGTTGTATCTCTCCAACTCTTTTTAAAATATATATCGCAGTAGCTCTAAAAAATTCGAAATGTAAAGTGCACGGCATGGGAATACAACTTAACGACCGATTTACCATATACACACTACAGTTTGCTGACGACCAAGTAATTGTGGCTAATGATAAAGAAGACATGGAGTATATGATGAGAAAGTTAACAGAAGAATACCAAAAGTGGGGATTAACAGTGAACGTGGACAAGACACAGTACTTATGTATTGGAAACGAATCCAGTGAGTTAGTACTAGGAAATGGACAAACAATATCTCCATGCAATGAGTATGTATACTTGGGTGTCACATTTGATAAGACAGGAACAGACTGTAAAGAGTTGGAAAAAAGAATAGTAAAAGCAAAAAAAGTTATTGGATGTCTGTATTTTATGGAGCAGAGAGATAAAAAAGAATGTAAAATTTAACATATATGAAACAATGGTCAAAAGCACGCTGTTGTATGGAATAGAGACTTGTCGCGTAACAAAAAAATACAAAACAAAAATGGAAAGTGTCGAAATGGATGCAATAAGAAGATCAATGAGAATATCTAGAATAGATCACATAAGAAATGAGATCATAAAAGAGAGAATGGAAATCGAGGGAAGCATAACGGATGACTTCACTAAAAGGCAACTGATATGGTACGGCCATGTACAACGGATGAACGACGAAAGATTACCAAAGCAGGTCCTAGAATGGCAACCAATAGGGCGCAGAAAAAGAGGGCGTCCTAAACTAGAATGGCAACAGTCAATCCAAAGATCAATGAGTCAAAAGAATCTGACAGAGGATGATTGTCAGGATCGAAGGAGGTGAAGAATAGGCGTCGGACAACGTAGAAAAACGTTCTAAACCGACATAGTAGTAGTAGTAAGATTTTTTTAACAAAATCCCTATAAGATGCGATTATTGTGTTATTCATAATTGGACAAAGAGAGAAAACTAAAAAAATATATTTTCCTACTCGCGTGCGGAACAGTGTACTTTTCCGCACTCTTTTGCGTGCGGGAAGTAGCACTTTTCCGCACTAGTGCGGAAAAGTTACTTTGCCGCCCTAGTGCGGAAAAGTTACTTTTCCGCACTGCCCCTTGAATTTTGTTTTTACATGAGTTTTAATGAAAATATGGAACTGCAATAACAGTAAACAGTTTTTTGCAATATTTATTATGTGAGTATTACTATTGTTTCTCATAGGTACTCTATTAATAAGCAAAGTTTTTTAGAAGCTGCCTTTATTAATGACAGTTTTTTACTTTGTCAAGCACTCTATTAACAGAATAACAGAACTGACACCCAACATGTAGATGTCATTATTTTTAAGGTGGCTATGAGTAAGTATAGCATCACTGTTTAGATACCATAGCAACAAATTAAAATACAAACAAACGGTTTGATAGCTTTTTGAGCTGCAGCGTCGTTATAGTATAATATTATCCACTATTTTTGACCCAATGGACTCAGATTCCGAACAGGAAACGCCCCAGGAGATTTTGGAGGCAGCAAATGCGGCCACACTATCGTTGATACCCGAGAAATCTTCGCCAAGATACAACAAAGAATACGAAGCTTTAGAATCATGGTGTAAAAGCAAGAGTATGACCTTAGCAGTGGCTGCTTCAAAAGAGGAGGTAATATTGGCCTATTTTTATTATTTATCGAAGAAAGCTCCTTCTACTTTATGGTCCAAGTATTCCATGGTTAAAATGGTCCTTAAAGTCAAACATAACATCGATCTTAAAAATTTTTGTAAATTGACAGCCTTTCTAAAACGCAAAAATGAAGGCTTTAAACCAAAAAAATCCAGAATATTTGAAAAGGAGGACACGGAAAAATTTTTGACCCAAGCGCCAGACTTGGTTTATCTCATGATGAAAGTTGCCACCATCTTCGGCGTAGCTGGGGCGTGTCGCAGGGAAGAACTAACGAAACTAACCATCGACAACATTGAAGAAAAAGACGACATTCTCTTGATTACCATACCAGATACTAAAACAAAGGTATGTAGAAAATTTGTGGTTTGCGAAGACAGCTACATCGCTTTATATAAAAAATACAAGTCGTTACGTCCTTTAAATTGCACCACAAATCGTTTTTTCCTAAACTACAAAGCTGGAAAGTGCGGTAATCAATGCGTCGGCATTAATACGTTTGGAAAAATGCCAAGTAACATTGCAGGATATCTGGGCCTCAAAAATCCTGAAATGTACACCGGCCATTGCTTTAGACGATCATCGGCCACAATGCTAGCTGACGCAGGAAGCAATATCACAAATATTAAAAGGCATGGGGGCTGGAAGTCCACTTCTGTGGCGGAATCCTATATAGAGGATTCCCTACAAAATAAGAAAAAAATTGCGGAAAACATTTTATCAAAAAAACCATTAAACAACATGTATCAGAATCTGCAGCTAGATCACATTGAAAGTGAGGCACCATCTTCCATTATTTATCAAGGCCAAGAAGAAAGTTCCAGTGTCGTAAAATCCATGGAAATCCAGGAATCTCATATTTTTACTTCAAAAACGGGCCAAATTATAAACGCCAGTGAAATGAAAGCACATTTAAAAGGAGCTGACTCAGCAGTGAACCTGCAATGCGCTACAAATTGTAGCTTCAATTTTAATTTTTATAGTAAATAGTAAAATTAGTTTAAAGTTTTCCGATTTTTCTGTTATTATTTTAAAAAATAAAGAAAATATTAACAAATCTTTAGTTTCTTATTTAATTTTATGCAAAATTACATAAAATAGTTTTGAGTGCGGAAAAGTAACTTTGCCGCACTAGTGCGGAAAAGTAACTTTTCCGCACTCATTTTTTATAACTTTATTTTTAAGTTATTAAAGAAGAATGCATCAATTTCATTCCTTATTCTTTGTGCTTGGCGTGTTCTAACCTAAAAGACCAAAAAATTGTCCGATAAAAACTATTTTTTTTCTAAAAAACTGACGATTTCCACGTTCATAGGAAAAATGTTGTACCTAACACTTGCGGAAAATGTCTTTTCCGCCCTTGACGGTTGCCCGAACTCCGCTCCGCGTCGTTCGTGCAACTTCCGTCGCGTGCGGAAAAGTATCACTTTCCGCACTTGTTAGGTAAATAACTATTACCGTAAATCGACGGCACCATACGGAAAGCCATCGTATATCTCTGATGCGTTTTCCGTTAGGGAGTCGCAGGATTATGTCCGTGTAGTTGTGAGCCTTCAGCACTGGCGGGTCTCTGTAACAATAAAAATCACTTTTTATTTACTTTGCAACAATAAATTTACCGTTAAAGACGGGGTGAAATTAAAAACGCAAAATCAAGTTTTTCATTGGTCAGCCCCGTCCAGAGTTATAAAACAGCTTGTTCGTGCAACTTTAATTTTAAATTCAAATTTTGCGCCAAATTCCCGTATTCGGAAAACCCACACAATTTCAATTTTGATTGGCACAAGCAAAACTCCAGCGCCATCTACGAAAAATGAATCTGCGCAAAAAGGCGTAACCAAAAAAGATTCGTCTGTCGTATTCTATCGAGATCACCACGCAACATGGTGATAAATACTATTAACCAAAAAATCCAATAACATTCTTAGAAAATCAAACTAAACCATTACACAAACAAGTGATTCTAGTGTGGATCGACTGCAACGACTGGGCCAGCGAGAGGAGCTCCTCTGGACGACGGAAACAACTAAAAAGGTGAGTGCCAATCCTCTATATTGTCTTTGTGTGGCTCGGAAAAATTAATATTTTTACATCGTCCTTTTAAGGATTTTTGCACCCAGATTTTAGAAAACGACCAGCGCGCTTACAGTTCCGCGGCTCTACCTCAAACCTCAAAACATCAACACAGCTGGAGATTGGATTTCCCAACCAACCAAAATAAAAAGAGTGGGTGGTACTAAGGTCACTCATCGTCAAGCAAGCTCTACAGGTAGCGAAGCTATTTTTTGGTTATAATTTTTGACATGTTTTCCTCGGTTTTGTATTGGCGGCTCGTTGTTATTTTAAAAATGTGGTTTTAACACACTGCACAGTCTAAGGATCTATTTAATAATGATACAGTTTCAAGATAGTTTGCAGCATAACTTTTTAAATCTAATTACATAAATATATATAGTTTAGGTACCTTCATACTGTGTAAAACAACATCTTCAAAATAAAACAGAACCGCCAATGCGAAACCGAGGATAACATGTCAAAAATAATAACCAAAAAATAGAAAGCCTGACGTTAGCTTCGCCTCCTATAAAGCTTGCCTTTACGATGAGTGTCCTTATGCCTTTATGATGAGTGTCCTTAGGTGGTACACCATGCGTTTGACATTACCTTTGAAAAAGCGGATAACTATAGTCCTTGCCATAGGCAGTTACACTTTTGTGATATTTCCAACCTCTTTGTTTATCATGTGCATAATGACAGCAACAACAAAAACTGAAAATTGGCATGTCTTTGAGTTGTTTTTATCTGTACGTTTTTTCTGTCAAAATATAGTCAGCATCATAGACGAATGACAGAGATAGACCAGACACTTACACGGTGGGAGTTGTATTACTAAATCGACCCAGTATACCGGGGTTTCGTGCACGAATCAGCGCCTCTCCAACTTTGTGCACCGTACTAAACATTTACAGGGGGATTTGAAACAATATAACGCTTGCGCAGTTTGTCTCTAAGCTACAGGATGGCTTTTCAAATTATTGTATACCGGATGCCCGTAGCCATCAATGAAATCGTTCTCCAATCAAGCTACATCTTTTAATATAGTGTTTTGAACAGTTTTTATCAAATTAAATTTTAACACTAAAAAACTCATTCTATTTGTCAATTACATAGATTTAAATTTAAACGATGCGCGCTGATAAGAATGAGTTATTTTGTGTCAAAGCTCAATTTGCTTAAAAAGACCAATCAATAAGGAAGCTTAATCAAAGAATGTTTAAATTAATGACTACTAGCAATAAAAAAAAGGAAAGTTAAATTTTTATTCAATCTATAAGGTTTAAAAGTTTGTTTCCCATTCACTTAGGTACATAAATTTCCTTGAGAGGCTAATTTTCTAGTTAAAAAAAGGCTTTTTGATGAATATTCTACAGTAATTTCCTTTTTCTTAGTGCATAGAAAATATTTACACATTCTACCTTAACTTAAATTAATAATGTATACTTTTACAATGCTTTATACATAATAATGTTGCAAATATAGGTTTCTATAAACGGAAACTTTTTTAATTGTTTTTTCATGAAAAATAAAAAAATGTAACGTAAGCCTTATAAAGTATAGTAAATATTGCCGGTTATTCATTTAATTAAACAGGATCCGGCATAATGGTCTCCCACATTTTGCACTGCCACTGTGCCTGAATCACTGAAGAGAGAAGAAGCTTCGCGTAGTTGGTTGATAGCTCGCGGCTTGCCATTACCTTGCCATCGTGCCTTCGTTATCGAGACATTAAGCAAAAGTAGATAACGAATCTGTGATTACGACACAAAGAACTTTTCGTACTCACTTCGCACTTGGTAGACATGTTTTAGTTCCAGATAATTTGGGAATATCTGAACACTATTCCCGAACCATTGACGAATTGAAAGCAGCAATACACCAAGAAATTACAAGACTTACTGCACGAGTGAAACTTTTAGAAATCAGCTTCGACTGTGTACCGAAAAAAATGAAATATAAATAGCATTTACAATGGCGTTTTTATTGTTTTTATAAGTATAGTGAAATAATATATGTTTTTCCTAATATTAACATTTAAAACTAAACATTTAAAACTCCGTCCAGGTTCAACGTGTCCATCACACACTATATATTTGTGAATTTCGTCTTTCGTCAAAGTTAGTTTTTTTGCCGAAGTATTTTTTTTAGGTTCCGTTTGGGAATAGCGCTTGCTAACATAGTCTGCACCCACGAACACAAAATTGTTTTCTTTTAAATTTCTGAATTACCGATAGGCCACAATTTAGCAAAAACACTTTTTAAAATAAGCTAAAATGTCGAAAAATCACGAAAAACTGCAACCACAAATGAAAAATGCCGAATTACATGTATGTCATATTTTTATCTGTTGTGGCAATGTCAGTCGTAATCAAAAACATATACCGAGAGTAGCGGTTAATGTCCATGGCGACAGCACAAAAGTCTGTACATAATATTTTTATACCAGGGGTGACGGTTAGGGTCACTGCATCACGAAGACGTAGTGTCTTCTTAGGGTAGCGACACGACAGCTAAATATTTTTGGTTATATGACGAATCTGACACTGTCAGGAACGTAGCTTTTTTTGTGTTCAAAAAAATAAAATAGTTTACAAATGTTACGTAAAGAACTGTCTATCATACCCCTTATATATATTTAGACTGTCCAAATAAACAAACCATTAAAATAATGCTCTTTCGTATTATCGAATATAAAAACTAAGTTTTTTATGATTTCAATATACAGAGCGCAAGAAACAAAAAACTAGTTGACATGTTTTATAAAATATAAAAAACTATTGTTGGATTTTGTATCATTTAATAAATTTCTTTATGCACTCTAGGGCATAAAAGTGTACGTTTATTCCCTTTTTTCATGGACTAAGGTAGTATTTTTTATCCCCTGTGCTAAAAGTAATTTCTTTAAAACTATAAAGGCAAAATATAGGTTTTTTGGATCATTTTATTTTATTAAAATACAAAAAACAAAAAGCTATCATGATAAACGATACGGTTATTCTGTTGCTTCCTGGTTGCTTCCAGCTTGGCAGAAGTTTACTGTACTTTGCTGCTAACTTGGTTGGTTTCGATTATTATTATTGTGTCCTTTGGCATAGCCTCCATATAAACGAAGCATTTAACTTTCTAGACTTCTCCAGGATGTAAAACAGGAATACCTTTTCGATGAAATTTTCGACATTCTTTTTTTTGCATCATTTTCGGTACTCTGAAAGCTGGTTTCTTTGGCGGCCTTTTCAATGTTCATCTCAAAATAGGAATAGACTTTATTCTTTGTTTTCTCGTTTGTTCCATCTTTAAGTAATTTAATTCGAACATTTTCTCGACTAAACCTATTTAGTTTGCTATGAAATAAATATTATTTTTTGCAGATTTTTTCTATGTTTGTTAGCGTCTGACTGACTTTTGTTTAATGTCTACCCTAGCAACGCGCCCAATGCTCCCCAAATAAATGAAAACTATCACTGCCCACTGTATTATTATATACCGGGGGTTGACATGCTAAAACTAGAGTACCGGAGTAAGTGGTTTAATAATTATTTAATTTATGATTATTATTATTTTTAGTATAATTATAAACATTGCCATTAAAGTCCCTTTTAATCACTTAGCAAATTATAGCCGTCGTTCCGATCGGGCTTAAAACATCTTGCCGCGGGATTAAAAGTAAACACAGCAGTCCCGAGGTTTATAATTTACCTACTATTATTTTATTACGGTGTCCAAACAAAAGCGGGCGGTGAATAAGACGTCGAAAGAACAAAATGTCAAAGACACAAAAGGTCGAAAACATAAGGTTGAAACTACAGAAGGCCGAAAATACAAAAGGTCGAAAAACAAAAGGCCAAAACTTAAAAAGGTCAAAAATACAAAAGGCGAAAGTACAAAAGGTCGAAAATACAATAGGTCGAAAGTCCAAAAGGTCGAAAGTACAAAAAGTCAAAAATACAAAAGGTCGAAAAACAAAAGATTGAAAAACAAAAGGTCCAAACAAAAAATCGAAAGTAGCTACACTGTAATGATTGTAAAAAAAGGCTTTATTATAGACACAGAGGCATACGCATACACACACACACACACATAACGCACACACACACAAACACATACACACACACACAGACGTCACGCCGATATTGCTAAGATAAGTCAAAATAGGCCCAAATAAAACATTTTCATCTCGTCAGCGTCATCTCAAAAACATTTTTTTTTCCTCAAAAGCAATACCTTCTCTAGCCATTGTTGCACGGGCTAGGAAGGTAAACAAAAATTCAACAATCTATAAATTGATGGTCAAAAATTTTTTTTGTACCATCTTTAAGTATTTGTTTGGATAGTAGCACGACGAGTCGCGGAACTTTGTTCGATAATATTTTCCTCGAACGGAAGTTTGTCGAAAACAGTTTTTCCGAACTCAAATTTGTTCGAAAACATTTTCTTCAAACAGAAATTTGTTTTAAAACATTTTCTACGAACGAAAATTTGTTCGAAAACAGTTTCTTTGAATGGAAATTTGTTCGAAAACATTTTTTTCAAACGGAATTTTGTTCGAAAATCATTTTTTCAACCGGAGATTTGTTCGAAAATATTTTCTTCGATCGGAAATTTGTTCGAAAATAGTTTCTTCGAATATAAATTTGTTCAAAAACATTTTTTCGAACCGAAATTTATTCGAAAACCATTTTTTCGAACGGAATTTGTTTGAAAACATTTACTTCAAACGAAAATTTGTTCGAAAACAGTTTCTTCAAATGAAAATTTGTTCGAAAACATTTTTTTTTAAACGAAAACAGTTATTTCTAATCAACATTTTTTTCGAACGATAATTTTTAACAAAACAATTTCTTCGAACAAAAAATTGCGATCAATTGGTGTTTTCCTTACCTTTCTCAATTGATCGCAAACGTATTCCAACCGGTCCAGACACTCCCTGACCTTTTTCCATAAAAACACTGTCTCCAAATTACAGTTTTGCGCTTAATTGATAAAGGTTAGTATAACACATTTTTCGAGAATATGTTTTGGTAGGTTCTATTTGGTTTCACACTCTCTACCCAGACAGCGCAAGTACGTACTATGTACGTAACTCTGCGACGTCCTATACGTACATAGTACGTACATTTTTGGACGTCCATATATATAATACGTCGTCGTAGGGATGTAATTTTAGCCATGTACTATGTACGTAAAAAACTCGTACTAGGTACCTACATGGTACGTCCAATTAAACGGAAACCATGTATATGTACGTACTCCAGACGTACATGGTACGTATATAGGACATCAAATTAAAATAACGAAAGTGTAGAATTAGGACTAGGTACCATTAAAAACTATTCTGGCTTCCTGAACATTCCTACTTTAGAGTGACCTTCCAGGTTTATCTCGAGGCTCGAAGTCTCGATAGGTTTGAAGTTTGTTTTACTTGATTTAATATTTAAGTAAGATATCTCTAATAATGCCGTTAAATGTTATAATCCCAAATCTAAAGAACTTATGTTATTTTAGAAACAAAGACTGGAATATTTTTCAAAAAATTATGTTTTTGCACAAAATCTACCTGATTGGAAGCACGGCAGAACCACAGGAATGACTTTAGAAACTATAACAAATTTACAAAAAAGCAAAATTTAGAGTAATCCCACAGAAATGATATTTTTTATCATTGAGGTAAGTACTATAACTAATATTATATCCAATGGTAAAAGTGTATGAACTAAATTGTTTCGTGGTCTCTTTTTTATTAATTTATATTTAAAAAATAAAAAGTTGGTCAAAAACTTAAAATATAAGTATTGGCTTTAATTTTTTTTTAAATATACATACTGCGTAGGTACTCTAAAAATCCTGATATCGCATTACGAAAAATTGTAGGTACTCTAAAAATTCCGAGGTTAATTTACAAAATTGTATAAAAATTGCGTGTAGGTACTCTAATTATTCCGAGGTAAGTTGACGAGTCGCCCATGGAAATTCCGAGGCAGGTCACGTGGGCTTGTCGCTACCCATGGAGACGCCAGGCTTCCAGGATGCAGTGACCCTAGTGACGGTCTGTAATAAGCGCCTCTCGAACTTTGTATTCCGAACTAATGTATACAGGGGGTATGTATAACAGTATTATGACAAGACCGGGGTGCTTTCCTTACTATAAATAATTAGTATACTGTGGTCAGCATCTTTTAATATAAGACAATGACAGTTTTGCCTTTAATTTTATACCAATATCAATATTTAATTTTTCAAATATTTCTGATTAGGAAATATGTTTATATCATGTCAAAGTCACAAAAGTGTAACTGCGTATGGCGAGGACTATAGTTTAGGTACCGTAAAAGGAGGTTACTTTGCGCCCCCTGGTCCTACTTAGAGTCCCTGTATCTTGACATATTTGGATATATTAATATATCCAAATATGTCAACATACAGGGACTCTAGTCCTACTTTGCTCCATTGCGAAAAAAAGTTCTTAGATATTCCACATTAAAAATCTGCGCATGCACCACAACGCCACCCCGCGTGAATTATCCGTTGCGAATTTGACTTTTCAAGGACGCGGTAGCCGCTGTTTTCCGCTTAGTCGTCTCGAGTTAATACCAGAGTGAAGTGCACCTTGAAATTCCTTTAAAATTTGACCTTGAAAAATTTGGTGTCTAGTGCAGTTAACGATTTCTATGAAATAAAAACTTAAAAAACCAATATTTTTAAAATTTTTATTCACCATTTTGAATGTCTGGGGAAAAGCTAACTAAATATTGGGTGTAATTTGCGCCAACATTTAAAACACCAATGTTTTTTTTCATATTTTATAAAGTGGGGCAAAGTAACCTCGGACTATAGGAAACTTTGCTCCACTTTTCAAGTTAAAAAAATATTTATAATACTAAGTATTTTGTAATAAAAATGTCCTTTGTTAATTACATATATCATGTGTTTTTCATTAAATCCAAAAAAAAACATTTTTTATGGTATAATTTTGGGTTATTTCTTTGAATTTTTCGAATTAACTCAAAAAAGTGGAGCAAAGTAATCTCGTTTTACGGTAGCCTAGCCAAACTCCGTCAGACTCGCTATACTTTGATTTTATAGCGGCCTTGTCAAAATAGCGGAGGCACAGCCCCCTTAAATTATCAAGCCTGATCCTACTTTGAAGGAAGTAATGGCAGAGTACCTTAGGGCCCATAGCACCGACTTTTAAAATTCCATTTCTTAACTATGGATTGCTTTAATTTTAGGCAAGCCTTATTTTTAAATTTGTTGCACCGAGCAAAAATCTCCTCTTCTTTGTTAAGATGCAGCCACCTTGTGACCCAATCAGGCAACGCCGCTGTTTCAACCAACATAATTTTTAAACTATGAAAAAACAACAACAACACCCAGTACGTCCCAAAATAGTTTTGTCAAAACCCATCAATTTTCTGAGTCAAGTCGCCTTTAAAAATTTATTTACAAAAATGAAAGTTCTTGAATTTTTGGAAGAATATTTGGAAGATGATGAAATCGAGATGATGCTACTCGATTTTTTGGAATTTGGGTGTCCTTGTCGCCTTGTTGGTACAGTCGGGTATTTTTTCCCGGGTTGGTTTACGGTTTCCCATCCAACCCAGGACAAAATCCGCGCCCGGCCGAAAAATGTACTGCTCCTAAGGCACAGGCCAATAAGGCACCTGCCCATAAGGCTCCTGTCCATAAGGCAGCGGCCCATACACCACTGGATATAACCAAAGGATTAAAAATTATAATGAAATTAGGGTAAAATGTAAAGGCAGAAAGGAAAATCGTCTTGTTACTCCATGCACTGCAGTTTCATTTAAATGCAAGGGTTTTCTTACACTGGTCAGTCCTATCCTACCCTTACCGCGGTACCCACCAGGCTGTGAACAACAGTTAACTCAAAAATCGGACGAAAATCCTGTAATAAAAATTAGATTCAACTTTATTTAAATTATGTTTCTTCCTTACAAATCTTTTTGTTATCGATACATAGGTATATTTTTTCACAAAAACATTGTGCTAAAAGAACCAAAATCTAGCCGTTATCTTGTGCAATAAAGTTTTTCAAAATCATTTTTATTTATTTAAAAAAAACATGTTTTTTACTTTATTTACTTAAAAAAGACAAAATTCACTTTAATCAAAACACTGCTCATTTGTAGGTATTGTCAGTTGCTATTGCTATGCCACACGAGTAACATTATGTGACCAGCATCTTATCTAAGCAGCTCTTAAGGAATAGTAAAGTCACGAAAAAAGCTGACTTAATTTTAACAACACTAAGGAAGGAATGAGTCTGCCTTTAAGTTCGGTGCAACGAAATTTTTCGAAATAAGGTATTCTTTAGGCTAAGAAACCAAAAAAAAAGTCGGTGCGTTTGTTAATTACCTATACCATGTGTTTTTCATTAAATCCAAAAAAAACATTTTTTATTGTATAATTTTTGGTGATTTCTTTGAATTTTTCGAATTAACTCAAAAAAGTGGAGCAAAGTAATCTCGTTCTACGGTAGCTTAGCCAAACTCCGTCAGACTCGCTATACTTTGATTTTATAGCGGCCTTGTCAAAATAGCGGAGGCACAGCCCCCTTAACTTATCAAGCCTGATCCTATTTTAAAGGAAGCGATGGCAGAGTACCTTAGGATAATAGAGTCAGGAATCGTATGGAGAAGGATTCGTTGACAAAAAGAACATTTGCTGAGACTGAGGCGTAAAAGGAGATTCTCTTATCGACGACATACAGGGTAGCGGTGCCAGAGAAGTGGTTAAGGGAGTCAGATGTAGCTACGGGCCCGCATATTCGGTTCGTGCTTCGATATGTATACGTTAATCAGCTTTCTCGTAGCCTGATCCTGATATAGACCCCAGAGCCCAATCCCAAGTCACTTCTGCGCATGCTTCTACCAAACCATCTGGGTAGCTATGCTGGGTCTTGAACGATATGACCATCCACATCACACGCTTTGACCACGGATCACCTAACAAACAGATAAATAAGCCGGCTGGCCGTCTTTGATCTCGGAGAATTCAACGATGGCTGAGCATTGGGAATCAAACTCAGAGCCGGACTAAAATAAATTTATCATAAAATATGAATGTTCCAGATTGTTGATGCGAAAAAATATTTTTTACTGCCAGAAACAATAAAAACATTAAAATAGTGTTCTGCTAAAAATGGGAGCTAAAATGAATTTTAGAGTCTCGGCCGCGTAAAAATATTATATCTTGTCCTCTGTAGGGGACTATGGAAATAATGTGTTCTATTGAATGAGAGATATGGGAAGCACAAAAAGAGGTCTTCTTCTTCGTTCAGAATACGTTGGCATGTTGTCGTTTCCAGCATACAGCCAAACACAAAAAGAAAAAAATTGATTGCTTTTTTTGTTGTATTCGGATAACATTTATTAAGTTTCAAGAGGAGTAAAATTGTGAATTTTAAATATAAGAAGTTTGACATTGTAGAGTAATTTCCTAATTTACTGGAATCAGATATTATTTATTATTTTTTTCGAAAAATTGAAAGTTTAAGGAGATACAGGGTGACCAAATAATCTTTACAATTGGCACAAAATTGCTTCACGGTAAATTAATATTTTAAAATTTAGTAAAATCCAATATTTAAAAAAAAAATAATTGTTTTATATGTATTCTTAAAAGTGTAAATAGTAGCATCAGAAAAAATTATAACAAATTTGTGTCAAAAACTCTTGACCAAATGTTATATAATAGTGTATTATACAGGGTTTAATTTAAATGATGCATGAAACTTTAAGGAATTGTGGAAATGGTCAAAACAAAATTTTTTTTCGCATTACATTTAGACCTCTTTGTTTTTACAGGGTGTTAAACTTAGCATTTTTTTTTCGATTTTTTGTTTGTCTCTTAAAAATTATAACAGACCATTAAAATTTTGTGGAATTATGCATTACCAAAACGGCAATAATTAAGTTTCAAAATTATTCAAAAATATCTAAAAATATTGAAACCTATTACCCAAAAATCTGTTTTAAAAATGTTAATAAATTTAGTGCTAAAATGACTATTTTCTCTTTTTATTAAGGGCCCTTTAGATGAGTAGGGGACAATTCGCCGCGGCCAATTCGCTGTGGTCCAACTCGCCGCGGGGACAATTCATCGTGAGATTTTTTTGTTTTATGATGTTACCATTGGGAATTGTTTAAACAGTTGTATTTAGCTTGACTTCATATATATTTGTTTGATTATAACTTTTTTCAAACTTTTCAAGCATTTTTTTTATTAGGAAAATACATAAAATGGCGGATCCAAAATGGCGGATTTTTCCGCTTGTGGACGGATTTGTATCTAACTCGGACTGATGAGATTTTTAAAGTCGCTGATCATTATTTTTAACTTAAATTTAAAAAAATCAAAATGGCGATACAACATGGCGGATTTTTCCATTTTTGAACCGATATGCATCAAATTGTGGGTGTTTCAGGTCGGTTCCCATTTATTTTATTTTTTTTAGTTTAAGTTAAAAATAATAATCAGCGCCCTGAAACATCCTAAAGTTTCTAGTTTGATGCATATCGGTTCATAAATGGCAAAAACCGCAATTCTACATTCGTCATTTTATTTATTTTTTCCAATTAAAAAATGCTGGTAACTATACATAGTTACCACCAAATAAATAGTTGGAAAGTTTTAAAACATTATTTTTATAAAAAAATATAAAGTCAAGGTAAATAAAACAATGGTAATATCATGAAACAAAAATCTCGCGGCGAATTGTTCCCGCGGAAAATTATCCCCGCGGCAATTTGATTGGCGGCGAAATGTCCCCGCGGCAAAACAAGCCGCGGCCAATCGGCTAGGTGCGGCAAATCGGCCGCGGTTAATCGGCTGCGGTGAATTGTCCCCTACCCTTTTAATTTGTGAACCTCTGCTTAATTTAAGGATCAAAATACCAATCTATAATATCCTTTTTCTACAAACTGAGCTGTTTCATACAAAACACCAAAAACTTTCTAAACAAAGCATAGTTTATATCTTGTTTTTTAGGATCTAATGGCGGCGCATTTTTAAATTTGAGATAAATATAACAAATCCTGCAAAAGTATAAAAAAAATAAAAAAAACTAAATCAAAGGGGTTGCAGATCTATATGTCCTTAAGAACTCTTTGTACTGAAATCATTTACAGATTCATCTCATAGGACATTTAATTATTGAACACCTTGTATAGGATATGGCAAAAGCTTTAAAAAAATCGAAAGATAAAATAATGTATAAGTTTGCCTTATAGGATCCTGCGGAAATCGAAAATTACTTCGATTAAGAGTTCACCGTCGCGTGGATTTACAGTCTCTTACGGCACAAACCGTTTCCATTGTTTAAAATCAAAAATAACATATATCAAATACAAAAATCACATCTACACACCACTAATGCTCAACACGTACTAAAAGTTTAAAAAATATTGAAATACAGAATGCGCCTCTGGAGTGGTTGACCCCAACATGGCAGGCTGCGTGAAAGATGCGCGTAGCACCCCCCACCACCTGAGTTCCCTATCTGTTTGTTAGGTGGTCCGTGCTTTGACCAAAAGCAAACTCTGAGCGGTTGCGTGTTGTGTGAAATAACTTGTCTTGACCAATGGCATGGTCGCCCGCTCTTCGGAGTTAGTGAATTTTACGCGTTTCAAGCAAAATTTGTTCTCCTGCCCCGTACCGACTGAACGTTTCTTGGTCGGATCGTAGGAGAAGCTTGCGCAATGGAGGTCTTTTCGCATAGCACGTAACGGCTCGGAGCTAATTTAAAGCTTACCATTGGCCAAAGCATGTGATGGTAACTATCACATCGTTCAAGACCCAGAATAGCTGCCCGCAATCTTGAGAGCGCTGATTGCTTTTCCTATCAGAACATGAACAGCAGCTTTCTCATCAGTGCCTACCTCCCTCCATATATATCCATATATATCCAAATATGTCAACATACAGGGACTCTACCTCCCCCTACCTCCTTTGGATTGTCATTATTTTTGCTTGAAAAGCGGTAGCTTTTCTCAGGTACTAGCACGGAACTGTAACATAAACTGGAATGCTAATGACGTGGAAAGAAAATGACCGCTACATGTACTTGACAGTTGGTGGAGGGTAAATGGGTTGGTATTGCCAAAATATCCCCAAATCGGCACCAACCTTTAGAAATTCCCCAAAAGGAAACATGGGACTGTTTAAAAATTATGTAAGAAAGATAGTCAGATTGAGGCGGTAAATCATTCATACAAAAATGTGCCCCTAACTGAATAACAAAATGGCAAACCTGGGAGGTGTTATCGTGTTGGCTGTTTCTTAGCACTTTTGAAGACAACTTTAGTAACTAATATCCACTGTTCATATTTTATCGAATTATATTTTATCGAATATCAAAATCTCCAACTCTTTATAATGCAAATTAAAATTTAAAGTTATTAAAATGTCGAATATCTAAAATATGGAAAATTAAAGTATTTAAAATCAAAATAGCAAAATTACAAAATATTGAAAATCGAAATATTGAAACTACCACAACTACCCAACCAACCTAAATAAATAACATAAATAAACCAACCTCACCAGCCAATTTAATCAAATCAACCAAACGAATTTTGAATATATTTAATGAGCTTTTAATTTTGCGATATTTTATTAGATATTTTAGTTTCGAGATTTTGATTATATGAGATTTTTATTATTCAAGATTTTAATTTTCGATAAAATGTATTTTAATATTTTAAATGTTACCCAGTTTTAAGAAATGTGTACACTGAAGAGTATACTGCCGTCCTTAGTAAGACCCACCTATCTACGTTTGCACTTATTTCGAGAAAAGCGACTTTAAAGTTTAAGGGTACATAGTAATATATTTTTTTTGTTTTTCAAAATAAAATACTTCCGAACAAAAATTTGGGTATTTTTCTTAAACAACAGATGAAAATAACCTTTTTAAAGCCATTTTCGGTCATAACTTATTTTTGATTTTTTTTGCAAATAGGTGGGTCTTACTAAGGACGGCAGTCTAAGCCTTAGATTTTTTTACATATTTTCCACATATTTCAGGAAAAAACACAAAAAATAGCTTAACATTCGACATCATGAGGCTTCGCCCCCCCCCCAAGAGGCCTCGGGCCCCCAAGACATATTCCTGGGTGCGCCACTGTCAAATGATATACTACTTTTTTTTCCAGAAACTGTGTTACGAATTGGAATAATCTGGTTGCGAAACAGCTATTTGAAGTGGGAAATTAATGGTACAAGAATTTTTTTTACAGATTTTGTTAGTCAGGATGCTCTATATTATTAATCCGAGTGATGTCACTCTGGCACCCTTAAACATTTTTAAAAATCCAAGATAGCGGCCATTTTAAAGTGAAAAAATTAAATAAAAAAATATCTAAATCAAGCATAGATGTGTGTGGTACAATAGAGAATTATTAAAATAAATCAGGCTATAATAGTGCCAGGCACAATTTTGACACCTTCACATTCTAATATCAGCTGTGATCTTTCAAACCGGAATAAATAGTGCCTTCTTTTATTAATTGAAAATAAACGACGAAAGTTTTAAATTCGACTTTGATATGCCAATTTTGAAGGATCAACTGTCAGTTTTCAATGTGAATGTGTCAAAATAGTCCTGGCACAATTATAGCCTGGCTGTATTTCAATAATTCTCTATTATTTCAGTCGGCCTTTGGTCGCCAGAATTGAAATTCGACACTATTTTTTCTGGGGGGTACCCCAACGGAGGGAGAATCATTTTATGAAAAAAATCGACCTGTTAACATAGGCAAGCGATACACCGATTCTAGAGTATTTGGGTCCGCTGAATTCAGTTAAAAGGAGTAATTTAAAGAAACAGGTGATAGCCGGGAATTTATGGTATTACGGTAGAACTGTTTATGTGGAGACTTAGCGAACAAACTTTAATTAAGTTATTTTTGATTTTGAAAGCTTTGCTTAACCCTATTTCAAAGCTTACCAGTGACTTCTGGCCATCAGCCACCATTTTGAAATATTCAACATGGCGACCGTGGGCAAAAATTTAGAAAAGGAGCACATGCATATGATACCTTACTTATAGGGTTCTTGGGTACGCTGAATTCAAATATTATGTTAAAAAAAGATTCAGGGGTAATCTGGTTTACTGTATAAACAATAAAACTGTTTATATGGAGATTTAACCAATAAACTTTATCAAATATTTTTAGAAAGTTTGACAGCTCTGCTCAACCCTATTATAAAACTAACCAATGACTTGGGCATCAGCCATCAGTTTAAAATATTTAAATATTCAAGATGGTGCCGTGAAAAAAATACAAAAGAAAAGCATATGCATGCGATACATCAATTATAGGGTTTTTGGATTCGCTGAATGCAAACCTTTTGTTAAAAGTAGATTTTATATATTCCGGACGAGTGGGGGTATTTTTGGGTTAAACCGTATGCGAAGTCTTAACGAAAATACTTTAATCATGATTTTTCTTACAGATTTTGAGAGCTCTGCTCAACCCCATTAGAAAAGTAGCTAATAACTTTTGGGATTATGGCGACCGTGGGAAAAAATTCAAGAAGAAGCATATGCAGATTACCCCAAAATCTTTTTTTAACAACATATTTGGATTTAGCGAACCCAAAAACTGGCATGTATATGCTTTCCTTTTGTTTTTTTTTTCTCAGACATCATCTTGAATAGTTCAAAATGGTGGCTAATGACCAAAAGTCTTTGGTTAGTTTTATAATACAGTTGAGCAGAGCGGTCAAAATCTGTAAAAAACCTTTGATAAAATTTGCTCGTTGTCTCCATACAAACAGTTTTACTGTTTACCCCATAAATACCCGCACGCCTTCAGATTACTCCAAAATCTTTTTTTAACATCAAATTTGGATTCAGCGAACCCAAGAACCCTATAACTGATGTATCGCATGTGTATGCTTTCCTTTTGTTTTTTGTTCACGGTCGCCATTTTGAATATTTCAAAATGGTGGCTGATGCACAAAAGTCCTTAGTAAATTTTATAATAGAGTTAAGCAAAGCTGTCAAAATCTGCAAAAAAACTTGGGTAAGGTTTGTTAGTTAAGTCTCATAAACATAGACAGTTCTATCCTAATATAATAATCCCCCCCCCCATCCGCTTTAAATTACCCGAAATTTTTTTTAACTGCAGATTTGTATTCAGCGGACCCTTATATTAAACCTGATAACTATCACTATATATGTATATGTATATCCCAGTAGCAGTCCAAGAGTGAAGGCTAGGGGGCCAGGCCCCCCTTTTTCCAAAGAATTTTCCAAGAATTATTCTGGTGTATTACACACCGGAAAAAAATTTGATTTTTTCTAACCACATGATTTAAACATCTAAACTGTCCTAATTTTTGAAAGTCTGGGACCAGTCCTGTATATCCCCTGATAAAAATCCTGACTGACAGAAAGATATTTAATAAAATTTAATTAAAAAAACACAAAATTGTGTAAACTAATGCCTGATTTACCTTGCAACTTATTACTGATTTACCCAGCAACATAAAGCACAATGGATACATTTGGTGCTTAGTGCATCTTTCCATACTAAGCAGGAAGCAAAAAGACAGTCATTATGCAAGAATAACGTTTGTCCATTGTGCAATATGTTGGGTACAATGATAGCCCTTAATGTACTAAGCACAACAGGGATTCTGCATTAACCCAGCTTCAAAAAGGAAAACAACGGCAAATCGATGCGACTGTAAGAAGCAGACCACAACAAAACAGTTAATCATGTATAAAAGGCAATATTTGCTATTTGCTTTGAAAAAAATAACGCACTATTTAACAAATTAAACGAACTCGACCCGGTAGAACTTCGCAAAAATAATCTGGGAATTTTTGTGTTTGTTATCATTTCTGTCAATCTGTGTGCGGCAAGTAAAAAACCAAGTGAAAAATTTGACTTATTTACATGCTGATTTTAAACCAATCTCAAAAGTTTAGAACTTGAATTTTTTACATAAAATATCAAATATTACAAAATGTTATACTACATGGCAAACATGAAAGTAATAAATAATATGGAAAACATATAATTTGTGGGTTATACAGGCAATACTTAAAATTTTAAAAAAAGTTAAGTTGATTTGATTGACGTGACTACGTTCTTTTAACATCCAAACTGTCACCTACATCTAGCGGTCATAATTGTAAGATTTTCTGGGGCCAATTAGCATTCCAGTTTATGTTACAGTTCCGTGGGTACTAGTTTTTCCACTCACTTACATAGTGATTATTAAGGACACTCATCGTAAAGGCAAGCCTTATAGGAAGCGAAGCCAACGTCAGCCTTTCTATTTTTTGTTTATTATTTTTGACATGTTTTCCTCGGTTTCGCATTGGCGGTTCGGTTTTATTTTAAAGATGTTGTTTTACACAGTATGAAGGTACCTAAACGATATATATTTATGTAATTAGAATTAAAAAGTTATGCTACAAACTATCATGAAACTGTATCATTATTAAATAGATCTTTAGGCTGTGTTAAAACCACATTTTTAAAATAAGAACGAGCTGCCAATGCGAAACCGAGGAAAACATGTCAAAAATTACAACCCAAAAATAGAAAATCAAAGTCAGGCTTCGCTACCTGTAAAGCTTGCTTTACGATGAGTGACCTTAGTGAATATCGGTTATAACGACATTGAACGGACCGCTTAATTTCGATCGTTAGAACCGAGCGTCGCACAATGGGTTATATGAGAGGACTAGCGCGACACTACACTTTTAACTCAGTTTTAACCCACTTCTAGACATCGGATCAACTTCAAATTTGGTACACACTTAAAGTTCCGATGACAATACAATGTACTGATATTATGAAGTTCACAGCTCCCCCTCCTTTGAAAATGCTGGAGTGGGGCTACTATTTAAGTATATCCGATATCGTTCAAAATTGTTATGCAGGGACTTTTGGGGATGGGGATCAAGAATTTTTAATTAGATTTTTAAAATTGTGAAAGTAACGCCCCCCTGCTCCTTGGACAATTTTGACCATCTTGTACATATCCGATCAACATCAAAATTGTTGTGGACTTATAGTTATTATAAGTTACAGTGCCAATACAATACAATATTATAATGTTTTAAAGCTGGCAACCCGTCACCCCTTTGAAGAGGGTGGAAGGGGACCATCTAAGTATGTCCGACTTTATTCAAAATTGGTAGGTAGGGACGTTTGGGGATAGGGATCACGAATTTTTAATTATATTTTTAAAATTGTGAAATTGACTCCGCCCTTGTCCCTCTTGTAAGTCAATTTTGACCAACTTGTACGTATCCGATCAACATCAAATTTGGTATGGACTTATAGTTACAGCGAAAATACAATATTATAAAGCTCTAAAGTTGGAGACTCTCCACCTTTAAGGATAGTGGAGGGGTTTTCGGGGTTTAGGATCACGCACCATATTTTTTCTTATTTAATAAGCTTTTGAACAAGTTTTCCCAAGTTGGGTCTACCAGTTGCAAAAGAGGTTGGATGTTACTAACTTTTTACTTAAGTTTCTTAATTAAATTATAAATTTTACTTAGAAGGGTATTTTTTATTGTCTGAAAATGGCAAAAAAGTAAAGGTTAGCTTTTTGTAATATTTGACAGGTGTCAAAAAAAAGTAGTTTATCGTTTTTTTTTTGATAAGCTTTCGAGCAAGGTGCCACAAGTGGGGTTATCTAATTTGAAAAAAAAAAGTTTAATGCGAGTAGACCCCTTTGCAGGGGGTCTATACAAAAAAATTTCAAACAGACATATTGCTCGTTAAAAATCTTAGTCGAATTACTTTTGGATTTTTCAGAATAATCTAAATTCAATCCGCTGTCGAATTTATTCCATTTGGCTGATACACTGATTGTATAAAGACCACGTATACATGGCAGTGTTTAGGGCTACCCCCAAAAAACAGGGGCAACGAGGGGCAGCAAATTTTTTGTTTTTTTAGTCAAATAGACCTCTCTCTCTAATATTCTGGTGGAGATTTTACTAAGCCTTACTAAGCTGGTTTCTGCAGGCTTTACAAAGGAAAATAGAGACGAAAATAAACGTAATATATTAAAAAATTTTAACCATAAAAAGGATTTTGGAATTGGGAAATTACTAGTAGTTTTTAAAAGTGCAGTTACTGGTTATGCCCACTTTATACCCATATACCCAAAAAGTGCTGTTTGTATTGTCATTTTTTTTATTTAAAAATACTCTAAAAATACATACATTTTTCTCCCAAAATATTTTTTTAACTTTGGGGCTCTGTTACAGAAAAATACATTAAGACTTTTTTTATCAGTTGCATTTTTTTTATTAACTGTACGATCTGTCATACATTTGGGTGGGTTTGGTTATCATAATTTAAAAAACATATACAGGGCTAATGTCGTGCTAGCTCCGCCATATAACCCAGTGTGCGTCGTTAGAGAAAAAAAAGGTAACAACATGAGTTTTTTTTACAAATGAAAACTACCAGAGTATAAATAAAAGGCAGGCAGATGAAACGAAAAACAGTACTCATGACCGTGACATAATTTGTCCCTCAGGCCGGGTTAATGCATTTTCAATTTTTTTCCGCCTTCGCAACGCTTTATGTCCAGTCAGTGGAGCGTAAGCCAAAAATAGGGTGGGTGTACATATTATCGACAGTGTACATATTATCGACAGTTTTTCGGTTTTTTTTTTTAAATAATAAGATCCGGGTACCTTGCACCTGAATAAAGTCTATTTTATAAAAAAAAGTCATTATTTCTGCACATGCTGGCAGCACTGCATAAAACATACCCCCACTATTGGACAGTTGACGAAAAGTGCTTGATGTGGCCGGTTCGCTTGTTAATGGTGTTAAGAAACAGGTAAGATTTGAACTAATATAACTAAAATAATTTTATATTTACGTATAAAAAAATTGATTCTGGTTGTTAGGATAGGGTTAAATTTTATAAAAAAACAAAAAAAAATCATATAATCTTTTTTTATCTAAAAAAAGGACTGTCGGTTTTATGTACAGGTTATCTTACTCATGAACAAAATGTCGTTCGTGCTTACACAAAAATTTTTAAACTTATTTTTTTATTTACATAAGTCGGATGTTTCTTTTTAAATTTTGTTAAAAAAAAAGAAAAGCTTTTTTGATGTACTGATATAATATCGACACATACTTTTTAGCTCACACATGTACTATACTATAGTAGTTTTTTCAAGAAAAAAAAAGTTGCTTCGATTTCAAAAATTTTTATATATCTTTGCGTTTCAGATGATTTTGAAACTTTTTTGTCGCGCCGTCTGTCTGTCTGTCTGTCTGTCTGTCTGTCTGTCTGTCTGTCTGTATGTCTGTCTGTCTGTATGTCTGTATCTCTGTCTGTAACGACCAACGCGCATAACTCAAAAACCGCTTGGTCGATTTTAATGAAATTTGGTACCAAGGCTGGGTCTTGGGACGAGATGGTCCCATTTAAAAATAAACAAAATCCACCGAACACAAGCCAAATAAAAGGGTGGGGGAAGATTTCAAAAATTAGAGTTTATGTGAAAATATGGCGTGTGTGATATCAAACGAAAGGCAATTGAGTATGGAGTTAAACATAATACATTTTATTTTATTTTTTCTTCAAAAAGGGTGGGGGTAGATTTTAAAAATTAGAGTTTACGTGAAAATATGGTGTGTGTGATATCAAACGAAAGGAAATTGAGTCCGGACAAAATACAGTTTAGTTTTTGTTTTTTAAGGGTGGGGGTAGATTTAAAAAATTTGAGTTTATGTCGAAACATGGCTTGTGTGGTATCAAACACAAGGTAATTTAGTCTGGAGTTGAATAAGTTATATTTCAGGTTTTAGTTTTATTAGCTCGCACGTACACCATAACTATAGTACCTAGTGTGAGCTTAGGGGCCCATATATTGGCAGAGTATTTTCATAGTTTTTCTGTTATATTAAAGAAAATTTGTGAGTCGATAAAAAGTTCATTCGTATGTCGATAGATTGTGCAAATTTGTGTTGATATTACATCCTAAGGTGTAGTTACAAAAACTTACTTTTTAAGCTTTACATTTTTAATGAAAAAATATTAAAAATATATTTTATTATAGCAAAATCATTTCGGAGGTCTTTAGTTGTAACAGACAATGTGTTTAGTTTTATAGCATTCACATTATGTTAAATTAAATTAAAGTGTCGATATAACCCTCTGTTGTGTCGATATTAAGGATCTCTTTATTTTTAGAAAAATTAAAGAACCATACATTAAAAATAAGAGAGGTTTGTATGTAATGTTTATTTTTATTATTGTTAATTAGGTAAGCACTGTGATATTTTATATATTTATAAAATTTTGAAAATTAGTTTTAAGTAAATGGGTACCTAAGGACATTCTTTTATTACATCTAGACACTTCAAATTTTGTTAGGCAGATTCGTATCACTTTGTAAAATAAGATTAACTTGAAAAATGTATAATAATACGATATTTTCGGCTACAAATTTTTTCATTTAATATAGGTCTTGTTGATTATATTAAATAAAATAAAAATATTCAGTAAAAAAAAATTGTCGGTAATAAGTTCAATTTTGTGTCGATAACATGGACGCTTTATTTTAAAAATTGTCGATATAAGGGACATTTTTTTTATTTTTTTATTTTTTTTATTATGGTTAAAAATAAACATAAAAAAAACATAATTTTAGTAAAATAGACCCTTGATTTTATCCAAGAAAAAAAATAAGCTCGTTAGTAGTTCAGAATAATTTTTTATTGCCTACGAAAGTCAATATTTCCCTTACACTGTCGATAATATGTCCACTCACCCTACTACAAACGTGAAGTTTAGTACCAGCGGCGTAGCGTGCCCGAAAGGGCGGGGGGGGGGACAGCTAAAAACTAAAAAGGGCGCCTCTGAAAACTGATGAAAAATCTTGCGACCAAAAAAAAAACAAAAAAAAAACAAGGTCTTCATGTCGTTAGTTTCCTTTGGCGCCCACTCAATTGGCCGTTGCCGGTCCGACTTAATAAAGCTGAGGGCGCTTCGGCCACCAATGGGGCGCTACTACCCTCGGGGCGGGGGGGCGACGAACCCCCCGCGCCCCCCCCCTCACGCTACGCCGCTGTTTAGTACCCGTGAATAAATAAACAACAATTTTTCGTGGCTAAGCGAGTATAGAAAGATTTTGTTTCTCTTGTATTTGGTGTGGGCAGCTCGAAAGCTGTACACCCACGGGGGTCCCAGATCTAATCGACACCTATTAATGGGCAAATTTTACTGATAAAAGTGTGTAATAGTGGCCTTAATTTAACAAAAACCCAAAATTTTTCAGAAAATACTATAAATGCGATAATACTCAGGCCGTTTCGTTTTAGTTGTTTTTTATTTTGTTTTTTCCCGATCCCGTACAATAGATTGCTCCTGCTAAAAGCTTTCGGGATTTTGAGATTTGTGTTGGGATTTGAAACAAAATCATTAAATTAATGCCTAAGCGTTTACGACTTCTTAAAATAGGGATGAAGCAGAGCGATACACAATTTAAGGTACTTGTGATCCCAGACTTATCTTATAAGGGATGCTGATTGCTAATAAATTAATATTCTCTTCCTTTTTTTACCCGATTAAAATCTCGCATTTTTTTTATACGAGAATAATGTACCCGCCATAGTGATTATCTGACATAATTAAAATTGGTGGGTGTGCTTTCGGGCTGTTCGGCCGTCGTCGTTGGAAATTCGTTCTCGACCTTTCGCCATCTCGAGTGGATGACATCTTCAGGAGATGTTGACTGTTTGTCGGCTTCTCGAAGACGAAGAGAACCAAACCGAAGACGAAGTCTTCGAGAAGCCGACAGTCAACATCTCCTAAAGATGTCATCCACTCGAGATGGCGAAACGTCGAGAACGAATTTCCAACGACGACGGCCGAACAGCCCGAAAGCACACCCCCCATTAGATGGCCATACACACAGAGGTTGATCCGTCGGTTTGGAACGGCACAGATAAGTCTGACCATTTTGTCCGCAACGGTTTAAAACTGCTGCAGTCCACTAACACAAAAAAAAATCTTTCGAATCGATCCTTCATATCGGTCTGTGGCAGACATAACCGCGCGTTAGTGGGCGAAAACTCAAGATTTATCTGCCGGTTAAACCAAAACTGTGGAATTTCGTCAAGTCGAAAGTTTTATGCGGCACGGTATTTTAAGCATAGTGTATGTAAAATGTTTCGAGCTAAAAAGAAGCAGGCTCTGTGTATGGGAATGATTATTAATATGGAAATAATGCATAGTGGTGTAAAAAAGAGACGTTTCAAGTGGGTTAAAAGTTATTTGCTTAAGAGGAAACTATTTAGCCATGACCTTCTATTAAAAGAGTTAAGAGAAAATGATCCAGATCAATTTAAAAATTATTTAAGAATGGATATTAACACATATGACCTTTTATTAAATTTGGTAAGAGAGGATCTTACGAAACAAGATACCCAAATGAGAGATGTCATTGGACCAGAACAGCGATTAAATGCTGCCCTTCGTTTCCTTGAAATGGGAAAATCATATGAAGATCTGAAATTTTCAGTGGGAATTTCTGTACCGGCACTTGGTTATATCATTCCGGAAACATGTGCCATAATATTCAATTAATAAATTAAAATATGAACGGTCTGTTATCCATGACACAATGCAAACCGACAGACAAGTCTGCGCCGGCGCCGGTTAAAATATCGAGCGCGGAACCCACAAGTTTCGCCCGCCGGTCTGAACTCACAGATAAATCTATACCGGCTATAACTGGCGCGTGGAATGTCCACTAATTGAAAGACAAATCCGCCAGTTTGAACCGCGCCGTTCCAAACCGGCGGATTAACCTCTGTGTGTATGGGCAGCTATTGGACGATGGCCGCGAAAGCCTTTCACAATTTGTATAATTAAAATTATTTTAGCCAAACTTGATCAACACTAAAAATTATGACAGTCGATTCATTTGTGTTCTTAAAACTACGCAACGTCAGTTTTCAAAACCCGCTATGTGCTATCTCAATAGCTTTGGTTTAATAATTTAGGTATGAAGAGAGCTTTTTCCCATAGATAGATTTTCTTTGTCCGAAAAAGCAAGTCTATAAAACCACGTAATTAACCAGAACAAGTTCTTGAATGATGTAACAGGCGTTTCAAAGGGGTATATTTCGCCGCAAATATTCAAAGGGGGAGAGCGCAGCCCCAATTATCCTAATGGTAATATCTGTATCCCTTCAAATGATTTAGGCATTTGCCACCCACTGAGGATTCTCGCTACTGTGTGTTTGAGGGTGGCAACACCCCATAGCACCCTACTGGCAAAAAGAATTAACAAGCTTGCAAGAATCAAAAGTAATATTTCTCAAGACCTTACGGCATTCATCTTGAGGCCTATTTTTACCCAACTGCAGCACGGCGAAAGGAAGGGTAATGTTTTTCAATTGTTGTATGTATGTATGTAAGTAAATATGTTTGTGTCACGCTAGAGGCTAAACGGCTGAACCGATTTTGACAAAAGAGATGTCGTTGAGTTGCTACTGATCCCGAAGGTACTATAGGCTATATTTTTTTAAACAGGAATCAACATGGCGGTCTTTAGACGCCATTTTGTCACATGAGGCTTTAAGGCAAACAAATGATCTAAATTTCAGGCGATTTTATTGAAACTTCTTTGATTACCCATTGCAAATGTCCTAATTTGCTGTAGTTACTTGATAGTCCTCCCTGCTCCCATCTATCTCCTCTCCTGTCATTCTCCCCACCCTATTCAAAAACCTTAGAGTAATAATAATATAAAGAGAAGAAGTCAACCGCGGCCCCGTGTAAATTTTCCCTATTCGTGGCGGACATTCCTGAAAACTTAGAATTTGCAGAATCCCCGGCGATGGCAGCATAACTGCGTCACTGGAATCATCTCGAAAAAACCACACTGGGCTGAATTTTCACAATATTTTCAGAAACATAGCACTTCTTGTTTATTTTTACGTCCAACTATGTTCTTTTTTACAAAAATAAAACTCAGCACACAGAAAAAAACACCAAAAATTCAATATGCCGAGTCCGCCGGCCAAGACAACACTGCATTTAATAGAAACACATGTTACTGTCCGTGTCGACCTTAGAGCTTAGGAATATCTGGGCTAACCGTTCACGACTTGAGGACCCACCTAATTAAACTTGTTGCCATTATATAAGTGAAAAAATAATCTTTTGTTTGAAACTCGTAGACAATGATTGAGTAGAAATAAAACTTTGGACTTCCATTGTCTTTACCTGAGGGCACGGCAGTGCCTCGCCAAGTTCGCGCTGCCGTACCATCTTTTCTTGAAACATTTC
Source organism: Aspidapion aeneum (assembly GCA_963576565.1). Classification (NCBI taxonomy): domain Eukaryota; kingdom Metazoa; phylum Arthropoda; class Insecta; order Coleoptera; family Brentidae; genus Aspidapion; species Aspidapion aeneum. Next base: position 3,062,449 of record OY755042.1, on the reverse strand, counting down.
AGCCCATATTTGACCTATCTAAAACTCTACTTCGGAAAAAGCTACGAATCTCATACTTTGCACAGTCGTAGACCTTCATAGAGTTAACAACCCTCCAAGTTTCATGGACTTTTATAAAGTAGTAAAGTAGTTACGAAATTTCAAAAAACGTCGAAATTGCCACTCACTCACTCCTCTACAATAGAAAAAAGGATTCCTTTTTACCTGGGGATATAGTCCAAGTAGCTCAAAACGAAACCCGGCCCTGCTAACACGAAATCCGTAATATGATGTCATACACCTGTTGCCACGTCCTGAAAAAATTGTGGGAAAAGGGGCTGTTCATAAATTATGTTATCAGATTGTAATAAGAAATACACAGCATAAAACGACGCGACGCGGGCTAATAAGCGCATGACAAATTATCGCACGGTTTGAATAGCCTAACCAACTCAAAGCACTATATATTTTGGTAAGGTAAGAAGTTGAACCTTACTTATTATTTATAAAATTTTACAGAGGCAGAGGAGGCAGCAACAGCGGAAAAGCTACATTGTTTACCAACAAATGAATGAATGACCGCCGAAACCGGGGCTACTACTTCTCTTTATATGTTATTACTCTGAGTCAAAAACCATATTCGCATAATTTTATCAAATTTAGAGCGATTTCAAAAATTCTTTCTGCATTCGCTTTTAGATTATTTTTCCCACACCATTTTACTAGCTACTTTTTTTTAGGTACCTTTACATTGTATTGTTATTTAAACACCATACCAGATCTAAGATCATAAAATTTAGCATTTAGACCAGGGTCTAAGTACTAAATCTATAGACTTGACTAATGTAATTTTACACACATTTCTGTTTGTAAAACCAACATGAATTGATTTGGTTTTATTTAATTATGTTCGCCATTTTAGTCAGAGCATATTATTTTAAAAGGCTTTCCGTTTTCGGTCTAGAAGCAAATCATATTACTTTTTGGCAACAGACCATTTCCCCCTAATTTGACCTCGCTGAATCCGAATATCTCTGTTGCCAACTCGAAAAATCGACAGGGACGGAGAAAATCCCCCCCAAACCCCCAAAAACCTGTTTTTTTTTCAGTTGTATGCAATTTCCTCGAAAACTAACCTTTCTATCAAAAATTGCAAAGAACAGTTTTTTATGGAGAATAAAATTCCCTTTCCAACGATGTATTGCTCAGTAAGGTTAGGAAAAGCACGTAGCTCTTCAGTGGCTTACGTAAATTGGGATTATTTAGAAAAAAACATGTTTATTATAGGTTTTTCAAAATATTCTCAAAAACTACACTTTTTAGGAAAAAATATGTAGTATATTGTAGAACATAACATTTTCTTTTAAAAACTTTATTAAAATGTCGGGTTGTTGCCATATTTACGGCCTCAGGGGCGTACTAACATAAACTTATTTTCAAAAATAACCGAAATAATCAGTTTCTCTTGCATATTTAAATATCTTTAAATTGAGGATAAGACAATTTCTTTTTAAATGATATATTACAAAGTGAGATTAATGTTACGTTAAATACTTCAAAAAGGTTCGTAATTTATACCTACTAAAATAAAATGTTTCCAAATTAAAATAAACTGTTTTTTGATTAGATTAGATATTTTGATTTATCTAAATAAGTTCTTTAAAGCAAAAAACACCGGTGGTTATAAGGGGAGGGGCATAGGGACCATGCCCCCCCCCCTAAGCAATATTTTTGTGCAGAAAGTAACAGTAGTAACTTTGACACAGGTGTTTTTGTTTATTTTTTTAAGCATATGGAACTAAAAATAAAGTGGTGAATCTTATGCAATGGTTTGGGGGGGCGGCATAATCATAATTAGGTACTCATACTTTCGACCTTTTGAGCTTTCGACCTTTTGTTTTTTGATCTTTTGTACGTTCGACCTTTTTTACTTTCGACCTTTTATCCGCCGCTCTTTATTATCCACCGAAAAGCTAATAAGACACAAAATTGATTAGTCAGGATTGATTTTAAATAATTTCTTTAAATTAAGAACACCACTGGAGCGGTAAATATAAAATAACTTCTAGTTTGTTATACATCGTTTGAAATGAAATTTTATTGGCTATGACGAAGTATAGAACACATTTTTTGATAGAGAGCTTGGTTTTTAAGAAAATTGAATAAAACGTATGAAAAACATGTTTTTTTTAATGATTTGTTGAAATCACCCCCATTGACGGACGTCGCTGGAGAGTTTGCTATAAGTCAAACCCCACCGAGTTTCACATTTTTAAAAAGGGAATTTCCCTGTCTACAAAAAAGTGTAAAAGAAGTTTTTTCATGTTAAGCTTAGTTTTTGAGCAAAATTAGATAAAACCTGTAACAAAAATGGTTTATTTTCAGTTTTTTCAAGATTAATTTAATTTACGGATGCCCCTGAAGTTTTATTTATGAAACCGATTTAATCATGTTATACGTCATTTTAAAGGAAATTTTATTGAATATACCAAAATGTAATACATGGTTTTCTGTAGATATTAGTTTTTAAAAAAATTAAATAAATCTTGGAAAAAACATAGGTATTTTTTCAACTTTTTTTAATTACTTCAATTAACGGACGCCGCTGGAGAGCTTGTTATTAACCCAACTTTATTAAGTTATACCATGTTGAAAAGGGAATTTTATTGTCTACAATAAGGTGTATTATGCGTTTTTCTCTTAGAAGCTTAGTTTTTAAGAAAATTTGAAAAAACCTCAAACTTTCAGTTTTTGGGGGGTCTGGGGGGGTTTTTGGAGATTTTTGCAGCCATTTAAAAAAAAATAATATGTTATTATTTTTTAATTATACAAATATATATTTTGAATGTACACCTGTGACAATTTGGGCTTTCCAGCGGCAATTTAAAATTCCGCCGCCATTTTGGCCGCCATCTTGAATATCTCAGCCCCTGTCAATATTTCGAGTTGGCAACAGGGATATTCGGATTCAGCGGAGTCAAAATAGGGGGAATTACCCATTTGCCAAAAAGTAATATAAAATGCTTCTAGAAAGTGGATTTTCCCGAATCTGGCCTGAACTATTTTTTGGTCCAATTGTAAGCTTGGGTCACTGCATCCTGAATTTTTTTGATTGATTTCTCATATAAAATAAACCAGTATCATCGACATATTCATGATTTCACAAAATTTTATTTAGTTTTTTACGAAAGTTATGTGTTGTTAAGCCAGTCTCCTAAATAAAAAACAAAACATTGTGACCATGATTTTTTATCAAAATTTAGCTTTTTCTTTTTTGAATTCGTCGTATTAGGTACACTCTCCTACTTTTTTAATGTTATATTAATAATTAATATTCCTGCAATTCTAGAATACAAAGAAATGGTACATTGTTTGGCGACCCCGCATGGTTTCAAGTAAGTATTTTGATTTAATTAACAATATCCTTTAGCAGTATTTAAAGCCCTTTAAAATTTCGGGTTTTGCAGACGAGCTTAAACAATTTTAAGGTGACATTTAAAAAGTGGGCGACCATACCTACTTATTTTCATATAGTACAGGGGCGGCTCATCCATAGGAGCGCTGGTGCGCGCGCACCCCCAGCAAAAATAAGAAAAAAAATAAATACAAACTATTATTAAATAATTATTGTTGTTTTTTATTTATTTTTTAATGATCCCGATCCCGCTAGTGGCATCTATCGGCCATTAACGGAAGTAATTAATATCTTTTCGAGTTGACGCTTGCTGCCGCATACAGTGGCCTTCGATCGCCTCGCTTGAATTTAGAGATAAGAGAGGGCGGGCTTAAATCTGGAGGTGCGCGTGGATTCGGCGTTCCTCTTTAATCCAATTTTTGTCACGCAATTGGATCGGAAATGCTCGGGATATCGGCCGAGAAAAGGGCGGGCTGGTGCGCTAAATCAATACACACTTGCATCGTTTTTTTATAGTTCTCAGCTGATTAGTGTTTATATTATCGTTAGTATGCGTGTATTGGGCGTAATTAAAATTTATTTACGCAGTTTTTAAGTGAATTTTATGCTGTTTTCGGCTTCTTGTTTGTAATGTTTGGGTTAATTATTATCTACAAGTGTCGAATATGTCTGAGGCAGTTATAAGTTCGGGTTCGGGTAATCCTGGAAGTAATTCAAGACTTAATTCTTTACAAAACATTATAGCAAGCTTTTCCTCCTTTAATTTAAATCAAAAAATTTAAATTAAAAGATTAGGAAGGCCGACTCCAGAGCTAGAATTATCGCAAACTTGCTCCAAAAGAAAAGAAAGTAGGAATTTTAAAAAATATTTACCAAAAAAACAACTGGATTTGTGGATGTGATGTTACAAACTCGTTATTATTATTATTTAAGGACTAGGAAACTAAACAAAAAGCAGGACTGACAAAAAGGTGCGTAATATCAATTTAACATTAATTTTCAGCCGATGACCGGATAACATTGAATCAACGTATATGAACATTACAATATGAAATGGTATTTGAATCAAAAGCTAAGATAAAACGGTTTTGTACATTGAATTAATGTTATCCATCGTTGGCTAAAAACTAATATGTATGTATACTGTAGGTAATTTTTTTTGTGTAGGCATATTTTTATTTATTGGAGACCTGCTTTTTTTACTTTGACAATCTTATTACCTAGTGGGCACCATAAGTTCTTTTATTTGGCTACAAATAAATATGCAAATTTTTTTAACTTTATTTATTTTAAATTTATTTCGACTCACTTATTATAGCGCACACCCATTCTTATACTTCACGAGCCGCCACTGATATAGCACAATTAGCTATTCTCCGTATCTCGTGGACTAAAATATCACTACAAGGTTTAAGTATGTTTTACACTGGCTTCCGGCTTATTCTGTGACTATAAAAGGGCGGACTAACAATAAAGGGCTATGATAGTCAGTTATTTAAATTTAAATGAACACAACGCTTAGGGTACAGTTTTATCGGATTTTACAAAACATAAATCTCGAATGTCTTCAACTCTTTACAAAATATAGCTTCAGTCAGTGCCTAGGCTTCTATGCCACAATATAGTGTATTTTCGTGGGTTATGGTATGGGGTGACTTAGGCTGTGCTTTGGGTACCATAGCTACTTCTCCCCACGCTTCGAAAAACCGAAGCCGGTACCTTAATATTAGCCCAGTCATAGTAAGAATTCATCTAGAAAAAATAGGTGCAAGGTGGATTTTTGTATAATTATTCCTTAGCCTTCGGGACACATCCCCACATATTAGGGACCTATTGCAATAGTGCCAGGCACAAATTGTGCCGGGCACTATATTGACAGTTTCTCATTGTAAAAACAGCTGTCTCCTTTCAAAATTATGCCTTTGTGTATTATACGAGCTGGATTTAATAGTGACGCCACTATTAATGGAAAATAAACATCAACTGTCAGTTTGTAATGCGAAACTGACAGAATAGTGCCCGGCACAATTTGTGCCTGGCTTTATTGCAATTATATTCTCCGCCAAAATCCTTCTTGAGCTTCGCTAGATATAAGGCCCCAAATGTTCTAAAATCAGTCTTTTGTGATTTTCCCGAAAACTAATAACAAAAAACGTCAAGATTGAAAAAATACGCAAAATCATTCAGTCTATACTAAAAAATTAAGCAAAAAATCTAACCAAACATTTAAAAAATATATTTAAAAAAATGTTTTTTTTTTAATTTAATTTTTTTGCACTCTGTAGATAACTTGTTTTGAAATGTTAATGCTTTATAATATTAAGCTTTATCCCCACTTGTTTCAAACACTATTTACTAAATTTATTTTTTTGTTTTTTTAAAGTTAAACAACTTTAAGTAAAGGTTAGGAAATTATTTTGGATTTTGAAAATTTAATTTTTATACAGTTAGGAACGGTACGACACAAAAAAGCGTAATATTAAAAACAGTGTTGCAATACCCGCAACTGCGCATACTTTTATTTTATTTGAAATTCCAGCTTTCTAGATTTTAAAGTAATTTTTATAAAATTAAAAAGAAAATTTGTTTTACTAAACTTAAATGTAACAAAGGGGTTTAGCCAAAATAAATGGAACAAAGGGCAATGATCTTTATAATAAGGGTGGTTTATTAAGGGTTGAAAATTATAGGTACTTACATAACGTTTTATCAAATACTCGTATTAATATGAAATTTTCAGTTTTTCAGGTCAAGAATTTTCGCCAAGGCTGTAGAAAACCAGGCTGTATGTACATGCATACATTATTTTTTGTAGATATCTTAGAAACTAAAGTTTTTAGTTATTATATATTAGTATTTAGTATACATATATATTTGGAGAAAAATCATAATAAAACGACTATTCAGTAAAACTTTATGTACTCATGTTTATAATTTTAAACCCTTAAAAAACCACCCTTAGGTAACATTTATTTGGTTTAAACCCCTTTGTCTCACTAAAGTTTAGTGAAACACTGTTTTTGCTATCAATAACAGTCTGGCTGAAATTTCAAATATAATAAGTTTATGGACACTTTTTTTTCTCATACAGTGCTTAATTGTATAAAAATATTTTGGCCTAAGCCTTATTTAAATTTGTTTAACTTTTAAGAAACAAAAACTAAATTAAAGTACATAGTGTTTTCTACAAGTGGGGATCAAGCCTAATGTTATAAAGTATTAAAATTTTTAAACAAGTTAACTACAGTGTAGGAAAAAAATAAAATGAAGTTTTTTTTTAAATATATTTTTCAAAATGTTAGGTTTTTTCTTAATTTTATATTATAGAGAGATTATGCGTATTTTCTTTTTCACTTTTTGTTTTTAAGTTATTAGTTTTTGATAAAATCGCAAAATACTGAGTTTTGGGACCTTTGGGGCCTTATATCTAGCGAAGTTCATAGGTAATTCTGGCGGCGAATATGTAAGGATGTATCCCAGACGCACCTATTTTTTTTACAAGTTTCAGGGTTTTTCTAATATGACTAGGCTATTTTTACAATAAACAGCGCACAACATTACATTTTAAGCAAAAACCAGTCATGGGGATAAAACATCTGATATTAAGAGGTTTTATTCTTGCGTAGTTTACCTAAAACTGCGGTATTCCGTTTTACACCCGTACCCCATTTTGCCCCCCTTTCCCCTATATGTGTCAATATAGATATAAGTCAGCCTTTCTTCTCTCAAGGCGTATTGACTTGAGCACAAATGCAAAAAAGGCAGTTGTTTGGCCTCGCAACGAGGCATGCGAATTGGTGCTTAAGTGAATACGCGCCTTAAGAAGGGTAACCACGACACGAATATACGAATGTCAATGTATTTAGCTACCAACTTATAAAAAAAAAGTTATGATACATTAGTTACGTACAGCTGATTTAAAAAAAAAATTAAATACGACTCTTTAAAGTAATTTTTCCAAAATTTGAGCCATGGTGGCTTAGCATACTCAGCTTTATCAAAACCTCAGTATTTTAGCAATATCAAAGCAGTCAATGCCAAAAAATAATAACATTGTCATCAGTTACCGAATAATAAATACATAAACATAGTATTTAATCCTAAAATGGCATTACATACGACTAGAGTCCCTGTATGTTGACAAATTTGGATGTATTAATAATATATCTAAATATGTCAACATACAGGGACTCTACATACGACTAAAGAGATAAAAAATTTGTTACGAAGTTAGAAAATTGTTGGCCCTTTCCAGTGGTAGCCCAACATTTTAGCGTAAGCCGAACAACAGTTTATTCTATAAATAAAAGATGGATAAAAGAACAATCACTTGAAAGAAGATCTGGCAGGCCAAAAGCAAGTCAATTTTACAAAGATCAGGCGCTACTTCTCATACTCTAAAACATGGGCGCACCCAGGGGGGGGGGGGGGGCGGGGGTCTTGGGGCCCGGCCTCCCCAAGCCTTAGATTTTTTGACATATTTTCCACATACTTCATGAAAAAACACAAAAAATAGCTTAAAATTCGACATCATGAGGCTCCCCCCCCCAAGAGGCCGCGGGCCCCCCCAAGACATATTTCTGGGTGCGCCACTATCTAAAATGACCCCTTGGAGAGAGCGAAGATTGCAAGAATTCGTTCACGGTTTCCAGGCAGCCAAGCAGCCGTAAAATTAAATCATCAAACCTTAGGTGCCGACCTGTAGAGTCCCTATATGTTGACATATTTGGTAATATATCCAAATATGTCAACATACAGGGACTCTACCGAACTGCAACAAAAAAGACCGAACTTACTTTTTAAATGTATTATTTAGCAAAGGTACTATTAAATTAAATATATTTAAAATTAAATTCAATTTATCTGTTTTATTTAATTTATTTTATAAACATGCCAAAGGAAATAAACAGTCTCCTTATTGGATGTCATAACACTACTGTAAAATGTAAATGTCAACCCGATATAATATAAATATAGTGCTTAAAATAAAAAACAACTGTTTTCAATGGTGTCAGATTTTTTTGAAATTAGCTTTTCATCATCTGCTTAAACCCTACCCCCAGAGGTAATTTCTGGCTACGCTACTGGCTTGCATAAAAAATACAGCAAGAGAGGGTGCCGTGTTTATATGCAGACATGTAGATTGTATTAACTGCCGGATTTACATTGGATAATAAATTCGGTGTATCCGATCTCCAGTTAATTGAAATTTGTTTGGGCTGTCATGTTGAAAAATATGTTAGCGGCTACCACATTCTAATAAAATAACCATTTTAATAATAGTTACGTTCCATCAGTTCGACAGTCATAAAATTGTCCGAAAAATCCTATTTGCGTTCCAGGTCGACGTTGTACTGTTATCGGACAGTCAGTTTTCCGTTCTATCAAGCCACTTAAACTGGTTTCGGTCTCCTCTGAAATACAAGGAGTGAAGACAGGCGCATTAGAAATGTTTGCTCTCTCTCTCTTCTTTGTCTGTGTTTATTACATGTTGCACTGGAAAAATTGTATGTAAAACACACACATTTCTAGTTTACATCACCTGAGATAAAAATATACCACAAAATTACACTAAATTTACATTTTTCTGAGAAAATTCAAAAAAGAGTAAATAACCCAAAAAATTAAAATTTTTGTCAAAATAAATTGAGTTTCACAACCAACACATGACAAAATGCCGGGTAAGCTACGTAAATATACAAATTTTTTGCAAGAGACTCTTAATTTTTATTACTACGGGACTGCGGAATGTTGTCAGTATACCACATGGAAAAAAACTATACTGGTAGCCGGCTTAGAAAAAGAAAAACTAGTTTAGCAGGTTGTAGCACTCCGATGGCTCAGATTGGGTTTTGGTAGATACAGTGGACTATAATTAACATTGGCGCAAAAAATTCATTTAACTAGAGAAAGTAACTAATTTAAAAATTGTAGATTAAATTTGAAAGAGAAATAAAATTGTGATATAGCGTCATGGAGAGGGACTGCTGTTTCGAAGTTCCAAAGTGCAAGGTGTACACCTTGCCATAAGAGCTATGTGACTTGAAGTTCCAACAGGATGATGGCACGATAATTTTAATTATTTGCGGTATTTTAAAGTGAATTTTGACTATTTTTTAAATTTAAATTTTAAGGTTGTCGTTTTCTAGACATGGCGACGCGCAGCACACTTTGTCTGTCTCTCAATCCTGCGCTTGCAGTTTTTTCGTACATGCGCACAGCACTTCACCCTCTATAGGAAACCATATCACTATATTTTAAATTTTATGGATATGTGAAAAACACGATAGAGGACGCTTGTAGTGCCAAAGTATATTGTTACAAATTTAAGTATTTAAATTTTATAGTTAGAATTTATTTAGGTTTAGTGTAGTATTAGGTTGACGTATTTTATGGTTGTATTCTTAATCTAGGTTTTAGTTGCGTTATCTGTGACAAACTGGTATGCGAAAGTCTAGAAAAGGGCTGGAATGATTGCGAATCGAACAAGGATGGAAGGGTTCTAGAATAGTAGGCAGCCCTCATATATAAGGCCGGACGCCGTGCATCAGTCAGTCAGTCACAGATAACATACTGAGTGGTCGTGAGATTAACACGAAGTTAATAGACCGATTATAGCAGTGAATTATTAGCAAGTTATTAGTGCGTGTTTTTGTACATAATTTGTAGAAATAAATTGACGTATCGTTTTCAACAATTGCGAGTTTTAATTTGTCGTTGTGAACCCGTAACAATATAAAAATAAAGAAATAAGAAATAAAATGATAATTCTTAAATTTAGAATAGAAATTACATTTTTTGCGTTTAATTCTCGCATTTTAATGCAATTTTGCTTTAGGTAAATTTTATAATAACTAATAGTTGACCCATTTAATTTTATGTTCAAGACAAAATTTTAGTCCATGAAAAATAGGAAAAATAAAAGTAAAATTCAAAAATAAAAGAAAAATAAAGAGGTTTTTTATGGAAACCGAACACAGGTGGTTGGATAGGAATAGAAACATAAGTGTTTACCCTGATCGCAGCAAATCCCGGTGACCTGTGAACTAAAAGTTTAAAGAAGAGGGGTAACACCGGATGTGAAATTTTACACCAAATTTGGCGGAAGAACAAACGACTTCGCTTTAAGGCATCGACATTAAGGTCATTAACTATATATACCTACCAAAGTACAAGCTACAAAATGAGATTTTTGTAACTTCTTAGAAGTATCACGATATCTATTTCCCAAAAATGAATAAAATCACAAAAACTTTGTGAATATTAAGCTTTCTATAATATGTAGGTAATTTCACAAATATTTTGTAAAAATCAAATTACAAAATACAAATAAATAAATATTAAAATTTCACATTAAACTTGTGATATTAAAAAAAAAATATATTTTTCCACAAGTTTCGCTCAAAGATATGTCCCAATGCAAGTTTGTTTTAATTTTTGCTATATTTCGTTGATTAGGCAGTCTGTAGTGGTTTATAGTTTGTGAATATAAATTAAATTAAAGTAATTTTATCTGGAATTGAAAGAACTAAAATTAAAAAATCCTTTTTGTGTGCAACTTTAATTTCGTGCTCTCGAATTCATCCGTTGCCTTCGATCTATCTTTACGCGCGACAAAGTAACCTACCTTTTCGTTTAGTCACGTCACTGTCGAGCGGCCTATTGGAACAAAGCTAATATTGAGCTAAACGGGTTGTCAAGTTTGGCTCTGTAATAAAACAGCGCTCAAAAAAACAGCGCCTACAAAACAGCAGTGGCAAAAAAGCTTTTTACAAATTCGCGCTGTAGTAAAAGAGCGCTGAAGCGATACTGCGCGTGAGAAAAGGGCGCGGTGACAAAAACATTTTAAAATCAGAGTGCGTAATAAAAAAGCGCTGTAATAAAAGAGCACTCTGTCAAAGAGTATTTATCGCAAACGCAGTGGCGCACCCAGGAATGTGTCTTGGGGGGGCCCGACAGCGAAAAAGGGCGCTTCTCAAAAATCCTGCGACCAAAAACAAAAAAAAAAGGTCATCATGTGTGGGGGATGCCGACAGCTACAAAGGGCGCCCTCAAAAAACTTGCAACCAAAAAAAAAAAACAAAAAAAACAAAAAAAAGGTCATCATGTCTTTTCGCAACTACGCCGCTGCTTGGGGTTGGGGGGGGGGGGTTGAAGCCTCCTGATGTCAAATTTTAAGGTATTTTTCGTGTTTTATCATCAAATATGTAGAAAATATATTAAAAAATCTAAGGCTTGGGGGGGGCCCGGGCCCCGGGGTGCCTGGGTGCGCCCATGGCAAACGAACAAATGTTAAGGAGTAACTGAAAGTAGGTAACTGACAGTTACTCTCCTAAATGTATCCATTTGTGATAAGTACTCTCAAGAATAGTTTTCTTTTAAATGGACACGCACACTGTATAGACGTGATTAAAGAAAATGCTTTCGCCAACTTTGTTACCAAAATCACCCCAAGGCAAAACACAATGGAACTAGGGAGACCAACCAAAATTAAAAAACAAAGTCGGGGGGATAATTGTAATCAAGTCAGCTTTGCGTCTTTATTAACTGTTTGAAGAGTGTATCAAAGAGGAGGACGATAGAGGAACGAGACAATTTTATTTATAGGGACAAATATATTAAATCTTAAAGGAAATAATTTTTTTTATTTGTTTTCCTGCCAAATTGCGTTTTATTTGCTTTTTTAAAGTGGCGCACAGTGGAACGACCTTATGGGAACAGAGGACATGAGGTTTTTACTTGAAACTTTTAATCTAAAAAAGCTAGAAATGAGTTTTATCCACAGTTATATTGCACAAAGAGCAACGTCTTCAAAATAGTTATTTTACATGATTTAAACCATGTACAGGGCGACTCAAAAATATAGTGCGTTTTATATGCATATAACTTTGCTTGAATTTTTTGGAAAGAAGGAGCTTTCAATTTTATTATAAAAACATATTTTTTTATAAAACAGTAAAAAACTAGACAGGGTGTCATTTTTGAAAAAGCCGCTAGATATTTCGACATTTTCACAAATTTTCACTTCCGACATTTCATAAACATTTAAGATGGCTGAAAATTTTAGCTATTTTGGATTTATTTTATTAGAAAAATATATTACAATCTTTTTCCAGTTTTCTTGCACGGCTTTGGTATTCGCGATCTCTACGTATATATATTTGACAAAAATACACTCGAGAACTGCTTACGAGAATGTTTCTCGCAAATTGACACGTTTTGGAGAGTAACTGGTTGACACTTACACACAGCTTTGATCGGCTATCAGACAGTGCAGTTATCAAAAGTTTTTTTGTCGAATGGATACGAACCTTTAAACAAAACCAACAGTGTCGGCTCGTGACAGTAAAGTTTGTGAGTTCTGCCGATAAGGTATAAAAAATGCTATTTTTTTACAGTCTCCAGATCACGTGTCTATTATAAAAAGTAAAAAATTTCTCTTGTAACAACCCTTTTATACGATTTTCCCCGGCTTGAACCACACTTTTCTATTAAAATATCGGGCAATGGCCGTCCTTTTTCTTTCAGTTTTATTTTTTCTTCATAAGTAAAGAGAGAGAATTTTTTTTACATTAACTAAATTATCCACCACATTCATTGTGACACAATTATACAAAAACAAACAACAAACACGACCATAACCTCCCGCTCATGCGTTTGGCGTCTTCTAAATAAATAAATGCGCCTGCAAACACGCAACGCTAAGCCCGCCCGCCCGGAATTGTACTGGAACTGCAAGTTTTGCAGCTCTATTTTTGCCTAGATTTCGCTATCTAAACCCATGAGCAAGTGCGGTGCGGGGCGAAGGAAGGAGTTCCTAGCCGAGCACAGATCTCGTTAGCCGCCCAGCTACGTTGTGTTGCAATTTAGCAGCGCAACAATACCAATAACTTCATTTGACCGACTGTAAAATGCGGTCTTCGGCGACGGCGCGCGGAGTCATACTCAACACACGTACGCGATTTAAAGGCCTACTATACCAACACCGGACCGAAAATATACTGCTATTTCAATAATTTTAGAAATAAAATAATTATATTAGAAAAATAGCAGCGGCTAAAAAATTGTCAAATAATGTGAAAATTTTGGGGGTTCTGCAGCTCTGCAGCCCTTATGCACTAGTCGCCCCTGAAAACCAATATATTGTAGTGAGTTCGTGTCCGCTTTTGTAGTGGTCCTGCTTCGGATATAGCGCTGCTATGATGGCAGCTTATATTCGACTGCCTCGATCACGGCGTTGCGCGAGCTTGTTGGTTCGAGCCCCACTTAACGCATGGTTGTATTGTTATTTCTAAAAAGCTATTTTTGTAGCGTTACCGCTAATTAGTTTAGTTTTAATTATTTTTGGGTATTAATTATCTATTCCACTGTGGTTATAAGAAAATTGAAACTTGTTTTTATTTTGTATAATTTGGATTTATATTCTTTCTTTATCGCGTTTTTTCAATTGGGATGATATTTTTTGCTGCAAAAAATAGACATTGTGCACAGACAAATTTAAAGTGGATTTTAGTATCTCAAACTCGCTTTTCGAATAAACCTCGAAATAAACTCTTATTTACCTGCGCTGTTAATATTTGAAATTAATTACTCGATTTTGCCTGTAAAATTGTGAAACCATAACGTTATTTTTTATAAACTCTAAACCCCTTAAAATATAAACTTTGAGTGAAAAGGTGTCGCCACAGCTGCAAGGAGGTACCTCCAGGATCAAAAAAGAAGAACAAGTGGGGTAAGTCATCCCAATTGTCGTTTCTCTCTACTACTCTAAAATTTTAACTTTTTACAAATCTAAGGCCAGTGAAGTACTACAGTTATCAAAGGGAATAGTACAATTTTCGACATAAAAACTTTGGCAAAAACTGGGCGATTGATCCTAGTATGGATGGAAAAGTCCCAGTATAAACAAAAAAAAAACAAAACCAAATAAAGTTAAAATCTGTTGTCTGGTGTGGTGATCCCAAAGGTTACTGGTTTCAAATTTTTTTTTTGTTGACATATTGGTCAAAACTCGTCCGTTTCCAGACTACCCATTTACCCATGGGTCAAGGCTTTTTTAGTCGCCTCTTACGACATCCGTAGTGGTTATCTTGGTGCCATTTTTATCTCCGGACACCATACGTGTTACCCAGTGACCTTACTAGCTTAGAATAGGCCACTATACCTAGAGGTCGCCTTGGAAAATTAGCAGTGTCGCCGTGTCAAATATATATTTAATTGAGATCATTCACGAGAAAGTCCGGCCCGGGCGCGGAAATATCACGTGACCGTAGGAGGCTCACAAAAAAACGCTTCACGGCCCGCTGTCATTATAAAACATGTGTGTGTTCAGTTTTGGTATATTTTTTAATTCGGCCACGAATTTTATGTGAATTTTATTAAAGTTATTAAAATAACGCAGCCCATGAAAAAGACTGTAGTGGGCTGCGTTAAAATAATTAATGGCTAATGAGTAAATTATAAAGAAAATACCTATAAGATAAACAATTCCGCGAACGTGTAATTAGTGTTGTTCCTTGTCGGTCCAACTATAAAACTGAAACCTAATATGTTGCAAACGGGAAAGAAGTAGTAAAAGATAAGATCTTGGATAAGATTGATCAAGTAATAGACATCCTTAGTGACATTTTCGATAGTGAGAGTGAAAAATGTGTTCAGTTGTCATTTCTTATTGAACAATTAGGTCTCTTGAAAAGGTAACCTGAGAATCGAAGATATGGTGGATACACTTTAATGTTGGCTTCATCTTTGTTTATCCAGTCATCCAGTGCATACACGTCAATTTACAATTCTAAGGTAATATGTCTTCCGCACCCTCGCAATTTTAAAAAACTGATTTGTAAAATATTGTAAACAGATAGTAATTTCTCTGGTAGTGTGAAATATTTAAATAGTAAGATACAGCTTTTAAAAGAACATGAGTTGGTAGTTAACTTACACTTTAATGAAATATATATTAAACTTTGTGCTGGGTAATTTTTCAAAAAATTATTGACGACCACTGCATTCAGTTCATTGAATGCGAAAACCATCTCACTTATTCACAAAATCACTTGTTTCTTTTTAATAAATTATTGTAAAATGTTTTATATTGAACATTTTTCTTCAGATAACTCTAGCGAGTGTTTTTGTGGAGAAAAACTATTGTCAAAGCTTGAAAAAATTAGTTTAAGGGCATGTAAAGTTTTTTAAAATAATTTTATTAAAAAGCACAATGATTTAGTGTCTGCTAATAAATCTTTGAATGAGAACTCAGACAAAGATGATGACACTTAAAAAAAAATTAAAAAACTAAAAGCTTAGGTTTGATATGTCGAAATTTCAAAGACTTGTATAGATTTGAAGTTACTAACGATATTATGTATCTAATATACCTGAAGATATTAGAGTGCAAATTTTGTATAACTTTTTATTTTATAGATTCAGTTCTTTTATCCATAATAAACACATATATTAGCGAAATATTTTTTTCAATTTTTGCCTATAAAAGAACAAAAATTTATTGTTAATTTATTTAAATTGTGTAAAAACATATAATATATTAAGCAATACAATAAGGATCCTGGGACTCCTAAGATCACGTGACCGCCGACTTGCTTGATTTTACTACTAGACCTCCCGTTTTCAAATCGTGCCTGTCAAAGTTGGCGAAAAATGGCGGATTACAATTTCTTCCACAGCCTTCGTAAACTAACGAGCCACGAACCAGAAGAAACGGCAACACAGCGTGGAGGCCAGTCATTTTCGTCCACGTGCGTCGCCCACCACGCTAGTTACTGGCCGTTTCCGCGCAGATAATGTTTTTTTTTTACTTTTAGTATATTTCAAATCGCGTTACCAAATAAAACAACTGTTCTGGTTTTAGTGAGATGTGTGGTGAACTTAAAATTATATTACCTACTTAATAAAAGCTGTGTAAAAAAGACCATTTGTACACCGGTAATAAGTGAGGTTAGATGTTTTGTTTGGAATTTTTGGTCTGTTTTTTCTTTTTAAATTTTAAACATGCCGCGAAAGTGTTGGGCACCCGGTTGCAAAAGTAACGATGGATCTATGATTAATGAAGAGGGTCACAAAATAACCTTTAGCAAAGAAAATGACCTAAAAAATAAAATGCTTGGCTTCAGGCCATACACAGAGAAGATTATGTTGTGACTGCATCTTCAGTGGTTTGTTGGAAACATTTTGACATAGGTGATGTTGTTAGAGCCGAGATAATTAGGGATAAAGAGGGAGTAAAAAAGGAGGTGCCACTAACATTCCCTAAGTTAAACAATGGGGCAATACCTCGGCTATTTGAATCTCAACCCGAGTATATGTCAAACCCCAAACCTCCAGTAAGAGAAAATCCTGACGACAGGCGAAAAAAATTGAAGAAAGGGAGGGTATGAAAATATATATAAATATATATTGCGTTTATAGACTTCGAAAAAGCTTTCGATAGCATTGAGCACTGGGCAGTAAAAGATCTTTAATTAATAGCCAATATATATAGTGAAGCAACAACATTAATCAAAATCCACAGAGGAACCAAGCCAATCCGCATAAGAAGAGGTGTCAGCGTGACACAATATTCCCTAAATTATTTAACCAGGCCCTAGAAGATGTTTTTAAAAGCTTAGATTGGGAAGAAATAGGCATCAAAGTAAACGGACAATTCTGAACCACCAAGATATGCTGAAAATATCAATCAATCTAAAAGAAAATAGAACAAGAAGAGGAATATATAGGACCTGGGATAAATTATTAAACTGAAAAAAGAAAAGCAAACAGCTGAAATCAAGAGACGAGTAAGATTGGCCTGGGCAGCATTCGGTAAATTAAGCAACATATTAAGAAATAAAAAATATCCTCAGTACCTCAAAACGGAAGTGTATAACCAATGTATCCTTCCTGTACTTACCTATGAATCCCAGACCTGGACACTTACAAAATCAAACATGGATAAGGCAAGAAAAGCCCAAAAATCAATGGAAAGACAAATGTTACATGTAAAGCTAACAGGTAGAAAAAAGAATGAATTGATAAGAAATAAAACAAAAGTAAGGGATGTCAGAGCAGAAGTAGCAAAATTAAAATGGAAATTTGCCGGTCATATTATTAGACAGAAAGACGATTGATGGAACAAATGTATTGTAAACTGGAGAACTTGGCCAAAGATGGATTGACGAAGGCTAAGTAGAATAGATAGAAAAAAAGGTAAGTTCATTTAAATTTTAAATTAACATGTTACCACTTAAACTAGATTCATAGTTCTGTAAAGTAAGCAGTCAGACATAAGAAACTATCCCACAAACATCCTGTTGTTCAAACTTGACAGTAATAACTTAGCAGTAAGAAAGGAACCATTTTTATTTCTTACTGCTCACTTCATACAGCTTACTTCACGGTACTATGAATCGAACTTTAGGGTTGTTCTCACAAATTGTTTAAAAGTAATTTCTCTTCTGTTTATTCTAGGTTTTGTTACATATTTTTTAACATGATTAATGGCCACTGATATTTATTTCCAAATGTTCTGTTTGTTTTAAAAATTAAATGTAACACGCCTAAACACATTAGTTTTTACAAAAAAAAATACAAAATTGCCAAACTACAATCAAAACAAATAGCAGATGTTTATATCTCCCATGTATA
Source organism: Aspidapion aeneum (assembly GCA_963576565.1). Classification (NCBI taxonomy): domain Eukaryota; kingdom Metazoa; phylum Arthropoda; class Insecta; order Coleoptera; family Brentidae; genus Aspidapion; species Aspidapion aeneum. The sequence continues at coordinate 3,044,418 of OY755042.1, read as the reverse complement.
TATCGGCCCACCAGTCGGCCAATTTGCGATGTTGCCTTTTCTGGTTCGTGGCTCGTTAGTTTACGAAGGCTGCGTTTCTTCCCATTTCCTCTAGTCTCCGCAGGTTTAACAACCGTTCTATTTATTTTTCTATTTCTATGATCCCGTCACGGAAAATTCTTTCTCTTTTTAATATTTTAGCTAGCAGTCCCGTGAGTGAAGTCCCCCACGTTTTGTGCTTGATATTCCCTAGTTGCCATGTCATCAGTTGCGGATGATTACGAATTGGGGGATGTTTCAAAACGTTCGATACCATTTATTACGTATATTGCGAATATAATCTGAATAAGTCGCTTCCCTCCCTCATTTATTTAACTGTTCCTTTATATTGATTTGTAAAACTATTACACCGGTATTTACTAAAGGGTCTTAAGGCGACAAATTCGATTCAGCTAATTTTTTACGCAAATGACAACAAGGCAAAATATTTAAATATCAGTCAATAGGTGGCACTACATATTAGAGTCATAGGGACACCTACTCGGTTTCTAAATTGTGGGCCTAAAATGACATAAAAACAACACATTTTGAGTTTGACACTGACGTTAATTTTTGCCTAAAAACACAACAGAAAAAATAAGCTTTGTATATAGCCAAGTTTAGAAAAATATTTCCAAACTAGTAAGAACCTTTCATTTTGAAATTTGTATTGGAGAACTTGGCTTTACTTTTATCTCAATTCTTTTTACGGAATGCCATTTTCGCGTACTTGTCCTTTTTTTACATGAAATATTTTTGTTATGATTTCACTTCTTTTTTAAAGGAATTGGATAATACATAATTTTTAAAGTAGTAAAATATGCGGAATATTGTTCAAAACTTTTGCAATGCCTTACTTAAATTGTTGAGGTTTTTTAATTTTCTTCCATGCTTTTATCGTAGTTCCTATTAGCCTTTCAAAGCTCAGCTCTCTAGCGTTTCTGAAAGTGCACAATGTTACTTTTACATAACTTTATATGTATAGGGGAGGAGAGTAAATGAAAATATTGAACTTTTTAAATTTTTTCCCGTGGTTTTATCATAATTTCTATTAGCATTCCAATGCTCAGCTCTCTAGCGTTTCTGGAAGTGGGCAATGTTAGTTTTATATAAATTTACATTTATAGGAGAGGGAAGTAAATTAAAATGTTGGTGTTTTTAAATTTTTTCATATAGTTTTATCATATTGTCTTTCAGTCTTAAAAAGTTCAGCTCTCTAGCGTTTCTGGAAGTGGGCAGTGTTACTTTTACATAACTTTACATTTATAGGGGAAGGAAGTAAATTAGAATTTTGGGGTGTTTTAATTTTTTTCTATAGTTTTATCATAGTTCCTATTAGTCTACCAAAGCTTAACTCTCTAGCATTTCTGGAAGTGGGCAATGCTACTTTAACATAACTTTAAATGTATAGGGGAGGGGAGTAAATTAAAATTTTAGGGTTTTTTGATTTTTCCCAGGGGTTTGCTCATAATTTCTATCAGTCTGTCAAATTTCAGCTTTGTAGCATGTCTGGAAGTACAGTAGAATATTGATGATCTAATCATGAGTGAGTGAGTGAGTGGCAATTTCGACGTTTTTTGAAATTTCGTAACTACTTTACTACTTTATGGAATTCCATGAAACTTGGAGGGGTTGTTAACTTCATGGAGATCTACGACTGTGCAAAGTTTGAGATTCGTAGCTCATTCTGAAGTAGAGTTTTAGGTAGGTCAAATATCGGCTGAAATGTTTCCAGAAAAGATGGTTACGGCGCGCGAACTTGGCAAGGCACTGCCGTGCCTTCAGATAAATATAAAAAGGTACATAACTAAAAAGTTGTTTTTTATAAAACAAAATACCTAGTCCATAAGGCGATTACGCAAAACAGCGATGCTTATGCTCTGCATCACAGAAACACGAAAACATTTAAGTAGACTTAAAAATTCGTAATAAAAAATCGATATGATAACAATGGAAGTTAGTTTTGTTTTAAAACGACCAGCGACGCGCGGTTAAATTTTCAACAACCAAAAAAATTTTAAATATCAAAGGAATGATTCGAGGTGTGGTCAAGGACTGAATAAATTAATTTTCGGTGGTACCCCAGAACGGGGTAGTAGTAGTCGTATACATCGATGTTACTGATTTGTCAGATATCACCAGTACGGCACATCCAAAATTGATGGAAAGGCTATGAATGAAGGTGATGAAAACTGAAAAGAAAAACGGGGTTTAATGTTTGCAGAGAAATGGGGGGGGGGGGGAAGAACACGAAAAGAAGAAAATAATAATTTTAAAAAGAAATGCTAAGCGGGTTGAGCAAATATTAATAATTATTGTTTATTTTTATAATTTGATTTGGCAAAAGGCAAAAGGTATGCCGCACAAGACGCTAGCGCTACCAAGTCCACTTTCAATCCCTGGCTTCGCAAGCGCAGATCTATCAATATTATTTACCTCATGTCTTAGAATAGATGCATACAGGGTGATTTTCACTTGAATGATTCTAACCACATGAAAATGGAAAGTTTCAAAAACCTAACCTAACAAAACCTAATCAAATCTAACCGAACCGAAGGAAACTGAACCAATAATTTTTTTAAAAAAAAAAAAACTTTCCTGACTTCCTGCCCGGGATCTTAGAGGATGTGAATCCGAACCGAACCAAACCGAACCTAACTAAACTGAACCAAACCTAACCTAACCAAACTAAACTACAACACGTACTGCTAATTAGGTTTAGTTGGGTAGGGTTAGGTTTGGATAGGTTCGGTTCGGTACGGTCCGGTTCGGATTCACATCCTCTAGCATCCCAGGTAGGAAGTCAGGAAAGTTTTTTTTTTGAAAAAAAATATTGGTTTAGTTTGCTTTGGTTCGGTTCGGTTAGATCTGATTAGGTTTCGTTAGGTTAGGTTTTTGAAACTTTCTATTTTCATGTGGTTAGAATCATTCAAGTGAAAATCACCCTGTACATCGATTCTAATACATGAGGTAAATAATATTGGTAGATCTACGCATGCGAAGCCAGGGATTGGAAGTGGACTTGGTAGCGCTAGCGTCTTGTTGCAAAAATTGTCATATATTCCTTCCTTGACAACATGACATGACATTTTACATTGTACTGCGGCTTACCTTTCGTTTAATTATAATAAGATGGAGAAAATTCAAAAGTGAAACTGAATAACTTATTAACGTACGGAAATTAGTTTTTTATTTTGAAAAATATGGAAAATTCAGATGAGAAATCTGTTACCGTCAAACGGGGTGAAACGGTGATAGTGGGGTCAAAAGGATCACAGGTGCCTGAGGAGCTTTTGTTTTCAGTTTTGCTAGTAAGTGAGAACGTGGCGTGATTTCTTATGCGCTGTTCGCCGGCGCGAAGGAACCTTCTTAAACATGATCAAGAAATTAAAGCGCGTCAGTGCTTGTCTTGGCTGCAGCGGGGAGTTATATCTAAAATGTAAAATTCGTGTTTTCTTCAAAAGCCGGAATCGTTTGTCTGTGGAAGGGAAGTAACAAGCTTTTAGAGTTTTAGGTGAGTAAATTGTGTTTTATTAATCATTTAGTTATAAGAATATTTTTATTTCTGTTTTGTTTTGCTTTTAGTTTGGTTTTTGTTATAATATTTTGGGAAAAAATACACCTTGGTGGGGTGGAAAGGATCACAAGTTTTTTCTTGTTTTGTATACACAGAAGACTCCTTTTAAAAATAATAAATGGCAATTTCTCGTCTTTCAACAAGTGATAGGTAAAGATGTTACCAATATGGGGGGGGGGCAGTGTCACACGTTGTCCCCTACTGGTATTTTGAGGTGAGCTTTTTTAATGCCTGACTTGAATCTTGGATAGTGGAAGGTCCAGATTTCTGCTCATATCTAATATAATTTAATATAATTTAATCTAATCTCATCTAATCTAATTTAATTCAATCTAAAAATGGTTTTTTTTTTAATTTTTAGATTCCATCTACATACCATGCTCCGTAATTATAAAAAAAAATTAGGGCCGACCGCCAAATTCAGATACAATCAAGTTTACATGGAAAATGCCCTGAAAGCGGTACAACGTGGACAAATGACCATTAGGGCGGCCTCTGTGAATTATGGAGTTCCCTACACCACACTGCATCGAAAATATAAAGCACAGTTAAAAGGAGAAGAGCAACGCGTCATAGGAGGTCAACCTGTTCTTTCAGACATTGAGGAAAAAAAATTAGTGGAGTGCCTATTACTATGTGCTGACTGGGGCTTCCCCCTACAACGGGCTGATATCAGGCATATGGTGCAACAATATTTAAATAAAGCGGGTAAAAAAGAACCAAAATTCACTGATAATTTACCAGGAGTAGACTGGTTCAAGTCTTTTATGAGCAGAAATCCGGACCTTACTGTAAAATTGGCGGAAAACACAAAAAGAGTGAGGGCTGCCGTTTCATACGAAGTGGTTGAGCAGTATTTTCAAGAACTTGGAAAGTCACTGGAAAATGTTCCCCCCTCAAACATTATAAATTACGACGAAACTAATTGCAGTGATGATCCTGGATCAGCAAAAGTTGTTGTAAGAAGGGGGTCAAAACATGCTCATAGAGTTATAGACACCTCAAAAAGCAGCACCAGCTGGATGTTTGCTGTGGCCGGCGATGGAAGTCTGCTGCCCCCATATGTTGTATATAAAGCCAAACACATGTATGAGGGTTGGACCGAAGGAGGGTATCCTGGCGCTCGATACAACAGATCCGAAAGCGGCTGGTTTGACAGCACGTCATTCGAAGATTGGTTTATGAAAATTGCTTTGCCGTATTTTAAAAATCTGGATGGAGTGAAGGTCATGATTGGGGATAACTTACAAAGTCATGTAACAGTAAGTGTTATAGAACAGTGTGAAAATAACAACATCAAATTCATATTATTGCCTCCGAACTCTACGGATCTACTCCAACCCCTTGACGTTGCCTATTTTAGGCCATTTAAAGCAGCCTGGAGAATGGTGCTGCAAAAATGGAAGTTAAAGAACCGAGGAGTGCTCCCAAAAACTGTGTTCCCTAAATTGCTAAATGAGACAATTGAGAAAATTGGTCTGAAATCTGTTTCTAATAGCAAAGCTGGATTCAAAGCTTGTGGTATAGTGCCATTTGATCCCAATCAGACATTTAAAAAAATAGCTCACCTAAAAAAGCCAGCCTCGGAGAACAACGATACCGAGATTGATACCGTTGAGAAACGATGGACGAACACAATAGTAGACCACCTAAGGGAGCTCAGAACTGGTTCAGGGGAGCCGGCGAAAAGAGGAAAAAAAGTTAACATATCAGCTGGCAAAAGCATTTCAGTAGTGGATGTTCAGACAGAAAAACAAAAATCGAACGCGTTTCAAAGTGACGAGGAGATCAGAGTAGATTTTTCGCCAGAAAAACAAAAAACTAAGGAGGTTCAAACTGTCCAGAAGATCAGAAACGATTCTTCCTCAGATTCCGATAACCAGTTAGAGAATGATAATTTTGTCGAGGGCGAGGACAGTACCGAAAATCTACAAGTTGGTGACTTTGTTATCACTAAATTTGTGACCAACAAAAGAGACAGATTTTTTGCCGCCAAAGTAGAGGAGTTGTTAGAAAACACAGAAGTTACTGTAATCTGCATGAGAAAGAAAATGACTAAAAAAGAAACGTTTTTTATATATCCAGATGTGCCAGATAGGGCAACGGTTCCACGAAGCTCTATTCTTAAAAAAATTGTAGGTAAACCCCTAAGAAGAGGAAGATTCATCTTAAGATATTTGGGTTCGTACAATTTGGAATAAGGTTTAAAATTTATGTCCAAATACCTGATTAAAAACATTGTTCCTTTTTTAATTTAAGCATTACCTAGTTTTAGAGTTTTGAAAAGAATAAGTAGGAAATAAGTTTTCTAAAAATTTTTTTAACAAAAATGTGTTTATGTTTAGTTTTTAATTACTCAGTTTAATGTTTTTGTTGCAAAGTTTGTTAATTTTTATTAATAAATGCGTTTATGTCCAATATTATTGGTATTTTTTTCCATTAAACGCAAAAAAAAATTGAAAATATTTTTCAAAAATTTTTAAAGTGATCCGTTTCACCCAGGAAATTGCTAAAACTGAATTTTCCATCAAAATATATAGGTGATCCGCTTCACCCCGCCCGGTGGGGTGAAACGGATCACTCTTTGAGTAAAAAAATAAAAAAAACTAACTGATCAATTTCAGTTATAACTGGTGTAATATGTAGCCAACACATTAGCAACATTGACTATTTTTTTCAGATTTTTTCTATAAAGAAAAACCTAAGAAAATTTTTAAAAACCTCTAATTTTGATCCGCTTCACCCCGTCTGACGGTACTTAAAAAAGTTTAATGGTAAAAAAAACATAGAAATTTCTTGCAAAAACATGTTTTTTCAAAAAAATTGAGAAAAATTAGGATTAAAAGAAAGTTATTTTAAAAAAACGTTTTAGTTAGTTTTGAGAAAATCACTTTGGATTCCACAATCTGAAAATTACATAGAGATCTTTAGACCCAAGTATTTTAAATAACAGATTTGTTGCAATATTTTTAAGGATTTATATTATTGGCAAAACACAAAACAATCTTTTATAAACAAACATTTGGGATTTTAGGTACAGTTTTAAATAAATAAAATTATGCAAAAATTTTCTACAGCTTTTATTAGCTCACACATATACTATACTATAGTAGTGTGAGCTATGGTGATCCTAATTTTTTCGAGAAAAAAAAAGTTGCTCCGATTTCAAAAATTTTTATATATCTTTGCGTTTCAGATGATTTTGAAACTTTTTTGTTGCGCCGTCTGTCTGTCTGTCTGTCTGTATGTCTGTCTGTCTGTCTGTATGTCTGTAACGACCAACGCGCATAACTCAAAAACCGTTTGGCCGATTTTAATGAAATTTGGTACCTAGGCTGGGTCTTGGGTCGAGATGGTCCCATTTAAAAATGAACAAAATCCACCGAACAGAAACCAAATAAAAGGGTGGGGGTAGATTTCAAAAATTAGAGTTTATGTGAAAATATGGCGTGTGTGATATCAAACGAAAGGTAATTGGGGTAGATTTCAAAAATTAGAGTTTTTGTGAAAATATAGCGTGTGTGATATCAAACGAAAGGTAATTGAGTCCGGAGTTTAACAAAATACATTTTAATTTTTTGTTTTTTTTAAGGGTGGGGGTAGATTTCAAAAATTTGAGTTTAAGTCAAAACATGGCTTGTGTGGTATCAAAAAAAGGTAATTTAGTCTTGAGTTAAATAAAATATATTTCAGTTTTTAGTTATATTAGCTCACACGTACACTATAACTATAGTACCTAGTCAACGAGGTAATTTAATACATGTATTTTATATTTACTTCTTTATTTATTGTATGTATGCATATACAGAGTAAACTCCAGAATGGACCATCAATAATAAGATTCACCTTGAAAAAACACTTTTGCATACAGGGTATCTCAAAATTTTTTTATAGCTAATATAAATCACGAGACGAGACGAAAGGAAGGCTCATATCTATCGTCGAGTCGAGAGACCCATTCTATCTCGCATAACGAGACGAGACGAGAGAAGGCCTTCTCTCGTCTCGTCTCGTCTCGCGGCAACACTACTCTGTTGTCTATCGGTAAAATATGATTACATGAATTGACATGCGGAGTTATCAAAACTTATGTATTTTAAGATAGCGAGTAGTAGTAGAGTCAAAGGCTTTGGGGTAGTCTAGTAAAACCAAAACCGAGGCAGTTACATCAGCAAAGGCTGTTGCGCAGCTGTAACCAGGGCGGAATCCAGATTGTCTAGCGGATAAAATGTCGTACTTTTCCAGAAATTTGCGCATCTGTAGTTCCCTTGTCTTTGCAAGAATTTTAGAGAGAGTGAGTAAAATTGAAATTGAATGCAGTTGGCTAAACTCAGTAGGTTTTTTAATTTTAGTTATATAATACAACAGTTGACTACATAGAATATAAATTGATAAGTGGAAACAAACGTCTACTACACCATTAATACTGTCAAAGTTAGAAAGACATGCTTAGGCAATATATGTTAGCCCGCGGTTAGAAAAACGATAACTGCAATGGACTGTAAATATTTTAATTAATGAAAGCGCGAACAAACATAAATATATTGATATGAAATTACGAAATAATCAAACGTCCATAGGTTAATTGTTGATGCCACACAACGGCAATCAGAAACAAGGCACTCACCAGTTTGCAGCCAATTTATCCACTTCCAAGGGGCCCCTATCTGGATCTAATGATGTCACCACGTAGCTGAAGGGCTGAAGTTTCTAGTTCTATGCTTCAGCTACACCAAAATCGAGCACTTTCAGGTGTAGAAATTTGAAATAGTTGGAGAACGAAATTAACACGCCATTTCTCGAGGCGATTGACAAAGGATCTCACTGATTGTGCACTCTGTCCTTCATCCAATTGTGTGGTTTTAAAAATTTAAAAACAACCGCGAAATTTAGCGGGAGCTAACAATATATACCAAATAAGTAAAGCTATAAACGCAGGGCTGGACGCGCCATATGAAAAAATAAGAAAGTTTATTACGGTGGGCGGTTAGAGCCTTATTGGCCGGTCTGCAGACAAAAAAAATAATCCCCCATCTTTCCCTATTCACCAAATGTCTCCCTCTGTCTCGATTTTAATGGTCTTGCGCATTAAATGACAAATAACCGCACCTTCGGGTTCGACAAAAACCGGTACCACAAAGGCTCTTTCGAACTGTCAAATTTGTTAAAGTTGTCATTGTCGGCGAAGTTAATGGGCGTAAATTTGGCACAATCAAAAAACATTGTGTGACACAGGAAGGACGCCTATGAATAATTTCCTATTCTCTCATTTACTAAGCTCTTTATGCAGATTTAAGTCTATTTCAGCACAACCTCCTTGCTCTCATTAACAGGATTTCGCTATTGATGCTACAACTGACATAAGCTGATTAAGGGCAGCCGTCGTAGCTATAGCGACCGAGAAGCATCAGCAAATTCCGGGTTTAGTAGGGTGAACCTAAACAGTTACGGTTTGTTGCTTTCGATGAGTTGTGGATAAAATAAAAAATATATTCCTCAAATATAAGGTGGGCCAATAAAAATCGTAGTTTTTTTTGCCTGTAGTTTTTTCACTCTTTGTTCGATTTTTGCAATTTCGGCCTCTATCGTAAGCTAAAATAAATAAAATAAACAGTTATTTTTGATCTACTGTGGATTGATCAAAGCCTCTTCAATTTTAACGGTAATAGACTTCACGAAAAGCTTGGATCTTGTATTATATATGCTGTGTCTTAAATTTGTAGTTTTGATAAAATCCAAGATGGCGTATGATTTCAAAATTTGAATATTTATAACACACTTGCCAAAAGGTTAGTTACGCCAAGGCCAACACAAAAATAGAGGTCACGACCCTGAAAAAATCAGCTGTTCTCCCGGGGCTGAATTTTACATTGGGTCTTATGGGAGGTCAGATGTTTTTTTATGATATTTTTAAAATGGCACTACAGATTTCCGCAAAATTTCAGTGAAATATTCTCAGACACCATCCCGATATTCCACCAAAGGTTTGTAAGGAAGCAACTTGATTAAAAGGTTAAAATCTTCAAGATTTAGCCTTCCTTATTTTGAATTCAAATTACCCGCCATGTACCACATCCCAACTGTTATATTTGACATGTATTTGACTTTGTCATCTGTGATTGTCACATTCGCTTCTGCTTTAAACTTAATTTTTGTGTGAGCTAATGAAGCGGCTATGAAAAATTAGGGATTACTATACATTTTAAAAAAATTGCCCTGCCAGAATAAAGTAAAAACAATCTCAAAAACGGCTTTATTTAAAAAAAAATCAAATATTCATGAACCGTCATTCCAACTTCAATATTTTAAAGACAATCAGCTGTGTGGTTATGTGACCATCAAAAAAAAATCAGCCCCGGATGTGACGTCAACAAAGTGGAGGATCGTGGCCCGTTCATTTTGATAGCCCTGGTTACGCCAATGACATAAGCTTAAATATTGACAATATCGATTTCGACCTCTCAAAATAAAGATCGGAAAGCTAATTTAGGAAAATGATTTTTCGAAAAAATGTTTCGGCTTGGTTGGATTTGGTTTGGTTTCACACCCTCTGGGATCACGAGAAAGAAGTCTGAAATTTTAGTTTTTTTTTTTTAATATGTTAGAAAGAGACCCCTAGTCAAACTGTTGTTGTGTGTAATGATACTTTTTTCAACGTCGCTGTTGTTATGAGATGTCGCTCTTTAAAATATCTGTCTGTGTTTTGGTATGTCATTGTTAAGAAGTCAGGGAAGTTTATTTTATATTTTAGAAAGAGACCCGGATCATGTTGTTGTTAGATGTCGCTCTTTTGAATATCGCTGTTTTGATATGGCGCTGTTTTAAATGTCGCTGCTTATAATGTCGCTCAAATCAGACCGCTGTTTTAAACATCGCTCATTTAACCCGGAGCCAACACTATGACCTGATAGTGGAGAGGTTTACTTGAAAGTAGTTATGACTTTAAAGTTGTCTCAAATAGTGTTTTTTTTTACACTACCACGCAAATGTTAGTTTAAAATAAGATGGCTGAGGTAAAATCTTCTTGTTATCTTATTTTTCTTATTTATCCTTGCCCTTTTGCCACTGAATTCTCTCCGTTGTGAAAATGTTAAAGTTAGAACGTAGTTGTCGGGCACACACGTCTGCGTCTGCGACTTCAATAAACCTTAACTTTGTAGTCGTAAATAGGTAACATTGTAAAGCCCGCATTTAGGATGGTTAAGTCGAGCCGAGAAATTCATCTTTTGCATATCTGCGGTTACATTAAATTTATTTTGAGGTAGGCGTCCTGGAGTACTTAGCTTTGACGAGAACTGATACTAAAAGGGCATTTTAAATTCTGTTACAAATACCTATATTTTCATTTTCAAACTTTAGTACAAAATTCGCAAAACAAATGTCAATAGAATATTTTCAATAAGAACATCGATTAACAATCTTAAAAATTTAAACACAATTTTTCCTAGTCTAACCATAATATAGTTTTTAATTTGGGTCTAGCATATAATTGTTTAATTCTAGTTTAAAAGGTATATATTATTTCCTTTTAAACACCAAAAATACTGGTATTAGAGTCTAGGCTGTACAAGTTTCTATAAAAAATTACCTTACCAAATAATGTCCAGGAGCCACCATAAGAATTACTGTTTCTTATATCTAAGGCACCATTTTACCTTTCAGCACCGATTTTCTTGCTCCAAAAATTTCTCGTTTCTTTTATGATTTATATATTCACTACTAAAGTAGTAGTAGTGTGGGGTAGGCTCTAGGTCTGGCGACTAGGCACATGAAGCGCCCTTTTCGCCAACCCCCGGCATCCCCCCTACTGCGTCCATCTTTCGCTAAGGAATCTGCCCGTCTTCTGTACAAAGGCCAGAATATCGGGCCACCTCAGATTCAGATTCTTTGTCTCAAAGGCTTCCTCTTCGAATACCTCTCTTCTTGCCTCCTTGTATACTTCACATGATGAGAGAAAATGCGCCGAGGTCTCGTCCTCGGCCCAACATCGCTCGCACGTCGCGTCCTCCTTCACTCTCGTCTTTGCCAGGTGTCCTTGTAGGACGCAGTGTCCGGTCAGGACTCCCACTATGGCTCTCACCTCTCTTCGTGTTCTACGGAGCAGCCAGTCCCTACGGGATTTGCTGTAGCCTGTCACATACTCCTTCGCCTGTCTGGCGTTTCCTGAGTTGGTCCACTCCCTTTGTATCTCTTTCTGGGTCCACTTCATTTGCCCTCTTGTGAGCCCCAGGAACGGTTCTGGCCCGACGCATTTCTGCTAGGTTCCTGGCGAGTCTATCCGCTTTCTCGTTTCCGGGGACTCCCACGTGGCCTGGGACCCATACGAGCTCTACCTCTCTTACACCGGCCTTTACTACTAAAAGTTTTTATGCAGTTCTACAACGAGCATCCTGTTACGTAAAATACTGATTTTTAACTTTTTTTACTAGATTACTTCACTACTAGGAGTTTTTAATTTACCACTTTAACTGCGGTTTTAATACTAATTTTTTTTATGTTAACACTTTCACTGCGTTTTTGATAATGATCTTTTATTTTTCTTCATGTTAATAGTTTCACTGCGTTTTTGATACTGATTTTAATATTGGCAACTCGTCCTTTTATATCCCAAAATCTGTTGTTTTTTAATGCAGATGTTCAGTATTAATTCGCCCAATTTGAATAACATGGTAATAAATAATTTTCATTTAATTTTTGTTTGACATATTCACTAATAATTATTAATAGCTATTTGTCTCATATCAAACAAACCGGCGGATGTGTTTATTCTTATTATTAAATTGTTTTTTATATTTAAATCAAAAAGCTTTTAAAATAGAATTGTGCTCAATTAATATGTTTGCTGTTTTAATATTTTTAATTCCCAAAAAAAGCAATAAATCAGCCACCTGTTTTGGCGTGGCTGCCGGCCCTCAAAGAAAATAAGTCAACAATTAAATATTATTTAATATTTAATTTTTCATAAATAATTTCCTGTGCCGACAAAATGTTTTTGGCTTTTTGGTAACCTACTTTACTAATATAAAATAAATTATTATTTTGTTTCTTAAAAACATCTTTGATCTATTTAGTTCACAGGTGCTTTGCTAAGTTTGAACACCTAAATGATTTTATAATTTAGTCTTACACTTGCTCGCGTTTCGATCGGATCGTCGGTAGTCCAAAGTGTGTGCCAGGTAAAGAGTGGCTTGTTCCTTATTGATATACCACTATTGTACAACGATGTGAATATTTAGTGCATGGTCAAAGGTTAGTTTTTTTTTAAGTAGGTTCGACATTTTACTTTGTTGATAAACAGTTTTTTATTTTATTTTTAGAGAGTTGATTTCTTATTGCTTGCTTTTAAAACAATTCATGATCTATGTTTTTCGGTTAAATAAGGTTTGTATGCTCCCTGTTAAAACCTTGAAACCCTCATGATTTTGGTTTATCACAACATATAAAAGTCAGGGCAACTACGAATTAACGACTAAAAAGGAAGTGAACCTTCCGCAACCTCCTATTGTGGTAGAAAAGACTTTGAGAATAGACTATTAAGAAATAATCCTAAGAAGTAGGTTAGAGGGTTCTTTTTACGAAACATATAATTTTTCGTGATACTAGTTAGTAGTCAGAACAAAAAGTAATGAAGTTTTGCTGGGATGGCGACATTTTTACCATATGGAAATTGCAAACCCTTTGAAGCATTTAGCCGTTACTATAAATGTTAGTTGGGTAGCTGTATTTAAAATTACATTTAAATGGTTTCCGAAAAATAAAATAAATTCCAGATTTATTTGTTCTAAATGCTAGGGTGTCCATTGGTAGAGCAGCATCCATTACTCGTACATGCACCCTACTTGGTCTAACCTGTATTGAGTGTATGAGTTATGCAGAGCTTCTAGAATATAGCAAAAGATAAAATTATCTATATTTTCCTTACCTTCCTCGATAATCCTCAGGATAGGGAATGATCAATCCTTCGGGACTCGGTCGCGGAGAGTTGCCAATCCAGAAAAACGCGTCAGGACCAGTGCCGTCGTAACAAAATCCTTTTATGAAAATGGTCGATTCATCAACGGCGTATGCTGTGCCTTTTATCTTGTGCGCAAACTCTATAAGTTGACCAATTTTCGTTCCGTAGTATGGTTCCGGATGTTTTTTACATAATACTAAAAGAAAAAATATTAATTCTCAAAAGAATTAAAAAATTTATACCTATCCAAAGATTATTTGGCCACGTTAGGTGGCCATACACACAGAGGTTGATCCGCCGGTTTGGAACGGCGCGGTTCAAACTGGCGGATTTGTCTTTCAATTAGTGGACATTCCACGCGCCAGTTATAGCCGGTATAGATTTATCTGTGAGTTCAGACCGGCGGGCGAAACTTGTGGGTGCCGCGCTCGATATTTTAACCGGCGCAGACTTGTCTGTCGGTTTGCACTGTATCAGGAATAACATACCGTTCATATTTTAATTTATTAATTGAATATTATGGCACATGTTTCCGGAATGATATAACCAAGTGCCTGTGCAGAAATTCCCACTAAAAATTTCAGATCTTCATATGATTTTCCCGTGGCAAGGAAACAAAGGGCAGCATTAAATCGCTGTTCTGGTCCAATGGCATCTCTCATTTGGGTATCTTGTTTCGTAAGATCCTCTCTTACTAAATTTAGTAAAAGGTCATACATGTTAATATCCATTCTTAAATAATTTTTAAAATCGTCTAGAACATTTTCTCTTATCTTTTTTAATAGAAGGTCATGGCTAAATAGTTTCCTCTTAAGCAAGTAACTTTTAACCCACTTGGAACGTCTCTTTTTTACACCACTATGTATTATTTCCATATTAATAATCATTCCCATACACAGAGCCTGCTTCTTTTTAGCTCGAAACATTTTACATACACTATGCTTAAAATACCGTGCCGCATAAAACCTTCGACTTGACGAAATTCCACAGTTTTGGTTTAACCGGCAGATAAATCTTGAGTTTTCGCTCACTAACGCGCGGTTATATCTGCCACAGGCCGATATGAAGGATCGATTCGAAAGATTTTGTTTTGTGTTAGTGGACTGCAGTAGTTTTAAACCGTTGCGGACAAAACGGTCAGACTTATCTGTGCCGTTCCAAACCGACGGATCAACCTCTGTGTGTATGGCCAGCTATTGTATTCTTAACCTATCTATATTCTCTTGGAAAAAAGCAATAGAATATTTTTGAATTATATTAAAATTATTTAACGTTGTTCAATTTGTTATTTTAAAAATTCATCGTTTTTCCCTACTCTCCAAACTTAACAAATGCTATAGCTTGGTCAAAAGTTACTTAAACTTTTTTCTACTTTGGACCTTCCGCACTATCTCTTAAAGATCGGTTCATCATTTACATGACTTAATATTACACCCTGTAATTTAGGTATCATATTTTAATTATATTGTATAAAAGGCCAAGGCCCAAAACTAGGTATCCAGGGTATCCAATCTGAAGGCCTGCGAATCCAAATGGATCCACAATATAGTCTAAAAAGATGACTTGCACGCATATTGATGCGATGCTCCGTTAAAAAGATTTTTTTTTAAATTATTAATTGTCAAAAACTGTCATTAGCATTAATAGAATTTAACTAAAATCTAATCAGCTCGTTAGAGTGTCAAACACTATTTTACATAAATATTTTATGAAAATCGGTTTAGTGGTTTAAGAGCTATCGTGTTACGGACAGAAATACAAATACACACACACCCACAAAAACACACAGACAGACATCATCAGGATATTGCTAAAATAGGTCAAAATACAACCAAATAACACATTTTCGGCGTTATCTCAAAAAAAATTTTTTTGTCAAAAATAATACATAAAAGGTCATTGCTACGCGGGCTAGGAAGGTAAAAATCGTAAAATCAATAATTTTGATAAAAAAGAGGCAATCCAGATTTTGATATAAAAATACAAAATGAACTTAAAAATAATAAAAATACATTTTTGAGTTAAATAGATCAAGTAGAGAGAGAGTGGGGCAAGATGACGAACGGGGCAAGTTAACGAACTCAATTTAACACAAATAATTGGCAACGAGTTTATTACTGTGCTGTTAAAACTAAATAATATTTCTTAGTAACTAGGAAATTATTTATTATATGTTCAATATAAGAACATGTAAATGCCCATCTTTGGTCGTTTTTTGTTTTTTATTTTTTACTAAAAAATTGTATCTTGGGGCAAGTTGGCAGGGGCAAGATGGCCATGAAAGAAGAGCTTAAAAAAAACTTATAGCAAAGTCTTAAAAGTTAAATGGAAAGTTTTTAATGATTTTAACCAAAACCTACCAGAAACAAAAAAAACAACGAAAATATTTTTGTATAGGGGACCAGGAACTCCAGACAGAACCTCCAGTAGCGGATTGAATTAAATGTGGAAGGTGCACCTCATATAAAAAGAAGGGGACTTTCAATTGTGACCTATGCGCCTACCCAAGTAACATTATTATTTGGTTCCAAGGTTATTTAGAGGGTGCTGTTATGGCTTTTAGAATCAATTTGGCTACAAAATGGTAATTTATATTGCCAATTACCTAAAGAGGTGTTATACAACCAAAAAGTGTTCTTCTGTTCCTTTTAGATACTTTTGGTTTTATTGATTTCTGATTTATAAAGATGGTCTTATAAAACCCTTTTACCTAAAGTTTTTAAAAAGAAATAAATATAAACTTTGGTCTTTTAGTTTTTTTCATTACTTTAGGTCATAACAAAAGTGTTTTATAATAGAGCTAAAAGGTTACCTTATATCCCTTTGTTTTTGTAGTTACAAGTAGTTTAATAGTAAATATGATTATATAGGCGGCCAAATAGAACCTAGTTTCCTTAAGGTTTCTAAGAGTGGTAAATATAAACTTTAGACTTTTGGTTTTTGCCATTACTTTTAGGCATTTTAAACAGGTTTTTTTTGGAAGGCTTAAAGGTAAACTTAATTCTTTTGTATTTATGGTTACGCATAGCTGCATATTAAATATTATTTAAATAGGCGGTCATATAAAACTTTGTTTCCTTAAGGGTTCTAACAGAAGTAAATAAATACTTTCGTATTTTAGTTTTTACTAGTACTAGTACAGATTGGTACCTACCTATTGCAAGATTGATTATTTATTATCCTGCTGGGTAGGGCACACAAGCCTAGATAAGGCCTGTTTAAACGGCCAATATAAGAGGTTTCCCACCAACCTGCAGGCACAACGGATATCATTGCACTGGCCCTCCTGATTGTGAGCAAATTGCACGATAAAAAACATTTAAACTTAACACAACACTTTAAAAAACAAATACAAAAAATTTAAGTGAGGTTATGTTGACTATGTTTACCTTCTCTTTTTTATTGGTTTCAAAAATCCTTGTTGCGATAGAGTAACAAATAAAACCAAGTGACCACTATAAAACGATAATGGCGTATATAGAATTATTTTAAAAATATTGTAATCAGAAAATATTTATCTAGGTTTTAGCAGTGTTTTTTAACAATAATTTTACTTTAATTTTGATTTATGTAAACCAAACAGACTTTTTTAATGGTGAATAGTGTAAATTATTTTTTTTTATTTTAAATATTTGTTATTTAGTTATCAAAAAACTATTAAAAAGCATTTGTGAGCTGGCGCGCTTGTTTTGAGAGCTTTTCAGATACGATATTATCAGAAAAATAAGTCTGGCAGGCAATTTGATGATCCACAAAACGACAAACTCCTCATATATAGGTATATTTTTATGTGATACAATAATTTTGGGACTCTGACATTTTTGGAAATTTTATGACCTAAATTATTTTATATAGCCATTGTGAATCTAAAATATCGCTAAAGCTTTTATAGGAAAAATTCTTTACTTTAAAGGTATTATGGTATTCAACAGAATTGCCAGGATACCAAATTACCAAATCTAGTTTTATAACAGGATAGAGGACGTTTCTGAGTTGCTTTTAGAACCTGGCATAATAGCTTTAGGCTCTAAAAGGTTCTATACTGGTGGAACCGCTAGAGGGCGAAGCTAGCGTTTACTTCTTATGGTTTTATAGTGAGTTTAATACATAGGTTGCCACCACCAATTGGGGAGTCCCATTTAGGAGGTCTAAGGGGTATATAAGCGTAATGTGAACGTGCTAGCGACCAAACATTGAAACTAATGGTTTTAAGGAAAGGCGCTGGCAACCTTTTAGCTTCTGCTATAAATCAAGAAATGTTACTTGGGTAGTCATCACCTTGCCCCAATAGGCTTGTTAAGTTACCCCGCTAGTGGGAAAAGATGACAAAAATGCATTTTATAAGTTCTTTGTTGTGTAGATTTTTAAGGTCTGTGGTCTTTTTTAAAATTTGTTTATAAACCAAAACATCTATCTAACAATTAAACAAAGTTTTTTAGTCAAAACCGGGTTTGGTTATTTTCTAGGAAGCTTTAATCCGTAACATCGTCATCTTGCCCCGCTTTCCCCTACCACAAATATACCAAATATTAAAAAAATCAGTGATATACGAGCATTAACTCTGTATGGTTTTCAAAAGAATAACCCCAGCAACGTGGGTAGTTATTTCCCATCAGATTGAGCCCACAACATTTTATGATAACTTAATGACAAGATTTATTTTGGATAACTAGATTCATTAATCAACTTCAAAGCTAATGGTCGTTTAATGGATCTTCATCTTTGATCTGGCTCCTGTTATCGCCTAAACCAGATATTAAACACTCTTTTAAACCTTTTTTGATATACTCTTCCCATTTAAGGGATGTTATGAGCAATGGCGGCTGCTACAGGGAGGGCAACGGGCATTGGCGTAGCTAGCCTTGCTTTTCAGAGGGGGGCGTGGCCCCGGTCTATCTTGAACAAAAAGCAAACATAGGTTTTAAAGAGTCGTGCAAAGTGTGCAATGAATAAAAAAAAATACGCGCATTAAATGTTCTAATATTTTAATATAACAAATTTAATAATACATTTACCAACTTATTTATATGTATACACAGCAAGTATGTAATTCAGCAATTCTACAAAGAAAGTTTTCTACGTCGCTGACTGAAAGCGTCTACCACACTGTCTAAGTCGACCTCAACATCTTTTTCTATGAATAACAATGACAAACCTGAGTGTCTCTCTTGAGTTATAGTTGTTCTAAGCCAATTAAAAACTCTCCTCATGGCAGAGAAAGACCTCTCACAAGTTGCACTTGAAATTGGAAGAATACTCGCAACTTTAAAAAGTTGGTAGAGGTTTGGATAGGTGTTTTCTGCTATATGTTGTTTGATAGAATCATGACCAACAGTTTGATTTAAACGAAAAATACAATTCTTTAAAACGGTCATTTCTGCTCTTAGAGCAGAAGTATTAATATTAAAAATTTTCCGGTATTGCTCGACGAATTTATTCCATTTAACGACGTGGGAAAACTTAATATGAAAATGGTTATGAAATTGTCACCAAAATCGGAAAATTTCCATAAGAAACTAAACGCTAACCTCAAAAAAACTAAAAAGATTATTATATTTATTTTAGAAAAACAGTTTAAAAAGGTCTTTTATAACCTTACGACATCTACAACCCGATTTCGGAAACAGAGGGGCAAAGATCGCTGTCTTTATTAAATGCGAAATTCAACTTACACTTCTATAATATTTTACAAGATGTCGCCAATATGTATGAAATATTCAATATGCATAATTATGTTTAAATTTAAAAAATATTTTCGGGAAATTGCATAAGTGCAGAAAAGTTACCGATAATTTAAAGAGAAAAAGCCTAATTCCGCAAGACAAGGGCTTTTTCCTGAAATGTAAACATTATCTGAATGATTTTAAATTTTAATGCACCTATTTTATTTGAATATTTGCCGAATAATAATAGAAAAGTATGTATTTTCAGCGTCATGTTCTTTTACTAGTAGTCGGTAGGGAAGGCCTAAACTATCTTAGGGGGGGCCTAAGGAACTTCAGGGGGGGCCAGCCCCCCCTGCCCCCCCCCCCTAGTTACGCCAATGCAGAAGTACCAAACCCACTTTTTTATAATGCTGAATAAGAATTAAATCTAAAAGTTGGAAATATTTTTTTTTTGTAAATCCAGTTTTAATCTATATTATAAACATTGAACATTGCTTCGGATGTAGTTACACTTCTTTGTTTACCTTGTTTCAGCTGATGATAAGTCCCTTTAGACTTAAAACATGTCCTAATTAAAAAAAATCTTTCTTTATGGTAATCAGGTCATTCCTTTTATTTAAAAACAAAATTATATTGAAAACATATTCCTAAAGAAGATACACACAATAAATCTTAAAAATTGCTTGTCTTCTTTCTTGCCTACATAATACATTTCTTTAACAACATGTTTATGAATCAGGAATTGCATCCAGCCCTTGTACTTTATAGGGGTTCCCTTTAAGCCTGACATCCCGCAGATATTGTAGCCGCTGATCTGGTGTGTTCATACTGAAATTTGAAATTTTTTTGTGTACAGCGTGTCCCATTTTTGATGGGATTAAATGGGAAACTCGGTTATTAATAAAGATATTGACTTTCTGATTGCATCTTACCGTGCTCTTTTTTTGAGCCCTTAAAAATGGCGTAATCAGATTTT
Source organism: Aspidapion aeneum (assembly GCA_963576565.1). Lineage (NCBI taxonomy): Eukaryota > Metazoa > Arthropoda > Insecta > Coleoptera > Brentidae > Aspidapion > Aspidapion aeneum. Next base: position 3,024,226 of record OY755042.1, on the reverse strand, counting down.
TCCTATGCCCCTTGGTTTCACTAATACAGGGAGTTTTTGAAAAAATTGCATTTTTATTAATTCCTTGTATCTTATCGCTATCACTTATTTTGCAAGATATTTTTCTCTATGGCAACTTTTTTAGAGCAAAATAATGACCTTGTCAATTTTTTAAAATAGTGTTTAGTTTTTGAGATATGGCATTTATCATAAAAATTTGATTGGTTTCATGCTATTATTATATTAAACTGATAAAATTTTAATATTTTTTTTTTGATTTAAGATTAAAAAAATATTTAATATTTAAAAAAAAAATAGAACCCGAGAATTTATAACGTAAATATAAATTAAAAATTGCAAGACACACTTGCTGAACAATTTTTAGTTTATTTGTTTTGAAACGTTAATTAAAAGATTTATATATAAAGTAAAAAACGTTAAAAAGTTACAAAAATAATACTATAGTAATTATTTGATGGTAGCACAGCAACTCATGAAATTTACTTGAACATGGAAAAACAAAAGCGTGGAATTGACATTGTCATTTAACTTGTCATGTTTATTCTAAAAAGTATTCTAAAATGGCTAGAAATCGACCATATCCAGATTTTGAAAAATGTGACTGATTTATTCAAGCAACAAAATCCCAATATTTAAACGGCAAAAATATTTTTATGCAAAAAGCGCTAAAAAAAATTACTCAAAAATGCCAACAATGTCTTACACATAATGGCAATCAGTTTGAACATTTATATCATTAAACAAAAATTACTTATTATTTTTTGTAATTCATTATATTTTTTGTATTTGTCGTAGACTTTGTTTGAAATAAATCTTTAAATTAACGTAAAACCATTTTAATTTGCTAGCAATTTAAAATTTATATTTATTTTGGAAATTTCCAGGTTCGGACAATTTTTTTTAAAATAATAAATATTTCTTTTTAACCTTAAAACAAAAAAGTTTAATTTTTTAAACATTTTGTGATAATAAGAGCATAAAATCAACGAAGATAGTAATAAAAAAATCCAGATCCGTATTTACCTTTTTTATGATAAATACCATATCTCAAAATCTAAACAATATTTTAAAAAACTGACGTCATTATTTTCTCCTGAAAAAGTTGTTATAAAAATATTTTTTACGGAATAAAAATATCTCGCAAGATATAAGGGATTATTAAAAATGCAATTTTTTCAAAAACTCTCTGTATTAGCCGAACTAAATGAACCGAACCGAACCGAAACTACGGGGTATAGCAAAAATCTGATTACAAAATTTTTAGGGGCTCAAAAAAATACTCTGCCAATATATGGGCCCCTAAGCTCACACTAGGTACTATAGTTATAGTGTACGTGTGAGCTAATATAACTAAAAACTAAAATATATTTTATTCAACTCCAGACTAAATTACCTTTTGTTTGATACCACACAAGTCATGTTTTGACTTAAACTCAAATTTTTGAAATCTACCCCCACCCTTAAAAAAAAACACAAACTAAAATGTATTTTGTTAAAGTGCGGACTCAATTACCTTTCGTTTGATGTCACACACGCCATATTTTCACTTAAACTCTAATTTTTAAAATATACCCCCACCCTTTTTTTTAAAATAAATTAAAATGTATTTTGTTTAACTGCAGACTCAATTACCTTTCGTTTAATATCAAACACGCCATATTTTCACATAAACTCTAATTTTTGAAATCTACCCCCACCCTTTTATTTGGTTTGTGTTCGGTGGATTTTGTTCATTTTTAAATGGGACCATCTCGACCCAAGACCCAGCCTAGGTACCAAATTTCATTAAAATCGGCCAAGCGGTTTTTGAGTTATGCGCGTTGGTCGTTACAGACAGACATACAGACACACAGACAGACAGACAGACAGACAGACAGACGGCGCAACAAAAAAGTTTCAAAATCATCTGAAACGCAAAGATATACAAAAATTTTTGAAATCGGAGCAACTTTTTTTTTCTCGAAAAAATTAGGATCACCATAGCTCACACTACTATAGTATAGTATATGTGTGAGCTAATAGCACGGTAAGGTGCAATCAGAAAATCAATATCTTTAATAATAAGCGAGTTTTCTATTTAATCCCATCGAAAATGGGACACGCTGTACAATAATATACAAGAAACTATAATTTTATATGTAATGGCAAAGAGACCCATAGAAAAAAATGATTTGAGTGCAAATTCAAGGTTATTATAATTTCTCCTATGAATGAATATATAAAGGGTAAGCATGTTATACCGATCGAATATGATTTTTTGAATACTGAATAGCATTTATGAGTAATACGCCATTTCTAAACGCAGTTCGCCAATTAAAAGCTAAATGACATAATATATGATAAATTCCTGCATTTTATTAGTGGTTGCAAACTTCACGAACTCCCAGGATAAAATTTGGGATCTCTGAACTGCAAACTGTGAACGCGAACTGCTTTTATAAATCAGATGTAAAGTTGAGTTTAAAAAACTGCATAGTCTGTAATTACCTTCTACGGAAAAAGTTGCCCAGAACGACTTTATTAAGCACGGGTGCGACGAGATGGGGCAAACCCAAAAAAGTAAATACCAGAGCGCAACTGGGAAGAATTTCTAACCACATCTTTTGCGAAAAATCTACCAAACTCTACGAAAATATTTTGTTGATACGTAAATTTCGGAGGTTTCTCGGGTTAGGGTTAAATTAATATTGACAGTCGCTCAAAATTTGTCATGTCATTGTCATAATTACCAAGGAGTCATTCAGAAATATTTGAGAAAGATGAAGTGTTTTAATACCAATAAGGCGCTGACTGTGACGTAACACGGCACCCCGACAAAATAGAATTCATGAACGTACGACCATCTAATCTTATCGTGACTGAACTTACACATTATTATCCGCTTATTTACCATCTCTTTTTAAACTAATGTATTAGTAAGGGCGCTTAATAATCTTAAACACACATGAATTTAATAATAGTGGTCCACTCTTTTTATTTACTAAACTCACACATTGTCATCCAGCTACTTACTTTCTCTTTTTAACTTAAAGTAGTAGGACGGGCGCACCCAATCTATAACAGTCTTGGGAATATATTGCAAATAGAAGTGTTTATAAGATGACATTTTGACAATCAATGTCAACCGACTTTCTTCCATCAGCACACAGTGGGCTCGCGGACCTGATTGTTCGCCAAAAAGGGTTAAATTAAAAACATACTGAAATTTCTGAAAATCTTTACTAAAAAAAAATAGGTAATCCAGTAGGCCTTGAAAAAACTATGATTTGCTTGACGCAACTTTCAGTTATTTCTTAGAAGTGTAATTTTTCCTTTCAAAGTACCATATTTATATGGCGATTTGATTCAGATTTAAAGCCATTCTGCGACAATATTTTATGTTGTATAAAATTATCATAAAATAAATCTCGTAGAGAGAGGTAAGTAGATTTTATACCTGTACATTTTGATTTCAATTTTGCTGTGTAGCAAGGTAAGACAATGGTTTTTGCTTGGCATTCCTGAAATTCTATAAAAATATAGATTTCTTATAAATGTTGGACAAACATTTTACAATAGTATATATCTTTCAAAATTTTAAATCTGCTGCTACAGCTATATGAAAGAGATATTATTAATTTACTAAAAAGTGATTTCTTCGAGTAAACGGGTTTTATATTATTTTGTATTAAAGTGCTTGTCAATTATTTTTATAGCACTTTACGCTATCTATCTATCAATTAAGCCTTCTTTGATCCACTTTTGGACATAGGTCTCCCCCAATATCTTCCACTCTTCCCTGTCTGTCGCCGTGTTCATCCATCTAGTTTCCGCATGTTTCTTCAAATCGTCCGCTCGTCTCATTTGGGGTTTTCCTCTACTTCATTTATTTTCCCAAGGTCTCCAGTTTACAATACATTTGTTCCTTCGATCGTCTTTCTGTCTAATATTATGACCGGCAAATTTCCATTTTAATTTTGATACTTCTCCTCTGACATCCCTTACTTTTGTTTTATTTCTTATCCATTCATTCCTGTTTCTATCTGTTAGCTTTAACAATTGATCCTTGGGCTTTTGTTACCTTATCCATGTTTCATTTTGCAATTGTCCAGGTTTGGGATTCACAGGTAAGTAAGGAAGGATTTTATAATAGTTATGTATTGCTCTACTTGTTCTATTTTCTCTTGGTTTATTCCCATCGTGATATCTTTATGTGTTTGTTTTGTTATGGTTTTAGTTTTCGTGTAGTTCATACTCAAGCCAATATTTTTAGTTCCTGTATCCAGTTCTTCCAGCATTTTTTATCAGTTCTTCTTTATTATCTGTTATTGAGGCGATATCATCAGCATATCTTAGATGGTTCAAGTTGTCCGTTTACTTTGATGCCTATTTTTTCCCAATCTAAGTTTTTAACAACATCTTCTAGGGCCTGGTTAAATAATAGTTTAGGGGATATTGTGTCACCCGTGGATTTTGATTGAAGTTGTTGCTTTGCTATACAGGTTGTTTCCTAATTGAATGTCAATATTTATGGGGGTGATTCTTCGGCCCATTTTAAGAAAAAAACTTCATATACATATACATATGTCCTAAAAGTCTTACCTTTTGAAATACAGGGTGCATGATGATATTGTCATATTAACGATATTGTTATGATCATGCAGAGAAACGGTTTTTATTTTTTTTAAGCTAAAATCGTGCATCGGATTGAAAAAAATCAACTGATCAACTTTGGTTAGAAATGATTGGGGATTTTAAAAATAATTTTTATTTAAAAACAAATTGGAAAAATGATTTATAGTACATGTATGACAAATTTCATTAAAATGTCTGAAGTGGTATTGTAGATATTAATAATAAATGATTTATTTTTGAAAAATTCACCCTCCTGTATCTCAAAAGGTAAGACGTTTAGGACATTTGTTCATATGAAGTTTTTTTCTTCAAATAGGCCCAAAAATCACCCCCATAAATATTGACATTCAATTAGGAAACACCCTGTATATATTGGCTATTAAATCTGTGTATCTGCGATCTATTCGGCTATTAATTAAAGATGTTTTTACGGCCCAGTTAATAGGTGTTCAACTGTACTGAAACCTTTTCTGAAGCCTGAGAGTATTAACTACAGTTTTACCACCGTACTTGATCATTTCTGTTGTTACTCCGTCTCCAGGGGATTTGTTATTCCTTGTTTTCTTTAATGCTCTCTTTATTTCCGATTTGCTTATTTCAGGTTGTAGCTCTAAGGTTATGTTCTTTACTTTTGTTTGGAGATTCTTCATGGTTTCTCGCGATGGTTTTCTTTTTGTTTGATATAATTCTGTATAGAATAGTTGTGTAATATTTATAATATCCCTTTTAACGTTCGTTTCTATGCCGTTAATATCTTTTGTTTCAATTATTTCATGTCTACCTAGAGTCGTCGTTAGACATTTCATATTTCTGTTATTTTCTATAACTCTCTCAAATTTTATTTCTTGACGCTTTCTTTCATTTAATTTTATAATTTTTCTTATAGTTTTATTTATTTATCTGTATTGTTTAGATGTTCTTTTTCCTTCTTGTGGACTATTTGCGTTAGATGCCATTTAATATTTTTGCAACTTGCCATTTCTACAGCTTTACATAAGTCACTTTAGTCAAATTTGAAGGTAACATTACTACTCAAATCAATATGCAACAAAAAAGAATACATTTCTTATTGCCCCATTACGATGTTTCCTATAACCCCCCAATGATCAAAACGAAGGGGTATTACGAAACATTTCCATTCTAAACTACTTGTTTAACACCAGAAAAATTACAAACAAAGTATTAAAACTGCAAATAGAGTTTTCTTTTGGACAAAAAAAATACTCTTTCATCTTTCTCTATTCAATATCTCGATTTTAATAGTGTTTCACACCAAACGACAAATAACCCCACCGTCGTCGCCGTCGGCGTCGACTAAAACCGGTACCAAAAATGATATTTCGAACTGTCAAATTTTGTTAGAGTTATCGTTGTCGGCGAAGTTATCAGGCCTAAATTTGGCACCACCAAAAATTATATAATTATATAACATCTTTAGATGTTATATGTTTGATGCCACAGGCTTTGCTGTAATCAATAAAATATAATTTGATACACTGTCGGTTTGGATTTTGTGCTTGAATGTAACTTTCTTGGTAATAGATCACATAATTTTAAGTTACCGGTTGTTTTGCCCCCTGTGTGACATCATAAATCCAAGATGGCGGCCTTTTTCATGTTTTTCCACAAACAAAAGAGCCTTAGGTTTGTCCCTCCACAACGTCGGAAAATGATTATAAAGTAAGAAACAAAATACAGTTATTATTTCCCCAGAAAAATAAACTTCTTTGTGTAGTGGACCCAGTATTATATAAAAATCCTCGATAAAATCTCGATAATCCCCTTAGTGAGTGAGCAGAAAATCGGAAAAATCCCTGGAGACCAACGCAACAGAAGTATAATGGCAAGCAATGCAAGAGCGATGTAGGTATATTATTCAAAAATATATTTTTTCTTATTGAGCTATCGTTTGGGCTTAAAAATAATTGAATTTTTGTGTTCTAAAATAAATTTTTAAGTTTAAGACCCAATTTTTAAGTTGACTCTCATCATAGTGATGATTAGTAATAGAGGGGTCTTTGTGGTATATCTTTGGGCCAAAGTGTTAAATCTAAACCGAGACAGGCAAAAATACTGTTTTATTGTTCATTTTTTAAAAGTACTAATAGTACTTTTAAAACCCCAATTTATGCAATGCAAGTTTTCTTTCTCTTAGAGGACTTAATTTTGCCTGACACCTCTTTGTCGAGGGCAGGCATCTTTATACTGCGTAGCAAGTATACACAGTGGACCTACGCTTTTATACCCCTTCAGAAAGGTGGTCCTGCTACATGTTAGACTTGCATCTTCCTAACATGACTATCGTTCCAGCAGAACTTGGTTATAGACAATAGACTTCTTTCCTTTTCAGCGCATCAGTCGTGGTCGTCGTGAGTTGGCTGTAGGAGATTTATGTTGGCGCCGTCCTGGTTCCGACTATATAGCACTTGTAAGAGGCTCCTGGGTTATTATCCCTGGTTCCTCGGCTGGCTGCTTGTCGGGTCCTGGACTACACCTGCGTATATTCTCGATGTTCAATGTCGACTTATATTTTTTGCGTGCATCGCATCGCATGCTTATTCGATGACGGCTGTTGAACGTTGAAAAGGAAGTCGGCGACGCACAGTGGAACGACCTTATGGGAATAGAGGGACATGAGGTTTTTTACTTAAAACTTTTAATCTAGAAAAGTTAGAAATGAGTTTTTTACATAGTTATATTGTACAAAGAGCAACGTCTTAAATAAATAAAAAAATAGTTACTTTACATGATTTAAACCATATACAGGGCGACCTAAATATATAGTGCGTTTTACAAAAAACAATTTTGTTTATTTGCTTAAATGTCATTTAAATTTTTCGTCTTGAATTTTTTGGAAAGAAGGAGCTTTCAATTTTATTATAAAAAAACTATTGAAAAAAAGAGGGGGACCTAAATTATACTTTTTTAAACTGGCGATAAGATATGTTTTCCAAGTAGCAAAAAAATATCGGTGTACTCTGCGGATTTTTTTTATAACTCTAGCTAACTTAAAAATTTTATTATTTATTTATTTTATCAAAAATACTTTTTTATAAAAACCTTGTATTATAACAAGTCTACAAATAACTGGTTTGTTAACAATTATTGCAACATAAAGTACCTATACTCTTTGCAATAAGGCTAGTCCTTTTATTTAATCACCCCGTAATTCTGGTAACAAAACGCACGTGTATTCTTAATTCAGTTTAAAACCATTGGTTCCTATGGTAACTGATAATGGACGCTGCAAAACTAATTATCAGTTACCTTAAGGTTAATATAATCGGTCACCACCCTTTATAATAAGGGTGATGGATCGGTGTTTAAACTGTCAATTGTTTTGAAATTTCTGACTTTGAAACATTATCGCTTATTTTATATTTAAATTCTGATTCTGATTTGGCATAGTTTTTTGAGAAAAGTTTCTGTCCCAAAATGATTTTATTTAGTGAAAAATTTATGAACAATTGGGGTGCCCTACCGCCAAAGTTTCTACATTGGAAGATTTTCAGTGCGACTGACCATAGAACTACAAACCATGAACAAACGATAAATTAGTGATTATTTAATTTTTTCAAAAATGTTATTTTCTACAATGTATTTTGAGTTGGATTTGAGCTAAGCTTTGCAATTTGTTTTGGTAAAAATTATTATTTAAAAATAGGATTAGGCCCTGTTTATATTATATTTTTTGTAAATTGAAGTTTTTAAATTACCTAAGCAAAATGACTTAATAAAAGTTAAATTAATATTATTTGTAGTTTCCACAAATGAACTTTAGCTCGACTCATATTAATGTAGTACATACTCATTTCTTTGTTACAATAAGTATATAAGCATTAATATTTTTTGAAATTAAAACAGTATTATATTATACTTTTTAATAAAAAAGTTGTTCATATGAAAATCTCACATTTTTTATGCTGGACACATAGATCTTTAAAAAAATATAAAGTTCCTAACTGATTTAACCGCAGAGGCTTTGGGAATTTCAACAAAAACAGTATTGAGACAGACTCTTTGTGAATGAATTAAAAAATATATTTTAGACACAATATTTAAACTAGAAATAGCTATATTGAGGGTATTACTAATTACTAAGTTGAAAGATGAAAATTATTATACTAAGCTTTATTTGTATGGTTTTGTAAACTTATTTTCTTAAAATAAAATAAAACCAATCGAAAAACTAAAAATCTAACTAAAAAACTAACTAGGCAAAAATAATTTATTCTCATCCAAAAAACTCCATCTCGTGAACTGCCATCTTTTTTCTCAGTCTTCTTGTTTTATAAATCTTTTTTAACAGTAGTTTTACAAACTTTTTGAATTAGTTTTTTAAAGGCGTTGTTTTGAAGGGCATCAAAGAGTCTTCATACTTTTTGTCATTACTGTGTTTCTTGAAATTCTGCTCTATAGTTATCACGGATGGGACTGAAGATCGAAAAAAGCGTGGAATTTTCGAATGAACAGTTTATCTTTGTCGCCAATTTTTTTGCCTATTTTTCTGAGAATATGTGAATACTTCTAAATATCTACTTTACAAAATATTTTGACTACTTGACAAAAATTTTTTGTTTTGAAAGTTTACGTTCATTGTCAATTTAAGCTTTGATAGACAGGCATGCTTGCAACTGCCAACTGCAATCTGGGGCCAACAATGATTTTCGAAGCTATTTTCTGTCTTCTTTATAGCAGAAAAATAAAAAAGGATAGCAAAGGGACTTGGGGTATTGCAAGGACTATACCTGCTGCTCTAATATCCATGTTGACACCGTCTAAATTTGACGTCTGACAACAAATAACAAATAAAAGTTTTTCTGCAACAGTTTTAAAGACACCTAATTTAATAAGTAGCGTGTAAGCAAAGCCAACTTCCCGCTTATGCTTATATATTTGGGTGAGCTTAAAAAATAAAATTCTTATGTTGCCTTGCGGTCGTATCTATAGATAACCTTTTAAAGATATGTGTGATTAGTTTAAGCTAAATTTGTTTTACTAATATTGGCGCCCTAATGTAGCTATTTGTCCTTATGTGCGCTGCACGCCACTATCGTTTAATTTCTGTTTTTTTACTAATAAACCATATTTTAAAAAATATTTCATTTGCTAACCCGGTGATTTTACCCGATAGTCGTGGTCGCTTTTATGTGCGACACAATGGAAAAATGATGCATCGATCCGACATTAATTTGTCTCCTACATCAGGCCAAGCGGGAAGGTCGATTTTTTTATGAATTTTATTGAGTCTTAATGGAGTTTAAGCTTTGTTTGTGACATAAATTATTATTAGGCAATAATCGTCGGCCTTCTTGTGAACTGTCCTAACCCACATAAAGAAACCAAATATACAGGGTGTCCCAGAACTAATGGTACATGGTTAAACTGTACATTCCTTGGGTCAAAATATTACGATTTAGCCATACTTACCTTAGTCCAAAAGTTCGTATTAACCGAGATACAGGGTGTTAAACTTTATTTTTTCAATTCGATTTTCTTTAATAACTTTTTTACTAATTAATTTTTTTGCAAAAACTAACCAGCATGTAAGTTTTTTTAAAATTGGCAAGACGATTCCGTTGAAAAATTTGATGTAAAGTGTACAGGGTATTCCTTGGACCATTACCATTGCATAAAAATCAGTATATTTTTTTTGTGCCTCAGTGTATTACAGTTTTTATGTAAAATAATGGTTTTTCCATTCTTTCTATGTAAAAAAGTTATACTGTTTTAACGTCGCTCAGAGCAACGGTTTTTGAGTTTTTTGCATTTAAAGTTTTTATTGCATGTGAGTAATCTGCCTAATTTATGTATGATACTTTCTTCAATTCTTTCTACTAATTAATAATTTTGCACAAGAAATTGGGTTTAGTGATTTTTGGGCATGGAAAACTTATTTTTGGTAAAAAAAATAAAAATATTATACAGGGTGTTCTCTGGCTCGGTACCGTTTCATTAAAATAGGTCTAACTTTTTTGATCCTCGGTGTATACAAGGTTCTATATAATACATTAATTTTTTAATTTTTTTTAAGTGAAAGAGTTATAGTGTTTAGATGTCGCTTAGAGCAACGGTTTTGCGGTATGCGTAAAAGATTTTTGATTAAATTTTTACCTACTTCATACATATTAGCTATAATCAATAATTTTTTATACCATTTTAAGATTGGATGTTTTCTTAAGAAATATTAAGTTAAAAAATATACAAAATGGTTCTTGAATTACCAAAAGTGTGTTAAAACAATTGTAAGTTATTGTCCGTTATTGAAAATCTGTAGGGCGATGTTTTTAATGAGGAACAAAAACTTTTTCGTATTAGTGTTTTTAAAAATAGTAAGTACGTATACTTTATTAATGCAACTATTTTTTTATTGTTTTGAAAGAAAATTATAATTATTAATAAAATTAATATTTTACTATTTATTGAAAAATATATAAAATTTCTTAAGCATGGCGCTCTCAGCAACAAAGTTAAATTTTAAAATTGACAAATGGTAAATCAAACTTAAAATTGTTTTTTAAAGCTTTGAAAATAAAAAACAATAAAATCCAATAAAGTTGCTGTCTGCGTCTATTCTGTCAAACTTTCTTAAAACTACAGAATTGTTTGTAAAATTACTTAATAATTAAAATCATATTCTATTTAAAAACCTGCTTAAGTATACACCGAGACACAAAAAAAAATACACTGATGGTTTTAATGCAATGGTAGCGGTCCAAAAAGCACCCTGTACTTGCTGGTTAGTTTTTGCAAAAATATTAATTAGTAGAAAGAATTGAAGAAAGTATCATACATAATTTAGGCATTTCACTCACATGCAATAAAAACTTTAAATGCAAAAATCTCAAAAATCGTTACTCTGAGCGACTTTAAAACAGTATAACTTTTTAGATAAAAAGGATGGAAAAACCATTCTTTTACATAAAAACTGGTATACACCGAGGCACAAAAAAAATACAGTGAATTTAAGGCAATGGTGGTGGTCCAAGGAACACCCTGTACATTGTACATCAAAATTTTCAACGGAATCGTTTTGCCAATTTCAAAAAAATTTACACGCTTCTTATTTTTTGCAAAAATATTAATTAGTAAAAAAGTTATTAAAGAAAATCGAATTGAAAAAATAAAGTTTAACACCCTGTATCTCAGTTAGTACGAACTTTTGGACTAAGGTAAGTGTGGCTAAATCGTAATATTTTGACCCAGGGAATCTACAGTTTAACTATGTAGGGGAGACCGGGGCTAGTTGGCGCAGTTTTTCGTTTTTTAATTTGTATGTCTTTGTGGTTTATTATGCAAAATAAAAAGGTAGTGCAGCATCTAGACGTTTCTCTCAGCTATTTATCCGCCATGTATAATTTTTCTTAAGCTCTTATAGTTTAAAAGAAAATCAAGAAAAATCATGTTTATGCAAAATGCGCCAACTTGCCCCGCTCAGGGGCAAGTTGGCATATGGCCGGGGTAAGTTGACGCTTTGGTTCTGGGTTGCGGACTAAATTTATTAAATAACAAAAAAAATCACTTAAATTATGTTAATAAACATAAGCTAAGCTTTAATTTAAATGTAGTACTTTTTTTTAAACAAAAATTAAAACATAAACTAATTCAAAAAATAATATAATCTGTTTACTCGCGTAAGCAATTAATGCACAAAAAAAATTGCTGAAGTTTCACCAGCACATTCCTCATAAGCCCCGCCATGGCACCAGTTGCATTTAATCCATTTTTCCCTAAGCGCACTATTCTTATATGTATCAGTGCAATACAGACAAAAGCAGTCATCATCATCATCGCTGCTTAAGAGGTCATTATTTTAATTTTTTTTATTTTTTATTTGCCAGTACCTAATTTTTCTATTTTCCTCCTTTTCGCTTTCAGAAGCTTTTTTAAGTTCTACCTTCTTTTTTTTGGAGCTTGCTCTTCGCGAAGAGCTTCTTTAATGGGCGTATCGGTTAATATAGCCGTAGTTCGTCTTTTTCGTCGTTTGGTAATATTTTTTCTTGCTTCCGCTTTAGGTAAGGGCCGTATTTGGGATGGAACTATTTCGTATTTTTCTGAGGTTATTTCTCCCAAAATTTTACGAGATGACCCTGGACGAATATCCTCGTTTTGATTTTCGTCAACTTCTAAAGCTTGTTGTAAAAGATCAGGTTCTTGATACTCCTGTAATGCAGGTTCTGCAGCTTGGGGAATATTTTTCTCACCATTTTCTTTCACTTGATCATCACCCAAGTCAATACTATTAGGGTTAGGTCGGTCCGTAGAATATGAAGGTAAAAACTCCTCTTCGGAAAAGATATCCCGATTAAAAGGATAAATTCCTGGAACTTCAAAACCGGCAGTAATATTTATGTTATTTCTGTACCAAAAATACTGCTTGGGGTAAGTTGGCGCACGCGCCAAGTTGCCCCTGAAAAAATGAGCCAACTAACCCCAATCGTGTTTTTTTGTTTCTTGAATTTTTTTCTCGTACAACACTAAGATATAAACAAAAATTTTAGCTTGTTTTGGAAACTAGAAATTCCAATCTTTAAACTACTCTATCTACTAAGTACCTACAATTATTGAATGAAAAGTTATCGCAAATATATTAAATGAATACAAATTTACTTCCCACGTGTATGAACACATTAGAGAGCGCTCACACTTAGCGACTGCACTCTGAATACTGGAATTCTTTACAAACAGACACTAGGTCACATACATCAAAATTGTCTATTAGCACAACGTTGCCAGACTGGTGGTTTAGTAGAAAATAGCCGTGCGCCAACTTGCCCTTGCGCCAACTAGCCCCGGTCTCCCCTACCATTAGTTCTGGGACACCCTGTATAACAATTAACTTTCGTTACTTTACCTTCGTGTAAATTTTGTTACGTTAATCACTTATGTGGTTTGAGAGTAACAAGTAACAAGTGATATACCAAAAATTAACAATCTGAAACATTACCTAGTTCTTTATAGTGTTACGTTAAACAAACATGTTGTTTAAAGCTACATCTATCAAACCAGTGTGCACAATATCGTAACAATTAGTATTCGTTAAATTGCCTCGTTGTGAATTTGGTTTACGTTAATCATTGATGTTGTGTGAGAGTAACATGTAACAAGTGGTCTTAACTGTTACATTGCCTCGTTGTAAATTGTATTACGTTATTAAAACATGTAGTTGGGAGCAAGATGTAACAAACAATGTGTTACTTTTGTGTTACCTACGTAAAATAAAACAAGCTTTTTGTTGTTGGCACTAGATAGTACACACTCTAGTCAACATCTTTTTGGTTCTATTGCGAATGTCAAGCTTAGAATTAATTGATTTAATTTATTTTTAAATTTCCCTAAAAGTTGTCGAAAATTTTATATTCTATAAATCCTTGGAAATAGATATGGAAAGAAATCCTTTAATATTTCTTTTCATAAAGGAGAACGAACAAAATACATTGTTTACCGGGATGCGTCAGATGAGCTGAATTTGGTATATGTTAAAGGCCAAACCTTCCTGATATTTAAAAAAAATCGGGGGAGGGGGGTGTTGTCTGTTTTGCTTACGTGCTATATTTATTTTAATGCGCGCCACTGCGATATACAAAAGTGCTGGAAAAATACCTATTTTATTATGTAAAGGATATATTGTTGACCATACATTTTCCCTGTTTTACATTCAATAATAAAGAGTGTTTTCCCTGTATATTCATTATATATATTTTGAGCCACTCTGTAGATGTTATGACGCAAACTATATGTCAAAAATTGGCAAAATTCTTAAAAGAACTCTTCTTTTAACAAAAGAAAATTATTGTCGTCTTTTTATTTCTATTTGACTAACAGTTATAGCAAAAAAACTACAAGAAGTCCCATTTTTTCATATCTCAGTGGTGCGCATTTGAACAAATATAGTTAAAAAATGAAACAGTCGACCACCACAATATTTAAAAAAAATACTCTGCCAATCTATGGGCACCTAAGCTCACACTAGGTACTATAGTTGTAGTGTGCCCAACTAACATTTATAGTAGCGGCTACATGGTCTAAAGGCTTTGCTACTTTCTTATAGTAGAAATGTGGTGATCCCAACCAAAATTTGTTACTTTTTAGTTCTAACAACTATTTAGTATCAGGAAATAGTAGATGTTTCGTAAAAACGACCCTCTAAACTACTTCATAGGATTGTTTCTTGATAGTCGATTCTGTCTTCTCTACCACAATAGGACGTTGCTAAAGTTTTACTTTCTTTTTAGTCGTTATTTCGTAGTCGCCCTGACTTTTATATCCTACTTAATTACCACTAGAAAGTTAAGCTTCATTGGAGTCCCAAACAAGTGTATCCGACAACTACATTATAACTTTAATTTTTACCACAAAAGTTTGTGTCATCATAGTAACATCTGATGTAACAATGTAGACAAAATAACTTTTTGGATCAACTTTAAAGCCGCAACTACTTTCAAGTAACCTTTTCGACTATCAGGGAATATAGTTTGGGATGCCATGTTTTTATGTAAGAAAGAAAATTCAATATTTTTGTTGTCGTTTTATGAGCTCATATTAAAGAGCCATACTATTTTATAAACAAATTAGTTGAAGCTTACCAAAAATGCTCTTCTTAAGCACCATTTGTTGGAGTTAACTGTCGATTATGAAAACATAACCTCCAAAATCACAACACAAAAATTCCATCAGCTACCAGAAAACGGCTCAATTTTACGGGCGCACCGGTTTTTTGCAATATATATAATGCATGTTATACAAAAAACTTTGCGTCGCACTCGAATTTTGATCCTCTGCTCGTAAATTCTCACACTTTTGGATAACATAGTTCATATTATAACCATAACCAAACAAAAAAACTAAGCGAGTCTGTTTACTGTTGTGTCCACCATATTGTGTAACAATTCTACCAAAAAGAAACGATTATATTATTTGCAACTACATCGCAACTTTTATGCCATTACGGAAAAAAAACAGCCTCTACGACGTAGTAGATACCTGGCTACGACGTAGTAGTGTAGTTGTTACTACAGTGACTTTAAACACTTGGCCAAGTAGTTATAACCAGAAATTGGTTCCCCACTTAGGGAATTATAACGTCGCTGTATGGTATACTGAGACGTAGCGGGAGTACGTTGCGGTTACTTTTAAGAAATTCTTTCTAGTTGGGGTTTCGTCGTTACAACTTTAATTGTTTGTTGGGTGAGCTAATATAATCAAAAACTGAAATATATTTTATTCAACTCCAGACTCAATTACCTTTCGTTTGATACCACACAAGCAATGTTTTGACTTAAACTCAAATTTTTTAAATCTACCCCCACCCTTTAAAAAGAAACTAAAATGTATTTTGTTTTACTCCAGACTCAATTACCGTTCGTTTGATATCACACACGCCATATTTTCACTTAAACTCTAATTTTTGACATCTAACCCCACCCTTTTTTTTAAAATAAACTAAAATTCATTTTGTTTAACTCCAGACTTAATTACCTTTCGTTTGATATCACACACGCCATATTTTCACATAAACTCCAATTTTTGGAATCTACCCCCACCATTTTATTTATATCACGGCCCAAGAACCAAGACCCAACTTAGGTACCAAATTTCATTAAAATCGGACAAGCGGTTTTTGAGTAATGCGGGTTGGTCGTTTCAGACAGACATACAGACAGACAGATAGCCATATAGACAGACAGACAGACAGACAGACAGGCAGACAGAGAGACAGACAGACAGCAAAACAAAAAAGTTTCAAAATTATCCGAAACGCAAAGATATATAAAAATTTTTGAAATCGGAGCAACTTTTTTTTTCTCGAAAAAATTAGGATCACCATAGCTCACACTACTTATATAGTAGTAGTGTGAGCTAATATATCAGAAAGGTTAGGCCTTCAACAAGCTTATCTGACGCATCCCGGTGAACAATGTATTTAGTTCCTCCTCCTTAAATATGATGGCTACATACATGCCTCCTGTCGCCCATTTTTTTATATTAATTTTACACTTCAGCTACAGTTGAATTAAAATCAAAGCAACAGTCTTAAAACTTTTTTCTTCGGTATCTGTTGCGAAAAATTCAACTTCACGCATCATAATTTTAAAAAGTTCTTCCACTGTATTTCTCGTATATAAAACGATTAGAGTCACCGCAACTAATAAAAATTAAAGAACATTTTTGTAGTAAATCCATAATTGTAGATCGCCAAGTTTTGCTTCCAAGTGAATTGGATAAAAAAATAACAAACAAATGATATTAACAAGCGTAATAATTTTGGTAGATGGCGCTTCTTGCGAGTTTGGTTCGGACTGTTTTGTTTTCTTACTATAAACGTAGAATGAGCGAAAACCCGGTCTAAATAACTTCGCATGGGTGTCACATTGACCAAGCAGTATTCTGAGGAGTCCCATAAGGACGAAACAGCCCAGGTAGCAAGGTCACGTTTTTGAAACGTCAAAAACTGGTAATTTTTAATGACCATTGACGTCTCTAACCTGACGTGTAAATGACCTTTAAATGACGTTCAAAAGACACACCCAAAATGACATCATTTTTAGACGTTTTAAAGACGTCAACAATATGACGTATTTGGGACCAAATCAGAACATCAGACACACACACAGACACAAACCTATTTATGACTTTTTTTAAACTCGTCTGAATATATGAAATATTCCCTGCAGTTGAGAACACTGAAGGAAACCTAGACACAGAAGGTGACTCTTTTGTGACTTGGACCTGGAAGTACTGGAACAGGTACAGCGGTGTTATAGGTGAGGTACAGATCAAAATAGACCTATACCTAGACTTACACATCTTCACCTTGAAGCGAAAGAAGCCTTGAAGTCTTGATTTAATATTTAATTTATTTTACATACGTACCCCCACATTCCGTATAAATCCGGTCAAATACTGACTGGGGCACCATCTATGTAAGTATGAGTGTATGTCCCTTGGACAAAGTGTGTAGTGTGGGTAGTGACCAATATATGAAGTTTTTCAGACGTCGAAGACTACACTACGAAAAGACGTCAAGTAACTGGCGCCTTAAAGACAACATTTTTTGGTAGATGACCTGCTGGTCATCCAAATGACCACTTTTCGACAAGCCCCCGCTGTGGTGTGGAGTGAGGCGGGATCTAACGGCGTCCAGGATATTTTTCAGCAAACTTCTTCATTGTCTTGTCGGGTACGATTTTATTTTAAATCGAGCCCTTAAACGAGGGTACCGTAGTAGATCTCTTGTGTATATAAAATAAATATAAAACTGTTTTAAAAACGTTGCAAACTTTAATGAATACAAAAGAAAACTCTGTTGCAGTTTACAAATTGTTACAAGACTTTTCTTATGACCTATAAAACGAACAAGACCCAAAATATTAAAATAAAGACTTTAACTTACCATAATAACAAACTGCAAAATATTTTTTTAATAGAAAAATCTTATGTTTCTTTACTGACAATTAGTTTAGAGGTTTTAGTTTAAATTCAACAAAACTTAGAATGTGACTACCGACTTGTCTCCTCAAAGTTTGGGTTTTTATTAAAGGGAGGTTGGAACTAAGTAATGCATTATCCCCTCTTTGAAGAGCTTGGAGGAACCGAGTTAGTGGCGTTGCCGATAGTCCTAAAATTTACTTTACTTTCTAGCTAATGAGCTAAACAAGAAAACCTAAACAAAAACAGAGATAAAATGACTTTTTATAGACAACACTTTCAAATCTCACAGTTTTTCTATAGCCAATCACTTTGAAGGAAAAACCCTCTCTCTACTTGATGTATCCCCAAGCTTAACCATTACAACTCCCGCTCTTCACTTTTCAGTAGTTTTTCTCACATCAACCACCTGCTGTGTAGGTAGGCGGAAACCAACTGTTTATCAATGTAGAGGGAGGCGGAACCACTTTCTTGTCTCAACGGAACCATATTTTGCGTTTTTCGTTTTTCCAAGATGGTTTCTTACAGTGGCACATTAAGGGGAAATTTACTGACAGTATTAGTGGTAAATCCTAAATTTTGTTGCCATTGGTTCTGATGCAGTGACCCCCTTAAGTATAGGGGATGAACGGACGGGGCGCGTTGTTCTGGTTTCATGCCTTCTCCCCTTTAATAGAGACCGGATAGCTTTTGAATTCAGGGGGAGATTTTATGACTTCTTGTTGTCGCACCGTTTCAGCCACCGTAGATAATAAAATATCTTTATAATGACGACAAATCTAGATCTAATAATCCCTTGATTGGCCCCGTTTTATTACTTTATTATACGCTCCTACATTTTATCTCTGTTTACCAACGCAGGGATTAGCAGGATTGGATATTTAACAATTACAGGATAAGTATAAGGAATGGAATATTTTTAAAGAAAACGAAAACATATAATTTGTTACTAATGTGTGTTCTATATGCATATGCGCGTTTTAAAGACCATTTTGCAAAAAAGTCTTTTAAAAATGATGTCTAGCTACAAGTGTTAGCCCGCGGTTAGAAAAACGATAACTGCAATGGACTGTAAATATTCTAATTAAATGAAGCGCGAACAAACATAAATATATTGATACGAAATCACGAAATAATCAAACGTCCATAGGTTAATTGTTGGTACCACACAACGGCAATCATAGACAAAGCACTCACCAGTTTGCAGCCAATTTCTCCACGTTCCAAGGGGCCCCTTTCTGGATCTAATGATGTCACCACGTAGCTGAAGGGCTGAAGTTTCTAGTTCTATGCTTCAGTACACCAAAATCGAGCACTTTTAAGTGTAGAAATTTGATATATTTGGAGAACGAAATTAACACGCCATTTCTCGAGGCGGTTGACAAAGGATCTCTCTGATTCTTGGTGCGCATGTCCAAAATGCGCGAATGCACTCTGTCCTTCATTCAATTGTGTGGTTTTAAAAATTTACAAACAACCGCGAAATTTTAGCGGGAGCTAACAACAAGTGCGCAGCAAAGTTATACTTTCCCGCACGCAAACCGGAGTTGGGGGTAGCTTTTAAGTGCTAGAAAGAAACAATACTTGATCTATGACTGTTTTAAAAACTTAGAAGTAAACAGAAAAATAATAGCATTTTTTTTCTAATTTTTTAGATGTGGACGCTTCTCTGACGTAGGAAAAAGATACTCGATGTAGTATGGATGCGGTTCAAAAACTAATCTGTACTAAGCACCAAATTCGGCACAAATTTGGTAAATAATATTTTATACAAAAAGCTGTATTAATAATTATCGTAGTTATGGGAGGCTATTGGTTTCGTCAAAAAAACTTTGCTTATTTGTACATAAAACATCTATTTTGATATGGATTATTATATAAAATACTCTGCCAATATATGGACACCTAAGCTCACACTAGGTACTATAGTTATAGTGTACGTGTGAGCTAATATAACTAACAACTGAAATATATTTTATTCAACTCCAGACTCAATTACTTTTCGTTTGATACCACACAAGCCATGTTTTGACTTAAACTCTAATTTTTAAAATCTACCCCCACCTGTTTTTAAAAACTAAAATGTATTTTGTTTAACTCCAGACGCAATTACCTTTCGTTTGCTATCACACACGCCATATTTTCACTTAAACTCTAATTTTTGACATCCACCCCCACCCTTTTTTTAAAATAAACTAAAATTATTTTTTTTTAACTCCAGACCTAATTACCTTTTTAATATCACATACGCCATATTTATAATACATAAACTCAAATTTTTTAAATCTACCCCCACCCTTTTATTTGGCTTGTGTTCGGTGGATTTTGTTCATTTTTAAATGAGACCATCACTACCCAAGACCCAGCCTAGGTACCAAATTTCATTTAAATCGGTCAAGCGGTTTTTGAGTTATGCGGGTTGGTCGTTACAGCAGACATACAGACAGACAGACAGACATACAGGCAGACAGACAGACGGCGCAACAAAAAAGTTTCAAAATCATCTGAAACGCAAAGATCACCATAGCTCACACTACTATAGGATAGTAGTAGTGTGAGCAAATAGAATCACCATAGCTAGGGTTACCAGACGTCCGGATTAATCCGGACATGTCCGGATTTTTACTACGTCCGGGTGGGTCCGGACGGATTTTTCATAAACGTCCGGATTTTAAAGTAGCCGCCTTTATAAACATCAAATAATGCAAAATAAACTAGTTTCAAAAATTGTAATTAAACAATAATCGTCGATAAATTTAGCAGTGTGAATTCACCTTTAAGCGGGGTCTTCACATAACGTTTTACCTTACATCTTGCCTGTTCAGTCAAAACGCATCAAGTAAAATTTTGTGTGTAGACGGAAAAACGGACGTTTTACTTGAACTGATTTAAGACGGAAGACCGCCTAGAGAACTGACCGGATCATGCATTGTTTTCCAATAAAACCATCGTTTTGTATCAAAAACTGATCTAAAAACGTACTTTAAAACTATCAAGTGTCTACGCTAGTCTTTCAAACGTCATACTTGACCCTTTTGACTGACAGGCAAGACGTAAGGTAAAACGTTATGTTAAGACCCCGCTTAAAGTAGTATTATTAATTTCGCCTTGTTGAATTACACTTCTGCCGTGTGGTCTTAAGCACACACAATTTTTTGATGAAGTTTGTAATCTAAAAAAGTACATATCAGACAATTTTTCTTCTGATGACCACAATGTGCCTACCCACGAAAAATGGGCAAAATATTTTAATGAAAGTATTTCTACCCAGTGGACCAAAGAAATAAATAGGCTGCTTTTATCTTCTGTAAAAGGAATACTCATGACTTCATACAATTTAAGAAATATGAGCTGCTCAGAATTTTACGATTTTGTACTTCTGCCTAAAAATTCAACGCTGTTGAATAAAATACAAAGCAGTGAAAAGTACCTATAAAATAGTAGGTATATTATGTTATTTATTAGTTATTGTTTCAATAAAAATAAAAGTTGATTTTTTGTGTGTGGCATCGAAAAAATTTTGACGTCCGGATTTTGTCCGGACTTTCTTGACGGCTGGTCCTGGTTAGAGACGTTTTCATCTGGTAACCCTAACCATAGCTCACACTACTATAGTATAGTAGTAGTGTCAGCTAAAATAGTTTAAGTGAATATTAAGTTTACGTCTTGAACCGGACGTTGAAAGCAAAAAAAATTAAAAAGTTGTATTGACAGGTAAGAGCTATGCATAGCGCATAGACGTTCAACCTTATGGACTTTTCTTATGCAAAACCAATATGGCCGCTGCTATTCGATCGCTGATTGGTTGAAAGCCTCATGCTACGCATTATGCGGCCTATGCAAGTTTGTGTGTGATGGGCTTAATGAGCTAGAAAGATATCAGATCCGTCTACCATATATTTATTTATTTTTAAATAAAATGTTATTTTATTTTTTTAAATTTTTCATACACTGTGTACTCCGGTTATAATGGGTTATAACGTACTTTCGTTTATTACGTAGGTACATATTTCATTGGTCCGGCCAAAATACTCTCTCTACGGATCAGTGGCGGCTCGTGAAGTATAAGAATGGGTGTGCGCTATAATAAGTGAGTCGAAATAAATTTAAAATAAATAAAATTAAAAAAATTTGCATATTTATTTGTAGCCAAATAAAAGAACTTATGGTGCCCACTAGGTAATAAGATTGTCAAAGGAAAAAAAAGCAGGTCTCCAATAAATAAAAATATGCCTACACAAAAAAAAATTACCTACAGTATACATACATATTAGTTTTTAGCCAACGATGGATAACATTAATTCAATGTACAAAACCGTTTTATCTTAGCTTTTGATTCAAATACCATTTCATATTGTAATGTTCGCCTACGTTGATTCAAAAATTTATGCTTTTTAATTTTTGCCTGTAGATGATTTAAGTCAGTTACCCTATGCGCCTCCAGCTTTTATGCAAAAATAATAAGCATGGAAACAAAATAACGAGTTTGTAACATCACATCCACAAATCCAGTTGTTTTTTTGGTAAATATCTTTTCTAAAGTATCTTTTAAAATTCCTACCTTCTTTTCTTTTAGAGCAAGTTTGCGATAATTCTAGTTCTGGAGTCGGCCTTCCTAATCTTTTAATTTCAATTTTTTAATTTAAATTAAAGGAGGAAAAGCTTGCTATAATGTTTTGTACACAATTAAGTCTTGAATTACTTCCAAGATTACCCGAACCCGAACTTATAACTGCCTCAGACATATTCGACACTTGTAGATAATAAATAACCCAAAAATTACAAACAAGAAGCCGAAAACAGCATAAAATTCACTTAAAAACTGCCTAAATAAATTTTAATTACGCCCAATACACGCATACTAATAATAATATAAACAGTAATCAGCTGAGAACTATAAAAAAACGATGCAAGTGTGTATTGATTTAGCGCACCACCTCGCCCTTTTCTCGGCCGATATCCCGAGCATTTCCGATCCAATTGCGTGGCAAAAATTGGATTAAAGAGGAACGCCGAATCCCCGCGCACCTCCAGATTCAAGCCCGCCCTCTCATATCTCTAGATTCAAGCGATGCGAGGCGATAGAAGGCCACCGTATGCGGCAGCAAGCGTCAAGTCGAAAAGATATTAATTACTTCCGTTAATGGCCGATAGATGCCACTAGCGGGATCGGGATCATTAAAAAATAAATAAAAAACAAAAATAATTATTTAATAATAGTTTGTATTTATTTTTTTTCTTGTTTTTGCTGGGGGTGCGCGCGCACCTGCGCTCCTATGGACGAGCCGCCTGGTTATAACGTACCATATTTTGACTAATTCCGTTGATTGGTGATTCCCCGAAAAATTATTTTTCAGTAATCGATTCCGCGGTTTTCTCATTTGAATTTCGAATTGGAAATTCTTATATGGAAAGGTGGTCTAGTACGATGTTGTTTGCAAGCGCGGATCTGGGTCAAAATCTAGGGGGGGGGGGGGTAATAGTCGACAAAAATTTTTTTTGTAATATATTTTTGTCTAGGGTTGGGGTAATTTTCCTGCTTTCCATTATTTTATTAGGAAAAAGTGCATATTTTTTTTCTAAGGGGGGTAACTACCCCGTTACCCCCCCTCAAATCCGCGCTTGGTTGTTTGTTTGTGTTTAAAATGAAGAATTGCCGGCGCAAATCTATAACTGTCAAAGAAAAGATAGAGATTACTAAATGTATTGAGAGATTGAGCCTCTCTCATCTCTAAAAGCATCAGTAAAGCAGAAGTTGGTAGTCAAAAAAACTTGTCAAAAACAATCATTTTATTCCAAATAAAAAATGTACGTTCTAACAACTTTTTAATTGTGTTTTTTTTATAACGTATGTCCGCTTATAAAGTACGCATTTTCTGGTTCCTTGAGGGTGTGTTATAACCAGAGTACACTGTAGCAGGTTTTTTTTTTCCAATGATTTGACTTTTGGTTAGGAGAAATCAAAAATACGTCATTTTCTAATATTTTTATTGACGTAACCACACTATTTCCCCGCTAGCCATGAAAATTTTCGAAATATGAATCCTATTTTCTTGAATCTCTCCCTTATACTGTCGCAGTTAGGGGAAAGAAAACTCAATATATTATATAAACTTTTATTAGGTTGCAGCCCCGGTGTTGTCGCCGTAATCATTGCTGAAACTAGTAAATTGATTTTGTTAGGGTCGGTTGCGACAAGTCACGAAATACCGAGCATCAATCTGTCACTTTCATGAATTTTCATATAAGATATACAGGGTGAAAACAAAATTTCGAACTTCCATTCTCTTTTTTTTACCTTCTTAACCCGCGCAGCAATGGCTAGAGAAGGTATTACTTTCAACGAATTTTTTTTTAAGATAACGCCGGAAATGTGTTATTTGGGTGTATTTTAACCTATCTTAGCAATATCGTCGTGATGTCTGTCTGTGTGTGTGTGTGTGTGTGTATTTCTGTTCGTAACACGATAGCTCCCAAACCGGTGAACCGATGGGCATACAATTTTCAGGTAAAATAGTGTTCGACACTCTAACGAGCTGATTAGATTTTGGTTCCATTAAAGCTAATGACAATATTTTTTGACAATAATTTAAAAAAATTAATAATGCTAACTTTTTAACGGAGCATTGCATCAATACGCGCTTTTTAGAATATAGTAAGTCACATTCTTCTCAATAATTTGAGTTATAACCGGAAACTTTGTAAAGGGTTTCGTTTCTGATATATTTACATAAAACTGATATATATAGCAAGTTCTCAAAATAAGCTATGAGAGTCTTTTTATCGAAAAATACGATAAGAAGTTTTGTAACTAAAACAAAATCAGAATAGTAGTTTACCTAACTAGTGCGGAAAGTGCTTCTTTTCCGCACGCGATTGCAGATGACCAAACGACGCGATAGCGGAGTTTGGCCAGCAATCAAGTGCGGAAAAGACACTTTACGCACGAGTTAGGTACACTATTTTTTCTATAAGCGTGAGGAAAAAGCTAAAAATTAATCAGAAAATTATTTATATTCAAAACGTTTTAATTAAATCAATTATTATTATTCACATTCTAGCGGCTTCTAGAACTGACTGGGGTAGATCTTCGTCCGAAGAATCCATTGAAAATCTGATTTTTTTGTTTGAAAAATTCAAAAGACGCTTCTATCTGCAAAATTGGCTTTGTTTTGACAGTTTGTTTGTACTTTGTTGCTATGGTGATTTAAGATGCCAAATCTAAAACCACTAGTGTTCATTGTTGTTTGACATTGACAATGACGATATTTATACCGGGGAGGTTTAAAACTTATAATTTGAACCTATTTTACTGAAAACTTTATTTTATCGAAAATATTGAAAATATAGCAGAATTTTAGTCAATTTGAATATTTTTAGGATATTTCGTGTGCTAGGAAAGATACAAATGTATTTTGAACGGTCTAAATGTTATAGAACACCTCAAAGTACGGAAAAGTGGCACTTTCCACACTAAAATGCGTGCGGAAAAGTGGACTTTTCCGCACGCTTATAGAAAAAATCCTTTAAATAATAATGAATGCATTTACCAAATCCCGTGTAAGTAATCCCTGCAAATCATATGTAGGAGAAACAAAACGCTTTCTTTAGGTCAGGTTTAGTGTTGTAAAATTTCCAGAAATATATTTTCGGAAATATTTCCTGAAACATTGGAAATATATGGAAATATTGAAAATATATGAAATATTAAAAAGTTAAGAAAAAAGGAAATATTTATTAATAAAAATCATAACAAAACACCGGCAAACGCAGAAGACTTATACATGAACACAAATCAGGAGTTATTGTTCAAACAAATAAACAGAAAGAAGGTCAAATTTGTACAAAAAAAATTGACTTGACTCACCACACTATTCTCTTGTTGAACTAGAGGCATATCTTCATCGTTGTCGTCAGCTATACACTCAATAACATCGTCTTGCCGGTATCGGAAATAAAAATTGTTTTATAGTAAATTTAATGCTTATAAGGTTACAAAATATAAAGGATAATATTTTTTTAAATATTTCCAATATTCCCAATATTTTCGAGACACGTTCGGAAATTTCAAATATTTCCATTTACATCACTAGTCAGGTTAAAGGAACATCAAAAAAGTAGGTAGGGGAAGTGTACTTAAAATGGGAATACTTTTTTTTAAAAATTTATACGAAAAAAAGTTTTGACGTTAATGGTTTGAAACATTATGCTGTTGATGAAATATTCTTTTTTGTTTGTTAAAGTTGATTTGTAGTACTTTAAACACTAAAATAATTTGTTATTTTGAAAAATCTAGACTATTTTACTCTAATTGTGCAGGTAAAATGTGAAATTTATTTATTTTATTTAAATTATTAATATAAATGTATTGTATAGTTTTGTTGCAAATAAATGTATTTATTATTATTATTATTATAAAAACTATTAAGGTAAAGATAAAACTAAAATGAGATATAATTTGTTTAAACAAATCATCTTAACAATAATGTACTCTTTAATCTTGATATGGCACAAAGATAAATATAAATAAAACAAATTATTTCTTAGTTAAATAATAACCAAATAATAACCAGTAAAATAATGGCAATAATGCTTATTATATAAAAAAAATAATAAAAAAACACCCAACTGCTAAATTTACTTCTAAGTACTAGTCGCAGTTGAGTAGAAAATTAATAGGTAAACCTATAATGTACGACATGCTTCAACTTTTAGTTTTGATGCCCAAAGCACACTTACGAAATTATACAGTTTTGTATTTTCATAAATCAGGTTATTGGGTAATTTTGTACCCAACTGCGACTAGTAGTTACAAGTACATTTAGCAGTTGGGTGTTTTTTTTTATTTTGAACTTTTAGGTTTAATTCTTATTCAGCCTTATAAAAAGCACAATGCATTTACAATTCATTTAGCTTTACCCAAAAAGTACGTGTCGATTTTCTACGGACGCAAACAGTGTTATATTCCATTGCGTGAAGGTGGGGGAGGAGAGACGAAGAAGGGAACTAGTAAAATAGTGTCGAAAAAAATCTTAAAGCGTGCCGAAAGAATTTTTGAAATCGTTGAAAATCTACATTTGTGAAAGGTATAACTACAACTATTACTAATAAGGAGGGTGGGGAGAATAGAGGGAGCGGAAGGGGAAAACTAGTAAAATGATGTTGGAAAAGAAGCAAATAATAATTTCGATTATAGATTATTAAATTGATTATTACAGAAATTTATTATGGGAGATCATTGACCAAATGACCTTATGGAGTCAAAAAAACTAAACAAAACAAAGTTTGGGGGCAGTTCCTCAAAATAGGGTGAGGATAGATGGTAGACACCGGTATTTCGTCCCCATTGGGATTTATCAGTTCGAGCATAACCATATGATATGGGTATGAAATGAAAGAAGCTTTCTGTCAAATTAAAGCATCAGTCACAATCGTTCACTATGTCCAGTCTTAGTAAATATCCTAGCCCAGAATTATACACTAAAATAAAAGAAAAATTGCAAGGAAATAGTCAAAAACTTAATAAAAACAAGTTTGTGGGCAGTTCCTCAAAAGGGGTCAGGATAGCTCGTAGGCACCGGTGTTCCTATTGGGATACATAAGTACGAGTTATACCATATGGGATGGAGATAAAATGTGTAGTATTAGAGAATTATTGAAATAAAGCCAGGCTATAATAGTGCCAGGCACAATTTTGACACCTTCACATTGTAATATCAGCTGTGATCTTTCAACATACGGCCTTTGTTTACTTTATGAACCGGAATAAATAGTGCCTTCTTTTATTAATTGAAAATAAACAACGAAAGTTTTAAATTCGACTTTGGTATGTCAATTTTGAAGGATCAACTGTCAGTTTTCAATGTAAATGTGTCAAAATAGTGCCTGGCACAATTATAGCCTGGCTTTATTTCAATAGTTCTCTAATATCTGAAGAGAAGACATAAAATGCGGACATTTTCTAAAGCATACCATACCAACTGTCAAGTTGAACATAGGCTTTGTTTATTTAATAATTTTTTGTTTCAATGTCAAATCTATAAGGTAATTGATTGAGACTTAATATAAAGGCTTTTGACAACCAGAAGTCTTAAATTAAACTTAATGGAATGGGGTGTACTGATAGTAGACGTTTTTATAAAATGTATGATGCCCCTTTTTATCAAATGCTTTTAATGTGCACACATTTATTAACGATTTAGTTTGTGTTCAGTTTGGACATTACACTTCAGCTAATTTCTAGCCCCCACTTCCAGCCTGACCCTGTCGTAAAAATAATTTATAAGATGGTTTAAGCCTTTTAACTAACACACATATTGCATTTTTTTTAAATATTTTTAAATTCACTATGACCATCACAAGGCTTTATCAATTCTATCTATCTATCTATTTAGCCTTCTTTGATCCATCTTTGGACATTTGCCTCCCCGAATATCTTCAACTTTTTTCTGTCTGTAGTCGTGTTCCTCCAACTAGTTCCCGTATTTTTCTTCAAAGCCCCCGCTCATCTCATTTGGGTTCTTCCCCTAGTTCTTTTATTTCCCAAGGTCTCCAGTTTAAAATAGTGACAAATTTTCATTTTAATTTGGCTAACTCTCTGCTGACATTCCTTACTTTTGTTTTATTTCTTATCCATGCATCCCTTTGTCTTTTCATTGATATTTGAGCTTTTGCCTGCCTTATCTTTGTTGGATTTTATAAGTGTGGGTTAACAGTGAACGTGGACAAGACACAGTACTTATGTATTGGAAACGAATCCAGTGAGTTAGTACTAGAAAATGGACAAACAATATCTCCATGCAATGAGTATGTATACTTGGGTGTCACATTTGATAAGACAGGAACAGACTGTAAAGAATTGGAAAAAAGAATAGTAATAGCAAAAAAAGTTATTGGATGTCTTAACAGTATTTTATGGAGCAGAGAGATAAAAAAGAATGTAAAATTTAACATATATGAAACAATGGTCAAAAGCAGGCTGTTGTATGGAATAGAGACTTGTCGCGTAACAGAAAAATACAAAACAAAAATGGAAAGTGTCGAAATGGATGCAATAAGAAGATCAATGTGAATATCTAGAATAGATCATATAAGAAATGAGATCATAAAAGAAAGAATGGGAATCGAGGGAAGCATAACGGATGACATCACTAAAAGGCAACTGATATGGTACGGCCACGTACAACGGATGAACGACGAAAGATTACCAAAGCAGGTCCTAGAATGGCAACCAATAGGGCGCAGAAAAAGAGGGCGTCCTAAACTAGAATGGCAACAGTCAATCCAAAGATCAATGAGTCAAAAGAATCGGACAGAGGATGATTGCCAGGATCGAAGGAGGTGGAGAATAGGCGTCGGACAACGTAGAAAAACGTTCTAAGCCGACATAGTAGTAGTATTTTATAAGTGTCCAGGTCTGGGATCCATAAGTGAGTACAGGAAGAATACATTGGTATACAATTTTAATTTACGTTACTGAGGTTAGTTTTTATTTTCTAATATGTAGCTTCATTTACCAAATGCTTCCCAGGCCAATCTTACTTGTCTCTTGATTTCAGCTGTTTGGTTTTCTGTTTGTTGTTTAATAATTTGTCCCAGATATATATTCCTCTACTTGTTCTATTTTTTCTAGGTTTATTATGATTTTAGTTTTAATGTAGTTCATACTCAAGCCTATATTTTTAGCTGATGTATCCAGATCTTCCAGGATTTTTAGCAGTTCTTCTTTCTTATCTGTTATTATGGCAATATCGTCAGCACATCTTAGATGGTTCAAGTATTGTCCGCTTACTTTGATGCCTATTTCTTTCCAATCTAAGTTTTTAAAAACATCTTCTAGGGCCTGGTTAAATAGTTTACGGAATATTGTGTCATCCTGTCCCAGACCCCTTCTTGTGCGGATTGGCTTGGTCCTTTCGTGGGTTTTGCTTGATGTTGTTGCTTCGCTATTATACATATATTGGCTATTAAGTCTGTGTATCTCTATTATATTTGGCTATTAATTAAAGATGCGTTTACTGTCCTGTGCTCAATGCTATCGAAAGCTTTTTTAAAGCCTATAACCTATATTCGTTGGCTCGCTCTATTAGAATTTTCATTGTTAATGGGTGGCTAAACCTTTTATGAAGCCTTCTTTTTCTTTTTATTGATATCCGTCCAAGTTTTGTTGTTTGTTTATCTGTTAATATTTTCTTACAAAGCGTATAAATTACATTGAGGAGTGTTATAGGTCGATAGCTTTTTAGATCTGCTCTATCGCCTTTTTTTATGTAGACTAATAGTTATGGATTCTTTTCAGTTGTTTCGGATTATTTTTTCTTTTAGTATTTTATTTAGGATAATATAAACGGTACTAACTACAGTTTTACCACTGTACTTTGGCTTTTCTGCCGTTACTCCGTCTTTAACGGAAAGGCGAAAAAATATCGAAACACAAAATATCGAAAAACAAAATATCGAAAATACATAATATCGAAACTACAAAATATCGAAACTACAAAATATCGAATAACAAAATATCGACAACACAAAATATCGAAACTACAAAATATCGAAAATACAAAATATCGATGAATGAACCGAACCGAACCGAACCGAACCTAGCCATACCTAACCATACCTAACCATACCTAACCATACCTAACCATACCTAACCATACCTAACCATACCTAACCATACCTAACCATACCTAACCATACCTAACCATACCTAACCATACCTAACCATACCTAACCATACCTAACCATACCTAACCATACCTAACCATACCTAACCATACCTAACCATACCTAACCATACCTAACCATACCTAACCATACCTAACCATACCTAACCATACCTAACCATACCTAACCATACCTAACCATACCTAACCATACCTAACCATACCTAACCATACCTAACCATACCTAACCATACCTAACCATACCTAACCATACCTAACCATACCTAACCATACCTAACCATACCTAACCATACCTAACCATACCTAACCATACCTAACCATACCTAACCATACCTAACCATACCTAACCATACCTAACCATACCTAACCATACCTAACCATACCTAACCATACCTAACCATACCTAACCATACCTAACCATACCTAACCATACCTAACCATACCTAACCATACCTAACCATACCTAACCATACCTAACCATACCTAACCATACCTAACCATACCTAACCATACCTAACCATACCTAACCATACCTAACCATACCTAACCATACCTAACCATACCTAACCATACCTAACCATACCTAACCATACCTAACCATACCTAACCATACCTAACCATACCTAACCATACCTAACCATACCTAACCATACCTAACCATACCTAACCATACCTAACCATACCTAACCATACCTAACCATACCTAACCATACCTAACCATACCTAACCATACCTAACCATACCTAACCATACCTAACCATACCTAACCATACCTAACCATACCTAACCATACCTAACCATACCTAACCATACCTAACCATACCTAACCATACCTAACCATACCTAACCATACCTAACCATACCTAACCATACCTAACCATACCTAACCATACCTAACCATACCTAACCATACCTAACCATACCTAACCATACCTAACCATACCTAACCATACCTAACCATACCTA
Organism: Aspidapion aeneum; assembly: GCA_963576565.1. NCBI lineage: Eukaryota > Metazoa > Arthropoda > Insecta > Coleoptera > Brentidae > Aspidapion > Aspidapion aeneum. Next base: position 2,992,532 of record OY755042.1, on the reverse strand, counting down.
ACCATACCTAACCATACCTAACCATACCTAACCATACCTAACCATACCTAACCATACCTAACCATACCTAACCATACCTAACCATACCTAACCATACCTAACCATACCTAACCATACCTAACCATACCTAACCATACCTAACCATACCTAACCATACCTAACCATACCTAACCATACCTAACCATACCTAACCATACCTAACCATACCTAACCATACCTAACCATACCTAACCATACCTAACCATACCTAACCATACCTAACCATACCTAACCATACCTAACCATACCTAACCATACCTAACCATACCTAACCATACCTAACCATACCTAACCATACCTAACCATACCTAACCATACCTAACCATACCTAACCATACCTAACCATACCTAACCATACCTAACCATACCTAACCATACCTAACCATACCTAACCATACCTAACCATACCTAACCATACCTAACCATACCTAACCATACCTAACCATACCTAACCATACCTAACCATACCTAACCATACCTAACCATACCTAACCATACCTAACCATACCTAACCATACCTAACCATACCTAACCATACCTAACCATACCTAACCATACCTAACCATACCTAACCATACCTAACCATACCTAACCATACCTAACCATACCTAACCATACCTAACCATACCTAACCATACCTAACCATACCTAACCATACCTAACCATACCTAACCATACCTAACCATACCTAACCATACCTAACCATACCTAACCATACCTAACCATACCTAACAATACCCAACCAAGCCTAATTAGCACTGTTGTAGTTTAGATTGGTTAGGTTAGGTTTGGTTCGGTTTAGCTCGGTTCGGTCTGGTTCAGTTCGGTTCGGTTCGGTTCGGTTCGGTTCACACCCTCTAGGATCCCGGAAAAAAAGTCGGGAAAGTTTTTTTTTTAAATTGTTGGTTCAGTTTGCTTTGGTTCGGTTCGGTTCGGTTCGGTTAGATTTGATTAGGTTTCGTTAATTTAGGTTTTTGAAACTTTCTATTTTCGTGTGGTTAGGTCAGATTAGGTTTAGTTAGATAAGGTTAGGTTACGTCAGAGTCAGGTTAGGGTAAAGTTACGAAATGTTCTATTTTTAATTTTCGATATTTGGTAATTTCGATATTTTGCATTTTCGATATTTAGTAGTTTCGATATTTTGTATTTTCGATATTTTGTGATTCGATATTTTGGGTCGCGGTTCGTTTGTCAAAAACACGTTTATCGAAAACATCTTTATCGAAGAAATTTTGATCGAAAATCTTAATTTCAAATGACTTTTGATCAAAAATCTTAATTTCGAATGACATTTTGATCGAAAATCTTAATTTCGAATGGCACTTTTATTTTTGGTTCGGTTCGGTTCGGTTCGGTTCGGTTCGGTTCGGTTCGGTTCGGTTCGGTTCGGTTCGGTTCGGTTCGGTTCGGTTCGGTTACACCCCCTCAAGGATCCCGGGAAAGAAATCAGGAAAGTTTTTTTTTTCGAATTATATATATAACTTCATTCTCAGATTGTGTTTTCGATTAAAAGCGATTCGCCAAAAATGTTTTCGATTAAAAAGTCATTCGAAAAAGTTGTATTCGAAAAAAAAGTTTTCGATTAACGCATTATTCGATCAAAATGTCATTCGAAATTAAGATTTTCGATCAAAATGTCTTCGATAAAGATGTTTTCGATAAACGTGTTTTCGACAAACAAACCGCGACCCGATATTTTGTAATTTCGATATTTTGTTGTTTCGATATTTTGTGGTTTCGATATTTTGTAGTTTCGATATTTTGTAATTCGATAAAATGTAGTTTCGATATTTTGTGGCTTCGATATTTTGTAGTTTCGATATTTTGTATGTTTTCGATATTTTGTATTTTCGATATTTTATGTTTTCGATATTTTGTGTTTCGATATTTTTTCGCCCTTTCGTTTTTAATAGCTGTGTGCTATTTATAATAGCCTCTTTGACGTTATACTTCTATGTCGTTTCTATCCTTTATTTTAATTATTTTATCTACCTAGAGTCGATTAATTTCCCCTAATAGACATCTTATGAGGTCTGCCTTTATCCGTACCTGTTATCGATTATAAAATAAAGCAAAAACATTTGGCAATTTAGATATATACCATTGGCAAACTAACACCCCCGAGTATGGATTACTATGACTGAAAACCCTTGTTGTGTGCCGTGTAGAAATAAATTCGGGCAATATTTCAATGCGAAACGGGGGCGACGAGAGAAAGAGCTCTTTTCAACATTCCAAATACATTCCTAAGTCCTTTCCCTAATGCACTCGTGCCACAGAATTTTAGCAAAATAATAGTAGTAGTACAACCCATTCCAAAGAAAGGTAAAAAGACAGATCCGTTAAACTATAGACCAATTGCTCTACTTCCGGTGATATCAAAAGTAATGGAAAGAGTTGTGAACAATCACCTAACCAAGTACTTGGAAAAGTACAAAACTATCAACGACAAGCAATACGGATTTCGAAAATATAGGTCAACTGGCGATTTACTTACAAACGTCACTCACTTATGGCAAAAATGCGATTGAGTTGCGAGGTGAAACAAGAACAATTGCCTTAGATATATCTCAAGCACTCGATAAAGTCTGGCATGAAAATCTGCTCAACAAGCTCAAAGCAACGGGATTGTCGCCGAGACTTTGCACTTGGTTTGAAAGTTACCTTAAGGATAGATCCATTTATGTTGCACTGGATGGCCGGAACTCCAACTCTTACCAAATAAATGCTGGTGTGCCACAAAGAGCAATCCGTTCGCCAACACTTTTTCTGATTTACATAAATGACCTCATTGATAAAACAGTAAATCCACTTTATTGCTTTGCAGATGATGGCAATGTAGTCTCCTCAGTCATACCACCCACATGTCTCTCCGCACGTGAATTCCATTACCTTAGACTAACTGAAATATCACAGATAAATAACGACTTGGAGATAATAGAGGACTGGGGCAACAAAAACCTTGTACAGTTCAACGCGCAGAAAACCCAAGCAGCCCTGTTTTCAAAAAAGACCAGCACCGGTGAGCCAAACATCACGCTATCTGGAAGTGCTGTCGCATTGCAGAGCCAGTTGAACATCTTAGGAGTCACTGCAGAGACCAACATGTCTTGGCACAGTCACGTGGCAGATATAGCTAAAAGAGCGTCCCAAAAGCTTGAGGTGCTATTTCGTACAAGACATCTGTATACACCAAGCCAACTGCTGACACCCTACAAAGCCCAGATTCGACCAACTATGGAGTACTGCTCACATATATGGAGTGCGGCACCCAAACATACCTTAATGCTTTTGAACACCGTGCAAAAACGAGCTATCAAGCTGATCAATGACCCCGCACTTACCCGTAGCTTGGATAGTCTCGAACATTGAAGAACTGTGGGCGATCTATCTCCCTTCTACAGGTATTATCACGGAAAATGCTCTGAAGAGTTGGCACGTATGATCCCCCGGGAGTAGCACCTACTAGGCGAACACGTCAAACAGACGGTAACCATCAATTTATTGTCAAAGTAGAGGCACCAAGAACCTCATTATATCAGAATTCATATCTCTGGAGAACAGCATCACTGTGGAATAAACTCCCTGCGACAGTTTTCCCTGCAGGTTACAACCTGAACCGTTTCAAAACCAACACACACCAACATTTCCGCGCACTTGCCGCTTCGCGAGCGTGATAGGGATCTCCTTGCGAGTGCGCATACCCGTAAAAAAAAACAAAAAAAAATAGTTTACGAATATATTGTACTCTTAAAACAACTCAAAAAGTTCAAAAATATGTTGCCTCAACAAAAATGTTACTTACTTACTTTCTTTATTGTATCCAAAGAATTATGAATCTTATTCTAAGGATTCCTACGTATCGATATAGTAATCTTACCTAATTAAATTTTACCTTAAAAAAACATATTTGTCTATAAAAACCAGAAAATAAATTTGGTATTAAAAAATTGTGGAGAGAAAAAAAACCATAAAAAATTAAATAAATTAATAAGGCTAAGTAAGGTGTACTACTTGATGAAATAATTTGTGATAAGGGGGCAGGAATAAGAGCCCGGCTTTTCCCACTCACCCATGAGATAAGACCTATTTGAGGTTATTCCTATACTAGCATGTGCAATCTGTTTTAAAGTTTGAACTTCAAGATTATCTAATGTTTGGACGAAAGGGATAGCATTGAGAAACAAGCCAGTCCAATAGGGTATATGCACAGGACAAGAAAAAAGGAGATGGTGAATAGTCTCGTTTTCCAGCATATTGCAAATTGAATAAGCTAGGATGGTGTTAATAGAGTGAGTTACTCCTTTGTAGGAGAATTTATAGAACTTGTTGTTGCTCACCCTAAGCTAGGTAAGTATAGGTAAGTGAATGTTAGGTGTTTCGCCGTACGAGTAAGGACCAGTGGCGGTTTCTCCATAAGTGCACATGTGCACGTGCACTCCCAAATTTTACTTTAAAAAATATTAAAATTTGATCATTTTTTAATTTAATTAATAAGTACCCCAAAAGGAATTCACTAAAGACTGGAATATTAACAACAATTAATACTCGGTACATATGTGTTTGTATTCGTGTTCAACCACCCTGCGATGAATGGATATTCTGGTGGTTACAAATTCTCTGCCCCGTGGAAGTTATGTCGCATTCTAATTAGGAAATATAGAAAGAGAGGACGAAATGTCCCAATAGAATTTTACAGTACATAGAATCTGAGCCTTCCTTCGGCCGTGCTCTTCTACATAAATTAGCCTTGATGCCGCCCGCACCCCGGTGATGACCCCCGCGGTCGCGGTTACCGTTGCAGATGTACAGCCGCTCCCACGCACCTGTTATTAGTGCGCTTGGACAACTTGAAATTGTCGGTCGGGCGCGGGGTCGGCGATTTGTTTTGATTTCGACGATTTAGTCTACGACAATCGCGGAAGTTTCAGGAGCAGTCCCCTTATTAAAATTTTTAATTGAAAACAATTTGCAAACAGATTTTTTAGAAACAGTTTCAGTGCTGGCAGTGGTTACGATGCCTATGACAACCGCAGAAGCAGAACGTTGTTTCTCTACCCTAAAGAGAATTAAAACTTTCTTTAGGAGCACAATGGGTGAGAATAGATTAACTGCCCTAGCAATGTTATCTATTAAGAAAAAAATGATTCAAGAAATTCCAAAGTTCAATGAATTGGTTATTGAAGAATTTATTTCAAAAAAGGACAGACGCCTTCATTTTCAATACAAGACGTGTTTGCGAAAGATACAAACTAGGTATAATACATTTATTATTTATTTATAAAAACATTAATAACAGGTAACCAATATCTAACTAACTTATTTTTTTTTATGCTATCCAAGACTCTATAGAGAAGCAATCGAAATTCGTAAACACCAGCAGAACTTCAACAGATCTGAAGAAACTCTTAAAATTAACAGAACATGGGTACCGGTTCTTAAAAACACTAAACGGCTCGCTTACAAGAACAAAACTGAATCTCGGGAAAGTGACCAATCACCGACCAGCTCTGATATACGCCCCGCCCACCATAGCGTATATAACCTGCGCCCGCGACAGACTAACCACCAGTCTTCGAGAAGCCGACAAACAGTCAACATCTCCTGAAGATGCCATCCACTCGAGATGGTGAAACGTCGAGAACGAATTTCCAACGACAACGGCCGAACAGCCCGAAAGCATACCCACCAAAATTGGAGGTGTTATAAGGCCCATTTTTGACACACATGATTTTCGCTTTTTGAGTCTCTAGTGAGTAAGTTTTTTCTTGCATAATCGTCGAGTACCTCCAGCATTTACTGTAGTTCTCTCTCTGACTCCCACTTCCTAAACGACTCACCCTGTGGGAAGCAGCAATTTTTTTTTAAATGTACCCTTTTCAGCTTATAAATGAACAAGTGGGACTAAGCCCCCTAAGGTAAAAATTACCCTCCGAAACAAAATGATCATAATTTCTTAGAAGCGAACTGACCAAGTCCGTGAAAATTTCTGACTAGAGCTCTTAGATTTTCAAAACTAACCAAAACTCCCGAGATTTTTTTGCAAAATTTTTTACAAAATTTTATGTTTGTCGCACCTTTTTTTTTCCTATTCAAAAGAAGTTGCTAGCGCTATTTATACCAAAGAGTACTTAGTTTTTTAAAACTATCGCCATTGTTCCCCTATCTTTACAACTTTTTTTCAGCGATGAGATTTTTTCTGAAGAACAATTTCTCCAACATTTTTGCTTAGAGCGCATTTTTTATAAATTTTCCAGTATTTGTCTTATATTGCAAAAATATTCTTCTGTGGCGCAATTATTTCCAAAATGTCTTTAATTTAATTAGTATTTCTACAAATATTTATCCACGAATCGCTAAACACTATAATATTGGAACTATATTCTGATCGGGAAAAACGATAAGTAACTAAAACAAAACCAGAAAATCCCCTAAATAATAAGAAATGCATTTGGGTAATTCCATAGTAATGGGTTTTTGTGTCTCTTGGATTATTGATTCTTAAAATTTTCAATGAAACTCGCCCTTATGCTGATTAAAACTATTATGTAAAGAGAGTGCACACATAAGATTTCAGAATAACGATATTTCAAGAAAAATACGGGTAACGGGTGCGACTTTGTTTTTCATACTTTTTTGACTTGGACTAAGTTCGATACGCCGCGCTGTGCATAAAATTTTATAGTCTGATTAATATTTAATAATATTGGAAGAATTTAAGAATATATGACAAATAACGGGTGCGACAGGCGAAGATAACGGGTGCGACACATTAACTTTTTTTTTGGTTTTAGGATATGTGTGAGCAATAACAAGGTTTTAGTTATTGAAATAAATTGTATAAATCTTGAGCCCCCTCCATAAAAAATCAATTTTAATATTTTATAAAGTTTTTAGGAGAAATAATTGGTGAAATTGGAAGGTAGGATAGGTAGGAAAAGAGTAAAAGTTAAAATATATAATAACAAAAGCAACAATGAACTATAACTACGAAGACTTAAGTAATTTTGCTGTATTTTATGCTATTTTATTTTTGTATTAATGAAATATGTGGAAAATATCCGACAATATCCTAGTCCTAAAATGGGACGGGCTCTGAAGCAATGAAATGAAATCAAACCAATTCATGTTGATTTTACACAAAAAAATAACAATTAACAACATTCTTGTACCATATTCAAATCAAGCAAAATATCTCGGTATGACATTTGATGCCAAATTGCACTGGAAAGCACATGTTAAGAAAAAAAAAGAAGAACTTGAGATAAGGTATAGAAAAATGATCTGACTAATTGGAAGGAAATCCAATTTAACAATTCATAATAAGTTACTGCTTTATAGATAAATACTGAAACCAGTATGGACATATCGTATTCAACTATGGGGTTGTGCTAAAGACAGTAACATTCTAGTTTTACAGAGATTTCAAAATAAAGTATTAAGAAATATTGTGAATGCACCTTGGTACGTTCGAAATAGTGACCTTCATCGAGATCGTAAAATCGAAACTGTAGCAGAGACTATAAAAAAGTACGCAAAAAGCCATGAAGGTAGACTTCACCGGCATGTGAATGTGGAAGCAATTAAGCTTCTAGACAATACTATGCTAGTTCAAAGACTAAAAAGAGTGAAGCCGTTTGAGCTAGTAAACTAAGTGAATTACATAAAACAAAATAATGCTATAAACACAACACAATTGTGAGTTATAGACCAAACAAAGCGGGGAGAACTGTTGAGTGAACCCTAAGTTTAAATCTGACTTTTCTAGTAAATTAAGTTAAATCAAAATTGCTAATTAGTCTTACTGACTAGATTGTAATACAATAAACACAGTGTGTTTGACAAATTAAAAAAATATATATTTTTTAATGATTATTTCTGAGTTATATTTAATTCTGTGTTTCAGTATTTGTCGTTTCCAGATATCTATTGAGATATCAGAGCGAGTTTTATCGCGATCGCTTTGAGCCCTTGATCTTTTTCGAAAGGATGAATATAAAATCTCTCAATATGAATAACAATTCGTTTATGGAAAGTGGTTGACAAAAATGGATCCCATTTTTACAGGTTTGCCTGAAAACTAAGTTTTTTTGGGAAATTGATATCGACTTTACCTCCATTTTAAACAGGCAAATATCTTGGCATTGCACCCTGGCTGCGTTATGAAATTATGTTAACATTTTTAAAAATTGAGTTTTATTATAACGTAATTTCCACATTTTTGATATTTTGTTAATTTTTTTATTTAAAAAGATGTATGGAGGAGTAGACAATAGAAACCAGTAGTGACCTCTTTTTTTCTCCGAATCGTACTAAGTACTTAAAGAAAATGGATCGATGATGGATCTGATACCTAGCTACCCTATTAGCACACTTCAAGTGAATCCTTGAAAACAGTTTTTGTGAATATCTCGAAAACTAAAGCTCCTACTAGGTTTTTGGTTATAACATAAATTATTGAGCAAAATGTAATCTACCATATTCCGAAAACGGCATTATGATGCAATGCTCTGTTAAAAAGTTAGCTGTTTTTAAATTCTTTAGTTGTCAAAAAAGTGTCTTTGGTATTAATAAATTTTGACTAGTTTGAGAGATGAAAATTGGTTCAGCGACTTAGGAGCTATCGTGTTACGGACAAAAATATACATACCATAACACAGACAGACAGGCAGACATCACGACAACATTGCTAAGATAGGTCAAAATACACCCAAATAACACATTTTCGGGGTTATCTCAAAAAAAAATCGTCGAAAATAATACCTTCTCTAGCGAGTGCTGCGTGGGCTAGGAAGGTAATAAATGTTCAGTTATATTATTATATCCAAATATCTCGACATATAATATATAGAGTACAGTGGTAAAGCAGTAGTTATTGCCTGCCATATTCTCATGAATAAAATACTACAAGAAAAATAATAACAAACAACTGGACAGGATCCATAACCATTATTCTACACAAGAAAGGCGATAGAGTAGACCCTGTGAGTAGACCTAAAGAACTATCGACCTATAACACTCCTCAATGTATTTTATTAGTTTTCACGAAAATATTAACAGATAGACTAACAAAAAAATTTTCGGACAGAAATTAATCAAAATAACAAACAAACACATTCGCTTCTGCTTTAAATTAAAGTTTTGTGTGAGCTAATAAAGCGACTCTAAAAATTAAGGATTACTATACATGGAAAAAATTGATTTATAAATCGGCTTTATTTTAAAAAACTGAACCGTTAATCCAACTTCATAGTTTTAAAGACAATTAGCTGTGGCGTGACGTGACCATCAAAAAGAAATTCTGCCTACGCTGTGAATTCAACAAAGTTGTAGATCGTGGCCCGGCCGTTTGGATAATACAGGTCACGACCCTGAAAAATTCAGCTGTTTTCCGGGGACTGACTTTTACATTAAGACTTTTTCATCGAGGTTACTAGTCACTCATTTAAGTTACTCGAAATGACGTCACGGTTACTCGGAGTAACCGCTGTATGACGTCAGACAGTCAGCTGTGGATGACATTTCCAATTGTTTGTTTTTGTTTTTACCAGCAATTTCCGAAATGCAGAAAATAATTCATTGTTTCCACCAATGCATGCCCACCCCGATTCAAAAAACGTATCACGGGCCATGGATTTGCACCAGTTTTAAATGCAGCGTTACCTGATGCGCTTTTTGAATCGGGGTGGAAACAGGGTGCTTCTTTGGTATTCTGTGGTAAGGCCGCAGTACCACAGAACACCAAAGGCAGTACATTTTAGGACTAGTTGCAGTTGAATTGATATAGAACCAACTTCAAGGAATGTGCTTCATTTTCTACCGTTACCAAACATAATTCGCTGTTAATATATATATTAAAATCAAACATTTAAAAAAAAAAACAAAAAAAACGATTTTAACCTCAAAATATTTCAGCAACCACGTCTGCTAGGCTGGTTACACTGTGTGGTTACTCGTGACGTCATAGTTAGTGTTACTCAGCGAAGAAAAACAGAAAACGAGTAACCAGGTTACCTGGTAACTTGTAGTTACTGCGAGGAAAAAGGCTTATTGGGTCTTATGGGAGGTCAGACCTTTTTTTATGATATTTTCAAAATGGTACTACAGATTTCCGCGAAATTTCAGTGAAATAAATATTCTCAGACACCATCTTCATATTCCACCAAACTTTTGTAAAGATGCAAGATGATTAAAAGGTTAAAATCTTCAAGATTTAGCAGTCCTTATTTTGAATTCAAATTACCCGCCATGTGCCACATGCCAACTGTTATATTTGACATGTATTTGACTTTGTCATCTGTGTTTGTCACATTCACTTCTGTTTTAAATTTAATTTTAGTGTGAGTTAATGAAGCGGCTCTGAAAAATGAAAAATTGTTCTGCAAGAATATAGTAAAAACAATCTCAAAACCGGCTTTATTTAAAAAAAAAAAACAAATATTCATGAACCGTCATTCCAACTTCAATATTTTAAAGACAATCAGCTGTGTCGTGACGTGACCATCAAAAGAAAATCAGCCCCGGATGTGACGTCAACAAAGTGGAGGATCGTGGCCCGTCCGTTTTGATAGCCCTGGATAGACCTGCGTAAAGTTACCTACTGTCTAACCTAGATTCGTTGTAGGGTCCCTAATGTTTTCTTCTCCCTTTATAAAGTCAATCAGTTAATGGATAAGAAAAGGGACATTTTAGTAACTAACGGCAGATGGCTTGTCGCCGTTTTCGCGCTGCTTTGTTAATTACGTAATGGCCATCAGTTATGCCCTTTATTGATGCTGACAACAATGTTACTTTAAAAGCTGACAAAGGGCCAGATTAAGAAGAAAACTTACATTTTCTTTAGTTAGAAAATAAAATATTTCAGGCGGCGCACAGTGGGCTTCCTAAATGGGTAAAATGGCAAAAATGATACCTTGCAAACTGCAAGTCTGAAATTATAAATTTTGGTACCGATGTTGTTAGTAAACTATAAGCCAGCCATATTTTCCATTTTTATTGATATTGGTAAATGGTTAACATAAAAACAAATTGACAAACGTAGCAAATAAAAAGGTAAGTATAGAAGAAACATTACTTTTGTCCCAAGTGAGATTTAAGTGCCACGAGTGCATATAAGGACTCATTATTTGCTCTTAAACGAAGCTTCTTACAAACACCGCCGGCCACTGAGAAAACTCTCTCCGATTGGACGCTGGTAGGTGGTATAGTCAGTAAATGCTCGTAGCATAGCTGCAAATATTGCCCTCGACAACCGCCATTCTCAAAAAGGACCATTTCTCGTTTTATTATTTTTGAAAATCGATCTGGTTTTGCACTTGATGACGTTTGTATGATTGCTCTTGTACTTGTTGAGGCAGTAGCAAATATTGCATTTTCAATAAATCCGTCTAACTTTTTTGCGATCCTTTCGCGTTTATACAATAGACGGCGCTGCGTCACGCTTATTATGCATGTGTCTGGTATAATTTAGCGGTTTCGGGACCAAGTTAAGAACCCGGGACCTTTACTGAATCCCGGGACCACTTTTTTTAGGAAAAGTCCCGGGACCAAGTTCCGGTACTGGATACCCTAGTACCTACTTTTTTTTGTATTTTAGTACCTGTATCTTTAATTGGCCTAATGTTGTTGATACATTGAAGAATAAATAGTAGTAGTAGTAGTAGTAGTGGGGGGGGGGGGTTGACCCGCAGGTCTGACAAGTAGGCCAGAGTAGGCCCTTTTTGCCATGCCCCAAGTCTGTCCCTTAACCCACTTTCTGCACTTGCCTTTGATGGTCGGGTAACTCATTGGGCCTTCCTGTTCTCTTTACAAAGTCCAGTAAGTCTGCCCATTTGAGCATGTGCAGTTCTTCCTCGCTCAGAGTTGGCGCTCCGAGTGCCTGTTGTCTCATCCTTGCGTAGGCCTCGCATTCTGCCCCGAGGTGTCTTGATGTCTCTTCTTCCTGTCCACAGGCTGGGCAGGTAGGGTCATTCTCGACTCCTATACGTGTCATGTGCTTCCTCAGCCGGTTATGTCCGGTTAGAGTACCTATCAGCAGTCCGAGGTCTTTTCGTGTCCGTCCCAGTATCCATCTAATTCTGGTCGCTTTTGGACGGTCTACGAATTCTCTGGTCTGTCTGCAACCCGTTCCTGTTTCCCAGGAGTTTAATAGCGCGTCCTGGGCCCATTTGTTGAGTCCGCTTTGCACTTGTCTTTTTGTCACGCCCAAAAGTGGCTCCGGTCCTACATAGGCGGTTCCTGCCCCGAGTCGTGCGAGTTCGTCCGCCTTCTCGTTGCCTGGTACCCCCGTATGTCCCGGAACCCAAACCAGCGTCACCCGTTTGCCATCGCTTAGGGTCTCCAGCGCCTCTGCGCATTCTTCCACCAAGCCGTCAGCAATCTTGGGTGCGTTTAGCGCCTTCAGGGTGGCTTGACTGTCAGAGCATATATATATATAAGCTCCTCTTCGCTGTTCCGAACCTCTTCTAGGGTTGCCGCCATTATTATGGCGTAGACTTCTGCTTGGAAAACAGTAGCCTGCTCACCGAGCGAGTAGCTCTTCTGAACTTCTAGTTTTTCCACGTATACTCCCGCTCCTGTGGTTTGCCTCTCTGATAGTTTGGATCCATCAGTGTAGCAAACTAAAGCGCTCTCCTCAAACATCATTTTGTCTCTCTGCCACGCTTCCCTGTCTGGGATGTGGATTTTGTACCTCTTCTCGAGCCTCCAAGGTGCGTGTGCTCTGCTGACCGTCATTGACGTGAGGGGGATTTCTCTAATTGTCAGCTCTTCTATAGCTAGATGACCAGCTGTTTCGCCTCTTCCTCTCCACTGACCCGTGTCCCTTAGACGTAGGTAGGTCCCCATCGCCTCCCTCTTGATCCAAGTTGGTAGCGATGGTAGTCCCTGAATTGTCTCTAGGGCCAGGATCGGGGTAGTTCTCATAGCTCCGGTTATCCCTCTACACATCAGCCCCTGTAGGCTTCTGAGTTTTAGGGATGTGGTCGTTTTCTCCACTGCCGGCCACCAGACTATGGATCCGTATTGGATCCGCGGTCTCAGTATTGCCGTGTACATCCAGTGGAGGGTCCTGGGGGATAGTCCCCAGGTCCTGCCGACTACCCGTCGTAGCTGCCACATTGTTGCCTGGACCTTTACGATCATATTGGTAACATGTGGCGTCCAGGTGAGTCCGCTATCAAGAATGACACCCAGGTACTTCAGCTTTGGTACTAAAGCTAGGGGTCTTCCGTACATCACGGGTGCTCTAAAACCTAAATAAATAAAGGCCAAATTAGACGTAAGTGTCAATGTCTGAATCACCTTTTCCTTGTTAAAATTTCTAATCGCAATAGGCGATGAGCAATAATAATTTTTACCAAAATGTAATAATGCCCCAGTTTTTAAGATACAGGAACTTATTCAAAAGTTTTTTGCAGATTTTTTACCTTCCTAGCTCTCGTTGCAATGTCTAGAGAAGGTATTAGTTTCTACGAAAAAAATTTTTTGATGGAACCCCGAAAATGGGTTAGGTGGAAGAACAGGTCTTTCGTTTGGAAACAAACGGAAGAACTGAACCTCGCCCAATTTGGTCATGTATTTTTTTATTGTGATCAGTAAAAGACCTTTTTCCTACTTGCGTGCGTAAAAGTGCACTTTTACGCACGCATTTGCGTGCGGAAAGTTAAACTTTCCGCACGCCGTGCGTAAAAAATACTTTTACGCACGCTTTGCATATTAAAGTAAATTTAGACTTTTTTTGTTTTATATTTTTATTTGTAACGGAAACAGTGAAAAAAAACTAAAAACTACTCGAAAGATTAAAAAAGTTTAACGCATAATGTGAAAATTAAACGTGAAATGCGTCGCATTTTGTAATGTTAATGCTGACGCCGCCACTTTTGTTAGGTTTTCAGATTGTATCGATGTATTAGTCGTCGTCATTGATGGAAACACTGTCGTTGCTTCTGCATTCGTGCTTCTTTGCACTGAAGTGGATCGAAGTGCTATGGTGGATGGTAGTTCTGAGGTGGAGGGTAGTACTGAGGTGGATGGTTGGCGTTCTCCTTCTCCTGATTTGTGTCACTTTTTTTCTGCAAAATTTGCGTTGCAATTTTTTCTTGTTTTCCTCGGATTCTTCCACATAGGATTCGGCTACTGACGCACTCTTCCTCCCACCATGTCGCTTCAAATTGGTTATATTTGCTCCGGCATTGGCCAACATTGTGGCAGAAGATCGTCGGAAACAATGGCCCGTATAAGTTTCCGGATTTGGCAGCTTAAGAAACCCGGCTATGTTACCGGGGATCTTGCCAAATGTGTTTATACCAACCACTTGCTTCGAGCATTTACCGGAATGGTAGGAAACAAAGAACCGTTGGTGCGGTGTGTCAGGTGGTCGCAAATTTTTGTATTTTTTGTAGATGTTGATATAGCTTATGTCGTCTTTGTTGGGATCGCAGACCACAAAACTCCTTGAAGTATGGTTCTTAGTGTTTGAAATTGTTACCACCAGGATGTCGCATTTCTCTTTGATGTCGGATACTTGTAAATTCGCTAACTCCGCTCTTCGGCAGGCTCCTGCAATGCCGAATATTGTGGCCACCTTGTTCATTAAATAAATCTCATCGGGAGCGTCTTTCAAAAATTTATCGGTCTCATTTTTTTGCAGTACTTGAGACTTTTTTGGTTTAAATACGACATTTTTTCGTTTAATAAATGATATTAAGTTATAATATCGCCCAATATCTATATTTTTTCGTAGTCTTATACACATGTTAAGCATTGAAAATTTTGACCATAACGTGCTAGGCACGAAACTCTTTGACAAATAAGAAAAATAGGCCAAAAATACCTCTTCTTTTAGCGATGAAGTGTTCTTTGCTTTTAACCAATCTTCAAAAGCGTGGTACTCTTTTTCGTATCTCGGACGGGACTTTTCTGGAACTAAGTCCTCCCTCGCCGATGCTGCGTCATTCAAAATACTGTCTGGAAGTTCAATATCGCTGTCGTCGAAATCCATTTTAAAGAAAACTTTGTAGATAAACCGAAAATAACGCTGAAATGACACTTGCTGCAATGTTTGTATTTTTAATCCCATAGTAACAACAATAACACAATCCGAAAAAATAGCTTGTCACTAATTAATGTCAAAATGACACCAAAATAATAGAGTGCCTGAATATCAATTTGGAATTATTTTACAAAATTTTTAAAAAAGGTAGCGTGCGTAAAAAAAATTTTTGCGCACGGCGTGCGTAAAATTTTTTTTTACGCACGCTACCTTTTTTAGTGATTTTATGAAAGCAAATAAAAATAAAATAATTATAGTAATGAACTTGAATTTTAAAACTAAAACGAAAACATAATTTGTCAATAAAAATACAAAATACATTATGTAGGAAGAAGTTTTTTACGCAAGTAGGAAAAATATTGTACCTAACACGCGCGGAAAGTGTCTTTTCCGCCCTTAACGGCCTTTCCGAACTCCGCTTCGCGTCGTTCGTGTAACTGCCGTTCGTGCGGAAAAGGGTCACTTTCCGCACTTGTTAGGTAAATAACTATATTATTATTATTATTATTAATGTGTTATTAGGGTGTATTTTGACCTATTTTACACCCGGTTCCCACCTACGACTTTCTCGCTCATGCTTCACATGATATCAATATAAAATGTTATGACAGTCATGTGACGCGTGCGCGGGCACGCACGAGAAAGTCGTAAGTGGGAACCGGGTTTTAGCAATATCGTCATGATGTTTGTCTGTATGTGTGTGTATGTGTATATGTGTGTGTGTCTTATTTCTGTCCACGAAAGCTCCTAAACCGATTTTCATAAAATTTTCAGGTATTTGGTCCCAAATTCACGGAGCATCGCATCAATATGGGGTTTTCGGACTACATTTTGAAATTTGTGTTTTAACCAAAAAGTTCGCAAGAGCTTTACTTTCTGAGATATTTACCAAAAACTGTTTTCAAGCTAGCTAGGTATCAGATCCATTATGGATCCATTTTTCAAAGTCTATAAATGCAATATACAGTGGAATGTTGGCGTTGGCTCGCTCTCTTAGGATTTTCATGGTTAAAAGGTAGTCAACTGTACTGAAACCTTTTCTGAAGCCTGCTTGTGCTTTTGATTGATATCCGTCAAATTTTGTTATTAGTTTATCTGTTAATATTTTCGTGAAAAGCTTATAAATTGCATTGAGGAGTGTTATAGGTCGATAGATTTTTAGGGCTGTGTTCTTTTTAGTATATAGTTTTTGATATACCTATATAGTATTTTTTATGCAGCCACTCTCTTTGTATTTAATTTTCGAAATCAGCCCATTATTTGTGAGCTGACTTTTTTTTAAAAGTATAAAAATATTTTGAAATTTCTTGTGAGTTTAAACACTTTAAAAGTAAGTAAGTTTACTGCTGTATAAGTATTGTAATTAGATAGTTTAACTTGTGCTACGTATTTTTACGTAAAACTGCACGTTAAGCGCTCTACGTTTTGTTCCAAATTTGAGTTTAAGTTGAATGTTTTTACGTTAACATAACAAGTCTACTAATAGCAGAGAATATGGAATTCGGCACTGTGTTTTTTTGATGTTACAATTTTGTTTTTTTTCTTTTCAACTACAGTAGGAATATATTTGCAAAGAATTGTTTGTACTGGAAGCGGAAATTATCGTCTAGGCCTCATTTTTCGATCGGTTAATCAACCAATTCTATTCTTTGGTAACGTTAAGGTGCCCGCAGACTGCCGTAAGCTAACGTAAATACGTAAGTTCCTAACGTGACCTTGACGACGGTGTGACCAAGTGCGCTTGCGTAACTGTCAAATCTCATGCTTACGTAAAAAATACGTAGCACAACTTAAACTATCTATTAACAGACATTTACCTATTAATCCTCAAAATATTCATTTCATTTTGTTCCAAATTCTTTGTTAGATAACTCACGACTGAATGGTTTAAATTAGCTAAATGCGTTTTGGTTATATCGCAGCAGGCCTTGATAAAGCCTATATTTTCTAAAGTGGAAATAATAATTTGGCAAAGGTCTTTTCTTTTGTTTAATCGAATTTTTCCTTCAGCCAATGCTATAATCGTTCATGTGGTAAAGCGATAAGACGGCAGTAAAAGCAAACACTTGTAAAAGCGATTACAAAATCTGTATTTTTCCAGACTATCAAAACGGACGAGCGCAATGGACGGGCCACGATCTTCCACTTTCTTAACCTCAAGGGAGGATATAGTTATCAATATCAAATAAATGATGGATCTGATACCTTACCCTAGCTCATTAGTACACTCCAAGTGAACTCTACGCTATATTAGCATTGACAAGAGTTTTTGTAAATATCTCAGAAACGGAAGCTCCAGCGAAGTTTTCGGTTATAACATAAATTATTGACAAAGACATGTTCTATGATAATCCGAAAACCGCATATTGACGCGATGCTCCGTTAAGAAGTAAACAATTTTTAAAGTTATTAGCATTTATGGATTTTGACCAAAATCAGTTCTTTACAGTATTGTACGGCAACCCACAAAAACATCGAAAAATGTTCGAAAATAAAATGTTGTTGGTCGAAAATAAAACAATCGAAGGTAATATTATTTTTGACAATTTTACGGATCGACAAAATTACAATTCGTTCAAATTACTTTCGACTATTTTATTTTTCACAATTTTATGGATCGACAAAAATGCGTTTCGCTTGAATTGATTTTAACCCTTTTTAAATATTTTTATTTTACGAGATTTTTACATTTCGATAATTCTGCAATTCGACTCCATTTTGATCCTTTTACGAGAAAATTACGGTTCGTCTATAGTAGTTTACCTAACTAGTGCGGAAAGTGCCTCTTTTCCGCACGCGATTGCAGATGGCCAAACGACGCGATAGCGGAGTTTGGCCAGCAATCAAGTGCGGAAAAGACACTTTACGCACGAGTTAGGTACACTATTTTTTCTATAAGCGTGAGGAAAAAACTAAAAATTAATCAGAAAATTATTTATATTCAAAACGTTTTAATCAAATCAATTATTATTATTCACATTCTAGCGGCTTCTAGAACTGACTGGGGTAGATCTTCGTCCGAAGAATCCATTGAAAATCTGATTTTTTTGTTTGAAAAATTCAAAAGACGCTTGTATCTGCAAAATTGGCTTTGTTTTGACAGTTTGTTTGTACTTTGTTGCTATGGTGATTTAAGATGCCAAATCTAAAACCACTAGTGTTCATTGTTGTTTGACATTGACAATGACGATATTTATACCGGGGAGGTTTAAAACTTATAATTTGAACCTATTTTACTGAAAACTTTATTTTATCGAAAATATTGAAAATATAGCAGAATTTTAGTCAATTTGAATATTTTTAGAATATTTCGTGTGCTAGGAAAGATACAAATGTATTTTGAACGGTCTAAATGTTATAGAACACCTCAAAATCGTAACAAATTTACTTTTCCGCACTAGTGCGGAAAAAATATTTTTCCGCACTAGTGCGGAAAAGTGGCACTTTCCACACTAAAATGCGTGCGGAAAAATGGACTTTTCCGCACGCTTATAGAAAAAATTATTTTGCTGGCCAAACTCCGCTATCGCGTCGTTTGGCCATCTGCAATCGCGTGCGGAAAAGAGGCACTTTCCGCACTAGTTAGGTAAACTACTATTTTGACTATATAATTTTAGTCAATTTTTCTCTTAAATTTATTTAAAAAAATCGAAATATAATTTTATATGATTTGTTTATGTAAAATTATATTTCGATAAAAAAAACCTGCCGGTCAAAAGATTTTTTGAGTTTTCTAGAAGTCTCATTTATAAAAAAATATATTTTTTTAAAATAAATTAAGTTTGATTTTTACCTTCCTAGGCCGCGTAGCAATGGCTTGAGAAGGTATTATTTTCGACGAAAATAATGTTTTTGAGACAACGCCAAAAATGTGTTATTTGGATGTATTTTGACCTATCCTAGCAATATCATCGTGATGTCTGTCTGTGTGTGTGTCTGTGTGTAAATTATTTCTGTCCGTAACACGATAGCTCCTAAACGGCTGAACCGATTTTTATAAAATTTGCATTTCTGTCAAAATCATTAATGCTAATAGTTTTTTGACAATTAAAAACCTTAAAAAATGCTAACTTTTTAACGGAACATCGTATCAATACACTGTATTCGGAATATAGTAGACCATATGTTGCTCAATAATTCGTGTTATAACCAAAAACTTGTAGGAGCTTTAGTTTCTGAGATATTAATAAAAAACTGTTTTCAAAGCTAATATGGAAGGTGTCAGATACGTCATGGATCCATTTATTTTCCTTAAAAAATACCAATACCGATATTTACTAAAAGGTTTAGTAGTTACACCCAAAAATCAGCTGTTTTTGACATGATCAAGGCGTGTATTTTCTATTGGTCTTGGTTTTTCTACTATTTCTCTATTTTTAAAGAACTTTTAGGTTTTAATACTGTATTTTATTATTTTCCTCCCCAAAAAAATTTATTTCACAGTTAAAAACAATTTAACTCCCCCTTTCTAGAAAATTTAATTAAGTCCGAATGTCTTTCAATTCTGGATTCATCTTGATTATTTCAGGTAATTTCAAAATAGGGCCACATCATAGGTGTTTAGACAGCACCGAAAAATAAGAAGATACGAACAATTTTACCACTTATAAAATATGTTTTATATTTCTTTTAAAAGGGTTTTAAAACAGAAAAGTGATATTACTCTGTCAATTTTTTTTTCACTTAAAAGCGGCCCACACACGCACACATCCATTCAGGTGGTTTATCTAGAGATATGGGCGGGGTAGATCAGGCGCGGATCTACAGGAGGGGAAAAGGGGGAAATACCCCCCCCCCTTCGAATACACCTGGTCTTTATGCAAAATAGTTTGATTCAATATTTATCATGATATACCGCCGCCCCCTCCCATAAATAAAGTTTCTAGATCCGCCCTTGGGTAGATACCTTTTCGACGAGTGCACAGCCGAATTTCATGAAGATGTATCAGTCGGTCATTTTCTGAATAACTTCCCCTAAATTCTTCTCCAATACCAGCTTATTAAATAGACTAGTCACAATAAAATTGAAAAAATCATTTAATTTTTTGCCTACTACAAGATTACAAAGCGATAAGTACATAGTTGAATTTTTAGTTATTAAAAGTATTAGAAAAATAATCATAATACAATAGTTTTATTTAAAATCTCACATAAAGAAGTATTCCATTGACTTCCTTTTTAGCGTTCAAAAGCCGTCATCGAATAAGCATGCGATGCGATGCGCGCAAAAATATAAGTAAACCTTGAACATCGAGAATATACGCAGGTGTAGTCCAGGAGCCGACACGCAGCCAGCCGAGGAACCAGGAATAACGGCCTATAAGGTCTATTCCTTATGGCCCCTAGGTCAACTCTCTCCAACCAGCATCCCCCTTATAACATTATTTAATTATTTATGGCAATAACCTCTATTCCTGTTAATCTGTATTTCGTATATAAAATACATGTATTGATGTGGATTCTTTATACTTAATTTTCATACTCCCCTACATCCCTCAGTCGCAAGGGCACTAAATACAAAATCTTGTGACATATATGGTGGAAACGTCACTTGTCACAAATATAGTTGTGACAATATTAACAAGTTTTTAATAGGTAGGTGCATTATTTTCCTGAAAAAGCTAGCGACTAAAGCTGCAGAACAGAGGGCGTTGCCTACGTTCAGTTCTTTTCAGTAAAATTCAATCAAAGAACATGTTTCAGTGATTCATCATTTTTCAGTTACAAATAAATGGACTATAACCTGCCAGCAGTGACCTCCCTTAATGTAAAAATGATCGCCCAAGAAACCTCAACGTTAGAGTAGGGAGGGAGGGTAATCTACTTCCCTTCCATATCTCTGGGTTATCCTGGCAGATAATACGCAGCAGTTAGTAACCGCGAAAACAAGGCGTCGCAAGAAAAGCTATATATCCCACACAAAAACATCCGAGTATCCAAATGAGTTAGCGATACTACGATACGATATTCAAGAATCAACCTCCTGGGTACTTATTTTATAAATTCTCCCATGGTTCGGTTTGGTTTCACCCTCGCCATTTTTTGACGTAAAGTAGCTATTTTTAAAAAACCTATTTTTCTGATTTTGCTCAAAAATCAGGTCCGAGAGCCCACTGTGTAGCGCTATGAGTTGGACATCAATATTAGACATCAAATTAGCTGTGCATTGAAAAGGGATGCAAATGAGTATGTCCCAAAATTACAATATATGTCATAGCCAAATTTAAAGTTACATCACGAGTCAGCGCCTTAGTCAAAATAAGGAGTGCTAAATCTTCAACATTAACACCAGTATTTACTAAAGGGTCTACAATCCTAGGTTTAAAAGTCTACATTTTGGTTGAAGGTGTAACTTATTTTTCCCGTGAATGCAATAGTTTTTAATATTTATATAAATTGTTCATAAATACCTTGCGATAGGGGTCATCTTTTTTCGTTGTAACAAAGACATTATTTCCACACAAAGGTTATAAATAAATAAAAATAATAAAATATTTTGGTTTAACATTGGTAGCCATATTTAAACCTCCAAATGTCACTAGGAAATGTCGAATAAACACGGTGTAAGTCAGTGTCAGCTATCTACTATATTTTACATGTTAATTTTTTTAGACAAGTTAGCGACGATTAAACCGATGGTCGATTGTTTTAGTGAATGAGTAATTGAAAAGGGATTCTAATATATCTTGTGCTTTTTACAGTATTTAAATATTGATACGTATTTAATACGGTAATGCATCTACAGATATAGTTTTAAGTTATTTATGTATTATTTAGCTTTAAATATTTTTGTATGTAAGTTTTTTGTCAGTAATGGATTATTTCTATTGTTTTTCGAACTTTAAACCACCCCTCAGGGGTGGTACTACAATTTGAGACTATTTTTAATGGGAATCCTACGACTGCACGAACTAAGTTTCCAAAAAATGACATTTGGTTACAAAATTGTGGTTTTTCTTTATTTCTAAAGTTAATTTGAATTTATATAAAATGAAACTCACTGAGAAATGCTTACTATCATATTGCACATTAGGGTGAACCAAATCTTTGCAGTTATTTGACCTGTTAGTATTAAAAAAATACACTTAAACCGGTCGGTATCAAGTCTATAGACTTGATACTTAAACCCGGTCTACAATGCTAAGTGTTAAGGTCTTAGTAAATACTGGTGTAAAACTTTATAATTACCTTTATTTATTATTTAACCGAAATTTCACGAAAACCTTTAGTGCCATTTTGAAAATATCGCGTAAAAACCTCTAATCACAGAATAGGTTAGATAAGATTAGTTAAAAAGATGCGACAATATTCAATGCCTCTTGTTTTGGTTCACTGACCTATCGAGTGCGGCGCTGCAATCGTCAAGCTAGTGCTAGTGTTTTATTTAACTCTTTTTTATTCAAGTTTTAAAAAATTTTGCTGTGTCTTTTTCTAATCTGTGCTGTTCGCCTCTCCAGTGAAAAAAGTAGAAACGACTCCGTTTGAAGTGGCGAGGGGTGAAAAAACGTTTTCCCATGAATCACGAACTGTTTGCGATCTTTGTCTCTGGCGAAGAAGAGTTAAAGCGCAAAAAAGATTCAGTTTAATTTTATTGAAGTTAAGGCCTATGTTCATTTCATAATTTTTGAGATAAAATTTTGACAGTTATCAGCTGTTTATCATAACAAATAGCATATGCCAACGAAAAAAAAGTAGTACAAGGTTATCCAGGGCTATCAAAATGGACGGGCCACGATCCTCCACTTTGTTGACGTCACATCCGGGGCTGATTTTATTTGATGGCCACGTTACGACACAGCTGATTGTCATTAAAATATTGAATTTGGAATGACGGTTCATGAATATTTGATTTTTTTTTAAATAAAGCCGGTTTTGAGATTGTTTTTACTATATTCTTTTAGAACAATTTTTTTTAAATCTATAGTAATCCTTAATTTTTCAGAGCCGCTTCATTAGCTCACACAAAAATTAAGTTTAAAGCAGAAGCGAATGTGACAATCACAGATGACAAAGTCAAATACATGTCAAATAGAACAGTTGGCATGTGGTACATGGCGGGTAATTTGAATTCAAAATAAAGAATGCTAAATCTTGAAGATTTTAACCTTTTAATCATGTTAATTCCTTACAAAACTTTGGTGGAATATCGGGATGGTGTCTGAAAATATTTCAATGAAATTTCGCGGAAATCTATAGTGTCATTTTGAAAATATCATAAAAAAACGTCTGACCTTCCACAAGACCCAATGTAAAATTCAGCCCCCGGAGAACAGCTGATTTTTTCAGGGTCGTGGCCTCTATTTTTGTGTTGGCCTTGGGTTATCTCAAAATGTATAAATTAAACTGTAGTTTGTTTTGCAATTAGGTACCCATCTGGAAATAGGTCAGAACAAAAGCTAGCTAGAAACTTTCTAAATTATATCCGGCATTTTGTACCACAATTTTAAATAGATAGAGATCCTTATTACTGTTTTCGCAGTCAGTATTAAGAACTGATTAAAGCTTTGATGCAAAAGGCGGTAAGGCTTCGAACTGAATCATGCAGGACAAAATAGCGCATGAAAATATAACATTTAATAATCAAACAAGTTTTGTGGCTAATCGGGCAAAAAGGAGTTTTTTGTTTCCCTCATATTTTTCCGTGGGTAGCCTGAAAGCTTAACCTCACGGGGGTCCAAGATCTAATGGACACCTAATAAGTGTTGACAGTTAACTGTTTCGTCCTTATGGGACTCCTCAGAACACTGCTGGTCAATGTGACAAATCTTGCGAAGTTAATCAGACGGTTTTGTCTCTAATTAAATGTAATTAGTGAGAAAACTATAGCAAGAAGCGCCATCCACCAAGATACGAGAGAAACAAAAAACCAAAAGCAGGCGAAACACTGCTATACAATATCGATCAATGAAAAGATCGAATGCAAATAAAAAAAACAACTATAGTCCGTGACCTACGACAGCTCTTTGTCTTTCAGGCCGGATCAACACATATTGCATTTTTACCCGTCATCAAGACAGTGAGTGTCAATCAACGGAATTTTTAAGCCAAATAATACTAACAAACGTGGAATTTCGTACCCGTGAATTTAAAAATCAAACAAGTTTTGTGGCTAATCGGGCGAAAAGGAGTTTTTTGTTTCCCTCATATTTTTTCGTGGTTAGCCTGAAAGCTTAACCTCACGGGGGTCCAAGATCTAATGGACACCTAATAAGTGTTGACAGTTAACCGTTTCGTCCTTATGGGACTCCTCAGAACACTGCTGATCAATGTGACAAATCTTGCAAAGTTAATCAGACGGTTTTGTCTCTAATTAAATGTAATTAGTGAGAAAAAGCATAAATAAAACAATTCAGACAAAAAATGATATGGTTTATTAAAAATTATTTTATTGCACCATTTCTGAATTTTTTTCAAGCTATCCAGATGATTATTTGTTGTTCCCCCAAGCCAAAATGCCATATGTTAAGTGTGGTTCAACAAGAGCTTGATAAAAAACCTTTAACTGTTTTATTTTAAAAAATGATCTTAAATGTTTAAATTTATGCAATAAAATTACATACAATGTTATGTAAAAGTACCCACTTTCAGAAACACTAGAGAGCTGAGCTTTGGCAGGCTGATAGGAACTATGACAGAAATTAAAAAACACTAACACTTTTATTTACTTTCTTCCTCTGTACATGTTAAGTTATGTAAAACTATTATTGGCCGATTCCAGGAATTATACAAAGCTGAGATTTGGCAAACTATCAGAAACTCTAGAGAAGTTCTTAAAAAGAAACACCACTTCATCCCCCCACACACACAAATTAATTGAAATAGAAATTTATTCATTTCAAATTCCTTAAAAAAATTTGTGAAATTATAACAAAACATTTTGTGTAAAAAAACCCAGTAAAAACCTTTTATTTTGAAATTAATATCGGAGAACTTGGCTATAATTTTATCTTAATTATTTTTACGGAATTCCATTTTCGTGTACTTGGCTTTTTTACATGAAATGTTTTTGTAATGATATACTATTTTTAAAAACGAAAGTTTTACAATGGTATTACTGGCAATGTTAGCTAGGTTTGTTACGCCCAAAAAGCAACTCACGAAATAAGAATTAAATCTTTTGTCGCGGCTTTCATTTAAGATGCTTTAGTTTTATCTTTCAGCAATTTTAGTTTCCAACCCATGTGTTATCTAAAGTTTCTGAAAGCACAATACACAGAAGCGCCAGCTCCGAGGGGCAGGCCCGTCAAATAAAGCTTGACGAAAGTCGACATTTAATGTTATTGCTTGGTTGAGCTTGGGGTTAGTCAAAAGCTCTTTTCGATGATTGTATAAAGCTGCGATTGCCAAATAAAATCGATCGATCTGTCCGCTGTAGGTATCTGAAAATTCGGATAGAACTTTTAAAAACTGCATAGTTTTCCTAAGAAGGTATAGAGGGCGGCAGAGTAGTGCCGTGGTATGGTCGTCTCGAACAACGATACAAAAATAGAAAAAAATTTGTCGCCCTGTCGCCCACTTCCTTTTCAGCGTTCAACAGCCGTCATCGAATAAGCATGCGATGCGATGCACGCAAAAATATAAGTGGACCTTGAACATCAAGAATATACGCAGATGTAGTCTAGGAGCCGACTCGCAGCCAGCCGAGGACCCAGGGATAATAACCCAGGAGCCTGCTATAAGTGCTATATAGTCGGAACCAGGATGGCGCCAGCATAAATCTACAGTCAACTCATGACGAACACGACTGTTGCGCTAAAAAGGAAAGAAGTCTATCGTCTATAACCAAGTTCTGCTGGGACGATAGCGATGTTAGATAGATGCAAGTCTAACATGTAGCAGGGCCACCTTTCAGAAGGGGTGTAAAAGCGTGGGTCCACTGTGTATACTTGCTACGCAGTATAAAGATCCCCGCCCTCGACAAAGAGGTGTCAGGCAAAATTAGAGAAAGAAAACTTGCATCCTAAGGGGCATGTGCATTAGTTTGATATATGATGTACGGACAAATCGGGATTTGCGAAAAGGGCGCGCCGTGTGCATAGTCGTTAGACCAAAAATGGTCTCCTTACCACTACTACTACTACTACTATGAAGGTAGTTAGTAATGAAAGAAAAGGAAAATGAGTTTATTTTGCTTTGTCATTTTCTTTTCTTGTTTTGGTGGTAACTGTTGATGGCATTTAACATCTAACGTCACTCAGTTACATCGGGTCAGAGGAGGGTACTACTACCAGTGTCGGCTCGGGAGGTTAGGAAACACAAGGCTAAAATCCCTAGAGCAACATATTGGCTGAAGATCAACGCCAGAGGTCCAGTTAACATTTTTTTTTGGAGTATTTTTTTGTAGGACAGTTTTTTTAGGTCTTTGGTTGCCAGTTTAGTTGTCTAGTTGTGTTTGCCCACAATTGGGTTCAAAGGTTGGCCTGCGCAGGTTTTTCTTCGAGCTGATGCGAAATGTCTACACATTATCAGATTGAAATGCTTCATTTAATCTACTAAAACTCTGCACGCCTCCTTCTTCCGCCAATATATCTCCCTCCTTTTTCCCAGTGGGGATATTTTGTATTTCCTGCTCCATCGTACGTTTACACTGAACATTTTTTAGTGGATTGTTATGATTTATAAACTTCTAACCCTACTTTTTGTTAAATTATAGAACTTTGGCGCGAAATGACCACACATCTCGTGGCAGCCCTTCAGTTTTGCAATATCAAAATGTTCGGATATCTGGCGAGCTGCACCAGAGACTGAACGCTACTCCAGTTTTGGCGCACACACACACAAATTATCCTGCACAAACCGAGGCTCGCACTGCTAGCAGGCCAACCTTTGAGCTAAGCTGCCTATAGGGCGTTCAGGATGTACAATTTTAAAATATTGTAGATAGGTTTTCGTCCACCTCTTATGTATAATTGTAGACACATTTTTTTCTTAAAAACGTTCTCCGAGTATTTACAAAGACTCGAAAAATACGCAATAAGTTTCTCAAAATCCTTAAAATATATCCTTTCTACAGAAATTGCTTGTCGTTGGGGGCTAATCTAATTTGACCTAATATGCCTTATCCTAACGGTACCTTAGCTAAAAAACGCGTAACGGAATAGCGTGAGTATTGAAATACCGGAAAAGAAAATAGGGTCAGTATCAAAATACTTGACCTAACCTGATCCAAGAGCGGATGTAGACGAAAATTTTAGGTACGGGGGGTAATGGCCGACAAAAAACTCATTTGTAAATTTATGTTTTAGGGTGCGGTACTTATTTCACTAGACCTTAAATTCTTAACTAAAATTGCATATATTTTTTTCTAACCTAAAATACCTAAAGGATCTAAAAGCTGATCCGCAGTTTCATTTCTTGCCGCTCACTTCTATACTCCTCTCTCTAATAAAGAGAGATGAAGATATAAATATAAATTTGACAACAATTTTTTAACATCAAAATTAGCTAATTCTGGATATTCACTTCTAAGCTGGGCGCAAAACTCCAACAAATTAGGCGAATTCAAAGTAGTTTTAAGGGTTCCACTTAGAGCTTGATGAGCTCTTTCGACTGAGACCCAATCAAGATCCTCTTCTTGCGTTGAAAAACATTCTTTAATTGAAACTTGCAGATACTGAAGATGGTTGGTTACCTTAGAAGTGATTTTTTCTGGTAATGGACTCTGACTCTGACACAAAATCAAGCAGTGTTCGAAAGCACTCAGTCACTCCTTTATTTAGACAAGATTCCCAAAGTTATAGTATTTTATTTAACATAGACTGGATTTTGTCATGTAGTGAGAAAATGAATGTGACAGAAGTTCTCTAAAAGTGATAAGTTTCGAAAGATATCGGCAAGATATGCAGAACATTGTAGTCACTTGATATCAATTATTCTTGATGACAATTGAAATGAAGAGTCATTAAGAAATACCATCACCTCATTTTGCAGAGTAAACGTCCCAATTCCCAAACTTACTTTGCTAAGAATATTTATTTTATTTGCAATATGACACTATTGACTATTTCATTTTTGGGTGACACAAATATTTTTTTATTTTAGTAAGTTCTTACGGAACCCCAATTACCGCTTTGCGGAACCCACTTTAAGAATCGCTGCTCTAGATAAATGTAACTTGTTTTGCATGTCACAACTGCATTTTTGAGATATTTGCGTAAAAGCAGTTAAACATTTTTTTCAGCAAGATGCCGCTTGAACCTTTTTTTCCTTTAAAAATGGTAACTTTTTAACGGAGAATTGCATCAATATGCGGTTTTTGGAGAATATTATCACATTTTTCTCAATAATTTGTGTTATAACCAAAAACTTTATAGGAGCTTTCATTTCTGAGCTATTTACAAAAAAACTGTTTTCAAGGCTGATATATCATGGAGTTCACAAGTGTGCTAATGGGCTAGCTAGGAAAGTATCAGATCCGCCATTGATTCATTTATTTATATCTTAAGATCCTTATCCTCCACTTCTAAAATATTTAGGTTGACTATTTAAAAATCGCATCACTGTTGGAATTCCCGTAAAATTTTTTAAAGTGTAAACTTCTTTAGGCGCGTTTAGCAGTTTTTGTGGGTCTCGGCTATGTAACGCTCATTCGGATAAAATCGGCTCGAGTCGACTAACTGTAAGAAACATTCAGCGAGCGATATGATGATGCAGATGAAGGCCAATACACAGAAGAGTTCGGTTCGGTCCGCTTTGCAGAATATGTTATGGGCCAGTATTATTAATTTCGCCTTGTTGAAGTTTACACTTCTGCCGTGAACGATAGTTTTTTCTATCTAAAAGTTCTTTACGTCCTTTTACACTAGATAAGTTAGAAAAATAAATAAATAATTGAACGACTAGAAAATAAAAATAGGGTAAATGCGGGAGAGTTGCCGCACTTTTTGAAAAATAGCTGTAACATCTGTAAGTCGTGAGATTTTTTTCTTTAAAATGAATCAATGCACAGGTACTGCATAGAACTTTCTTAAAATACAAAAATAAAAAATATATGTAAGAAAACATGAACATAGCAAAAAAAATTTTTTAAATTAAAGTCGGCATCTCTCCCAAACTGCTGGGAGAGATGCCGCGTGAAAATAGGGAGAGGCGCCGCTGTAACCCTTTCTCTAAAAAACCTCTAATTTTAACTTTTTTTCTCGAGTCTGGAACAGATGTTACAACTTCACCATACATGGTGCAAGTGACATGTTGCCATTTTAAGCATTTAATACATTGTAACCAATCCACTTTTTTAGTTGTTGTTGCGTAAACTTTGAAGCATTCCACGCAGCGTTCCTGGTTTCCATTTTTCTTTTTGGCTAGAGGTTCATCATCGCTGTCAGTCCATTGAGTTTTTTCTTGGTCTTCTTGAAAATGCGGCAACTGTCCTTTTTGTTGCGGGAGTTGTCGCACCTGATTATCAAGGTCACAGATTTAAAACGCAACAAAATACGGCATGGCACCTGTAAACATAACCCCAAAATACTAAATAAAAGACACGAATGTTCAAAAAAACTACCACATTGCAAAGAACCACACTTATT
This sequence comes from Aspidapion aeneum, assembly GCA_963576565.1. Taxonomy (NCBI): domain Eukaryota; kingdom Metazoa; phylum Arthropoda; class Insecta; order Coleoptera; family Brentidae; genus Aspidapion; species Aspidapion aeneum. Next base: position 2,962,916 of record OY755042.1, on the reverse strand, counting down.
AGGATAGTACTTAAAATTTTGCTAAGAAAATTTTACTTTCCCGTCGTAAATTCAAGGATTGCAAGTGATATTTTAGAAAACAAACAAGTCCGATGTTATAACCGTTCACTAAATGATAAACTCTGACAGTGGGCATACTTGGTTGCCTATGTTATGGCGTAATCATTGATATACGTGAAAAGCGGCGTCGCTCCCTCCGCGGCAACTCTCCCGCATTTACCCTAAAAAAAACTTTTCTCATTTATGCAATTTTAATTTAAAGTTTTACCAAAACATATAAGCAATGCCAAAACTTATTTTCATAACAAAAGTTTTAGTATTTGGTTTTGAGTTTATGATGCAACAACCATTTAAACCATTTCCTCACGAGCTAGCTAGCGGCTTTATTTGCCAAGCAACGAAGCTGCTGCTATATATTAATGTTTGCTAAAGCAGGCACCAGTTATTCTCTATTTACTCTTAACTCGGATAATTTTGGCAATAATGGACTTAAGTTGGGGATGAGAGACTTTTTCCTTTCATATCAACAGTTTATTTCATCAGAAACTAATAAATTCCAAACCAGGGCACAGTGGAACGTTTGGCTAATCTAGATGGACATGGTTAAGTACTATAAATGAACATTTCAGCTACCTACAATTAAAGTGCACATTCCATACATCCTAGATCCAAAATATTGATTTTGTATCCCTTCTGGTTGTCAAGATATTTGCATTGAAAGTTGCATCTTAAAAATTATCTGCTTAGACATTTCACTCTTATGTGTGGACAATGCTTTAAAACAATATTGTTTTCTCCCGCGTAGTAGGCGCTGCACAGTGGTTTCCGGAGACTGATTAAGTGGCCAATATTCGAAACTTAAAATTGAGTCAAACCTTAATAAAATGGCACTCAAAGATCTAAAAAGAATTAGTATGGAATAGTTTAGGGGATGAAAAGGTGGTGCAACAGGAATTATGCGCTTTTAGTACGTAATTAATTGTAACAAAAATCTTACAGAAAATTATATTTAGTTATTATTTATCTATATTATCTATAATTTTTTATTTTATTTGTCTCTTCACATGTTCGCGTACAATCCTGCTACCGTTACTCAAAAGGCCACAATAACATAGAGAAAGAATATTATAATATATTGTACTTTCAAATACCAGTAGCTAGTTACCAAAATGGTATAAACCGTTGAAACTTTGGCATCAGCTGTACTATGTCAAAGTGTATAATTGGTCAATAATAATGATATTTGTCAAATTACCGGCTTAGCCGCAAAAATTTTTTTTTTGATTTCCCAAAAGTAAGGCTTACAGGAATTTTATCCTTTTTCCAATCGTAGATATAAATGGTTACGTGGTAGCACCTGAAACAGTGCAGGTGTATAAATATATCTTAGTATGCATTTTATTGAAAAAAAGTTTAATGAACAATGGACAGATTTAGTGTTTAATTTCTCCATTTTACTGTACTACTAAGCACTCAGAAAAAATTCAGAGATACCAAAACTAGGTACTAAGTTTATCCATTGTGAATTAGGTTGCTACTTGCTTGTTAGGTGTATAACCAGCCCTTAGTTATTTAAAAAAAACTGCCTTTTCCCTCTTAAATATAATAAATAATGAACGCCACTGAAACGAAAACAAACGTTGAATGAAGTATATATATATATATATATATATATATATATATATATATCATATTTTTTGATAATATTAATATTTTTACCTTCCTAGCCCGCATAGTAATAGCTAGGAAAGGTATTATTTTTTGAGGTAACGCCGAAAATGTGTTATTTGGGTGTATTTTGACCTATCCTAGCAATATCGTCGTGATGTCTGTTTGTGTGTCTGTGTGTGTATATTATTTCTGTCCCTAACACGATAGCTCCTAAACCGCTGAATCGATTTTCATGAAATTGTCAGGTAAAATAGTGCTCAACACTCTTACGAGCTGATTAGATTTTGGTCAAAATCCATTAATGCTAATGACAGTTTTTTGACAACGGCCATTTTTTTAAATTGCCTTTTAAAAATTGAAAAAAATAATTTTCGGCATTATTTAAAAAAAATATTTTTAAATAATATTTAAAATAATTTGTGTAATAGTTTTTAAAATCGTTTCATCGATCGATATATAGCAGTTTATTACTTGTCTGCTCTTGTTCTACTTTCACTCGTATTTTGGTAGATGGCGCTTGTTGCGGATTGGACTGTTTGGGTTTCTCACTATAAACGTAGGATGAGAGACAAAACGGTCTAGTTACCTTTGCAAGGGATCACATTGGCCAAGCAGTTTTCTGAGGAGTCTCATAAGGACGAAACAGTTAACTGTCAACACTTATTAGGTATCCATAAGATCTTGGACCCCTGTGAGGATAGGAAGGGCGAAAAAATATCGAAACACAAAATATCGAAAAACAAAATATCGAATTAAAATATCGAAAGTACAAAATATCAAAACTACAAAATATCGAAACTACAAAATATCGAATAACAAAATATCAAAACTACAAAATATCGAAAATACAAAATATCGAAACATCAAAATATCGAAACAACAAAATATCGAAAATACAAAATATCGAAAACACAAAATATCGAATAACAAAGTATCGAAAATACAAAATATCGAAAATCGAAATATCGAAAAAACAAAATATCGAAAATACAATATATCGAAACAACAAAATATCGAAAATAAAAAACAGAAAATTTCGGAACCTTCACCTAACCTGACCCTGACCTAATCTAACTCAACCTAATCAAACTCAACCTCATCTGATGTAACCACACGAAAACAGATAGTTTTAAAAACCTAACCTAACGAAACCTAATCAAATCTAACCAAACCGAACCGAATGAAACCGAACCAAAGCAAACCGAATCAACAATTTTTTTTCAAAAAAAAAACTTTCCTGACTTCTTTTTCGGTATCCTAGAAGGTGTGAATTCGAACCGAACCGACCCGAACCTATCTAAATCTAACCATACCTAACCATACCCAAACAAATCTAATTAGCAGTATTTGGTTCGGTTTAGTTAGGTTCGGTTCGGTTCGGATTCACACCATTTAGGATTCCGGGAAAGAAATGTTTTTTGAAAAAAATTGTTGGTTCAGTTTGCTTTGGTTCGATTCGGTTCGGTTCGGCTAGATTTGATTAGGTTTCATCAGGTTAGGTTTTTGAAACTTTCTATTTTCATGTGGTTAGGTTAGGTTACGTCAGGGTCGGGTTAGGTTAAGGTTTTACAATTTTCTATTTTTGATTTTCGATATTTGTTAATTTCGATATATTGTATGTTCGATATTTTGTATTTTCGATATTTTTGTATTTTCGATATTTTGTATTTTCCATATTTTGTGATTCGATATTTTGTGGTTTCGATATTTTGTAGTTTCGATATTTTGTTGTTTCGATATTTTGTAATTCGATAAAATGTAGTTTCGATATTTTGTGGTTTCGATATTTTGTATTTTCGATATTTTGTCTTTTCGATATTTTGTCTTTTCGATATTTTGTGTTTCGATATTTTTTCGCCCTTGCAAACTTGTTTAACCAGTGCTAGAGTTTAGGAACTACCAACTAATTTTATTGTCAGCATGGACCAGCTATATTCCAGTAGTCCTATCAGCATTTTATTATTAGCTCACACATATACTATACTATAGTAGGGTGAGCTATGGTGATCCTAATTTTTTCGAGAAAAAATCGTTGCTCCGATTTCAAAAATTTTTATATATCTTTGCGTTTCAGATGATTTTGAAACTTTTTTGTCGCGCCGTCTGTCTGTCTGTCTGTCTGTATGTCTGTATGTCTGTCTGTAACGACCAACGCGCATAACTCAAAAACCGCTTGGCCGATTTTAATGAAATTTGGTACCTGGGCTGGGTATTGGGTCGAGATGGTCCCATTTAAAAATGAACAAAATCCACCGAACACAAGCCAAATAAAAGGGTGGGGGAAGATTTGAAAAATTAGTGTATGTGAAAATATGGCGTGTGTGATATCAAACGAAAGGTAATTGAGTATGGAGTTAAAAAAAATACATTTTAGTTTTTTTTTCTTCAAAAAGGGTGGGGGTAGATTAAAAAAATTAGAGTTTACGTAAAAATATGGCGTGTGTGATATCAAACAAAAGGTAATTGAGTCCGGAGTTAAACAAAATACATTTTAGTTTTTGTTTTTTTAAAGGTGGGGGTAGATTTAAAAAATCTGAGTTTAAGTCAATACATGGCTTGTGTGGTATCAAACAAAAGGTAATTTAGTCTGGAGTTGATTAAGATATATTTCAGTTTTTAGTTTTATTAGCTCGCACGTACACTATAACTATAGTACCTAGTGTGAGCTTAGGGGCCCATATATTGGCAGAGTATTATTTTGTCGCGCTCTTTATACAATTCTCCAATTCTACCCTGTAAAGTAATCGCAAACACTTTTATCTGCGTAATATTAGACTTTATTTGATGATATCCCATCCACCCCCATGAAAGACACCCCTTGGAGCGAGCGACTGGACCGAGACATTAGAATGATGCCAACAGGTTTTGTAAGGCTCGTGTGTGTAAACCAATTGATCATAAATCACACAAAATCAAAAGTTAAAAATATTCCTCAATTTTTTATTTAATTTCGTTTTTCTCCATCACACCGGATTATTTCTAATCCAGTCCCTTTGTCTCTTGGAATGGCCTACTGAGTAAAGGAGTGTGTGAGGCCCTTTTTTTGTATCAGCAAAAATTGTTGTAAACTAAACGTGTCAGACTCTAAACTATTATATATGACCAAAAGCTCGTAATGCTCGTATGACTCTATCTTTGTTAGTTTTCGAGATATTGACAATTGAAACTCCGAAAATTAGTAAATTTTAAATAGGTATACGGTGCGGAGTATTTAACGTATAGACTGTAAATAACAAACTGAAACAATATTGACTGACAATTTGATAAATATAAATAATCATCTTTGTCAATTTTCATAGAAATTTAAAATCAAAAGACGACAATTTTTTTAATGTTTTAATTGTTTTAAATCCAAAAATAAATAAAAATTAACGTAACAAATGTTCAAACCTATCACCATTGACTTCAATACATTTTTGAAACCGGTCTCTTAAATTATTTATTGTTCTGGTTATTAAATGAGAAAAATTTTCATTAGGCTCATTGACAGACAGTGATATTAATTCTCTGAGCTCTCGAGTATTCCTCGCTTCTAATCTGTAAACTTTATCTTTAAGGTGACCCCATAAAAATACTCTGCCAATATATGGGCCCCTAAGCTCACACTAGGTACTATAGTTATGTGAGCTAATATAACTAAAAACTGAAATATATTTTATTCAACTCCACACTAAATTACCTTTTGTTTGATACCACACAAGCCATGTTTTGACTTAAACTCAAATTTTTTAAATCCACCCCCACCCTTAAAAAAAACAAAAACAAAAATGTATTTTGTTGAATTCCGGACTTAATTACCTTTCGTTTGATATCACACACGCCATATTTTCACTTAAACTCTAATTTTTGAAATATACCCCCACCCTTTTTTTAAAATAAATTAAAATGTATTTTGTTTAACTCCAGACTCAATTACCTTTCGTTTGATATCACACACGCCATATTTTCACATAAACTCTAATTTTTGAAATCTATCCCCACCCTTTTATTTGGTTTGTGTTCGGTGGATTTTGTTCATTTTTAAATGGGACCATCTCGACCCAAGACCCAGCCCAGGTACCAAATTTCATTAAAATCGGCCAAGCGGTTTTTGAGTTATGCGCGTTGGTCGTTATAGACAGACATACAGACAGACAGACAGACAGACAGACAGACAGACAGACAGACATACAGACAGACAGACAGACAGACAGACAGACAGACGGCGCAACAAAAAAGTTTCAAAATCATCTGAAACGCAAAGATATATAAAAAATTTTGAAATCGGAGCAACTTTTTTTTTCTCGAAAAAATTAGGATCACCATAGCTCACACTACTATAGTATAGTATATGTGTGAGCTAAAATGGTGATAGGTTTTTGATCTAACCCACTCTAAGTTAATACATTGTATCTAATCAGTGGATATAGTTATGGCTATTCTGAACTATTTAATGGTTCTTGGAAATTGACATAGCTATTCTAAATTAGTCACACTTTCATATATTAATTTGGGTAAAAAAGGATAGAAAATAAAATACACCTTTTAAGAATATTTATAATAAATAAACTATCAAAGGCATTATAAGTAATAAGAATCATGAATGATTAAAGAAAAGCTTATGTATTTTTAGGAAAAGCTTGAGTCAGTGGCGGATTCAGGGGGGGTGCACGAGGGGCACTTGCCCCCCCCGAGAATTTTTTAAATATACAAAAAATGAGTAAATAGTAATGTTTTTGCTAAAAAAAATCTGCGGCGCATGAAAGTTATCATCGAAATTACAACCACTGACTAATTCAATAAAATGCTGCTTAAAAAAATTATACCGTTTTTTACCAACAGAGAATGTCACCTAAAGTGCCCCCCCCCACCCAGAAACACCTCTGGATCCGCCCTTGGCTTGAGTTGCTTCAAATTCTAATTTTATATCCACTGTTGAGGATTTTACTGCTTCGCTCTGATGTGAACAATCAATGACGAAAATTGGGGTTACCATGTATTCGGCAAGACTCATCATTAGATCATAATTTTTACGTCCATAGTAACTTCCTTGAAAATTTTCATAGTTATAGTCAATGAACTTGAAGTTCATTGGTTATAGTAGGCAGCACTAAACATAGATTTTGGAAAATCTAGATTTATTCTTTCATAAGGGTATACGTCAGAATTAAGATATAGTCTAATATCACGAATATTAGCTGATATAAATTTTGTAGCATCCTTGTCTATTTTGTCAACTTGATTACCTGGTTGAAAACCAATCACGACATAACGTGGCTTTTCTAAATTGGTACAAGTTTTAATAGCCCACACATCAGATGTTGTTTCGCGAAGAGTAGGTAACTCAAAAAGATCCCAAGATCTATAAGGTATTTTCACATTGCTAGTTTGCTGACCTTTATTTCGACGAGATAAAATTTTAAGTTTCAGACGGTCTTCTGGAATTATATGACGTATTTTCCATTCAATTTTATCGATACACACAATCTATGTCATTGATGTTAATGTGAAATCCAAGAACTTTAAAGTTAATTAAAAGTCCATTTGAATCACATCACCACCTTGTAATAAGTATGTTTTCTTAGTCTGTGACAATCAAAAATTAGGTTTTAACCAAAAAAAAAGTGCCTTACACTTTCTAACTTTTTTATGCCTGTATGAAATTTAAGTCCAGCCTTTGCTGTCGATGGTAATGATGTATAGGCCGAATCGGTCGGTCGCTAGCAGGACTACTGTACCGACGCGCCACGACGCGGCAGGACGCCAGGAAAAAGGAAATTGCCTTTTTACATAAAAAGGCGCACTAACAATACATCACTTACACTTGACGTGTCATTTACTACCACACTTTGCACAATGCTAGAACCGACTTGTCTGGCGTTTAAATGCCTTTTCAAACGATCAAGATTTTACTCACTTTACGTAGAGACCCTGTATGTATGACATATTTTAAAGGAATATTTTTTTACATACTCATGTATGTATGTATACTTGGGTGTCACATTTGATAAGACAGGAATAGAGAGATAAAAAAGAATGTAAAATTTAACATATATGAAACAATGGTGAAAAGCACGCTATTGTATGGAATAGAGACTTGTCGCGCAACAGAAAACTACAAAACAAAAATGGAAAGTGTCGAAATGGAGGCAATAAGAAGATCAATGAGAATATCTAGAACAGAAGAAAGATATGAGATCATAAAAGAAAGAATGGGAATTGAGGGAAGCATAACGGATGATATCACTAAAAAGCAACTGATATGGTACGGCCATGTACAACGGATGAACGACGAAAGATTACCAAAGCAGGTCCAAGAATGGCAACCAATAGGGCGCAGAAAAAGAGGGCGTCCTAAACTAAAATGGCAACAGTCAATCCAAAGATCAATGAGTCAAAAAAATCTGACAGAAGATGATTGTCAGGATCGAAGGAGGTTGAGAATAGGCGTTGAACAACGTAGAAAAACGTCCTAAACAGACATAATAGTAGTAGAATTTTTTTACAAATATGTAATACAGACGAACTTCTATAACTCGAAATCTTTCCGGTAAGAGATATACAGGGTTCATCAACGATTGTTGAGAGATAAATAGCTTAGCGCTGTTGTCAAGTTAGTAATTCAAGAAAATGGTTTTCTTTTCGCAATCTAATGACGTTACTCTTACCGGCTGAGTAGGACAAAGACAGCGATGCATAAAATCCTTAAAGCCCTTTGATTTTATTTGCTGTAGCGCCATCTCTTAGATATCATTTGAACTGTATGACTAATAATCAATACTGCAAATCCGTAATTAAGTGTACAGGTAGAGCTTTCTAACATGGCTAAAATGTTAAAGGAGGTTACTACACGCACAAACAAAATATTCCACAAATTCAACTTTATGGATAACAAATTTCTTGGTGTTTATATGTACCGATTTATTCTCAACCAGAGTTAGAAACCAATACTTTAAAAAGTTACTATTACATTACAATTACTTTACAGGAATGTGCTTAGAAAACTGTGTTTACAAATAATAACAATCACTTTATTGCATTTTTGTAATTTCATTATAATTGTAAAATAATTTTTCAATTATTTTAAAAACTTAAATAATTCCAATTACTATAACACCGCATTTCAATCATTGTTTTTTTTTCAAGAGGAATGGCCCCTCCATTTAAGGGGCAAAAATAAAATTTTAAAAGGAGTAGTAAAACGTGACAAACATTTTGTTTTTGCATACTGAAACCAGTAAAGGGGCAAGAGGTTTAGGGCTGTCGTACATCCCTACCCCCAAAAATGTTTTCCCCTATTCTTTCCTGGATAGTGTATGATGACTTTTAGCAACTTGACTTCGTGAGCCGCCGCCAGGAGATCAAACACTTGAACGGCATTTAAGTGCGACTTTAATAAAAGAGCAAGGTTATTTTGGAAGAAAAAATTATTAAAAAATTTAATTTTTTTCGATTTAATGTTTCCTGATTAAAGCTAAAATAACGAAATAAATAATAATGACTATTTCTTCGTCTTTTAAAAGTGGAAATCTGACTTTGATTGCTCCTGTATAGTAATAAAAAACTATTAATGAATTTTGAGTCACAGCGGCAAACGCTCCGGAATATGCGCGTCTTTGGTCCCTCACTGACTTCTTGCTTTCCATAAGTTCATCCTTTTTACAAGCTTTTATTTAACTTCAGATGTTCTGTCTAACTAACTATCAAATCTTGTGAAGCGTTTTTGACACACTTCCCATTATCCGATTTGGATGAAATTTGGTACACACATAGTGGTCCCATGACAACATTAAGAAAAAAAGTTTTTGACACACTTCCCATTATCCGATTTGGATGAAATTTGGTATTCACATAGTGGTCCGATGACAATACAACAATAATGAAAAAATGTCCTCAAACTTCGATTAGTCGAATATCATGATAACTTGAACATTCTAACTTATTTGTTTGCATTGGAATGTTTTAAAGACGCAATTTAGTGTTAGTTAGGGGTTGTGTGTATGTTACTATGTCACAAAAACCGACGTTTTTTCGGTAAAATAAATATGTACATTCATACATATTATGTATATGAATAAAAATTATGTATTCACATGTATTAGAGGTGAACGTTTTTAATAAATACTTGGTTGTATCTGAGGGCACAGCAGTTCCTCGCCAAACTCGCGCAACTGCTGTACCGTCTTTTCTTGAAACATTTTAGCCCATATTTGACCTATCTAAAACTCTACTTCGAAATGCGCTACGAAACTCTTGCACAGTCGTAGATGTTTATAAAGTTAACAACCCCTCCAAGTTTCATGAACGTCCATAAAGTAATAAAGTAGTTACAAAATTTCAAAAAACGTCAAAATTGCCACTCACTTACTTATGTATAGATCATCAAAATTCTACTATACTTCTAGACATGCTACAAAACTGAAATTTGGCAGACTTATCGAAATTATGACCAAACCCTTGGAAAAAATTAAAAAACCCCAAAATTTTAATTTACTTTCCTCCCCTATAAATGTAAATTTATGTAAAATTAACATTGCCCACTTCCAGAAGCCCTAAAGGCTAAGCTTTGGAAGGCTGATAGGAACTATAATAAGACCATCAGAAAAAATTAAAAAACTTCAAAATTTTAAATTTTAAACAATATTCCGCATATTTCACTACTTAAAACTTAAATATTATCCAAATACTTTACAAAGGAGTGAAATCATAACAAAAACATTTCATGTAAAAAAAACGAAGTACTTGAAAATGGTATTCCGTAAAAAGAATTGAGATAAAGTAAAGCCAAGTTCTCCAATACAAATTTCAAAATGAAAGGTTCTTAATAGTTATTTTTTAAAGTTGATTTAAATAAATTTGACTTTAAAAAGTTTGTCGCGTCTCTATTTCTTTAAAATTGCTCCGTTACAAAAGAGCGCTGTACAAAATAGCGCGGAACAAAATAGCGGCGACAAAATGTTACTGCGACAAAACAGCGTTGCGACAAAACAGCGCTGCGACAAATTAGCTCGGAACAAAATAGCGCGGAATAAAATAGCGTCAGTACAAAAAGCGTTGGTACAAAATAGCGTCGGTACAAAATAGCGCTGGTACAAAATAGCGCTGTTAGAAACTAGCGCTGGTACAAAATAGTCCCGGTACAAAATAGCGCCGGAACAAAATAGCGCGGAACAAAATAGCGCATTTTGAAGGGGCGCTGTTTTATATAAATACATTTTTATCGAATGCCGTTTTATCGAATATTTGATTTGATTTGGTTTTGGCATATATACTTCGACACAGGGGTTTCTTCTAACATATTTAAAAAAAAAAAATTCATGACTCTTTCTCGAGATTCACACACTGTAGGATCCCGGCAAAGAATCAGGGAAGTTTTTTTTTAATATGTTCGGTTCGGTTCGGATTCACACTATCTAGGATTCCGGGAAAGAAGTCAGGAAAGTTTTTTTTTTAAATATGTTAGGAAGAAACCCCTTAGGCGAAGTATATGACAAAAACCAAATATTCCATCAAAAAGTTGTCGATAAAAATGTCATTCGATAAAATTGTTCTCGATCAAAATAGCATTCGATCAAAATGTCTTCGATAAACTTCATTCAATACAAAACTTCGTCCCTACAAAATGCGCTATTTTCTACCAGCGCTATTTTGTACCTTCGCTATTTTGTGCTGGCGCTATTTTGTATCAGCGCTATTTTGAACCGGCGCTATTTTGTTCCCCGCCATTTTGTCTCACGCTATTTTGTCCCGCGCCATTTTGTCCAGCGCTGTTTAGTCGTAGCGCTATTTAGTCGCAGCGCTATTTTGTCCCAGCGCTATTTTGTAGGGGCGCTATTTAGTCCCGCGCCATTTTGTCTCACGCTATTTTGTACAGCGCTGTTTTGTACCGGAGTCCTTTAAAATATGTGATACATACAGGGTCTCTTCGACCAAGTACTCAGGGAGAGAGATATATAAAGAGGAACAAGCAGGAGTAGAAGCAAGAGAGAAAAAAAAAGAGAATTGTAGAAAGCAAAAGACAACAAAAAACGGGCTGTAGTGTAATAGTTATTGTTTAAAACCTGTTTGTTGTATGATTATTATAGATGTTTTAAGGTTGACATTGTCATGATTATACAGTGTGTCTCATTTAAAACTTACCACCCAGGATTTACCAAATACTGCTGAAATTTAAAAAAAACCCGTTTGAAGACCTTTTAAATGTCCTTACAACCGTGTAAAAATTCCAAAAATCTAGCCATTAGCTTTTGAGATAATTGCCTTTAAACTTTGAAAATTAACATAAACTGATAAAATAAAAATTTAATTAGAATTTTATTCTTTTTCGGATTTAATTTTTATTTTATCATTCCATGTTAAATTTGAAAATTTGAAATAAAATATCTCAAAAACTAATCGATGGATTTCCGAAATTTTTACACGGTTGTAAAGAGCTTCAAAACAAGGTATCACTAGACCCACTTTCCCTATTCAAAATATAGGGGTAAAGTATACCCCTCGAAGGGGGTTTGTGCTACAAAAATTTCAAGATGAACCAAAAAGTGTTCCTCTCGAAAACTAAATCGACGGGTGTCGGGATTTTTTTTAAAATTTAAGCAGTTTTCGGTAAATCCTGGGTGGTAAGTTTTAAATGGGACACACTGTATTTAAAAATATATAACATAACAATAACAACGTGTCTTATTGTGTTGGCTGTACGTGATTTAGGATAAACGATGAACTCGCAATATCCTGCCTATGCATGGCCTGCTAGCTGCCAAAATATAGGGTTTATTATAGTAGAGTCGGTTCATCCCTACTCTGATGTCACTGAAGCGGAAGTTACGCTTTTCCGCTATAATGTATCGATCGCGGCCTCAAAACCGATCATGTTTAATGTGTATCCACAAATGTGACGTATACCTATTTCGAAACCTGTAGAAAATTTAAAAATAAGGGGTTTCCTGGACCGGTATTCTCGTAATGTCCTCGGCGTTTCACAATAGCTGACCATAGGCTGACGTCACTATTTTCAATACTCTCGTCATTAGGCTTTAGGGTTTTAGTCTCCTCAGTCATACCACCCACATGTCTCTCCGCACGTGAATTCCATTACCTTAGACTAACTGAAATATCACAGATAAATAACGACTTGGAGATAATAGAGGACTGGGGCAACAAAAACCTTGTACAGTTCAACGCGCAGAAAACCCAAGCAGCCCTGTTTTCAAAAAGACCAGCACCGGTGAGCCAAACATCATGCTATCTGGAAATGCTGTCGCATTGCAGAGCCAGTTGAACATCTTTGAAGTCACTGCAGAGACCAACATGTCTTGGCACAGTCACGTGGCAGAAATAGCTAAAAGGGCGTCCCAAAAGCTTGGGGTGCTATTTCGTACAGGACATCTGTATACACCAAGCCAACTGCTGACATTCTACAAAGCCCAGATTCGACCAACTATGGAGTACTGCTCACATATATGGAGTGCGGCACCCAAACATACCTTAATGCTTTTGAACACCGTGCAAAAACGAGCTATCAACCTGATCAATGACCCCGCACTTACCCGTAGCTTGGATAGTCTCGAACATCGAGGAACTGTGGGCGATCTATCTCTCTTTTACAGGTATTATCACGGAAAATGCTCTGAAGAGTTGGCACGTATGATCCTCCCGGGAGTAGCACCTACTAGGCGAACACGTCAAACAGACGGTAACCATCAATTTATTGTCAAAATAGAGGCACCAAGAACCTCATTATATCAGAATTCATATCTCTGGAGAACAGGATCGCTGTGGAATAAACTCCCTGTGACAGTTTTCCCTGCAGGTTACAACCTGAACCGTTTCAAAACTAACACACACCAACATTTCCGCGCACTTGCCGCTTCTCGAGCGTGATAGGGATCTCTTTGCGAGTGCGCATAACCGTAAAAAAAAAATTCAAGCCTATAAAGTTCCAACAGAGGAGTATTATATGTTATAATGATTAATGATGATTCATATGTACCTAAGTGAGCCGCAGGCCTTCCACTGCAACCACTAGTGTATCTATTGTAGCTCACTTTTAAGTGGTCTACGGATCTCCTGTCTTGTCCAATGATGTTCCTCGCTCTCTTTCTACAAGGTCCTTTAATAAACTCTTTAGAGTGAGCCAGTTCTCCATACATTTTATTATAACTGATTTGGCAGCAAACCTAGGGCTGGTTAGGGACTGAAAAATTCGGCAGTTACCGCGTCCCTCGCTGCTTGTTCTGCTATCAACCGCATTCAGCGAATAACTGCACCTCTTCACAGTTCTTAATGAGACCGTATAGGAATCGAGCGCTCTTGAGGTTGCGTGACTGTCAGAGAAGATTTTTATTGTCCTGGACGTTTATTCTTGACGGCCCGTCACGTGATGTGAGGTGAGCGCTCACCTATAGATTCATTTCCCGTACAAAAAGGTGGTGAAGCTATTCAAAGTTCACCCGTGAAAGTTAAAGGTTGTCTCAACCTACTTTTTTTTTTTTACGGTTAAACGCAAGTTTCAAAAAAGACCAGCACTGGTGAGCCAAACATCATGCTATCTGGAAGTGCTGTCACATTGCAGAGCCAGTTGAACATCTTAGGAATCACTGCAGAGACCAACATGTCTTGGCACAGCCTCGTGGCAGATATAGCTAAAAGGGCGTCCCAAAAGCTTGGGGTGCTATTTCGTACAAGACATCTGTATACACCAAGCCAACTGCTGACACTCTACAAAGCCCAGATTCGACCAACTTCACGGGTAGTCAAGAATAAACCTGTTAGTTCATTCCTGGTCAGTAATCCACCGAGCACATAGTTCAATGGCTGAAGTTCGGCCTGAAATATAGTAGCCAATTGGCCGAGACTATGTTTAATTTCGAGTTTTTCTTGGATACTGACAACTCCAGATCTAACTCCTAATGGCATTTTGGATCCGTCGCGTCAAAAGCGATCGCTATTTGAAAAATTGGTCCTGTTCTTTAACCAGCCCTCCCTCTCCAGGAGGATAATATTGAATAGCTTTTTGCTGTACACGGTGTTGGGCATGACGTCGGGTATTATTCCTAAAGTTGCGTCTAACTCTTGTTCCTTAATTAAAAAGGCTGTTGATATCACTTGATTTGCTCTGGCATCCTGGTGGTTCGCCCTTGTTCTGTATGTTGCTCTTCGTGCCTCCACCTCTAATAAAATGTGTAACACAGAGTGTACAATTTAGATTATACAGCAAACTTTTTGCTATAAAAAAATTGGGGCAGCACCGTTTTGGTCTTTGTTTGAATCTTGTAGACAATGATTGAATAAAAACAAAATTTGGGACTTTTCTTTTTAAAACAAATTGGTGAAATTTTCGAAAAAAAGGACACGTTTAAAACTACAACATAACCAACCACTTTTCGCTCAGCACACCATCACGGTAACATAAGAACTGAAAGACGCATACAAAGAATAGCAAATATGGTATCAATTGGAAAGATACACCTACAAGACGAATTAATACTGGTAAGTAAATGTTCAATGATATACAAACATGTTTCAGTTCCTTGATGAGCAAACTTGATTGCATTTTTGAGAGAGATTTTGTCCCCTCAACCTCTTTTATGACCAAACAAAAATTACACAGCTATAACCAAAGGTATTATAACAAAAATGTGATTAAAAAAACACGATTTCCCAAAAACACAAACAGCCACAGAATTCTTGGTCTGTACTAAAAGTATGTCAATGGGTAGTGAAAAAAATCTCTTTATTATGCAGTTTTGGCTGCAAATCTGTCCGGATTTAAATTCGGGATTTGAAATAATCTGGAGTTTTGCCTGCGATATGCCCGGACTGCTGTATTTTTCTTACAGACACGATTTTGGTTTGCCGGATTTATATTAAATTTTGAGCACCACTTTATAGACATTGGTTTTAGCGATACCAAATTTTCTGTTGCAATTTTTTTCCTAGTCTAGAAATAGTCCCTGTCCCTGTCTAAAATCCTGGTGCCCTATAAGGTTTGGTTATTCGGCTTTACTTCTGAATACCATAACAATGTGTGATCTTCTTACTTGCTTTAACCCTGGAGAAATGTTGGAAGAGGAAACAATGCACTCACCTCCACTCACGTTATGAGCCGACCAGAATACGGGCTCTGGAAGCGGTGAAGTCACAAATTCAAAGTGATATTGGCGGTGCGAAATAGACCCTATCCCTTTCTAAAAGCCTGGTGCCCTGTAAGGTTTGGATCTTCGGCGATACTCTTGAATCCCGTGCCAGCGAGTGATCTTATTTGCGGTAATTATGGTAAAATGTGAGTGAGAGAGGAGATATTGCACTTAGCTGCACTCGCTTTACGGAGAGTCAATCAGATATACAAGATATAACTGACGGTTTTAGAATGAAAGTCTGTGGATTAATGCAAGCCATATTTTCAACAACTGAATCTTCTAACAGCGACTTCTCTATACTTTAGACAATTAGTTATTTTTGTTAAGAAAAACCGGGAAAAATTTCAATCTTATCATGATAACTATTCCAACGATTTTCATATCCATAACAGAAATATACACAGTTTGGCTTTACCCACCCACAGATCTATGTTCTTTGAAAAGTCGCCTTATTATAATAACATGGCAATAAAAGCATTTGAAAAACTTCCTAATTCCATTAAGCAAATCGAAAATCTCCAAAAGTTCAAGACATCAGTAACAGCTTTTGCACTTAAAAATGTTATTATGATTTTTCATTTCTAGAACATAATTATTATAAAAATGTTGTTACTTTGATTTATTTCTAATTTATCAAGTAGGTACTTAGGTATTTAAATACTATGTACTTTACTTTACTTTATTTCAAATGTATTAAGTACAGGGTGTCCCAAATTGGGCACTTTTAGGGGGTTTAAGGTACTTCTCGGGGAGACAGAGAAAAACTGACCACGCATTGCGAGGCTCAAATTTCAAGAGAAGACTTATAGTAAGAACCGCATTTTGAAATATCGTCTCGTCTTTGAGCTACGGGGGCTTCTTGAAAAGTCTGCATTTCGTTATTAGTGAAAATTTTAATTTAGAATAAATTGAAATTTTATAGACTTTGTCACATGGAATTTACCTGCTAAATTAAATTTTAACTGTCACTGTTAGTTTTTGAGATATGACATAAAGTTGCATTTTTTCTTATGGAATGGCCTATATTTTAATTAATTTTTGAATTCGCCATTGAATTCTTTTCAAAATGATGTATGATATGTCATAGTTTAGGTTTAGGAGATATTCAGCTTTTTCACTTATTTCTACCCAACTAACATTTATAGTAGCGGCTACATGTTCTAAAGGCTTTGCTACTTTCTTATAGTAGAAATGTGGTGATCCCAACCAAAATTTGTTACTTTTTAGTTCTAACAACTATTTAGTATCAGGAAATAGTAGATGTTTCGTAAAAACGACCCTCTAAACTACTTCATAGGATTGTTTCTTGATAGTCGATTCTGATAGTCTTCTCTACCACAATAGGACGTTGCTAAAGTTTTACTTTCTTTTTAGTCGTTATTTCGTAGTCGCCCTGACTTTTATATCCTACTTAATTACCACTAGAAAGTTAAGCTTCATTGGAGTCCCAAACAAGTGTATCCGACAACTACATTATAACTTTAATTTTTACCACAAAAGTTTGTGTCATCATAGTAACATCTGATGTAACAATGTAGACAAAATAACTTTTTGGATCAACTTTAAAGCCGCAACTACTTTCAAGTAACCTTTTCGACTATCAGGGAATATAGTTTGGGACGCCATGTTTTTATGTAAGAAAGAAAATTTAATATTTTTGTTGTCGTTTTATGAGCTCATATTAAAGAGCCATACTATTTTATAAACAAATTAGTTGAAGCTTACCAAAAATGCTCTTCTTAAGCACCATTTGTTGGAGGTAACTGTCGATTATGAAAACATAACCTCCAAAATCACAACACAAAAATTCCATCAGCTACCAGAAAACGGCTCAATTTTACGGGCGCACCGGTTTTTTGCAATATATATAATGCATGTTATACAAAAAACTTTGCGTCGCACTCGAATTTTGATCCTCTGCTCGTAAATTCTCACACTTTTGGATAACATAGTTCATATTATAACCATAACCAAACAAAAAAACTAAGCGAGTCTGTTTACTGTTGTGTCCACCATATTGTGTAACAATTCTACCAAAAAGAAACGATTATATTATTTGCAACTACATCGCAACTTTTATGCCATTACGGAAAAAAAACAGCCTCTACGACGTAGTAGATACCTGGCTACGACGTAGTAGTGTAGTTGTTACTACAGTGACTTTAAACACTTGGCCAAGTAGTTATAACCAGAAGTTGGTTCCCCACTTAGGGAATTATAACGTCGCTGTATGGTATACTGAGACGTAGCGGGAGTACGTTGCGGTTACTTTTAAGAAATTCTTTCTAGTTGGGGTTTCGTCGTTACAACTTTAATTGTTTGTTGGGTAGTGCGCTATGATTTCCTGCTGAAGCAAGTCAAGGCACTCCAGTATTTTTATTATTTTACACAGTCAAAAATATAGTAAGCCTGGTTTGGAAAAATTATAATTCAGCTGACGGCCCTCAAAGCTTATAATTATTCCTTTTAAGTGTTCGGTGGATTGAAGTTCTCGGTATGCCTGTGGCAGCTTCTAATTGTCTCAATGATCGCGAATTATTTAACTCACGGTCCCTCCTAACGTCATATATCTTGGCCCGCGGTTTTGAAAAAGAGCCATACTGAACAAGGTTCCTTTTCAACTTTGGAAATATATCCATATACGGCTGTCTTTGTTCGGGATACTTTTGAAGATATAAGTTTCCAGCGCCCTGTCGATTATCATTACTTTCCTAGTAAAATTTTAACATGTCATACTTTTCATCGTTTTGATACATATTTCAAAATAAAATTAAAAACAATTTCATATCAAAGCGTAATGTCAAATTATTTAAACAATTGAAAACAATGACAAAACGCCAAGACGCAAGGCCAACCTGATTTGCATAGTATCAGACAACAAAACTATAGGAGCATTGAAGTAGAACTTGACCGCAATGCTTTCATGTCAATGGCGCATGACGTCATTCAACGCATACTAGACAAAAATAAAAAACTTTAATTATCCCCGCAACCGCTCAATAAAACTATGATATATGATACATCATTTTGATAAGAATTCAATGACGAATTCGAAAATTAATTAAAATATACGCCATTCCCTAAGAAAAAATGCAACTTTATGTCATATCTCAAAAAATAAAAGTGACAGTTAAAATTTAATTTTGCGGGTGAATTTCTCGTGACAAAGTCTATAAAATTGCAATTTACTCTAAATCAAAATTTCCACTAATAACGAAGTTATAGACCCCCTTTAAAAATGCAGACTTTTCAAAAAGCCCCCGTAGCTCAAAGACGAGACGATATTTCAAAATGCGGTTTTTACTATAAGTCTTCTCTTGAAATTTGAGCCTCGCAATGCGTGTTCAGTTTTTCTCTGTCTCCCCTGGAAGTGCCCAATTTGGGACACCCTGTACTTAGGTATTATAAATATTTTTTGAGACGTTGCTGTTCGTATTGTATATATGATTTATGGCAATAAAGTAAAGTTAAATAGTAAAGCGGTAACCAACACAGGGAAAAAACGCGAAGAAAATATACACACACAGGAAAAAATTTCAACCGGAAAAAAGCGCAAAATGAAAAAAACGCACACTGTAATTACAAGGAAATCAAACACTTTCTTAAGTGATAGTTAATCACCTGGTACCCAAACTATTACGAAATCTATCTAAAAATGACAAGCATTTGTCAAAAAATCAACTAAAAAACATAACAAATTATTTTGTAACAATTTAGGCCCTTCTTCAAAATTCCTAGTTTTTCAAAATTCTCAGTGTTCAATTAATAAACTCCAATGGCCTTTGTATGTCCGACACAATCCGAGACCGAAAACAAAATAAAAACAGCAAATCAAATTAAAGCAATGATCAGTGATGTTGAAAAAGATTTGAATCCCGGTGTGCATCCTGTTCTTCTACCATTTTGTGTTCCAATGTGTAATATAAGTCCCTCAAAACTACTAAATTCAAAGCCAAAGACCGATAACGAACACCAAGGTAAATCCATCACACCAAAAAAAATTGCCCGAAACGCCAGTTCAAAAAATATACAACATACTCCCAAAAAACTATAAAAAATGCAACTTAGTTTATGCCCAATTTTTTTTGAAAAAATGTTATTCCTTTTTATAAAATTAGGTAGAATCACAGGTTCCTCAAATTAATTTAAGGGGCCTGTGATTAAATTAAATTAAATTAAAAAGCAAACAAGTTTCATGGCTAATCGGGCAAAAAGGAGTTTTTTGTTTCCCTTATATTTTTCCGTGGATAGCTTGAAAGCTTAACCTCACGGGGGTCCAAGATCTAATGGACACCTAATAAGTGTTGACAGTTAACCGTTTCGTCCTTATGGGACTCCTCAGAACACTGCTGGTCAAGTGACAAATCTTGCGAAGTTAATCAGACGGTTTTGTCTCTAATTAAATGTAATTAGTGAGCGAACTATAGCAAGAGGCGCCATCTACCGAGATACGAGAGAAACAAAAAACCAAAAGCAGGGAAAAACACTGCTATACAATATCGATCAATGAAAAGATCGAATGCAAATAAAAGAACTATAGTTGTTTTCTTTTCTTTTATTTGCATTCGATCTTTTCATTGATCGATATTGTATAGCAGTGTTTTTCCCTGCTTTTGGTTTTTTGTTTCTCTCGTATCTCGGTAGATGGCGCCTCTTGCTATAGTTCGCTCACTAATTACATTTAATTAGAGAAAAAACCGTCTGATTAACTTCGCAAGATTTGTCACTTGACCAGCAGTGTTCTAAGGAGTCCCATAAGGACGAAACGGTTAACTGTCAACACTTATTAGGTGTCCATTAGATCTTGGACCCCCGTGAGGTTAAGCTTTCAAGCTATCCACGGAAAAATATAAGGGAAACAAAAAACTCCTTTTTGCCCGATTAGCCATGAAACTTGTTTGATTTTTAAATTCACGGGTATGAAATTTCACGTTTGTTAAATTAAAAAGGTTGTACATTTAAGTAATCGTTAAAAACCTTGTTCCATGCATAGCTTTTGGAGTTGTTTTTTGGATAAAAAAATTGCTTATGGGTATTTTTTTAAAACGGTAAAGTTTTGTCGTGAAAAAACTAAAATTGAAATTAAACAAAATTAAAGATGTTATCAGTGTTGCTAAAGCTTTAACTTAATGAATTAACCAAAGGCCCTCAATAGCTATTTGATATTTTTCGTGGAGAAGCAGTTTTTTGAGAACATGTCCTTTTTTTTTAATCGTCCCAAACACCTTTATTTTCTGAAGTAAAAAATAATTATGAGATTTTAGTCTTCCGCAAGTGTTTAAAATATAGTTGAATTCATGAGCATGAAGTTAGCGAAGCACCCATCGCAGATCGAATCGTGACTAGGTGGATAATTTGCCGTTAATTAGTCGTGAATTAGTTGTGGAAAAATTAATTTTGTCGTTCTTATTTTTGACCGTTTTTTTGGGTGCTTCGCTAACTTCATATGAAGTTAGCGAAGCACCCTCGTAAAAATGGCTTTTATTAAAATCGAATATGGTGGATAATTTGCCACTAATTAGTCGTGAATTAGTTATGGAAAAATTAATTTTGTCGCTCTTATTTTTGACCCTTTTTTTGGGTGCTTCGCTAACTTCATATGAAGTTAGCGAAGCACCCTTGTAAAAATGGCTTTTATCAAAATCGAATATGGTGGATAATTTGCCGCTAATTAGTCGTGAATTAGTTCTGAAAAAATTAATTTTGTCGCTCTTATTTTTGACCCTTTTTTTGGGTGCTTCGCTAACTTCATATTTTGGCACCCATCGCAAATCGAACCGTTACTAGGTGGATAATTTGCCGTTAATAAGTCGTGAATTAGTTGTGGAAAAATTAATTTTGTCGCTCTTATTTTTGACCGTTTTTGAGGGTGCTTCGCTAACTTCATGCGAAGCACCCTCCTAAAAATGGCTTTTATCAAAATCGAATATGGTGGATAATTTGCCGCTAATAAGTCGTGAATTAGTTGTGGAAAAATTAATTTTGTCGCTCTTATTTTTTACCGTTTTTGAGGGTGCTTCGCTAACTTCATATGAAGTTAGCGAAGGACCTTCGTAAAAATGGCTTTAGACATGACGTATCGAAATCGAATATGGTGGATAATTTGCCGCTAATTAGTCGTTAATTAGTTCTGGAAAAATTAATTTTGTCGCGTTTAGTTTTGAGTGTTTTTTGGGTGCCTCTCTAACTTTATATGAATTAAGCGACGCACCCTCAAAAACGGTAAAAAATAAGAGCGACAAAATTAATTTTTCCACAACTAATTCACGACTAATTAGCGGCAAATTATCCACCATATTCGATTTTGATAAAAGCCATTTTTACGAGGGTGCTTCGCTAACTTCATATGGTTAGCGAAGCACCCTCAAAAACGGTCAAAAATAAGAGCGACAAAATTAATTTTTCCACAACTAATTCACGACTAATTAACGGCAAATTATCCACCTAGTCACGATTCGATCTGCGATGGGTGCTTCGCTAACTTCATGCTCATGTTGAATTCCTATTATTTTTAATGAAATTTAAAATGCTGAATTTTTTAAAAGAAACGTGCATTAGCCAAAAAACATTAAAGGAAATTTATAATATTTGGATCATTTGTCAATTTTTTTCCTATTGAACCAAACTTTACATTCTGGTTAAAAAATGTGTATACCTAATAGACATCTTGGTATCTACTATATGTGATAAAAAATAAACATATTTACAAATATACTAACAAAAGCATCATAAATGACAAAAAAGTGGGTTTACTCAGATGTTTCGGACAATTACACATGTGTTTCGGACTACGTAAGCGAATAACCGATAACACAGAGAGGATGTAAAGGATTGCAATAGTTTAGTTCCAACAAAAAGTGAACAAAACATTTTTAATAATGTCAATGGGTTGCCGACTTGTGCAGACATTAAAAACAGACGGCTCCGGTATTTGAAACCTCAGTGCATTTTAGAATAGTATGAGAAAATTAAATTTCCATAAATTTTATTGTTTTGTTCTGGATGATATTAAGGGAGACATGACTTTTTCATGGAAAAACATGGTTTTTTACCTTAAGAAGAGTTACAATCTATTAATTCTATTATTTTATTAAATATGTACGGTCACCCACTTTCGGTCCCAACAACGCACTGTTTTTTTGTATTCCACAAATCTAGGAAAGAGAAGGTGACATTAAAAAAGTGGGCCAGTTTTCCTTACATACCTTTGTTTAATTGTGCAAAATATTTATATTTATATTTTTGTCTAAATGTTCTGGAAAGCAACTTTGTTGAATTTAAGGTCAGAATTTCCCCTAGAACCCCCCGAGGGTAAAAAATTCGTTTCATATAAAAATTTAAAAATAATGCATATTTCTAGGTATTTAATAATGACGATATAAACTAATTTCATCTTTCCATTCTTTAATTTTTTTATAGATTCTAACAGTATCTGTTATCCCTGCTGCGTGTGTGATGGATCGTCAGAAAAGCACGATCAAATTGAACACAAAAATGGCGAAAATAAAAAAATTCACAAAACAAAGCATAACAAGAAAAAAGAAAAAGATACTTCATCAGAAACAAAGGTAGGTTTTCCTTTCTTCTCAGCTAATAGATATTTTAAGCCGTTTTTTTTTAGTCTAATACCGTTAATCCTATACAAATTTTTGTACGTCTTCAGGACTTGACCTAAGCGATAAAAACTCTTCCAATGCCATTATTTTGGCCTTCTAGGAGGTTTTTTATTTAGAAATAAAAAAGTTATTAGATCCCGGCGATAGATTTGTAAGTTTTGATGTAGAAAGTCTCAACACCAACGTGCCAATAAATGAGTCACTCAGTATCATCAAAAACAAATTACAAACTGATGATACACTTCACGAGAGAACAACGCTATCGGTGGAGGGGGTGATGGATCTTTTGGAGCTCTGTCTCCGTAACTCTTACTTTCAAGTGAAAGATAAGTTTTACGCGCAAAATGATGGACTCCCAATGGGTTCATCTCTTTCGCCAGTGGTAGCAAACATCTACATGGAGTGGTTCGAGGACCATGCGATCAACACAGCAAGAGTCAAACCAAAACTATGGCTACGATACATGGATGACACATTTATTATATGGCCGGAAAATGAAGACGAACTACAGAATTTTCTACACCATTTAAACGGTATTCGACCAACAATCAAGTGCACCATGGAAATTGAAAAAAGATTCGGCCTTACCTTTTTTGGATGTTCTTCAAACCACTGTATATAGGAAACCTACACACACGGGACAGTACCTAAATTTTAAATCAAATCATTCTGTTGCTACAAAACAAGGAGTTATAAGAAGTTTGTATTTAAGAGCCATAAATATTTGTAGTAATAACGAAGAATTAACCACAGAAATTAACAACATTAAAAAGGACTTACAACAGAATGGTTATTCCGAGAAATTAATAAACTCAACGATATTTAAAATTAAAAACAAACTAAATGTACCAAATTCTCAAAATAATAATCCGTTAGGTGTTATTAACATTCCATATGTTCAAGGGATTTCAGAAAACATAAGACGAATAGCTAAACACTATAATATAAAAACAGTATTTTTTTCGGGAAATACGATAAGAAGTTTTGTAACTAAAACAAAACCAGACAATCCCTCAAATAATAAGGAAAGTATTTACCAAATCCCGTGTGAGTGTGGTAAATCATATGTAGGTGAAACGAAACGCCCTCTTAAGGTTAGAGTAAATGAACATCTAAAAAGTACCCAATTAGGGGATATTGAAAAATCCGGTTTAGCAGATCATGCATGTTCAGATGCTCACAGGATTCAGTGGTCAGAAGCTAAAGTTTTACATAAGGAGTCGCATTGGCGAAAACGAAAGTTTATTGAAGCTGCGTTTATAATGCAGAATAAAGAAGTTTTCAGTCAACCAAGCACGGTCATACCAAACATATGGAAACCACTCCTTAAGGAAAACAGGCGTCTTAGGATTAAAAAGGGGGCAGACCGTCACACCTGACTGCACACCAAGTAGTATAAGTAGTAGCCTAAAGACTAGAAACGTCGTGTTTTAAAATAAATAAAGACAATGCAAGTCCAAAATTTTAGTTCTACACAATCATTGTCTACGAGTTTCAAACAAAGGTTTTTTATTTATTTTGTAGCACTGCACAGAAATGAGCAAATATAAAACAAGCCAAAACACAATGGTTATGTCATATCAACAATGAAATTAAGATTGGGTATTAGTTATAATTAAACTTTTAGGTTCATCCTCAAAGTCAACCGAATGACATTCCATTTTGTATTCCTGTGATGTGTGGTTGTCGTTCCGAGGTCCAGAACGAGGAAGAGAAAATATTTGATCCCCCACAAGTGATGGTAAGAAAAAAAACTTATTATAAGAGAGAGAAAAAGTGTCAAGAAAATAGTTGTAGGGTTTTTCCTAAACTGAACCTGAATATATTATCTAAGAAAACAAATAAATATTGCAAGGTTATAAAATAACACAAACTTGGTAAATCTTCTACGAAACATCCTTTATATTATACTTAAAATGAATACAAAATCAATAAACAAATTCAAATATAGCGAAATTTTGTGGCATTTTGTATTGCGCAGGTCAGGTAAGCTTAGGTTGGGTTTGCAGGGTAAGTTTGTTTAAGTTAGGTTAGGTCAGGCCGGATTAAGCTATTTATTTATTTATTTAATACTTTTGTTGTGTCTAAAAATAATACATTACAATTTACATGAAAAATCTTTCCCTATGGGTGTCCCAGAACTAATAGTACATAGTTAAACCGGAGATTCCCTGGGTCAAAATATTACGATTTAGCCATACTTACCTTTGTCCAAAAGTTCGTACTAACCGAGATACAGGGTGTTAAACTTTATTTTTTTAATTCGATTTTCTTTAATAACTTTTTTACTCATTAATATTTTTGCAAAGAATAACCATCGTGTAAGTTTTTTTGAAATTGCCAAGACGATTCCGTTAAAAATTTTGATGTACAGTGAACAGGGTGTTCCCTGGACCACTAGCATTGCATTAAAATCAGTGCCTTTTTTTGTGCCTCGGTGTATACCAGTTTTTATGTAAAATAATGGTTTTTCCATCCTTTTTATGTAAAAAAGTTATACTGTTTTAAAGTCGCTCAGAGCAACGGTTTTTGAAATTTTTGCATTTAAAGTTTTTATTGCATGTGAGTGATATGCCTTATTTATGTATGATACTTACTTTCTTCAATTTATTCTACTAATTAATGTTTTTGCAAAAATTAACCAGCATGTAGGTTTTTTGAAATTTGCAAGACGATTCCGTTGTAAAATTTGATATACTATGTACAGGGTGTTCTTTGGACCACTACCATTGCATTAAAATCATCAGTGTATTTTTTTGTGCCTCGGTGTATACTTAAGCAGGCTTTTAAACAGAATATTATTTTAATTATTAAATAATTATTAATAACAAAAAAAAATAAAAACCAATTATAAAAATTATACATATTTTATTGCAACAACAAATTTTTAGATAGAAAAACAAAAAAAAACCACAATAAATGTTTAGAATGGCCACCGTTAACCTGAATACATTTGTTTATTCGCTTATTATACGAACGTCTGATTTTAAAATAAAGATTTGCATTTCTGAACGCCTCTCCAGCATTTTGAATTTTTTGAAATAGTTTTTCTCGGATATTTATCTAGCCTACAATTATAAACAGTTTTAAGTTTGATTTATTATTTGTCAATTTTAAAATTTTAACTTAGTTGCGGAGAGCGCCATGCCTAAGAAATTTTATATTTTTTTTAATAAATAAAAAAATATTAATTTTATTGATAATTCTTTCAAAACAATAAAAAAATACTCTGCCAATATATGGGCCCCTAAGCTCACACTAGGTACTCTAGTTATAGTGTACGTGCGAGCTAATAAAACTAAAACCTGAAATATATCTTATTCAACTCCAGACTAAATTACCTTTTGTTTGATACCACACAAGCCATGTTTTGACTTAAACTCAAATTTTTTAAATCTACCCCCCACCTTTAAAAAAAACAAAAACTAAAATGTATTTTGTTTAACTCCGGACTTAATTACCTTTCGTTTGATATCACACACGCCATATTTTCACGTCAACTCTAATTTTTCAAAACCCTTTTTGAAGAAAAAAAACTAAAATGTATTTTGTTTAACTCCATACTCAATTACCTTTCGTTTGATATCACACACGCCATATTTCCCCCCCCCCCTTTTATTTGGCTTGTGTTCGGTGGATTTTGTTCATTTTTAATGGGACCATCTCGACCCAAGACCCAGCCTAGATACCAAATTTCATTAAAATCGGCCTAGCGGTTTTTGAGTTATGCGCGTTGGTCGTTACAGACAGACATACAGACAGACAGACAGACAGACAGACGGCGCGACAAAAAAGTTTCAAAACCATCTGAAATGCAAAGATATATAAAAAATAAAATTTGGAAATCGGAGCAACTTTTTTTTTCTCGAAAAATTAGGATCACCATAGCTCACACTACTATAGTATAGTATATGTGTGAGCTAATACTTGCATTAATAAAGTATACGTACTTACCATTTTTAAAAAAACTAATACGAAGAGGTTTTTGTTCCTCATTAAAAACAAAGCCCTACACAGTTGCAATAACGAAAAATGATAACACACTTATGATAATTCAAGAACCACCCGGTATATTTTTTAACTTAATATTTCTTAAGAAAACATCCAATCTTTTTTTTTTTTTTTTTTTATTTTAGTACAAGGCGCATCAACCACTTAGGGTCATTAGCGCACAAAATTTAACAATAAATTGTTTAAGCTAAATACAATGTAATAATTTACAGTCTTTTAAGAAGTTGATAAGTTTATCCGTATTTTGTTCACTATTATTTAATAATTTTGCTAAGTTATGTTCAATTTTGTGATTTTGTCTTTGGTTTTGGTATTTCGGGCATTCAACTAGAACATGTTTTACTGTTAATATTTCGCGGCACTGTGGACATATATATATATATATGAACCGAACATCCAATCTTAAAATGCTATAAAAAAGTATTGATTATAGGTAATATGTATATGAAGTAAGTAAGAATTTAATCAAAAATCTTTTACGCATATAATAAAAAATTTTAATTTAAATATCTTGAAAACCGCTGCTCTAAGCGACATCTAAACGCTATAACTTTTTTACTTAAATAAAATTAAAAAATTAATGGTTTTAATAGAATCTTGTATACACCGAGGAACAAAAAATTTAATGTAACGGTACCGACCCAGAGAACACCCTGTATAATATTTATTTTTTTTACCAAAATTAAGTTATCCATGCCCAAAAACCACCAAACCGAATTTTTGGTGCAAAATTATTAATTACTAGAAAGAATTGAAGAAAGTATCATACATAAATTACGCATATCACTCACAGCAATAAAAACTTTAAATGGAAAAATCTCAAAAACCGTTGCTCTGGGCGACTTTAAAACTATAAAACTTTTTTACATAAAAAGGATGGGAAAACCATTATTTTACATAAAAACTGGTATACACCGAGGCACAACAAAAATACACTGATTTTTATGCAATGGTAGTGGTCTAAGGAACACATTGTACATTGTACATCAAATTTTTTAACCGAATCGTTTTGCCAATTTTAAAGTAACTTACACGCTGGTTAATTTTTGGAAAAATAATCATTATTAAAAAAGTTATTAAAGAAAATCGAATTGAAAAAATAAAGTTTAACACCCTGTATCTTGGTTAGTACGAACTTTTGGACTAAGGTAAGAATGACTAAATCGTAATATTTTGGCTCAGGGAATCTACAGTTTAACTATGTACCATTAGTTCTGGGACACCCTATATAAAGAAGTATAAGTAACTGAAAATTCAGCTAAGATATCTTGGTATTTTTAAATTTTTTGTGACATCAAAATGTCCGAGTCAATATTTACCTTTCTAGCCCACGTAAAGTCCATATCACTATTTTTGGGATAGCTTTTTACGAGTTTTTTTCGCTCGCCTATGCTATTTGTTATGGTAACAGCTGATTACTATCAAAAAGTTATCTCAAAAATTCTGGAATGAACTATAGCAATGGCTAGAAAAGCTATTAGTTTCGACGAAAAAAACATTTTTCAGATAACGCCGAAAATGTGTTATTTGGGTGTATTTTGACCTATCTGAATAATATCGCCGTGATGTCTGTCTGTGTGTGGGTGTATATATATTTTAGTCGGTAAAACGATAGCTCCCAAAACCGCTGAACCGATTTCCATAAGATTTTTAGGTAAAATAGCGTTCAACACTCCGAACTGATTAGATTTTGGTAAAAATCATTGACTTCTATACCCTGGGCGTTATACAACTCAATGGTAAAAATCCATTAATGCTAATAACAGTTTTTTGACAATTAAAAAACGCTTACTTTTTAACGAAGCATCGTATCAATATGCGATTTGCGGAACATAGTAAACTGCATTTTTCTCAATAATTTGTGTTATAACTAAAAACTTCGTAAGGACTTTAATTTCTGAGATATTTACCAAAAACTGTTTTCACGGCTGATATAATATCATGGCTTCAATTCAAGTGTACTGATAGGCTAGCTAGGAAGGTATCAGATGCATTATCCGTTAGCTATAAACATAGCTAACAACAAAATATAAATTAACC
The DNA here is from genome assembly GCA_963576565.1 of Aspidapion aeneum. NCBI lineage: Eukaryota > Metazoa > Arthropoda > Insecta > Coleoptera > Brentidae > Aspidapion > Aspidapion aeneum. Next base: position 2,933,461 of record OY755042.1, on the reverse strand, counting down.
GGTACGGGATTTTTATGAGCACGGGCCTATATTTTTAGCTCACAAGTATACTGTAGGGTGAGCTATGATGGTGATCGTATCAAAAATAAGAAAAAATAGTTTTAATTTTTTTTATCCAGGGTGTTTCCTAATTGAATGTCAATATTTGTGAGGGTGATTTTTGGGCCCATTTTAAGAAAAAAACTTCATATGTACATATGTCCTAAACATCTTACCTTTTGAGATGCAGGGTTGTAAAGTTTTCGAATATAAATAATTTATTATTAATATCTGCAATACCAAGTGAAGTGTACTTTTTAAATTTGTATTCAATTATGAGCAAATTTGATCTCTTGAACTTTTTTAGTCCGACGCACGGCTTTCATCTAAAAAAATAAAATCTACGTGTCTCTGCATGATGATATTGTCATATTAACGATATTGTTATGATCATGCACAGAAACGGTTTTTATTTTTTTAAGCGAAAACCGTGCATCGGATTAAAAAAAATCAAATGATCAGCTTGGTTAGAAACGATAAGAGATTTCAAAAATTATTTTTATTTTAGGAAAAATCAGTGGCGTGCCATCAATGTCTGCCAAAATAGGCAGGTCAAATTACGTACGAACGCCACTGATGGAAATTTTAAAAAAAGTGATCCATTAAAAAATGACTCTTGATTCATAGTACATGTATGACAAATTTCATAAAATATCTGAAGTGGTATTGTAGATATTAATAATAAATGAATTATTTTTGAAAACTTTACCACCCTGTATCTCAAAAGGTAACACGTTTAGGACATATGTTCATATGAAGTTTTTTTCTTAAAATGGACCCAAAAATCACCCCCATAAATATTGACATTGAATTAGGAAATACCCTGTCTATCTTTGCGTTTTAGATGATTTTGAAACTTTGTTGTCGTGCCGTCTGTCAGTCTGTCTGTCTGTATGTCTGTCTGTATGTCTCTCTATATATCTGTCTGTCTGTCTGTCTGTAAAGACCAACGGGCATAACTCAGAAACTACATGCCCGATATTAATGACGTTTGGTACCTAGGTTGGGTTTTGGATTAAAAATGAATAAAATCTACCAAACGTAAGCCGAAAAAAAGGTGGGGGTAGATTTCAAAAATTAGAGTTTTGGTAGATTCATTATTCACGGCACATAAGCCAAAATAAGGTGTTTGCCAAAAATTTGACTTCTGTGGTATTATTATTGATCCTAATTTTGCTCCGATTTTAAAAATATTTATATGTCTTTGCGTTTCAGATGATTTTGAAACTTTTTTGTCTCGCCGTCTGTCTGTCTGTATGTCTGTCTGTCTGTCTGTCTGTATGTCTGTCTGTAAAGACCAACCCGCATAACTCAAAAACCGCTTGTCCGATTTAAATGAAATTTGGTACCTAGGCTGAGTCTTGGGCCGTGGTGGTCCCATTTAAAAATGAACGAAATCCACCGAACGCAAGCCAAATAAAAGGGTGGGGGTAAATTTCAAAAATGAGAGTTTATGAGAAAATATGGCGTGTGTGATATCAAACGAAAGGTAATTAAGTCTGGAGTTAAACAAAATGAATTTTAAGTTATTTAAAAAAAAAGGGTGGGGGTAGATGTCAAAAATTAGAGTTTAAGTGAAAATATGGCGTGTGTGATATCAAACGAAAGGTAAAGAGTCTGGAGTTAAACAAAATACATTTTAGTTTTTAAAAAAAGGGTGGAGGTAGATTTTAAGAATTAGAGTTTAAGTCAAAACATGGCTTGTGTGGTATCAAACGAAAGGTAATTGAGTCTGGAGTTGAATAAAATATATTTCTGTTTTTAGTTATATTAACTCACACGTACACTATAACTATAGTACCTAGTGTGAGCTTAGGTGCCCATAGATTGGCAGAGTATTATTAAAGATAACGTGCGTGAAGATCAAAAAATTAAGTAGATTATTTTATTCAGTAGTATAAAACTGGGGGGGGGGGAGAGAATCTCCAATTGGATGCTTCTCTGGGTGGCGGATGGGCGCGGACCAAAATGGGAAAAAATTACGGGCGAAGGCCAAAACATCGAAATTTTGACATTTTGTAATTTCGACATTTTGTAATTTCGACATTTTATAATTTCGATATTTTGTAATTTCGACATTTTGCCTTTCGACATTTTGTAACTTCGACATTTTGTAACTTCGACATTTTGTAATTTCGACATTTTGTAACTTCGACATTTTGTAACTTCGACATTTTGTAAGTTCGACATTTTGTAATTTCGACATTTTGTAATTTCGACATTTTGTAACTTCGACATTTTGTAACTTCGACATTTTGTAAGTTCGACATTTTGTAATTTCGACATTTTGTAACTTCGACATTTTGTAACTTCGACATTTTGTATTTTCGACATTTTGTACTTTCGACATTTTGTACTTTCGACATTCTGTCTTTTGTCCGCCGCACAAAAATTACATTATACATTAATCGTGTGACCTTAGGTGTCCATAAATTGACAGATTAGTATGTTGGCATTGCACATAAGGACACACTAAAGCTTGCCTTTACGCGGTAAGTGTCCTTAGTTGCACAGACTTTAAAAAGAATCTCGGATGACAGGTATTCTACTTAATGGCCTTAAGTCAAAACAAAAAGGTCCTTCTATCAAGGTTTACTATATATTATATTCTATAATCTTTGGGTTTACTTTAAAATTCCTTTAAATGTGCCGGTGTTGTCTGCCAGCGCTAGATAGAGGATACCCACCTCAAAGGTCTCTTCCAGATTTACTGAGACAAAAGGTGAAAACTTTTTTAAAAACAATATAATAATATAACATGATCCGAGGAAACTCTTGAAGTTGATAATAAAAAAGCCTTGCCTGAGATGCAAAACTTATATCTACTTTGAGAGATCAAACGAGTTGAGCATAATTTGTTTTAATGACTATATAGAATATTGCTATGCTGACGATATCGCCTCAATAACAAATAAGAAAGAAAAACTGATAAAAATGCTGGAAGAACTGGATGCAGCAGCTAACAATATAGGCTTGAGTATGAACTACACTAAAACTAAAATCATAACAAACACAGATGAAGATTATAATAGAACAAGTAGAGGAATAGATCTAGGACAAATTCTTAAACTAAAAAAAGAAAACCAAACAGCTGAAGTCAGGAATATTGAGCTGGGCTGTGTTCGGTAAATTAAGCAACATATTAAGAAATAAAAACCCTCAGTATCTCAAGACGAAAGTGTATAAAATCCCAGAGTGGACAATTACAAAATCAAACATGAATAAGGTAACAAAAGCCCAAAGATCAATGGAAAGACGACTGTTACATGAAAAATAGGAATCAATGGATAAGAAATGAAACAAAATTAAGGGATGTCAGAGAAATGGAAATTTGCCGGGCATAATATCAAACAAAAAGACGATCGATGAAACAAATGTATTGGAAACTGGAGATGTTGGAAAAATAAAAGAAGTAGGGGAAGATCCCAAATGAGATAGCGAAGGATTTAAAGAAACATGCGGGAACAAGATGGATGAACACGGCGACAGGCAGAGAAGAGTGGAAGATATTGGGGAAGGCATATGTCCAAAGATGCTAGACAGATAGAATCATAAAAAAAAGAAGCCTAATATTTCATATTTTTAGGTGTGTTACCGAGAAAAAGTAAAAGAATGTAAATCCCAAAAAAGTAATTTAGAAGAAGATGAAGTTATTCATAGGATACATCAATCTAAGTCCAGGGAACTTCGGGCTAGCATTCTATATACCGGTTGTTACTGTGAACGACGAAATGGCCTGCAGGTATTTCCGTGTTTTTAAAAAAAATCCTCTGAAGTCAATAGGAAAATAAAATTAAACTTGATGCTAGTTATTGAGCTGAAGTGGGTGAAGTTGGCTTTTAGGGTTAAATACAAAAGTTATAGGTAATAACAAATTTAAAACTTTTATATAATAATTTTTTTACATAACTTTTTTTCAGAGAAAAATAAAAAAAAAGATTTTTTATTTTTGATTTATATCTTCAACAATTGTTTTTTGTTCTTGACAAAATTTGGTCAAAACACACCTATTATTGTCCTTAGCACGTTATAATTTTTTTAAATCAAAATGTTTTTTATACCACTCTCTTTAAAGAAAAAAAAATGGGGCCTTGTGTTTAAAATCAAAATAAAATGTAAAGGAAAATACTTTAATTTTATAAAATTTTAATGAATGAAGCTAGAGGTAAGTATTTATGAAATTTCGTGAACAACAAAAAAAACTTGTATAACATAAAAACCCCTTTTTTTTAGATTTTTCTCGGAAATTTTAAGGTTATGAAAAAAAAGGTGTGTACCTTTCAGTTTCCCTGAAAACCCTGAAAAACCGGTACCACTTATAAAAGTTCACCTTATTTTACTCTAATCGGATCGAGTCTAAATATTTTTTAGCTCACACATATACTATACTATAGTAGTGTGAGCTATGGTGATCCTAATTTTTTCGAGAAAAAAAAAATGCTCCGATTTCAAAAAATTTTATATATCTTTGCGTTTCAGATGATTTTGAAACTTTTTTGTTGCGCCGTCTGTCTGTCTGTCTGTATATCTGTCTGTATGTCTGTCTGTAACGACCAACGCGCATAACTCAAAAACCGCTTGCCCGATTTCAATGAAATTTGGTACCTAGCCTGGGTCTTGGGTCGAGATGGTCCCAATTAAAAATGAACAAAATCCACCGAGCACAAGCCAAGTAAAAGGGTGGGGGTAGATTTCAAAAATTAGAGTTTATGTGAAAATATGGCGTGTGTGATATCAAACGAAAGGTAATTGAGTCTGGAGTTGAACAAATACATTTAAATTTTTGTATTTTTTATGGGGGGGGGGAGTTTTAAAATTTTGAGTTTAAGTCAAAACATGATGGCTTGTGTGGTATCAAACGAGAGGTAATTTAGTCTGGAGTTGAATAAGATATATTACAGTTGTTAGTTATATTAGCTCACACGTACACTATAACTATAGTACCTAGTGTGAGCTTAGGGGCCCATATATTGGCAGAGTATTTCTGTTGGCTGTTCTTTTATTTATTTATTTATTTTATGTTCTTACAAATTTTTTCCCTTTTTTGTGTTTTTAAAAGCACTTTTTTGTTTGGATCACAACCTAATTTGGTGATCACAGACTAAAAAATTTTTTTATTAAAATTATTTTAGGTCTAAAACCACTTAAATCGCCAATTAACTAGTAGTAAGCAACAAAAAAAAATTGAAATATTAAAATGTCCCGGCTGTAACGTGTAAAGAAAATTTATTCCGTGGCAACTTAGAGTTTTTGTATGAACAGTAGTGGGTTATTATAGAGGACCGCGACAAGAAAAATGTTGGAAAGTTTTTGAATTATTGATAAGAATTCGTTTTGTGTTTGTAAATTCAAAATTTATAAATTTGAGGAAAATGATGGGCAACGTGGATTATTTTACGTATAACTTCATTAAAGTAATAAAATCAACAGTTTTTCAAACAAAACTGTTGAAATCTTAAACAAAACAAAATTTGGTTAGAAAATAGTTCTATTTATAATCTGCCTTTATACTTTTGACCATTATCTATTCTTGTCATTTTGTTTTGTGTCATAAATTGTAAGTTTTTACTTTTTTTTCTTTCCTTCACGTTGATGTGCCTTCTGTAACACCTAAACTAACTGATATTTTTGTAAAATTTGCAAGTCCAGTGTTATTTTAAACAAATCTTTGTCCTTTAGATGCAACTTAAGTAATGTATATTTTCATCATTTGTTAGGAAAGAATATCAAAAATACCTAACCAAAACCTTTAAAAATTTTATTTTAGCATTTTACAAACAAGCAGCTACTATAGATAAAGTCCATTCGCCTTTCTTTTTTATGGCCCCGTAGACCACAGAATTTTAAACAGTCTATTAACCTACCAAGTATATGTCTTTTTTTTTATACATTTTCACTATGTAATTTTCCCAATAGGCACTAATTTTTCCCAATAGGCACTATTCAATTGGCACCTAATATCAGTCTTACCTAGTATAGAAAATTTTATGTGGTTATTTAAATGAGTAGCACTTACTTTGTGTCTTTAACTTTTCATTAAAGTGCTTGATATCACACATTCCCTTTGCACGCAGGATCACTTCGTGGATTGTTCATAACAAGACAAATAAAGCAAAAATAAAGCATTTATTCTTTCAAAACCGCACAACCAGTTTTCAGCATCGTATAGTTTTTTCTTAAATTTTCTATTATAAGTTTTTATGGAACACCCCTCGGCATTACTTACACAAAAATTTAGGTTAATTTTTAGGTCTGATCTATGTGGCCCTAAAGATTTTATTTGTAAACGAAGTTCATATGTCGACGTATTTAAATTTGCACAGTTAATTATATTATCGACGGTATTTATTTCCATTTTGAAAACAAACAAAAACAAAAACAAACAATGGACACGCGACCAGTAAGGCTTTTAACTACCAACCTACCCCAAATCAACGGATAGAACCGGCAACACGTGGGAAGGGCAACGAACGTTTTCGCACGATGAATATGGCCGACGTCAACAAAAACAAACATTCCTACCGCCCCCCCCCGCGCGAGAACATCCGCTGAAAAGCTTGTAATTATTTACGCTAAAAAAGTTTATCCAATTAATCACCGTTTGTTAACCACAGACGAAAAAAAAAGGAACTAGACATGTCGTAAAAGAAGATTTAACTTTTTTTTTAAATAAATCAATTAAATTGTTGTCAATTTTTGGGAGGGAACTGCCCCGTTCTCCTCCCTGTAACAACCGCCACTGGTCTATACATTGGCGTAGCTAGCCTTGCTTTTCAAGGGGGGCCGTGGCCCCGGTCTATCTTGAACAAAAAGCAAACATAGGTTTTAAAGAGTCGTGCAAAGTGTGCAATGAATTAAAAAAAAATACACGCATTAAATGTTCTAATATTTTAATATAACAAATTTAATAATACATTTACCAACTTATTTATACGTATACACAGGAAGTATGTAATTCAGCAATTCTACAAAGAAAGTTTTCTACGTCGCTGACTGAAAGCGTCTACCACACTGTCTAAGTCGACCTCAACATCTTTTTCTATGAATAACAATGACAAACCTGAGTGTCTCTCTTGAATCATAGTTGTTCTAAACCAATTAAAAACTCTCCTCATGGCAGAGAAAGACCTCTCGCAAGTTGCACTTGAAATTGGAAGAATACTCGCAACTTTAAAAAGTTGGTAGAGGTTTGGATAGGTGTTTTCTGCTATATGTTGTTTGATAGAATCATGACCAACAGTTTGATTTAACCGAAAAATACAATTCTTTAAAACGGTCATTTCTGCTCTTAGAGTAGAAGTATTAATATTAAAAATTTCCCGGTATTGCTCGACGAATTTATTCCATTTAACGACGTGGGAAAACTTAATATGAAAATGGTTATGAAATTGTCACCAAAATCGGAAAATTTTCATGACACTAAACGCTAACCTCAAAAAAACTAAAAAGATTATTATATTTATTTTAGAAAAACAGTTTAAAAAGGTCTTTTATAACCTTACGACATCTACAACCCGATTTCGGAAACAGAGGGGCAAGGGTCGCTGTCTTTATTAAATGCGAAATTTAACTTACACTTCTATAATATTTTACAAGATGTCGCCAATATGTATGAAATATTCAATATGCATAATTATGTTTAAATTTAAAAAATATTTTCGGGAAATTGCATAAGTGCAGAAAAGTTACCGATAATTTAAAGAGAAAAAGCCTAATTCCGCAAGACAAGGGCTTTTTCCTGAAATGTAAACATTATCTGAATGATTTTAAATTTCAATGCACCTACAGTCGAACCTCTATAACTCGAACCTGAAGGGACAACCAAAACAGTTCGAGTTATGGAGAGTTCGAGTTATAGAAACTCGAGTTACATGGGTTAAAATACATGTAAAAAGTGCAGGGACCGCTTAAAAGGTTCGAGTTATAGAGGTTCGAGTTAGAGAGGTTCGACTGTATTTTATTTGAATATTTCCCGAATAATAATAGAAAAGTATGTATTTTCAGCGTCGTGTTCTTTTACTACTAGTCGGTAGGGGAGGCCTAAAATATCTTAGGGGGGCCTGAGGGACTTCAGGGGGGCCAGGCCCCCCCTGGCCCCCCTAGCTACGCCAATGGGTCTATAACTAATCAAAACAATTATTGTTTAGGACGACTGTCCAAGAACCGGGTGCCACGGCTCCCCCGAATGCCTGACAAAACCTCCAACTTGCGGTCCCAGCGAGTTTTGCGATGGCAAGCATTTGGGAAAGAAAAATAACAATGGGAATGGAAATGGAAAGCACAATGGAAACGGTCTTAACGATAAGAGTCCTTCGAACGGATCGAGCCAAAGCAACATTAAAGCAAAATACAAATGCTTTCCTGCTTCGATCAAAAATCCTGTTTTGTGCTGTTCGCCGTGCATTACCGATTGTTCATAAATTATTTTTAGTACTTCTAGTTTCTTTATGTAAGTAAAAAACAATATTGTTCAATAAAGTTTCTTCTTATTCGTTAATGTACGAATATTTAGATTAAGAAAAAAATTATCAACAAAATTTTTCATAGCGTCAAAACTTGCCAGTCACAATTTTTGAAAAAACAACAAAATTGTACTGTCTGGCTAGAATAAAATGAGGCACAAAAGAGATGGCTTCCTTTAGCGCTATCTTTATCTATCCAGTGCCTTGCTATAATTTTTTTAAAATATTTTCTTTCACTCCTGAATGAAAAATATTGCTTTTTTTTGGTTTTTTCCTTTTTCTCATTAGTGTATGTCATTATATAGTATGAAAATAATATGATAAGTGTTTTTAAAAAAACGGTTCCTTGTGCACGGTACTGCCGAATATTTCTTAAATATTTGTACCTTAAACGTAAAATATTTGGTTTTTCCATAACAATTTAAAATCCTTTACTTCTTTGAGAGTAGCTTCGTGGGAACAACTTTATATTCCGTATAAAATTTTGATATGGTGTTCTGAATGATTCGGGTTCGAAATAGCGCTGTTTAAAATAGCGTCGTTCAAAATAGCGAGTAATAAAATAGCGCTGTTTAAAAATAGCGTGTAACAAAATAGCGCTGTTTTAAAATAGCGTGTAACGAAATAGCTCTGGTATGAAATAGCGCCAGTATCAAAATAGCGCGTAATAAAATAGCGCCAGTAACAAAACAGCGCGTAATAAAATAGCGCTGTTAAAATAGCGTGTAATAAAATTGCGCGTAACAAAATAGCGTCAGTATCAAAATAGCGCGTAATGAAATAGTGCTGTTTTTAAAATAGCGTGTAATAAAATAGCGCGTAACAAAATAGCGCGAAACAAAATAGCGCCTGTATCAAAATAGCGTGTAATAAATTTTGACAACTTTGACATTTTGTTGAAATTTAAGGTTGTAAAGGGGATTTTTGTTGCGAGACTTTGCTGAGATACTTTCTAATGAAAAATACGTCATCTGTCACTTTGACAAATTTGACATATTGCTAAAGGCTCCGAGAACAGGTTGGGTTAGTATCCCAACCTGACCCGGTTAGGTTAGTGTATCAAAAAAAAACTTTCCTGGACTAATCAGGAAAGTTTTTTTTGGGATACTAACCTAACCGGGTCAGGTTGGGATACTAACCTAACCTGTCCTCGGCCCCTGGATCACCTCGGCTGGACAGGGCAATCGGACATGGTTGGGTTATAAAAAATAGCTTTACTCTCATTGCTATTTTGATACATCGCTATTTTGATGGTCGCTATTTTGATACTTTCGCTATTTCGTTACTAGCGCTATTTTAACACAGCACTATTTTAAACTGGCGCCATTTTAAACCAGCGCTATTTTAAACTAGCGCTATTTTGATACTAGCGCTATTTCGTTACGCGCTATTTTGCTACTGACGCTATTTCATTACGCACTATTTTGATACTAGCGCTATTTTAAAACAGCGCTATTTAGCCGAGCGCTATTTTGTTACGCGCTATTTTAAAACAGCACAATACCGCTATTTTGAACGACGCTATTTTGAACAGCGCTATTTCGAACCAGAGCTGCTATTATCAAATACCAAATTGCAAATAATACAAGGACCTAAAACTATAAAAAACAAGTGAAATTAAAGAAAGAAAAATAAGAAAAAAGTTTTTCTGTCTTCGGCCGGGACTCGAACCCGGAACCTCTTGCTCTGTACGCAAACATTCTAAGCATTGAACTACCGAAGACCACACATAAATTTTCGGAAATCTTCCATCTATGCAGGTGCGCGGTGTCTCAATACAAGAACGAGAAATTCTCAGGGTATTAACTCGACCAAGTCATCCAACTGATCTCTTTAATTCTTCTTCCCCACTGTCAAAGGTATGATAACTCAAATTAGACGTAAAGAATCAACGTCTGAAAGCATGAGATCACCTTTTCGTGTGTTAAAATTTCACACGTAAAAAAGGCGTGAGAAAAAAAAACGTGGATTTTAAAAGCTACTAGAAAACAACGTTTATTTCATATATGAAAACAAGCTTAATATGTCACTCATTAACGTTATAAAAAATAACGTTGCTAAAACTGCGTTGTAATAACGCCATTATCAAATTAAAACAGCAAGGTTTTTACGTTAGTTTCACGTGATTTTTATCAACGTTAAAATCACATTAGATTCACGCCTTTTCTACACGAATTCTTAAACGGCTTTTCTACCGAATATTTTTGAGATTTTACTAGCAGCAGCGCCACCTATTGTCGGGATTTTTCACTTTGACGAAATCTATCAGGCCGTGCTTTGGCCTCCAAACTCCAAAAACCTGTTAAGGAACTGATCCTTAATGTTAATATATTCGGTCACCACCCTTTATAATAAGGGTGGTGGATCGGTGTTTAAACTGCCATTGTTTTGAAATTTCTGACTTTGAAAGATTATCGCTTATTTTTTATTTAAATTCTGATTCTGATTTGGAATAGTTTTTTGAGAAAAGGTTCTGTTCCAAAATGATTTTATGTAGTGAAAAATTTATAAACAATTAGAGTGCCCATCCGCCAAAGTTTCTACGGGTCTACTACGTTATACCTCGATGCTTGAAAATGGGTGTTTCTTTTTTTAATGATAAGTTGAGGTCGTTTTATACTGTTTTCAAGAAAAAAAAATGCGGATTTTTCGCATTTTTTTTAGAAATTTCAAAATTAAAAAATTAGTAAAAACTCATACAAATTGCTATAGAAATAATTTGACGTTTGTTATTTCGAGAAAGAGAGGGACGGCTCACAATCGACGGAGCTTTAAATAAATGGTAATTTAGCTAAAAATAAGGTGACCAACTGTCTGGCAAGAGGAGATAAAAAGTTTGGTTAAAAAAAATGGTTACACCATATTTTTGAAATCTAACGTTCGACCTGACATCTTGCTCCAACATTTTAATTTGTCGCGCATTTTTGACTCCGTAAAATCGTCTATTGAGCATTTATAATGAAAAAAATGATGCAGAAACAATTATGATAATGATGATTTACAGAAATTCAGCAGTTCGGTTTGGTTCGGGTCGATCTTAGATTAGGTTGGCTGTGTCTTAAAGTAATTCAGCAGGAGTCGGCGCAGCCGACTCCTGCTGAATTACTTTAAGACCCAACAAACCTAACCTAAAACCAAACCGAACGGAACTTAACTGAATCAAACTGAACCAAACCGAACCGAACTAAACCAAAACGAACGGAACCGAACCAAACCGAACCGAACAAAACCGGACTGAACGGAACCGAACCGAACCGAACCGTACCGCACAAGCAATCAGCAAAAATCGGCTGCGCCGATTCTTGTAGAATAGTTCTAACTAAATAGTTTCCTATAATTTGGGCCTTTAACCCTCAGATGCACCATTCTCAATCTTTGTTGTTTTGTATGTGAGCAACAAGGACTTAATCCCGATTAAATCCATGATCGCGCTTCAGTGCTTACGGTGCATCTGAGGGTAAGTCAGCGTAAGCAAATCCAATTGGGAAATTTGAAATGGCCGAATGACCTGGAAAGTGTCGGCCAAGCAAAAACTTTCTATCAATGTGTCAAAACATCTGTGGGAAGGTCAACTGTACAAATTTTCAAAATTATGTGAAAAAACCGAGAAAAAAACACGAAAAACTAGGTATGTAATTAATTTAAAATTGTTAAATTATTAATCCTAAGCTAATTTATAAATTTATGTCGAAAATTTGACGATGCAGTGATAGAAATTGATTTTTTTCAACCAAAACAAGTCAAAGAAAATCACTATGTAATTATTTAAAAAAAAACCATACTTTTTTTTAATATCCCGTATCTAAATCGACTAAAAATAGTCCAAAGAATCATTTGCATACAAAAAAATCGTTATATAGGGCGTTTTGACGAGCGAGGTATAACGTAGTAGAACCGTTTCTACATTGGAAGATTTTCATTGCAACTGACCGTAGAGCTACAAACCATGAACAAACGATAAATTAATGATTATTTAATTTTTTCAAAAATGTTATTTTTTACAATGTATTTAGAGCTAGAGTTAAGGTAAGCTTTGCAATTTGTTTTGGTAAAAATTATGATTCAAATAAGATTAGGCCCTATTTATATTATAGTTTTTGTAAACAGAAGTTTTTAATATTATTACCAAAGGATAAAGACTTAAAAGTTAAATTAATATTATTTGTAGTTTCCACAAATAAACTCTTGACTTATATTAATGTAGTACATACTCATTTCTTTGTTACAATAAGTATATAAGCATTTATATTTTTTGTTTAGGGTAAATTAAAACAGTATTTTATTATAATTTTTAATAAATATAATTAAACATTTTTTATTGTCGCCACATAGATCTTTTAAAAAGTATTATAAAGTTCTCAACTGATTTAAGTGGAAAGGCTTTGGGAATTTCAACAAAAACAGTATTGTACAGACTCTTTCTGAGTGAATTAAAAAATATATTTCAGACACAATATTTAAACTAAAAATAGTTATATTGAGGCTATTACTAATGACTAAGTTTAAAGTGTTGCAGTAGAACAGCTCATAGGATTAGAAACCAACCAAAAAACTGAAAATCTAAAATCTAACTAAGAAACAAACTATGCAAAAATAGTTAATTCTCATCATCCAAAAAACATCATCTCAAACTGCCATTGTCAGTTATGACGAGAGGAGCGAGCTGTTTCATTTTCTCAGTCTTCCAAAATTAGTTTTTCGCAATGCATTATGTAATTTTAACAATGCGTTTTATCTTTTTAAACAATAGTTTAATAAACTTTTTAGTTTTCTAAAGAAGTTGTTTTGAATGGCATCACAAAGTCTTACTTAGTACTTTTTGCCATTACCTATACTGTTTCTTAAAATTTTGCTTTGTAGTTATTACGGATGGGACCGAAGATCGAAAAAAGCGTGGAATTTTCGTATAAACATTTTGTCTTTGTCGCAATTTTTTTTTCCTATATTGACTACTTGCCAAAAATTTTTTGTTTTGAAAGTTGACTTTTATTGGCAATTTAAACTTTGATAGACAGACAGGCTTGCAACTGCCAACTGCAATCTGGGGCCAACAACGATTTTCGATGCTATTTTCTGTCTTCTTTATAGGAGAAAAATAAAAAAGGATAGCAAAGGGACTTGGGGTATTGCAAGGACTAGAGGCCCTCGATACATTTGACACTTGTTTTAGAGGCCCTCGATACATTTGACACTTGTTTTACCAAAACAAGTGTCAAATGTATCGAGGGCCTCTAGCAAGGACTATAAATACTAGCCATTATTAGTTATTCGCTTCAAAACGGCATAAAAAAAACTATAAATTTTCATTGCATTATCGTCAGTTTATCTTGAATGAATCAGTTGGATCCTAGAGAGTGAAAACATAAACTTACCTAAACTAACGTAAAGCAAAAATAGAAATCCCAGAATAGAGACAAACATGACGGCTAATCCTCAATGCACTACGATTTCACTACGTTACGTAAAAAAACACGCGGCGACGATCGTCATCGACCGGCTGTCGGCACTCTGAAAAACAAAAATAAAAAATTTTTTGATGTTTAAAATCAAAGCATTTCTAGGTTATCCATTAGTTTATTACCCGCGCTTCTGTCTAGCATGTTGCGCCAATACTTTTTGTTTGTATGTTTTGCGCTAAAATTGTGAATGTGAATGCGAATGATAACTAAAGGCGCATTTATACCAGAAATATGAGCAAGGCCAACACAAAAATAGAGGCCACGACCCTGAAAAAATCAGCTGTTCTCTGGGGGCTGATTTTTACATTGGGTCTTATGGGAGGTGAGACGTTTTTTATGATATTTTAAAAATGGCACTACAGATTTCGGCGAAATTTCAGTGAAATATTCTCAGACACCATCCCCATATTCCACTAAACTTTTGTAAGAATGCAAGATGATTAAAAGGTTTAAATCTTCAAAATTTAGCATTCCTTATTTTGAATTCAAATTACCCGCCATGTACCGCATGCCAATTGTTATATTTGACATGTATTTGACTTTGTCATATGTGTTTGTCACATTCGCTTCTGTTTTAATTTTAATTTTAGTGTGAGCTAATGGAGCAGATCTGAAAAATTAAGGATTACCATACATTTAAAAAAAATTGTTTTGCAAAAATATAGTAAAAACAATCTCAAAACCGTCTTTATTTAAAAAAAAAATCAAATATTCATGAACCGTCATTCCAACTTCAACTTTTTTAAGACCATCAGATGTGTCGTGACGTGACCATCAAAAAAAAATCAGCCCCCAATGTGACGTCAACAAAGTGGAGGATCATGCAAGGCCAACATAAAAATAGAGGCCACGACCCTGAAAAAATCAGCTGTTCTCCCGGGGCTGAATTTTACATTGGGTCTTATGGGAGTTCAGACGTTTTTTTATGATATTTTCAAAATGACACTACAGATTTCCGCAAAATTTCACTGAAATATTCTCAGACACCATCCCGATATTCCACCAAAGGTTTGTAAGGAAGCAACATGATTAAAAGGTTAAAATCTTCAAGATTTAGCATTCCTTATTTTGAAATCAAATTACCCGCCATGTACCACATGCCAACTGTTATATTTGACATGTATTTGACTTTGTCATATGTGATTGTCACATTCGCTTCTGCTTTAAACTTAATTTTTGTGTGAGCTTATGAAGCGGCTATGAAATATTAGGGCTTACTATTTAAAAAAAATTGTCCTGCCAGAATAAAGTAAAAACAATCTCAAATACGGCTTTATTTAAAAAAAAATCAAATATCCATGAACCGTCATTCCAACTTCAATATTTTAAAGACAATCAACTGTGTTTCTTCTCCAATTTTTTTGGGCAAAAAAGTTACTAATTTTTAGTAATTTCAATTTTTTTATTATTATTGTTGTTTTTAAGATATAAAGCTCGTTTTTTTTACCATCTTACATGGTGTTTGCACAAATGTTTGCCTCAGTATCATTAAGAAGCATGGTAAAATTGAACCAGATCAGAAAAATTAAACTGCCTCATTTAGGGGCTTTCTAAACTCAATGGGGGGCTTCATTTTCAACAATATTTCAAGTCATTACTTAAAAACTAGCCAATCGATTTAAACCAAATCTTGACTAGTTGTATGCCAAACGATCGATCGTTAGCCATTCAGTCAGTTTTTACATACAAGTATTTTTTAGAAACCTAGAAATCTACAGGAAAACCAGAAGACAGCTAAGAAATTTGCTACGCACAGAAAAGAATGAAATGTTTAAGCGCCAATGCCGCGATATAAATACACACGTAGGTGGTAGGCAGAGTTCTAAAGTATGGAAGTTAATTTCTACGGTAAAAAACCCCACAAAAGAAAAAAGGAAACATTCAGATCATCAAACCAGAACAATGGACAGAACACTACAAGGGACTGTTCCAGGAAACGAGACCCGAATATCTGGCACCTTCTTTGAGAAGAAACATAGAAGTACATGGAGAAGAAGTAATCATCAAAAAAGAAATTATAAAAAAAGCATTAAAAACTTGAATCCGAAAAAGCAAGCGGACGTGGGGGAATATACGCTGCAATTCTCAAATATGGATCAGAGAAACTACTACTATTCCTGTAGAAAAATTATTGACAGTGTTAGAGCAAATTAATATTGTAACAAAACGGAATTTGAGCATAAATGGTATTTTTGCCATTTATAAGTTTTTAAAGATTTTTAATTAAATATTGTTTTGACATCAACAAGCATTAATTATATGCAAGACTAGGTTAAGATTAAGTAAAATTTATGGCAACTCGGCGACTTGTTTTTGGGCATATTTTCAGGTTCGCTGTATTTTAATAAAAGTTGTATTCGGCTAATATGTCCTTTGAGCCACTAACATCAAAATAATTCTTATTTTGTAACTGGAAACAAATTTTAAACTATTTTCAATTAAAAAAAAACACACTGTTTTTACTTTCTAACGGGTTTTTAAGTCGGGCTTGCATTGCTATTTTGTCTCTTAGTGGAGCGCTTAAAGCGCAGTCTATCTCTTTCTCGCCAAGGCGAAAGGGAGTAGAATTCTAGCCAATCAACGCCAAGATATTTGTCCCTTCAAGCGCAGGGTCGCTTTAACTGAGACGGGAAACTTTCGAAAGTCGGATTTTACTTTACTCTTTAGTTTGCCTTTACCTGGACGTTACGCTTTCATTCACATTTCTTAAGGGGGGTTTTATTTCAACTGGGGAAATTTATCAATTATTTTAACATTGTATAAAACTGTTAACTTTAGTATTCATAATTATTTTGGTCTTTTCTTTTAGGGTTTATTAATTTTTTTATCTGTTTTATGGTTTATTTTAACAACAAAATACAAACCATTCGTTGCCCTAAAATCGGCATTTTTAATCAATAACATATCCCAAACCTAAATAGTAATATTAAGTGAATTAAACAGTTGATTGAATAGTTTCACTCATTCAATCAACGTTTAAGATGTTGATAAATATATATATATTTACAACAAATATATAAAAGGTTTATAAAACCTAAAAGTTTAAGAAGTGTAAATATTTGAATACAAAAGTTTAATAGTAGTAAAAAGTCGATATTCAACTAGTAAATATAAGAAGTGAAAGTGTGAAGCTGCAAGAAGAAAATTGAAAAGGTATGTATGATTATCCTACATTAGTTATACATTTGAGAAAAACGTTTATAGCATACTTTTCCTCCAAGAACCGTCAAATTCCCTTTCGAGATCGTGTAAATTTAATAACATATAGTAACATTTAATCTTTTTGTAATTTATATAAGTTGTAGCCTAAGTTGGTAGCTTACAACATTTAAGCCTTGGCCACTTGAGGTGACAGTACCACTGTCACACACAGGCCCCTGTTACAATATTAACCATAGATGTATAAAAACGATAAAAGAACTGTACAAAGGGTCAAAATCTAAAATTAAAATTGGAAATCGACTTTCAGAAGAATTCCTGGTAACAACGAAAGGCTTAAGACAGGGTTGTTGTATCTCTCCAACTCTTTTTAAAATATATATCGCAGTAGCTCTAAAAAACTAGAAACGTAAAGTACATGGCATGAATACAACTTAACGACCGATTTACCATATACACACTACAGTTTGCTGACGATCAAGTAATTGTAGCTAATGATAAAGAATACATGGAGTATATGATGAAAAAGTTAACGGAAGAATACCAAAAGTGGGGGTTAACGGTGAACGTAGACAAGACACAGTACTTATGAATTGGAAACGAATGTAGTGAGTTAGAAGTAGACAATGGAAAAACAATATCTCCATGCAATGAGTATGTATACTTGGGTGTCACATTTGGTAAGACAGGAACAGAATGTAAAGCGCTGGAAAAAAAATAGTAAAAGCAAAAAAAGTTATTGGATGTATTAACAATATTTTATGGAGCAGAGAGATAAAAAAGAATGTAAAATTAAACATAAATGAAACAATGGTGAAAAGCACGCTTTTGTATGAATAGACTTGTCGCGTAACAGAAAAAACAAAAATGTTAAATGTCGAAATGGATGCAATAAGATCTATGAAAATAAAAGATCATATAAGAAATGAGATCATGAAAGAGATAATGGGAATCGAGGGACCCATAACGGATGACATCACTAAAAGACAACTGATATGGTACAGCCATGTACAACAAATAAACAAAAAAGATTAACAAAGCGGGTCCTAGGGTGGCAACCAATAGGGCGCAGAAAAAAGGGCGCCCCAAAACGAAATGGTAATAGTCAATCCAAAGATCAATGAGTCAAAAAAACCTGACAGAAGATGATTGTCAGGACAACGTAGAAAAATGTTCTAAACCGACATCGTGGTATTTAGTTTTTGAGTTTTGAGGATTTTTCAAAAAATATGGAAAATTTTTACAATCGTAAATAGCACGGATCCACTAAATTTTATATTAGATACCAAGCCAACGTTTTGACCTATCATTTTTCAAAATTTTGTTTATCTATTGGTTAGTTTTTCCGCGTAAATTCAGAAAAGCCCCAAAATGAGACACTTGCATTTTTCTTGTCTGGCTCAATTTTACCAAGTTTCTTTAATATACTTAAGGGTAAGTTTGTGCAAAATTTCAAGTTGTGCTATTAATTCCTTGGACACGTATCGCTGATCGCAGAAGCATGATTTAACTGTATGCCATTTTCGCTGTTTTGTCATCTACATGACGTCACGGAAAGCGAGAAGTGACAATCAAGTGTCATTTCCTGTATATATGGATGCGCGCCGACATACCGTGTCTTATACTTGATGTTGTATTAAAGTGACACCGCGTCATCAAAACCTTGTTGTTCGGGAAGGGAGTAGAGGGGTACATACAGTGGCACGCACTTCTTTTAATTTTTTTATTGATATTGATTTCCAAAATGAGGCACTGCACTAATTGGTCATTACCTTAGTATTTTACTTGCTTTTTATTGATGTCTTCTTCTAAACGATGTCATTAGAAAGGAACATATATATACTCTTATCTGGTTGTTACGAACCAACGATTATAAACACACAGGATTGCCTATTTGCTCGAATCTTTTAGCGGTAGGCGGCGCCTTGCTTACGTCACTAGTGGACCTCTGCTCAGCGCGCTTCATATAATACACATTGCAATCGTGAGATTTTCCCGCTTTTTTCTTGCTTATTTGCAAACAAATTTTTTATTCGTGTTAGCAAATATAATTAATAATTTCATTTATTCAAAACAAATGATTTGATAAATCAAGAGTTTGCTCTGAGAGCTGAATTTTCCTACCAGACGATATGTTGGAGTTTGTTTTTTAAATAGTTGAAAGTTTTAGAATAGAAGTAGGATTTTTTTAAAAAGTTTAATCAATTTAAATCATTAGATGTATAATTTATTGTTTTTGTTGCCGATATAATAAAATACACTTTAACTTATATTATGCAGTAACAAAAAGGTATTTATTTGATATTTCAGATCTAAAATTGCAATATTTATTATATTATTATATCAAAAACCAGTCAGTTTTTGGAGAAAACAGCCAAATAAGATGTGGTTTTCAACTTCTTATGCTTTAAATCAATAGATTTTCATAAGTTTTTTTTCAAATGATTTACATTGTTTGTGTTATGGGTTGTTTTTATCCCACCCAGCGCCCGTTTTCACTCCTTCTTCTGTAACATGTTTCTGAAAACTTCTATAAAGAGACTAAAAAAACTTAAGAAAAAAACTAAAACTAAACTTGGAGAAACTGTCTACAAAATAAACTTTCCAATAATCAGTTTAATAAAAAAAGTACGTGTGCGGCATAATTACCAATTTTCTTTAATGTGAATAATTTAATGAGCAAGGAGTCTCCAAAAATCAAAAAAAAATTAAAAGTTTATATAAATATAATAATATAAAAGTATATATATTTATATTTCTACACTGAAAGAGGGAACACAAAGCTTTTATTTCAACAAAAAATTGTGCTTTCGTTATATCAATTCACTTAATTCACATTTATAAAGGTTTAATAATAATAGCCAAGTTTAGAAAAACATTTCCAAGCTAGTAAGAACCATTCATTTTGAAATTTGTATTGTAGAACTTCACTACTTTTATCTTAATTCTTTTTACGGAATACCACTTTCGCGTACTTGGCTTTTTTTACATGAAATGTTTTTGTTATGATTTCACTGCTTTTTTAAAGGATTTTGATAATATTTAAGTTTTAAAGTAGTAAAATATACGGGATATTGTTCAAAACTTTTGCAATGCCTTATTAAAAATGTTGAGTTTTTTTTTATATTTTCCTATGGTTTTATCATAGTTCTTATCAGCCTTCTAAAGCTCAGCTCTCTAGTGTTCCTGGAAGTAGGCAATGTTAATTTTACATAACTTTACATTTATAGGGAAGGAAAGTAAATTAAAATCTTAGCGTTTTCTTCAAAAGCTCAGCTTTCTAGCGTTTCTGGAAGTGGACAATCCTAATTTACATAACTTTACATTTATAGGGGAGGGAAGTTAATTAAACTTTGGGGTTTTTAATTTTCTTTTATAGTTTTATCATAGTTCCTATCGGCCTTCCAAATCTTAGCTCTCGAGCGTTTCTGGAAGTGGACAATGTTTCTTTTACACAATTTTACATTTATAGGGGAGGGAAGTAAATTATAATTTTGGCGTGTTTTAATTTTTTTCTATAGTTCTATCATACTATCGGCCTTCCAAAACTCAGCTCTCTAGCGTGTCCGGAAGTGGGCAATGTTACTTTTACATTACTTTACATTTATAGGGGAGGAAAGTAAATTATAATTTTTGGGTTTTTAAATTTTTTTTTATAGTTTTATCATAGTTCCTATCAGTCTGCCATTTCTGGAAGTGGGCAATGTTACTTTTACATAACTTTACATGTATACGGGAGGGAAGTAAATTAGAATTTTGGGGTTTTTTGATTTTTTCCAGGGGTTTGGCAGACTTTTGACTGCCAAATTTCAGCTTTGTAGCATGTCTGGAAGTACAGTAGAATTTTGATGATCTATACATGAGTGAGTGAGTGAGTGAAAATTTCGACGTTTTTTGAATTTTCGTAACTCCATGGAGATCTACGACTGTGCAAAGTTTGAGAATCGTAGCTCATTCCGAAGTAGAGTTTTAGATAGGTCAAGTAATGTTTCAAGAAAAGATGGTACGGCGCGTGAACTTGGCGAGGCACGGCTGTGCCCTCAGATTTACCTCCTAAATAGTCAACCACACCGTCAAATAAATGAAAAAACGCAAAAAAACGGAGGTAAAAACGTCAAAAACACCTTAAAATCACACGAACTCTGAATACAAACAAAGCAACTGGTCCGCTGGTGACGTAAGCAGACACTGTTCGTCTCGCTGAGCGACGCTAACATTAGTTAAATGGAAATAAGCAATCCTGTGTGTTTATAATCGTTGGTTACGAACATATTATTGATTTAGCCGGGCTTTGACGTTTTCTATTCGTTGTTTTGACTGTTTATGTCAAACAAATTATGACGGAGCTTTTCACAAAACAAATTACAGTTTTTGCAACTAAATCAATGTTTGCGTACATTTTAATATAATTTTGGATCCTCTTTTACGTTTCGGATCTTCATTTATTAGGTAAGTACCTTTTCATCTCTCCTTTAAAAGGTCTAAGTGTTTTATCATTCGAACATTAAACCCCGAGCGGCACACTGCATGTACAAAGTGAAACACTAATTTTTTAAGGCTTCTTTACTTAGATTTTGCCGCAAAATTTGGTTTACCATAGCTATGACGCGTTGCCACTTATATACAACATCAACTATAGTGTATCGTGATAATAAATATAAATAATTACATTTTATAAATATCACCAAAAGATCCGCGATAAACGGTCGCATATTTGCGATCGTGCCGAGCGCGAGGAAAGAACTGGATCCCGGCATCGAGAAAGTTCCAGGAAAAAGTGGGCGGAGTGCGGGGGCGGGACCCTCACGTGACCGCCCCCGGGACAACGTTTCCAGCTACACTAGCTAGTGGAAATCGGCGCGTAGTAGCGACGTGGCAGCAGCTATATTTCAGCTTGCGTAGCTGGAATAACATTTGATGGGTCAGGGTGAAACCTTGGACTTTAATGAGCGAAACGCAGTATCTCAAGATAAGTAGCTACAAGCGGAAATTAGTGTCTAGTGCAGCTAGCTCCAATTACGCTTGCCCAGCTGGAATAAGGCTTGAAGCAAGCAAAACACAGTTTAAAACTATTTGGTTTTCACACAACTTATGCTCCACACGGATCTATCGCCTGCATTCACCTAAGGATGGCCCAAAAAGGCCGAAATCGGTCGTGGATTGGCATGGATCACTGTTCCTGCAGATTGTAAGGACGTGTTCCAAACAGGGATCATTCGTATCCTTGTGATCGACGTTGGAGAGAGTGAAAACCAAATAGTTTTAACAAGTTCCCAACACAAGACGTTAGCCCTACCAAGTCCACTTTCGATCCCTGACTTCGCATGCGCAGATCTACCAATATTATTTACCTCATGTATTAGAATAGATGAATACAGGGTGATGAAAACATAACCTAACGAAACCTAATCAAATCTAACCGAACCGAACCAAATCAAACTAAACCAATAATTTAAAAAAAAAAAAAAAACTTTCCTGACTTCCTACCCAGGATCCTAGAGGATGTGAATCCGAACCGAACCAAACCGAACCGAACCGAACCTAACTAAACTGAACCAAACCTAACCTAACCAAACTAAACTACAACACTGCTAATTAGGTTTAGTTGGGTATGGTTAGGTTTGGATAGGTTCGGTGCGGTACGGTCCGGTTCGGATTCACATCCTCTAGGATCCCGGGTAGGAAGTCAGGAAAGTTTTTTTTTTGAAAAAAATTATTGGTTTAGTTTGCTTTGGTTCGGTTCGGTTAGATTTGATTAGGTTTCGTTAGGTTAGGTTTTTGAAACTTTCTATTTTCATGTGGTTATCTGCGCATGCGAAGTCAGGGATCGAAAGTGGACTTGGTAGGGCTAGCGTCTTGTGTTCCCAACGAAAGCATCAAACCATCAGTATAATGCAATGCCGGTAGGGGTATTTTCCCTCGGAGTAGTTGTTTCTGTTGGTTTCACACAAGTAAGCAACTAACAACAAAAGTTGACGGATATCAATCAAAAGAACAAGCAGGCTTCAAAAAAGGTTTCAGTACAGTTGACCACCTTTTAACCATGAAAATCCTAATAGAACGAGTCAACAAATACAACATTCCACTATATCTTGCGTTTATAGATTTTGAAAAAGCTTTCGGTAGCATTGAGCACTGGGCAGTAAAAGCATCTTTAATTAATAGCCGAATAGATGACAGATACACAGATTTAATAGCGAGTATATATAGCAAAGCAATAACAGCAATCAAAATTTACGAAGGAACAAAGCCAATCCACATAAGAAGAGGTGTCAGCAAGGGTGACACAATATCCCCTAAACTATTTAACCAGGCCCTAGAAGATGTTTTTAACATCTTAGAATGGGAAGAAATGGGCATCAAAGTAAACGGACAATCATTGGCGTAGCTAGCCTTGCTTTTCAGGGGGGGCCGTGGCCCCGGTCTATCTTGAACAAAAAGCAAACATAGGTTTTAAAGAGTCGTGCAAAGTGTGCAATGAATAAAAAAAAATACGCGCATTAAATGTTCTAATATTTTAATATAACAAATTTAATAATACATTTACCAACTTATTTATATGTATACGCAGGAAGTATGTAATTCAGCAATTCTACAAAGAAAGTTTTCTACGTCGCTGACTGAAAGCGTCTACCACACTATCTAAGTCGACCTCAACATCTTTTTCTATGAATAACAACGACAAACCTGAGTGTCTCTCTTGAATCATAGTTGTTCTAAGCCAATTAAAAACTCTCCTCATGGCAGAGAAAGACCTCTCGCAAGTTGCACTTGAAATTGGAAGAATACTCGCAACTTTAAAAAGTTGGTAGAGGTTTGGATAGGTGTTTTCTGCTATATGTTGTTTGATAGAATCATGACCAACAGTTTGATTTAACCGAAAAATACAATTCTTTAAAACGGTCATTTCTGCTCTTAGAGCAGAAGTATTAATATTAAAAATTTTCCGGTATTGCTCGACGAATTTATTCCATTTAACGACGTGGGAAAACTTAATATGAAAATGGTTAAGAAATTGTCACCAAAATCGGAAAATTTCCATAAGAAACTAAACGCTAACCTCAAAAAAACTAAAAAGATTATTATATTTATTTTAGAAAAACAGTTTAAAAAGGTCTTTTATAACCTTACGACATCTACAACCCGATTTCGGAAACAGAGGGGCAAAGATCGCTGTCTTTATTAAATGCGAAATTTAACTTACACTTCTATAATATTTTACAAGATATCGCCAATATGTATGAAATATTCAATATGCATAATTATGTTTAAATTAAAAAAATATTTTCGGGAAATTGCATAAGTGCAGAAAAGTTACCGATCATTTAAAGAGAAAAAGCCTAATTCCGCAAGACAAGGGCTTTTTCCTGAAATGTAAACATTATCTGAATGATTTTAAATTTTAATGCACCTATTTTATTTGAATATTTCCCGAATAATAATAGAAAAGTATGTATTTTCAGCGTCATGTTCTTTTACTAGTAGTCGGTAGGGGAGGCCTAAAATATCTTAGGGGGGCCTGAGGGACTTCAGGGGGGGCCAGGCCCCCCCCTAGCTACGCCAATGAAGATAGGTCAAATGACATCCACATAAAACATTTTCGGCGTTATCTCAAAAAAAAATTGGTGGGAAACATAACCTTGCCTAGCCATTGCTGCGCGGGCTAGGAAGGTAAAAGGGTGGGGGTAGATGTCAAAAATTAGAGTTCTGGTAAAAATATTATTTGTGTGGTACCTAATATATTAAAGTTAACTATGCATAAAGATAAAAAAATACATTATAGTTTGTTTTGTTCAGTGATGATACACCGCGTCCCCGGGTGGTGGATATTAATCGTGTGAGCTTAGGTGCCCATAAATTGGCAGAGTATTTTTATCCAAATTAAAAGCTACTTTCACATAGGTTTTTTTTCTTTTTTAAAAATGATCTAAAAAAATAAATTTTAAGAAAAATATTTATGTTTCGACGGTCTCGCGACAACGCTAATCGTGCAGGACTCATCAATTTCCATTCCGTGGCAATAATGGATGGCGCAATTTTCGTGACTGTTCAGCTATTACCGTAATGTTTTAATGTACGCCCGATTACTAAAGATTACTAAATGATAGGGTTGTTCCCCCTTCTAATAGACTAATGCAACGAGCGACTGACAAAGGCCGTAAACGGGGTGTAAAACCCGATAAATTCACGGTCCACACGTCAACTCGGACCGCAGCCTACGTGAAAATCAAACTTAGTTTATTTTAAAACAACGTAGAATAGCATAAAACCGTTCGAAAAATCCCAAAGCGCCCGCAATGCAGTACGAGGACTGTTCTAAAACGGTTTTGGTTAGCTGGAACGACAAAATAACTATCCAAAAAATGAATGCTGTTCGTGTAGTGAACGATTTACTCAGTGGCGCACCCAGGACTGTGTCTTGGGGGGGGGGGGGGCCCGACAGCTACGAAGCGCGCCCTCAAAAAACTTGCGACAAACAAAAAAAAAAAAAAAAAAAAGGTCATCATGTCTTTTTGCAACTACGCCACTGCTTGGGGTTGGGGGGGCCCGGAGCCTCCTGATGTCAAATTTTAAGGTATTTTTCATGTTTTATCATCCAATATATAGAAAATATATTAAAAAATCTAAGGCATGGGGGGGGCCCGGGCCCCGCCCCCCCCCTGGGTGCGCCCATGATTTACTTCCAACATGTGATCATATGCGAGAGAGTTAAATTCACAGTCTAAAAGAAAGGGTAGGTTTAGTTATCTCCCGTAAAAATAGATCGAAGGCAACGTATGAATTCGAGAGCACGAAATTAAAGTTGCACACAGAAAGGATTACACAATTACATAGGATTATCATAATACATTTTTAATTTTAGTTCTTTAAAATGCAGATAAAATTACATTAATTTAATTGATATTCACAAACTATAAACCACTACAGACTGCCTAATAAACTAAATAAGATACCAAAAATTAAAAATATTTATATTTTCTAATATCAACAACAAGTTTTATGTAAAATTTATATATTTATTTATTTTTATTTTGTAATTTGATTTTTATAAAATATTTGTGAAATTACCTACATATTATAGAAAGACTTAATATTCACAAAGTTTTTGTGATTTTATTGATTTTTAGGAAATAGAAATCGTGATACTTCTAAGAAGTTAGGAAAATCACATTTTGTAGCTTGTACTTTGGTAGGTATATATAGTTAATGACCTAATTAATTAATGTCGATGCCTTAAAGCGAAGTCGTTTGTTCTTCCGCCAAATCTGGTGCAAAATTTCACATCCGGTGTTACCCCTCTTCTTTTAACTTTTAGTTCACAGGTCACCGAGATTTGCTGCGATAAGGGTAAACCCTTATGTTCCTATTCCTATCCAATCAACTGCTAAACTAGTTTTTCTTTTTCTAAGCAGGCTGCCCTATGGTCAGCATAGCTTTTTTCCATGTTGTATACCTACAACATTCCGCAGTGCCGTAGTAATAAAAATTAGGAGGCTCTTGTAAAAAAATCAACAGATGCTGCAGATGTTGCACAATTTTTTTTTTGGAAATTTAAAAAATATATTTCTATTTACGTGGCTTACCCGACATTTTGTCATGTGTTAAAATTGGTTGTGAAACTCAATTTATTTTGACAAAAAATTAAATTTTTTGGGTTAACAGTTTTTTGAATTTTCTCAGACAAATGTAAATTTAATATAATTTTATGGTATATTTTTATCTCAGGTGATGTAAACTAGAAATGTGTGTGTTTTACATACAATTTTTCCAGTGCAACATATGATGAATACAGACAAATAAGAGAGAGCAATAATTTCTAATGCGCCTATCTTCAATCCTTGTATTTCAGAGGAGCCCGAAGTCGGTTTACAACGGAAAACTGCAACCCGATAAAAGTACAATGTCGACTTGGAACGGAAATAGGATTTTTTCTACGGTTTTATGACGGACGGAACGTAACTTTTACAATATTGTGTCATACACAAAAATTTTCAGAAAAAATCGTAGAATATGAATTTTTATGGCGAAGATTTGTCATGTGGTGTAGAACCACTCTGCAACCCCTCCAAGAGTGTTGGGGGTTGCGTTTTTCAAAAAATGAAAACTCGGGTTAGGTTTACTTTGGTTTTTTAAATCCACAGCATTTTCTCACAAAATTTAATTATCTACCACAATAGGCGGATCAGAAACGCCTAAATTAGATCTAAAAACGTGATTTTTTATTATTTTTTTTTAATTTCTGGCAAAAACCTTTAAGAAATGGATGCTGATAAAATTTAGTAGGCGCATTCAAAAGTACAGGGTCATAGCTTTAATTTGGTGTACCGCTTATCTATGTTGTCCAGAAAATAACAACTCTACAGGGTGTCGAATTAAGGGTAGTTTCTTAAAAGTAAAGTAATTTTTTTAATTTAATAATTTTTTCTTAAAAAGATTTTTTAAAAGCTTGTAGAGATTGAAACTACCTAGAAGAAAATAAATAAATTAGATTCCTAGTTTGAATTCATAGCTGTCCAGGGCAGCTTCAATTTGAGACTTTAGGAAAAATCTATGTTTATGTTATATAAAACACAGATTTCTGGACAACCGATATGAGATTGCAGCCCTTCCACTGCAACCCCCAGTGGGTCTATTGTGGCTCACTTTTGAGTGGTTTCTCACCACTGTATGCCTAATCCTCCAAAAAGGTCGGCTATCAGTTTGGGTGAGACACTCTTCAGATCTTCTGAGTCAATCTGAGGTTTACCGAAAGTGTTCTGACGTGCACAGTCTATGTCAAATTGCTTCGACATCCTCCATACAGAGTCTACATTCGGTCTCTTCTGTTAGTCCCATTCTGCTGTGCATGGGTACTCTCAGTCAACAGTGACCCGTAAAAAGATCAATAACTATATGTATCTCCTGTCTAGTAAGTCCAATAATGTTCCTGGCTCTGTTTCTACAAGGTCCTTTAATGAACTCTTTAGAGTGAGCCAGTTCTGGTATATTTAGCCAGTATTGTTGGAAGCTATTCTCCATCCATTTTAATATGGTTGATTTAGCATCATTCTATGATATTCCCAGGGCTGGCTCGGGGCCGAAAAATTCGGCAGATGCAGCTTCCCTCGCTGCTAGGTCTGCGGCTTCTTTTCCCTCGTACCGATATGAGATACGTCAAAACTGGTTATGACATTTTTTATAGCCTGTAAAATTTCCAATCGAATAATGTATGACACAACTACATAGCTATATAAACACGACTAAGAGCAGTATTTGTACTTGAAAAAATTTTTGTTTGCAGCGGATTTTTTGAATGATCAAAGTATCCGAGTCCGAAACGAACAGGTGCGACTCTTAGCCAGATCAATTATTCTCTTTTGAATGATGCGCTTAAATGATACGTAGCATATCAGTGGCGTATATACCCCCGAAGCTAAGATTTTTTTAGATATTTTCCACATATTTCATGAATACAAACATAAAATAGCATAAAATACGGCCTTATGAGGTGTCGCCCCCCCCCCCCCCCGAACCTGTCTCGGCCCCCCCCCCGAAACTTTTTTGTATATACGCCACTGTAGACCGAACCTCTATAACTCGAACTTCAAGGGACAACCAAATCAGTTCGAGTTATGGAGAGTTCGACTTATAGAAATTCGAGTTAAAGAGGTTAAAATTCATATAAAAAGTGCAGGGACCACTTAAAAGGTTCGAGTTATAGAAAGGTTCGAGTTAGAGAGGTTCGACTATATATAAGTAGCTGTCTTTTAAATTATCATCACCAACCTCACAAATTACATTAGATTAACATAAAATTAACTTACCATAAGCCAAATATGAGAATTTTTTGTGCAAAAAGTGTTGTTTTTTTACTTAGAAAGGTTCCTAAAGGCATTATATGTGATCTTTAGAGAAAGTCCAAGCATCGAAAAAATATCAGTGGAGGTAAAATGCCCAGTTATTGCTAACTTAAGCCCAAAAATCGATTCGATATAAAATCGTGGCGCGTTTATTATACAGTATGTCCCCCTAAGTTGGAATCATATGGAAAACTTTTTTATTATTAATTTTAGGAAAAAAAGTTGTTCTTCATAAAAAGTTCTGCATTATCTAAAACCTAGAATACAATCATCAAATATCAAATTTTTTCAGTGGTATACAAGGTTTGTCAAAAACCAAGAGTGTTATACTCAAGAGTAAAGAACCTTTAAATTTGCAAAATAAATGAATATGCACTTATTACGCTTTTTAAACATCGAAAAAGTAAAAGGTTGTCATGTGTTTCGCAATCAAAAGAGATACATGTTCACTCAAAATAGAAATATTAATAAAAAATAAAATGATCTGAAGTTTTAATTTAAATGGATGAACTTGAATATTTAAACGTAATTTTTAATTCTGATCAACTTTTTGTAGTAACATTTTTCGATATTGTGAAATTTAAAGGTACTTTAATCTTGAGCAAAACTCATATTTTTTGACAAACCTCGTATACCACTAAAAAAATTTGAGATTTGATGCCTGTGTTCTAGGTTTTAGAAAATGCATAACTTTTTATGAACTATAACTTTTTTTCTTACGGGAAGTAAAATACTGTATATATTAATTTTTACTATACTGAGGCCTGTAATACACATAGGCGAAGGCTGGACCCTTCTTTCGTTACCAATAATACTTGGCTTGGAATTGTGCTTTGCTGGACAGATTTTTTTTAGAAGAAATTATTGATTTTAACTAATTTTTAGGATTTAGTTCAGCGCCGATTTATCCTATAGGAACTCTAGGCACTAGCCTAGGGCCCGCAGCCTTATGGGTACCCGAAGGGCCCTGGTCCAAAGAAGTGGCGGCTGGTGACGTTATACATTGAGGGGACAGAGATTTATATTGCATGGAAAAGGAGATAAAAAACTTACGTAAACACAGAACAACCAGTTTTCAGCATCGTATAATTTTTTATTACTTGCACTAAAATTTTGGTTAATTTTTAGGATTTTTAGGTCCGGTCTATGCAGCACTAAAGATTTTATTTGTACTCAAAGTTCATATGTCAACTTATTTAAATTTGCACAGTTAGATATATAATCGACGGTATTTATTTCCATTTTGAAAACAAACAATGGACTCGCGACCGGCAAAGCTTTTAACTACTGACCTACCCCAAATCAAAACAAACTCATACGTCTTCACTAAGGATAGAACCAGCAACACGTAGGAAGGGCAAAGAACGTCCTCGCACGATGAATATGGCCGACGTCATCTAAAACAAACATTCCTCCCGCCCCCGCGCGAGAACAGCCTGAAGAGGGCGTTTCATATGTAGGTGAAACGAAACGCCCCTTTTTAGGTTAGAGTAAATAAACATCTAAAAAGTACCCAATTAGGGGATATTGAAAAATCCGGTTTAGCGGATCATGCATGGTCAAATGATCACAGGATTCAGTGGTCAGAAGCTAAAGTTTTGCATAAGGAGTCACATTGGCGAAAACGAAAGTTTATTGAAGCTGCGTTTATAATGCAGAATAAAGAAGTTTTCAGTCAACCAAGCACGGACATACCAAACATATGGAAACCAGTCCTTAAGGAAGACAGGCGTCTTAGGATTAAAAAAGGGGGCGGGCCGACACATCTGACTGCACACCAAGTAGTATAAGTAGTAGCCTAGAGACTAGATTGTTTAGTTTACACTTGATAACGGTTAAAGATACTTACTAACCGAAACGTCGTGTTTCAAAATAAATAAAGACAATCGGAAGTCCAAAATTTTATTTCTAAAATGGTGCATTTGTTAATTTAAAAACCGATATTTATTAAATTTTGGGTCTTAAAGGTTGCTGATTGTGATTTTTGAATTAAACCTAAAAAAATTAAAATAGCGGATTTAAAATGGCGGCTTTCCCTATTTATTAACGGAGGCGTACCATATTTAGAACTTTGTGGTGTTTAATGTCGCTGATTATGATTTTTGATTTAAACTTTGGAAAAATCAAAATGACAGATCCGGATATGTAATAAATTGAAAAATTTGAGATGTCTAAGGTTACTGATTATTAGTTTTGAATTATACTTGCAAAAAGTCACAATTTCAGCATTACTGAAAAAAATTATTTTTGCCAATTTCAGTACCTTGTCTAGATAAAAAATACACTTGAAATGATCTTAAAAGTCAAGGCTGTGACCAGGAAATATTCCTACAACTTTTGCCTACAACATTTTTCTGCCCGATTCTCAGTTTTCAAATTATTTTGAACGCTGTCTTGTCTTTATCGAGAGTGTTCAGATCAGAAGAAAAAGCCCAGGTAGCAAGGGGTCATCAAATGACGTCTTTTTTTCGTCGAAAAGTGGTCATTTGGATGACCAGCAGGTCATCTACCAAAAAATGTTGTCTTTAAGGCGTCAGTTACTTGACGTCTTTTCGTAGCGTAGTTTTTGACGTATGAAACACGTCATATATTGGTCACTACCCACACTGCACACTTTGTCCAAGGGACATACACTCATACTTACATAGATGGTGCCCCAGTCAGTACTTGACCGGATTTATACGGAATGTGGGGGTACGTATGCAAAATAAATTAAATATTAAATGAAGACAAACTTCGAGGCTTTTTTCGCTTCAAGTGTAAGTCTAGGTATAGGTCTATTTTGATCTGTAACTCACAGACGAACACCGCTGTACCTGTTCAAGTACTTCCAGGTCTAAGTCACAGAAGAGTCACCTTCTGTGTCTAAGCAGTGATGCCACCTCTACCGATTTTTCGGTAGATCTACCGATTTAGCCTTTCACTTTACGATATACCGAATAACCATAGTTTTCTACCGATTTTTTTTTCAATATAAACTTGATTTTTTTTTATATGCCTCGCAATCGCGATTAAAAAAAAACACCATAAATAAAATATTCTTTTTATGTAATATCCTTTGTAGAAATTTTTTTTTATTTCAAGCCATTGTTTTTAAAGGTGTATTTATGGCGCCATCTCTTGGATTTTGCGATATACTCAGCCGGCAGCCGCAAGCGGCCTTAAAGTTCACGCTATTATAAACCCTGAGGTTTTTTTATAATATTATCTAACTAATTTTATTAAACCTACACAATTTATTCGTAGACTTTAAACAAGCGTATGATAGCATCATCAGAGCAAGCTTATGGACAGCACTAGAAGAACTGGGAATACCCGGCAAACTTATAAGAATGTTAAAAGTATGTGTCGAAGGATCATACAGTTCAATTAAAATAGAAGGTCACTACAGCGAAACCTTTGAAATAACAACTGGACTTAAACAAGGGGATGCACTGTCGCCGGCGCTCTATTTAACATAGCCTTGGAGAAGGTAGTAAGACGAACCGAACTAACTACGAACATCTTCGGCCATAATGGACCCTGCCTGATTCTAGCTTATGCAGATGATCTAGATGTTGTAGGAAGAAGTACAGTTAACGTGAAGGAAGCCTTTATAAAACTAGAAAAAGAGGCAAAGAAAATGGGACTGAAAGTCAATGAGGAGAAAACTAAGTATATGCATATGACACGAAACGTAGGACGAGATCGAATACGTCAAAATGTCACTATGGACGAATACAACTTCGAACAAGTACAGACTTTTCAATATCTAGGAGCTTTAATAACATCAGATAATAACGTTAAAGTAGAAATAAAACAGCGTATACTTCAAGGAAATAAATGCTATTATGCAACCCAACAATTATTAAGATCAAGGACTCTGACAAGGCAAACAAAAATAAACATATATAAAACTATTATAAGACCAGTTGTAACATACGGCAGCGAAACATGGGCCATGACGGTACAAGACACGCTACTACTCAATCGTTTCGAAAGAAAGATCCTTAGGAAAATATACGGAGGAGTCTGGGATCAACAAACAGTGCGGTATAGGAGGCGCACGAACAATGAGGTATTAAGATTAAGATGGCTGGGACATGTCCAGAGGAGTAATGACTCAAGGCTAATTAAAATGGTCTGGGAAGAAGCCCCTAACAACAAAAGACCACTTGGGCGCCCAAAACTTCGATGGCGTGATAATATACGCAAGGACCTGCAAACTTTGGGAGTCCTTAACTGGGAAGAAAGGACTCAGGATCGACATGAATGGAGGAGAATTGTTGAGGCGGCCAAGACCCACCCCGGGTTGTAGAGCCATGGATGGATGGAACTAATTTTATTATTTAATTCTTAGTTTTGGTATTTTGTCAGTAAAAACAAATCGTAGAAATACAATTTACCTACTAAATCAATCCAAACTATACTATCCAGCACTGCTTGCTGAGATGATTGAAAAATCTACCAAAATCTACTGATTTTTCTGGAAGCCTTCTACCGAAGACCTCAGGGTCGAGGGTGGCAACACTGTGTCTAAGTTTCCTTCAGTGTTCTCAACTGCAGGGAATATTTCATATATTCAGACGAGTTAAAAAAAAAAAGTCATAAATAGCTTTGTGTCTGTGTGTGTATCTAATGTTCTGATTTGGTCCCAAATACGTCATATTGCTGACGTCTTTAAAACGTCTAAAAATGACGTCATTTTGGGTGTGTCTTTTGGCAGCAAAAAGGCAGCGTGCAAGACCCACAAATTCGTCACGGCAACACTGCGGTTGATACTTCTTTATAAACCTACATTGGACTAGGTTGCGTCACCTGAAGAATGCAAAACAATCGGAACGAGTAGCTTGGGGATGGATAGACAATTATTTTAATTAATTAGTTTTTATAATTTATTAGGTACAGACGACTGTTATATTTTTTTGTGAAAAATAGTTTAGTAGACAATCTGTGGGGACAGAATTTTTTAAAAGCAAGGGGGATGTGTCAGGATAGAAAATAATGTCCTATTAAGTGAATGACACAAGTTACGTTTATAAGCAAGTGCACATTAACCCTAAACATTCTAAGGAAATGAACTTCTGTATATAGTTCAAATTGTATTAAAAGTAATAAATTGTATACAGATTTATTATAAACAACGCGGTTAATGGGATTTCGATGATGTTTATACAGGAAACAAAACACATCTCGATATCCTATCAATGGCAAACGGTTTGTAATAAAAGCATCTCTAAAAGAGTTTAGCAGTTAGTTGTACGCTGAGAACCTAACGCCCAGGCTTAGTTAATAGTGAACAAGTAGTACAATAGTCAAGTATAAGAAGTTAAGCGTATCAAAGAAGATTTGTAGACAAGATGTATTTAAGTACAATGTAAGTAGTAAATATAAGTATTATAATAAAACCATTACACCTAACTTAAACTGTGTTCGTCACGATAAAACCCCCTCGTGACATATGGCCGTGACCTTGCTACCTGGGAGAGAAAGAAGATAAAAATATATAAAAAAATCATTTATATTATTAAGCCTTAAGTTAAATTTAAATTTACATTTGTCCGCACTGCACTATGGTAACCGGTATTTTGGGTTTATTATTTGGTCCAGTTGGGACATTTTCTATTTTCCGCATCACCAATAAACCGTCAATAACCCGACCAAAAACGACATGTTTACCGTCTAAAAAGTTACATTTTGCACACGTAATAAAAAACTGGCAACCATTAGTGTCTTTTCCACTGTTGGCCATTGACAGAAGGCCTGGCGTGTCATGTTTTAGTGTGAAGTTTTCGTCTTCAAACGTGCTGCCTCCGTACGTGCTCATCACGCCAGTTCCGTCGCCCTGAAAAATATTTCAATATCAGTTAGGTTATAAACAACAAGTTAAATTAATTGGGTTGTTGTTTACCATGGACACAAACCAAATTGCCTATAAAATTCGGTGGTTTAGGAATCCGAGACTCTTCCACGCTTTGCGTATCTGCCTTTTTAGGGTCACTTTCAAATGTTTCTGTTTTACTCAACACCATTCTTCCAGACAACATTTTTTTCTTGTAAAGATTTTTATTTTTAATCTTCAGTTGATACCTGGCATTCATTTTGTAAATTAAAATAAATTCCCTTAAAAACTTAATTCAAGTTCAGGTGAAATCCCAGATGAGGAATACGAATGTATCACATTAAGCATCCATCAAGCTGCAAAAGAAGCACTAGGATTAGTGGAAGAAACTCCTAAAAGAACAAAACCATACTGGTGGGATGCTGCGATTGAAAGTGAAATAGAGGAAAAAAGGAAATTATATCACACATACTTATCCCAAAAGACAGATAGAAGCAGAGAAGAATACAAAATCGCGCAATCAAAGGTGAGAAGAATGATCAGTGATAAGAAAAATCAATCATGGATGCAAAAGTGCCAGAAAATAGATTCTTACTTAGGAGGTAGGAGAAGTACCGAAAGCTGGAAAACTATAAGATCGATCAAAAAAGAAACATGCAGAGATATTATTTCACCAATATCAGACAAAGAATGGGATGAGTATTTTAAAAAAACTTTTAACTGAAGATAGAGCAGAATTCAAGGAAGACGAAAGAGACAATATCATTAGAACGATGGGATCTCCAGTACCCCTCACAATATTCTGCCTTGTGGTCTTAAGCACACACAATTTTTTTGATGAAGTTTGTAATCTAAAAAAGGACATCAGACAATTTTACTTCTGATGACCACAATCTGCCTACCCACGAAAAATGGGCAAAATATTTCAATGCAAGTATTTCTACCCAGTGGACCAAAGAAAGAAATAGGCTGCTTTTATCTTCTGTAAAAGGAATACTCATGACTTCATACAATTTAAGAAATATGAGCTGCTCAGAATTTTACGATTTTGTACTTCTGCCTAAAAATTCAACGCTGTTGAATAAAATACAAAGCAGTGAAAAGTACCTATAAAATAGTAGGTATATTATGTTATTTATTAGTTATTGTTTCAATAAAAAAAAAAGTTGATTTTTTGTGTGTGGCATCGAAAAAATTTTGACGTCCGGATTTTCTTGACGGCTGGTCCTGGTTAGAGACGTTTTCATCTGGTAACCCTAAGCCTCCAATAAATATTTTATTTGGCCTGTGGCAAAAAAAGTACCATACATTTGTAGGTAAGTGCCACATTTTTGGGTAATAATTATCCAAATAATCATTTGGCGATGGCCAATTTTTTCAAATTTTAAAATGATTTTCTTCTATCTCTAACTTTATTTAAAAATTCTGTATCTTAAAAAGAGGGGAGTGTTGACCCCATGGTATACAGGGTGTCCCAGAACTAATGGTACATAGTTAAACTGTAGATTCCCTGGGTCAAAATATTACGATTTAGCCACACTTACTTTAGTCCAAAAGTTCGTACTAACCGAGATACAGGGTGTTAAACTTTATTTTTTCAAATCGATTTTCTTTAATAACTTTTTTACTAATTAATATTTTTGCAAAAAATAACGAGCGTGTAAATTTTTTTGAAACTGGCAAGACGATTCCGTTGAAAATTTTGATGTACAATGTACAGGGTGTTCCTTGGACCACTACCATTGCATTAAAATCACTGTATTTTTTTTGTGCCTCGGTGTATATCAGTTTTTATGTAAAATAATGGTTTTCCATCCTTTTTATGTAAAAAAGTTATACTGTTTTAAAGTCGCTCAGAGCAACGAGTTTTGAGATTTTTGCATTTAAAGTTTTTATTGCATGTGAGTGAAATGCCTAAATTATGTATGATACTTTCTTCAATTCTTTCTACTAATTAATATTTTTGCAAAAACTAACCAGCAAGTAGGTTTTTCTGAAATTTGCAAGACGATTCCGTTGAAAAAGTTGATATACAATGTACAGGGTGCTCTTTGGACCACTACCATTGCATTAAAATCATCAGTGTATTTTTTTTGTGCCTCGGTGTATACTTAAGCGGGTTTTTAAACAGAATATGATTTTAATTATTAAGTAATTTTACAAACAGTTCTGTAGTTTTAAGAAAGTTTGACAGAATAGACGCAGACAGCAACTTTATTGGATTTTATTGTTTTTTATTTTTAAAGCCTACTATAATAAACAATTTTAAGTTTGATTTACTATTTGTCAATTTTAAAATTTTAACTTTGTTGCTGAGAGCGCCATGCTTAACAAATTCTATAATTATTTAAATAAATAATAAAATATCAATTTTATTAATAATTATAATTTTCTTTCAAAACAATAAAAAAATAGTTGCATTAATAAAGTATACATACTTACCATTTTTAAAAACACTAATACGAAGAAGTTTTTGTTCCTCATTAAAAACATCGCCCTACACAGTTGCAATAACGGACAATAATTTACAATTGTTTTAACACACTTATGATAATTCAAGAACCATCCTGTATATTTTTTAACTTATTCTTTCTTAAGAAAACATCCAATCTTAAAATGCTATAAAAAATTATTGATTATAGCTAATATGTATGAAGTAGGTAAGAATTTAATCAAAAATCTTTTACGCATACAATAAAAACTTATAATTTAAATATCTTAAAAACCGTTGCTTTAAGCGACATCTAAACACTATAACTTTTTCACTTAAAAAAAATTAAAAAATTAATGTTTTTTATAGAATCTTGTATACACCGAAGAACAAAAAAGTTAGACCTATTTTAATGTAACGGTACCGAGCCAGAGAACACCCTGTAGAATATTTTTATTTTTTTAACCAAAATTAAATTGTCCATGGCCAAAAATCACCAAACCCAATTTTTTGTGCAAAATTATTAATTAGTAGAAAGAATTGAAGAAAGTATCATACATAAATTAGGCAGATCACTCACATGCAATAAAAAATTTAAATGCAAAAAACTCAAAAACCGTTGCTCTGAGCGACTTTAAAACAGTATAACTTTTTTACACAAAAAGGATGGTAAAACCATTATTTTACATAAAAACTGGTATACACTGAGGCACAAAAAAAATATACTGATTTTTATGCAATGGTAGTGGTCCAAGGAACACCCTGTACAATGTACATCAAATTTTTCAACGGAATCGTCTTGCCAATTTTAAAAAAACTTACTCGCTGGTTAGTTTTTTCAAAAATATTAATTAGTAAAAAAGTTATTAAAGAAAATCGAATTGAAAAAATAAAGTTTAACACCCTGTATCTCGGTTAATTCGAACTTTTGGACTAAGGTAAGTATGGCTAAATCGTAATATTTTGACCCAAGGAATCTATAGTTTAACCATGTACCATTAGTTCTGGGACACCCTGTATATTTTTTTTCTATTTTGACATCCCTTATCCCTAATTAGGATCGTTTACACCCTGTATACTAGATTATCAAGTCGACTTACATTAACAAAATCTCCACCTTGTATCATGAAATCTTTGATAACTCTGTGAAACCCAGCTCCCTTGTAGCCCAAAGGGACGCCATCTTTTCTATATTCGCCGGTGCAAAATTGTCTAAAATTTTCACTGGTTTTGGGGACTACGTCAGAGAAGAGTTCAAAAAGCATACGGCCTATTTCCTGTAACAAAGTAATATTCTGCGGTGTTAACTCAAAAAGGCGTATCCGCTTTTACAAAAATTTAAGTAGGGCCTATAGTTACAGGTACAGTGTGTGCGAAAATTTGCTTAAGGCGACAAATTCGATTCAGCCAATTTTTTACGCAAAAGACAACAAGGCAAAATATTTAAATATCAGTCAATAGGTGGCACTACATATTGGAGTCCTATAGGGTCACTGAAAATTTTTCTGACCAAAGGGGTACCCAAAAAGTGCAGTTTTTTAATTTTTTTAAATTGTTAACTTTGTAAAAATATATATTATAATACACTAAATTAAGCTTCTCGGGCCCCTCTATATAACGATGTAAAAGTTAAAGGACAGGTATTTAAAATAATGCCGAGAGAGACCGCCAAAGTCACTTCAGTTTTGAGTTTTGGCAATTTAAACTTTTATTTATATCTTACAAACACAAACTTTTAGACCAACTTTTGGGGTATTTTTTATTTCTTTGTGAGGCAAGCAATAAAAATATAACAATTGTTTTGACGTATGTCCAATAGCAAAAAAGTTGACTTTTTTTTTCAAAATTTTGAAAATTTTCAACTTTTGATTCTATTTTTCTCGATAACCATTACATCTACAACTGTAATATTTTTAGGTTAGTATAAGGGACTCGGTAGCTTCTTTGTGGCATAGTATCAACTAAATGTTTTTTTTTTAATTTTTGACGAAAATTTTCCTGACCAAAAGGGTACACAAAAAGTGCAGTTTTTTAATTTTTTTAAATTGTTAACTTTGTAAAAATATATATTATAATACATTAAATTAAACTTCTCGGGTCCCTCTCTATCACCATACAAAAGGTTAAGGATAAGTGTTTATAATAGTGCCGCGAGAGGCCGCCAAAGTCACTTCAGTTTTGAGTTTTGGCAATTTAAACTTTTATTTATTTCTGACAAACACAAACCTTTAGACCAACTTTTGGGGTCTTTTTTATTACCTTGTGAGGCAAGCAATAAAAATATAACAATTGTTTTGACGTTTATCCAATAGCAAAAAAGTTGACTTTTTTTTTACAAAATTTTTAATTTTTTGAAAATTTACAACTTTTGATTTTATTTTTCTCGAACACCATTACATCTACAACTGTAATATTTTCAGGTTAGTATAAGAAACTCGGTAGCTTCTTTGTGGCACAGTATCAACTAAATGTTTTTTTTGAAATTTTTGACGAAAATTTTCCTGACCAAAGGGGTACCCAAAAAGTGCAGTTTTTTAATTTTTTTAAATTGTTAACTTTGTAAAAATATATATTATAATACATTAAATTAAGCTTCTCGGGCCCCTCTATATAACGATGTAAAAGTTAAAGGACAGGTATTTATAATAATGCCGAGAGAGACCGCCAAAGTCACTTCAGTTTTCAGTTTTGGCAATTTAAACTTTTATTTATTTCTTACAAACACAAACCTTTAGACCAACTTTTGGGGTCTTTTTTATTTCTTTGTGAGGCAAGCAATAAAAATATAACAATTGTTTTGACGTATATCCAATAGCACAAAAGTTGACTTTTTTTTTTCAAAATTTTGAATTTTTTGAAAATTTTTAACTTTTGATTCTATTTTTCTCGATAACCATTACATCTACGACTGTAATATTTTCAGGCTAGTATAAGGGAGTCGGTAGCTTCTTTGTGGCACAGTATCAACTAAATGTTTTTTTTTTGAAATTTTTGACGAAAATTTTCCTGACCAAAGGGGTACCCAAAAAGTGCAGTTTTTTAATTTTTTTAAATTGTTAACTTTGTAAAAATATATATTATAATACATTAAATTAAACTTCTCGGGCCCCTCTATATAACGATGTAAAAGTTAAAGGACAGGTATTTATAATAATGCCGAGAGAGACCGCCAAAGTCACTTCAGTTTTGAGTTTTGGCAATTTAAACTTTTATTTATTTCTTACAAACACAAACCTTTAGACCAACTTTTGGGGTCTTTTTTATTACTTTGTGAGGCAAGCAATAAAAATATAACAATTGTTTTGACGTATATCCAATAGCAAAAAAGTTGACTTTTTTTTGACAAAATTTTTAATTTTTTGAAAATTTACAACTTTTGATTTTATTTTTCTCGAACACCATTACATCTACAACTGTAATATTTTCAGGTTAGTATAAGAAACTCGGTAGCTTCTTTGTGGCACAGTATCAACTAAATGTTTTTTTTGAAATTTTTGACGAAAATTTTCCTGACCAAAGGGGTACCCAAAAAGTGCAGTTTTTTAATTTTTTTAAATTGTTAACTTTGTAAAAATATATATTATAATACATTAAATTAAACTTCTCGGGCCCCTCTATATAACGATGTAAAAGTTAAAGGACAGGTATTTATAA
This sequence comes from Aspidapion aeneum, assembly GCA_963576565.1. Classification (NCBI taxonomy): domain Eukaryota; kingdom Metazoa; phylum Arthropoda; class Insecta; order Coleoptera; family Brentidae; genus Aspidapion; species Aspidapion aeneum. The sequence continues at coordinate 2,892,596 of OY755042.1, read as the reverse complement.
TAATGCCGAGAGAGACCGCCAAAGTCACTTCAGTTTTGAGTTTTGGCAATTTAAACTTTTATTTATTTCTTACAAACACAAACCTTTAGACCAACTTTTGGGGTCTTTTTTATTACTTTGTGAGGCAAGCAATAAAAATATAACAATTGTTTTAACGTATATCCAATAGCAAAAAAGTTGACTTTTTTTTGACAAAATTTTTAATTTTTTGAAAATTTACAACTTTTGATTTTATTTTTCTCGAACACCATTACATCTACAACTGTAATATTTTTAGGTTAGTATAAGGGACTCGGTAGCTTCTTTGTGGCATAGTATCAACTAAATGTTTTTTTTGAAATTTTTTACGAAAATTTTCCTGACCAAAGGGGTACCCAAAAAGTGCAGTTTTTAAATATTTTTAAATTGTTAACTTTGTAAAAATATATATTATAATACATTAAATTAAACTTCTCGGGTCCCTCTCTATCACCATACAAAAGGTTAAGGATAAGTGTTTATAATAGTGCCGCGAGAGGCCGCCAAAGTCACTTCAGTTTTGAGTTTTGGCAATTTAAACTTTTATTTATTTCTGACAAACACAAACCTTTAGACCAACTTTTGGCGTCTTTTTTATTACCTTGTGAGGCAATAAAAATATAACAATTGTTTTGACGTATATCCATAGCACAAAAGTTGACTTTTTTTTTTAAATTTTGAATTTTTTGAAAATTTTCAACTTTTGATTCTATTTTTCTCGATAACCATTACATCTACGACTGTAATATTTTCAGGTTAGTATAAGGGACTCGGTAGCTTCTTTGTGGCATAGTATCAACTAAATGGTTTTTTTGAAATTTTTTACGAAAATTTTGCTGACCAAAGGGGTACCCAAAAAGTGCAGTTTTTTAATTTTTTTAAATTGTTAACTTTGTAAAAATATATATTATAATACATTAAATTAAGCTTCTCGGGCCTCTCTATATAACGATGTAAAAGTTAAAGGACAGGTATTTATAATAATGCCGAGAGAGACCGCCAAAGTCACTTCAGTTTTCAGTTTTGGCAATTTAAACTTTTATTTATTTCTTACAAACACAAATCTTTAGACCAACTTTTGGCGTCTTTTTTATTTCTTTGTGAGGCAAGCAATAAAAATATAACAATTGTTTTGACGTATATCCAATAGCAAAAAAGTTGACTTTTTTTTGACAAAATTTTTAGTTTTTTGAAAATTTACAACTTTTGATTTTATTTTTCTCGAACACCATTACATCTACAACTGTAATATTTTCAGGTTAGTATAAGGGACTCGGTAGCTTCTTTGTGGCACAGTATCAACTAAATGTTTTTTTTGAAATTTTTGACGAAAATTTTCCTGACCAAAGGGGTACCCAAAAAGTGCAGTTTTTTAATTTTTTTAAATTGTTAACTTTGTAAAAATATATATTATAATACATTAAATTAAGCTTCTCGGGCCCCTCTATATAACGATGTAAAAGTTAAAGGACAGGTATTTATAATAATGCCGAGAGAGACCGCCAAAGTCACTTCAGTTTTGAGTTTTGGCAATTTAAACTTTTATTTATATCTTACAAACACAAACTTTTAGACCAACTTTTGGGGTCTTTTTTATTTCTTTGTGACGCAAGCAATAAAAATATAACAATTGTTTTGACGTATGTCCAAGAGCAAAAAAGTTGACTTTTTTTTTCAAAATTTTGAAAATTTTCAACTTTTGATTCTATTTTTCTCGATAACCATTACATCTACAACTGTAATATTTTTAGGATAGTATAAGGGACTCGGTAGCTTCTTTGTGGCATAGTATCAACTAAATGTTTTTTTTGAAATTTTTGACGAAAATTTTCCTGACCAAAGGGGTACCCAAAAAGTGCAGTTTTTAAATTTTTTTAAATTGTTAACTTTGTAAAAATATATATTATAATACATTAAATTAAGCTTCTCGGGTCTCTCTCTATCACCATACAAAAGGTTAAGGATAAGTGTTTATAATAATGCCGCGAGAGGCCGCCAAAGTCACTTCAGTTTTGAGTTTTGGCAATTTAAACTTTTATTTATTTCTTACAAACACAAACCTTTAGACCAACTTTTGGGGTCTTTTTTATTACTTTGTGAGGCAAGCAATAAAAATATAACAATTGTTTTGACGTATATCCAATAGCAAAAAAGTTGACTTTTTTTTGACAAAATTTTAAATTTTTTGAAAATTTACAACTTTTGATTTTATTTTTCTCGAACACCATTACATCTACAACTGTAATATTTTCAGGTTAGTATAAGGGACTCGGTAGCTTCTTTGTGGCACAGTATCAACTAAATGTTTTTTTTGAAATTTTTGACGAAAATTTTCCTGACCAAAGGGGTACCCAAAAAGTGCAGTTTTTTAATTTTTTTAAATTGTTAACTTTGTAAAAATATATATTATAATACATTAAATTAAGCTTCTCGGGCCCCTCTCTATCACCATACAAAAGGTTAAGGATAAGTGTTTATAATAATGCCGCGAGAGGCCGCCAAAGTCACTTCAGTTTTGAGTTTTGGCAATTTAAACTTTTATTTATATCTTACAAACACAAACTTTTAGACCAACTTTTGGGGTATTTTTTATTTCTTTGTGAGGCAAGCAATAAAATATAACAATTGTTTTGACGTATGTCCAATAGCAAAAAAGTTGACTTTTTTTTTCAAAATTTTGAATTTTTTGAAAATTTTCAACTTTTGATTCTATTTTTCTCGATAACCATTACATCTACGACTGTAATATTTTCAGGTTAGTATAAGGGACTCGGTAGCTTCTTTGTGGCACAGTATCAACTAAATGTTTTTTTTGAAATTTTTGACGAAAATTTTCCTGACCAAAGGGGTACCCAAAAAGTGCAGTTTTTAAATTTTTTAAAATACTTAAGTTTGTAAAAATATATATTATAATACATTAAATTAAGCTTCTCGGGTCCCTCTCTATCACCATACAAAAGGTTAAGCATAAGTGTTTATAATAATGCCGCGAGAGGCCGCCAAAATCACTTCAGTTTTGAGTTTTGGCAATTTAAACTTTTATTTATTTCTTACAAACACAAACCTTTAGACCAACTTTTGGGGTCTTTTTTATTACTTTGTGAGGCAAGCAATAAAAATATAACAATTGTTTTCACGTATATCCAATAGCAAAGAAGTTGACTTTTTTTTGACAAAATTTTTAATTTTTTGAAAATTTACAACTTTTGATTTTATTTTTCTCGAACACCATTACATCTACAACTGTAATATTTTCAGGTTAGTATAAGGCACTCGGTAGCTTCTTTGTGGCACAGTATCAACTAAATGTTTTTTTTGAAATTTTTGACGAAAATTTTCCTGACCAAAGGGGTACCCAAAAAGTGCAGTTTTTTAATTTTTTTAAATTGTTAACTTTGTAAAAATATATATTATAATACATTAAATTAAGCTTCTCGGGTCCCTCTATATAACGATGTAAAAGTTAAAGGACAGGTATTTATAATAATGCCGAGAGAGACCGCCAAAATCACTTCAGTTTTCAGTTTTGGCAATTTAAACTTTTATTTATTTCTTACAAACACAAACCTTTAGACCAACTTTTGGGGTCTTTTTTATTTCTTTGTGAGGCAAGCAATAAAAATATAACAATTGTTTTGACGTATATCCAATAGCACAAAAGTTGACTTTTTTTTTCAAAATTTTGAATTTTTTAAAATTTTCAAATTTTGATTGTATTTTTCTCGATAACCATTACATCTACGACTGTAATATTTTCAGGTTAGTATAAGGGACTCAGTAGCTTCTTTGTGGCACAGTATCAACTAAATGTTTTTTTTGAAATTTTTGACGAAAATTTTCCTGACCAAAGGGGTACCCAAAAAGTGCAGTTTTTAATTTTTTTTTAATTGTTAACTTTGTAAAAATATATATTATAATACATTAAATTAAGCTTCTCGGGTCCCTCTCTATCACCATACAAAAGGATAAGGATAAGTGTTTATAATAATGCCGCGAGAGGCCGCCAAAGTCACTTCAGTTTTGAGTTTTGGCAATTTAAACTTTTATTTATTTCTTACAAACACAAACCTTTAGACCAACTTTTGGGGTCTTTTTTATTACTTTGTGAGGCAAGCAATAAAAGTATAACAATTGTTTTGACGTATATCCAATAGCAAAAAAGTTGACTTTTTTGACAAAATTTTTAATTTTTTGAAAATTTACAACTTTTGATTTTATTTTTCTGGAACATTATTACATCTACAACTGTAATATTTTCAGGTCAGTATAAGGGACTCGGTAGCTTCTTTGTGGCACAGTATCAACTAAATGTTTTTTTTTAAATTTTTGACGAAAATTTTCCTGACCAAAGGGGTACCCAAAAAGTGCAGTTTTTTAATTTTTTTTAAATTGTTAACTTTGTAAAAATATATATTATAATACATTAAATTAAGCTTCTCGGGCCCCTCTATATAACGATGTAAAAGTTAAAGGACAGGTATTTATAATAATGCCGAGAGAGACCGCCAAAGTCACTTCAGTTTTGAGTTTTGGCAATTTAAACTTTTATTTATATCTTACAAACACAAACTTTTAGACCAACTTTTGGGGTATTTTTTATTTCTTTGTGAGGCAAGCAATAAAATATAACAATTGTTTTGACGTATGTCCAATAGCAAAAAAGTTGACTTTTTTTTTCAAAATTTTGAATTTTTTGAAAATTTTCAACTTTTGATTCTATTTTTCTCGATAACCATTACATCTACGACTGTAATATTTTCAGGTTAGTATAAGGGACTCGGTAGCTTCTTTGTGGCACAGTATCAACTAAATGTTTTTTTTGAAATTTTTGACGAAAATTTTCCTGACCAAAGGGGTACCCAAAAAGTGCAGTTTTTAAATTTTTTAAAATACTTAAGTTTGTAAAAATATATATTATAATACATTAAATTAAGCTTCTCGGGTCCCTCTCTATCACCATACAAAAGGTTAAGCATAAGTGTTTATAATAATGCCGCGAGAGGCCGCCAAAATCACTTCAGTTTTGAGTTTTGGCAATTTAAACTTTTATTTATTTCTTACAAACACAAACCTTTAGACCAACTTTTGGGGTCTTTTTTATTACTTTGTGAGGCAAGCAATAAAAATATAACAATTGTTTTCACGTATATCCAATAGCAAAGAAGTTGACTTTTTTTTGACAAAATTTTTAATTTTTTGAAAATTTACAACTTTTGATTTTATTTTTCTCGAACACCATTACATCTACAACTGTAATATTTTCAGGTTAGTATAAGGCACTCGGTAGCTTCTTTGTGGCACAGTATCAACTAAATGTTTTTTTTGAAATTTTTGACGAAAATTTTCCTGACCAAAGGGGTACCCAAAAAGTGCAGTTTTTTAATTTTTTTAAATTGTTAACTTTGTAAAAATATATATTATAATACATTAAATTACAGACATACAGACATACAGACAGACAGACAGACAGACAGACAGCAAAACAAAAAAGTTTCAAAACCATCTGAAACGCAAAGATATATAAAAATTTTTGAAATCGGAGCAACTTTTTTTTTTCTTGAAAAAATTAGGATCACCATAGCTCACACTACTTATAGTAGTAGTGTGAGCTAATATCAAGGCAGGTTATAAATACAACTATTTTTCACCTAAATGCAAAAAAAAAAATGTCCCGTTCTGTAAGATCGAAAAATAGCAGTATTGAACAGGACCAATCATAACCTAGAAGACGAGGCATTTCTGGATTCTGGAAATACTGAACTGAAAATATTAAACATCCAAGAATATTTGTAAAAAAAAAGGATAAATTTTATATGCAAGAAAAAAGCAAAATCAGCTGATTTAAATCAAATCGGGTTTTAGTCATGTAATGCCAATATTAGAAGATTTTTTTTACAATACTCGATTTTTACTCATAAGTATTCTAACTAAGATCAGCAGAAAACATAGACAACATAGCTATTACGCCTTTGACAAAACTATTTGTGGCAACGATTAATTGCCCCACTCAAAAAAAAAATGACAGCCCATTACTCCAAACCTTTGCAACAAGGTATTTTTTCTTGAACAAAGTGTAAAGGTTTATACAAGTAGTGGATATAAACTTCAAAAAATTGGTGCCAGTACGCACATACAGCCATCCATAAGACCTAGTTGTTCTGGGTGTTAAAGTAGGTTAATTTTTGTTCAAAATAAAAATTTTAATTATTTATAAAAACTATGTTACTTTAGTTGCTGTCATTTTTACAATTTCCTGTTTTTAAAAATTTTGAAGGACAACACAATTTAACCTTGAAAACCTCGTTTTGCTAGCTCCTGTGGTTTTCAAATTATGATGTTTTTGTTTTTATAAAAATTTTTTGCCCCTATAGCACAAATCAAAACATTTTTATGTTTATGGAAAAATTCAATTTTCTTTGATTTTTTCATTGGATAACCGAGAACAATAAATTATCTTATAGGTATGATACATATTTAAAATATCTAAAAATACAAACAAGAAAAAAGTAGAAATTTGTTTGTTTTATTTTATTTTTATTAGGGTTTTTTAATAAGAAAAAATCAGTATTAAAAAAATCTCCCATAAATAATAAAATAAATTAAGGAAATTAGCACACATACAATATTTTAAATATAATTGTGTGCTAATTTTGGCAATAGAGGACAACTGTGTTATTTATTTTTAGTTAGAGTTTTTAATTTAAGTTAATTATTTTTTATTTTTATTATAACATTATTTTATGTAATAGCATTAACTTTATAGCGATTTTGAATTAGTCTATTGCTACAAATTTTGACTTAACCTGCTATTTTTGTAAATTAGCAAATGCTAAATAAATAATTTAATTTAAAAAGAAATTATAGTATTTGGCTAAGGGTAACTCAATTTAAGTTAATTTAATTTAATCTAATGTAATTTGTGAGGCTGAACAAACCTTTAGCATTAACATATCAGCGGCGTAGTGAGGGCAGGGCGACCGAGGCACCTGCCCCGGGTGCCAAAGTCAGGGTGCGCTGAAAGGCGCCTCTTACATTGATTTTAAAAGATTTTATATGGGGGGGGGGGGGGCGCCAAACTTTAACCTTGCCCCGGGCGCATGAAACCCTTACTACGCCGCTGAACATATAAAAAAATATGCTTATTATTCTATATAGTGTTAATTGAAGTCTTACTGTTGTTCCCACAGAAATATCGAAGAAAACCACAGGATTGTTAGGATGGCGCAACTGGCCCTGTATTTGGTTCCAATTCGGCATGTTGTCCACTCAAAATACAAAAAAATCAACAGATTTTTCTTAAGATTTCCGGTGTTTTAAGAAAAAGTAAACAAATTACAAAACACAAATAACTTAACCCTACTTAAAGTTCGACTTGACTTTTTCGCTAGCCGGGAATCAGGATTCCGGTAGCTGAAGAATTTATTTCAAGCTTTATCAAGCTTTATTTGCTCGATGATCAGCTGATCGCAGCTCAAGCTCCCTCAAGGCCAACACAAAAATAGAGGCCACGACCCTGAAAAAATCAGCTGTTCTCCCGGGGCTGAATTTTACATTGAGTCTTATGGGAGGTCAGAGGTTTTTTTATGATATTTTCAAAATGGCACTACAGATTTCCGCAAAATTTCAGTAAAATATTCTCAGACAACATCCCGATATTCCACCAAAGGTTTGTAAGGAAGCAACATGATTAAAAGGTTAAAATCTTCAAGATTTAGCATTCATTATTTTGAATTCAAATTACCCGCCATGTACCACATGCCAACTGGTATATTTGACATGTATTTGACTTTGTCATCTGTGATTCTCACATTTGCTTCTGCTTTAAATTTAATTTTTGTGTGAGCTAATGAAGCGGCTATGAAAAATTAAGGATTACTATACATTTTAAAAGAATTGTTCTGCCAGAATAAAATAAAAACAATGTCAAAAATGACTTTATTTAAAAAAAAATCAAACATTCATGAACCGTCATTCCAACTTCAATTTTTTAAAGACAATCAGCTGTGTCGTAACGTGACCATCAAAAAAAAATCAGCCCCGGATGTGACGTCAAGAAAGTGGAGGATCGTGGCCCGTCCGTTTTGATAGCCCTGGCTCCCTATGCTCCGCTCCCACGGTGGATAGAATAGACCGGTGTTCGGATCTTATAAATATATGTCGAATTTTCACGACACTGGTAGTCTAGCTGATTTTTGTAAACATAAGTTAGATATGATATGAACAACTAATATTTTTTGAATTTTTTAAAAACTATGTCAATTTTCCTATTATTTTTTAGTATATTCTTATAAAATAATATTTTTCAAACATACCAGTCGTTATTTTTTTTAGCCCGTTTCATTTCGCTTTACACAAAAAGTAAAATTCGATGCAAATAATGTGTTCGTTTCAGCTTCAAAAATAATCCGCTGACCTACATCTGTGTTTACTTCCCAAGTCCTCGGTTCACCTTTGATACTAAACGATCACATTCAGTTTGACTTGTAGTTTAAGTTTTGTGTAATAAAAAATAAAGCGGGCGAAAAAAAAATAACGACAATAAGTCTAGAAAACTATATTTTATAAGAATGCACTAGAAAACAGTGGGAAAATTGCCTTAGTTTTAAAAAAATTCACAAAATATTAGTAGTTCTGTTGATCATATCATAGCTAACTTTGGTTTACAAAAATCAGCTGGACCACCAGTGACGTGAAAAAATTCTATTCTATCCAAGGCCAACACAAAAATAGAGGCCACGACCCTGAAAAAATCAGCTGTTCTCCCGGGGCTGAATTTTACATTGGGTCTTATGGGAGGTCAGACGTTTTTTTATGATATTTTCAAAATGGCACTACAGATTTCCGCAAAATTTCAGTGAAATATTCTCAGACACCATCCCGATATTCCACCAAAGGTTTGTAAGGAAGCAACATGATTAAAAGGTTAAAATCTCCAAGATTTAGCATCTTTAATTTGAATTCAAATTACCCGCCATGTACCACATGCCAACTGTTATATTTGACATGTATTTGACTTTGTCATCTGTGATTGTCACATTCGCTTCTGGTTTAAACTTAATTTTTGTGTGAGCTAATGAAGCGGCTATGAAAAATTAGGGATTACTATATATTTTAAAAAACTTGTTCTGCCAGAATAAATTTAAAAAAATCTCAAAAACGGCTTTATTAAAAAAAATCAAATATTCATGAACCGTCATTCCAACTTCAATATTTTAATGACAATCAGCTGTGTCGTAACGTGGCCATCAAAAAAAAATCAGCCCCGGATGTGACGTCAACAAAGTGGAGGATCGTGGCCCGTCCGTTTTGATAGCCCTGTTCTATCCACCGTGAATGAAAGGGTCCACTCTTATTTCAATTTGAGAATTTAACACCTTATAATAGAATCCTAGTCCAAGAGTTACGACCGGTTTTTTATTAGCCGCCTAAATCAACTTTTCTAACCTAACAATTTTTTTATTGTTTTCGGGAATTTTATATTTTTAAATTTATGTTCATAATCAAAAAATATGGTGTCCATAAAAGACAAAGATGTAATAAAGGAAGTGTATACATTTCTAAGCGAGTTAAGTTGCTGTCTCAGATGTATTATACGATATTTGGGTGTCTATGTTATGGAAAATGAGGGCGCTTATAAGACGCCAGAACAATTTTTGCTACAGGTTAGTGCTGAATGTTAAATGGGTGTAAGCTAGGATTCCCTCCATAGTCGCTTACGACTAAGTCGTTTGTTAGGCAACAATTTCTTTAAAAAAGACAAACAAAACACAATAGTGATTTCTGGAGCCTCGGCTCTAACTATTAAGGGAAAAGAAGGTGAGTATAATAGTCGATGTCATATATAATTGCACTTTGACATAAAATAAACATATTTCCTAACCCGAAATATTTTCAAAATTAAACATGGTATAAAATTAAAGGTAAAACTGTCATTGTTTCTGGATAAAAGGATGCTGACTGTAGGTTGACAAAAAGAAATGCAGAGATAAGACAACTGAAAGACATGCCATTTTTCAGATTTTTACACCGGCAATTTTAAAAGTCCCTGACTGTACAAATTCTTAGAAACATTGTTAAATAAAACATTTTTTTAGTTTGAAATAAATGTCATCAAAAATGCAGACAATGAAACTGCAAAAAAATTTAAGAAAAATTGTTGCCCAGCATGCCTAAATTCTTTTGATGAAGTTCAAATAGAAAAAATTGTAGAAAGAATTAGCCAAACTGATATTAATGAATATAATTATAACACTTATATGTTGAATATAAGCTTCCCAAAATGTTTTCTATTAAGGACTTATAGCATTTTGTTGCATTTGCACAAAAAATTTCCACTAGTTCCTTTGTTTAATGTCAAAAGAAATGAAGAACCAGGTAAGTTATTTTTGGAACATAATTCAGCCACATATAGGTCATCCTCTTATCTCAAAGAGGCTGTAAACACAAACTCAGAGGTCTGAGTAAAAAAAGTTTGTTTATTAGTTGATTAATTTAGCCCTAATTTGTCAAAGCAAGCAAAAACAAATCAATAAACATTGAATTGCGATGTCATCTGTAGGGTAACAGAATTGATAATAAGTGAAAATACAAAACCTCACCTAAGAGTGCAGGTGCGAGACACTGGCGTTTTACAATGGACTCTCTTATTATAGTCATGTTCGAATTTCTGAAAATTGACGCCCTAAAGTCACAATTACACAGAAATGCATTTTTTTCATTTTAGCTGCACAAATCCCCCCTGGAACCCTCAAAACCTGACATTTTAAAGTTTTTTTTTCAAATTTTCTCAAAAACTTAGCTTCTTCAGGAAAATTATGTGATAACCTTTAGTGTAGACAATAACATTCCCTTTTCAATAATATATAAGTCAGTGGGCTATTACTAATGACAAACTCTTCAGCGGCGCGTCTGTTTATTGAGGTAATGTCAAAAAATTTAACAAAAGAAACATGTTTGTCACATGTTTTACCCGATTTCCTTAAAAATCAAGCATTATATTAAAAAATGTGTTCAATACTTTATTGTAGACAATAAAATTTCCTTTTAAACGATGTCTAACAAGAAAAAATTAGTTTCATGTATAACAATTTAGTGGCGTCTGTAAATTAAATAAATCATTTTTTAAAAATCACTAATCCAATTTTGTCAAAAAACTAAGCACATTCGAATAGAAATTGTTTTACACTTTCTTGTAGAAAGTAAAATTCCCTTTTCAACAATGTGTTATGCCAGGTGTGACTTATGAAAACTCTCCAGCGGCGTCCGTTTATTGAGAAAATGTAAAACAAATAAAAAAAAACTACTTGTTTTACCCTATTTTCTTAAAAACCAAGCCCTTTATCAAAAAAATGTGCCCTATAGTTGATTTTAGACAATGAAATTTCCTTACAAACGCTTTGTAACAAGGTAAGATTTATCTTTAGATTAAAACTTTACAGGCATCTATCTGTTCATGAAATCAATTTTTACACGGCAGTGCCCCGCCAAGTTCGCATAAACTGCTGTACTATCTTTTCTTGGAACATTTCAGCCCATATTTGACCTATCTAAAACTCTACTTCAGAAAGGTTCTTACTAGTTTGGAAATGTTTTTCTAAACTTGGCTATTACAGCTGCACAGTGCTAAATTGAACATAAAGAAGTTTGGCTGTAATAGCAAAATTTAAAAAAAAATTGGCTTTTTTTTACATGTCTTGTTTGTGTTATAATTAATTTTGTTAGAGATTTTTTTTTCAATTTTCGCAGAAACTAACCTTAATTGGGGTTTGATTGATTTTTAGTTTGTCAATAAATGATCGCCGCGGAAGATTTTGTCTAAGCACCGACTTATACATTGTTGAAAAAGGAATTTTATTTTATACAATAAAGTGTGGAATTATTTTTTTTTTCAAAATTGTATAAAACTTGTAAAAAAAAATCGTTTAGTGATTTTTAAAAATTGATTTAATTTACGAACTCTTCTAAATTGTTACAGATTAAACCTAAATCTTCCTTTAATATACATCGTTAAAAAGGAAATTTTATTGTCTACAATAAAGTAAAGAACACGTGTTTTGATAAAGAGCTTTGTTTTTAAGAAAATCGGCAAAAACCTGTGAGAAACATGTTTTTTTTTTAAATCTTTTTATATTACCTCAATAAACGGATGCTGCCGGAGAGTTTATCATTAGTAGTACCTTACTGTCACATATCTCGCTGAAAATATAATTTTATTGTATACAATAAAGGTTATTACATATGTTTCTCTAAGAAGCTTAGTTTTTGAGAAAATTTAAAAAATAATAAAAAAACTTTTAAGTTTTGGGGTGATCCTCATATTTAGTATACTCAACTACCTCTAGCGCCTGCACTATAACTTTTTTAGCTGTGGAACATCCCTACAAAATTCTTCGTTGTGTATCATCAAAAATATTTGGGCATGTGTTGAATAAGGATTATTCACCCAAATCAAATTTAATGATCCTAATTGTATTGGGATACCATAATGACAATTCGGTAAGAAAGACACATACAGCCTTTTTAATAGTCCTAAAACTAAAAACAGTGTGCCGAATGAAGCATAGGTTACATAAAAATGGTAGTTTTAGATATTTTCGAAGTCTTCTTTTTTTAATATTGGGGTGACCAATGCAATTTTTACTTTTTCTGGAAATTTTCCAGACAAAAGTGATAGATTAAAGAGTAAAACTAGTATATGAGAAATCTTGTAATTAATTGATTTAATTAATTTAATGGGTATGTATGTAATATGTATTATTGTTCTACATTTAATTATAACCATAATGTAAACTATAATGTTTTGCATAGGAATGTATTTTAGATTAAACAAGGACTGTTTATCTCTTATGACTTTATTTATCCATCACAGGCTTATAACTCCGCTGAATGACGCCGAAGTCTTGATGGTGGATAAAACGCAATCATCGTTGATCTGACCCAAAATAAAATGTATTGACGAAGGTCTCAAGATGGATTCTCTCTTTTTATCGATCTGTTGTTCTTGTTTAACTTATATGATTTAGAGTTTGAGAATAAGTACTAAAATTATTATTTTTTTAGGAAGTAGAAAAACTAGAGCCACCTCCTTTAAAAAAGCTCAGCAAGAAAAAAATGAGATATATAAAGCCCAAACCGAGGTTGCCAGTGAGTCGTAATGAGATATTTGAAATAGTAAAAAATATTAATAGCGAGCAGTTTACAAAATACTATCCGATCCCACCGGAAATCCCGGATAAAGGAGTATTTGTTGAAAGTGTTGCTATTCAAACAGACCCTATTTTTATAGGTTAGTTTCAAGTTATATAAGAAAATATTCACAAAAATTTATAAAAGGATGATTCTACCAAAAGTGCCTTAAATAACAGTACAGCACAGTAAATAATTTTGTTTTTTTAAATTTATGTAACTAATTAGGTGTAAGCTAAGAAACATTTATTTTTCCGAATTTTAGGAATTATTGCATAAAAATTCCAGAGTGATGAGTACCAGAGGAATGAGTTTTTTAATGGTTTTCCAATTTAAATCAAAATCTATTTAGACTACTTAACTTAAGTTTTATATAAACAAAGTTCCTATACTTATAATTTTAAAACAATCAACAAAAATATTATACTATTGATATCAGTCGAATATTTACTTACCAGAGGAATGATAATTGAAGCGTTCCTTTTTGATTTCTCTGAAAAAAACTAATTTTCTGCCGAAAATAAAAAGATCTGTAACTTAAACCAAACTAAAGTTGACATTATCTGTCACAACTTGTCACCCTCACAAGTAAATTAGATATCCAGGGCCGTCTCTTTCTCTAGAAATTAACCGGTGGTATTCACAAATCTTGTGTTATTAAAAATTGAGCACGCTTAAAATTGTAAAATTTTCTGGAGAAAATGTAAATTCGGATTTTCAAAAATATGACTGCAAACTTAAGTTTTATCAATTTTTTGATAAATAGTTAAGATTAATAAGGGTATTTTTTTCAATCTGAGTTTTTAATATTTGGTTTGGGACTACACCAGAGGAATGAGGTATTTGCTTTGTAATAAAAAAAAATTATAAACTTGCAATTTTTTTTAGAGATTAAACTCAAATGCTCCATAAAGAAAACATTTCGTTTTAAATCTTGTAACTAAAACTATGCTTCATTTGCAGTCTGTGTTTGAAAAATATGCATTCCCACTCCACAGCACCATTTTTGTCGAATCATCCAAAAACAAAAATGTAACTTTTTTATACCTAAAAAAACCAAATGAACGGAATCCTAAATATGGTGGTTTGAAAACGTAATATTTTTTTGACATTACTTGTAATATAAAAACAAACTTTATGGTGCTGAAACCTAAAACTTTCTGTTATACAATGTTTAATAAAAAAAAGTTGTGTTTTGATTTGACGTTAACAAATATAAAGAATTTATTTTTTGAAATATCGACCCTCGAATAAACAGAACAGAAAAACTCCGTGAAAATTTTCGACTGGAGCGCTTATACTTTTGAAACTAACCATAACTTTTGCTTTTGGTACAGTCGGGGACTTTTTAAATTGCCGCCCTCAGAAATAGAATATATTCCTATTTGAAATTCGGAAAAGTAGTTTGAACCAAAACAAAAAAATTGTGCACCTTACCGCTGTCTGTATATATACATATGTAAAAAAAAATTTTTTTGATGTCTTTAAATGATTAATTTTGACTAAAAATATATATATATATATATATATTTATCGGTTTCACAACGTTCTACGTCTTCCGATACCCAATCTCCACTCGTTTCTGTTTGCCCATAATTCATCATCTAGGCCTCTTATTCTTATTTCACTATCTATTTCTTCTCTCCAGCTTCTCCTTGGTCTTCCTCGTTTTCTTCGGCCAGTTGGTTTCCATTGTAATATTTGTTTAGGTAGTCTTCCATCATCCATTCTTTGTACATGTCCGTACCACACCAGTTGTTTTGTTCTTATATCATCCACTAGAGTACGTTCACCCACTGTCATAATTTCTCTTATTCTTTGATTGGTAACTCTTTCTCTTTTTGATTTCCCTGCTGCTCTTCTCCAATAGTCCATCTCCGTAGCGGAAAGCATTTTTTCTGTTCTATCTTTGATTGGCCATACTTCTGAGCCGTATGTAATAATACTTTTTACAATGGTGTTATATATAAGCTTTTTGTTATGTTTTGATATACTTTGGTCCCAAATTATTCCATTTAATAAAGTTATTGCTTTTCTTCCTTGTACGTTTCTATCTTTTATAGCTTTGTCTAGTGTTCCGTCAGCTGTAATTTTTAGACCCAAGTATTTATACTCATCACAGGACTGAATTCGCTGCCCAGTATTTAAGATTAGATCCTGTTTCGTTCCACCAATACACATATACTCTGTCTTATTGATATTAACCTCTAGTCCCCACTTATTGTACTCGTCTATTAGTTTTCGTGTCATATATTCGAGGTCGTCATAATCCTGAGCCACCACTATCTGATCATCGGCGAAACATAAAGTATACAAGGTGGTTTCATTTAACGGAATTCCCATGTTTTGGCATTTTCTCTTCCAGACTTTAAGGACCTGTTCCAAATATATCTTGAAGAGCGTAGGCGAGATACAGCAACCTTGTTTAAGACCTTTATTTACTTGAAAGCCTTTGGTTAGTTTTGCTTTTATTTTAACTTTTGCCTTACTATTGCGGTATAACTCTTTGATGGCCTTAATTAGTTGTACGCTTATGTTTGTCTTTTCCAACGCTTTCCAAAGTAGATTTAGTGGTATACTATCATATGCCTTCTGCAAATCTACGTAAAGCAGATGGAGCTCTTGTCCGTATGCCATTTTCTTTTCAATAACTTGGGTTATACAAAAGAGATGATCTGAAGTCGATCTACCCGCCCTGAAACCAGCTTGTTCTTCTGCCTCCATATCTTTATATTCGCTCTCCACTTTATTTCTTATTATTTTGCCATATATTCTGCTTAGCGTACTAGTTACAGATATACCTCTATAATTGTCACATATATCTTTCCTTCCTTTTTTGTGTATTGTGGATATATATGACGTTTTCCACTCAGTTGGTACTACAGCTCCATTTAAATATCTTTGGAAAAGATTCCGTAATCTACAAAACAATTCTTCAGTGCCATATTTAATACTGACTAAAAATATAAAACGGCAATTTAAAAAGTCCCCGACTGTACCATTTTTGTCGAAAATTTTTAGCCATTTGTTTATCTTATATCTACAAACATTTTCCGTAACGTGTTTTTTTCAAAAAATACTTAATTTTCCTTAAATCTTATAAAATTTTCTAAAATGTATTGGATTTTGCGAGGGGTGAATCGAAACAAAAACTACTTTTTTTTGTCAAATTCAGACCGGTAAACAAGCAATAACATAGTTTACTAGTGTGTAATCTTTTTTCTTATACCGGGTGGGCCAAAAAAACCGGACAATTTTTTTTTCATTATAACTTTTGAACTATAGAATCGGGGCGGCGGACGAAACATCGAAAGTACAAAATGTCGAAATTACAAAATGTCGAAATGTCGAAGTTACAAAATGTCGAAGTTACAATATGTCGAAAGGCAAAATGTCGAAATTACAAAATATCGAAATTATAAAATGTCGAAATTACAAAATTTCGAAATTACAAAATGTCGAAATTACAAAATGTCGAAACTACAAAATGTCGAAATTACAAAATGTCGAAATTACAAAATGTCGAAAAGCAAAATGTCAAAATTACAAAATATCGAAATTACAAAATGTCGAAATTACAAAATGTCGAAATTACAAAATGTCGAAGTTACAAAATGTCGAAAGGCAAAATGTCGAAGTTACAAAATGTCGAAAGGCAAAATGTCGAAATTACAAAATATCGAAATTATAAAATGTCGAAATTACAAAATATCGAAATTACAAAATGTCGAAATTACAAAATGTCGAAACTACAAAATGTCGAAATTACAAAATGTCGAAATTACAAAATGTCGAAATTACAAAATGTCGAAACTACAAAATGTCGAAATTACAAAATGTCGAAATTACAAAATG
Organism: Aspidapion aeneum; assembly: GCA_963576565.1. Classification (NCBI taxonomy): domain Eukaryota; kingdom Metazoa; phylum Arthropoda; class Insecta; order Coleoptera; family Brentidae; genus Aspidapion; species Aspidapion aeneum. The sequence continues at coordinate 2,875,538 of OY755042.1, read as the reverse complement.
TCGAAACTACAAAATGTCGAAATTACAAAATGTCGAAATTACAAAATGTCGAAAAGCAAAATGTCGAAATTACAAAATATCGAAATTATAAAATGTCGAAATTACAAAATGTCGAAATTACAAAATGTCGAAACTACAAAATGTCGAAATTACAAAATGTCGAAATTACAAAATGTCGAAATTACAAAATGTCGAAATTACAAAATATCGAAATTACAAAATGTCGAAGTTACAAAATTTCGAAATAAACAAATATCGAAAATCAAAAATAGAAAATTTCTAAACCTTAACCTAACCTGACCCTGACATTACCTAACCTAATCTAACTAAACCTAATCTGACTTAACCACATGAAAATAGAAAGTTTCAAAAGCCTAACCTGACGAAACCTAATCAAATCTTGCCGAACCGAACTGAACCGAACCATAGCAAACTGAACCAACAATTTTTTTCAAAAAAAAACTTTCCTGACTTCTTTCCCAGGATCCTAGAGGGTGTGAATCCGAACCGAGCCGAATTAAACCGAACCGAACCGAACCTAACCTAACCAAACTAAACTACAACACTGCTAATTTTTTGTAATTTCGACATTTTGTAATTTCGACGTTTTGTAATTTCGACATTTTGCTTTTCGACATTTTGTAATTTCGACATGTTGTAATTTCGACATTTTGTAATTTCGACATTTTGTAATTTCGACATTTTATAATTTCGATATTTTGTAATTTCGACATTTTGCCTTTCGACATTTTTTAACTTCGACATTTTGTAGTTTCGACATTTTAAATTTCGATATTTTGTTTTCGACATTTTGTACTGTCGACATTTTGTGTTTCGATGTTTTGGCCCTCGCGATTTTAATGGGACAAACTGCGCTTGATAAATATAGTTTTTTGTCCGCCATCTCAAAATCCAAGATGGCGGACGAAATTAAAATGTACCCTTCAATTTATTGGATTTTCAGATGACGGACAAAAAAATATATTTAGTCAAAACTCTGATTAATTCTCTGTCAAGTGCAGTTTGTCGCATTAAAATCGATGGTATAGTTCAAAAGTTATATTGAAAAAAAAATTGACCGGTTTTTTTTTGGCCCACCCGGTATATTGCGCCTGTTCGCCGTGCTATTAGTTTTCTAGACACGCCTCGGGGGCACCAAGCCTGGCGTTAATCTTTACCAGCTAGAAGCCTTTTTCCTCGAGGTTACTAGTCACTCATTTAAGTTACTCGAAATGACGTCACGGTTACTCGGAGTAACCGCCGTATGACGTCAGACAGTCAGCTGTGGATGACATTTCCAATTGTTTGTTTTTGTTTTTACCAGGAGCTTCCGAAATGCAGAAAATAATTCATTGTTTCCACCAATGCATGCCCACCCCGATTCAAAAAACGTATCACGGGACATGGATTTACACCAGTTTTAAATGCAGCGTTACCTGATGCGTTTTTTGAATCGGGGTGGAAACAGGGTGCTCCTTTGGTATTCTGTGGTAAGGCCGCAGTACCACAGGACACCAAATGCAGTACATTTTAAGACTAGTTGCAGTTGAATTGATATAGGACCAACTTCAACGGATGTGCTTCATTTTCTACAGTTACCATACATAATTCGTTGGTAATATATATATATTAAAATCATTGAGTTGTATAACGCCCTGTAGGGTATAGAAGTCAATGATTAAAATCAAACATTTTGAAAAAAAAACAAAACAAAACGATCTTAACCTCAAAATATTTCAGCAACCACGTCTGCTAGGCTGGTTACACTGTGTGGTTACTCGTGACGTCATAGTTAGTGTTACTCAGCGAAGAAAAACAGAAAACGAGTAACCAGGTTACCTGGTAACTTGTAGTTACTGCGAGGAAAAAGGCTTTAGGTAGTAAGTTAGGAAGGTGTCAGATCCATCATGGATCTATTTTTTAAGGTGGGAGATATCTGAAATTTAAAAGGAATGTGGGACAGACTCCATGGATTGTTGATGGTGTTAGCCTTAGCGAACACAACATGCAAGAAATCATATTTAATGCAGTTGAAAAAATTTCTGGGTATGTACCTATTACTAGAGGCCCTCGATACATTTGACAATTGTTTGTGTAAAACAATTGTCAAATGTATCGAGGGCCTCTACCTATTACTATACCAAATTAATCTCAGAATCACACTAACATTTAATCAAATCAGGATAAATAAAAGAAGGTTGGGCGATCGTTCACTATGAAATAACGAGTAATCTAGATTTCAATTTTAACAAAGTTTCATGTTACCAATTGTGAAAGGCTTTCGCGGCTATCGACCAATGGTGGGTGTGCTTTCGGGCTGTTCGGCCGTCGTCGTTGAAAATTCGTTCTCAACGTTTCGCCATCTTGAGTGAATTGCATCTTCAGGAGATGTTGACTGTTTGTCGGCTTCTCGAAGACTGATGGATAGTCTGTCGCGGGCGCATGTTATATACGCTCGAAAACACACAGGTTCTCTGCTTCACCTCTTCATACTATCCAAGACTCTATAGAGACACAACCGAAATTCATAAACACCAGCAGAACTCAACAGATCTGAAGAAACCCTTAAAATTAACAGAAAATGGGTACCGGTTCTTAAAAACACTAAACGGCTCGCTTACAACTACAAAACTGATTCTCGGGAAAGTGACCAATCACCGACCAGCTCTGAAATACGCCCCGCCCACCAGAGCGTATATAATCTGCGCCCGCGACAGACTAACCAACAGTCTTCGAGAAGCCGACAAAAGTCCACTCGAGATGACGAAACGTCGAGAACGAATTTTCAAGGACGACGCACAATGGGTTATGTGATAAGACTAGCGCGACACTCAATTTTAACTCAGTTTTATCCCACTTCTAGACATCGGATCAACTTCAAATTTGGTACACACTTAAAGTTCCGATGACAATACAATATACTGATATTATGAAGTTCACAGCTTCCCCCCCCCCTTGAAAATGCTGGAGGGGGGGGGGGCAACTATCTAAGTATGTCCGATATCGTTCAAAATTGGTATACAGGGACTTTTGGGGATGGGGATCAAGAATTTTTAATTAGATTTTTAAAATTGTGAAAGTAACGTCCCCCTCCCCCTTGGACAATTTTGACCATCTTGTCATATCTGATCAACATCGAAATTGTTGTGGACTTATAGTTATTATAAGTTACAGTGCCAATACAATACAATATTATAATGCTTTAAAGTTGGCAACCCCTCACCCCTTTGAAGAGAGTGGAAGGCGACCATCTATTTATGTCCGATTTTGTTCAAAATTGGTATGTGGGGACTTTTGGGGATAGGAATCACGAATTTTTAATTATATTTTTAAAATTGAAATTGGCGCCGCCCTTGTCTCTCTTGTAAGTCAATTTTGACCAACTTGTACATATCCGATCAACATCAAATTTGGTATGGACTTATAGTTACATCGACAATACAATATTATAAAGCTCTAAAGTTGGAAACTCTCGACCTTTAAGGAGGGGATTTCGGGGTTTGGGATCACGCACCATATTTTTTCTTATTTAATAAGCTTTCGAAAAAGTTTTCACAAGTTGGGTCTACCAGTTGCAAAAGAGGTTGATTGTTACCAACTTTTTACTTAAGTTTTTTAATTAAATTATAAATTTTACTTAAAAGGACATTTTTTATTGTCTAAAAATGGCAAAAAAGTAAAGGTTAGCTTTTTTTAATATTTGACAAGTGTCAAAAAAAAGTAGCTAATCGTTTTTCTTTTTTGATAAGCTTTCGAGCGAGGTACCACAAGTGGGGTTATCTATTTTGAAAAAAAAGTTTTATGCGAGTAGACCCCTTTACAGAGGGTCTATACAAAAAAATTTCGAACAGAAATATTGCTTGTTAAAAATCTTAGTCGAAGTACTTTTGGATTTTTCAGAGTAATCTAAATTCAATCCGCTGTCGAATTTATTCCATTTGGCTGGTACACTGATTGTATAAGACCACGTACATGACAGTGTTTAGGGCTACCCCCATAAAACAGGGGCAGCAAATTTTTTGTTTTTTTAGTCAAATAGACCCCTCTCTCTAATATTCTGGTGGAGATTTTACCAAGCCTTGCTAAGCTTGTTTCTGCAGGCTTGACAAAGAAAAATAGAGACCAAAATAAGCGTAATATATTTCAAAAAATTTTAACCATAAAAAGGGTTTTGGAATTAGGAAATTACTCGTAGTTTTTAAAATGGCAGTTACTGCTTATGCCCACTTTATACCCATATACACAAGAAGTGCTGTTTGTATTGTAATTTTTTTTATTTAAAAATACTGTAAAAATACATACATTTTTCTCCCAAAATATTTTTCAACTTTGGGGCTCTGTTACAGAGAAATATATTAAGACTTTTTTTATCAGTTGCATTTTTTTTATTAACTGGACTATCTGCAATACATTTGGGTGGGTTTGGTTATCATAATTTAAAAAACATATACAGGTCTAATGTCATGCTAGCTCCGCCATATAACCCATTGTGCGACGGCCGAACAGCCCGAAAAACTGTTAATACGTTTCTTGTTTGCAAGAGGGCAACAATTAATATAGTAAAAAAACTTTAATTCGTAAAAACTAACAAAAATATAAAAAAATTTCAAAATACAAAGAGTATTAACTTTTTGTTACCAAAAAAAAAAATACCTTAGTTAGTATCGGAGGGAAGTCTAAAATCATTAAATATCTTTGGCTAAAACTTTCTTGAATTTGTATATTTTTGTATTTAAAAAATAAGAATATCGTTTTCAGTTCTTGAGATATAAAGCTTACTAAAATGAGAATTAAATTGCTATTCTATTGCGAACAAATCAAGACCTATACATTTTTTCTGCCAAGTTTTTTTTTTGTCAAACACACTGTGTTTATTGTATTACAATCTAGTCAGTAAGACTTCCACATTCACATGCCGATGACGTCTATCTTCATGGCTTTTTGCGTACTTTTTTATAGTCTCTGCTACAGTTTCGATTTTTAGATCTCGATGAAGGTCACTATTTCGAACGTACCAAGGTGCATTCACAATGTTTCTTAATACTTTATTTTGAAATCTCTGTAAAACTAGAATGTTACTCTCTTTAGCACAACCCCATAGTTGAATACCATATGTCCATACTGGTTTCAGTATTTGTCTATAAAGCAGTAACTTATTATGAATTGTTAAATTGGACTTCCTTCCAATTAGCCAGTTCATTTTTCTATACCTTATCTCAAGTTCTTCTTTTTTTTTTCTTAGCATGTGCTTTCCAGCGCAATTTGGCATCAATGTTATACCGAGATATTTTGCCTGATTTGAATATGGTACGGGAATGTTGTTAATTGTTATTTGTATGTGATTTATATTTTTGTTTGTAAAATCAACATGAATTGATTTGGTTTCATTTAATTTTATTCGCCACTTTGTGGTCCAACTGTGAACTTCGGTGACTGCATCCTGAAGTTTTTCTATGGATTTTTCAATAGATTTTTCTACCGTCAATAAACCAGTATCATCTGCAAATGTTGCTAAGTGACAATTTTCTGGCTTTGGGATATCGCAAGTGAATAATAAGTATAGATAAGGGCCTAGTACGCTACCCTGGGGCACGCCTGCTTGATTTTCTCTTAAATTTGAGTATGAGTCTTCCTGTTTTACTCTAAAATGTCTATCAGATATGTATGATTCCAAAATATCCGAATATTGTTTTGGCAGAAACCGTTTTAGTTTAAAAGTAAGGCCTTCATGCCACACTTTGTCAAATGCTTGTGCTACATCTAGAAAAACTGCAGAACAAACGTTTCCCTCTTGTAGTGCTTTTTCTATTATGTTAGTAATTCTATGTACTTGATCTATCGTGGAATGCTTGTCTCGAAAACCAAATTGATGAGATGGAATAATTTCTTGTCTTTCTATGATGGGTTTTATTCTTTTAAGCAATAATTTCTCATAGAGCTTGTCAAGTTGATGTGACAAAAGTTAAAAGCAAAAGTTTGAGAAAAAAGTCGCAATCTTGGAATTATGACGTCACACAGGCACTCTTACTTACTCTTCCTTCCTCTTCTTTTTATTACTATTTTTTAGTCTTAAAAAAAAATAATATGTTAGTTTTTCAGATATAAAGCAAATTTCTTTATGATATGACGTCGCACAGGCCCTCCTACTCAAAGTGGAGGCAAACACCCGATGACTTAAAATTGTGTGATCTATTACTAATCGATCTAGGGCAGTTTTTAAAAAATCTTCCACAACTATCCCACGGGACACGATTTTTAACTATAAGCCACTCAATGATGCTGTAGGGTTTTCTTAAATGTTTGTACGTGGAAAAACTAGAAGTTCAGAAGAGCTACTCGCTCGGTGAGCAGGCTACTGTTTTTCAAGCAGAAGTTTACGCCATAAGCATGGCGGCAACCCTAGAAGACGTTCGGAACAGCGAAGAGGAGCTTATATACAGGGTGTCCCAGAACTAATGGTACATAGTTAAACTGTGGATTCCCTGGGTCAAAATATTACGATTTAGCCATACTTACCTTAGTCCAAAAGTTCGTACTAACCGAGATACAGAGTGTTAAACTTTATTTTTTCAATTCGATTTTCTTTAATAACTTTTTAATAATTAATATTTTTGCAAAAACTAACCAGCGTGTAAGTTTTTTTTAAAATTGGCAAGACGATTCCGTTGAAAAATTTGATGTACAATGTACAGGGTGTTTCTTAGACCACTATCATCGCATAAAAATCAGTGTATTTTTTTTGTGCCTCGGTGCCTATCAGTTATTATGTAAAATAATGGCTTTCCCATCATTTTTATGTAAAAAAGTTATACTGTTTTAAAGTCGCTCAGAGCCACTGTTAAAGTTTTTATTGCATGTGCGTGATATGCCTAATTTATGTATGATACTTTCTTCAATTCTTTCTACTAATTAATAATTTTGCACAAAAAATTGGGTGGGTTTGGTGGTTTTTGAGCATGGACAACTTAATTTTAGTAAAAAAAATAAATATTATACAGGGTGTTCTCTGGGTCACTACCGTTACATTAAAATAGGTCTAACTTTTTTGTTCGTCGGTGTATACAAGATTCTATTAAAAACATAAATTTTTTAATTTTATTTAAGTAAAAAAGTTATAGCGTTTAGATGTCGCTTAGAGGAACGGTTTTCAAGATATTTAAATTAAAAGTGTTTATTGTATGCATAAAAGATTTTTGATTAAATTCTTACCTACTTCATACATATTAGCTATAATCAATACTTTTTTATAGCATTCTAAGATTGGATGTTTTCTTAAGAAATATTAAGTTAAAAAATATACAGGGTGGTTCTTAAATTATCATAAATGTGTTATCATTGTTCGTTATTGCAACTGTGTAGGGCTTTGTTTTTAATGAGGAACAAAAACCTCTTCGTATTAGTTTTTTTTTTGAAATGGTAAGTACGTATACATTATTAATGCAAGTATTTTTTTATTGTTTTGAAAGAAAATTTTAATTATCAATAAAATTAATATTTTATTATTTATTAAAAAAAATATAAAATTTCTTAAGCATGGCGCTCTCAGCAACTTAGCAAAGTTAAAATTTTTAAATTAACAAATAGTAAATCAAACTTAAAACTGTTTATTATTGTAGGCTAGAGAAATACCCGCGAAAAACTATTCCAAAAAATTCAAAATGCTGGAGAGGCGTTCAGAAATGCAAATCTTTATTTTAAAATCAGGCGTTCGTATAATAAGCGAATAAACAAATGTATTCAGGTTAACGGTAGCCATTTTGAACATTTATAGATTTTTTTTGTTTTTCTGTCTAAAAATTTGTTGTTGCAATAGAATATGTATAATTTTTATAATAGGTTTTTATTTTTATTTTTTGTTAATAATAATTAAAATAATATTCTGTTTAAAAACCTGCTTAAGTATACACCAAGGCACAAAAAAATACACTGATGATTTTAATGCAATGGTAGTGGTCCTCCAAAGAACACCCTGTACATAGAACATCAATTTTTTCAACGGAATCGTCTTGCAAATTTTAGAAAAACCTACATGCTGGTTAGTTTTTGCAAAAATATTAATTAGTAGAATGAATTGAAGAAAGTATCATACATAAATTAGGCATATCACTCACATGCAATAAAAACTTTAAATGTAAAAATTTCAAAAACGGTTGCTCTGAGCGACTTTAAAACAGTATAACTTTTTTACATAAAAAGGATGGGAAATCCATTATTTTACATAAAAACTGGTATACACCGAGGCTCAAAAAAAAGTTACTGATTTTAATGCAATGCTAGTGGTCCAGGGAACACCCTATACACTGTACATCAAAATTTTCAACGGAATCGTCTTGCCAATTTCAAAAAAACTTACACGCTGTTTATTTTTTTCAAAAATATAAATTAGTAAAAAATTTATTGAAGAAAATCGGATTGAAAAAATAAAATTTAACACCCTGTATCTCGGTTAGTACGAACTTTTGGATTAAGGGAAGTATGGCTAAATCGTAATATTTTGATCCAGGGACTCTACAGTTTAACTATGTACCATTAGTTCTGGGACACCCTGTATATATGCTCTGACAGTCAAGCCACCCTGAAGGCGCTAAATGCACCCAAGATTGCTGACGGCTTGGTGGAAGAATGCGCAGAGGCGCTGGAGACCCTAAGCGATGGCAAACGGGTGACGCTGGTTTGGGTTCCGGGACATACGGGGGTACCAGGCAACGAGAAGGCGGACGAACTCGCACGACTCGGGGCAGAAACCGCCTATGTAGGACCGAGGCCACTTCTGGGCGTGACAAAAAGACAAGTGCAAAGCGGACTCAACAAATGGGCCCAGGACGCGCTATTAAACTCCTACGAAACAGGAACGGGTTGCAGACAGACCAGAGAATTCGTAGACCGTCCAAAAGCGACCAGAATTAGATGGATGCTGGGACGGACACGAAAAGACCTCGGACTGCTGATAGGTACTCTAACCAGACATAACCGGTTGAGGAAGCACATGACACGTATAGGAGTCGAGAATGACCCTACATGCCCAGCCTATGGACAGGAAGAAGAGACATCAAGACACCTAGTGGCAGAATGCGAGGCCTACGCAAGGATGAGACAACAGGCACTCGGAGCGCCAACTCTGAGCGAGGAAGAACTGCACATGCTCAAATGGGCAGACTTACTGGACTTTGTAAAGAGAACAGGAAGGCCCAATGAGTTACCCGACCATCAAAGGGAAGTGCAGAGAGTGGGTTAAGGGACAGACTTGGGGCATGGCAAAAAGGGCCTACTCTGGCATACTTGTCAGACCTACGGGTTGTAACATAATGATTGATTGTAATTTTAGAATTAACAAATCAAACATGACATTTACCGCAAGTGGCAGAGAAGACGTAGATGTCCGCATGTTGGGCCAAGGACGGCCGTTTTATATAAAAATTGATAAGTCCAAGAGCCTACGTATTTCTGACGTCGATTTACTAAAAATTCAGGTAAAGATAAAATGTAAGGGGAAAAATGCATCTTTGCGACCTCAAATGACGTCATACCTTCGTCTGACTTGCTCATCGCTTCAAGCAATCCGTATCTTATTCTTCTAATAATAAGTTTACAAATCAAACAAGTTTCGTGGCTAATCGGGTAAAAAGGAGTTTTTGTTTCTCTCATATTTTTCCGTGGGTAGCTTAAAAGCTTAACCTCACGGGAGTTCAAGATCTAATGGACACCTAATAAGTGTTGACAGTCCTTATGGGACTTCTCAGAACACTGCTTGGTCAATGTGACACCCTTGCGAAGTTAACTAGACGGTTTTGTCTCTAATCCTATGTATATAGTGAGAAAACTCTCGCAAGAAGCGCCATCTACCGAGATACGAGAGAACCTAGAACAAGAGCAGGGGAAAATAAAATGCTATAGAGTAATTCCACGCCAAATCATCCAATGCCCAGCTGCCATGTCACGAAAAAAATCCAAATTTTGATAACATGTATTATTGTCCTTAGGAATACCATATTAACAATTTTTAATGTCGCCTCCCGTATTTTACAGGCGACTTTAAAAAAAAAGAAGAAAATCAGTTGTGGCCTTACTTTTTTTTATTTCTATTGTATTAAATCTTATGTAAAAACAAATTTGACGGAAGAAATCTTTAATATTGGTAGGATAATCCTATACAGAAAAAAAAATTAACACCACTTTTTTGACAAAGCAAAAATAGTTTTAAAAAAAAATAGTAAATTTTACGATTTTCTCGATTTTTAATTATTTACACCGGTGTGGATATGGTTCATTCAATCAGGTCTATTGCTTTCAGCAAACTAAATTTTTTAAAATTGGAACAACCGCAAAAACCTCAGAATTGGCAACTTTTGACTAAAAAAAATTGTCATGTCTATCTGTCTATTAAAACTTCGCTTGTTCCTTGTTTTACTTGACAATGTATCGTCTAAATAAAAGTAAAATAAAAAATCTGGATCTGTCATTTTAACATCAACTTTTAAGCTATTTGGTTAAAGCATGTAAAAAATCAAATTTTTTTATTGAGTCGCAAAAGGAAAAAAATTATGTATAAAAATCATCGTCAGGGGATCTTATTTATAACCACATACTGTTTTGCGTAATATCCTAGTTTGTGGGTTTAAGTCCCATCTTCGTACTGTCGGAATTTTTTTTTTAGTTTTAAGAATACATTTTTGTGAGACACGGACATTAATTAGTTTGTTTCTTTGGTAAATGAAATGACTCAGGTTTAACAGTGGCGTATGCAGGAGGGAGGGGGGTTAGAGGCCTAATCTTTCCAAATCCGTTAAATAACTTCTCCTAAAGATTGAATTTTTCTGAAAGAAGAAATAAATGGTGTTCCAGGACTTTGCTTTTACTCAAGCCCCCTCTCCCAACCCCCTTGGAAAATTTCTGCATACGCCACTGGGCATTAAAAAACTAACTACAAAACTAACGCATGGTAAAAGCCCATGTGATGCGTTTGGAGGTACTGTGAAACGATGTGTTTTACATTAAAGTTTCAAACAAACAACAACTGGACACCATTATTTCCCTCCTCTGGATGATTTAACTATAGATGCTAAATTTACTTCAAGCTCAGAAAAAAAATTTGTTCGGTTTCTGAAATTATAGAACTCAACTTCTTTTCCGATTTTTTAAATATGACAGTAGGTAACTACTAAAAAAGTAAATAAACTTTTAAAAAAATTGTGTAGTGACCTTATGAAGAGAGTTTAGATCATAATTTATTGAACAGTGCTCATATAAATAAACTTTACCTTCTGATAAACCTTAATTTGCAGGGGCGGATCTAGTCACCTTATTTTGGGGGAAAATATCATAATAAATATTTCACAGAACTATCTTCCATAGTGACCAGGAGGTGTATTCTGTGTGTCAAAGCTGAGTAAAGTTTCAGATTTTGGGGGGGGCATCCCCCCCCGTAGATCCACGCCTGTAATTTGTGATGCAATTTAACATCACTAAAAATATTAAAATAACAAAAAAATGTGTAGTGACCTTAAGGATTACAGACCCAGATTTTTTATTCTTGTTTTTAAAAGTATATGACACAGTAAAAAATTTACCCTACTTGATTACCACCAGCACCCCGATAGACAGGGTCATTTTTGATGCTGAAGTTGAGGGATTTCCCAGACATTCTTAACTTCTTCGTGGAACTCCAAGGTAACGTCTACTTTTTAAATATGTTTTATACAAGGAAGATATAGTCCTTGAGTATAACTTTCCAACACTGTATCAAAAATATAAGAAAACATTACATTTATACCCCAAAGAAATATGAAAACTTCGAAATTTTCTGCGTTTTTTGGATATTTTCTAAATTGCTCTAATTAAGCCAGTATAAAAGATTTTGCTAAACATCACATTTTTTTGAAAACCCATTTTGCCCGTTTTTAGACTTTTTAAATGCGTGTACAACATACTAATTGGATTAAAAAAATCTAAAATTGTGCAAAAGTGGTTAAGCATAAGCTGTTTCATTTAGTAAGCATGATTAAAGAAAAAAATTAAATGTCAGGGCAACACTTTTTTTGTAAATTGGATGACTTGGCGTGGAATTGCTCTATACATATCGATTAGTGAAACGATCGATTGCAAATAAAACGAAACAAACCATCCGTGACCAACGACAGCTCTTCTGTCTTTCAGGCCAGATCAACGCTGATTAGAGTTTTTACCCGTCATCAGACACGTGAGCGTCAATCAGCGGAATTTTTAAGCGAAATAATACAAACAATTAATTGACGCTCACGCTAATCAGCGTTGATCTGGCCTGAAAGACAGAAGAGCTGTCGTAGGTCAAGGATGGTTTGTTTCTTTTTATTTGCGATCGATCTTTTCATTGATCGATATGTATAGGTGTTTATTTTCGCCTGCTCTTGTTTTAGCCCAAGTAACATTTCTAAAAGGTTGCCAGCGCCTTTCCTTAAAACCATTAGTTTCAATGTTTGGTCGCTAGCACGTTCCCATTACCCTTATATACCCCTTAAACCTCCTAAATGGGACTCCCCAATTGGTGGTGGCAACCTATGTATTAAACTCATTATAAAACCATAAGAAATAAACGCTAGCTTCGCCCTCTAGCGGTTCCACCAGTATAGAACCTTTTAGAGCCTAAAGCTATTATGCCAGGTTCTAAAAGCAACTCAGAAACGTCCTCTATCCTGTTATAAAACTACATTTGGTAATTTGGTATCCTGGCAATTCTGTTGAATACCATAATACCTTTAGAGTAAAGAATTTTTCCTATAAAAGCTTTAGCGATATTTTAGATTCACAATGGCTATATAAAATAATTTAGGTCATAAAATTGCTAAAAATGTCAGAGTCCCAAAATTATTGTATCACATAAAAATATACCTATATATGAGGAGTTTGTCGTTTTGTGGATCATCAAATTGCCTGCCAGACTTATTTTTCTGATAAAATCGTATCTGAAAAGCTCTCAAAACAAGCGCGCCAGCTCACAAATGCTTTTTTAATAGTTTTTTGATAACTGAATAACAAATATTTAAAATAAAAAAAAATAATTTACACTATTCACCATTAAAAAAGTCTGTTTGGTTTACATAAATCAAAATTAAAGTAAAATTATTGTTAAAAAACACTGCTAAAACGACTAGATAAATATTTTCTGTTTACAATATTTTTAAAATAATTCTATATACGCCATTATCGTTTTATAGTGGTCACTTGGTTTTATTTGTTACTTTATCGCAACAAGGATTTTTGAGTGCGCTTATGAAACCAATAAAAAAGAGAAGGTAAACATAGTGAACATAACCTCACTTAAATTTTTTGTATTTGTTTTTTAAAGTGTTGTGTTAAATTTAAATGTTTTTTATCGTGCAATTTGCACACAATCAGGAGGGCCAGTGCAATGATATCCGTTGTGCCTGCAGGTTGGAGGGAAACCTCTTATATTGGCCGTTTAAACATGCCTTATCTAGGCTTGGGTGCCCTACCCAGGAGGATAATAAGTAATCAATCTTGCAATAGGTAGGTGATACCAATCTGTACTAGTACTAGTAAAAACTAAAATACGAAAGTATTTATTTACTTCTGTTAGAACCCTTAAGGAAACAAAGTTTTATATGACCGCCTATTTAAATAATATTTAATATGCAGCTATGGGTAACCATAAATACAAAAGAATTAAGTTTACCTTTAAGCCTTCCTTTTAAAACCTGTTTAAAATGCCTAAAAGTAACGGCAAAAACCAAAAGTCTAAAGTTTATATTTACCACTCTTAAAAACCTTAAGGAAACTAGGTTCTATATGGCCGCCTATATAATCATATTTACTATTAAACTACTGGTAACTACAAAAACAAAAGGATATAAGGTAACCTTTTAGCTCTATTATAAAACACTTTTGTTATGACCTAAAGTAATGAAACAAACTAAAAGACCAAAATTTATATTTATTTCTTTTTAAAAACTTTAGGTAAAAGGGTTTTATAAGACCATCTTTATAAATCAGAAATCAATAAAACCAAAAGTATCTAAAAGGAACAGAAGAACACTTTTTGGTTGTATAACACCTCTTTAGGTAATTGGCAATATAAATTACCTTTTTGTATCCAAATTGATCCTAAAAGCCATAACAGCACCCTCTAAATAACCTTGGAACCAAATTAATAAACCTTGAGTGGTAATAATGTTACTTGGGAGTGTCTCGTATCTCGGTAGATGGCGCTTCTTGCGAGAGTTTTCTTATTATTTACATAGGATTACAGACAAAACTTATCAAGGGTGTCACATTAACCAAGCAGTGTTCTGAGGAGTCCCATAAGGACGAAACAATCGTGCCTGTCAAAGTTGGCCTTGCTCAATATGTCAAAAAATGGCGGATTTCAATGTCTTCCCATTTCCTCCAGTCTGAGCAGGTTTGACAAGCCTTCTATTTATTTTTCTATAAATTCAAGCTAGAACTTTTTCTAGGAAGAAATTATAAAAACAGACCTGGTCGCGGTGATCAAATTGCAAAATGTCTACGCTTCTGATATCAACCGAATCAAGTCTGGAGAGGCAGACAAAAGAAAAACCTATGTGGCCCTTTGTCACACGCAAGCGCCGAACATCAGTGGTGTTGTGGATTTGATAAATAAAATTTCAAATGGGGTCGATATTGTTCAAACTACTGCTTTAAGAGTCTTACACCGACGAACTTTAATGGATCGAACCAGGAGCATTTATAAGTTGCAAGCCAAAGCGATTGAAGGTTTGCATTTTCTATTATTATTTTACTTAAGGGGGCAAACTTCGTCCGAAAACTTACCTGGAAACAACAAGATTTGCGGCCGGCTGGTTATCTAGGAACCCCAGTTCACGCCCAAATTATCGTCAGTCGATTACGTCACTCGATGTGGCCGCCCGCACTCACCCGGTCTTAACGTTCGTTATAAGGAAAAAAGCCGAAACTTTAGTTCGGCGGCGAGGCAACGCCTCGCCCCGCGGTATTTAGTTCTCACGAGTCTCTGTCAGAAAAAAGCCCGGAAATATGCATTGCCCGCGAATTTATAGACTATTTCTGCCAAATTGCAATAATAGTTATTGACGTCAATCGATTTATATCGACTTATAGGTTGTCCCAAAAAGTTAATAAATATAATAATAATAATTATTAAGTTCCTTTTTAATTATTTGGGAAAATTGGTTTGACTTTATGTTAAGCGCCCTTCGTGACAATATGACCCATGGCCCGATTTTGTTTTAAAAGTTTTTTTCCCAAAGTCATAGCGATAGTAGTTTCTGAGATAAATCCGGCTGCCATCCTTATGGGACATCCTGTATATCTTCATTTGTGCGGCAACCAACAAAACTTTACGAAGTTCAAGAATATAGGTGCTGATTTTGTTTCTCTTTTTGTCTAGTTTTATTGTCTGTGCAGAAGAGCATATCTTTAGGAACAGTTAAGGGAACAAACTTCGACCGAAAACTTACCATTTGACAACACTGAAATCGCGTTTTTGGGCCAAATCTTTGTTCTAATAGAAATAGAAAACGAGAAAGCGGAACGCGTCGAAATTTTGAGGGGTAGTTTTTTAAAGCATTTTTAACAAACGTATCTTAGCAGTTTTTCGCAAAATCATTTTATTCAAAAAATAAAAAAAAAGTTATGGCTAAAACACAACAAATATTTCAAAACAATGTTTGGCATTTCAGTAGCCTAGTTGTGTTATAGAAAACTGGGATCGAAACAATTTCACTACAGTTTTCTATAACACAACTAGGCTACTGAAATGCCAAACATTGTTTTGAAATATTTGTTGTGTTTTAGTCATAACTTTTTTTTTATTTTTTGAATAAAATGATTTTGCAAAAAACTGCTAAGAAACGGTTGTTAAAAATGCTGTAAAAGACTACCCCTCAAAATTTCGACGCGTTTCGCTTTCTCGTTTTCTATTTCTATTAGAACAAAGATTTGGCCAAAAAATGCGATATCAGTGTTGTCAAATGGTAAGTTTTCGGTCGAAGTTTGTCCCCTTAACTGTTCCTAAAGATATGCTCTTCTGCACAGACAATAAAACTATAATAAAAGAGAAAGAAAATCAGCACCTATATTCTTGAAGTTCGTGAAGTTTTGTTGGTTGCCGCACAAATGAAGATATACAGGATGTCCCATAAGGATGGCAGCCGGATTTATCTCAGAAACTACTATCGCTATGACTTTGGGAAAAAATTTTTTTTAAAACAAAATCGGGCCATGCGTCATATTGTCACGAAGGGCGCTTAACATAAAGTCAAACCAATATTTCCCAAATAATTAAAAAGGAACTTAATAATTATTATTATTATATTTATTAACTTTTTGGGACAACCTATAAGTCGATATAAATCGATTGACGTCAATAACTATTATTGCAATTTGGCAGAAATAGTGTATAAATTCGCGGGCAATGCATATTTCCGGGCTTTTTTCTGACAGAGACTCGTGAGAACTAAATACCGCGGGGCGAGGCGTCGCCTCACCGCCGAACTAAAGTTTCGGCTTTTTTCCTTATAACGAACGTTAAGACCGGGTGAGTGCGGGCGGCCACATCGAGTGACGTAATCGACTGACGATAATTTGGGCGTGAACTGGGGTTCCTAGATAACCAGCCGGCCGCAAATCCTGTTGTTTCCAGGCAAGTCCGGGTGTCGCCCCCATAGCCAACTCACCAACCTTTGTTGTATCAGTTATCGGTTCTTAGTTTTATAATACATCTTTTAACCCCCTACAGGTGTTATTTAATCTGCATCCCTTAGTTTTTAAACAAAGATCTCCGTCGGCTCGAATCGAAATAACTCCGTAAGATCAATTCGACCGGCGCGGTATCATTTAAACAAATTGTTAATAACGAATAGTATTGGGGTTGTAAGGTAGTGGCTGGTAATTAACGACCGGGCAATACCTGTAACCAGCCCCGGCCCCCCTATTCGTGACAATATAGAGACTCTTCTCTTTTTATTATTTATTCGACTTGTTAAAGAAAAGCCTTTTTTTTATTTATACTGGGACGTTCCATCCAATCGGGATCAATCGCCCAGTTTCGCAAAGTTCAAGCAAGGTTAAAGCATTTTTAAACAAACACAACCGAGTACAGGGTGTCCCAAATTGGGCACTTTTAGGGGGTTTAAGGTACTTCTAGAGGATACAGAGAAAAACTGACCACGCATTGCGAGGCTCAAATTTCAAGAGACTTATAGTGAAAACCGTATTTTGAAATATCGTCTTGTCTTTGAGCTACGGGGGCTTTTTGAAAAGTCTGCATTTTTGAAGGGGGTCTATAACTTCGTTATTAGTGGAAATTTTGATTTAGAGTAAATTGCAGTTTTATAGACTTTGTCACGAGGAATTCACCCGCTAAATTATATTTTAACTGTCACTTTTAGTTTTTAAGATATGACATAAAGTTGCATTTTTTCTTATGGAATGGCCTATATTTTAATTAATTTTCGAATTCGTCATTGAATTCTTTTCAAAATGATGTATCATATGTCATAGTTTTATTGAGCGGTTTAGGAGATATTCAGCTTTTTTACTTATTTCTAGTGCGCTATGATTTCCTGCTGAGGCAGGTAAAGGCACTCCAGTATTTTTATTATTTTACACAGTCACAAATATAGTAAGGCTGGTGTGGAAAAATTATAATTCAGCTGACGGCCCTCAAAGCCTAGTTATAAAAAGTTTTAAAAAATGATACAGATTTCAAAATAAAATTAAAACGCTTTTGTGCAAAATAATTTCATATCAAAGCGTAATGTCAAATTGTTTAAACAATTGAAAACAATGACAAAACGCCAAGACGCAAGGCCAACTTGATTTGCATAGTATAAGACAACAAAACTATAGGAGCATTGAAGTAGGATTTGACCGCAAGGCTTTCACGTCAATGTCGCATGACGTCATTCAACGCACACTAGACAAAAATAAAAAACTTTAATTATCTCCGAAACCGCGCAATCAAACTATGACATATGATACATCATTTTGAAAAGAATTCAATCACGAATTCGAAAATTAATTAAAATATAGGCCATTCCATAAGAAAAAATGCAACTTTATGTCATATCTCAAAAACTAAAAGTGACAGTTAAAATTTAATTTAGCGGTTGAATTCCTCGTGACAAAGTCTATAAAATTGCAATTTACTCTAAATCAATATTTCCAATAATAACGAAGTTATAGACCCCCCTCCAAAATGCAGACTTTTCAAAAAGCCCCCGTAGCTCAAAGACGAGACGATATTTCAAAATGCGGTTTTCACTATAAGTCTTCTCTTGAAATTTGAGCCTCGTAATGCGTGGTCCGTTTTTCTCTGTCTTCCCTAGAAGTACCTTAAACCCCCCAAAAGTGCCCAATTTGGGACACCCTGTACGTAGCCAGGATTCGAACCCGGACCGCCGGTGTGGGAAACAAACATTGCTACCACTACACCGCGACGGCGAAATAAGAAAAGCCTAAAAAATGCACCACTTCTTGACTGTACAAAGGAGGAGGCACTAAATACATTGTTTACCCGGATGCGTCAGATGAGCTGAATTTGAGATATGTTGAAGGCCAAACCTTCTTGATATTTTTACCAAAAAAAATTGGGGGGGGGGGGTCATAGGATTCGTTTTCGAGCTATACTTATTTAAATGCGCGCCAGTAGTATAGTAGTATAGAATGACCTATGAAGTGTAAAATTTTTTTTGGTAAAAATATCTGGAAGGTTGGGCTTCAACATATCTAAAATTCAGCTCATCTGACACATCTCGGTAAACAATGTATTTAGTGCCTCCTCCTTTGGTAGAATCGTGTACAAGAACAAATTAATGTACCAGGAACATTTATCAATTTATGTAAATAGAACTTAAATAAGTCAATTTAGTTAATAAAACTAGGTTCTTAAAATTATTTTTTAGGTTTTACAATTGTTAAACAAAATTTTTAGTGCAGTTTTTTCATCAAAAATTATGTTAAATTTTGTTTCGTTAACATAAAGAATCCTTAGGCACTGTTTTTAATAAAAAGTTAGGTTATATCATGTATATTATATTTTAAAATGGGAAAAAATTTGAAAACAAAAAAAAACTCGGTCAAGAGAATAAAAAAAATGCTTTATATTGTTACACAAATAATTGAAGCTTAGCTCGGCCTAGCCACAGAGAGGTCTTTTTAAATTGCGTCTAATAATCAAACAAATTTAATGGCTAATCGGGCAAAAAGGAGTTTTTTTTTCCCTTATATTTTTCCGTGGGTAGCTTGAAAGCTTAACCTCACGGGGGTCCAAGATCTAATGGACACCTAATAAGTGTTGACAGTTAACCGTTTCGTCCTTATGGGACTCCTCAGAACACTGCTGGTCAAGTGCCAAATCTTGCGAAGTTAATCAGACGGTCTTGTCTCTAATTAAATGTAATTAGTGAGCGAACTATAGCAAGAGGCGCCATCTACCAAGATACGAGAGAAACAAAAAACCAAAAGCAGGGAAAACACTGCTATACAATGTTAAAAAGAAAACAACTATAGTCCGTGACCTACGACAGCTCTTTGTCTTTTCAGGCCGGATCAACGCATTTTGCATTTTTACCCGTCATCAAGACAGTGAGCGTCAATCAACGGAATTTTTAAGCCAAATAATACTAACAAACGTGAAATTTCGTACCCGTGAATTTAAAAATCAAACAAGTTTAATGGCTAATCGGGCAAAAAGGATTGCGTCTAATTTTAAACTATTTTTTTAATGATTTTAGGTCAAGAAAAACTCTTCGAATTGGAAGTAGTAACGCAAGCGGGAACTTATGTAAAAGAATTTGTACATGGCGATTTTGGCCGAACGGTGCCGAGTATATCGTCTATAGTTGGCTATCCGACCGATATAATTGGTAATAAATTACGGATGACGTTCACAATGTCGAAATACATACAGCGACGTAGCGTGGGGGGGGGGGCGGGGGGTTCGTCGCCCCCCCCCCGCCCCGAGGGTAGTGGCGCCCCATAGGTAGCCGAAGCGCCCTCAGCTTTATTAAGTCGGGCCGGTAACGGCCAATTGAGTGGGTGCCAAAGGAAACTAACGACATGAAGACCTTTTTTTTTTTTTGTTTTTTTTTGGTCGCAAGATTCGTGAGAGGCGCCCTTGTGACCTATCGGCCGCCCCCTCACACGTGATGACCTTTTTGTTTTTTTTTTTGGTCGCAAGATTCGTGAGAGGCGCCCTTGTGACTTATCGGCCGCCCCCTCACACATGATGACCTTTTTTTTTTTGTTTTTTTTTGGTCGCAAGATTCGTGAGAGGCGCCCTTGTGACTTATCGGCCGCCCCCTCACACATGATGACCTTTTTTTTTTGGTCGCAAGATTTGTGAGAGGCGGCCTTGTGACTTATCGGCCGCCCCCTCACACATGATGACCTTTTTGTTTTTTTTTTGTCGCAAGATTCGTGAGAGGCGCCCTTGTGACTTATCGGCCGCCCCCTCACACATGATGACCTTTTTTTTTTGTTTTTTTTTTGGTCGCAAGATTTGTGAGAGGCGCCCTTGTGACTTATCGGCCGCCCCCTCACACATGATGACCTTTTTGTGTTTTTTTTTTGTTTTTTTTTTTTTTGGTCGCAAGATTCGTGAGAGGCGCCCTTGTGACTTATCGGCCACCCCCTCACACATGATGACTTTTTTTTTTGTTTTTTTTTGGTCGCAAGATTTGTGAGAGGCGCCCTTGTGACTTATCGGCCGCCCCCTCACACATGATGACCTTTTTGTTTTTTTTTTGGTCGCAAGATTCGTGAGAGGCGCCCTTGTGACTTATCGGCCGCCCCCTCACACATGATGACCTTTTTTTTTTGTTTTTTTTTTTTGGTCGCAAGATTTGTGAGAGGCGCCCTTGTGACTTATCGGCCGCCCCCTCACACATGATGACCTTTTTGTTTTTTTTTTTGGTCGCAAGATTCGTGAGAGGCGCCCTTGTGACTTATCGGCCGCCCCCTCACACATGATGACCTTTTTTTTTTGTTTTTTTTTTGGTCGCAAGATTTGTGAGAGGCGCCCTTGTGACTTATCGGCCGCCCCCTCACACATGATGACCTTTTTGTGTTTTTTTTTTGTTTTTTTTTTTTTTTGGTCGCAAGATTCGTGAGAGGCGCCCTTGTGACTTATCGGCCACCCCCTCACACATGATGACTTTTTTTTTTGTTTTTTTTTGGTCGCAAGATTTGTGAGAGGCGCCCTTGTGACTTATCGGCCGCCCCCTCACACATGATGACCTTTTTGTTTTTTTTTTGGTCGCAAGATTCGTGAGAGGCGCCCTTGTGACTTATCGGCCGCCCCCTCACACATGATGACCTTTTTTTTTTGTTTTTTTTTTTTGGTCGCAAGATTTGTGAGAGGCGCCCTTGTGACTTATCGGCCGCCCCCTCACACATGATGACCTTTTTGTTTTTTTTTTGGTCGCAAGATTCGTGAGAGGCGCCCTTGTGACTTATCGGCCGCCCCCTCACACATGATGACCTTTTTTTTTTGTTTTTTTTTGGTCGCAAGATTTGTGAGAGGCGCCCTTGTGACTTATCGGCCGCCCCCTCACACATGATGACCTTTTTGTTTTTTTTTTTTGGTCGCAAGATTCGTGAGAGGCGCCCTTGTGACTTATCGGCCGCCCCCTCACACATGACGACCTTTTTGTTTTTTTTTTTTGGTCGCAAGATTCGTGAGAGGCGCCCTTGTGACTTATCGGCCGCCCCCTCACACATCATGACCTTTTTTTTTTGGTTTTTTTTTTTTGGTCGCAAGATTTGTGAGAGGTGACCTTTTTGTTTTTTTTTTGTCAGAAGATTTTTCATCAGTTTTCAGAGGCGCCCTTTTTAGCTGTCGCCCCCCCCCCCCCGCCCTTTCGGGCACGCTACGCCGCTGAATACATATAATCGAAATTTAAAATCTTGAACTCATTATATCGAAAATCAAAATCTCGAACAATCAAAATGTCGAATAATTAAAACATAGAAAATCAAAATGTCGAAAAATCGAAATGTAGAAAATAATAATATCGAAAATTAAAATGTCGAATTGAAAAATGTCGAATAATTAAAATATCAAAAATTAAAATATCGAAATTACAAAATATCGAAAATACAAATATCGAAAAATTAAAATCTCGAATAATCAAAATGTCGAATACTAAAAATGTCGAAAATCAAAATATCGAAATAACAAAATATCGAAAAGGATAATATTAAAAATTAAAATGTCGAAAGAATTAAATATCGAAACCACAAAATATCAAAAAATTACAATCTCGAATAATTAAAATGTCGTTTGGTTGGGTAATAGAGATCTGAGCCCTGAAGGGGAGAAAAACTAGAGATATCCCAAAAAAAATAACCCCAAAATTAAATTCGCCCCGCCTGGGAAAACAGAGTCTATTAAACTAAAAAACAAAGGAAAAAATCGGCAACACGCTAGAAGCTTACCTTCTGTAATTCTGCAGCAGTCCCAAAATTTCACTGGCGGCACCGCCCCTTCTTGCGACTGGAATTTCGGTCTTCAACCCGAAAACACGTGTGACTTCTTTTAGTTTTTTGGCGGAAGTGAAGTCTTCATTCCCCTGTCACACACAGGGTGGCGCTTCAAACTCCCAGCGTGAGCAAAAACCGCGCATGATCATACCAAAATGATCAGGTGATCAAAAAGAAAATAACTTTCAACAAAGGGAGAAATTATCACCTGATCGGAATTTTTCCCAAACAGGACTTTCTTTTTTTGAAGGTTTTTGCAGCAAGCCCAAAAATATCAAAACAAACTTTAAGGTTAGGTTTTCCAAAAATTCAAGATAAAAACAATAAAGAAAAATAATTGGCAGCATTAAACAGGTAAAGTTAGGTTCGGTGCGGTTCGAATTCACACACACACAATTCAAGAAGCCAGGAACGTTTTTTTTTTTTTTTAAATTGTTGGTTTAGTTTGCTTTGATTCGGTTAGATTTCACTAAGTTTCGTTAGGTTAGGTTTTTGAAACTATCTATTTTCGTGTGGTTATATCAGATTAGGTTACATTTGATTAGGTCAGGGTCAGGTTAGGTGAAGGTTCCGAAACTTTCTGTTTTTGATTTTCGATATTTTGTTGTTTCGATATATTGTATTTTCGATATTTTGTTATTCAATATTTTGTGTTTTCGATATTTTGTATTTTCGATATTTTGTTGTTTCAATATTTTGTTGTTTCGATATTTTGTATTTTCGATATTTTGTGTTTTCGATATTTTAATTTTTCGATAATTTAACTATTCGACATTTTTTATTTCGACATTTTAATTTTCGATATTTTAAGTATTGTTCATACTCGTCTTAGTCTTTTGTTTTTGATTAGTCTTTGTCCTTTGATTAGTCTTAGCTGTCTTAAACAAAATCGGCTGTTCATACTCGTCTTTTGTTTTTGATTAGTCTTAGTCATAACCCACTGAAAAAAAATTCAATTTCAATAAAAAGGCCCTCTTCAAAATTTATTTTCTACACAAAACAATCTTATTTAACCTAATATGTTCACGAAACACAGACACGAAAGAACAAAAGCGAAAAAGAAAAAAAAGCAAATAAAATTTTGAGGTTATCTTGAGATTTTCTGTTAAAAACATGATTAATAACGGTAAATTCAAAATTTCGACCGCGCGCTTGCGCTCTTCAGACGCCCTGTAAAACAAAACAACAAACATCAGCTGATGTCTGTCACTCGTCTTAGTCGTTGTCCTAAGGATTGAAAGTTCGCAACTCTTAAGACAAAGACTAATCAAAAGCAAAAGCATTGTATGAACACTCCCATCAAAAACAGTGGTTTTAACTTTCTTATGACAAGACATATGACTAAACCAAGACAAAAGACTAGACAAAAGACGAGTATGAATGATCCATTAACTTTCGATATTATTATTTTCTACATTTTGATTTTTTAAGATTGTGATTTTCGACATTTTGATTATCTATGTTTTAATTATTCGACATTTTGAATATTCGAGATTTTGATTTTCGATATAAAGAGTTCGAGATTTTGATTTTCGATTAAATGTATTTCGACATTGTAAACGTCACTCATAAATTACGTTTTTTATTGGATTTTCGTATAATACGCTAATGTTGTCCGTCTATCACACCCTTCTAGCTCCTAAATAACATGAGTAGCAACGGGAAAAATAGTAGTTTACCTAACTAGTGCGGAAAGTGCCTCTTTTCCGCACGCGATTGCAGATGGCCAAACGACGCGATAGCGGAGTTTGGCCAGCAATCAAGTGCGGAAAAGACACTTTACGCACGAGTTAGGTACACTATTTTTTCTATAAGCGTGAGGAAAAAACTAAAAATTAATCAGAAAATTATTTATATTCAAAACGTTTTAATCAAATCAATTATTATTATTCACATTCTAGCGGCTTCTAGAACTGACTGGGGTAGATCTTCGTCCGAAGAATCCATTGAAAATCTGCTTTTTTTTGTTTGAAAAATTCAAAAGACGCTTGTATCTGCAAAATTGGCTTTGTTTTGACAGTTTGTTTGTACTTTGTTGCTATGGTGATTTAAGATGCCAAATCTAAAACCACTAGTTTTCATTGTTGTTTGACATTGACAATGACGATATTTATACCGGGGAGGTTTAAAACTTATAATTTGAACCTATTTTACTGAAAACTTTATTTTATCGAAAATATTGAAAATATAGCAGAATTTTAGTCAATTTGAATATTTTTAGGATATTTCGTGTGCTAGGAAAGATACAAATGTATTTTGAACGGTCTAAATGTTATAGAACACCTCAAAATCGTAACAAATTTACTTTTCCGCACTAGTGCGGAAAAAATATTTTTCCGCACTAGTGCGGAAAACTGGCACTTTCCACACTAAAATGCGTGCGGAAAAGTGGACTTTTCCGCACGCTTATAGAAAAAATATTTAACAGAAACGTGCACCATTTTTAAACAAACGGTTCGTTAGTGAACTTCCGTTATTTTTTTTACAAGCTTTTATTTAACTTCAGATGTTCTGTCTAACTATCTATCAAATCTTGTGAAGCGTTTTTAACACACTTCCCATTATTCGATTTGGATGAAATT
Organism: Aspidapion aeneum; assembly: GCA_963576565.1. Taxonomy (NCBI): domain Eukaryota; kingdom Metazoa; phylum Arthropoda; class Insecta; order Coleoptera; family Brentidae; genus Aspidapion; species Aspidapion aeneum. Next base: position 2,850,480 of record OY755042.1, on the reverse strand, counting down.
TGGTACACACATAGTGGTCCCATGACAATACAACACTAAGAAAAAAATATCCTCCCACCCCTACCCCCACCCCTTCTATAGAAAAATGTGTTTTTGACACACTTCCCGTTATCCGATTTGGATAAAATTTGGTATACAGATAGTGCTCCGATGATAATACAACAATAAGAAAAAAATATCCTCCCACCCCTACCCCCACCCCCTTCCATAGAAAAATTTGTTTTTGACACATCCCGTTATCCGATTTGGATGAAATTTGGTATACATATAGTGATCCGATGACAATACAATATTAAGAAAAATATCCTCCCACCCCTACCCCCACCCCCTTTCATAGAAAAATGAGTTTTTGACACACTTCCCATTATCCGATTTGGATGAAATTTGGTATTCACATAGTGCTCCGATGACAATACAACAATAATAAAAAAATGTCCTCCCACCCCTACCCCCCACCCCCTTCCATAAAAAATGCGTTTTTGACACACTTCACTTCAAATGACTTTTATAAAATTTGGTAGTGCTCCGATGACAATACAACAATAATGATAAAATATCCTGTAAGTTGTAACTGATAACTAACATACGTTTAAGCTAAGAGTGCAAACTTCACGTTCTAAACAAAGATTATAGATTATAATGTTCTAAAATGTTTTGGATATGTTCAGAATTAGTAAAACAACAATTTACTGAAGTTTAACTGTGTATTTTAACCAAAAATGTACAACTTTAAAACTCGGTTTTTACTTTTCTAGCCATCAGATGTTGACTGACATTTTAAGGTTATCTGAAACAGCTGATTGGCAATACCTCCGATGCCACAATAAGGCCGGAGTACATAAACTAGTCATAACATAAAATATCAATATGGCATTATTCCTGGATTTTGTTTATATTATAATATGCTATTCTCCTCTTTTAAACAAGCATTTTTTGTAAACGACATTTTTTTGTGAGCCTTCTGAGTAAACCAGAAATCGGCTTCAAATTATTAACATTTTTGATATATAGATCAGTGCCATATATGGTGAACTTAACGCTACTGTATATTTCTCTAACCTTTTTCTGACAAATTGTCAAGTTTTTGATAGATCTATATACAGAGAAACATCATACAACTTTTAACACGTGCATTTAGAATGCAATCTGAGTAACAGTGCAAAGTACCGGGAAGATTATTTTGACAGTCAGATGGATCAGACGGATTTTAAAAGTGTTTTAACCAATTATGGATTTGCATAAACGTTACACAACAACAACACTTTCCTTTTGAAAATACAAAAATTAGGCAGGAAATTTTACAGTTTTCTATTTATTTATATACATATCCGAATTATGCCCTTGTTTTAGCTTTGGACTGCAATGATATACATCTAGAATGGCCTGAAGATGGCACTAATAAAGTTAAACAACCAAATGCAGAAAAAATCAAAATTGAGGATGGCGATATTGAGAAAAAAGTTGAAAACGACAACGGTTTATGTGGCACATAAATTGTAAGTTGAGTTGTTTTTAAATTGTATTGTTTTCTGGCAAAGTAAATTTTTTATGCAAAAAAACGCCTGTTTCTTCAACAGATATTTTTGGACAAGTATCTAATAATAGGGAACTTGCCCAAAAAATCGAATCCTTTAAAAACAATTAAAATCGTAAGGTATTATCATAAGAAACTTCCTAGAAAAAGAAAAATTCCAATAACAATTTACTTAAGGTTTGAAATTTGAATAACTTGACCTGTTCTTAAAACGCGCTGCCATTGGTTGTGACGTCACGTCTTTGGATCTCGATCCATGCGACCGTTAACCGACATTGAAACAACACGTAAATAATTGTTATTGTACTTATTGTATGTTTATGACATTAAAAATTCGGAGGATTTTTCTCAAGCTGAAGTTCGTGGTGTAAAAGCTCGCAAGTAAGTATAAATACCTAAGTACTTGTAAGTACTATAATATAATAATTATATATATATATATATATATATATATATATATATATATATATATATATATATATATATATATATATATATATATATATATAACCATACTAATAAGTCTTAATACTTAAAAATAAGTATATTAATTAAGTAGGTACCCACCTATTTAAAACACTGTTTAGAATGAGCTCTATAAACACTAGTGCTGATACTTTTGATAGGAAACGCCCATTTCTAGAGGAGATAGAAAAAAACTAACCTACATCTTACGAGCTCGATTTTTGTTAAAACATTAATGCCGAAAACCGCACATCGATATCTTAAACTACTTTCAAGATATATATTTTCAATTTGGTGCATTTTCGACCCATCCCCGTAACTTTTTTATTTATGAATATTTTTTATTACTGTAAAAAGATTCCTGAGGGACTTTTTTAAGAGCAATTCAACTGTCAAATTAAATTTTATCTGTCACTTTTAGTTTTTGAGATATTACATAAGGTTTGTATTTTTCTTATGGAATGACCTTTTTTAGCTCACACATATACTATACTATAGTAGTGTGAGCTATGGTGATCCTAATTTTTTCGAGAAAAAAAAGTTGCTCCGATTTCAAAAATTTTTATATATCTTTGCGTTTCAGATGATTTTGAAACTTTTTTGTTGTCTGTCTGGCTGTCTGTCTGTCTGTCTGTCTGTAACGACCAACGCGCATAACTCAAAAACCGCTTGCCCGATTTTAATGAAATTTGGTACCTACGCTGGGTTTTGGGTCGAGATGGTCCCATTTAAAAATGAACAAAATCCACCAAACACAAGCCAAATAAAAGGGTGGGGGTATATTTCAAAAATTAAAGTTTATGTAAAAATATGGCGTGTGTGATATCAAACGAAAGGTAATTGCGTCTGGAGTTAAATAAAATACATTTTACTTCAAAAAAAGGGTGGGGGTAAATTAAAAAAATTAGTGTTTTTGTGTAAATATGGCGTGTGTGATATCAAACGAAAGGTAATTGAGTCTGGAGTTAAACAAAATACATTTTAGTTTTAAAAAAAAGGTGGGGGTAGATTTGAAAAATTAAAGTTTAAGTCAAAACATGGCTTGTGTGGTATCAAACGAAAGGTAATTGAGTCTGGATTTCAATAAAATATATTTCAGTTTTTAGTTATATTAGCTCACACGTACACTATAACTATAGTACCTAGTGTGAGCTTAGGTGTCCATAGATTGGCAGAGTATTTTTCTTATGGAATGACCTTTTTTTTATTCGATTTTTGAAATCAGCGTATTTTTTTTTTAAAATGACATGTCACACTTAATATTTTATTTTTTTTATTGTTTTTTATATTTTTAGTTACCTTTTAACTTTTTAGCTCACACATACTATAGTAGTGTGAGCTATGGTGATCCTAATTTTTTCGAGAAAAAAAAAGTTGCTCCGATTTCAAAAATTTTTATATATCTTTGCGTTTCAGATGATTTTGAAACTTTTTTGTTGCGCCGTCTGTCTGTCTGTCTGTCTGTCTGTCTGTATGTCTGTCTGTCTGTCTGTCTGTCTGTATGTCTGTCTGTAACGACCAACGCGCATAACTCAAAAACCGCTTGCCCGATTTTAATGAAATTTGGTACCCAGGCTGGGTTTTGGGTCGAGATGGTCCCATTTGAAAATGAACAAAATCCACCGAACACAAGCCAAATAAAAGGGTGGGGGTAGATTTCAAAAATTAGAGTTTATGAAAAAATATGGCGTGTGTGATATCAAACGAAAGGTAATTGAGTCTGGAGTTAAATAAAATACATTTTAGTTTATTTAAAAAAAAAGGGGGGGGGTAAATTTCAAAAATTAGTGTTTAAGTGGAAATATGGCGTGTGTGATATCAAACGAAAGGTAATTGAGTCTGGAGTTAAACAAAATACATTTTAGTTTAAAAAAAGGGTGGGGGTAGATTTAAAAAATTAGAGTTTAAGTCAAAACATGGCTTGTGTGGTATCAAACGAAAGGTAATTGAGTCTGGAGTTCAATAAAACATACTTCAGTTTTTAGTTATATTAGCTTTCACGTAGATACACTATAACTATAGTACCCAGTGTGAGCTTAGGTGCCCATAGATTGGCAGAGTATTTTTTTAGTTTGCTGAATAAGAATTGGTTTAAATTATTTTTAAATTATTAAAAAAAAAAAAAATAAGAAGTAATAAAAAAATAAAAAAATTAAATATTAAGTGTGAAACATCATTTTAAAGGAAATTTTACGCTAATCCATCCATAAGTAAAATATAAACTTTATGTAATATCTCAAAAACTAAAAGTGACAAATAAACTTTAATTTGACAGTTGAATTGCTCTTAAAAAAGTGCCTAAAGAATGTTTTTACAGAAATAAAAAAATGTTCATAAATAAAAAAGTTATGAACCGAATGGCCGTTATACTCATAAGGGGCCCGGGATTTTTCTAAGGAGTGACGTCACAGCGGCTGCCGCGTATTTTTCTGTGTTTGAATATAACAGTCAGCGTTTCCAACTTTAATTATTTATTGTAAAATAAGTATTGCGATTTAAGGGCTGATATTTGGTATAATGCGTTTTCATAGAAAAACACACATTTTAGTAAAATAAAAAAATTCTGTGCCAATATATGGGCCCCTAAGCTCACACTAGGTACTATAGTTATAGTGTACGTGTGAGCTAATATAACTAAAAACTGAAATACATTTTATTCAACTTCAGACTAAATTACCTTTCGTTTGATACCACACAAGCCATGTTTTGACTTAAACTCAAATTTTTTAAATCTACCCCCACCCTTAAAAAAACAATAATTAAAATGTATTTTGTTTAACTCCGAACTCAATTACCTTTCGTTTGATACCACACAAGCCATATTTTGACTTAAACTCAAATTTTTGAAATCTACCCCCACCCTTAAAAAAAACAAAAAACTAAAATGTATTTTGTTAAACTCCGGACTCAATTACCTTTCGTTTGATACCACACAAGCCATGTTTTGACTTAAACTCAAATTTTTGAAATCTACCCCCACCCTTAAAAAAAACAAAAAACTAAAATGTATTTTGTTAAACTCCGGACTCAATTACCTTTCGTTTGATACCACACAAGCCATGTTTTGACTTAAACTCAAATTTTTGAAATCTACCCCCACCCTTAAAAAAAACAAAAAACTAAAATGTATTTTGTTAAACTCCGGACTCAATTACCTTTCGTTTGATACCACACAAGCCATGTTTTGACTTAAACTCAAATTTTTGAAATCTACCCCCACCCTTAAAAAAAACAAAAAACTAAAATGTATTTTGTTAAACTCCGGACTCAATTACCTTTCGTTTGATACCACACAAGCCATGTTTTGACTTAAACTCAAATTTTTGAAATCTACCCCCACCCTTAAAAAAAACAAAAAACTAAAATGTATTTTGTTAAACTCCGGACTCAATTACCTTTCGTTTGATACCACACAAGCCATGTTTTGACTTAAACTCAAATTTTTGAAATCTACCCCCACCCTTAAAAAACAAAAAACTAAAATGTATTTTGTTAAACTCCGGACTCAATTAACTTTCGTTTGATACCACACAAGCCATGTTTTGACTTTGACTTAAACTCAAATTTTTGAAAAAAAAAAATAATCAATTAATTTCCGGACTATTATATTCCTTAAAAAAATTAACGATAATGAAATGTGAGATATTTACTTTTTTGAACTTGGACATCAAAATTTTAAATACATTGTCGATAAGTAGAATGGGACCAATTTAAAGAAAGTAAAGTATTTAAACATTTATTTCGACGATTAAGAACAATAATAATATAAGAAATATTTTAAATTTAAAGAAAAACAAAGCATCATCTTCTATTTTTGTATCTTCGATCATCTTCAGAACTGCTGTCACTACTGCTGCTATCACTGCTACTCTTTCTTCTGTTTTTCGATTTTTTCTTTTTACTTTTCCTTCTTGAGTCTTTGTCAGTTTTACGTGACTTTGAATGCTTACGACTTTTAGATCTCTCTAAAGATTCGGTGTCACTTGCGTTTCTACTTTTAGTTTTATATTTTCTCCGACTTCTGTCCTCAAGTGAAGATTCACTATCACTTCGGTACTTTTTGCTTGACTTAGATTTTTTGTCATCTTTGGGTGTTTTACTCCGGCTTCTGTTTTTATTTTTTGAAGATTTTTTGGTGTTTTCTTCGCTACTATCTCTATGTTTTGGTTTATGTTTATACGATTTTTCTTTACTTTGATTTTTTCTGTGGCTTTGTTGTTCATCACTGGAACAATCGTTTTTATATTTCTCTCTTCTATTGCTGGATCTTTCTCCGCCTTCTCGTCGACGATCACTTTCATCTCTCTCAGCAGTGGAAGATCGATCTCGGATTTTTCTACATTCACTACTATCAGATTTTTTGGAATATTTTTCACTATCACTTCGGTACTTTTTGCTTGACTTAGATTTTTTGTCATCTTTGGGTGTTTTACTCCGGCTTCTGTTTTTATTTTTTGAAGATTTGTTGGTGTTTTCTTCGCTACTATCTCTATGTTTTGGCTTATGTTTATACGATTTTTCTTTACTTTGATTTTTTCTGTGGCTTTGTTGTTCATCACTGGAACAATCGTTTTTATATTTTTCTCTTCTATTGCTGGATCTTTCTCCGCCTTCTCGTCGACGATCACTTTCATCTCTCTCAGCAGTGGAAGATCGATCTCGGATTTTTCTACCTTCTCTACTATCAGATTTTTTGGAATATTTTTCTTCGGGATTTTTGCGTTCTCTGCTTTGCTCGCGCCTATATCTTTGATCCTTGGATATTTCTTCACGATTTTTGTTGATTCTCTCTACAGAATGGGATATTTCTCTTTTACTTGTACTATTAGATTTTTTGTCATCTTTGGGTGTTTTACTCCGGCTTCTGTTTTTATTTTTTGAAGATTTGTTGGTGTTTTCTTCGCTACTATCTCTATGTTTTGGCTTATGTTTATACGATTTTTCTTTACTTTGATTTTTTCTGTGGCTTTGTTCATCACTGGAACCATCGTTTTTATATTTCTCTCTTCTATTGCTGGATCTTTCTCCGCTTTTTCGTCGACGATCACTTTCATCTCTTTCAGCACTGGAAGATCGATCTCGGATTTTTCTACCTTCTCTACTATCAGATTTTTTGGAATATTTTTCTTCGGGATTTTTGCGTTCTCTGCTTCGCTCGCGCCTATATCTTTGATCCTTGGATATTTCTTCACGATTTTTGTTGATTCTCTCTACAGAATGGGATGCTTCTCTTTTACTTGTACTATTAGATTTATAATATTCGTTATCCTCGTTTTGTTTGTCATTTTTCAACATGGTAAGCTTTTCATTGTCGGTTTTATGGGGAGAATAACCTTCTCTGTCTTTTTCGTCTTTTAGTTTTAAAGATTTTATTTTATTTTCTCTGTATTTTTCGAGCTTTAGATCAGATTGTTTTTTGTACTCCAAATACTTTGCATTATCTGTTAAATAAAATTAATATATTTGTATAAAGATGTTAAAAGCAAACTAATAATTCAAATTTTTCAAAAGAATATATGGTGTGGATTTAGCTTGGCAATTAATTGAAAAAGTCGCATAAACCTGTTTCAAACTAAGGTGCTCCTATAACGTTCTCGCCAGCTTTAAGGGCAGTTTTGCAACACAAATTAAAAACCACATTTTAAGACAACACAAAAAATAACTTTGTTTAAAATATGGTCCCCAAGTAATCAGAGACTATTTCACTTGAATTAAGTAGTAACTTACTTAAAACTTTTGATCCCTTGCTAAACTCCTCCTTTGTTACGGGAGTTACTAACAACTCGTTAATATTGATAATGTTTCCTTTGGGGAAGATTTTCACGATAATTCTACCCTCTTCGTTGTCATATCCTTGAACCTAAGAAATAAAAGACAGTAAGTTTTTCTATAGTAGAGTAAATCTGGAAAATTGAATAGAAAAAAATAGTAACGTAATTTTTTTTTGTCAGATGGATACGTGTCCGGTTTGGTTCTCCTGAGCGTTTTTAGAAAGCTCAAAAAGTTTTTGGATTTGATTTTTAGAAAAAACATTTCAGTCCCACGAAACACCGGATGAAAACTTTCAATTAAATGAACCCCATCAAATCGAAGACCATATTAAGCTTACATCACCAAAAGAAATATTAACAGAAATCAAAAATATTAATTCGAAAAAAGCCCCAGGGTATGATCTTATTAACGGGGTAGTCATAAAACAACTCCCCAGAAAAGCTATCGTAAAACTATGCAACCTAATTAATGCGTCCTTCATATATATATATAGGCTTAGGTATGTACCTAAACTGTGGAAAGTTGCAGAAGTTATCATGATCCCAAAACCGGGAAAACCACTCCATGACGTGTCATCTTACAGGCCAATATCTTTGCTGCCAATTATATCCAAGCTCTATGAGAAATTATTGCTTAAAAGAATAAAACCCATCATAGAAAGACAATAAATTATTCCATCTCATCAATTTGGTTTTCGAGACAAGCATTCCACGATAGATCAAGTACATAGAATTACTAATATAATAGAAAAAGCACTAGAAGAGGGAAAAGTTTGTTCTGCAGTTTTTCTAGATGTAGCACAAGCATTTGACAAAGTGTGGCATGAAGGCCTTACTTTTAAACTAAAACAGTTTCTGCCAAAACAATATTCGGATATTTTGGAATCATACATATCTGATAGACATTTTAGAGTAAAACAGGAAGACTCATACTCAAATTTAAGAGAAATTCAAGCAGGCGTGCCCCAGGGTAGCGTACTAGGCCCTTATCTATACTTATTATTCACTTGCGATATCCCAAAGCCAGAAAATTGTCACTTAGCAACATTTGCAGATGATACTGGTTTATTGACGGTAGAAAAATCTATTGAAAAACTTCAGGATGCAGTTACCGAAGTTCATAGTTGGACCACAAAGTGGCGAATAAAATTAAATGAAACCAAATCAATTCATGTTGATTTTACAAACAAAAATATAAATCACATACAAATAACAATTAACAACATTCCCGTACCATATTCAAATCAGGCAAAATATCTCGGTATAACACTTGATGCCAAATTGCGCTGGAAAGCACATGTTAAGAAAAAAAAAGAAGAACTTGAGATAAGGTATAGAAAAATGAACTGGCTAATTGGAAGGAAGTCCAATTTAACAATTCATAATAAGTTACTGCTTTATAGACAAATACTGAAACCAGTATGGAGATATGGTATTCAACTATGGGGTTGTGCTAAAAAGAGTAACATTCTAGTTTTACAGAGATTTCAAAATAAAGTATTAAGAAACATTGTGAATACACCTTGGTACGTTCGAAATAGTGACCTTCATCGAGATCTAAAAATCGAAACTGTAGCAGAGACTATAAAAAAGTACGCAAAAAGCCATGAAGATAGACTCCATCGGCATGTGAAGGTGGAAGCAATTCAGCTTCTAGACAATACTATGCTAGTTCGAAGACTAAAAAGAGTGAAGCCGTTTGAGCTAGTAAACTAAGTGAATTATATAAAACAAAATAATGCTACAAACACAACACAATTGTGAGTTACAGACTAAACAAAGCGGGGAGAACTTTTGAGTGAACCCTAAGTTTAAATCTGACTTTTCTAGTAAATTAAGTTAAAACAAAATTGCTAATTAGTCTTACTGACTAGATTGTAATACAATAAACACAGTGTGTTTGACAAAAAAAAAAAATTGATTTTACGCGAAAACGGTACTTAGAGAAAGACTTTGTTTACAAAAAATGTTCAAGACACAATTATCCACAATTAATTTTTCTAGGTTACAGCTCTACAACCATATTCATAGAAGATACAGGATGCCAAAGATGCCATAAAAAACTTTTTTTTGCATTTTACTCTAAAAGTCGTAGATAAAATTTTTATTTGCGACAAATTTACCAAAACTAATTTTTTTATGCATTTTACCCAACAACGGAAGTCGTACAGAGTAACTTTCACAATTAAAAGTTTTTCTCTGAAATATTCCGTTATCGCATAAATCATTTTTTTTTGATTTTTCCAAAAACGCTCTAGAGATTATTAGCTCACATATATACTATACTATAGTAGTGTGAGCTATAGTGATCCTAATTTTTTCGAGAAAAAAAAAGTTGCTTCGATTTCAAAATTTTTTATATATCTTTGCGTTTCAGATGATTTTGAAACTTTTTTGTTGCGCCGTCTGTCTGTCTGTCTGTCTGTCACGACCAACGAGCATAACTCAAAAACCGCTTGGCCGATTTTAATGAAATTTGGTACCTAGGCTGGGTCTTGCGTCGAGATGGTCCCATTTAAAAATGAACAAAATCCACCGAACACAAACCAATTAAAAGGGTGGGGGTAGATTTCAAAAATTAGAGTTTATGTGAAAATATGGCGTGTGTGATATCAAACGAAAGGTAATTGAGTCTGGAGTTAAACAAAATACATTTTAATTTATTTAAAAAAAAAGGGTGGGGGTATATTTCAAAAATTCGAGTTTAAGTGAAAATATGGCGTGTGTGATATCAAACGAAAGGTAATTGAGTCCGGAGTTTAACAAAATACATTTTAGTTTTTTGTTTTTCTTAAGGGTGGGGGTAGATTTCAAAAATTTGAGTTTAAGTCAAAACATGGCTTGTGTGGTATCAAACAAAAGGTAATTTAGTCTGGAGTTGAATAAAATATATTTCAGTTTTTAGTTATAATATTTTGAGATGCAATATCCCGAAAACTAATGGGTGGAAGTTTGTGATTTGTTTTGTGTTATTTAGAAAATTTGCAGGGAAATTGAAAAATTTTAATTAAAAGGGGACGACGAATTTAAGAAAATATGAATTTTTGACATAAGAAAAAAAATGGGCTCAAAGAATCTTTAGGAAATCTTATTTAACCGTTTTCTTGGTTAAAAATTCTAAAGCTAAAAATAAGCACTCCAGATGTGTTTGCAGGTATAAATGATCGCACTATACACTTAAGATGCCTGATAAAATATGAATAAAAAAAGCAAAAAAAGTGTTTTTTTACCTCACAGTAATTTCCCTTCTGAGCTCCAGCAATGACCTTGGCATAGGCGCCTTTCATAATTTGTAACTCTTTTCCATCCTTGTCTGTCGCTTTGGTTTTCGGTGTTTCCGACTGAACCACCTTAGTCGCTCCGAGGCCCAATCCTACACAATAAATTTAGTGACAATAGACACAACGACTGTATGTTGATATAGTAGTTTACCTAACTAGTGCAGAAAGTGCCTCTTTTCCGCACGCGATTGCAGATGGCCAAACGACGCGATAGCGGAGTTTGGCCAGCAATCAAGGGCGGAAAAGACACTTTACGCACGAGTTAGGTACACTATTTTTTCTATAAGCGTGAGGAAAAAACTAAAAATTAATCAGAAAATTATTTATATTCAAAATGTTTTAATCAAATCAATTATTATTATTCACATTCTAGCGGCTTCTAGAACTGACTGGGGTAGATCTTCGTCCGAAGAATCCATTGAAAATCTGATTTTTTTGTTTGAAAAATTCAAAAGACGCTTGTATCTGCAAAATTGGCTTTGTTTTGACAGTTTGTTTGTACTTTGTTGCTATGGTGATTTAAGATGCCAAATCTAAAACCACTAGTGTTCATTGTTGTTTGACATTGACAATGACGATATTTATACCGGGGAGGTTTAAAACTTATAATTTGAACCTATTTTACTGAAAACTTTATTTTATCGAAAATATTGAAAATATAGCAGAATTTTAGTCAATTTGAATATTTTTAGGATATTTCGTGTGCTAGGAAAGATACAAATGTATTTTGAACGGTCTAAATGTTATAGAACACCTCAAAATCGTAACAAATTTACTTTTCCGCACTAGTGCGGAAAAGTGGCACTTTTCACACTAAAATGCGTGCGGAAAAGTGGACTTTTCCGCACGCTTATAGAAAAAATGTTTAAAACAAAAATATACATCTATCAGGGCCGTACCCAGAAAATTTCGGGGGAGGAATGAAATTTTGGAATATTGGCGTTTTGTCTTATGAATGCACGAAATATTAGTTTCTAGCAAATTGGTAGGTCACGGACTATAGTTGTTTTCTTTTATTTGCATTCGATCTTTTCATTGATCGATATTATATAGCAGTGTTTTTCCCTGCTTTTGGTTTTTTGTTTCTCTCGTATCTCGGTAGATGGCGCCTCTTGCTATAGTTCGCTCACTAATTACATTTAATTAGAGACAAAACCGTCTGATTAACTTCGCAAGATTTGTCACTTGACCAGCAGTGTTCTGAGGAGTCCCATAAGGACGAAACGGTTAACTGTCAACACTTATTAGGTGTCCATTAGATCTTGGACCCCCGTGAGGTTAAGCTTTCAAGCTACCCACAGAAAAATATAAGGGAAACAAAAAACTCCTTTTTGCCCGATTAGCCATGAAACTTGTTTGATTTTTAAATTCACGGGTACGAAATTTCACGTTTGTTAGAGTTTAAGTCAAAACATGGCTTGTGTGGTATCAAACGAAAGGTAATTGTGTCTGGAGTTGAATAAAACATATTTTACATTTTAGTTATATTAGCTTACATGTACACTATAAATATAGTACCTAGTGTGAGCTTAGGTGCCCATAATTTGGCAGAGTATTTAAAGATTGTTCTCAAAATGGAAACTATGGGAAATACTATAAATTTAATCAAAATATAAATATTTACTTAAATCTATTTCAACGTTTTGTCATTTTTTAGTTTTTGGTCTTGTTTTGAGTTTAATCCTAAATAATGTTTCAGCTACTACTTTTAGCATCATTAACAAATGATACATTTTAACAAATCTAATTATTTTTTGACCAAAGATAAAAAAAAGGAAAGTTAAAAAATAACACAATTACAACATTTGTTTCACAGCCAACGATTAAGTGTTTTTTTTTTAAATTAAATTCTCATTTTCCATGATCCAATCATAGGCTTGTTATACATGGTCAAAAAGGTCTTTTTATGCTTTATATAATGACGTATATATTCAATATGGCGGCTATAAGAAATAACAAAGCTGGTTATGGTTACAAAAAAACTAGGCGTAGAAAATAATCGTTATTCACGAATCGGCAGGCAGATGAAACGTTTGTTTCATCTGGCTGCCGTTTGTTTTTACTCTGGTAGTTTCTTTTGTATTAGTAGATGTCGCCACTTGTGTGAAAGCATACGGTATCGCAGGCATTATTTTTTAATTTCTCTTACCAATATCGTAAAATGGGATTTATATACCGTCTCTATAGCTTTACAAAAGTGTCACATTAACCATCCAATGTTCTAAATAGTCCCTTAAGGACAGCTTTCGAGCTGCCCACGGAAAAATACAAGAAAAATAAAATCTTTCTATTCACGAAAAATTATGGTTATATACAGGGTGTTCGGTACACGAACCGTCAAAATTTTTTGAAATATTGTTGGGGTCATTTGCTACCTTTTCAACCTTGGAACTTGGGTCCTAAGAGTCACAGCTAAAGAGATCTGAATTTTTAATTTTTTTTTCTCAAATTATCCAAAATCCCACCTTTAAACGCTCGTAAGCTTTTTATTAATGTCGGGAAAAGCACCATTTTTTGTTATAATTCTGTAATCTTATGCTTCTTCAACTAATTAATAGATTTGTTAAAATTGATGTACCAAAGGGACATACGAGGTTTTTTATTGAGGAACATTAGTGATTTTGTGAAAGAAAATCAATTTCAAAATTAAAAAACAAAAAGAGTATCGACAATTGAGAACTTCATTTTCTTTTAAAAACTTCTTTAGTTGATTACCTCTCTAACGGTATGCTACACATTGATAAAAAAAAAACATTTCTCGTTTAAAATACGGATATTCCGTCAGAAGGGCGAGACTCGTTCGGAATTGGTAAGAAAACAATTTGATGTTAATGATCGTTTACCTACTTAAACAAAAGTTAAACTTTTCTTTATTTATAAATTTTGTTCGAAACGATCATAAACATCAAATTGTTTTTCTTATCAAGTCCGAACGGTTATTGCCCGTCTCACGGAATATCCGTATTTTAAAGCAGAATTGTTTTTTTTTTTAATCAATGTATAGCATACCGTTAGAAAGGTAATCAACTAGAAAAGTTTTTAAAAGAAAATGAAGTTCTCAAGTATCGATACCTTTTTTAATTTTTAATTTTGAAATTGATTTTCTTTCACAAAATCACTAATGTTCTTCAATAAAAAACCTCGTATGTCCCTTTGGTACATAAATTTTAACAAATCTATTAATTAATGGAAGTAGCATAAGATTACAGAATTATAAAAAATAATGGTGCTTTTCCAGACATTAATAAAAAGCCTACGAGGGTTTAAAGGTGGGTAATTTCAGAAAAAAAATTAAAAAATTCATCTCTTTAGCCGTGACTCTAAGGACCCAAGTTCCAAGGTTGAAAAGGTAGCAAATGACCTCAATAATATCCCAAAAAATTTTGACGGTTCATGTGCTGAACACCCTGTATATAACCATAATTTTTCGTGAATAGAAAGATTTTATTTTTCTTGTATTTTTCCGTGGGCAGCTCGAAAGCTGTCCTTAAGGGACTATTTAGAACATTGAATGGTCAATGTGACACTTTTGTCAAGCTACATATAGAGACGGTATTTAAATCCCATCTTCCGATATTGGTAAGAGAAATTAAAAAATAATGCCTGCGATACCGTATGCTTTCACACAAGTGGCGACATCTACAAATACAAAAGAAACTACCAGAGTACAAACAAACGGCAGCCAGATGAAACAAACGTTTTATCTGCCTGCCTATTCGTAAATAATGATTATTTTCTACGCCTAGTTTTTTGTAACCATAACCAGCTTTGTTATTTCTTATAGCCGCCATATTGAATATATACGTCATTATATAGTAAGGTAGCAAATGACCTCAATAATATCCCAAAAAATTTTGACGGTTCATGTGCCGAACACCCTGTATATCATTTTAAATAATCAGAAGTGCAGTGTGAAGCCCCTCTAAAAGCCACAGTAAAAGTATCCATATTCGGGTTTCGCATCCCAAAAAACCTCGATTTTGAAAATAATCCGTTTAAAACCGTTCATATTAAAAAAAAAAATTGATTTTCATTTTTTAAATTTAACACCCTGTATCTCGGAAACGGAGCAATTTCGGACCCCAGTTTATATAAATTTTTATATCAATTTTGGGCAGTAGAATATGCGGTTAAAATATTGACGTCTACTTTCGGAGCACCCTGTATAATTAGTACAGTAATTACACCCACCTTTAGGCCTTAGTTCTGGAGCGGCTAGTGCTGCCAGATTGGATGTGTTTTTTCCTATAGACATTCCCTCTTTCCATCCCATACCTAAAAAAATAAATTGTTTAAATTAAAACAGATCAAACAAGTTTCATGGCTAATCGGGCAAAAAGGAGTTTTTTGTTTCCCTTATATTTTTCCGTGGGTAGCTTGAAAGCTTAACCTCACGGGGGTCCAAGATCTAATGGACACCTAATAAGTGTTGACAGTTAACCGTTTCGTCCTTATGGGACTCCTCAGAACACTGCTGGTCAAGTGACAAATCTTGCGAAGTTAATCAGACGGTTTTGTTTCTAATTAAATGTAATTAGTGAGCGAACTATAGCAAGAGGCTACCGAGATACGAGAGAAACAAAAAACCAAAAGCAGGGAAAAACACTGCTATACAATATCGATCAATGAAAAGATCGAATGCAAATAAAAGAAAACAACTATAGTCCGTGACCTACGACAGCTCTTTGTCTTTTCAGGCCGGATAGATGGCGCCTCTTGCTATAGTTCGCTCACTAATTACATTTAATTAGAGACAAAACCGTCTGATTAACTTCGCAAGATTTGTCACTTGACCAGCAGTGTTCTGAGGAGTCCCATAAGGACGAAACGGTTAACTGTCAACACTTATTAGGTGTTCATTAGATCTTGGACCCCCGTGAGGTTAAGCTTTCAAGCTACCCACGGAAAAATATAAGGGAAACAAAAAACTCCTTTTTGCCCGATTAGCCATGAAACTTGTTTGATTTTTAAATTCACGGGTATGAAATTTCACGTTTGATTAAAACAGATGTTTAATTACCGCGAACATATTTTTAACGCAAATATTCTTAACATAGAGACTAATTCATACAAGTTCATCCCGTTTATAAATTAAATTGGCTATTTTAGTCGTATTTTACAGGGTCTAGGACAAATCGGCGACAGGAAAGATCAGCACAGATACCGAGCATAAATACTACGAGTCGTTAAATACCGAGATGAATTCCATCAAAGGAGCATGCGCCAAAATTAACGTCAAAATGTCTAATTTAAATTATTGGCGCGAATACCGTGATTGGCGCGAATACCGTGATTGGCGCGAGATCGAAGAGCTTAACGTATAATAAAAAATTCAAGGTATAAAATAATGGTCAATTCTAATTTTTAGGTATGATTTTATGAAGGTTGCATTCAGCAGCAGCAGATTTTTTTTGGTTAATTATGACAACATTAAAAGCCAACATAATTTTTTTCTATCCGTCACCATGTACATGGTGTCCCAAATTCGATGTTTTTTGGGGGTTTTGGGTATTTCTAGAGGGGCTAAAAAAGACTGATCCCCCTTTGCGACACTCAAATTTCAAAAGAAGCTTAAAGGTGAAAATCGCATTTTGATATAGCAAGTCGTTTTTAAACTACGGGGTGTTTTTAAAAAGTCTACATTTTGGGAAGGGGTCTATAACTTATTTATTTATTAATATTTTTTATTTCTGTGAAAACATTCTTAAGGCACTTTTTTAAGAGGAATTCAACTGTTAAATTAAATTTCATTTGTCACGTTTAGTTTTTGAGATATCACATAAAATTAATTTTTCTTTATGGGAGGATCCCTTTATTTCTTTATATTTTTGTATTTTTTTTATTTTTACCACATATTTTAGTTTGCTTAATGGGTTTAAAATATTTTAATATTATAAAATTAGAAAAATAAAAAAATAATAAAGAGGTGAATAAAAAATAAATAAAGAAAACAATAAAAAAATAAAAATATAAAATATTGAGTGTGATACATCATTTTAAAGGAAATTTTAAGCTGATTTTAAAAATCGAATAAAAAAAGACTTATTCTGTAAGAAAAATAACAACTTTATGCAATATCTTAAAAACCAAAAGAGATAAATAAAAACCGTTTACATCTATCAATTCTTCAAGAAAAGAACTATAAGAAAGCTATTTACACAAAAACAAAATTTTCATAAACAAAAAAGTTATAAACCCCCTCCCAAAATGCAGACAAAAACACTCCTTAGCTTAAAAACGGCTGGCCATATCTAAATGTGGTTTTCACCTTTAGGCTTCTCTTGAAATTTAAGCGTCGCAAAGGGGGGTCAGTTTTTTCTCCCCTAGAAATACCCGACACCACAAAAAAACCACGAATTTGGGACACCCTGTACAGGGTGTGACAATGAAGTCGATTTTTTGAGAGGGAACACCCTGGATTCGTCTTTTCTTTCTGATTTCAAAAATCTACAATATCTACGTGCTGCGAATATTTTTTGAGGTATATGCAGCAGTGGCGTATAGGAAAAAGTTTCGGGGGGGGGCTGAGACAGTTTCGGGGGGGGGGGGGAGAGACCTCAAGGGGCTGTATTTTATGCTATTTTATGTTTGTATTCATGAAATATGTGGAAAATATCTAAAAAAATCTTAGCTTCGGGGGGGGGGGGCGGGCCCCCCCATATATACGCCACTGATATGCAGTATTTCTTCTATATAATCTTATGCATTTTACGTTTATTTTGTTTTGCCATGGGAGTATTGACTCTCAACTTGTGTTTGTATTTCAAATGATCACACATCCAAGTTTTTTGGGAAGGAGCATTTACATTCTAGGCATCTAAACATACAAACACTTTCTGCATAGGAATACCTTTGTTTTTGTATGCCACGTTTACTTTGACAGTGTTTATTCAATTTAAATTGGGCACTAAATAATTTGTCACACAACTTGCACGTCACCGGCATTTTCACAGCACAAAAACGACGAATTTTCATCAAAAAGAACTGGGAATTACTAAAGTTTTGCTGTGTAAAACCATACTGAAATATCTCTCAGTTGATTGGTTGGCAGAAGTGACAGATCAACGCTTGCGCACGTCTTGGAATTCATCTCGGTATTTAACGACTCGTTAAATACTGGGTCAAAAATCAAAAGTGAAGCATTCAAAGCTTGCGTTGAAAACAATGGCAAATTTAAATTCACAGACGCAAATTTTTAAGTGCGCATGCGTTTATTTTGGCACGTAGATTTATTTACATTTTCGGTGTTTTGCGTTTTTTCGTCCAAAGTAATAAAACTTTTTTTTATAATTTTTCGTTCTTTAATATTACCCCTGGTTTGTTATTTTAATTTGTTATTTAATGACAAAAATGGGATGGACTTCTGTATATCGAAATCAAACTCTATGTCAAAGCCTTTTCTGTTTTACCTCTTAACATAGCCATTCCATATTCACTGATTGGCACCGACTCATAATCATCCAAAGTCGGTTCCTTCTCCCCGTCCAAAGGCAGGTCGTTGGCTGAAAGGGGCAGCTGCATGACCTTTCCTGCTCCTGCGGTTGCATTTGATTCTCGGTTTTGAGCCTCTATTTGAATCAAAGCAGAATATTTCACCTTTTCTCAAGTGAGAGAAATGTTTTTTACAGAAACCTTTAGAAAACTAAATTTATGACAATCATAAAAAAGGGATTGAAAAGTATTATCTTTTTTAACAGTAAAATAAAGTAACTATTTCTCAATATAGTTCCTGTGTTTGTCAGGATCAGATAAGGCGGCTGGTGACGCTTGGCCAACACAAAAATAGAGGCCACGACCCTGAAACAATCAGCTGTTCTCCCGGGGCTGAATTTTACATTGGGTCTTATGGGAGGTCAGATGTTTTTTTATGATATTTTCAAAATGGCACTACAGATTTCCGCAAAATTTCAGTGAAATATTCTCAGACACCATCCCGATATTCCACCAAAGGTTTGTAAGGAAGCAACATGATTAAAAGGTTAAAATCTTCAAGATTTAGCATTCCTTATTTTGAATTCAAATTACCCGCCATGTACCACATGCCAACTGTTATATCTGACATGTATTTGACTTTGTCATATGTGATTGTCACATTCGCTTACGTCCATAAAGTTAGCAGTGCAAGGTCAGCAGTGCAAGGATTTTTCCATGCCACAATTTAAGGCTCATTTCAGGCTAATTAAATGCTCTATTCCCAAATTTAATGCTCTTGTAGTTTTAGAGATATTGCTTGCACTGCCAGCTCCCCATAGGAGTTAGCAGTGCAGCATGTTCAGAGCGATGAACTGATGAATTCTACGATACTATAATGATCTATGAATTAAAGGCTAATTAAATGCTCTATTCCCATATTTATTGCGCAAGTAGTTTTGGAGATATTGCTTGCACTGCTAGCTCCCTAAGCAGTGCAGGATGTCCGGAGCGCCAAATCCATACAATCTATAATACAATGTTGATCTACGAATTAAAGGCTAATTAAATGCTCCATTCCGGAATTACATTCTCCCCCCCCCTTTCTTATTTAAAAAAAAAATCAAAATCTGTTCTGCTAACTTGGAACCAACCTCTTCATATTAAAGGCTAATTAAATGCTCCATTCCGGAATTAAATGCTCCCCCTCCTTTTCTGATTTTATAAAAAACTAAAATCTGCACTGCTAACTTTACGCATTGCGGTTTAGGGCCCCTGATGGCAAGACATATGAATTTGAGGCGGAACCAACCTCTTCATATTAAAGGCTAATTAAATGCTCCATTCTGGAATTAAATGCTTGCCCTCCTTTTTTGAATTTTTAAAAAATTAAAACATAACATAATTTAACATAATTTTATTTCCCAAAAATCCTTAAAAAATTTACATATCATTTCATTTCAATTTACATAGATGGTGGGAAATAAAAAATTCCCCACTGAAACCACTGTTGCGGCTTGTGCACTGCTAACTTCACGCATGGCGATTTAGGGCCCCTGATGGCGAAACATATGAATTTGAGGTGGAACCAATCTCTTCATATTAAAGGCTAATTAAATGCTCCATTCCGGAATTAAATGCTCCCCGTCTTTTTTTGATTTTTTAAAAAACTAAAATCTGCACTGCTAACTTTACGCATTGCGGTTTAGGGCCCCTGATGGCGAAACATATGAATTTAAGGTGGAACCAACCTCTTCATATTAAAGGCTAATTAAATGCTCCATTCCGAAATTAAATGCTCCCCGTCTTTTTTTGATTTTAAAAAAAAATAAAATCTGCACTGCTAACTTTACGCATTGCGGTTTAGGGCCCCTGATGGCGAAACATATGAATTTAAGGTGGAACCAACCTCTTCATATTAAAGGCTAATTAAATGCTCCATTCCGGAATTAAATGCTCCTCGTCTTTTTTTGATATTTTTTAAAAATCTAAAATCTGCACTGCTAACTTTACGCATTGCGGTTTAGGGCCCCTGATGATGAAACATATGAATTTGAGGTGGAACCAACCTCTTCATATTAAAGGCTAATTAAATGCTCCATTCATTAAATGCTCCCCGTCTTTTTTTGATTTTTTAAAAAACTAAAATCTGCACTGCTAACTTTACGCATTGCGGTTTAGGGCCCCTGATGGCGAAACATATGAATTGAAGGTGGAACCAACCTCTTCATATTAAAGGCTAATTAAATGCTCCATTCCGGAATTAAATGCTTTCCCTCCTTTTTTGATTTTTTAAAAAACTAAAATGTGCACTGCTAACTTTACGCATTGCGGTTTAGGGCCCCTGATGGCGAAACATATGAATTTGAGGTGGAACCAACCTCTTCATATTAAAGGCTAATTAAATGCTCGTGGATGGTGTACCCTAGCCTTGTGGTATACCGCTTGGATAAATAGAAAAAAAGTGAAAACGTACGTATAAACTATAACTTTGCGACTTTTGGTTGCGGCGTTGGCTGTCTAACAAGCCAATCGATTTTTTCAATCCAATGATCCATATGCAATCTTTGAAAAGTTTCAACAGATTAGTTGTTTCTGGTTTGATTTCAGGTTTTTCAAATGAAGTGACAAAATCATCCCTTTCGGACTCATACTCGAACCTCTTGGGAACGAATGATAAGTATTGCAGGAGCAGGAAAACGCAATATAACCAAGTTGTCACAATTTTAATATACAATACAATATTTTTTATATATTTTTGTTTGTTACAGTATTATTAACGTTAACTGCCAAAGTTTAATATATTTTTTAGTATTTTTAATAATTAATAATTTTTTTTTCTTCTATCAAACATGCATGGAGCATTAAATTAGCCTTTAATATGAAGAAGCTGGTTCCACCTTCAATTCATATGTTTCGCCATCAGGGGCCCTAAATCGCCATGCGTAAAGTTATCAGTGCAGATTTTGATTTTTTTAAAATTAAAAAAAGGAGGGAAAGCATTTAATTCCAGAATGGAGCATTTAATTAGCCTTTAATATGAAGAGATTGGTTCCACCTCAAATTCATATGTTTCGCCATCAGGGGCCCTAAACCGTAATGCGTAAAGTTAGCAGTGCAGATTTTAGTTTTTTTAAAAATCAAAAAAGGAGGGGGAGCATTTAATTCCGGAATGGAGCATTTAATTAGCCTTTAATATGGCGAGGTTGGTTCCACCTCAAATTCATATGTTTCATCATCAGGGGCCCTAAACCGCAATGCGTAAAGTTAGCAGTGCAGATTTTAGATTTTTAAAAAATATCAAAAAAAGACGAGGAGCATTTAATTCCGGAATGGAGCATTTAATTAGCCTTTAATATGAAGAGATTGGTTCCACCTCAAATTCATATGTTTCGCCATCAGGGGCCCTAAACCGTAATGCGTAAAGTTAGCAGTGCAGATTTTAGTTTTTTAAAAAATCAAAAAAGGAGGGGGAGCATTTAATTCCGGAATGGAGCATTTAATTAGCCTTTAATATGAAGAGGTTGGTTTCACCTCAAATTCATATGTTTCATCATCAGGGGCCCTAAACCGCAATGCGTAAAGTTAGCAGTGCAGATTTTAGTTTTTTAAAAAATCAAAAAAAGACGGGGAGCATTTAATTTCGGAATGGAGCATTTAATTAGCCTTTAATATGAAGGGGTTGGTTCCACCTTAAATTCATATGTTTCGCCATCAGGGGCCCTAAACCGTAATGCGTAAAGTTAGCAGTACAGATTTTAGTTTTTTTAAAAATCAAAAAAGTAGGGGAAGCATTTAATTCCGGAATGGAGCATTTAATTAGCCTTTAATATGAAGAGGTTGGTTCCACCTCAAATTAATATGTTTCGCCATCAGGGGCCCTAAACCGCAATGCGTAAAGTTAGCAGTGCTGATTTTATTTTTTTTTTAAATCAAAAAAGTAGGGGGAGCATTTAATTCCGGAATGGAGCATTTAATTAGCCTTTAATAGGAAGAGGTTGGTTTCACCTCAAATTCATATGTTTCATCATCAGGGGCCCTAAACCGCAATGCGTAAAGTTAGCAGTGCAGATTTTAGATTTTTAAAAAATATCAAAAAAAGACGAGGAGCATTTAATTCCGGAATGGAGCATTTAATTAGCCTTTAATATGAAGAGATTGGTTCCACCTCAAATTCATATGTTTCGCCATCAGGGGCCTTAAACCGTAATGCGTAAAGTTAGCAGTGCAGATTTTATTTTTTTTTTAAATCAAAAAAAGACGGGGAGCATTTAATTTTGGAATGGAGCATTTAATTAGCCTTTAATATGAAGAGGTTGGTTCCACCTTAAATTCATATGTTTCGCCATCAGGGGCCCTAAACCGCAATGCGTAAAGTTAGCAGTGCAGATTTTAGTTTTTTTAAAAATCAAAAAAGGAGGGGGAGCATTTAATTCCAGAATGGAGCATTTAATTAGCCTTTAATATGAAGAGGTTGGTTTCACCTCAAATTCATATGTTTCATCATCAGGGGCCCTAAACCGCAATGCGTAAAGTTAGCAGTGCAGATTTTAGATTTTTAAAAAATATCAAAAAAAGACGAGGAGCATTTAATTCGGGAATGGAGCATTTAATTAGCCTTTAATATGAAGAGATTGGTTCCACCTCAAATTCATATGTTTCGCCATCAGGGGCCCTAAACCGTAATGCGTAAAGTTAGCAGTGCAGATTTTATTTTTTTTTAAAAATCAAAAAAAGACGGGGAGCATTTAATTTCGGAATGGAGCATTTAATTAGCCTTTAATATGAAGAGGTTGGTTCCACCTTAAATTCATATGTTTCGCCATCAGGGGAGCTAAACCGCAATGCGTAAAGTTAGCAGTGCAGATTATATTTTTTTTAAAAATCAAAAAAAGACGGGGAGCATTTAATTTCGGAATGGAGCATTTAATTAGCCTTTAATATGAAGAGGTTGGTTCCACCTTAAATTCATATGTTTCATCATCAGGGGCCCTAAACCGCAATGCGTAAAGTTAGCAGTGCAGATTTTAGTTTTTTTAAAAATCAAAAAAGTAGGGGGAGCATTTAATTCCGGAATGGAGCATTTAATTAGCCTTTAATATGAAGAGGTTGGTTCCACCTCAAATTAATATGTTTCGCCATCAGGGGCCCTAAACCGCAATGCGTAAAGTTAGCAGTGCAGATTTTATTTTTTTTAAAAATCAAAAAAAGACGGGGAGCATTTAATTTCGGAATGGAGCATTTAATTAGCCTTTAATATGAAGAGGTTGGTTCCACCTTAAATTCATATGTTTCATCATCAGGGGCCCTAAACCGCAATGCGTAAAGTTAGCAGTGCAGATTTTAGTTTTTTAAAAAATCAAAAAAAGACGGGGAGCATTTAATTCCGGAATGGAGCATTTAATTAGCCTTTAATATGAAGAGGTTGGTTTCACCTCAAATTCATATGTTTCATCATCAGGGGCCCTAAACCGCAATGCGTAAAGTTAGCAGTGCAGATTTTAGTTTTTTAAAAAATCAAAAAAAGACGGGGAGCATTTAATTCCGGAATGGAGCATTTAATTAGCCTTTAATATGAAGAGGTTGGTTCCGCCTCAAATTAATATGTTTCGCCATCAGGGGCCCTAAACCGCAATGCGTAAAGTTAGCAGTGCAGATTTTATTTTTTTTAAAAATCAAAAATAGACGGGGAGCATTTAATTTCGGAATGGAGCATTTAATTAGCCTTTAATATGAAGAGGTTGGTTCCACCTCAAATTCATATGTTTCGCCATCAGGGGCCCTAAATCGCCATGCGTAAAGTTAGCAGTGCAGATTTTAATTTTTTAAAAATTCAAAAAAGGAGGGCAAGCATTTAATTCCAGAATGGAGCATTTAATTAGCCTTTAATATGAAGAGGTTGGTTCCGCCTTCAATTCATATGTTTCGCCATCAGGGGCCCTAAATCGCCATGCGTAAAGTTAGCAGTGCAGATTTTAATTTTTTTAAAAATCAAAAAAGGAGGGGGAGCATTTAGTTCCGGAATGGAGCATTTAATTAGCCTTTAATATGAAGAGGTTGGTTCCACCTTCAATTCATATGTTTCGCCATCAGGGGCCCTAAATCGCCATGCGTAAAGTTAGCAGTGCAGATTTTAATTTTTTTAAAATTCAAAAAAGGAGGGCAAGCATTTAATTCCAGAATGGAGCATTTAATTAGCCTTTAATATGAAGAGGTTGGTTCCGCCTCAAATTCATATGTCTTGCCATCAGGGGCCCTAAACCGCAATGCGTAAAGTTAGCAGTGCAGATTTTAGTTTTTTATAAAATCAGAAAAGGAGGGGGAGCATTTAATTCCGGAATGGAGCATTTAATTAGCCTTTAATATGAAGAGGTTGGTTCCACCTTCAATTCATATGTTTCACCATTAGTGGCCCTAAATCGCCATGCGTAAAGTTAGCAGTACAGATTTTGATTTTTTTTAAATAAGAAAGGGGGGGGGGGAGAATGTAATTCCGGAATGGAGCATTTAATTAGCCTTTAATTCGTAGATCAACATTGTATTATAGATTGTATGGATTTGGCGCTCCGGACATCCTGCACTGCTAAGTCCCTTAGGGAGCTAGCAGTGCAAGCAATATCTCCAAAACTACTTGCGCAATAAATATGGGAATAGAGCATTTAATTAGCCTTTAATTCATAGATCATTATAGTATCGTAGAATTTATCAGTTCATCGCTCTGAACATGCTGCACTGCTAACTCCTATGGGGAGCTGGCAGTGCAAGCAATATCTCTAAAACTACAAGAGCATTAAATTTGGGAATAGAGCATTTAATTAGCCTGAAATGAGCCTTAAATTGTGGCATGGAAAAATCCTTGCACTGCTAACTTTATGGACGTCATTCGCTTCTGCTTTAAACTTAATTTTTGTGTGAGCTAATGAAGCGGCTATGAAAAATTAGGGCTTACTATACATTTAAAAAAAATTGTTCTGCCAGAATAAAGTAAAAACAATCTCAAAAACGACTTTATTTAAAAAAAAATCAAATATCCATGAACCGTCATTCCAACTTCAATATTTTAAAGACAATCAGCTGTGTCGTAACGTGACCATCAAAAAAAAATCAGCCCCGGATGTGACGTCAACAAAGTGGAGGATCGTGGCCCGTCCATTTTGATAGCCCTGGTACCACATGCCAACTGTTATATTTGACATGTATTTGACTTTGTCATATGTGATTGTCACATTCGCTTCTGCTTTAAACTTAATTTTTGTGTGAGCTAATGAAGCGGCTATGAAAAATTAGGGCTTACTATACATTTTAAAAAAATTGTTCTTCCAGAATAAAGTAAAAACAATCTCAAAAACGGCTTTATTTTTAAAAAAATCAAATTTTTCATGAACCGTCATTCCAACTTCAATATTTTAAAGACAATCAGCAGTGTCGTAACGTGACCATCAAAAAAAAATCAGTCCCGGATGTGACGGCAAGGCCAACACAAAAATAGAGGCCACGACTCTGAAAAAATCAGCTGTTCTCCCGGGGCTGAATTTTACATTGGGGCTTATGGGAGGTCAGACTTTTTTTATGATATTTTCAAAATGGCACTACAGATTTCCGCAAAATTTCAGTCAAATATTCTCAGACACCATCCCGATATTCCACCAAAGGTTTGTAAGGAAGCAACATGATTAAAAGGTTAAAATCTTCAAGATTTAGCATTCCTTATTTTGAATTCAAATTACCCGCCATGTACCACATGCCAACTGTTATATTTGACATGTATTTGACTTTGTCATATGTGATTGTCACATTCGCTTCTGCTTTAAACTTAATTCTTGTGTGAGCTAATGAAGCGGCTATGAAAAATTAGGGCTTACTATACATTTTAAAAAAATTATTCTGCCAGAATAAAGTAAAAACAATCTCAAAAACGGCTTTATTTTTAAAAAAATCAAATATCCATGAACCGTCATTCCAACTTCAATATTTTAAAGACAATCAGCTGTGTCGTAACGTGACCATTAAAAAAAAATCAGCCCCGGATGTGACGGCAACAAAGTGGAGGATCGTGGCCAGTCCATTTTGATAGCCCTGGGTGACGTTATAAATTGGGGGGGGGGCAGAAATTTATATTGCATGGAAAAGGAGATAAAAAAACTTACCTAAACACTTGGTGTAGTTTTTAGTTTATTTGTTTATAGATAAAGTCTGTTCGCCCTTCTTTTACATGCGGAAAGTGCTTGGATTAGCACCAGTTTCAGACTCATCATGGCCCCGTAGAGCACCCTCAAAAATCCCACAGAATTTTAAACAGTCTATTAACTTACTAAGTATATGTCTATTTTTTGCCACATTTTCATTATGTTCGGTAATGTTTTGCCTATAGGCACTATTCAATTGGCACCTAACTTTTCACTAAAGTGCTAGAGATCACACATTCCTTTTGCCACCCACCAAAATCTTTGAGAAAATAAATGTAAATAGAATGAGGTCATTCCTGAATCATGAAAACCTTCTCTCAAATGCACAGCATGGTTTCAGAGATAAATTGTCAACCAATACTGCCGCTTATGATTTCACTCAAGCAATTTACAACTCAATGGACTCAAGCAAGTTCACTGTTGCTCTCTATTTTGACCTCACACGTGCATTTGATTGTGTTGATAGTGTGTTTCTTATTCAAAAACTGAATGCTTTAGGGTTTCGAGGTGATTTCAGAAATCTTGTTACTTCTTTTATGACAGGTAGGAAAATAAAGGTAAAGTTTGGTTCAGATTTCTCTAGCACTTGTGAGCAAAGATATGGGGTGCCACATGGTAGTGTGCTATCCCCACTCCTATTTATTCTGTTTATTAATGACCTTGTAAGTTTTCTAGAAAGTTGTTGGTCTCCAGAGGATAAAATAAAAATCGTTCTGTATGCCGATGATTCCACCATTGTCATATCATGTGAATCCCTACAAACTCTTATCGAAAAGTCCAATCTCATGCTTGATAAGTTTCATGAATGGTGTACTAGTAACAAACTGCTAGTCAATGAGAGCAAAACTAAATACATGGTGTTTCACAAGAGAAAGTTAGTACCAAACTTTGTCCTCTCCATGAATGGTGTAAATGTTGATAGGGTTGACAGTTCTTTAGGATTACATATCGATAGCCAGCTTACCTGGACCTGTCATATTGACCATGTAGCTGGAAAACTCAACTCTGCATACTTTGCAATAGTTAATTTGAAAAACATATTAACAACAAAACAACTTATAAATGTATATTATGCTTTGGTATACAGTCATCTGAAATACATGATTCTTTATTGGGGTCAATCATGCGAAATTGGGAGGGTTTTTGTGCTTCAGAAACGAATCTTAAGGAAGATTTTTTCCTTGAGCCCTGTGGAATCATGTAGGCCTATATTTAAAAATCAAAAGCTACTTCTATTTATGGCATTTTGATACTTGAGGCGGCTATGTTTGTAAGGCGAAACAAAAGCAAATTCCCAACAGTTTCAACAAGTCATAACTATAATATTAGGCAAACAAGTAAAATCTTGATTCCAAATTTTCATCTATCAGCTTTTAGGAAAAGTCCAAAAGGTTTTGCTAGTTATGTATATAATAAAATTCCTAATGAAATAAATAATATCACATCAGAAAAACAGTTCAAAAAAAGACTACAGAGCTACCTTATTGATAAATATTTCTATAGCATTAGTGACCCTTTTGATCATTGACTAGAGTTAAATGTAATATTATATAGTATTTTCTGCTGTAAAATTTGACATTGTATATACTTTTATAAGTCGATGTACAATAAAGAATTGATGATTGATGATTGATTGACACAACCGCACAGCCAGTTTTCAGCATCATATAATTTTTTTATTACTTGCACTAAAATTTTGGTTAATGTCTATGTGACCCTAAAGATTTTATTTGTAATCGAAGTTTATATGTCAATGTATTTAAATTTTCACAGTTAGTTATGTAATCGACCGTATTTATTTCCATTGTGTAAACAAACAAAACAGAGCATGTTGTTCCACAGGGTTTTGTGTTAGGTTGTTTGCTTTTTATAATTTATATTAACAATGTAGTAAAGCATGTTAAATTTAGTAAAATTATTTTAATCGCTGATGATGCTTTGTTATATTTTTCTAGTACATATTTTTCATATTTAATTGGCTCAAAGCAACAGTTAGCAAATTTAAAGAGAGATAACATAAACTTTAGTATTAAAGTAAATAACATTAACATTGAGAAAGTAAGCACGCACAAATATCTAGGTGCACAAGCACCTGAATTTTAGACAACATTGTAGCTACTTAAAAAATAAGGTTGCAAAAAAAGTATATTTTTTGTATAGACTTGATAAGAAGGTTTCATATTTTGCAAAACTGACAGTGTATAAATTTACTATTTCCCCTCTTTTTGATTACCGCTCAACCTTGATATATTTTCTAAATTGTGAAGAGATAAATGCACTTCAAAAAATCCAAAATAGAGCTCTAAGAGCTATACTCATGTGCAACAAAAGGACATCAATAAAGAGCATGCTAGAGAGAACCTCCCTAATGAGTATAAACCAAAGGCTCTCTTATAATCTACGCGCTGGTCATCTTCAGTGGTCTCTCGGCCCTCACTAAAGCGCTTACACCACTCAAACACATGTTCAATTGGGTAGGAATAGATCTCTTTGAAATGGTGCCTGGTAAAAAACTTCTTAGTTTACGTGAAAAAATGGAAGTAGTTAACATTTCGGAGAGGGAACATCTATCGGCACAAAAGATCGCTGAAAAATTTAATATCAGAAAAACTCAAGCAGCGAAAATTGTAAATATATATATTAAAATTTCCCAGTTCCCTCTCATAAGCGGACACCTCTAGCTTCTGTGTTCTTCATGAAATTAAACTTTGTTTTGTTATCTGTGATGTGCATGTTAATCTGAAGGTCTAAGGAAGACAAACACATTGTTGAAACATCACAAATGGATTAAATAGTATATTATCCAAGCAACATGGTCCTTATTCCCACTACATGTAGCAAAGTGGGCAGCAGATAAAAGGTTGAAAGAACAAAAGATTTAAAGCAAGGTCAAAAAACAACTTCCCTGACTTCTTTCCTGGGATCCTAGAGGGTGTGAATCCAAACTCCAATTCCAAATTCAGTTCAGATTCACACCCTCTAGGATCCCAGGAAAGAAGTCAGAAAAGTTTTTTCTTTGCCTATGTTTTTAATCTTTTGTACTTTTGACCTTTTATCTGCCCCCCTAGCAAAAAGAATATTGTCTGTCCAATGCCAATGTCACGAATGTGCATAATTGATGTTTTGAGAAAAACTCGTTTTAAACATTGAAGATACATTGTGAAAAATAGAGATTTTATTTTTTTAATTTTTAAAGGAGGGGAGGAGAGAGAGCAAACACCGTCGCGCTTTTGGCATTCAATACTATGAATAAAATTGTACATACTGCTGTACATAGGCGAAAATTGCCAAATTTGCACATTCATGACTTTGGCATTGGACGAGGGGTGGGACACTCATAAAAATTTGTACACCTATTTAAGCATTTAAGATAAATACTGTATTTATTTGATATTTAAAGGTATTTACTTGTATTTAATAGTATTTAAATGTATTTAAATGTATTTGGTTATATAGTATTTAATTGTATTTAGAAGTATTTAAAAGTATTTAAAAGCTATTTGAATGTATTTATTAAATACTTTTACCAAATTTGTACACATATTTAAGGAGTGTCCCACCCCTCGGCATTGGACCAACAATATATTCCCTCCTTGTACCAAATCCAAGATGACATCAGTTGAGACAAATAGAGTGAAAAGATGAGGGCCAAAACTGAAGTATGACCGAAAAGGCAAAAGGTACTTATTCTGTGTAATACTACATCTAGAGATGAGCCACAACAAATCTTCAGTTACACCACTCATAGAAAGCCTAACCAAACCTACCATTAATAAGTTCCTGAGTAGCCAATTCATCAAGGGTCATTTCTGATTCAGGTTTTTCAAGCTGCGGTTGTTGTTCAACCTTGGTTTCATTTTGTTTCTCTTTAATTTGATGCAATACAGTGCCTTTTTTACTCTCCTTGACTGGGATGACCAGTGGTACCTTTACTTCCTCTACAGCACTACAAAATTTAATTAAATTAGTTAAATTAACATGTTCCTAAACTCCAGGCAATTTACTTACTCTTTAATTTTTATAGCTTGGCCCTCCAAGCACTCAATTAGCTGGACTTTTGTATCCTCTTGCTTTTTAGGTGCTACCAACACAGGAGTCTTTTTGGCAATTTTACTAAACCCAAATGATAATTTTTTTCCTTCCATTTTAAATTATTTTCTTAATTTATAACATTTAAAATTTTTTTCTTATTTAACAAAAAAAAAATTAAGAAACGTTTTGTTTATTTTTTTACAACAGGAAAAACCTAACCTCATTTCATTTTTTTGTTGAGGCTTTTAGCCAGTTAAATTATATTATAGTTTAATTTTAATGACCAACGAGTTTTCTTTGGTGTCGCACAGTGTGACGAAATTGAAAAAAAATCAATTATTTTAAATTAGTAAATGTTTGTACAGGGCTATCAAAATGGACGGGCCACGATCCTCCACTTTGTTGACGTCACATCCGGGGCTGATTTTTTTTTTGATGGTCACGTTACGACACAGCTGATTGTCTTTAAAATTTTGAAGTTGAAATGACGGTTCATGGATATTTGATTTTTTGTTAAATAAAGCCGTTTTTGAGATTGTTTTTACTTTATTCTGGCAGAACAATTTTTTTTAAATGTATAGTAAGCCCTAATTTTTCATAGCCGCTTCATTAGCTCACACAAAAATTAAGTTTAAAGCAGAAGCGAATGTGACAATCACATATGACAAAGTCAAATACATGTCAAATATAACGGTTGGCATGTGGTACATGGCGGGTAATTTGAATTCAAAATAAGGAATGCTAAATCTTGAAGATTTTAACCTTTTAATCATGTTGCTTCCTTACAAACCTTTGGTGGAATATCGGGATGGTGTCTGAGAATATTTCACTGAAATTTTGCGGAAATCTGTAGTGCCATTTTGAAAATATCATAAAAAAACGTCTGACCTCCCATAAGACCCAATGTAAAATTCAGCCCCGGGAGAACAGCTGATTTTTTCAGGGTCGTGGCCTCTATTTTTGTGTTGGCATTGGTTTGTATTGATATAATAATCATGAATATTGACAAAAATTGAGCGAAAATATTTGCTTTATAGTATATTAGCTCACACTAATAGTTACTATCAGTTCAGTGGCGTATATAGAAAAAAGTTTCGGGGTGGGCCCGAGACAGTTTTGGGGGGGCCGAGACCTCATGAGACTGTATTTTATGCTATTTTATGTTTGTATTCATGAAATATGTGGAAAATATCCAAAAAAATCTTAGCTTCGGGGGGAGCCCGGGCTCCCCAGGCCCCCCCATATATACGCCACTGCTTACTATACTATAGTAATGTGAGCTATGGTGATCGTAATTTTTTCGAGAAAAAAAAAGTTGCTCCGATTTCAAAAACTTTTATACATCTTTGCGTTTCAGATGATTTTGAAACTTTTTTGTCTCGTTGTCTGTCTGTCTGTAACGACCAACGTGCATAACTCAAAAACCGCTTGCCGAATTTGAATAAAATTTGGTACCTTGGCTGGATCTTGGGTAGAGATCGTCCCATTTAAAAATGAACAAAATCCACCAAACACAAGCCAAATACAAGGGTGGGAGTAGATTTCAAAAATTAGAGTTTAAGTGAAAATATGGCGTGTGTGATATTAGATAGTTTAAGTTGTGCTACGTATTTTAACGTAAAACTGCACGTTAAGCGCTCTACGTTTTGTTCCAAATTTGAGTTTAAGTTGAATGTTTTTACGTTACCATAACAAGTCTAATAATAGCAGAGAATATGGAATGCGGCACTGTTTTTTTGATGTTACAATTTTGTTTTTTGTCTTTTCAACTACAGTATATAGGAATATATTTGCAAAGAATCGTTTGTACTGGAAGCGGAAATTATCGTCTAGGCCTCATTTTTCGATTGGTCAATCAACCAATTCTATTCTTTGGTAACGTTAAGGTGCCCGCAGACTGCTGTAAGCTAACGTAAATACGTAGGCTTTTAACGTGACCTTGACGACGGTGTGACGAAGTGCGCTTGCATATCTGTCAAATCTCATGCTTACGTAAAAATTCGTAGCACAACATAAACTATCTATTTATTCCTGACTGTCCGTGAGGCGAGGTGAGCTAAAAGTTCACTTCACGGTTGAACTGCCTGTGCATTAAGCGTATTATCCGCGCGGAATTAATTTTTTGGAGGAAGTGCCGGTTTTCCCGCCTTTCTTGCAGCGTATTTTTTAATACGCGCGGAAATTATGAATTTCTTTAACACATTTTCTTGAACAATGCTGGTAAAATTCGAGCTGGTTTATCTTTAATATAAGAAATATATCACAAAACATCAACATACGACTTGCATTTCTTGATAAAAATGAAATTTTGTGATAAACATGACATAGAGCCGATTATTATTTTCGCCTCCAGTGACGTCATCGTGTTTTCCGCTATAGTTCCAACAAGTTGAACTTTTTTGAGAAAACGCTGTGTTTGTGAGGTTATGTAGGTGAGATTGGGCATGATTGAGAAAAAAATAACCTCACTCACGTTTATTTTTTTTTAGAAAAAATGTAAATAAAACCTTTTGGATAATAAGAGTAATTGAAATTAGGTGGGGTTTGGGGGAAGATAGGCTTAATTTCTTGTTAGTTTATAAATATTAATTTCTTGTTAGTTTTCAGAAAAAATTGCAGCACAGAAAAAAAAATCTAGATTTAGGTAACAAAAAAAAATTTCAGGTAAAAATTTTTGAAAAATTTAGTAGGTACTTATTGGAAAAATCTTACTGCACAAAAAAATTTTGATAAATTTAAGAAAAATTAGTATATCTGAAAAACTTACACCAAGGTAAATGTTTAGAAACAAAGTAAGTTAAAAGAGACACCAAAGGCCAAAAATTTGGTTTCAATTGCAAAAGTTTTGCTTATTTTCAAAAGTATTTGTATTGCAGTCAGAAATTTGAAATTGTATTGGCATTTATTTAAAAATATATTTATTTGGGGTACAATTAAACTTTACAATAAAATTGCCACTTGAATAAATAGTCATAACAACTTACAATATTCAGAGTCAAATAAAAAAAAATATAGGCTCTTTTTATTTTATATTAAAAAAACACTAATCCTACCATTTCTTAGTACATACTTACAAAAATAAACAAAATTACTTAACGAATGTTAAAATTTTGCAACACTTTTTTTTAAGTCTTATTTAAAGCTGTAACGACACAAGATAAAATATTCTATATGATTCTTTGCTACATACATACAGAAAATTTTGTTTTTAATTTTTTTGTTGTTTATTTCTGTTTCTAAATTGTTTGGTAGTTTGTATTTTTTGTAGAAAAACTTTATAAATGCCTAAACCGGACTTCTCTCTGTTACTGATAATCTATGCTTCTGATGGTGGTTACTGGAACTCGTATTATGATCATGTTGAGGCAGATAACTATCAAATTTCGAAAACTTCTTGTGCAAACCCACTAGACCGTCGAATATGTATATAGCTTGTTGATGCATAATTTAGTTCAAAATATATACTTATAAATGTTTTTAACCACCAAAAATACAAAAAATATCCGATTTTTATTTTATTTATCTTGTCCTTTTTTTTACTTTTTTAAAGGGTCGGTTTATCAATGGAGGGGTATCTCGTCGTGTTAGCTAGCCTAGGGCCAATGCTAACTTTGGGTAACCCTCGAGTTAAAGAGATAAGTGTTTATCCACACCATTTTAACCCAGAGCTCCGAAACTCGCAGGTTGGCAATGCTGATAACAATCGACCATCTAAGTTTTCCCTTCTTATTTGATAGTCTATGTTATTTTTGACATTTGGTAGTTATAATCATATGTTTTTGTATTTTTGGTTTTGGGTGTTTTGTTAAAAAAAATGATTTGGAAAAACCTTATTCACCTTCTTCAGTTATTGTACTCTAGCCAGTAAGTATTTACTATGTATGATGAAAATAATTTAGCTTCATAAAAATTAGCATGTAGCTCCAAATTTGTAAATTGTTTCTGTTGTGCTTGTAGTACTTATAGTATAAAATAAAAATGCATCTATAGGTTACTATCTAAATCTATCATAATTTAAGAGATAAAACGAGTTAAAAGCAAATGGATTAATATCTATATTGCATCATAATACTGCATTTTTTAAGTTTATTTTTAACTACTACACCTATTTTATTTTTGTTACAGATTATGTCTTTGCAAGGAAACAAACAAATTTCTCTAAACTTGGGCATTCTAAGGAAAAAATATTAGCATGGTACATCAACAAGAAATAATGATTTACAAACACCCTATGTAGAGCAAGAGGTTTCCTGGCTGACCAGAAGTTATTTGAAAACCTTCATCTTATGTATTATTTATTCTGTAACATATTTTTTTGTTAATTATAAAAGTGCTCTAGCATGTTTGAATGATTTCAGTATTTTATTTTAATGTTACTCTATAAGTTAATTGTTGATTATTTCTGATTCCTAAAATACTGTTGTTTAACAAAAGAACTTGTTAGTCACTAAACTCATTGTTTGAAATACATTCACTTTTTATTTTGCATTTTCAAATAAATATAAAAAGTTTTAAAACTATATACATAAATTAGTATTATAATAAAACTAGTACACAATTGACCTTCCTGCCCTCTCACTGCGACCACCAGAGGATCTATATTGTGGCTCGGTACAAATAGTAGGTATAGCTGTGTTGGCGAGTGGGATGTTTATATTTGGTTATTCATGGAGTGCTTTTCTATTAAACATTATCTTACTCATAGAAAAAAGAAACTTTAGTTTAGGCTTGCTTGGTAGACTGCTTCCATTGCAAAAATCTCCATGTCTGTGGGGAATTCCATCATCTCAGCCTTACACCATATAAAGTATCGCCGCTGCTGTTGTAAAAATTTCGGAGCATCCTATTTAACACTTATAATTAAAGTACATAATTTAAATGTTTTGCTTTTGAGAAAAATCAACCAAAATAAAGAAACACTTTAAAATAATTCGAAATTTTGTGTTTAACCCAGAGCCGTCCAAGCGCGGGTCAAGTTAGCCTAGGGTTAACCCTCGAGTTTGCAGTTAACCTTGGATGGATAAACACTTTTGACAACTTTAACCCCGGGCTACCTCTAACTCGAGGGGTATCCCTCCATTGATAAACCGGCCCTAAAGGCAGTTAGGTAGTGGCTAAATGGTCTCCCCGGGATTTAATGCACAGCATACATACTGGTTCGTTAATATAAATCCGCGCGGAAGGATACGCTCAATGGACGTGGGTAGCGGATTTACCGCGCTTTAAATAAAATCCGCGCGGAAAATACGGTTATTGGACAGGCAGCTTAAACGTCGGTCGGTCAGCGAAATAATTGGTCATTAAAATAATTATTCCAATATGAGCGGGATTCTCATATTCAACTCTGTAATTTTGGCTAAAAAGCCGTTAAAATATATTGCAAAAAAAAGCAGAAGAACTTTTGTTTTGACAGGGAGCTCAGTTTGTATTCTGAATTTTATTAAATTTTTGAAAAATGACTGAAAAAGACAGCAAAGACATCTTTGAGGCTCTCGAAAAAGGCGATCCGGTTTTTCTAAAGACAGTGCTGACCAAAAACCGCGATGTAAACGTGTTAGACGAGAACTTTATGAACCCCCTGCAGCATGCTGCCTACAAAGGCAACAAAGAAATTGTGCAGATGCTCCTGGATCAGGTAAAGTCTGGGAAATCAAAAGTATACTTTGGTAACAACCCAGTTGAGTGTAGTGTAGTGTTTGCTTGAGTTTTATTTTAATGAAGTTTTATAATAGGCTTAGGATTTGTTTAAGCATGGTGCTATATTTACCTCTGTTTTTTAACTGACATTTCGTTCCCCGGCTATTCTATTACCCCAGTTCAGTTTGAAGTCTTACCCTTGGTCTTGGTAAACCTAAGAAAATTTTTTGGTTGCCTATTACTGTAGCTGCTGGTACTTATGTGTGGTCAAGCTTCATAACGCTTGTGTTGTTGAAAAACCCTGCCAATATAAAAACCCTTTATTTTTGACACATGACCACAATTGATGAAGAACTAGTGATACACAATTTTCTCACAAAAAATTATAACCTATTTAAGTATAGGGGAAACTGTTGTATACTGGGACATGTTTCATAGTGGGACAAATCAAATTTCCCGCCACAGTTTCCAGTTAAAATTTTGAATAAATTACAGTGTCATCTACGCGTAGCGACATCTACTAAAAACCGCAATTTCGGCGACTTGAAGTATTGCTTCTGTTTAATATCGTCCATAGCAATTACAACACATGTCAATTTTTTTTTCTGACTCTACGTGTCCGACGCTATAACGCATTTATACATGTGATTTTTTTAGTAAATAGTGGTTCAACTTGTTACTTAAGGTGTATAGAAGGTAGGTTTATGTAATAGTAGCATTAATTTCTACTGTCCTAAAAAAATATTTAACCTAACTTTAATGGCGTACCCTGTTGTATAGTGGGAATTTTAAACATGTTGTATGGTCGGACTTAGTTTTAAAGTAGCTTTAAAGGGTGTATAGTGGGACTATTTTGCTAATGCTTTTATTTTATTATTCATGCAAGATAAAGCTTCAAATATATTAAGAACTTGATTAAATATTACAATGAGTGAGGTGTTAGTTTAATTAAAAGTTTACTTACAATTTTATCTTTATTTTTAAAAAAAAAGGTGTATAGTGGGATTCTTTTGCTAAAACGTTATTTACGATTTTATTTTTATTTTCAGAAGATGAATAACCCTAATAGTACCAAAAAAAGACTCTGAAGAAGCACTAAGAAATATGAGGAAAGCAAGCATGCTCATATTGAAAATGCTGAACAAATGCAGAAAGCAGTGCTTGCAGTTACAGAAGCTGCTGAATGAGCTGCCAGGCAATGCATTTTTAATTTTATTCTAACACCCTATAATATAGAATAGGTCATATGAATATGAGTTAGTTGTTGAAACTGTTGTTTGTATTGACCATTTATGATCTTTAATAACCTAGTGTTAGAGTTTTGTTTTGTTTTTTTTTTATTCTCACCAATAAAGATTATTTTTTACAAAAAAGTTTCACGGGCAAGACCTCAGAGGTAAAGGTAGCTCGGGGACACGTTTCTGCCCCAGGCTGTTTTCTGGGAGCTGATTATATCTGTCTCCGTCGCGACGTCAAAATTAGCCTCAAAACCGAGGCAACCCTGACCGAAGCTGCAAATTGTCAGTTGGTCTATCCTCAGTAAACACCATATTTCATATTCCTTTTCAGATATCCACATCATCATTTCATCTCCTTCCATTTTATGGTTATGCTCGGGCTGAATGAAGCCTAATGAGGCAGAAACGCGTCCCAGAGCTACCTTTACCTCTGAGGTCTTGCCCGTGAAACTTTTTTGTAAAAACTTTTTACCTTGTGAACTTCCTTCAAAGATTATTTTCATTTATGAAATATGTTTTATTATTGTTGTTTTAAAGTATTTTTAGTAATAAAAAAAGATTTTTTCCCTGTTGTCCCAGTATGCACTAGGCCTATTCCCACTATGCAACATGGGGTGGTTGTATAGTGGGAATCTGATGTATACTGGGACTAGCTCATTATTCTGTCATTCTTCTTTTTTGTTTGCATATTATGTTTACTATAGCTGCACTTGATGCTAATGCAGGGATCTCAAGAAAAATCACTTACCAAATCAATCAGCTTTATATGCAATATCAATTAGAAAAAAATTGTCCCATTATACAACAGCTTCCCCTACTTGTTTTTAGATGTGTGTGAAGACAGATTGTATTGAGATTCATTTTCGATACTCCCCATTTATAGTTGACCACATGAGTTTTTGCCATAAAACAGTTTTTTGTGTTTTTCATTGATTCTTGAAGGATTTTAATGGTTTTTTTCACATAATATTTTTGTCTAGTGGCCCCTAGAGAAGCCACTACATGCTACAAGGCTGTAAGGGTTATAAAACCCCCCCAAACTTAGAAAAAATCAACCTTTTGATTAAAACTTGTTTTTAACCTATTTAGAGACTGTGCATTAATGGTATTAAAAAAAAATGTTTTTTTTAATGCCTACAAAAATATATCTTTTTTATTTTAGGGGCTTTAAATAGCCACTCTCAACATAAAAGCCCCAATCTACCCTATTTATTGACTGGCAATCATAATGTATTTGAACGAAGATGTTTCTCTTTAGACTGTTTTTATTTTAAAATAATAACATTACTACATTGTAGGGGTTGAGGGGTTAAAAGAGCCCCCCCTAACATGAAATCCTTAATCTACCCTATTTATTGACTTTGTGCATTATAATGTATTTGTAGAAAAATGTTTCTTTTTAAAATGTCTTTATTTTAAAATAATAATATTACTATATTATATTTATATTTACAGAGCACTCTACCTATTGGGATGGGAGGCATCGGAATAAGAGATACAAAATCACTTTCAATCTCAGCCTTCTTAGGTTTGGTTAGAAATGTCTCTAATTTACTTGAATTGTTATTGCCTTTAAATATTTTTCAGTCAAATGATACAGAATATAACATTTGTTTAAAAAAATGGCTTTCCATTTGTAATATAAATTCAACCATGCAAATACCAAATTACCAAAAAGAATTTGACTCCATGATTTGTAAAGTTCGCAAAGAAACTATTTTTTGTAATTTTTCCCGTGACGAAGATAAAGCACGATTCCTAGCTCTTGAAACACCTGAAAGCAATGCATGGCTACATGCTCTTCTGTCTGCATTGTTCGTGAAACCTTCTTGATAATAATACTTTTCGGATATCAATTGGTCTAAGGCTTGGTCTCCCTGTTTCCGGAGTGCACGTCTGCATTTGCGACGAAAATTCAGATATATATGGCTCACATGGGCTAAGCTGTAAAAAAAGTGCAGGGCGTGCATCGGCACAGGCAGATCAATGATATTATCAAGAGGGCTTTAGTTTCGGCTGAATGTCCTTCCATATTAGAACCTTTGGGAATATGCCGAAGTGATGGAAAACGAGCAGACGGAATGACGTTGATTCCCTGGAAATATGGAAAATAATTATTATGGGATGCAACATGCACCCATACTTTAGCAAAAAGTTATTTAGACAAAACTTCGAAATCTAAAGGCGCCGCGGCAAAATTATCGGAACAAAATAAAATCAGAAAATATTCAGAATTAATAAACAGATTTGTTTTCATACCATTTGCTGTAGAAAAAAATATTCAGAATTAATAAACAGATTTGTTTTCATACCATTTGCTGTAGAAACTTTAGGGCCCTTAGGTGATGAGGCAAAAAAAATTATTTTAGAAATAAGTGCAAAATTCCCAGTAAAAGAATCAAAAATTATATCGTCCAAAGAATAAGCTGAAAAAGATGAAAACTTTTAGACTTATTTTTTTAAAATTTATGGGTTTAGGATTTTTATTATTTATTATGTATAGTGTTATTTAATAATGAAATATTACTACATTGTAGGGGATAAGGGGTTAAATGAGTCCTGCTAAAACATAAATCCTGAATCTACCCTCCCTAGTGTCTTTCTGCATCATAATGTATTTGAAGAAAAATGTTTCTTTTTAGAATGTCTTTATATGAAAATAATAACAATACTTACTACATTGTAGGGGTTGAGGGGTTAAAAGAGCCCTCCCTAACATAAAATCTTGAATCTACCGTATTTATTGATTTTGTGCATCATAATGTAATTAAAGAAAAATGTTTTTTAGAATGTCTTTATTCTAAAATAATAACATTACTTCATTGTAGGGGATTAGGGTTTAAAAGTGCCCCTCTTAACACAAAATCCTGAATTTACCCTATTTAGTGACTTTGTGCATCATAATGTATTTGAAGAAAAATGTTTCTTTTTAGAATGTCTTTATTTTAAAATAATGACATTATATTTGTGCCTCATAATTTATTAAAAAAAATGTTTCTTTTTACAATGTCTTTATTTTAAAATAATAACATTGCTACATTGTAGGGGATAAAGGATTAAAAGAGCCCTCTTAACATAAAATCTCAAATCTACCCTATTTAGAGACTCTGTGCAAAAACAATACCTTCTCTAGCTATTGCTGCGAGGGCTGGGAAGGTAAAAATAAATAAGTTAGATTCATTCATATTAAAGTAAAATAAAAAAAAACAGGTGTGGTATTTACCTTCACAACCTAAGAATTTTAAGATTTTGTTGGTACAGGGCTGGATTGCCTAATTAATCAAAATTCATTTATCTGCATCATTTACCATGTGTGAATGTTTACCTGACATTACTACAAATATTTTTACTTTTCTAGTCCTAGTGGCAGTGGGTGGCGTCAGTATTGTTTTGAATGATTTTTTTTTCAGATTACACCAAAAATGTGATATTTGGGTGTATCTTAGCATAATCGTTGTGACGTCTGTCCGTATGTGTGTGTGTCTGTCCCGCCTACGATAGGTAGCTCCAGAACTGCGGGACAATATTTTATGAGATTTTCATGAAAGATATTGTTCAACTCTGTAACAAGCTGATTAGATTTTGGTCAAAATCCTTTAATGCTAATGACAGTTTTGGACAGTGAAAAAATAGGACAAATTGTAACTTTTTAACAGAGCATCGCATCAATATGCGGTTTTCGGAATATATCAGAACACATTTTTCTTAATAATATGTGTTATAATCAAAAACTTTGTAGGAGCTTTCGTTTCTGAGATATTGTGGTGTTTGATTGGAGTGTGCTGATGGGCTATAGACAGGTATCAGATCCGTGATAGATGCATTTAATAATATATTAAGAATAGCCTTACTTTTTTACAGGTTTAAAATTGTTAATTTATTTAATTACTGCCTTTTTTTTCTTGCCAAATTAATTAATCTTGTAATTTTTTTAAATGTTTTTTGTTGTATCAGCCACTCTATTTGGGAAATGACACTATATTTGTATACATGTTTTTTAATAATTTTATCCGAGATTTTATCTTATTTTATTAGATAAATCTCTTTAAAGTCTTTTGGCTGTGTTTTAGTTTTTTTTCCAAAATTTACTTGATTTCTAAAAATTTTGCGCTACTAACGTAAGAATTTGGGTGTGCTTTCGGGCTGTTCGGCCGTCGTCGTTGTGAATGGATCCGTTCTCTTAAAGATGCATCTTCAGTTCTTCTATAGATTCTGTAGGCTTGAGGTGTTTTCATGGTATGCTAAAATCTCAGGAATTTCGGCGTGACCTTCTCATCGCGACAGCGTAATAAGAAAGTCAGCGAAGACAGTAGTTGCGCTTTCTTCTTGCGTAGTGCGACCAAGCGTAGATGAAGAGTGGAAACTTCCTCCCCGTAGAGGCTTCGTACAAATTGTGAAAGGCTTTCGCGGCCATCGTCCAATGGTGGGTTTGCTTTCGGGCTGTTCGGCCGTCGTCGTTGGGAATGGATCCGTTCTCTTAAAGATGCATCTTCAGTTCTTCTATAGATTCTGTAGGCTTGAGGTGTTTTCATGGTATGCTAAAATCTCAGGAATTTCGGCGTGACCTTCTCATCGCGACAGCGTAATAAGAAAGTCAGCGAAGACAGTAGTTGCGCTTTCTTCTTGCGTAGTGCGACCAAGCGTAGATGAAGAGTGGAAACTTCCTCCCCGTAGAGGCTTCGTACAAATTGTGAAAGGCTTTCGCGGCCATCGTCCAATGGTGGGTTTGCTTTCGGGCTGTTCGGCCGTCGTCGGCCGAACAGCCCGAAAGCACACCCACCATTGGATGATGGGCGCGAAAGCCTTTCACAATTTGAGTGTAAGAATTTGATACAAATACGAGGGGTCATCGGCACCCTAAAATTTTGTACAGCGTCCAACAGGACTTGGGTCCTGACGTGTACTGTTGGGTCCTGTTGAGTACTGTTGGGTACTGTCGTGTACTGTCGAGTACTGTTGGGTACTGTCGTGTATTGTCGAGTACTGTTGGGTCCTGTCGGTGTACTGTTGGGTACTGTTGAGTACTGTCGTCGTGCCTTGGGGGGGTCCGACAGGGACAAAGCGCACCCTCAAAAAACATGAAAAAAAAAAAAAAACAAAAAAAAAAAAAAAAGGTCATCATCTTTGGGGAACCGCGCCGCCCTCACAAATGTTGCGACCAAAAAAAAAAAAAGTCATCCTGTTTGGGGAAGGCAAACAGGGCCTTCGGGCGCACTCAAAAAACTTGTGACCAAAAAAAAAAAAAAAAGGTCATCCTGTCTTTTCGCATCTACGCCACTGTTCCGGGTTCGACGGTTGTGTCGAGTACTGTCGTGTACTGTTGGCTTCTATCGTACTGTTACGTCCTGTCGTGTACTGTTGGGTACTGTTGGGTCCTGTCGTGTACTGTCGAGTACTGTTGGGTACTGTCGTGTACTGTTGGGTCCTGTCGTGTACTGTTAGGTACTGTCGTGTACTGTTGGGTCCTGTCGTGTACTGTCGAGTACTGTTGGGTACTGTCGTGTACTGTCGAGTACTGTTGGGTCCTGTCGTGGTACTGTCGAGTACTGTTGGGTACTGTCGTGTACTGTCGAGTACTGTTGGATCCTGTCGTGGTACTGTGGGGTCCTGTTGTGAAATTTGTACAGTACTGTTGAAAGCTGATGACCCCTCGTACAAATATCTTTCTGTTTGTAAAAAATAATTCGATTTTACCAAAAAATGTTTTTGAATTTTTACCTTGCAAATTGTATGCTAATCAAATTGCATTGTAGATTTAAACTGCTGTATTAATCATAAGAAGTAAATAGAAATTTCGGTTAATTTTTAGGGTGCTGATGTGAATTTTTGTGAACACCAGCACAATTACACTGCTCTTCACTTCGCTGCACTCTCTGGCAACACTGAAGTATGCATAATTCTAATGAGCGCTGGTGCCAAGTCAACTGCCACCAATACAGTGGGCAGAACACCTGCACAGATGGCTGCTTTTGTGGGTAAGTTTGAATTGTAGATTAAAGTTCTGAAGATTTCCAGCTGAAAGTCAAAACATTATCTACAGGGTGTTCCAAAGTGATTCTTTAAAGGCCGAGCTTTAACCCCATTCCATTCCACCCTTAACATTAAAGCAAGCAAATGTGCCTTTCTCTAATGGATTGTTCATACTCGTCTTTTGTCTAGTGTTTTGTCTTGGTTTAGTCATATGTCTTGTCATAAGAAAGTTAAAACCACTGTTTCTTATGGGAGTGTTCATATAATGCTTTTGCTTTTGTTTTTGATTAGTCTTTGTCTTAAGAGTTGCCAACTTTCAATCCTTAGGACAACGACAGACATCAGCTGATCTTTGTTGTTTTTTTTACAGGGCGTCCGAAGAGCCCAAGCGCGCGGCCGAAATTTTGAATTTACCGCCATTAATCATGTTTTTAACAGAAAATCTCAACCTAACCTCAAAATTTTATTTGTTTTTATTTTCTTTTTCGCTTTTGTTCTTTCGTGTCGGTGTTTCGTGCACAGATTAGGTTAAATAAGATTGTTTTGTGTAGAAAATGACTTTTGAAAAGGGGCCTTTTTATTAAAATTGAATTTTTTTTCAGTGGGTTATGACTAAGACTAATCAAAAACAAAAGACGAGTATGAACAGCCGATTTTGTTTAAGACAGCTAAGACTAATCAAAGGACAAAGACTAATCAAAAACAAAAGACAAAGACGAGTATGAACAATACTTAAGTCCCACAGAACTGCTTTTAGTACCCTTTATTATGTAAGGAGACATATAAATTTTTTAAATTTTAAGGAAATATGACTTAAATGGATTTTTCTGGTTGCTCATTTTATGCATGCTATAACAGTCCAGTGTGTTATATAGTGTACTCTCGATTCCCCAACCAAATTCACTGGGCCAGCAAATAACGCCTTTGATATTCCATTGAGGATCATACAAAATATGTCAATAGTTTTGTTACTGATATTTTTAGTTATTTTTCCTAGTTTGCATAAGTCATTCTAAAAGGCGATAAAGAGGAATATAACAGCTAGATTTCAACCATGTTGGCACTGAGAGTCTACAGCATTTATTTTTCTTTAAAACAAGTAGCCTTTAACCCTCCAGTGGTGAAAAAAAATCACAACATAAATAATGTCTGTCCAACAGGCCGTGGTGCGTATATGTGTTCCAACCGAGTTTTCAGCAACCATTTGAATTACGAATTAGGGAATTAGGAAATGTTTTGGAAACATTGTACAAAAAAAACGTACAAAATCAAAATACGATGGTTTTCTTGTCATTGGTCTTACACACTGTAAGTCACCCCTCACGGGTTAACTAGTCATATGATTTTTCTTACTTTTAAGACATTTTTTTCAGTGACCTTACAGGCCACGGAGTATTTGCAAACGTAGATATTACATTGGGCCCCAGGTGCTTAAACCTTCACA
Source organism: Aspidapion aeneum (assembly GCA_963576565.1). NCBI lineage: Eukaryota > Metazoa > Arthropoda > Insecta > Coleoptera > Brentidae > Aspidapion > Aspidapion aeneum. The sequence goes on along the minus strand of OY755042.1, from coordinate 2,805,512 downwards.
AATTAACATTGTTAAAAAGGCATTTATTAACTCAGGTGACGTCACGTATTGACGTTGCCTTTCACACCCTCGCCGGCCAGGCATATTATATTTATTTAAACTGCTCGCAAACGTCCAATGTGACGTATTTTGGCGCATGCGCCAGGCCGTCGTGACATCTTGTTAGAGGCGCCATTTTTTTGACGTGACATCACTTCTCTCGTCAAGCTCTATGAGAAATTATTGCTTAAAAGAATAAAACCCATCATAGAAAGACAAGAAATTATTCCATCTCATCAATTTGGTTTTCGAGACAAGCATTCCACGATAGATCAAGTACATAGAATTACTAATATAATAGAAAAAGCACTAGAAGAGGGAAAAGTTTGTTCTGCAGTTTTTCTAGATGTAGCACAAGCATTTGACAAAGTGTGGCATGAAGGCCTTACTTTTAAACTAAAACAGTTTCTGCCAAAACAATATTCGGATATTTTGGAATTATACATATCTGATAGACATTTTAGAGTAAAACAGGAAGACTCATACTCAAATTTAAGAGAAATTCAAGCAGGCGTGCCCCAGGGTAGCGTACTAGGCCCTTATCTATACTTATTATTCACTTGCGATATCCCAAAGGCAGAAAATTGTCACTTAGCAACATTTGCAGATGATACTGGTTTATTAACGGTAGAAAAATCTATTGAAAAATGCATAGAAAAACTTCAGGATGCAGTCACCGAAGTTCACAGTTGGACCACAAAGTGGCGAATAAAATTAAATGAAACCAAATCAATTCATGTTGATTTTACAAACAAAAATATAAATCACATACAAATAACAATTAACAACATTCCCGTACCATATTCAAATCAGGCAAAATATCTCGGTATAACACTTGATGCCAAATTGCGCTGGAAAGCACATGTTAAGAAAAAAAAAGAAGAACTTGAGATAAGGTATAGAAAAATGAACTGGCTAATTGGAAGGAAGTCCAATTTAACAATTCATAATAAGCTACTGCTTTATAGACAAATACTGAAACCAGTTTGGACATATGGTATTCAACTATGGGGTTGTGCTAAAGAGAGTAACATTCTAGTTTTACAGAGATTTCAAAATAAAGTATTAAGAAACATTGTGAATGCACATTGGTACATTCGAAATAGTGATCTTCATCGAGATCTAAAAATCGAAACTGTAGCAGAGCCTATAAAAAAGTACGCAAAAAGCCATGAAGATAGACTTGTAGACAATACTATGCTAGTTCGAAGACTAAAAAGAGTAAAGCCGTTTGAGCTAGTAAACTAAGTGAATTATATAAAACAAAATAATGCTACAAACACAACACAATTTTGAGTTACAGACTAAACAAAGCGGGGAGAACTGTTGAGTGAACCCTAAGTTTAAATCTGACTTTCCTAGTAAATTAAGTTAAAACAAAATTGCTGATTAGTCTTACTGACTAGATTGTAATACAATAAACACAGTGTGTTTGACAAATAAAAAATAAAAAAAAGCTTCTCGTCCCAAAAATAGCGTGATAATATCTATTTCTCCATCCTAAAATTCGGTGAGTATATTGCTACAACATTAAGGGAAGAAAAAATATTGAACTATTTTTATTTTTTTCAAAAGTTCCAATAAAGTTTTTAAATTATGTTAGTACATACCTACATGTTTGGGCAAGATTGAAACTTTTTACATCCGCAGTGTATCTAACATTGCTATTCATTTGGTGTGTTACGGAGCTATCTCTTATAATAAACAGTTCCTGTCTAATTATATGACATGACCCTGTTAATTAATACATCAAATAAATAAAACAACCCCATGGTCAGAGTCAAAAACTCATTTTAGGTCATCACAACTGTGTGGCAGTCATCAACACATTTGTACCAAAAGAACAAATCGAAAGTTACGCCAAACCAGGACCAGATGGTCAACCGATTCTACCACCATTCCTGATTGAAAGTGTGCACAAATTCATTATGCAAGTGAATATCCACCCAGTTAAGGTAGTCATCAATATTCATAGTTTTGTAGGTCTTCAGGATCATTTGCAGGAGGTGAAAAAAGTTTTAGATTTACTTAGCATAAGGGAAATGAAAAACGTTGACGAGGTAAATGAGGTTATGTCCTTTAAGTTTCATTACTTGGGATATATTGTTGGTGAGGTAGACAAAATTCGCCAAAGACAACTAACTAAAAAAGAGGAAGCAGCATCTGCTTCAGAGGAAGACAAAAAACTTGACATTACTGAAGTTTTTACAAGAAAGCTTTTAAAACCGGGCAAGGATGGAAACCTCGAATTTTTAGAAAGTTTTCTTAAAGAATGCATTCGCGAATTTCCTTATAGGGAAAGCACGTTATTTCGACATATGGTTGCAACTTTAGCAGGCCAAGATCCTCCATCTGCTTTAAGTGTTGTTATATCTGCGATAAATGGTCAACGTGGATTCGTCGACAACTTTGCAATTTGCGACACTTGCGGAGAGGAAAAACCCTCAAAAAAGTGCGCCAAATGCAAAGTTGTGCAATATTGCGATAGAAACTGTCAAAGACTCCATTGGCATTGGCACAAAAAATCGTGCGCGCGACTGGCCCAAGATGGTGTCGATCCCGCTGCTAGAGCAGCTTCCAGCGCAAACGAAATTTCCGCAGATCTGCAAAATATGTTAGTCAATTGAATTTTCTAAATATAAATCGAATTTTTAACCCCTACCCTTGCATGAAGATCATTTTATGTCGGATTTATAGACTAGAGATGGGCCAAACCGCGATTTTAGTAGAGCAGTGAGAAGACGTGACTGCTCTAGTCGTTTAATCAATAAATCTAAATGCTATAACTATAGCATCTAGAAAATTCTTCCTTCGCTACACTGCGTTGTGCTGCCGCGTCGACGTGACTGTTTGAGGTTGCCGAAGCGCCATCTATGACAAGACGATGCCAGTGTGCTTAAACTTTCGAGTGCTCGAGCCAGTCCGCTAGATGGCGCTACACCTTGGAGTTTACTCGCATTGCACCGCCGCGAGTATTTCATATGTAGGAGTTGGTTTTGGTTAAAATTGGCTTACCTGAGTTTGCTGTTCTCTACTGATGACGTGAAACACACAGAAACGTACGTCTAGAGATGCAACCTTGTGTAAGTAGGAAAACAACCAAAATCTACTCTTCCCTCTCCTTCTGACACTCGCAAGTTAGGCACACATACCTTTGTGTGAAGTATAAAATTCGCTTTGATTTTTATCGATCCACACACAGCACGTTTTCCATCTTTTTTATTTGCATATGCTTCGGGCAGTACGGCCTTTTAGTTGCTACGTGATTACGTGGTTTTAATACTACATCAATGGACGAAACTTGTCATAGATGGCGCTTCGGCGTCTCAGACAAGACGATGCCAGTGTGCTTAAACTTTCGAGTACTCGAGCCAGTCCGCTAGATGGCGCTACACCTTGGAGTTTACTCGCATTGCACCGCCGCGAGTATTTCATATGTAGGAGTTGGTTTTGGTTAAAATTGGCTTACCTGGGTTTGCTGTTCTTTACTGATGACGTGAAACACACAGAAACGTACGTCTAGATATGCAACCTTGTGTAAGTAGGAAAACAACCAAAATCTACTCTTCCCTCTCCTTCTGACACTCGCAAGTTAGGCACACATACCTTTATGTGAAGTATAAAATTCGATTTGATTTTTATCGATCCACACACAGCATGTTTTCCATCTTTTTTCTTTGCATATGCTTCGGGCAGTACGGCCTTTTAGTTGCTACGTGATTACGTGGTTTTAATACCACATCAATGGACGAAACTTGTCATAGATGGCGCTTCGGCATCTCAGACAAGACGATGCCAGTGTGCTTAAACTTTCGAGTACTCGAGCCAGTCCGCTAGATGGCGCTACACCTTGGAGTTTACTCGCATTGCACCGCCGCGAGTATTTCATATGTAGGAGTTGGTTTTGGTTAAAATTGGCTTACCTGGGTTTGCTGTTCTCTACTGACGACGTGAAACACACAGAAACGTACGTCTAGAGATGCAACCTTGTGTAAGTAGGAAAACAACCAAAATCAACTCTTCCCTCTCCTTCTGACATTCGCAAGTTAGGCACACATACCTTTGTGTGAAGTATAAAATTCGTTTTGATTTTTATCGATCCACACACAGCACGTTTTCCATCTTTTTTCTTTTCACCGGTCTATTCTATCCACCGTGCACCGTGTCCGCACGGTCCTTCGTGCTTGCAAGCTGCAAACTCTGCTTCCCGTGCTGGCGGCCGTGCGGCGTACCAGACATGCGCAGTTCCATCATCTAAATGATTGGTATCGGGAATAATCTCGATCGAGATCTTTTTGGCTATATCTGTCTCCTATATTAGTACGAATAGTGGACGGCCAAAAGAAATACGCATTCCCGACAACTGTGCCACACTGGCCCAGCAATGCTCTTTCTGCAATACCGTCTTATATCCCTTGTCACTTTTATGATACAAAGGTTTATAATTGCGGACACATTATAGGAAGAATTCGTCACTTTTTTTATTTGTTGATTGTGAGTTTTCAATTTTGAATAAAAAAATATCTTAAAAATTTTGAAAAATGTTTATTTTGTTTAAAACAACATAACCTATAATTATAAACACATGAATTACGCATGCGCTAACGACAGCACGCACGCTGGTACGCAACACGATTAGAAATGGCCACAACTAGAAATTTGAAAGGTACTGCTTTTAAATGACGTTGACAATTTGTCAATGCCATAATTTGACGTTGTCAAAATTATATTTAGTTTGAAAGTTCTAAGGCTAAAAATAAGCGCTCCAGATGTGTCTGCAGGTATATTGTTAGGTTAACCAGGGCTATCAAAACGGACGGGCCACGATCCTCCACTTTGTTGACGTTACATCCGGGGCTGATTTTTTTTTTGATGGCCACGTTACGACACAGCTGATTGTCATTAAAATATTGAAGTTGGAATGACGGTTCATGAATATTTTTACTATATTCTTTTAGAACAATTTTTTTTAAATCTATAGTAATCCTTAATTTTTCAGAGCCGCTTCATTAGCTCACACAAAAATTAAGTTTAAAGCAGAAGCGAATGTGACAATCACAGATGACAAAGTCAAATACATGTCAAATATAACAGTTGGCATGTGGTAAATGGCGGGTAATTTGAATTCAAAATAAAGAATGCTAAATCATGAAAATTTTAACCTTTTAATCATGTTGATTCCTTACAAAACTTTGGTGAAATATCGGAATGGTGTCTGAGAATATTTTACTGAAATTTCGCGGAAATCTGTAGTGCCATTTTGAAAATATCATAAAAAAACGTCTGACCTCCCATAAGATCCAATGTAAAATTCAGCCCCCGGAGAACAGCTGATTTTTTCAGAGTCGTGGCCTCTATTTTTGTGTTGGCCTTGGGTTAGCAAGAAAATTAGTATAAATAGCCTTCTAGTTAATATACTGATATAGAAAGATTTTAATGCTTTTAAGTGTAAGTCATATAAATACCTGACTGTCCTAAACAAGAAACATATTTTTAGGATTTAGCTTTAAGTTCAAAAGATTGTAAAATGTAGTGATCAGTTTTTACCTTTTGCTTTATTTTAAATCTAGTCTAATTAATGATTGTTGTACACAGAAAATTATAAAATACATTTAATTTTATCCAAAAAGTAACCGAAACAGTAGGAGATATAATTTTCGGTAAATGAGAAAAAAGTTGCGTTATTCCAAGCCCAATCAAATGGTGTATAAGAATTAAAAATATCTACAGGGGTTTTGAAAAAATCGAAAAAAAACTAAAAGTTGTATTTTTAAAAATTTTTTAATATCTCCGCGATCTTGTAAACAAATTTTATAAACTTTGGTAATTTTGTGTAAGCAACTACGACCAATCGCATGACGTGAACGAATATTTTCTAGGCCTTCTAGTTTATTTGTAACCCTAGCCAACTTTGTTATTTCTGATAGCCGCCATATTAGATTTATACGCCATTAAATAGAGCATAAAGCGTATGTATAACAAGCCATCATTGGATCATAGAAAATATAACTTTATTAAATAAACTGTTTTTCGCTTAGTTGGCTGCGAAACAAAGGTCGTAATTGTGTTTATTGTCATACTTACGTTACGTACATATCTATCTGACAAAATTTTGCCAATTATTTGATTTATCTGTAAAGACCTTTATTTTTCAACTTTACTTTTTTTACCCAAAAAATAATGAAATTTCTTAAAATTTATATTTTGTTTATGATACTAAAGGTAACTGAAACATTATTTATAATAGGGTGTTTGACGGTAGTAAAAAATAAATATATATTTAATTTTAGATATCTCTTTAGGTCTTGGGAATGCTAAAACCAAACTTTTTTGTTTAATTTTTTCTCAAATTCATGGTTCTTTTAATTAAATAAATTCATTGAATTAACACAATTAGACACGTGATTCAAAACAGGCGGTCTACCAATCAGCTGCGAGTGACGTCACAAAACAGTAAACGCCTCGAACGAACCTATTTTCTGTGGTATTTTCTTATGGATGGTAATATTTGCTTTGGTTTAAAGTGCGAAATTAGATTTTATTTTGTGTTTTGCTTATAAAAAACATTTTCAATGGAAAACGGACTCTCCAAAGCCGATAGCTCCAACTTGCCAATACTGACTTCCTTTATGGTGGCAGGCTTTTTTGCCAACAACAGTGATTTTTGTTCTGCGAAATTTAGAAACGTTAAAATGTTGATGTAAGTATTCGATGAGTTGTTTTGTATATAACTGAAAGTTTTTTTACGATATTCTTTGCCTACTTTTACTAATTTAGATTTTGAGGTTAAGTTATATGTTTTACTTTTTTGTTTAATATGCCACTTACAATAGATTCAATTAAATACCTAATCATTATTATTTAAAGCATTAAGAAACAATCAAAAATTGCTTTTTTAAAACAAAATTTTCTAAATACCTTTTGTTTCAAAGAATTCTTATGACCCTTCATAACAAATTTCAAAACACCAAAATTATTATAAAGTGAGCTTTTTAATGTCTATTAATTGGTGGAGTATCTTTCTACTTATATATATTATAGTTATATATATATATATATATATATATATATATATATATATATATATATATATATATTATAGACAACGTGAGAAAAATTTATAGAAACAATTTAGTTATACTCACATCAAAGTGATCTTCACAAATGTAAAGTGAAGATGTATTAGATAAGGCCCTTGGGTTTCTTCGAGCAAGTTCTAGCCACTTGTTCCTTTCTTTTACTGCTGTAGGCACATGAATAAATAGATTTTCAGGTGTTTTTATGCTAGTATTCTAACACTGAGCCACTACACACCACTTATAGGACATTTTGTTACATAAAAAACAGTAAAAACACAGATCAAAAACAAATAAACCCTTGAATGCCGTGTATCTGTCCACGAGTTTACTGCGCTGTGACGTCATTGCAACGCCATGCTAGAAATGAGCGTTTTAGCGACAAATTCAAATCGGAAATTAGAAAACTTGATTTTAAATGTAGTCATGATAAAATATACTATTTTAATAATTTTCTAAACTCTTTTCTAAAATTTGTCAAATACCCTAATAAACTCAAAACAGGACCAAAAACTAAAAATTGATGACAAAATATTGAAGTACATTAAAGTAAATGTTCATATTTTGTTTAAATTTATAATATTTCAAATCCACCCAATTTGGAGTCAACTTTGAACTCAAACCCAGCACAGGTACTTATCTTGAGCTTCTTCAGCATTCTTATGGTACAAAAAGAAAGACTATATATATATATTTATCGGTTTCACAACGTTCTACGTCTTCCGATACCCAATCTCCACTCGTTTCTGTTTGCCCATAATTCATCATCTAGGCCTCTTATTCTTATTTCACTATCTATTCCTTCTCTCCAGCTTCTCCTTGGTCTTCCTCGTTTTCTTCGGCCAGTTGGTTTCCATTGTAATATTTGTTTAGGTAGTCTTCCATCATCCATTCTTTGTACATGTCCGTACCACACCAGTTGTTTTGTTCTTATATCATCCACTAGAGTACGTTCACCCACTGTCATAATTTCTCTTATTCTTTGATTGGTAACTCTTTCTCTTTTTGATTTCCCTGCTGCTCTTCTCCAATAGTCCATCTCCGTAGCGGAAAGCATTTTTTCTGTTCTATCTTTGATTGGCCATACTTCTGAGCCGTATGTAATAATACTTTTTACAATGGTGTTATATATAAGCTTTTTGTTATGTTTTGATATACTTTGGTCCCAAATTATTCCATTTAATAAAGTTATTGCTTTTCTTCCTTGTACGTTTCTATCTTTTATAGCTTTGTCTAGTGTTCCGTCAGCTGTAATTTTTAGACCTAAGTATTTATACTCATCACAGGACTGAATTCGCTGCCCAGTATTTAAGATTAGATCCTGTTTCGTTCCACCAATACACATATACTCTGTCTTATTGATATTAACCTCTAGTCCCCACTTATTGTACTCTTCTATTAGTTTTCGTGTCATATATTCGAGGTCGTCATAATCCTGAGCCACCACTTTCTGATCATCGGCGAAACATAAAGTATACAAGGTGGTTTCATTCAACGGAATTCCCATGTTTTGGCATTTTCTCTTCCAGACTTGAAGGACCTGTTCCAAATATATCTTGAAGAGCGTAGGCGAGATACAGCAACCTTGTTTAAGACCTTTATTTACTTGAAAGCCCTTGGTTAGTTTTGCTTTTATTTTAACTTTTGCCTTACTATTGCGGTATTGATGGCCTTAATTATAATATACATTAGTCCAATTATTTCCAATTATTGGAAACCTTTTCATACTAAATTTAATAGCAGAAATATTTGAGATACTTTAATACTTTATACTTATGTAGGTATGACAGCAAGCACAATTACGGCATATGTTTTATAAGCAACTAAGTAAAATACTCTGCCAATATATGGGCCCCTAAGCTTACACTAGGTACTATAGTTATAGTGTACGTGTGAGCTAATATAACTAAAAACTGAAATATATTTTATTCAACTCCTGACTAAATTACCTTTTGTTTGATACCACACAAGCCATGTTTTGACTTAAACTCAAATTTTTGAAATCTACCCCCACCCTTAAAAAAAACAAAAACTAAAATGTATTTTGTTAAACTCCGGACTCAATTACCTTTCGTTTGATATCACACACGCCATATTTTCACTTAAACTCTAATTTTTAAAATATACCCCCACCCTTTTTTTAAAATAAATTAAAATGTATTTTGTTTAACTGCAGACTCAGTTACCTCTCGTTTGATATCACACACGCCATATTTTCACATAAACTCTAATTTTGAAATCTACCCCCACCCTTTTATTTGGTTTGTGTGGGGTGGATTTTGTTCATTTTTAAATGGGACCATCTCGACCCAAGACCCAGCCTAGGTACCAAATTTCATTAAAATCGGCCAAGCGGTTTTTGAGTTATGCGCGTTGGTCGTTACAGACAGACATACAGACAGACAGACGGCGCAACAAAAAAGTTTCAAAATCATCTGAAACGCAAAGATATATAAAAATTTTTTGAAATCGGAGCAACTTTTTTTTTCTCGAAAAAATTAGGATCACCATAGCTCACACTACTATAGTATAGTATATGTGTGAGCTAAAACGGATCTTTTAATAAATTCACATTTTCCTTCACACAAAAATAGGCTTGTTATACAGTGTTGAAAATCTATTTTTATTCTCTATTTAATGATGTATAAGAAATAACATAGTTGGCTATGGTTACAAAAAAACTAGAAGGCCTAGAAATACTCTGCCAATATGTGGTCACCTAAGCTCACACTAGGTACTATAGTTATAGTGTATGTGTGAGCAAATATAACTAAAAACTAAAATAAATTTTATTCAACTTCAGACTCAATTACCTTTCATTAGATAGCACAGAAGCCATGTTTTGACTTAAACTCTAATTTTTTAAATTTACCCCACCCTTTTTTTAAATTAAAATTTATTTTGTTTAGCTCCAGACTCAATTACCTTTCGTTTGATTACACGCCATATTTTCACTTAAACTCTAATTTTTGAAATTTACCCCCACCCTTTTAATTGGCTTGCGTTCGGTGGATTTTGTTTATTTTTAAATGGGACCATCTCGACCCAAGACCCAGCCTAGGTACCAAATTTCATTCAAATCGGTCAAGCGGTTTTTGAGTTATGCGAGTTGGTCTTTACAGACAGACAGAGCGACAAAAAAATTCATTAACATCATCTGCAGCGCAAAGGTCTATAAAAATGTTTGAAATCGGAGCAAATTTTTTTTCTCGAAAAAATTATGATCACTATTTATAGCTCACACTACTATAATATAGTATAAAATTCATTAACATCATTTGATTGGTCGTAGTTGCTAATACAAACACCAAATTTTATAAAAATTGTTTGCAAGATGTCGGAGATATTAAAATTTTTCGAAAAACACAACTTTTGGTTTTGGATAGATATTAATTTTGATACTCCATCTGATTGGGGCGGCGGATAAAAGGTCGAAAGTAAATAAGGTCGAAAATACAAAAGGTCGAAAGTACAAAAGGTCGAAAGTACAAAAGGTCGAAAGTACAAAAAGTCGAAAGTACAAAAGGTCAAAAGTACAAAAGGTCGAAAGTAAAAAAGGTCGAAAGTACAAAAGGTCGAAAGTACAAAAGGTCGAAAAAAAATCGACAATACAAAATATTAAAAACACCAATTTACCGTATCAAGTCGAATTGACCTGTCCAGTTGAGGTGGACCCGGGGCCGAGTTTAGGTTAAGTTACTATCCCAACCTGACCCGGTTAGGTTAGTAAATCAAAAAAAAACTTTCCTGACGAGATCAGGGTAGTTTTTTGTTAGTAAACAAACCTAACCTGGTCAGGTTGGGTTAGTAACCTAACCGGGTTAACTATGAACTATCCTCGACCTCAGGACTACCTCGGCGGGGTAGGGCAATTCGACTTGGTTAGGTTTCAATCTTTTATTTTCATACTTTCGACCTGTTGAGCTTTCGACCTTTTGTACTTTCGACCTTTTGTACTTTCGACCTTTTGTACTTTCAACCTTTTGTGCTTTCGACCTTTTGAATTTTCGACCTTTTGTACTTTCAATCTTTTGTGCTTTCGACCTTTTGAATTTTCGACCTTTTGTATTTTTGACCTTTTGTATTTTCGACCTTTTGTATTTTCGACCTTTTGTACTTTTGACCTTTTGTACTTTCGACCTTTTGTTTGTATTTTCGACCTTTTGTACTTTTGACCTTTTGTTCTTTCGACCTTTTGTATTTTCGACCTTTTGTACTTTTGTACTTTCGACCTTTTATATTTTCGACCTTTTGAACTTTCGACCTTTTGTCCTTTCGACCCTTTATCCGCCGCCCATCTGATTGGGCTTGGAATAGCACAACTTATTCTTGTTTGCTGTACCTATGTACCTATAGGCACTACAATATTAGGCATGCCAAATAAGTTTTAAAAATTTTCTTGATTTTGATATACTTGCCATGCTATGGAGCATTTTTTTATTTTCTGATAGCAGTTGGCACAACAGAGATTTTCTCTAAAACGGCTATAGATAGAAAAAAATTCCAGGAAACAAAAATGTTTGCAAATGAAACAAGGATTTTATTTCTTGTTTTAAAATATGTACACATGCTTACCAGTGGCTTACAACGAAAAAAAATCAGGGGGAAAGCTCAGTACCCCTGAAAACGTATCACCATGTAGGTTTTTAGTACTATATGGCAAGTCTAATAGTGTAGTGCCTTTACTTAAATAAACGTGCCAAATTTGAGTTAAATATCTGAAAAATTGTACAATCTATAAACAAAAAACTAAAAAAAATTAAACTTTAAGACGCTGTATCTCAAAAACAAGGCGTTTGAGCACCTACTACTACTACTATGTCGGTTTAGAACGTTTTTCTACGTTGTCCAACGCCTATTCTCCACCTCCTTCGATCCTGACAATCATCTTCTGTCAGATTTTTTTGACTCATTGATCTTTGGATTGACTGTTGCCATTCTAGTTTAGGACGCCCTCTTTTTCTACGCCCTATTGGTTGCCATTCTAGGACCCGCTTTGGTAATCTTTCGTCGTTCATCCGCTGTACATGGCCGTACCATATCAGTTGCCTTTTAGTGATGTCATCCGTTATGCTTCCCTCGATTCCCATTCTTTCTTTTATGATCTCATTTCTTATGTGATCTATTCTAGATATTCTCATTGATCTTCTAATTGCATCCATTTCGACACTTTCCATTTTTGTTTTGTATTTTTCTGTTACGCGACAAGTCTCTGTTCCATACAACAGCGTGCTTTTCACCATTGTTTCATATATGTTAAATTTTACATTCTTTATTATCTCTCTGCTCCATAAAGACATCCAATAACCGTTTTTGCTTTTACTATTCTTTTTTCCAATTCTTTACAGTCTGTTCCTGTCTGATCAAAGGTGACACCCAAGTATACATACTCATTGCATGGAGATATTGTTTGTCCATTTTCTAGTACTAACTCACTGGATTCGTTTCCAATATATAAGTACTGTGTCTTGTCCATGTTCACTGTTGATCCCTACTTTTGGTATTCTTTTTCAGCACCTATGTTTATATAAAAAATTATGGTATTTAAATTTAATAAATTAAAAAAATATTTCCAAACTATCTTTCATTTTGAAATTTGTATTGGAGAACTTGGCTTTTTGAAGGATTTGGATAATATTTAAGTTTTAAAGTAATAAAATATGCGGAATATTGTTTAAAAATTTTTGCAATGCCTTATTAAAAATTTTGAGGTTTATCCATTTTTTCCTATTAAATGTTTTTGTTATGATTGCTGGTTTTCAAATCCCTCGGATTGTGCACTAGTTTTCATCACCAGATTTTTCTTATTTTACGCAGATTGTTTTTTTCAACTTTAAAAAATAAATACAATAAAATAATAAGTTTAATTTATTGCATTATAAACAATACATAAGTTCCTAAACAGGAGTACTAAAATGAGGCCATTTTTTAAGCTCATCATATAACCTAGTTCCTGGACTCAAAGTAGCGCTGACTTGTCGTGCTGCAAAAAGCTTGTAATCGCTAGCAAACTCCCCTAGATCCACTCCACATTGGAGGAAGTTTTTCAGCGCCTTCAGCATTTTGTCATTAGGGAGTTTATCTGAAAAATAAAAGATAAAGGTCAGTTTATCTGTAGTTGCAGTGCATTCGTGGTTCTAATAAGCATTATTTTCATACGAGTGTGTAAAGACTCTTTCCCATAAGAGTTCGACAAGGTCGAAGCTAGTGGCGGCTGGAGACGTTATAAATTTGGGGGGCAGAAATTTATATTGCGTGGAAAAAGAGATAAAAAAAGTTACCTAAACAATCATTATGGCCCAATAGAGCAACCTCAAGTCTATTAACCTACTAAGTATATGTCTATTCTTTGCCACATTTTCATTATGTTCGGTAATGTTTTGCCTATAGCCACTATTCCATTGGCACCTAATATCAGTCTTACCTAGCATAGAAAATTCTGTGTGGTTATTTAAATAAGTAGCATTTACTTTGTGTCTTTAACTTTTCACTAAAGTGCTTGATATCACACATTCCTTTTGCCACCCACGCAGGATCACTTCGTGGATTGTTTATAATAAGACAACGAAAGCAAAAAAAATCATTTCGTTTATCACAACCGCACAACCAGTTTTCAGCATCGTATAATTTTTTATTACTTGCACTAAAATTTTAGGTAATTTTTAGGATTTTTAGGTCCGGTCTATGTGGCCCTAATGATTTTATTTCTAATCGAAGTTCATATGTCAACGTATTTAAATTTGCACAGTTAATTATCTAATCGACGGTATTTCCATTTTGAAAACAAACAAAAACAAATAATGAGCACGCGACCGGCAAGGCTTTAAATTACTGACCTACCCTAAATCAAAACAAACTCATACGTCTTCACTAAGGATAGAACCGGCAACACGTAGAAAGGGCAACGAACGTTTTCGCACGATGAATATGGCCGACGTCAACTAAAACAAACATTCCGCTGAAAAACGGGTGAAATTGAAATCTTGTCCCGCGTGGTGCTGCCAGCTTGTAATTATTTATGCTAAAAAAGTTTACCCTTTTGTTAACCACAGACTAAAAAAAAGAACTAGAACTTTTTTTAACTTTTAAAAAAATCCTGTTTGTTGTCTAGTTTCAGGAGGGCACTGCTCCGTTGCTCCCTGTAGCAGCTGCCACTGCTCAATAGATAGTTGGACATAACGCATTAGCCAGCGCAAAAAATCTGAAAAGGCTTTCCTTTTTCGGTCTAGAAGCATTTTATATAACTTTTTGGCAAGCGACTCTTTTCCCCTAATTCGACCCCGCTGAATCCGAATATCCTGGTTGCGAACTCTAAATATCGACTGTGACGGAGAAAATTTCTCCCAAAAACCTTTTTTTTTGTTTTATTCAATTTTCTTGACAACTAACCTTTTGATCGAAAATTGCAAATAACAGGTTTTTGTGGAAAATAAAATTCCTTTTCGAACAATGTATTGGTCGATAAGATGAGAACAAGGAAGTAGATTTTCCGTAGCGTCCGTAAATTGGGATTATTTAGAAAAAACATGTTTATTTTAGGTTTTATAAAATTTTCTCAAAAACTACACTTCTTGGGAAAAGATGTGTAGTACAGCGTGTCCCATTTTCGATGGGATTAAATGAGAAACTCGGTTATTATTAAAGATATCGATTTTCTGACCGTGCTCTTTCTTTGAGCCCTTAAAAATGGCGTAATCAGATTTTTGCTATACCCCGTAGTTTCGCTAATAATTTTTTGAAAAAATTGTATTTTTGATAATCCCTTGTATCTCGCTTATTTTGCGAGATATTTTTATTCTGTAAAAAGCTTTTCATGGCAACTTTTTTAGAAGAAAATAATGACGTTATCAACTATTTAAAATATTGTTTAGTTTTTGAGATATGGTATTTATCATAAAAAAATTAAATACGGACCTGGATTTTTTTTATTACTATTTTGATTGGTTTCATGCTAGTATTATCATTAAATAATAAAAATTTTAAATTTTTTTGTTTTAAATTAAAAAAAATATGGTTAAGTGTTTCGCCTGCTTTTGTTTTTTGTTTGTCTCGTATCTCGGTAGATGGCGCTTCTTGCGATAGTTTTCTCACTATTTACATTTGATTAGAGACAAAACCGTCTAATTAACTTCGCAAGATTTGTCACATTGACCAGCAGTGTTCTGAGGAGTCCCATAAGGACGAAACAGTTAACTGTCAACACTTATTAGGTGTCCATTAGATCTTGGACCCCCGTGAGGTTAAGCTTTCAGGCTACCCACGGAAAAATATGAGGGAAACAAAAACTCCTTTTTGCCCGATTAGCCACCAAACTTGTTTGATTTTTAAAATTTTTCAGGTAAGTTTTTTTATCTCCTTTGACATGCAATATAAATTTCTGCCCCCCCAATTTATAACGTCACCAGCCGACACTGTTCGCATGTTTAATAACGAATTTTACATCAAAACGCACCTCACCTGTGTGCGGTCGACTGCATGCTAGTTTTTTTTTACGAGAGAAATTACCTGCACCAGAGACGAGATACATGTCTCTGGACTGCACAGAATAGAAAGAGACATACAAAGAGTTTTGCTTTCGTTCGCTGCTGTCTCAAGAACACATGGCACTAGTAAATTGGGCGCATTCCATCGGATGTTCCTAGATGGGTGAACTAATCGGTGGTTGTGCTACTTAATTTATTCTGATATTGAAAAATTATAAAAGGTGTAATAATAAATCAAAAACCGCATAAAAACATTAGTCTTTCATTGGACATGATTCGTGTTAGGGAATCCAATCCCGCATCAAAACCTCAATCCCGCAAATCCGCGGGATTATCGCGAAATTGCGGGATTGCAAAAAATAGTAATATTCTTTGAATTCAGCTTACTATATATGCTAATAAAAGTTTTTATGCAAGAAAATATTCATTGCATATAGATACAATACAAAATACAATAGTCGGAATAGGGTAAACTGCCCAATTGTCGTCCAGTTAGTGGAAAGTTCAACTTTAGAGCCCGAAATCTCGAACATCATTTGGTATTATGAGCGGGTAATGTCCATTCTTTGATGATTTAAGAATTCAAAAATAATTAATTTAGATTTTTTTGCTTTAATCTAACAGTTCCAGACAACTAAAATGAAAAAAATGTCGTTTTGCCCAGTTTCCGTCCACGGCCTTCCCTCCTTCCGTCCAAAAATGTCTAGTTTTTCGACCGGACGAAACTAGGTTTTGGTGGTTTGTTGGCGGTCGAAAACTGGTATTATTCGACCATTTTAGGACGAAAAATAGGAATTGATCGACCACACGCCAAATAAACTGGTCGAAAATTGGGGTTTTTTGGACGAAATTCACAAGGAAAAACTTGATTTGAGCAGATTTAGGAGCAATATTCCCGTGAAGTTCGTTAAGCATATTAGTGTACCTAAAAAACATAGTGGAACAACTGAAAGAGTATTCGGTTTCTTGCGTTTAATTTTCTTGTTGAAGGCAACTTCAACTTAAATCTTGATGGTAAACTAGTTTAGTCACCATAAGTTACAGTCGTTATTATTCTTGGGTCGAGGAAATTTAGTCGAAATATCTGTGTACTTTTTTTTGGTATACCTAGAAATCCAATTTTTTTATTTCGTTATGGTTACAAAAAGAATATGAAATATAGTTAAATTTTTCATTGCGGACAGTGATGTCATAGAAAGTAACGACAGATTTAAAATAATATTTTTTAAAATGTTTTGACGCCATTATCCTCATTGAAAAAAATCTACAAAAATTAAAAAAGACTAACCTTAATAATAAAATTATGAACACCAATGCAATTTTTTCAAAAGGATTTGTATCTCAAAAATGGTAAAAATTACCAAAATTCTTATAAAATTTAAACTTTGCAATGTGGACCATTTTTTTATTGTCCCTAGAAGTACCCGAAAAATTTCAATATACTTATAGGTAGGTACCTACTTCCATTTTTTAGTTACCTATTTTAACAAGAAACAGTCAGGGATTAACTTCTTAATTGCTAGTGGTCGAAAAAAACCTGTTTTTCGTCCGTCAAAATCAACAAAAAATTGATGTGGTCGAAAGATTTCAGTTTTTCGTCCGGCCATATTTTGGGTGGTCGAAAAATTCCATTTCTTCGACCAGCCAAATTTTGCCGATTTTGTGTCAATAATAACTCTGGTAAACGAAGAGAAAAATGCGGACGAGAACTGGACATGATATTATAGAAAAAAAAATCTGTTTGCAATGTGTTTTAAAATTTCAGTAATTTTAATAATAAAAGATTAGGATAGATTATAAGCACATGGACCAGTAACCCAGTTTTCGTCCACCTGGACGAATAATTATTTTTGATATTTTTTCATCCAGTTCGGCGACCACCCATTTTTTGATAGAAAAACTAAGAAACTGTAACTAAAAGTGATATTTTTCGATGAGAAAATTATTATTCTAACTAAAAAACATACAAGTTCAACACATTTTGTAAAATTCTAATACTTATTCGCTATTTCCCGCAGGCACCTACACTAGCAAAAACATAACGAAAACTTCACTTTGGTTCAACGCACGTTCACCCTTCTAAAGACAAGACTGTACTGGCTAAACTTTTGGCGCGATTTAA
Organism: Aspidapion aeneum; assembly: GCA_963576565.1. Taxonomy (NCBI): domain Eukaryota; kingdom Metazoa; phylum Arthropoda; class Insecta; order Coleoptera; family Brentidae; genus Aspidapion; species Aspidapion aeneum. The sequence goes on along the minus strand of OY755042.1, from coordinate 2,787,792 downwards.
AAAACGACTTTACCGTTTGGTGGGGGAAGGATCATTTTTTAAGAAAGTGTCCATAGATGGAGCCATGTGGTGCTTGTTATCTTATTTTTAGGCAGAAAGTGCCAAAGTGGACGACAATTGGGGGTGGACGGCTAACTGGGTGTTTTACCCTAGCTTAAAAGCTACATTTTACATTGATTTTGAAAATATTTCCGGAGGAAAAATAACAAAACAGTTATAAGCAGCTTCCAAGTATATGCCCCTATTCCCTCCGCATTCAAAAAGGGTCATTTCATGTTAAAGTGATGCTCGGGATCGGGCTGACACAGACATAGGAGAGGACTCTGATATTGATGCCCATGCTTTGAACATATTCACATCGATCTTGTTGGTCCACTTTTTAGACGGATATACCTATTTGTTTACGTGTACAGACAGATATACAAGATGGACGGAATGTTTTTCTCTAAAAAATATTACTGCGGAAACTATTGCTAAAACATTAATTAATGGATGGGTTGCTGCATTTGGAATTCCACTCAAAATTACTACATACCACGGAGCTCACTTTGGGTCGTCCTTGCTCAAACAATTTTCAAAACTATTGGAAGTTTTTTTTTCATCGCTTGCTAAAATAATCTATTAAAAGTCACGAGAGTCTTAAATGGACAGATGTTTCACCATGTTTTCTGTTTTCCTTATGTGCTGTTTTTTATTAATCTTTAAAAGATGCAAAAATTAATTAAAACTCCTTTAAACAGCCGATTGAAACTTACCGCTATAATTTCCAATTAAGCCTATTCCAATCGAACGACTGTTATAGCCTCTAGTGTGAGCTCCGATTTTGTGCCAGCCTGCCCCCTCGTATATATTTCCATCTCCTCCGATAATAAAGCTAAAATAAATAGTGTTTTATCAGTTGTTTGGCTTCTTCTCCAAAGGGACCAAGCATTTCAACAGAAAAGGGCACAAAACAAAAGTGGTCCAAAAGTTCCTCATACTTTCTTCTCTTTACAAGTACAGTACTTGAAGTACAATTTCAAGTACTGTGCTTGAAGTACCTGACAACTATGTTACCAAGTAATAATCAGCCCGAATTTGACAGACCGTTTTTCCCGTTTTCTGGTTTTTATTGTTTTTGTTTTCTTTCGGAAAAACAAAAGGCATAAACAAAGCAATAGATTATGTTTTGTGGGCTCGTTTGGTTCGTCACCAACTCGTAATCGTACCGGCTTTGTCAGACAACTTCTCCCGTTTCCTGGTTTTTGTTACTTTTGTTTTTTTTCGTGAAAACAAAAGTGATAAACAAAGCAATAGATTATGTTTTGTGGGTTCGTTGGGTTCGTCACCAACTCATAATCGTCCCACCTTTGTCAGACCACTCCTCTCGTTTCCTGGTATTTATGTTTTTTGTTTTCTTTCGGGAAAACAGCAGCTTTCTTAAGTTAAAGGGAACACCCTATATATTTTCTGTCAGACAGTATTTTCCCTGATTTTAAAAACATATCGTTTTTTACTATCTAGTTAAGCCATTTTTAAATTGTTAATTTACATTGAAGTAAACGAAACCTTGGGACATTATCATAAGTGGACTTTAACAGCAGGTAATTTAAAACCAATATAACTCAAAAACGGCAAAATTTATCATTAAGATGGCGGACAGAATCATACTTGATTACAAATGAGTAAAATCGGTGTGGTGGTTCTCAAAAAAATTTATTTTTGTTTCAACCATTGTTTTACAGATTCTACGATTGTATTGCCAATTCTCTCTGCATTAATTTCCTTCTAAATTCGTTATAACTTAACCGATTTTAGTGAAATAAAAAAAATCGTGGTGAAAATGGATTTCTTTTTAAAGAGTGTTATCGAAATTTTCCGCCAGCTTGGAATTTAAGATGTCGGGCAGAATCATACTTGATTCTTCAAAATGGCGTGTTTATTCTTATTTTGCAAAAATGTTAGTTTTTTTTTGTTTATAGAAAAACTCTTCTTTTCTCCCGCATAAGGAGGTATAAATGAATAAAATCGGTTTAATGTTTCTCACAAAAATTTTTTTGTTTTATCCATTGTGTTACAAATTATACGATTGCATTGCCAATCCTGTCTGCATTCATTTCTTTATACAAGGTGACAATCTAAAGAGAAACCACCTGGATTTTCTCGAAAATTATCAGGAAATTAAAACAACGCCGAAACGTCGATTTTGTCTGCAAGGGGGACATTTTTAGGCTTATCTATTAGAATTTTATATTTTTCTGATATAATAATATCAAAAAACTAATCGATGGATTTTCGAAACCGTGCAAATTATTCAAAATATAGGGGTAAAAGTATGCCCCTCGAAAGGGGTTCGCGCTACAAACATTTCAAGATAGCCAAAAAGTGTCCCCCCAAACAAAATCGACGCGTTTCGGCGCTTTTTTAATTTCCTGATAATTTTCGAGAAAATCCAGGTTGATCCTTTTTAACTTGCCACCTTGTATATTCATTATTACTGAACCGATTTTGAAATTTTAAAAAAACATCATGATGCAAACCTTAAATATACATATTATACAGGTTGTTCTCAAAGTTGAATCATTTATTTTAGCAGGTTGTAGAACTTTGTTGTACCAAAAATCATTTATATAAAAGTTGCAGAAAAAGGACCCACATAGCACAATCACGTGTTTAACACGTAAAAAGGGCGTGAGAAAAAAACACGTTGATTTTAAAAGCTGCTAGAAAAAAACGTTTATTTTATATATGAAAACAAGCTTAATAGGTCATTCATTAACGTTATAAAAAATAACGTTGCTAAAAACTGCGTTGTAATAACGCCATTATCAAATTAAAACAGCGATTTTTTACGTTAGTTTCACGTGATTTTTATCAACGTTAGAATCACATTAGATTCACGCCTTTTCTACACGAATCTTAAAACGCGACTTGCATGGCTTTTCTACCGAATATATTTGAGATTTTACTAGCAGCAGCGCCACCTTTTGTCGGCATTTTTCACTTTGACGAAATCTATCAGGCAGTGCTTTGGCCTCTAAACTCCAAACACTAGTTAATGAACTGATCCCTGATCCTTTACGATCACGACGCATCTGTTATTAACCTAATAAAGCCACATTAATATTCTGTGAATATGTTTACTGTTAAAAAATCTTGTTTAGCTTTAAAAAAAAACATAATGTATATAGATAGACATACAGATATTTTGTCTTGCCTTGAGCGCCATCTTTAAAATTGTCTTAAAGTGTTGTAGTCTTAAACTAGTGAACTTTTATAACTTCCTTTCGCGTCTATTTTAAGTTAAAAAAATGTTATTAAAAAAACGTGACCAAAAAAGACGCAGAAAGTTAGTAGGTTTGAGAAGTCTTAATTAGTGGCATTTTATTTAGAACATGTTGTGGAGGACTTTTCAAGTGTGAATTTGGTACATGAAAATAACGAGGGTAAAAAACAGGTTATATACACAGCACCAGAAACTTCAGCAAAAAGTACATTTTTGTAGCTTGATTTCTCCTTGTTTTTAAGTTATTTTTAAGCATGTAGATTTAACAAAATAATTATTTCATGGTATGAGGTTGCTTTCAAGTTAAAAAAAAACTTTGTTATTTTTTTTCACGTTAATTTAACGTTGATGTGATTTTTGTGCTAGGTGGGGAAGTTATTAACAATTTGAAAAATGTAAAATTTAAAAACTGTGGGACCTGTTATGACTAATTTTTTTTTAGAATACAAATTACTCATCATTTATTCATTAATTGTATGGTTTTCAGTGCTCGCTAAAATGCGTGATATTTTTGTTTTTTGGGCATTTTATGCAATAAAAATGGCATACGACATATGAAAACAATGAACTAGTGGACATAATATTAACTTACAGGGAGTGCCAACAAAATGCAGCCGCAGCATGTCGTTTGTACGCGGAAAGTTTTTAAATTTCACATTTTTTAAATTGTTAATAACTTCTTTATTCCGCAACTTTTATATAAATAATGTTTGCTACAATTACTTATTTTTACGAGTTCTACAACCTGTTAAAATAAATGACTCAACTTTAAGAACACCCGGTATATGAATAATTTCCCATGAATCCTACAGCATTTAATCATGCTGTATTTGTTATTATGAAATACTTACTTGTAACCAATATCAGGAAATTCCATGGTGTCCATATGGAAGTTTTGTATGCTCCTCACGGTTAAAGAGCAAGAACTTTCGTTACTGCATTCCGCAGTGACGGAGTGATGAATAATGACATTCGGGGTTGGCACTAGACCGTAATCTATGGCCCCGGCAGTACGAGCTCCCCACTCTTTTCTAGATATTACTGGGGCTTGACGGCATGATAGGGGCCAATCTAAAAATGTGTTTGTTGCTTTTTAAAAGTTTCCAAGCAAAGTTTAAAAAATATTTTTTCTATAAGCGTGCGGAAAAGTCCACTTTTCCGCACGCATTTTAGTGTGGAAAGTGCCAGTTTTCCGCACTAGTGCGGAAAAATATTTTTTCCGCACTAGTGCGGAAAAGTAAATTTGTTACGATTTTGAGGTGTTCTATAACATTTAGACCGTTCAAAATACATTTGTATCTTTCCTAGCACACGAAATATCCTAAAAATATTCAAATTGACTAAAATTCTGCTATATTTTCAATATTTTTGATAAAATAAAGTTTTCAGTAAAATAGGTTCAAATTATAAGTTTTAAACCTCCCCGGTATAAATATCGTCATTGTCAATGTCAAACAACAATGAACACTAGTGGTTTTAGATTTGGCATCTTAAATCACCATAGCAACAAAGTACAAACAAACTGTCAAAACAAAGCCAATTTTGCAGATACAAGCGTCTTTTGAATTTTTCAAACAAAAAAATCAGATTTTCAATGGATTCTTCGGACGAAGATCTACCCCAGTCAGTTCTAGAAGCCGCTAGAATGTGAATAATAATAATTGATTTGATTAAAACGTTTTGAATATAAATAATTTTCTGATTAATTTTTAGTTTTTTCCTCACGCTTATAGAAAAAATAGTGTACCTAACTCGTGCGTAAAGTGTCTTTTCCGCACTTGATTGCTGGCCAAACTCCGCTATCGCGTCGTTTGGCCATCCGAACCGAACCGAACTAGTTAGGTAAACTACTATTTCAAACTAGTAAGAACATTTCATTTTGAAATTTGTATTGGAGAACTTGGCATTACTTTTAACTCAATTCTTTTTACGGGATACCACTTTCGCGTACTTGGCTTTTTTTTACATGGAATGTTTTTATGATAATAAAACCAGGCAGTAATTGTGCCGGGCACTATTCTGACAGTTTCGCATTATAAGAACAGCTGTCTTCTTTCAAAATTAGGCCTTTGTGCATTATAAGAGCCGGAATTAATAGTGCCCCCACTTTTAATGAAAAATAAACGACTGGATTTATAAATTCGACTTAGGTATGTCAATTTTGAAAGATCAACTGTCAGTTTTCAATGGGAAACTGTCAGAATAGTGCCTGGCACTATTATGGATGGCTTTATTGCAATAAGTCCCTATTATTTAAACTTACCTGGAGATATTGCCAAGCCGTTATGAAAAAACAAGACAACAAAAACTATTGAAATAACCGGGTTACACATTTGAATAGTTTAATAATTATAAAATTAGCAAAAGTGCGATTTAATCAAGTGTGCTTTTGTTTTGATTTTGGACTTTTTTGTTTAAAAAAACTTATAAATAATTTATTGCCTAAGGTTAAATATGTGTCTACCCACAAACAATCATCAACACTTGTAAAACAACTAAGTACGATATCAGTGGCGTGTATACAGGGTGTCCCAAATTGGGCACTTTTAGGGCATTTAAAGCACTTCCAGGGGAGACAGAGACAAACTTACCACGCATTGCGAGGCTCAAATTTCAAGAGAAGACTTATAGTGAAAACCGCATTTTGAAATATCGTCTCGTCGTTGAGCTACGGGGGCTTTTTGAAAAGTAGTAAGAACCTTTCATTTTGAAATTTGTATTGGAAAACTTGGCTTTACTTTTATCTCAATTCTTTTTACGGAATGCCATTTTCGCGTACTTGGCTTTTTTTACATGAAATGTTTTTGTTATGATTTCACTTATTTTTTAAAGGAATTGGATAATACTTAATTTTTAAAGTAGTAAAATATGCGGAATATTGTTCAAAACTTTTGCAATGCCTTACTTAAATTTTTGAGATTTTTTAATTTTTTTCCATGGTTTTATCGTAGTTCCTATCAGCCTTCCAAAGCTCAGCTCTCTAGCGTTTCTGAAAGTGCACAATGTTACTTTTACATAACTTTACATGTATAGGGGATGGAAATAAATTAAAATTGTCGTGTTTTTAAATTTTGTCCTATAGTTTTACCATAGTTCCTATCAGTCTTCCAATGCTCAGCTCTCTAGTAGTAAGTAAATTAAAATGTTGGTGTTTTTACATTTACTCATATAGTTTTATCATATTGTCTTTCAGTTTAAAAAAGTTCAGCTCTCTAGCGTTTCTGGAAGTGGGCAGTGTTACTTTTAAATAACTTTACATTAATAGGGGAAGGAAGTAAATTAGAATTTTGGGGTGTTTTAATTTTTTTCTATAACTTTATCATAGTTACTATCGGTCTTCCAAAGCTCAGCTCTCTAGTATGTCTGGAAGTAGGCAATGTTACTTTTACTTAACTTTACATTTATAGGGGAGGGAAGTAAATTAGAATTTTGGGGTGTTTTAATTTTTTCCTATAGTTTTATCATAGTTCCTATCAGTCTGCCAAAGCTCAACTCTCTAGCATTTCTGGAAGTGGCCAATGCTACTTTTACATAACTTAAAATGTATAGGGGAGGGGAGTAAATTAAAATTTTGGGTTTTTTTTCCAGGGGTTTGGTCATAATTTCTATCAGTCTGCCAAATTTCAGCTTTGTGGCATGTCTGGAAGTACAGTAGAATATTGATGATCTAGACATGAGTGAGTGAGTCAGTGAGTGAGTGGCAATTTCGACGTTTTTTGAAATTTACGTAACTACTTTACTACTTTATGGAATTCCATGAAACTTGGAATGGTTATTAACTCCATGGAGATCTACGACTGTGCAAAGTTTGAGATTCGTAGCTCAGTCCGAAGTAGAGTTTTAAGTAGGTCAAATATCGGCTGAAATGTTTCCAGAAAAGATGGTTACGGCGCGCGAACTTGGCGAGGCACTGCCGTGCCCTCAGATGTCAAAAATTGAGAACATACTTAAGAGGACTTCTTTTCAAGAAAATCAAATTATTATTGGTTTTTTATTTCTATTTGACGAGATAAGTAATAGCAAAATATTGCAATTGCGCGCATTTAAATAATTATAGCTCAAGACGATTTGGGCTCTAACATATCTTAAATTCACCTCATTTGACGTATACCGGTAAACACACTATTGCGTAGACAATTAGTAAACACACCATGTGCTGAATTAAAAAAATGTTTGAAATACCCTGTAAGTTTATCACGTAACCCATTATGCAAACATAACTTTAGAATAATTAAAACGACTCACATGAAAGCAAGTTAAGTTATTTTGACCATTCATTTTCAGTTTCCTTTCTCTATATTTATTAAATCTCAGGTACTTTTCCTGTATTTTTTTATAATTATTTTGAGCCACTCTGTAGGTATGTGACGCAAACTATATGTCAAGTCATTCTTAAAAGGACTCTTGCTGCAATAAAACAAAACTAATATCGGTTTTTTATTTTTATTTGACGATAAGGTATAGAAAAAAACTACAAAAAGTCACATTTTTCCATATTTCAATGGCGCGCATTTAAATAAGTATAGCTCGAAAACAAAACCTATGACCCCCACAAAAATATGATATAAAAATATAAGGTTTGGCCTTCAACATATCTCAAATTAAGCTGATATGACTCATCCCGGTAAACAATGGATTTAGTGCCTCCTCCTTTAGTATTTACAAAATTTATAAAGAATTACAGGGTAGTCATCGCTGTCGACTCTCCTACACGAATTTTGCGTTTATTTTTTGCAAAGACAACATAAAATACAAATATCAGTGATGATACCAAAAAATTAAAAAAAATGTTTTGGGGCAAAATGGGTATAGGTTACTAGGTATACTACCTCCCCGTTTTTATTACGGGGTACCTACCCCGTTTTGCCCCAAACCACCAGTTACAAAAATCATTCACAGTAAAGGGCTAACTTCACGGACAACGCGTTTAATTATAAATAATTAATAAACCCGTTAATTGTTAAATGTAAACAAAATTTTGAAAAGTCTGTAAAAATGTACTTACCGTCACAAAATGCGCAAGCTATTTTTACACAAACAGCGCACACCTTCACATGTTAAGCCAAAACCAACTTAAGCTCAGCCGACCGGCACCAATCAAATTGCAGAGAGTTGAACCAGTCATGGAGATAAAACATCTGATATTAAGCGGTTTTATTTTTGCACAATTTACCTTAAACTGCGATATCCCGTTTTACGCCCGTACCCCATTTTGCCCCCTTTCCCTTAACAGCTTTTTTACAATAAACACCTAATAAACTGGTTAGTTGATGCCACAAAACAAATTCTGTAGGTGTAAATGCATTTTTTGAAGTGTAAAGAATGAAAGCCAAAAAAACATTGCGAGCTAATATGGTTTTCAAATAACTTTTTTAAGTCAAAAAGTCAATTTTACCGGTTTAGAGACACCCTAGACAAATTTTGAGACATCGATGAACCGGTTTCGATCGGAGGTCTAATTGACAAAAATCGACCCCCAGGTTTAAATATAACATAGCGTGCGTTTTCTAATACTAATTAGAAATCACAAAAGTTTTTAAAATACAGTTACACCAACAAATGAAACGTATCATTGGTTATATAAAAATTATATGTAAATTAGGACAGAAAATCAAATGTTGTTTTGTTGTTGACCTCTGACATATCCCTGATTGATCTAGGAAGAATTTGGCATGTGTTTGTGGCTAGGGTCACTGCATCCTGGAAGCCTGGCGTGGAGACGCCAGGCCAGAATGCAGTGACCCTATTTGTGGCCCTGTAGTATGGCCCTCTTTCATAAAAAGTTTAAGTTTAAGTTTAAGTTTAGTTGTTAAGTTGTTCTATGGTAGGGGATTGTAAGGTCACCTCGACTTCTTGTTGTCATTGCTGCTTCCAAACGACAATCGTGGTTAGTTATGAATAAATCAGGATATTTTCTGACTAACAAAATTAGGCATTTAAAATAAAGAGAGGGAGGGAGCTGGTTAAATGTTGAGGGATTTAAAATGACTCGTTTTTGAGCTCTAAAGACTCTCCCAGCATTTGGTGCAGCTCCCCAGAATAGCACTCCATAGCATATAGCAGACTGAACAAAAGCAAAATAAAAGTATATTACGCTATCAATACCCAAATTTTCTCTCAGTGCACAATGACTGCTAATACTAGCGGCTGTTGACCAAATATGAGTTTTCCAGTCCAAATTTGTATCAATAATTACACCAAGGAACTTTGTTTTTTTTCAACATTAAGTCTTAAGTTATTAGATTCAAACCAATTCTGTTGTAAATACCCTATTAGTTTATTGATAGTTAGTGTAAGATCAGATCTTCATACGGTTGTAGGTGGTTTCTAAATTATTGTCCACTATCTTATCATTTTTGGCATCAGCTTCTGGCGATTCAGAAAAACTCCTACAACTTTGGCAACTTCAAACCAATAAATAATCACCCCGTAGACTTTTGGACGTCCTGTAGTATCTTAATTTTAAGTGTTATAAAAATAAAACACATCTTATGTACCACTTTACACTCTTTTATTGATTATTTTTTACTTATTAGTATAACAAAATATAAATCATCAACATGAATTAATAATATAAAAAAATATCTGTACTTTTGTATAGAGTAAGCATTTATAAAACCAAAAATTTGTTTTTTAATTCGTTTTTAACAATCAAGCATAAAAAAATTGTGATATCTACCTCCTTCGAACATTTAAATAACCTTTAAAGCATACCCAACTAACATTTATAGTAGCGGCTACATGTTCTAAAGGCTTTGCTACTTTCTTATAATAGAAATGTGGTGATCCCAACCAAAATTTGTTACTTTTTAGTTGTAACTACTATTTAGTATCAGGAAATAGTAGATGTTTCGTAAAAACGACCCTCTAAACTACTTCATAGGATTGTTTCTTGATAGTCGATTCTGATAGTCTTCTCTACCACAATAGGACGTTGCTAAAGTTTTACTTTCTTTTTAGTCGTTATTTCGTAGTCGCCCTGACTTTTATATCCTACTTAATTACCACTAGAAAGTTAAGCTTCATTGGAGTCCCAAACAAGTGTATCCGACAACTACATTATAACTTTAATTTTTACCACAAAAGTTTGTGTCATCATAGTAACATCTGATGTAACAATGTAGACAAAATAACTTTTTGGATCAACTTTAAAGCCGCAACTACTTTCAAGTAACCTTTTCGACTACCAGGGAATATAGTTTGGGACGCCATGTTTTTATGTAAGAAAGAAAATTTAATATTTTTGTTGTCGTTTTATGAGCTCATATTAAAGAGCCATACTATTTTATAAACAAATTAGGTGAAGCTTACCAAAAATGCTCTTCTTAAGCACCATTTGTTGGAGTTAACTGTCGATTATGAAAACATAACCTCCAAAATCACAACACAAAAATTCCATCAGCTACCAGAAAATGGCTCAATTTTACGGGCGCACCGGTTTTTTGCAATATATATAATGCATGTTATACAAAAAATATTGCGTCGCACTCGAATTTTGATCCTCTGCTCGTAAATTCTCACACTTTTGGATAACATAGTTCATATTATAACCATAACCAAACAAAAAAACTAAGCGAGTCTGTTTACTGTTGTGTCCACCATATTGTGTAACAATTCTACCAAAAAGAAACGATTATATTATTTGCAACTACATCGCAACTTTTATGCCATTACGGAAAAAAAACAGCCTCTACGACGTAGTAGATACCTGGCTACGACGTAGTAGTGTAGTTGTTACTACAGTGACTTTAAACACTTGGCCAAGTAGTTATAACCAGAAATTGGTTCCCCACTTAGGGAATTATAACGTCGCTGTATGGTATACTGAGACGTAGCGGGAGTACGTTGCGGTTACTTTTAAGAAATTCTTTCTAGTTGGGGTTTCGTCGTTACAACTTTAATTGTTTGTTGGGTATAGTAACGCCAAAAGAGCGTGTAAACCAGCCTAGAGAAAACACCGTGCTTAATTAGCACATAGAAAAAAACTAATGTAGATAATAAGTAAGTCCGATCTTTTGTCAAAAACTCGGAACATTTTGTCGAGGTTTTAAAAAGTATCGAACTAGATCCGGGCGATAGATTTGTAAGTTTTGATGTAGAAAGTCTCTACACCAACGTGCCAATAAATGAGTCACTCAGTATCATCAAAAACAAATTAGAAACTGATGATACACTTCACGAAAGAACAACGCTATCGGTGGAGGGGGTGATGGATCTTTTGGAGCTCTGTCTCCGTAACTCTTACTTTTAAGTGAAAGATAAGTTTTACGCGCAAAATGATGGACTCCCAATGGGTTCATCTCTTTCGCCAGTGGTAGCAAACATCTACATGGAGTGGTTCGAGGACCATGCGATCAACACAGTAAGAGTCAAACCAAAACTATGGCTACGATACATGGATGACACATTTATTATATGGCCGGAAAATGAAGACGAACTACAGAATTTTCTACACCATTTAAACGGTATTCGACCAACAATGAAGTGCACCATGGAAATTGAAAAAGATTCGGCCTTACCTTTTTTGGATGTTCTTGTCAAACGATCAGACAGAAACATTCAAACCACTGTATATAGGAAACCTACACACACGGGACAGTACCTAAATTTTAAGTCTAATCATTCTGTTGCTACAAAACAAGGAGTTATAAGAAGTTCGTATTTAAGAACCATAAATATTTGTAGTAATAATGAAGAATTAACCACAGAAATTAACAACATTAAAAAGGACTTAGAACAGAATGGTTATTCCGAGAAATTAATAAACTCAACGATATTTAAAATTAAAAACAAATTAAATGTACCAAATTCTCAAAATAATAATTCGTTAGGTGTTATTAACATTCCATATGTTCAAGGGATTTCAGGAAACATAGGACGAATAGCTAAACACTATAATATAAAAACAGTATTTTCTTCGGGAAATACGATAAGAAGTTTTGTAACTAAAACAAAACCAGACAATCCCTCAAATAATAAGGAATGTATTTATCAAATCCCGTGTGAGTGTGGTAAATCATATGTAGGTGAAACGAAACGCCCTCTTCAGGTTAGAGTAAATGAACATCTAAAAACTACCCAATTAGGGGATTTTGAAAAATCCGGTTTAGCAGATCATGCATGGTCAAATGATCACAGGATTCACTGGTCAGAAGCTAAAGTTTTACATAAGGAGTCGCATTGGCGAAAACGAAAGTTTATTGAAGCTGCATTTATAATGCAGAATAAAGAAGTTTTCAGTCAACCAAGCACGGACATACCAAACATATGGAAACCACTCCTTAAAGAAAACAGGCGTCTTAGGATTAAAAAAGTGGGCGAGTCGTCACACCTGACTGCACACCAAGTAGTATAAGTAGTAGCCTAAAGACTAGATTGTTTAGTTTACACTTGATAACGGTTAGAGATACTTACTGTCCGAAACGTCGTGTTTTTAATAAATAAAGACAATGGAAGTCCGAAATTTTATTTCTAGATAATAAATACTTGTTTAAAAGAGAAATTCTTGGCATTTGAACCTTCAGCCTTTATAAACTTTTTAAAATTCAACTAAAAAAGCACTAAACAAGCAGATTCAGAAAAACAAGATTAAATAAATATTACTTTTGTTAGGAGCGTGCGGAAAGTGACTTTTCCGCACTCTTTTGCGTGCAGAAAGTTGTACTTTTACGCACTTGTGCAATAAAGTTACTTTTCCGCACGAAAAAAAAACAATAATGCGGTAAAGTAAGTAAAACACAAAAAACACAAAATATAAAGCTGTTGAAGTTTTACTTAATTTTTTATTCAACTAATTTTTATTTAAAGAAAAAATAATATCTAATAAATCAGGAACGATTGGAGGCTTGTAGGTACTTTTTTGCCACTGAAGTCGCGTGCGGAAAAGTACCACTTTCTGCACTTGTTAGGTAAATAACTATTTTCTATTCTAGTTTGCCAATTCTGACATTTTGAAAGCGACAAAATAGGCTAACATGAACTGTATCGAGCCATTATTCATATGAAATCATTATGTTTAAAAAAGAAGTGTTGATTTTCGTTACTTTTGAATACTCGTTACGAATCATTACTCGACTACTAACTGTATTCAATTCTATCATACAATTAGTGCAGAATTCTCGGAATGTCGTTAAGTCGAAGATCATTTACTTGTAGGTAAATTTTTGTTGTTGATATTATGAAAATATTCAATTGAAATTTTCAAAAAACTGTTCTGTGTACAACTTTGTTTTAAAAATCTAATGCCTTACAAACAAAGAAATACATACTTAAAATCTAAAAGTAAATCAAAATAGAGGCAAAAATAACAATCTTAGACGAGAATTCAAAAAATATACAATAAGTTTGGACAAAAACCAAAAAAAACGGATTACCCACTTTTGAGTGATTAGTGAATACTAAAATAATCGAAGGAATCAAAATAATCAAAGTAACGAAAGTAATCATTTAATTTTTGCATCGGTATTCGTTACTCCGTTATTTGTTGGGTAACGAGTACTCGATTAACCAGGGCTATCAAAATGGACGGGCCACGATCCTCCACTTTGTTGACGTCACATCCGGGGCTGATTTTTTTTGATGGTCACGTTACGACACAGCTGATTGTCTTTAAAATTTTGAAGTTGGAATGACGGTTTATGGATATTTGATTTTTTGTTAAATAAAGCCGTTTTTAAGATTGTTTTTACTTTATTCTGGCAGAACATTTTTTTTTAAATGTATAGTAAGCCCTAATTTTTCATAGCCGCTACATTAGCTCACACAAAAATTAAGTTTAAAGCAGAAGCGAATGTGACAATCACATATGACAAAGTCAAATACATGTCAAATATAACAGTTGGCATGTGGTACATGGCGGGTAATTTGAATTCAAAATAAGGAATGCTAAATCTTGAAGATTTTAACCTTTTAATCATGTTGCTTCCTTACAAACCTTTGGTGGAATATCGGGATGGTGTCTGAGAATATTTCACTGAAATTTTGCGGAAATCTGTAGCGCCATTTTGAAAATATCATAAAAAAACATCTGAGCTCCCATAAGACCCAATGTAAAATTCAGCCCCGGGAGAACAGCTGATTTTTTCAGGGTCGTGGCCTCTATTTTTGTGTTGGCCTTGGATTAACGAATAGTTACTTTTTCAACACATCCACCAGTATTTACTAAGGCGTAAGTTTTAGTCTAGGTTTTGGTTTAGGTTTAAAATTTAAATGTGCATTGGTTTCTAAAAATTGATTTTTTGCCGAAACACGCCGCAATTGATTTGGTATTTTTACCTGTATGGACGATAAAATGTCCTAAAAATTGAAATTTAAGACGATTTGTTCTTGAAATGGACCATATAGACCGGAAAAAAGAAGAAAACATGGAAAACTGATTTTTCTACAACTGTCTAATTTAGGCTACTACGTCACTTTAAACCCCCAAGGGATTCCGACTAAAAATCGTCCTAAATTTTAAACTACCTCCGGGGGGTGGTTTATCTCATTGTAACTTGAAAACAATCACGTTTTTGTTAATTTATTTGTTAAAAATGTAAAACTTGATCATATTTAGGAACGATATGACAAAATTTTATACAATTTTTAGCTTCAATTAACTATTAGAGCGAGTTTTTTAGGGCAATGTACACATGGCTGGATAAACCGTTTAGTACTAAATTCTCATATCTCTTTTATATTTTAGCATGTAGCTTTTAAACGATATTTGCCTTGACGAGGAAAGTAAAAAAAACGATCTTCAGATTAAAATCCAAATAAACTCACACGCGATTTGTTTATTTGCAAATAATCTTTAAATTAATATAATAAAAAATGTTTTTATTTATTTATTTATTTATTGTAGCAGTCATTTTCCATTAATGGTTTTAATACGCTCAGCCATACAGATATATTTAAGATGTACGTGCACCGAGATGACAGCAGATGACAAGCCCAGTACTTAGTCCAGCAAGTGTCAGTCAAGTCACTTTTACGTCATTTTAATAAATTTAAAAATTTATTTTTCAGTTTCGCTTTGTTTGTGCAAGTTATATAATAAAAATTACGAAATTAGAACACATTTTCCGACAATGTCAAGTTTGGGAGGTAAGTGTAAATTGAAAAATGTAAGTAATTCACTTAAATGTCGCTGCATTTTCACTTAAACCTCGTTCCCTACAAACTTAAACCTATAGTTTAAACCATTTCTTTTCCGTTTATTCCATTTTTTTTTACGAAATCCTTGCAGATTCTTATTTAAATCGGTTTTTTTCCATTGCGATATAACCTATGTAGTTATAATTAGTCCAAAATTCCATTAACTTTTATTAAGTTTGAAAGAAATTCAGTTAAAACGTTTCACAAAAGATAAACTAAAAGTTAAACCTAAACCTAAACTTTAAACTTAAACCCTAAACCATCTTAGTAAATACAATGAATCGTGTATTCATTGGTAAATACTGGTGCTCTAGTTCACCGAAACCCACTTTTATTTTCTACATGAAAAGGTACCAAATTGATTAATACTTTCCTTGTTTTAATTTTCTACAATACAATACAAAAGATAATAATATTTACAAATTAATTTTTTATTTGTGAAAATTTATTTAGAGTATTTAAGACCCAACTAAATCCCTTTTACTGTATTCTATCTTTAGAGGTTATATTATCGAAGGAGCCAGCCAAATATTTTTAAATTCAAAAAATATTTATTTAGTTAAGAAAATCTCGTATAAACAAAATAAAATTATAAATGCTCAACCTGTACACAGTAAAATTGCATATGGCAAATAAAATTCATAAAATATTTGCAAAAATCATAAATCAAGTAATTTAAAAGCGTAAAATATAATAATATAATTGGGCGTCTGAGTCTTAGGCCTGATGTTAAATTCTAAGTTCTAATTTTATTTCATCACTAATAATAAGAAATTAAGCCCGTTTTCCAAATTGGAAATGGAAAGTGCAACTTTCTACTTGACTTCGTCATTTCAGGCAAGAATATGCTATTTCTAACGCATTTTTTTATTTTTTAAATTTTGTTTTATTCGTACTTTTAAGTTATTTTATTATAAAAAAAAGTAGGTGATAGTTCTAAGGTTTCTTAGAAACATAAAACACAACAGGTGCTACAAAACATATTTTTTAAAAAATTAAATTGGCAACAAGCGTTAAGGAAAACAGGCTTTATTTTGGCATCTAGTTAGCAATGGCACTTAAAGATAATTTTACAATAAATTTATTAGCGCGCCATACACACACATCCATCCATTAACGCGGTATATCGTGTAATTCATGTGCGTGAGTGGCCGTGTGTCACCAGCAAACCATGATTTGACGGAAAGGGATTTGGTACGTACCTTCCTCTACAGTATAACGTCACGATAAATGTCACACTTATTAAATAATCTATATTTATTCTCTAATTTCTGTACTATCTTTAATAACGGTTTGTATTGTGATAAACTATAGTTTATTAAAATCAATTATTGTTTGCTTACTAATATATAGAATATCAACTATATTGACAATTTAAAAATGACAGCTATCAGAACAAACATAAAAATAGGTCACTATAAATCACGTGCTACATCATTTGGGTACTCGGATATTTTACCAGGGCTATCAAAACGGACGGGCCACGATCCTCCACTTTGTTGACGTCACATCCGGGGCTGATTTTTTTTTGATGGTTACGTTACGACACAGCTGATTGTCTTTAAAATATTGAAGTTAGAATGACGGTTCATGAATATTTAATTTTTTTTTAATAACGTCGTTTTTGAGATTGTTTTTATTTTATTCTTGCAGAACAATTTTTTTTAAATGTATTGTAATCCTTAATTTTTCATAGCCGCTTCATTAGCTCACACAATAAATCAGTTTAAAGCAGAAGCAAATGTGACAATCACAGATGACAAAGTCAAATACATGTCAAATATAACAGTTGGCATGTGGTACATGGCGGGTAATTTGAATTCAAAATAAGGAATGCTAAATCTTGAAGATTTTAACCTTTTAATCATGTTGCTTCCTTACAAACCTTTGGTGGAATATCGCGATGGTGTCTGAGAATATTTCACTGAAATTTTGCGGAAATCTGTAGTGCCATTTTAAAAATATCATAAAAAAACGTCTGACCTCCCATAAGACCCAATGTAAAATTCACCCCCGGGAGAACAGCTGATTTTTTCAGGGTCGTGGCCTCTATTTTTGTGTTGGCCTTGATCAGGGCTATCAAAATGGACGGGCCACGATCCTCCACTTTGTTGACGTCACATCCGGGGCTGATTTTTTTTTGATGGTCACGTTACGACACAGCTGATTGTCTTTAAAATTTTGAAGTTGGAATGACGGTTCATGGATATTTGATTTTTTGTTAAATAAAGCCGTTTTTGAGATTGTTTTTACTTTATTCTGGCAGAACAATTTTTTTTAAATGTATAGTAAGCCCTAATTTTTCATAGCCGCTTCATTAGCTCACACAAAAATTAAATTTAAAGCAGAAGCAAATGTGACAATCACAGATGACAAAGTCAAATACATGTCAAATAAACCAGTTGGCATGTGGTACATGGCGGGTAATTTGAATTCAAAATAAGGAATGCTAAATCTTGAAGATTTTAACCTTTTAATCATGTTGCTTCCTTACAAACCTTTGGTGGAATATCGGGATGTTGTCTGAGAATATTTCACTGAAATTTTGCGGAAATCTGTAGTGACATTTTGAAAATATCATAAAAAAACCTCTCACCTCCCATAAGACCCAATGTAAAATTCAGCCCCGGGAGAACAGCTGATTTTTTCAGGGTCGTGGCCTCTATTTTTGTGTTGGCCTTGCTTGGATATTTTACTTGGTGTGTGGAACATATCGCTTTTCTTGTCATGCCGCGTATCATGTGCCATGATAAATGACGTGAATAGATGTGTTTCTATGGGGCGCTATGGTTTAGGCAGTAATTTACAAATTTAAACTTTAGTACTAACTGTATATTTTGAACTTAGAATTATTTTTTTTAAATCAAGCACAGCGCCGATTTGTTACACTGGAGCCGAGGCCCAAATCTTTTATAAATCGGGAATGAATAAAACAAAAAAAATATTTAAAAAACATGCTTCTTTACATAATTTGTATAAAAAACATGTATTTAAAGAAATTCCGTCATAAAAATAGAACCTACAATGTATTTTATATATTTTGAGAAAACTATTTGACAGGTTATCATAAGAATAACATAGGCCAACTAAACAAAAATACTAGACAACCTGTATGGATGATTCTACAAAAATGGTGCTGTGGAGTGGGAATGCATATTCTTCAAACACAGACTGCAAATGAAGAATAGTTTTAGTTATAAGATTTAAAACGAAATGTTTTCTTTATGGGGCATTTGAGTTTAATGTATAAAAAAAATTGCAAGTTTATAATTTTTTTTATTACAAAGCAAATACCTCATGCCTCTGGTGTAGTCCCAAACCAAATATTAAAAACTCAGATAAAAAAAATATCCTAATAAATAATATTTAACCAAGTCTTAACTATTTATCAAAAAATTGATAAAACTTAAGTCTGCAGTCATATTTTTGAAAATCCGAATTTACATCTTCTCCGAAAAATTTTACAATTTTAAACGTGCTCCATTTTTAATAACACAATATTTGTGAATACCACCGGTTAATTTCTAGAGAAAGAGACGGCCCTGGATATCTAATTTACTTGTGAGGGTGACAAGTTGTGACAGATAATGTCGACTTTAGTTTGGTTTAAGTTATAGATCTTTTTATTTTCGGCAGAAAATTAGTTTTTTTCGGAGAAATCAAAAAGGAACGCTTCAATTATCATTCCTCTGGTAAGTAAATATTCGACTGATATCAATAGTATAATCTTTGTGTTGATTGTTTTAAAATTATAAGTATAGGAACTTTGTTTATATAAAACTTGAGTTAAGTTCTAAATAGATTTTGATTTAAATTGGAAAACCATTAAAAAACTCATTCCTCTGGTACTCATCCCTCTGGAATTTTTATGCAATAATTCATAAAATTCGGGAAAATAAATGTTTCTCAGCTTACACCTAATTAGTTACATAAATTTAAAAAAAAACGAAATTATTTACTGTGCTGTACTGTTATTTAAAGACAATGACCAAAAATGATATCCATATAGCCCACTTTTGGTAGAATCATCCGTATGTAAGAAATAGAGACGTGACAAACTTATACAAGTCAAATGTATTTAAATGAAAATCAAAGGAGAGAAATATTGGTCCTCTATACTCCAGCATTGTTTAAAGAGAGGTTCATACTTGTTAATTCATAAGAGTCGAATAATAACCCAGGTAGCAAGGTCACGTTTTTTAAACGTCAAAAACAGGTCATTTTTAATGACCATTGACGTCTCTAATCTGACGTGTAAAACACACACACAGACACAAACCTATTTATGACTTTTTTTAACTCGTCTGAATATATGAAATATTCCCTGCAGTTGAGAACACTGAAGGAAACTTAGACACAGAAGGTGACTCTTCTGTGACTTAGACCTGGAAGTACAGGAACAGGGAACAGGTACAGCGGTGTTCGTCTGCGAGGTATAGATCAAAATAGACCTATACCTAGACTTACACAGATCTCCACCTTGAAGCGAAAGAAGCCTCGAAGTTTGTCTTGATTTAATATTTAATTTATTTTACATACGTACCCCCACATTCCGTATAAATCCGGTCAAGTACTGACTGGGGCACCATCTATGTAAGTATGAGTGTATGTCCCTTGGACAAAGTGTGCAGTGTGGGTAGTGACCAATATATGACGTTTTTCAGACGTCAAAAACTACACTACGAAAAGACGTCAAGTAACTGACGCCTTAAAGACAAGACATTTTTTGGTAGATGACCTGCTGGTCATCCAAATGACCACTTTTCGACCAAAAAAAGACGTCATTTGATGACCCCTTGCTACCTGGGAGGAGTCCTAAAACTAACTTATTTTTCGTTAAATCGTTGCTCCCCTGTCCTCCTTTTGGGAGTCCGAAATCGGTTTACAATGTTCCATTTAAATACGTAAAAATATCTGAAAAATATGATTTCTAAAATGATTAATTCATTTTTTAGTACAAAATTTACTCTCGCACTACCATTTGAAAACCACTGTTCTAATAAGTTGTATCAATTTGAAAAAAATTAAAAGTTAAAGGATTTCAGTTATTGCTCTTATCATAAAGCCTTTTTCCTCGCAGTAACTACAAGTTACTAGGTAACCTGGTTACTCGTTTTCTGTTTTTCTTCGCTGAGTAACACTAACCATGACGTCACTAATAACCACACAGTGTAACCAGCCTAGCAGACGTGGTTGCTGAAATATTTTGAGGTTAAGATCGTTTTTTTTGAAATGTTTGATTTTAATATATATATTAACAACGAATTATGTTTGGTAACGGTAGAAAAGAGAATGACACATCCCTTGAAGTTGGTACTATATCAATTCAACTGCAACTAGTCTTAAAATGTACTGCCTTTGGTGTTCTGTGGTAGTGCGGCCTTACCACAGAATAACAAAGGAGCACCCTGTTTCCACCCCGATTCAAAAAACGCACCAGGTAACGCTGCATTTAAAACTGGTGCAAATCCATGGCGCCCGTGATACTGATGGGAATGCAAATAACCCCTGACTGTGCCACTGTACGAAACCATCTTGGAAAAGCGACAAACACAATTATGGTTCTGTTGAGATAAGAAAGTGGTTCCGCCTCCCTCCAAAATAGAAAACATTTGGTTGCCGCCCACTACACAGCAGATGGTTATGGCGAGAAAAACTATTGAAGTCTAGAGTGGGAGTCGTAATGGTTGAGCGTGGGGATACAGCAAGTAGCGAGAGGGTTTTCCCTTTAAAGTGATTGGACATGGAAAAACTGTGAAATAAGAAAATGTTGTCTATAAAATGTATTTTATCTCTGTTTTTGTTTAGCTTATCTTGTTTAGCTCATTAGCTAGAATGTAAAGTAAATTTTAGGATTATCAGCAACGCCACTGACTTGGTTCCTCCAAGCTCTTCAAAGAGGGGATAATGGATTATTTAGGTCCAACCTACCCTTTATAAAAACCCAAACTTTGAGAAGACAAGTGGGTAGTTACTAAGTTTTGTTGAACTTAAGTAAAACCTCTAAAAGTAATTGTCAGTAAATAAACATAAGATTTTTATATTTAAATAATATTTTTCAGTTTGTTATTATGGTAAGTTAAAGTTTTTATTTTAATATTTTGGGTCTTGTTCGTTTTATAGGTCATAAGAAAAGTCTTGTAACAATTTGTAAATTGCAACAGAGTTTTATTTTGTATCAATTAAAGTTTGTAACGTTTTTAAAACTGTTTCATATTTATTTTAGACACACAAGAGATCCGTTACGGTACCCCCGTTTAAGGGTTCGATTTAAAATAAAATCGTACCCGACAATACGTTTTTTGAATCGGGGTGGGCATGCATTGGTGGAAACAATGAATTATTTTCTGCATTTCGGAAATTGCTGGTAAAAACAAAAACAAACAATTGGAAATGTCATCCACAGTTGACTGTCTGACGTCATACAGCGGTTACTCCGAGTAACCGTGACGTCATTTCGAGTAACTTAAATGAGTGACTAGTAACCTCGAGGAAAAAGGCTTATAGTTTCTCTACTGATTTATAAAACGTTTTTATAAATTGACAGGTATGTTACAGTAAACGAATACGAGCAAATCGCACCAGAGTCGTCCCAACATAGCAAGTTTTAATTATGTTCTTAAAATTATGTACATATATTATAAATTGTTAAGGTCGACTAACATGAAAAAATACTGCGATCGCCCATAACTGAATGTACTTATCCGATATTAAATATACCAAACTCATCGTCAAGGTTGTCAAACAGGTGGCACTACCCAAGGTGTACTTTATACTTTTACACAGGACGCCTACAGAATTTGACCCGTCACACAGTGCGGACAAAAATAGGGTTTTTGGACAATAATCAATATTTTTGTTGTTTTTCAAAAAAGTTAATTTTTTAATAGGGTATGTGATAAAGTGTAGTCTAACGGTTAAAATAAGTAAAACTTTTTAAAATATATGTATGTCATTTTTATTTAAAATATTAAAAAAATAAATTAAAGTACATTCAATTTAACCTACAGTTACGTTAAAAATAAAAACCAATTTACTTTTGTGTCAGAAATTAAACTAAAAATATTTTTTTTATTCGGATTCATGGGCGTAGTTAGGAAGGCTTGGAGGGGGCTAAGTCCCTTCCAGAAAAATTAAATTAGCAACCCCAAAATAATTATTTTTACCATACATACACACATTGCACCCTCAATTTCTTTGTTCTTAAAGTTGATTCTAAGAAAGCCGTTTTAGGCCGTCCACGACTCGGTCCGGGTACGGCCTCTGTTTCCGAATCTGTATTTTTAGATTTTTCTGAATCCGTTTTATAACAAAATTTCTCAGATATAATATCTTTATTTAACCATTCGAAATAACGGTTTTGAAAATAAATTTTGTTTCGTCCCGATAGCTTCCATTTGAGACTGAGACTTTTGCAAAAATTTAATGATGGCTTATTTAGAATTTGGTTATTTTTGTCAGAACATTCTTCTAAACCCAACAAGGGTCGAATTTTTTTGAAAAGATTTTCGTGAAAGGCCACTCATTTAACAAGTCTGAATGTTGCTTATGCCTTCTAAAAGTTAAAAAAAGTGATAAAATAGTATATTATCTTCTTAGGGACTTAAGTGGCCTTTTACCCCGAGAAGAAAAAATTGTATGTAGCCACAGTTCGCCGAGTGCTCAAAAGATACTTTAGTCATTTTTAGGCCCCGTTTTTATTAAAATATTTTGCAAGAAAAACAGACTTCCCATTCCCAATTTTACGTTTTTCTTTGAACGTCATCTTTTTATCCCTTGGATAAAAAGTGATACTTTATCCCTATAAGTTGTAATAAAAAGCGCACTTTTGATCTGCAAAGTGCAAAAAAACTATTTTTTTTTGTAATATTCGCCCACACAAACACTACAATTTTATTGACTAGCTCAAATTATTGTTTTTGTGCGTTCTCATTGACAAAAAAACGGCCAATACGATATGCGATTCTAAAATATTATATAGTATAAGGTGACTTAAAAATTTTGGGAATTTTTTTAAAATTTATTATTACCTATAACCACTCGCCATCACCGAATAATAAGCCTCATATCTTCTCCAGATTTAGTGCCATTTTTGACACCTTGCTGCCGCCATTTTTGACGTTGATGAGAGCTGTCACAATCTTGTATTTGTCCAAATGGCGGCAAGACTGGTTTTTAAGGGTATACCTAAACAGGAGATGATGTGAGGCCTCTCAACCGGGGTGGTAACCAATGTGTTATAAATTATTTAGATTGAAATATATTATTTAAAAAAATACAGCACCCTTAGTAGCAGCCAGTAGCAAAAAACATGTATGCTACCTTTTTGCTAATTCATTGGACTAATATTTAGGATATATGCCAGACCTTGCAAATCTTTGCAATTTTTTATAACCTTAATAAAATGTAAAAAATATTTTTTTTTGTAAGCATAACAGTTTTAATTAAATTATTTTAAAAGCGAGACGCCAATTTGATAAAATTTTATTTAAACAAATAGCGTAAATATATATCACTGTAATACTTAAAGAAAAATGTTTTTATATTTAAATGCAGAACCAGTAAAATTAATTTTCTGATAGGTATTTGATACGATTTTTTTGTACCTGTTTTAAAATAACGACTTTAACTATTTATTTTGTTCACTTTCGCAAGTGTAACTAAAAAATAGGTTATGATTACAGCTAAACTGGACATTTATCTATACTTTTGCAATATTAAAACTTTTAAAATGTAACCTCAGTTTTTCGAATTTTGCCCACAGGAGTCCGCACTGTGCGTCATGTTAAATTAACTGGTTGACATGCGACAGTAGATGTGTCATCGGGTTTCCGTAAAATAAATGGTTTAAGGCAATGGCGTATATACGGGCCCGGGCCCCCCCCGAAGCTGAAAATTTTTTGGATATTTGCCACATATTTCATGAATACAAACATAAAATAGCATAAAATACAGCCTCATGCGGTCTCGCCCCCCCCCCCCAAAACTGTCTCGGACCCACCCCGAAACTTTTTTCTATATACGCCACTGGTTTAAGGCCCGGTGAAGTCGTAAAATCTAATTAAAGTTGGCCAGTCAGGGAGGGCTATCAAAAACGGACAGGCCACGATCCTCCACTTTGTTGACGTCACATCGAGGGCTGATTTTATTTTAATGGTCACGTCACGACACAGCTTTAAAATATTGAAGTTGGAATGACGGTTCATGAAGATTTGATTTTTTTTTAAATAAAGCCGGTTTTGACTTTGTTTTTACTATATTCTTGCAGAACAATTTTTTTTAAATGTATAGTAATCCTTAATTTTTCAGAGCCGCTTCATTAGCTTACACTAACATTGTATTTAAAGCAGAAGCGAATGTGACAAACACAGATGACAAAGTCAAATACATGTCAAATAACAGTTGGCATGCGGTACATGGCGGGTAATTTGAATTCAAAATAAGGAATGCTAAATCTTGAAGATTTTAACCTTTTAATCATCTTTCATCCTTGCAAAAGTTTGTTGGAATATCGGAATGGTGTCTGAGAATACTTAAGTTTAATTAATGACCTATCAAATTTTGTAGGTAACCTGTGTTGTAAAGATCTTGGGCACTACCTAAGTGACTTTAAAAGTACGTATAAGTTAAGCATTACTAAAAGTGGCTATATTTCTCCATGTCAAGCGGTTTTATACACCTAGACAACCCAAGCACATCCTTTACAAATCATTCTTAACCAAAAAGTTTCTCAAAGCATCCATGACAGTATGGTTTATCGTTTTGCTCCTTGAAGGTGCCCTTGTTCAACTGTTTTAGGCAAAAAGCGCATACGAAGTGCTCTGGGTGGAATTTTCTAAACATGGCGGTGACACATCGACCTAAAACAAAATAACAATATATATTTGAAAAGAATCTTAAGGAAAAACGTCCTCACTCCACAAATTTCTTATAATATTTTTTTGTTTTGTTATGCATTGTTTAACATAAATTATTATTATTATAAATTTTATATTCTAACCTTAAAAACGAAACTACAAATAAATTGGTAATTTTTTTTTTAAGTCACAAGCTTTTATAAAATGCACTAAAAATTAAAAAATAATTTTCTAACATTCTAATATTATCATAATAATAAAAGCGATGGCCGACTGATGGAAATCTTGACGATGTTAGCACGATAAGATATCCGTATCAATTAAATATCACTATTTGCAAGAATCAATCTAGCAGAAAGATATTTTTTTCTTAATGTTGTATTGTCATGGGATCACTATGTGTGTACCAAATTTCATCCAAATCGGATAATGGGAAGTGTGTCAAAAACGCTTCACAAGATTTGATAGTTAGATAGTTAGACAGAACATCTGAAGTTAAATAAAAGCTTGTAATAAAATAGTTATTTACCTAACTAGTGCGGAAAGTGATACTTTTACGCACGCGACGGCAGTTGCCCGAACGACGCTTTGCGGAGTTCGGGCACGCCGTCAAGGGCGGAAAAGGCACTTTCCGCAAGAGTTAGGTACAAAATTTTTCCTAGTTGCATAAAAAGCTTGGTTTTACATTTTAATATATTTGGTATTTTTTACATAAAAACAGCAAAATACTCTGCCAATCTATGGGCACCTAAGCTCACACTAGGTACTATAGTTATAGTGTGAGCTAATATAATCAAAAACTGAAATATATTTTATTCAACTCCAGACTCAATTACCTTTCGTTTGATACCACACAAGCCATGTTTTGACTTAAACTCAAATTTTTTCAATCTACCCCCCACCCTTTTAAAAAAACTAAAATGTATTTTGTTTAACTCCAGACTCAATTACCTTTCGTTTGATATCACACACGCCATATTTTCACATAAACTCTAATTTTTGGAATCTACCCCCACCCTTTTATTTGGCTTGCGTTCGGTGGATTTTGTTCATTTTTAAATGGGACCATTACGGCCCAAGACCCAACTTAGGTACCAAATTTCATTAAAATCGGACAAGCGGTTTTTGAGTTATGCGGGTTGGTCGTTACAGACAGACATACAGACAGACATACAGACAGACAGACAGACAGACAGACAGACAGCAAAACAAAAAAGTTTCAAAATCATCTGAAACGCAAAGATATATAAAAAATTTTGAAATCGGAGCAACTTTTTTTTTCTCGAAAAAATTACGATCACCATAGCTCACACTACTTATAGTAGTAGTGTGAGCTAAAACAAATTCTGTTTTCATTTTTAATTTAATTGAGTTTATAAATGGGTCAATAAGTCTAATTAGGCCTCATTTTTAATTTAATTGAGTTTATAAATGGGTCAATAAGTCTAATTAGGCCTAAAATTCACGGCGTGCGGAAAGTTCAACTTTCCGCACGCAAATGCGTGCGTAAAAGTGCACTTTTACGCACGCAAGTAGGAAAAATGTATTTTAATTGTTTTAAAGGGTGTGCCTAGTCGCTAGACCAAAAATGGTCTCCCCACCACTACTACTACTACTAGAGTAGCTCAATGAAAAAGTCAAACAGTGTATGTCATAATCATGGTTGTTCTTGCATACCTGATATTGGTTTGTGGCAGCCGGCGCAGAGGGAGCCACGTTTTAAGTGATAATGCGTCTCGCAGTAGGGTTGTCCTTCGTGGTCAAAGAATGATCCACCGATGAACGGCTGACGACAGTCCTAGAATAAACAAAATAGCTGCTAAGTACTTTCAGTCAGTTTCTAAACTAAGTTAACTGAATTGCTCTGTGTTTCACTTAGTAACCAATAATTACAAGTGCAAACTTTGCCTTTTGTGAATTTCTAGGTTAGTTGATATTAGCTCGAAATTTACCTGCCTTTTGCACACCCAAAAAAAATTGCGGCGATGGCAAAATTTTTCTTTTAGGGCCACGCCCAACTTTTTGGACCAATATATCAGTGACGCACCCAGGAATATGCCTTGGGGGGCGAAACTTCATCGTATTTGTCTTTTAAAATGTATCAAAAATATTTTTAATTATTAAGGCTTGGGGGAGGGGTGTTCCAAAAATAAATGGAGTATTTAGTGTATCAGAATTAGCCTTCCGTCATTCTCGTAACTACGAAAGCGTCAAAACCAAAACAATACGGCCTGCCGACAACGCCAAGTTGTCTCAGTGCCCTAATTTAATGTGCTCACACTTGCTTTAAAGGCAACGGGAACCGTGGACGCGTGTGGCAGCACGGGGGTGTACTGTAAAATGCTATAGGGACATGTCACCTTCTCTTTCTATATTTCGTAATTAGAATGGGACATAACATCTATGGTGCATAGAATTTGGGTCCAGTTAAGCGCGCATCCACCGACGTTTTTTTTAAAATGATTTTTGTTTTGTAATGATGTTGAATTATCTGAAAGCAAGTTATAGTAAGTTATGCCGGCAAAGTAAGCCAATTTTCTAATAAAATTATGATTAAATTTGGGCTGCACTAGCTTTTTGTGTTTCTTGTGCTATAGGTATGCACATCTGTAAATTTTTATTATTATTATTTTTTTTAATTCGTTTACATTTTCATGGACACAATTTGAAAGTTTAAATAGATATATAGCACAAGCGGTTAAAATTTGTTTTTCTTTAAATATGTTTCTGCACTTTCTTATTTTACCTATCTGTTTTGCTTTGCTTGTTTTTTTTTATAATTGCAGGTCCTACCCATTTCCTACTTATTTTTTGATACAAATTACCTAGTATTTTAAAAATGTGAACTTATTTTTATTAGTTTTACTTAATTATAATTTTAGACAAAATATGTTTTAGTTATAAGATTGATGCTTTGTCAATAAGATTTTTTTTTCTTTGACAATAAAGCTTTTTTTCTGACTCTGACTCTGTATCCTCGTTTGAACACGGATACAAACACATACATAACAAGTATTAGTATTCAGGTCTTTGGCAAATTCCTTTTGGGGTTTATTGATACTTTATGATAAAATTATTAATTCAAGAATGATCAAATTTTAATATTTTTCTACATAAAAATTGTTTGCAATTTTGCAATGGAAATACGGCGTTTAATCGGTACGAACTAGTTTTTATGATCAAAACTACATATATTTTAAAGAGTAGTAGAAAAGAGGTAGTAGTAGGCTTAAAGAGGGTACAAAATTTTCGTTACGAAAGGAAGTGGTATAAGCCACCAAATAAATTTTTTTAGAGACTCTGATGATCAATTAAAAAAATTGCTATGAAGTCCGTTTACCTTGGATAGACGGACATCCACCACTAACTAAAAATTATTACCTTGCTAAGAATAGACTACAAAAAACTATACAAAAGCTTATGATCCAAAATGTTGTTCAAGAATATGACCAGGTATTTAGAGAATTAACAGAGGGAATTATTGAAATAATTTCATCCGAGCATGACAAAGGTGGCATTCAAATCATGAACCTTCCACATAGACCAGTGAAAAAAGAAAGTAGCCTTACCACAAAAAATCCGCTGCGTCTGCTCATGAAAAAAATAGGCCTTCTTTAAATGACTGTCTAGAAAAAGTATTGAACTGATACCGTCAATTTTGCTTAAATTTGAGATTATAAATTTGGAGTAGTTTCCGATATCCGCAAGGCATTTTTACAAATCAGTCTGCAAATGACAGACAGAGATTGTCTTCGTTTCTTATGTATTGATAAAGATGATAAGAAAAATAACGTTAGGCCATAGTAGAGTTGGTTTTGGCGTTAGTAGCAGTCCATTTCTACTGGGGGCGACTATCGAATACCATATGCAAGACCCTAAAGCAAAACGAAGCCGGGAAGAATGGATATTCCCGTGATACTATTCTTAAACTTGCCGATAAAGGGTTTTACGTTGATAATTGTATCACAAGTCTTCCTGATGAAGCCTCTCTCCAAAGGTTTATAAAAGAAGCAGCAATGATTTTGGCAGATGGCATATTTCTTTTGAGAAGGTAGGATTTCACAAGAAGTCAAAGTATTGAGCAAGATGTTGCAACTTTATCAGTTTTAGGAATCACTTGGGATCCAAATAAAGATTAACTGGACAGTTAATCCAAATTTTTATCGGAAAAACCTAATTTAAAAGAAAGGTCATATAAAAAACTGATTTTATCAATGGCTCAGTGTAGTTTTGATCCCATTGGGTTTGTTTATCCTACTAGTTTTATACCAAAACTACAAGAAATTTGACAAAATAATTTTACGTGGGATCGACCTGTTGATAACGAAACTACCGAAAAGTTCAGAAAATTGCTTAATGAGCTTCCTTGTCTAACTCATATACCAATCGACTATTCCATTTATACATTTTGTGATGCTAGTAAATTAGCCAATTCTATAGCAATTCTTCTAAGGGTGGTTAAAAGTCAACAAGTTTTTATACATTTGCCAGCAGCAAAATTTAGAGGTTCTCCTACTTAAAAAGGAAATAAATATACCATTCCACGTTTGGAATTTTTTGAAGCGACGATTGGAGCTAGATTATTTAGCAATATAGGTCAAAATTTTCAAACTAAATAAAAACAATACTACTTTTGGAGCGATTCGTCGACGGTTATTTCATGGATTCAACGAAAAGAAGAATGAGCTACTTTTGAATGGAATAGAACAGCAGAAATTCGTAGATTAACGCCTGTACAAGCTTGGAGGCACATTCCTAGTACTTATCAATAATTCAGCCAATCTTCCATCTCGTGGTTGTTCTCCGAAACATTTGATTTAGTCCAGATGGTGGGAGAGTCCTGTTTGGCTTTATAATGAACCAGAATTGTGGCCGAATGAAGATGTAATTTGCAATAAGAATGAAGTATACAGTAAACGTAAGAAAAATTTAGTTACGTCTCTGTTAAATAATTCTGATTTTTACCGTTTTGCTATCTATAGTTTTATAGAACATAATATGCTTAGTTTAATAAAAAATTACACTTCTGATAAACAGTCTGGTATTTTTTCTAATGAAGAATTACAATCTTTTCCAAACAAGGAAAAAGATAAATCTATTTCTTCTTTTTCTATTATTACTGACAATAATTGGTTAGGTTCCTAGAAAATCTCGAAATGATTCAGAAAAATTTTTTGTTAAACACTCTGTTCATTTAATTATTTTCCAAGAGCATACATGGGCTTGTCATGTGGGAGTTCAAACTTTGTTAAGTATTGTTGGAGAGCGCTATTGGGTACTCGGTGGACGTCGTATTATATGGAGTGTCATTTCAAAATGCGTTACATGCAGAAGATTTGATGCCAAACCAAAACGGCTAATTCTCCAGTTTTGTCGATTGATCGAGTTCGCAATGCTTGTGTTTTTGAAGTTACCGGGACAGAATTTGCCGGGCCTTTAATTCATCTATTCACTTGTGCGGAATATCTAGCGATTTTTCTCGACTTTACTACTGGACTTTTAACTTCGTCATTTATGATGGCACTCAGACGTTTCGTTTCTCGTAGAGGTCTACCAATGACAATCTATAGTGATAATGGGTCTGATTTTGTCGGTCTCGAAAACTTACTACAAATTTCTAAACAGTGCACGACCAAACGAATTACTTGGCGATTGAACCCTCCGACAGCCTTTTGGAGGGGTGGTTTTTGGGAACGTTTAGTTGCAGTTGTGAAGAACTTACTAAGAAAAGTACTGGGTCGAGCATGACTGGATTATGAAGAATTGGTTACCATGATTTGTGAGTGCTAAGCTATAATTATTAATCGGCCAATTACATACTTATCCAATGATCCAGCGGATTTAGTGGATCCAGCTATGTTCTTAACGGACTTAAACAAAAGTTATGCCTGATTGTGATGAAATAGATAGACTTTGCCGTAATGGTCAGTTTCTCCGACTAGTGCAGAGATTGCGTCCTCTAAAATGTTTGAATCCTGATATTTTTTTTGAGTTTTATAGAACATAATATGCTTAGTTTAATAAAAAATAAAACTTCTGATAAAAAGTCTGGTATTTTTTCTAATAAAGAATTACAATCTTTTCCAAACAAGGAAAAAGATAAATCTATTTCTTCTTTTTCTATTATTACTAACAATAATGGTCTCATTGGTTAGGTTCCTAGAAAATCTCGAAATGATTCAGAAAAATTTTCTGTTAAACACTCTGTTTATTTAATTATTTTCCAAGAGCATACATGGGCTTGTCATGTGGGAGTTCAAACTTTGTTAAGTATTCTTGGAGAGCGCTACTGGGTACTCGGTGGACGTCGTACTATATAGAGTGTCATTTCAAAGTGCGTTACATGCAGAAGATTTGATGCCAAACCGAAACGGCTAATTCTCCAGTTTTGTCGATTGATCGAGTTCGCAATGCTTGTGTTTTTGAAGTTACCAGGACAGAATTTGCCGGGCCTTTAATTCATTTATTCACTTGTGCGGAATATCTAGCGATTTTTCTCGACTTTACTACTGGACTTTTAACTTCATCATTTATGATGGCACTCAGCTGTTTCGTTTCTCGTAGAGGTCTACCAATGACAATCTATAGTGATAATGGGTCTGATTTTGTCGGTCTCAAAAACTTACCACAAATTTCTAAACAGTGCACGACCAAACGAATTACTTGACGATGGAACCCTCCGACAGCCTTTTAGTGGGGTGGTTTTTGGGAACGTTTAGTTGCAGTTGTGAAGAACTTACTAAGAAAAGTACTGGGTCGAGCATGACTGGATTATGAAGAATTGGTTACCATGATTTGTGAGTGCTAAGCTATAATTATTAATCGGCCAATTACATACTTATCCAATGATCCAGCGGATTTAGTGGATCCAGCTATGTTCTTAACGGACTTAAACAAAAGTTATGCCTGATTGTGATGAAATAGATAGACTTTGCCGTAATGGTCAGTTTCTCCGACTAGTGCAGAGATTGCGTCCTCTAAAATGTTTGAATCCTGATATTTTTTTTGAGTTTTATAGAACATAATATGCTTAGTTTAATAAAAAATAAAACTTCTGATAAAAAGTCTGGTATTTTTTCTAATAAAGAATTACAATTTTTTTTTCAAACAAGGAAAAAGATAAATCTATTTCTTCTTTTTCTATTATTACTGACAATAATGGTCTCATTGGTTTGGTTCCTAGAAAATCTCGAAATGATTCAGAAAAATTTTCTGTTAAACACTCTGTTCATCTAATTATTCTCCAAGAGCATACATGGGCTTGTCATGTGGGAGTTCAAACTTTGTTAAGTATTCTTGGAGAGCGCTACTGGGTACTCGGTGGACGTCGTACTATATGGAGTGTCATTTCAAAGTGCGTTACATGCAGAAGATTTGATGCCAAACCGAAACGGCTAATTCTCCAGTTTTGTCGATTGATCGAGTTCGCAATGCTTGTGTTTTTGAAGTTACCAGGACAGAATTTGCCGGGCCTTTAATTCATTTATTCACTTGTGCGGAATATCTAGCGATTTTTCTCGACTTTACTACTGGACTTTTAACTTCATCATTTATGATGGCACTCAGCTGTTTCGTTTCTCGTAGAGGTCTACCAATGACAATCTATAGTGATAATGGGTCTGATTTTGTCGGTCTCAAAAACTTACCACAAATTTCTAAACAGTGCACGACCAAACGAATTACTTGACGATGGAACCCTCCGACAGCCTTTTAGTGGGGTGGTTTTTGGGAACGTTTAGTTGCAGTTGTGAAGAACTTACTAAGAAAAGTACTGGGTCGAGCATGACTGGATTATGAAGAATTGGTTACCATGATTTGTGAGTGCTAAGCTATAATTATTAATCGGCCAATTACATACTTATCCAATGATCCAGCGGATTTAGTGGATCCAGCTATGTTCTTAACGGACTTAAACAAAAGTTATGCCTGATTGTGATGAAATAGATAGACTTTGCCGTAATGGTCAGTTTCTCCGACTAGTGCAGAGATTGCGTCCTCTAAAATGTTTGAATCCTGATATTTTTTTTGAGTTTTATAGAACATAATATGCTTAGTTTAATAAAAAATAAAACTTCTGATAAAAAGTCTGGTATTTTTTCTAATAAAGAATTACAATTTTTTTTTCAAACAAGGAAAAAGATAAATCTATTTCTTCTTTTTCTATTATTACTGACAATAATGGTCTCATTGGTTTGGTTCCTAGAAAATCTCGAAATGATTCAGAAAAATTTTCTGTTAAACACTCTGTTCATCTAATTATTCTCCAAGAGCATACATGGGCTTGTCATGTGGGAGTTCAAACTTTGTTAAGTATTCTTGGAGAGCGCTACTGGGTACTCGGTGGACGTCGTACTATATGGAATGTCATTTCAAAGTGCGTTACATGCAGAAGATTTGATGCCAAACCGAAACGGCTAATTCTCCAGTTTTGTCGATTGATCGAGTTCGCAATGCTTGTGTTTTTGAAGTTACCGGGACAGAATTTGCCGGGCCTTTAATTCATCTATTCACTTGTGCGGAATATTTAGCGATTTTTATTGACTTTACTACTGGACTTTTAACTTCGTCATTTATGATGGCACTCAGACGTTTCGTTTCTCGTAGAGGTCTACCAATGACAATCTATAGTGATAATGGGTCTGATTTTGTCGGTCTCAAAAACTTACCACAAATTTCTAAACAGTGCACGACCAAACGAATTACTTGGCGATGGAACCCTCCGACAGCCTTTTAGTGGGGTGGTTTTTGGGAACGTTTAGTTGCAGTTGTGAAGAACTTACTAAGAAAAGTACTGGGTCGAGCATGACTGGATTATGAAGAATTGGTTACCATGATTTGTGAGTGCTAAGCTATAATTATTAATCGGCCAATTACATACTTATCCAATGATCCAGCGGATTTAGTGGATCCAGCTATGTTCTTAACGGACTTAAACAAAAGTTATGCCTGATTGTGATGAAATAGATAGACTTTGCCGTAATGGTCAGTTTCTCCGACTAGTGCAGAGATTGCGTCCTCTAAAATGTTTGAATCCTGATATTTTTTTTGAGTTTTATAGAACATAATATGCTTAGTTTAATAAAAAATAAAACTTCTGATAAAAAGTCTGGTATTTTTTCTAATAAAGAATTACAATTTTTTTTTCAAACAAGGAAAAAGATAAATCTATTTCTTCTTTTTCTATTATTACTGACAATAATGGTCTCATTGGTTTGGTTCCTAGAAAATCTCGAAATGATTCAGAAAAATTTTCTGTTAAACACTCTGTTCATCTAATTATTCTCCAAGAGCATACATGGGCTTGTCATGTGGGAGTTCAAACTTTGTTAAGTATTCTTGGAGAGCGCTACTGGGTACTCGGTGGACGTCGTACTATATGGAATGTCATTTCAAAGTGCGTTACATGCAGAAGATTTGATGCCAAACCGAAACGGCTAATTCTCCAGTTTTGTCGATTGATCGAGTTCGCAATGCTTGTGTTTTTGAAGTTACCGGGACAGAATTTGCCGGGCCTTTAATTCATCTATTCACTTGTGCGGAATATTTAGCGATTTTTATTGACTTTACTACTGGACTTTTAACTTCGTCATTTATGATGGCACTCAGACGTTTCGTTTCTCGTAGAGGTCTACCAATGACAATCTATAGTGATAATGGGTCTGATTTTGTCGGTCTCAAAAACTTACCACAAATTTCTAAACAGTGCACGACCAAACGAATTACTTGGCGATGGAACCCTCCGACAGCCTTTTAGTGGGGTGGTTTTTGGGAACGTTTAGTTGCAGTTGTGAAGAACTTACTAAGAAAAGTACTGGGTCGAGCATGACTGGATTATGAAGAATTGGTTACCATGATTTGTGAGTGCTAAGCTATAATTATTAATCGGCCAATTACATACTTATCCAATGATCCAGCGGATTTAGTGGATCCAGCTATGTTCTTAACGGACTTAAACAAAAGTTATGCCTGATTGTGATGAAATAGATAGACTTTGCCGTAATGGTCAGTTTCTCCGACTAGTGCAGAGATTGCGTCCTCTAAAATGTTTGAATCCTGATATTTTTTTTGAGTTTTATAGAACATAATATGCTTAGTTTAATAAAAAATAAAACTTCTGATAAAAAGTCTGGTATTTTTTCTAATAAAGAATTACAATCTTTTCCAAACAAGGAAAAAGATAAATCTATTTCTTCTTTTTCTATTATTACTGACAATAATGGTCTCATTGGTTTGGTTCCTAGAAAATCTCGAAATGATTCAGAAAAATTTTCTGTTAAACACTCTGTTTATTTAATTATTTTCCAAGAGCATACATGGGCTTGTCATGTGGGAGTTCAAACTTTGTTAAGTATTCTTGGAGAGCGCTACTGGGTACTCGGTGGACGTCGTACTATATAGAGTGTCATTTCAAAGTGCGTTACATGCAGAAGATTTGATGCCAAACCGAAACGGCTAATTCTCCAGTTTTGTCGATTGATCGAGTTCGCAATGCTTGTGTTTTTGAAGTTACCAGGACAGAATTTGCCGGGCCTTTAATTCATCTATTCACTTGTGCGGAATATCTAGCGATTTTTCTCGACTTTACTACTGGACTTTTAACTTCATCATTTATGATGGCACTCAGCTGTTTCGTTTCTCGTAGAGGTCTACCAATGACAATCTATAGTGATAATGGGTCTGATTTTGTCGGTCTCAAAAACTTACCACAAATTTCTAAACAGTGCACGACCAAACGAATTACTTGACGATGGAACCCTCCGACAGCCTTTTAGTGGGGTGGTTTTTGGGAACGTTTAGTTGCAGTTGTGAAGAACTTACTAAGAAAAGTACTGGGTCGAGCATGACTGGATTATGAAGAATTGGTTACCATGATTTGTGAGTGCTAAGCTATAATTATTAATCGGCCAATTACATACTTATCCAATGATCCAGCGGATTTAGTGGATCCAGCTATGTTCTTAACGGACTTAAACAAAAGTTATGCCTGATTGTGATGAAATAGATAGACTTTGCCGTAATGGTCAGTTTCTCCGACTAGTGCAGAGATTGCGTCCTCTAAAATGTTTGAATCCTGATATTTTTTTTGAGTTTTATAGAACATAATATGCTTAGTTTAATAAAAAATAAAACTTCTGATAAAAAGTCTGGTATTTTTTCTAATAAAGAATTACAATCTTTTCCAAACAAGGAAAAAGATAAATCTATTTCTTCTTTTTCTATTATTACTAACAATAATGGTCTCATTGGTTAGGTTCCTAGAAAATCTCGAAATGATTCAGAAAAATTTTCTGTTAAACACTCTGTTCATTTAATTATTTTCCAAGAGCATACATGGGCTTGTCATGTGGGCGTTCAAACTTTGTTAAGTATTGTTGGAGAGCGCTATTGGGTACTCGGTGGACGTCGTATTATATGGAGTGTCATTTCAAAATGCGTTACATGCAGAAGATTTGATGCCAAACCGAAACGACTAATTCTCCAGTGTTGCCGATGGATCGAGTTCGCAATGCTTGTGTTTTTGAAGTTACCGGGACAGAATTTGCCGGGCCTTTATTTATGATGGCACTTAGACGTTTCGTTTCGCGTAGAGGTCTACCAATGACAATCTATAGTGATAATGGGTCTGATTTTGTCGGTCTCGAAAACTTACTACAAATTTCTAAACAGTGCACGACCAAACGAATTACTTGGCGATGGAACCCTCCGACAGCCTTTTGGTGGAGTGGTTTTTGGGAACGTTTAGTTGCAGTTATGAAGAACTTACTAAGAAAAGTACTGGGTCGAGCATGACTCGATTATGAAGAATTGGTTACCAATTACATACTTATCCAATGATCCAGCGGATTTAGTGGATCCAGCTATGTTCTTAACGGACTTAAACAAAAGTTATGGTATGCCTGATTGTGATGAAATAGATACACTTTGCCGTGATGGTCAGTTTCTCCGACCAGTGCAGAGATTGCGTCCTCTAAAATGTTTGAATCCTGATACTAATAAAGCTATAAAAAGAAAACGACAAGAAAATATTCGTATGTTGGAAGAATCCATTTTAAGTGGTGTCAAGGGAGATGATATTAGTGCGGGAGTGATAAGTGAAAGCAGAGCATTCGATTTTGTAACTACGCCAAGTGGTAGAGTTTTGAAAAAGCCAATCAAATTTTGAAAACTATTTTGCGAAAAACAGTTATAACAGTTTTACAATATTTTTCAAATGGAAGTAATGTGTTTGTTAACTTGTGTGAATGTTTTTAAAAGTGAAAAAATACCAATGACAAACCGCCATTATAAAAAAATCGACTATAAATTCATAAGTGACTAATAAACTATATAGATCAAAAGGGGATGTTAGTTTGAAGTCTGAATCAGAGATGGGTATTAGTTTCGAACAGAAGTAATACGGGGATAAATATGGTGGTTTAAACATGACCGAAACGCGATTTTAATTTAATTTTTGAGTGTAATTTTTTATATAAAGCCAACCCGCATGGGGCTAAAATTTAACCCAGTTGAAAAATGTATTTTACATTTTCTTTAGTAAACCTGAAAAAAGCAGAAACCTGCATAATTCGATATTTTTATGTCATAAAAGTACGAAATTTAAACAAAATTTTGGACTTCTATTGTCTTAATACTTTTATAAAAAGTACCCAATTAGGGGATCTTAAAAAAATCTGGTTTAGCGGATGCATGCTCAAACGATCACAGGATTAAATGGTCAGTAGCAAAAGTTTTGCATAAGGAGTCGAATTGGCGAAAACAAAAGTTTATTGAAGCTGCGTTTATAATGCAGAATAAAGAAGTTTTCAGTCAATCAAGCGCGGACATACTAAACATATGGAAATCACTCCTTAAGGAAAACAGGCGTCTTAAGATTAAAAAAGGGGGCGGTCCGTCACACCTGACTGCACACCAAGTAGTATAAGTAGTACTATATAAAACGGGCAAGTTTCTTAAATAACCAAAAAAAGAAACTGCTTAGTATGGGAAATAAAATAATTTTTAATGTAGACACATCAGAAAAACCAAGTATAGATGGTATCAATATTTGGAAATACTAGTTAGTAGAAGATAATCACAATTTATTTGAAAAAAATTGATAAAGTAATAATAAGAGTTACGTTCATTTGACTCAAACCCCTTTTTGCCATCTTTAAACCAAGATGACGGGTTGTTTATGCAAGATTTCCACCGGTCCCTCGAATTTTTTTTGAACATAGTCTTATGAGGAACCCAACTCAAATGCATAAGAATCGGTTTGCATTTCAAGTCCAAATTCCAACAGGGCTCTTAAACTATAAGGCAAATAATTGAATTGAATTAAAAATAATTTTGCGCCGGGAAGTATCATCGCTCTATCTTTCTCTAATATTTAGTTTACTGTGTGAGAATTTCTCCAAATCGCTATATGGGTATTGTGGAATACTGTGGATAGCGGGTAGGGTATTTGTGCAGGATTTTATAAGTAAGAAGTAAAAAATTTATGAAGTAATATATAATAAAAATACATTTTATTTCAGTCGATCCCCTTTTTAATTAAAAAAATAAATAAAATAAAAATAATTATTTGAACACAGTGGCGGCCTGTAAGATATAAATCTGGGGAGGGCGCCAATGGCTTAAGAGTGGGGGTTATATCCATGGATATTTTACTTTTCTTTTTATTAACAGAGAATGAATATTACAATCTGCCTTGAAAAAACTGAGATACATTTTTTACCGTAAAATTATCCTTAAGAAAAACAAATATAAAACTCAACAAAAATATTCTGATAGATTCGCATTGAAAACTGACAGTTGATCTTTCAAAATTGATATACCAAAGTCGATATTTTTCTCGCAATTCCTTTTCGGTCGGACCCCCGAAAAAGAGTCTACTACTTTTTTGTCAGATGGGACAACCCCTCTTGTGGTACCCTGAAAGCTTGTGAAAAAAGAAAAACAACAAAATATTTTTTTTTGACATAAGTCAAACTAAACGTCAAAAAATAATTTTTTGAAGTTTTTACTTGAGGTACCTTATTCAAAAGCTTACACAAAAATAAAAACAACGGTGTAATTTTTTTTGACATAGGTCAATTAAAGTGTCAAAAAATAAAGATGCGTTTATGTTATTTCGAAAAAAACTAAAAATTAAAAATAATATTTTTTGACATTTTCATTGACGTATGTCAAAAAAATAGACCATTGTTCTTCTTTTTCCATATGCTTTCGAATAAGGTACCACAAGTGAAAAATTGAAAAAATAATTTATTGACATTTGGTTTGACATATGGCAAAAAAAAAATTTTTTGTTGTTTTTCTTTTTTAATAAGCTTTCGAACGATGTATCACAAGTGGGGTCATTTCATCTAAAAAAAAAGTTGTATGTTAGTAAACCCCTTTATAAGGGTCCGTAAAATAAAACATTGCGAAAAAAAA
Source organism: Aspidapion aeneum (assembly GCA_963576565.1). Lineage (NCBI taxonomy): Eukaryota > Metazoa > Arthropoda > Insecta > Coleoptera > Brentidae > Aspidapion > Aspidapion aeneum. Next base: position 2,748,117 of record OY755042.1, on the reverse strand, counting down.
TTTTTCCCGTTAACAATCTCAATCGATCGTATTTTTGAATTTTTCGATAAGACTTATATTTAACACACTAGCGAATTTATTCCAACCGGCTCGTTCTCACTGTATCTCACATATACTTCAGTAAATACTAAACTGATTTTAAAAGGCTTTAAACTTTTAAAAAACGCATCAAGAAACCTTTGATTCATACAAGGTATCACTTATAAACCGAACCTTCCCTTAAAAATTATAAAGTTGTAAGTGACCTTATAGTCTTAAGTCAATATCGCGCTTAAGACACATACGTTAAAAAGTAGTAAATTTGTTGCCATTAAATACAGTCGATATCTCATTCCGTTAAAAAAAGTGAAGAGCTGTGACCGAACAAGACTTTACAGCAAAGTTTACACAATTAAAATATAATTGTGTCAGTGGCGTATATAGAAAAATGTTTCGGGGGGGGGGGCGAAGAATTTCGGGGGGGGGGGTGTCCCGAGACCCCATGAGTCCGTATTTTATGCTATTTTATGTTTGTATTCATGAAATATGTGAAAAATATCCAAAAAAACCTTAGATTCGGGGCCCCCCCCCCCCCCCCCATATATACGCCACTGAATTGTGTAAACTTTGATAACAGCGATGTTCCAACTGGCCATCGGACTGATTATAAAACAGTACGAAGAATCCTAATGCGCACGCAATACAACGCATTAACAATTCAAACTTTTAGTCCAACGTGCAGCTGAAACGCAAATGGGATTTTTCGGACGGCTTTATAACCAGTCCGATGGTCAGTCCGAACAAACCTATTGTAGAGAATTGTTTATCTTTTTGTTAAATTTTCAGAAATTTGAACACGACTTTAAGAGGTGGGGAGGAAGATAAAAAAAATTGGACCAAAAACTCTCCGGTCTGGCAAGATCCGGATCGTTAATCTGTGACCTATTGTCTGGTAGAGTCCATTGTCTAACTGCGGTCCGCATATTTTGTATACTCAACTACCTCTGCACTAGCCAACCCAAGGCCAACACAAAAATAGAGGCCACGACCCTGAAAAAATCAGCTGTTCTCCCGGGGCTGAATTTTACATTGGGTCTTATGGGAGGTCACACGTTTTTTTATGATATTTTCAAAATGGCACTACAGATTTCCGCAAAATTTCAGTGAAATATTCTCAGACACCATCCCGATATTCCACCAAAGGTTTGTAAGGAAGCAACATGATTAAAAGGTTAAAATCTTAAAGATTTAGCATTCCTTATTTTGAATTCAAATTACCCGCCATGTACCACATGCCAACTGTTATATTTGAGATGTATTTGACTTTGTCATATGTGATTGTCACATTCGCTTCTGCTTTAAACTTAATTTTTGTGTGAGCTAATGAAGCGGCTATGAAAAATTAGGGCTTACTATACATTAAAAAAAAAATTGTTCTGCCAGAATAAAGTAAAAACAATCTCAAAAAGGGCTTCATTAAAAAAAAATCAAATATCCATGAAACGTCATTCCAACTTCAATATTTTAAAGACAATCAGCTGTGTCGTAAAGTGACCATCAAAAAAAATCAGCCCCGGATGTGACGTCAACAAAGTGGAGGATCGTGGCCCGTCCATTTTGATAGCCCTGGCCAACCTTATCCGTTATTGATGTGACATTAAACGACAGATGTCACGTGCTATTTAGAAGTATTATTTTTACCTTTTGCAGACACAATTTTTATTTGCCTCATTTTTGTTATCCTTTGTTTATCTGTCAAAAGCCTGTTGTTTGGTGTTCTGTAGACAAAATTAATTAAAAAGTTCCGAAAATAACTAGGGAAAAACTGAAAAACTAATACTTTAGGTCTGTGTGTTGTGTACTTCTTCTTTTTTTACATACTTGTCTATTTTAGCGTCCTCTGTTTTTTACACATGCAGTTGTAGAGTTGTGACTTGGGGAAATAAATTGTAGATAATTGTGCCCTGGAGATTTCTTATTGATAAAGTTTTTTTTACGACAAATATTATTGGGAACTATGGCACCCTCTGTCCTCTACACATGTGGTTGTAGAGCTATAACCCAAAGAGACAAGTTGTATAAAATTGTGTGCTGATCATTTCTTCTACGTAGGGTCCAGAATGGCTTCGTTTCCGACAAATACGTTAGAGTATAAATACATCATCAAAAAAGTGAAGCACTCATAGCTTGGTTTGAAAACAATGGCAAATTTAAATTTGCAGACGCGAATTTTCAAGCGTGTGTTTTGTCATGTAACTGACATTTTTGGAAAAATCGAGTTTTTTTTAATTTACATAATCGTAATCTTGGTATAAGAATTTTCTAAATCGGTTAAAAAATACCGAAGTTATTATATAATTTAGACCACGTTACTCCATTTACTCCTCTGCTTTTTAAAAACTTTAAATTGATTTTTCTCGGTTTTGATAAATCTGCAGTTACTTTGTTTTAATGTCAGGCAGCCGCACACAGGCGGATTTTAAGAAAAAGCTGGCCATAACTCCTAAACACTAAAAAGCCCTGTTTAATTGTAAAATTGCTATTAGTGTAATCACTGATGATCATGCTAGGCCGTGACCGTATCACGCCTAATTTGAAAAACAATTGCCATAGTAATAACCGATGAAACTTCCATTTATTTTTTTATGTTATTTGCGTTACTTAAATTTACAAAAGTTGATGGTTAAATAGCCCTTTTAAAACTTGCGCCTATTATCAAAAATAATTTTTTTGAACATGGATTTTGAATCTGGAGGTATGTAGCTATTTATTGTACATATTTAACATTGTTTTTTATTTTATTGGTAATATTTTAAACCGGTTTAAAGCAACTGTTGCAGAAAACTTTTTAAATTTTCATTTTCTGAAATAGAACTTGACTAAATGTTTTCAACTTCATCCAATTTTATTGACATTTTTGGTCCTATTAAGTGCATGCATATGTTTTCTAAGTAACAAAGTCAGTTTTAGCTGCGGAGTTATGCGGATCGAGTAAAAAAGTTAAAATTTCTTTTTGTGTATATAGAAAATTGTCCAGTAAGAAATTCGTACATAATATGCGTAAATTAATAAATAAGTTTTCTTAGCTTTAATAACAATGGTTTTTGTAAACCAAAAGTATAATTATTATGTCACATGTATTCTGATTTAATTTTTACCTTCCTAGCTCGCGCAGCAATGGCTAGAAAAGGTTTTATTTTCGACAACAAAAAAAATTGAGATAACACTGAAAATATGTTATTTTGGTGTATTGTATCCTAGCAATTTTATCTTGACATCTGTCCGTGTGGTGTATTTAGGTGTGTGTATATCTGTTCGGCGCAAGCCAAATAAAAGGGTGGGGGTAGATTAAAAAAATTAGAGTATATGTGAAAATATGGCGTGTGTGATATCAAACGAAAGGTAATTAAGTCTTAAATCAAACAGAATACATTTTAGTTTATTTAAAAAAAAAAGGGTGGGAGTAGATTTGAAAAATTGGATTTTAAGGGAAAATATGGCCTGTGTCATATCAAACGAAAGGTAATTGAGCCTGGAGTTAAACAAAATACATTTTATATATTTTTGTAAAAAGGGTGTGGGCATTTTTTTTCAAAATTAGAGTTCAAATCAAAATATGGCTTGTGAGAAGTTAAGAATAAAATATATTTAATTTTTTAGTTATATTAGCTCACACGTACACTATAACTATAGTACATTGTGTGAGCTTAGGGGCCCATATATTGGCAGAGTATTTTTCTTGCTAGACAATATACTTCATTTATAACGAAAGTCGGAAAAAAGTTCAATTAACTTGTTTTTGCAAAAATATCACATTGTTTTATGCAATTGCGAATTTTACATAACTACATGGTACAAATATTGCAATATCTTGTATAAATTTATGCAGCCAAAATTCTGGTCTCAACGATTTTTTAGGAAGCATTTTAATTAATTAGTAAAATTCCAAATTTATTTTTTTTGTGTGGAGTCCTTAAAGAATTTTTCTTCTTTATCTTTTTTAAACAATAAATCATATATTTTTTTTATTACTATATGCAATTTTAGGGGGCTGTAAATGGATCTTAGGTTTTGACCAGCTTTTTCGTGAAATCCGCCTGTGTGAGCCGAGCTGCTGTATGGCTAGACGCCATATTTGTTGTTTGTTTACATTTTGCGGTGTTTTGCGTTTGTTGTTTAAAATTATATTATTTTCTGTAAAAAATGGGAAATAATTTAGGTAAAACATGTGCGGTTTGTGGAAAAATGTCCGGGAGAATTAACAGAGTCCCATTCCATAGGTAAGTGCTTGTATTTTTCATTATAATTTGTTAAATATAAGTTAAGAGTAGTTTATAGATGCCATTAAACACTCTTTATGGTGTCCACAATAAATCTGCACAATTAATTAAAAAAAAACTAAAATTTTAATCCACAATTTGATAAATTTTCACCCAATCAAATAGTTTTTAGAAAAAATAATAGACATAATCCTACATTTTTGACAATTGTCAAAATTGAGACTCGTGGGTTTTTTGGAATGCGAAACCCGAATATGGAAACCTTTTTACTGTGGCCGTTAAAGGTCGCTTCACATTGCACTTTTGATGGTTTAAAAGTACCATAACTTTTTTTTACTTTATTATTACGTTTTTTGTTAAGAAAGTTATTCCCAAACAATTTTAAGCTAGAAAGGTAGTCTCAAAATCCGCTGAAGTTAGCCGTTTTCGCGATTTTTCAAATTATTTAAAAAAAATTACATTTTATGATAAAATTTGCTCAGTGAATTAGTTGTCCAATGTATTATTCTTAAATACTGTTAACTTAGATCTTTTAATATTTAAAATTTTTTGGTTTTTTATTTTTTCGATTTAAAATAATTTGATAATTCCGATGCGACATCGAACATTAAAATAAAAAAATGTGAAAAATTGCTTACTTTAGCGTATTGTATAACAGTAACTTTTTTACTTTAAAATACCTAAAAAATTATCTTTTTACCAAAAAAAAGTAAAAAACTACACTGAGACAAAAGTTATGGTCATTTTAAACAATCAGAAGTGCAGTGTGAAGCGCCCTCTAACGCCACAGTAAAAAAGTGTCCATAATCGAGTTTCGCATCCCAACAAACTTCTCGGTGTCAATTTTGAAAATAATCAGTTTAAATACTTCGATTTTTAGTTTTTTTTTAAGTTTATTTAATAAAGCCTATTTAAAAAAATAATTTTTTCTACAAGCGTTTGGAAAATGTGATTTTCTACACTAATTGCATTATTACTGGTATACTAGCTGCATCAGTGCCTTTGATATACTTGATTGCTATGGACGATAATTACTTATTTATTCTCAAAGCGACGTCTTTGTTTCTTCTAGATTTGCCTTCTTTTTTATCAAAAGCGTAACAAAATACTCTGCCAATATATGGGCCCCTAAGCTCACACTAGGTACTATAGTTATAGTTTACGTGTGAGCTAATATAACTAAAAACTGAAATATATTTTATTCAACTCCAGACTAAATTACCTTTTATTTGATACCGCACAAGCCATGTTTTGACTTAAACTCAAATTTTTAAAATTTACCCCCACCTTTAAAAAAAGCAAAAACTAAAATGTTATTTGTTAAACTCCGGACTCAATTACCTTTCGTTTGATATCACACACGCCATAATTTCACTTAAACTCTAATTTTTGAAATATACTCCCACCCTTTTTTTAAAATAAATTAAAATGTATTTTGTTTAACTCCGGACTCAATTACCTTTCGTTTGATATCACACACGCCATATTTTCACATAAACTCTAATTTTTGAAATCTACCCCCACCCTTTTATTTGGTTTGTGTTCGGTGGATTTTGTTCATTTTTAAATGGGACCGTCTCGACCCAAGACCCAGCCTAGGTACCAAATTTCATTAAAATCGGCCAAGCGGTTTTTGAGTTATGCGCGTTGGTCGTTACAGACAGACATACAGACAGACAGACAGACAGACAGACAGACGGCGCAACAAAATAGTTTCAAAATCATCTGAAACGCAAAGATATATAGAAAAATTTGAAATCGGAGCAACTTTTTTTTTCCCGAAAAAATTAGAATCACTCCATAGCTCACACTACTATAGTATAGTATATGTGTGAGCTAAAATAAAAATGAGCTTGAAAGTGGTAGAAAATGATCTAGAAAATATGGAAAACATTCCAGAAGACATCTTAACCGCAGCTGAAGGGGTCAAAGCGGATTTGCTACCTGAAACGTCGAAGAAAAAGTATGAGAAAGAGTTCGATCACTTCTGTAAATGGAGCATTGTGAAAGGTAACAGGAATTTTTGAATAAAGAAGAGCTTTTTTTGGCATACTTTGCAAAGCTCTCAACAACATCCACCCACTTTATGGTCATGGTATTCCATGCTGAAAACCATGCTTAAGCTCAAGAAAAATGTTGATATAAGTAAAATGTTCAAACTAATTGCATTCCTTTAAAAAAAAATGGTCGGGTATAGACCAAAAAAAATCAAAAATTCTTAGTGTAGATCAAGTTAAAGTCTTTTTAACTACAGCACCCGATCACACTTATCTTCTAGATGTTTGATTTTCATCAAAATATCAGACAATAAAACGCACAGGAGCAGAAGTTTTGCAATCACTGGCGAGAAAAACTTAAAAATTATCCAAAAGTACGTTGCTTTAAGACCAAAAGATACTACGCACCAAAGATTTTTTGTTAATTATCAAAATGAACGATGCACTGCCCAGTGTGTGGGAATTAATAAACTTGGAAAAATGTCCTCCGACATCGCAACTTTCTTAAGACTGCCAAATCCTGACCAATATACTGGACATTGCTACAGAAGATCTTCTGCGACTACGCTTGCAGATGCTCGTGCAGACATCACAAATCTCAAACGTCATGGGGGATGGCTTTCAACTAAAGTTGCTGGGAGAATTTATTGAAAGCAAAAAAGATATAGCCAGCAAGGTTTTAAAATCTTCAAATGGTACATCAGTTAACTTTGCCTCAGGCGATTTGGTCCTAACTTCCCTACAGCAAGAATCAAACGTGACTTCTCAATCTCTGGCTTTGGAAAAGCCACAACAGATCCTGCCGATGTCATCAGGAAGCCAAATGACATCTCCCATTAATTTCAGTGCAAATAATTGTACATTTACTCTTAATTACAATATTAATAAAATTTAAATTTTCAAGTAAATAAATTACTAGTATTAATTAAAATAACGTCTGCTTCGACCGAACTCCTGCGTCGTCGTTCGGTCAACTAGGCTGTCTCGTGCGTTAAAGTTGTTTTTTCCACACTTGATAGGACACAGTGTGCCTGAATGAAGTATAGGTTATATAAAAATGGATGGCAGCCAAATTAAATGACCCAGTGGCCCTATTTTAATTTTTTAAAGCTTGTTTTACTCCATTTTGAAAGGCAAACAAATTTTGTTATAACACATTTTTTGATAAATTACGTAGTTTTTGAGATATACCAGGATTATTAGTATTTCCGCTTGCAAACGAGTCAAAATAATACCCATGCTCATTTTATTGTAGCTACAATATTATTGACATTTGTTTTTTTTTTGTTACATAGAAGGCTTTAAACCTTTCACAGAAGAGGATATTGACTATATGTTTTTAAAGTTCGTTGGAGATACCCCTAAAGACTGCCTCAAAGAGGGTAGTTTCTGAAACAATTCACAATATTATAGAAAAAGTGAATTTGCAGCGAAACAATGCATCCTAGCGAAAAACGATAAAATTAATAGTACTTTTAATTTCGCTTCTTCTGATGTATCACTTAGCATCCTAGCTTTGATAGTTAGCTATGTACAAGCCAGCTAATACAATTTTGTAAAAACTCCATGTTTTCGCTCCAAAATCGATTTTTTTTCTTAAAAATTGTAAAAGATATGACAATAATCAGAAGATGCGGAATTAAAAGTACTATAAAAAATTATTCTTAAAGTTTTTCGCTAGGATGCATCGTTTTGCTGCAAACTCACTTTTTGTGTAATCTTGCGAACAGTTTTAGAAACCACCCTCTTTAAGGCAGTCTTTAGGGGTACCATCCATCGAAGTATAAAAACGTAAAGTCAATATCCTCTTCTGTGAAAGGTTTAAAGCCTTCTATGTAATTTCCAAAGGGAATAGTCGGTATTTTTATCATCTGTAAGGTCATTAAGAAAATGGTTAATAGATTCATTTTTTATTACTAGAATTTCTCGCCTAATGCGCTGCGTCATGTTGTTGAGATTTGTTTTGTCCCGAGGATCACGGCTTTGCTGCCACTTTCTTCTTAGTTTCCTTTTTTCCAATATAAGGTCTCTTATTTTCTTTGGATAGTTTTTTCCCTTAAAAATTATCTTTGGTTTTGGACTGTTTTCCCAAGCTGCTTGTTGAATATTTGTAACAAAATATTCAACTTCTTTATCGATTTGTTCTGGTGTTTGCAATGGTACTGATAGGTTTATTTTTTCTGACAGACTTTGTTTAAAACTAATCCAGTCAGTCAGTTTATTAACTAGTGAGATATTTGCTTCTTTCTTTATTATGTTTTTACTAAGAGTTAGAATAATAGGTGAATGATCTGAGTGTAAATCAAAACTTTCTTCTATATCTACAAAACTTAAAGATATATTTTTTACTATAAAAAAATCAATTAGATCTGGAATTTTTCCTGGATCTGTTGGATAGTATGTGGGCTTACCAGTTGATATCGGCTCACATTGATATTCACTAATAGCTTGCAAAAGTTCTTTTCCTTTAGAATTCGTCAGTCTAGATCCCCAGTAGGTATTTTTTGCATTAAAGTCACCTCCAATTATAAAACGGTTTCCTAATTTTCTGAGAAAATTAAGATATTGATTTTTCTTTAGTAAGTGCCTTGGTGGTATATAGACAGCACTTATGACTAATGTATATGTTTTGGTTTTTACACTTACTAATGTAGCTTGAATCTCTATGGTTTTATATCCCATCTCCTCATAGTGTGATATATTTTCTTTAATTATTACAGCACTTCCCCCATGTGCAGTATTGCTAGGGTGAGTTGTTGTTCAAAATGTGCAATTTTTTGGAACCATTTTTCTGTAACCTATACTTCGTTTAGGCACACTGTGAGGAAAATAGGTATTTTTGTCTGAATGTGGAACATTCTTCCATACTATATTATTTTGATCTTTTAATATACAGTTATGATAACATATATTTAACTTTTTTTTTGAACACGACACCATCATCTGTTTTTAATATTTTCTATTTTTAAAAGTTACCGGCTTATTCCTGGCACATCCTACTAATCTATTTAAATTCTTTATCATTTTTTAGCATTTTAAAGTCGTACGTGTCTGTATGTAACTCACAACAATATTAAAAATAGATTTTTGCACAAATCAACTACTGTTTTCAACACCTGTGTGTCAAACATTCAAAATATCACAATGTTTACATGTTTAAAATAGGTAAACCTTGGAAAAAATCCACTTGTCCACCTATAAAAGCGGGGTATAAATTGGAATAGAGCCCAAGATCTTAAGACGAGGCTTTATACCTAGTGCCAACCGAAAAATTATAATGTTCTTATCTTTTAGTTAAATATTCGGTTCTACTACGTTTTACCTCGCTCGTCAAAACGCTCTATATAACGATTTTTTTGTATGAAAATTATTCTTTGGACTATTTTTAGTCGATTTAGATACGGGAAATTAAAAAAAAAAGTTTGGTTTTTTTAAAAATAATTTTTTAAAAAAACGTTACATGGGGATTTTCTTTGACTTGTTTTGGTTGAAAAAAATCAACTTCTATCATTGCATCGTCAAATTTTCGACATAAATTTGTAAATTAGCTTAGGATTAATTATTTTACAATTTTAAATTAATTACATACCTAGTTTTTCGTGTTTTTTATCGCTTTTCTCATATAATTTTGAAAATTTTTACAGTTGACCTTCCCACATATATTTTGACACATTGGGCCTGGGCCCACTCTTTCTAGGTCATTCGGCCATATAATATTTCCCAATTCGATTTGCTTACTTCCTGACTTACCCTCAGATGCACCGTAAGCACTTAAGCGCGATCATGGATTTAATCGCGATTAAGTCCTTGTTGCTCACATACAAAACAACAAAGAGCAAAGCCTTGTTACGGTGCATCTGAGGGTTAAAGGCCCAGATTACAGGAAATTTTTTATTTAGAACTATTCAGCAAGAATCGGCGCAGCCGATTCTTGCTGATTGCTTGTGCGGTTCGGTTCGGCTCGGCTCGGTTCGGTTCCGTTCGGTTTGGTTTAGTTCGCGCAGCCGACTCTTGCTGAATTACTTTAAGACACAACCAACCTAATCTAAGATCGACCCGAACCGAACTGCTAAACTTCTGTAAATCATCATTATCATAAATTACACATTATTATAAATTTCTGCATGATTTTTTTCATTATAAATGCTCAATAGAGGATTTTGGACGATTTTACAGAGTCAAAAATGAGCGACAAATTAAAATGTTGGAGCAAGATGTCAGGTCGAACGTTAGATTTCAAAAATATGGTGTAACCATTTTTCTATGCGAAATAATTTTCAAAAAAATTTAACTTTTTATCGCCTCTTGCCAGACAGTTGGTCACCTTATTTTTGGCTAAATGACCATTTTTTTAAAGCTCAGTCGATTGTGAGCCGTCCCTCTCTATCTCGAAATAACAAACGTCAAATAAATTCTTTCTATAGCAATTTGTATGAGTTTTTACTAATTTTTTAATTTTGAAATTTCTAAAAAAAATGCGAAAAATCCGCATTTTTTTTTCTTTTGCTTTTTTTTCCCATGGTTTTATCATAATTTCTATCAGCATTCCAATGCTCAGGTCTCTAGCGTTTCTGGAAGTGGGCAATCTTAGTTTTATATAAATTTACATTTATAGGAGAGGGAAGTAAATTAAAAAGTTGTTGTTTTTAAATTTTTTCATATAGTTTTATCATAGTGTCTTTCAGTCTTAAAAAGTTCAGCTCTCTAGCGTTTCTAGAAGTGGGCAGTGTTACTTTTACATAACTTTACATTTATAGTGGAGGGAAGTAAATTAGAATTTTGGGGTGTTTTAATTTTTTTCTATAACTTTATCATAGTTACTATCGGTCTTCCAAAGCTCATCTCTCTAACGTGTCTGGCAGTGGGCAATGTTACTTTTACTTAACTTTACATTTATAGGGGAGGGAAGTAAATTAGAATTTTGGGGTGTTTTAATTTTTTCCTATAGTTTTATCATAGTTCCTATCACTCTGCCAAAGCTCAACTCTCTAGCCTTTCTGGAAGTGGGCAATGCTAATTTGACATAACTTTAAATGTATAGGGGAGGGGAGTAAATTAAGATTTTGGGGTTTTTTGATTTTTTCCAGGGGTTTGGTCATAAGTTCTATGAGTCTGCCAAATTTCAGCTTTGTAGCATGTCTGGAAGTACAGTAGAATATTGATGATCTACGTTTTTTGAAATTTCGTAACTACTTTACTACGTTATGGAATTCCATGAAATTTGGAGGGGTTGTTAACTCCATGGAGATCTACGACTGTGCAAAGTTTGAGATTCGTAGCTCATTCCGAAGTAGAGTTTTAGATAGGTCAAATATCGGCTGAAATGTTTCCAGAAAAGATGGTTACGGCGCGCGAACTTGGCGAGGCACTGCCGTGCTCTCAGATAAAGTCTGTACGTTATAAGAAGTCCGGTATCGAATTAAATCTCCAAAAAATTTTATCGCTTTTTAAACAGTAAGTCAGTTAAGTTAGAATGCCCTCGCTGTACTTGATCGTACCAGACATCCCACTGGTTCACTGTATTCGGCATAATATGGGCAATGATCTCTATATACAGGATGACCCGATCTTAAGGGACCAAACTTTACCAGCGTGTTGGGCGTTCAAAAATAATTAAAAAAAGTCTATACAACATAGGTCGAAAAATGTTTTGTAAAGAAAATACAGGGTGTCAAAGTTTTCTTTAAAAAAAAGAAAAAAATTATTATCTAGAAAACTACCTCGGACAACAACTTTAAATTTGGTACAGAATAAAGGTTAATAGAGCTGCATACTTTTCTTTATAAAGCAACAATGTAGGCCCGCCACGGGCGTGCGCACGGTGGTGACTTAGAATTTTTGAAGAAAAAAATGATACGCCAATGGATTTTTTAAAATTTTAAATTATTTTTGAGTTCACTGTCCAATTTAAGTAAAAAAATGTCACCTTACTTTTTTTCGTACAATGCTTCATTGTGGAGAAAAAAATTGAAAATGTTTAAATTTGTTGCAAAAAAAATAAAATAATTAAGTTATTGAATTGAAGAAACTACATAACTGGATTCTTTAATTTAATAGAGCTGCATACTTTTCTTTATAAAGCAAAAATTTTGGTTTGCCAGGGGCGTGCGCACGGGTGGTGAGATTATTTGAAGAAAACATGTTACGCCAATGGTTTTTTGTACTAAATGCATTGAAGTGAGGGGCAACCATTTTGAAGCGTTTTTAAATTAATAAATAATAATCCATTTATTTGTGTAGTTTCTTTAATTAAAAAAATTTATTGGCTTTCCCCTGTTATAACTATGAGTGGGCTAAATCAGCGGTCAAAATTATTTAAGAATCCTCTTACTCAAAATTCAAACTTATCGGAGAGCTTTGAAATTTGGCACACTAATAGGCATCGACAGACTAAATCGAAATGTATTCTTGTATTTTTTCGATTTGAGCCCCCCCACTCCCCGCTATAGGCATTTGAAAAACAGAAAATTTGACATATCGTAATAAGTTTAAACCTGGAAGGCACAATTTTAACGGTAAAGATTTATGATAAAATATGAAAGGAATTTTTTGAGGTGTGGTCATAGACTAAATAAATTAATTTACGGGCTGGTCCTCAGAACAAGGTAGTGGTAGCCGCATACATCGATGTTACAGTCTCCTTAGACATTTTCAGTACGGCATAACCAAGATCGCCTTTCCATCCATCTTGGTTATGCCGTACTGAAAATGTATGGAGAGATATATGCGGCTACCACTACCTTGTTCTGAGGACCAGCCCGTAAATTAATTTATTTAGTCTATGATTTATGATTATTTTTTTTGCAAGCCCATACAATAGCGCATCTGTCGCCGTCGCCATAATTAAAATAAATTATCGGCGTCTTAAAATATGACATTTCAAAGTAGCACCACTTTTTGGCAAATTTTGATGTTTTTTTCGCAAAAACTCAAAAACTACCAAACTAATCTAAAAATTATTTTTTGATATTTATAGATCTTGGTAGGCCCTATCGATAAAGTAATTATACATTTTTCATTTTGACGACTCTGTTTCGAGATATAGGCAAATAATTGAAATTTAAAAAAATGCTGTTTTTGAAAAACACAGGAATCTATTGAGCGTCAATGCACTGTGGGTGACATCTTAAGTCACAAATTATTTTTTTTACCGTAGAAATAGGTTCAGTCAAGGGTTGTCAAGTCACCGGAAGTCGAGCAAAAAAATAGTTTCTGAGATATGACCCTTCAAAATTCTACATAAAAACGCTGATATCTTAAAAACGACTGAACCGATTCCGATTTGGTTTTTCTCAATAAGACCAACTTTGCTATGATTCCTATAGAAAATTTTTTTTTCCCAAAAAGTGGTCAAATTATGTAAAGGTAACAATGCCCACTTCCAGAAACGCTAGAGAGCTGGGCTGTGGCGTACTAATAGAAAATATGATAAAACTATAGGAAAAATTTAAAAAACCGAAAAATTTTAATTTGCTTCCCTCCCCTATAAATGTACAGTTATGTAAAAGTAACATTGCCCACTTCCAGAAACGCTAGAGTTGAGCTTTGTAAGACCGATAGGAACTATGATAAAACTATAGAAAAAAGTTATAAACACCAAATTTGGCAGACTGATAGAAATTATGACCAAACTCTAGAAAAAAATCAAAAAACACCAAAATTCTAATTTACTCCCCCCTATATAGATGTAAAATTATGTAAAGGTAACAATGCCACACTTCCAGAAACGCTAAAGAGCTGAGTTGTGAAGGACTAATAGAAAATATGATAAAACTATAGAAAAAAATTAAAAATCCGAAAATTTTTAATTTGCTTCCCTCCCCTATAAATGTAAAGTTATGTAAAAATAACATTGCCAACTTCCAGGAACGCTAGAGAGCTAAGCTTTAGAAGGCTGATAGGAACTATGCTAAAACCATAGGAAAAAATCCTCAAACTTTTTAATAATGCATTGCATAAGTTTTGAACAATATTTTACTACTTTAAGAATTAAATGTTATCCAAATCTTTTTAAAAAGGAGTGAAATCATAACAAAAACATTTCATGTAAAAAAAGCGTAAGTACGTGATAATGGTATACCGTAAAAAGAATTGAGATAAATGTAAAGCCAAGTTCTCCAATACTAATGTCAAAATTAACGGTTCTTACTAGTTTGGAAATGTTTTTGTAAACTTGGCTATTGCTGCTGCATGACAATATAATTTGCAGGCAAATGCATGAAATTTTGCCCAGGTGCATGCGCAGTACAAATCCAGCTGATTGTTGCAGGCAATCCATTTTTATCGGTCCGGTGCCATTTTTTTTGCAAACTGTACTTGCATGCAAACTGGGGAATTTTTACCTAGATTCTAGGGAATCAATGCATGGCCATGCACAATGTCAAACGAAAAGAAGATTTTTTGCAGGCAACAATTTGACCGAAATTTTTTGCTTGCAAATATTTGCAGCGCGTCATGCATCACGTCAAGCGGCCTTTATTGAAAATGAACATAAAGAAGTTTGGCTGTAATAGCAAAGTTTAAAAAAACATTTCCAAACTGGTAAGAACCTTTCATTTTGAAATTTGTATTGGAGAACTTTATTTTATTGGCTTTACTTTTATCTCAATTCTTTTTACGGAATACTATTTTCGCGTACTTGGCTTTCTTTGACATGAAATGTTTTTGTTATGATTAAAACCTTTCGGAAATTAAAATTTCTATACACTTTTTTAACCTGGCTAGCTTTTAGATAACAAATAAAAACTTACCTTGTGTACAAAATAATAAATTCCATTTTACAGATACGAAAAAATCGCTTCTTGAAGGGAAAATCCAATAAAATTTAAAAACTTTTATTAACAAATATAAATAATCATTGCAATTTCTTAAATGTAACAAAATTGTAATGTAAAATTTTAAACCTATATTTAAATATGTATAGAAAGAGGAAATTCAGATAAGATAATGGACAGGAGAGAATAAGGATAATTAGGGATCAGTAAAGGATATTCTGGCGTTATAAAAATAGGTTTTTTTTAATTAAAAACAACAAATAAGAAAACTTCAAATAAAACGTAGCAGAAATGTTTAGTGTACTTTTTTGTTTAAAGTTCAGGGACACTGAAAAAAAGTTTCTTAGCTTAGAATCTTATACTTTACAAATTGTTCCTTTTTCAAAAACAACAGTATTACCGCACTTAAAGAGCAAAATTAGCATTCTGTATCTGAATACATTGAATTCTGTAAATATCTATAAAACTAGATGACAGCTTTTTTCAAGTGGGATCAGTGATACAGCCCGAGAACAAAGAAAGAAATCAATTAGCCTATTTCTTTGGAAATATAATTCCCAATATAAATTTAATAATAAATCGCACCTTGCTAGTTGCTGTAGTTCTCGAGTTGCGTTTTTTTTATACTTTAACAATTTTTGTGCGAAATTTGGTTAAAATTATTTTTTTTTTAGTTACAGACAGTCAGACAGACTCTATTACACAAAATGTTGGCCCAAAAAAGGCATTTTAAGTGGAAATAATTTTTTTACGATCCATATTTTTATTGGACGGCGGAAAATGTGTAAGGAGACTAAAATTAGTATTTACTATTTGATAGAATGGCTACTTTCAAGTTAGAAACATAGAATAAGAACCAGTTCCTAATTTATTTGTAAATTTTCAGTATAAATATTTTAAAAATATTACAGCAGAAGGGTGGTAGGTATTAAGGAGGAGTGAAGGTGTTCTAATTTACTCATCTTCTTCTTCATCCGCACCAATGCATTTGGGACACACCGGCTTACCTTCTACAGCGTAGAACGATTTGCCTTGAACAGGAAGTTTGCAATCCTATCAGGAGGTAAAACCGTTAATAAATGTTTTCCGCAAAAAAATTAGTTTGCCACACTGCGAAGCTGTTAAATAAAAAAAGCTTTTGCACTGTTATCACAAAGTCACTCTCAACATGCTAAACTCATTTTGATAGGGAAGAACAACTAGTCTTCTGTAGGCCACAATAATGGATTTATTAGCCGTTTTGTTTTTGTCATAAAAAGGTATTCCTTCGTCAGATTACTTTGTATATGTATATTAAACATTCTCATATCCAAAGGTATAAAAACATTGGTTTGTTCAAGCTGGTCTATACAGCCCCTGAACTAAAAGGGCGTTTATTGATAACAGCAACCAAGGCCAACACAAAAATAGAGGCCACGACCCTGAAAAAATCAGCTGTTCTCCCGGGGCTGAATTTTACATTGGGTCTTATGGGAGGTCAGACGTTTTTTATGATATTTTCAAAATGGCACTACAGATTTCCGCAAAATTTCAGTGAAATATTCTCAGACACCATCCCGATATTCCACCAAAGGTTTGTAAGGAAGCAACATGATTAAAAGGTTAAAATCTTCAAGATTTAGCATTCCTTATTTTGAATTCAAATTACCCGCCATGTACCACATGCCAACTGTTATATTTGACATGTATTTGACTTTGTCATATGTGATTGTCACATTCGCTTCTGCTTTAAACTTAATTTTTGTGTGAGCTAATGAAGCGGCTATGAAAAATTAGGGCTTACTATACATTTAAAAAAAATTGTTCTGCCAGAATAAAGTAAAAACAATCTCAAAAACGGCTTTATTTAACAAAAAATCAAATATCCATGAACCGTCATTCCAACTTCAAAATTTTAAAGACAATCAGCTGTGTCGTAACGTGACCATCAAAAAAAAATCAGCCCCGGATGTGACGTCAACAAAGTGGAGGTTCGTGGCCCGTCCATTTTGATAGCCCTGCAGCAACAACAACAAAATGAAGCTCATCAAAGTTGCTTTGAACCACACCAAGACCTTTTTAGCTCATGGCTGATGGTGGGGGAAAAATTTAAGCAATACTACAAAGAGTGTCTGTTGCATAAGCACTAATAGTGACTGTTTGGAATTAGGGAAAGATATTTTCCAAAAGATTATTTTGTATTATTATTTTTAAATATTTTTTTATTATTTTTCTTTTTACAATTTTGAGAAAAAAAAGATTTTTGTTTTTATTCAATTTAAAAATTTGAATTGCGGGGTGGTCCTTCATTTCTTTTAACCTATTTATCACCATTCCAAACAGTGACTATAAAATCAAGGAATTTAAACAAATCTATGTATATGTATTTAAAAAAATAAAGAGCCTAAAAATAAATTTAGTTTTTAAGCATTTTGACTAGAAAAACATTCCAGAAAAAAAAACATATTAGCAAAATGTTATTTTTATCTAAACGATTGTTTATTCCGACTAATTCAAAACCTGTGCTTGATCCAAAAAGTTATTTTTGAAATGTTGTATAAGTAAAAAGACTTATGTATAAATTTTGCGAGTTGGTTTTGGTCTATTAAAAAGTAATAAATTCTGTTATTTAGTTTTCAAAAATAGGATAATATTACAAATTTGTTAAAAAAACACACTAACTACGAAAACTGTTAGATGGCGATCAGGCGAGAATATATTTATAAACTAGGGAAAGATGGTTTCGTATATTTGATTAAAAAAAAATAATTAGCTCTCTTATACAAGACATAAAACAGCATAGATTTAAAAATCAAATGGTCTCAGCGGCGTAGCGTGGGGGGGCGCGGGAGGTTCGTCGCCCCCCCCGCCCCGAGGGTAGTGGCGCCCCATAGGTGGCCGAAGCGCCCTCAGCTTTATTAAGTCGGGCCGGTAACGGCCAATTGAGTGGGTGCCAAAGGAAACTAACGACATGAAGACCTTTTTTTTTGTCGCAAGATTCGTGAGAGGCGCCCTTGTGACTTATCGGCCGCCCCCTCACACATGATGACCTTTTTTTTTTGTTTTTTTTGGTCGCAAGATTTGTGAGAGGCGTCCTTGTGACTTATTGGCCACCCCCTCACACATGATGACCTTTTTTTTTTTTTGTCGCAAGATTTGTGAGAGGCGCCCTTTTGACCTTTTTGTTTTAGCTCACACATATACTATACTATAGTAGTGTGAGCTATGGTGATCCTAATTTTTTCGAGAAAAAAAAAGTTGCTCCGATTTCAAAAATTTTTATATATCTTTGCGTTTCAGATGATTTTGAAACTTTTTTGTTGCGCCGTCTGTCTGGTCGACCAACGCGCATAACTCAAAAACCGCTTGGCCGATTTTAATGAAATTTGGTACCTAGGCTGGGTCTTGGGTCGAGATGGTCCCATTTAAAAATGAACAAAATCCACCGAACAGAAACCAAATAAAAGGGTGGGGGTAGATTTCAAAAATTAGAGTTTATGTGAAAATATGGCGTGTGTGATATCAAACGAAAGGTAATTGAGTCTGCAGTTAAACAAAATACATTTTAATTTATTTAAAAAAAAAGGGTGGGGGTATATTTTAAAAATTAGAGTTTAAGTGAAAATATGGCGTGTGTGATATCAAACGAAAGGTAATTGAGTCCGGAGTTTAACAAAATACATTTTAGTTTTTTGTTTTTTTTAAGGGTGGGGGTAGATTTCAAAAATTTGATTTTAAGTCAAAACATGGCTTGTGTGGTATCAATCAAAAGGTAATTTAGTCTGGAGTTAAATAAAATATATTTCAGTTTATAGTTATATTAGCTCACACGTACACTATAACTATAGTACCTAGTGTGAGCTTAGGGGCCCATATATTGGCAGAGTATTTTTTTTGTCACAAGATTTTTCATCAGTTTTCAGAGGCGCCCTTTTTAGCTGTCGCCCCCCCCCCCCCCCCCCCCGCCCTTTCGGGCACGCTACGCCGCTGAATGGTCTATGATTCAGTTATAAAATATACTATTACGTCTACACACAAAATTTATTATAATGGAATAAATAGTTTATTAGTTATAAATGGTGTCCCAGCTGGGGATTTCGGTAACAATAAGAGATACAATTTTAGTTATTTGCGCTATTCCAAGTCGGATAACTGAATCGAAATAAAAAATATCAACATAGGTATTCAAAATATCGAGCAAAACCCAAAAGTTTGCAAAAAAATAAAATTTTTCCTTCATATAAAACTTTTTTTAAATAAATTCATATTTTTCATGATGAAATGTCATTAATGACGTACAAAATCAATATGACGGCCATAAGAAATAACAAAGTGGACTATGGTTACGAAAAAACTAGGAGGCCTAGAAAATAGTAGTTTACCTAACTAGTGCGGAAAGTGCCTCTTTTCCGCACGCGATTGCAGATGGCCAAACGACGAGATAGCGGAGTTTGGCCAGCAATCAAGTGCGAAAAAGACACTTTACGCACGAGTTAGGTACACTATTTTTTCTATAAGCGTGAGGAAAAAACTAAAAATTAATCAGTAAATTATTTATATTCAAAACGTTTTAATCAAATCAATTATTATTATTCACATTCTAGCGGCTTCTAGAACTGACTGGGGTAGATCTTCGTCCGAAGAATCCATTGAAAATCTGATTTTTTTTGTTTGAAAATTTCAAAAGACGCTTGTATCTGCAAAATTGGCTTTGTTTTGATAGTTTGTTTGTACTTTGTTGCTATGGTGATTTAAGATGCCAAATCTAAAACCACTAGTGTTCATTGTTGTTTGACATTGACAATGACAATATTTATACCGGGGAGGTTTAAAACTTATAATTTGAACCTATTTTACTGAAAACTTTATTTTATCGAAAATATTGAAAATATAGCAGAATTTTAGTCAATTTGAATATTTTTAGGATATTTCGTGTGCTAGGAAAGATACAAATGTATTTTGAACGGTCTAAATGATATAGAACACCTCAAAATCGTAACAAATTTACTTTTCCGCACTAGTGCGGAAAAAATATTTTTCCGCACTAGTGCGGAAAAGTGGCACTTTCTACACTAAAATGCGTGCGGAAAAGTGGACTTTTCCGCACGCTTATAGAAAAAAGTCATTAACGTCATTCGATTGGCCGGAATTGCTAATAGAAAACTACCAAATTTTATACAATTTATTTACAAGGTGGCGGAGATATTTCCATTTTTTAAAAACACAACTTTTAGTTTTTGCTCAAACTTTTGAAAAACCCTGTAGATTTTTTTAATTTCGAGACAATAACAACTGAGCCTTGGAATAGCGCAATTTTTTTGTTATTTAACCCAAATTGTATCTCTTACAATTACACCCTGTATGTATACGATGATATTTTTTCAGTATGAAGACATTTCTACGGATCATACAACTCTTATGTTCTTGGCTATGAAATATGGTATGGTAATAGGCAAAAATCATGCCAAAATAGTGTGTGGCAAAAATAGAATTATTAAGATATCAAAAAACTTTCAAGATCACAAGATTTTTTTTTAAATAAATTAAAATGTATTTCGTTTAACTCCAGACTCAATTACCTTTCGTTTGACATCACACACGCCATATTTTCACATAAACTCTAATTTTTGAAATCTACCCCCAGCCTTTTATTTGGTTTGTGTTCGGTGGATTTTGTTCATTTTTAAATGGGACCATCTCCACCCAAGACCCAGCCTAGGTACCAAATTTTATTAAAATCGGCCAAGCTGTTTTTGAGTTATGCGCGTTGGTCGTTACAGACACACAGACAGACAGACAGACAGACAGACAAACAGACAGACGGCGCAACAAAAAAGTTTCAAAATCATCTGAAACGCAGATATGTAAAAATTTTTGAAAATGGGAGCAACTTTTTTTTTCTCGAAAAAATTAGGATCACCATAGCTCACACTACTATAGTATAGTTTATGTGTGAGCTAATAAGAGATGGAGCCACTACGGTATGAGAGAAATGATTTTATCTGCAGTCAACATGTATGAGAGAGGTAAAAGAACAGGTCATTTTTGACTTTGACTGTTTGACTTTTTTTATTTAAATAATTTTAAATCAATAATAATTATTTAGTGTTCAATAGACTATAATTGGATAAATGAGGCTTTTGTCAATGTCTACTTTGGTAAACTGACTAATAAAGCCAATTTTTGTATTTGAACTTAAATAAAATTATGGCGTTAGCAATTAAAAGTAGGTACATCAAATGTTAGTTAAATTTATTTTTAAACTTTATTTAGTTTTTCTATTATTGTTATTTTGATAGGGATTAATGTATCTCCATAGTTTTAAAGCTTTTAGTTGGATATTTGTACTTTAGATAAGCAAGGCTTTGTCAATGCATACTATTGTATTCTGACTAATAAAGCTAATTTTGATTTGATTTGATTTGCTTTAATCTTTTAAATTGTGAATTTAGAGCTTATTGTAAACATTTCAAGGAAACACTATTTGTCTTGGATCCAGAATAGTTTTATAGCATAGACACTTTATTAACTCAGTATCTTATCAAACTTTAGCACAATTCGAAATTAGATTAGCACTAAGCCTTATGGAAAAACGCTCCTTCAGTGAGCAATTTGAAATGAATTAGCTGCTTTCGTGAAGTCCTCTTAAAAGGCAAGGCAGTCGTGTAAGCAGGTACCTAGACGTAAATTTTGTGGATCCTATCTCACACACGCAGAATATTATAAGGTAATATGAAAAGAGATGCGCTTAATAAGCGATTAATATCACACAAGTAACAGTGACACGAAAAACTCATTTCTTGGCTTTACTTGAGAAAAATATTAGGCTGACGTAAAGGAATAAGTATCTTGCGTCACTATTACTTTGGTTAACTCCGGAAATCAAAAATAAAGGTTTGATTGGTTGATAAACACTTACCCTGCATACGAAGCAGTCAGGATGCCACTGACTATTCATGGCGGAAATGTAGTTTTCCATGATGGCGCGATTGCAAGCACCGCATTTAGGGGCAAACATGTCAAAGTAGTCGTCTCTGAAAATAAATACATAAGATTGCAAAAGTCTGTGGATAATTTTCGAAATCCAACAGACTTCAACAAATCATATCTCAGACATGGAGGTCAGTGTAAAAGGGTAATGTAATGTAGATCCATAAAAGCTACTGAATCCCTGTCATGTTGTGGATCGCATCTTTCACCATGATATCCAACCATTGTGCATACCCAGATAGAAGCAGGATTTGTAATTAAAGATGACAAAATTTCACACTCTATGAGCTACCCAACAAACAATTAAAGTTGTAACGACGAAACCCCAACTAGAAAGAATTTCTTAAAAGTAACCGCAACGTACTCCCGCTACGTCTCAGTATACCATACAGCGACGTTATAATTCCCTAAGTGGGGAACCAATTTCTGGTTATAACTACTTGGCCAAGTGTTTAAAGTCACTGTAGTAACAACTACACTACTACGTCGTAGCCAGGTATCTACTACGTCGTAGAGGCTGTTTTTTTTTCCATAATAGCATAAAAGTTGCAATGTAGTTGCAAATAATATAATCGTTTCTTTTTGGTAGAACTGTTACACAATATGGTCGACACAACAGTAAACAGACTCGCTTAGTTTTTTGTTTGGTTATGGTTATAATATGAACTATGTTATCCAAAAGTGTGAGAATTTACGAGCAGAGGATCAAAATTCGAGTGCGACACAAAGTTTTTTGTATAACATGCATTATATATATTGCAAAAAACCGGTGCGCCCGTAAAATTGAGCCGTTTTCTGGTAGCTGATGGAATTTTTGTGTTGTGATTTTGGAGGTTATGTTTTCATAATCGACATTTAACTCCAACAAATGGTGCTTAAGAAGAGCATTTTTGGTAAGCTTCAACTAATTTGTTTATAAAATAGTATGGCTCTTTAATATGAGCTCATAAAACGACAACAAAAATATTAAATTTTCTTTTTTACATAAAAACATGGCGTCCCAAACTATATTCCCTGATAGTCGAAAAGGTTACTTGAAAGTAGTTGCGGCTTTAAAGTTGATCCAAAAAGTTATTTTGTCTACATTGTTACATCAGATGTTACTATGATGACACAAACTTTTGTGGTAAAAATTAAAGTTATAATGTAGTTGTCGGATACACTTGTTTGGGACTCCAATGAAGCTTAACTTTCTAGTGGTAATTAAGTAGGATATAAAAGTCAGGGCGACTACGAAATAACGACTAAAAAGAAAGTAAAACTTTAGCAACGTCCTATTGTGGTAGAGAAGACTATCAGAATCGACTATCAAGAAACAATCCTATGAAGTAGTTTAGAGGGTCGTTTTTACGAAACATCTACTATTTCCTGATACTAAATAGTAGTTAGAACTAAAAAGTAACAAATTTTGGTTGGGATCACCACATTTCTACTATAAGAAAGTAGCAAAGCCTTTAGAACATGTAGCCGCTACTATAAATGTTAGTTGGGTACCCTTAACTCTTTTGAGAATTTGTGAACAAACTTTTTTCGTTTGGTCTTTTGAGTGTTATCTTCGCCAATTTCATTTTAATTTATTCCTTTGGGTTTGAGATATTTACTTGCAAAGATTAATTATATTTGTATCTATAGTGACATCAACTGTTTGCCTCTGAACGTACGCTACAGTGACCGAAGCTTCAATTTTTTCAGTAAATGTATAAAGTTTACTACTCCTTCTCAGGTAATTTTTTTTTTTCCAAAACAATGAAATAATTACCTGCAGTAGGGTTTGCCCTCCCTCTCGTGGAAGCCATCCTCTCCAAACTGTTTGCCGCATTGTGCGCAGAAGAAATGGTCTATGTGCCACGTTTTTTCCAGTGCGGTCACACATTTCTAAAAAATTAAATGATTTTTTTTATAAACATACGCTTTACCAAATTGTTTTTATTAAAAATAAAACAAAAACTGTATTCCCTTCCTTTGCTCATATCTAGGTGTCATTAAAATTATACTACCTCTTAAATTAAATAGTTGGAAGTACACCACCAACAGATCACTATTTGTTTTTTTTTTGTTTTTTAGTTGAACTATTTCAAGTGAAGCTAAAGTCCTAACAATAGTAATAATTTGAGCTTCAACAAGTTGGATTTTCCCAACTTTTTCAGCGACTTAAGTCTGCTTAAGGTATGTATTTATTATAAGTAACATTTGTGTTTTGTCTTTTGTTGTCATTTTAAAACAAAGTTTTAATTTGTTGGCCGCTTTTCATTTACTAACACATTTAGAGAAACCATAATCACTGCCACAAAGTATTTTTTTTTAATTTTTAAATATTGACAGTGATTGACGGCGCCATGCCATTATTTGTTTTAATATATATATATATATATATATATATATATATATATATATATATATATATATATATATATATTGGCATATAGCTCGACTAAAAGGTTTCTTTCTAAGAAATGTTTTAAAAAAAAAACTTTCCTGACTTCTTTCCCGGGATCCTAAAGGGTGTGAATCCGAACCGACCAAAACTGAACCGAACCGAACCAGCATATTTTTTCAAAAAAAAACTCTCCAGACTTCTTTTCCGGAATCCTAGAGCGTATGAATCCGAACCGAACCGAATTCGGTTCAGATCGGTTCAGTTCGGTTCGGATTCACACCCTCTAGGATCCCGGAAAAGAATCAGGAAAGTTTTTTTTTTTAAATAAGCTGGTATAGTCAAAATAGGATATAATAGCGCATTTCGGTTTGGATTGATTTGATTCGATTCGGTTTGGTTTGATTCGGTATTTTCATACATCGCCATTTTCATACATCGCTATTTTGATACATCGTTATTTTGATACATCGCTATTTTGATACATCGCTATTTTGATATATCGCTATTTTGATTGTCGCTATTTTGGTTGTCGCTATTTTGATATATCGCTATTTTGATTGTCGCTATTTTGATATGTCGCTGTTTTGTTACAAACGCTATTTTGATACATCGCTATTTTGATATTTGCTCTTTCATTACATCGCTCTTTTGATAGTCGCTATTTCATTACTCGCTATTTTGAACGTCGCTATTTTGTACATCGCTATTTCGTTTCAGAGCCAATATTTTCATATGACAAATTTTTGTTATACTTATTATTATTATTAATAAGTTAGATATACAAGGTCTGACAATAAAATTATAAGACTGCTCTAAAAAATCTACTTAATTTAAATACTAATGCAACTTAATGATGTTCCTCATCAATGTTGTCCCATTCTCTATCGACGCAGCGTTGCGTGCGTTTTTTTCCAATGTTGCAAGCAATTTTAGAAATCATCAGAAGAGAGGCTGTTAAGAAGTCTTGCTGTTTTTTCCTTGACGTGTTCTAATATTTCAAAACGGGCTCCTTTTAACGATTTTTTCACTTTCGAAAACAGGTTGAAGTCGCAAGGGGCCAAGTCTAAGGTCACTCATCGTCAAGTTGCCTTTAGGTAGGGTTACCAGACGTCCGGATTAATCCGGACATGTCCGGATTTTTACTACGTCCGAGTGGGTCCGGGCGGATTTTTCATAAACTTCCGGATTTTAAAGTAGCCGCCTTTATAAACATCAAATAATGCAAAATAATCGTCGATAAATTTAGCAGTGTGAATTCACCTTTAAGCGGGGTCTTCACATAACGTTTTACCTTACATCTTGCCTGTTCAGTCAAAACGCATCAAGTAAACTTTGTGTGTAGACGGAAAAACGGACGTTTTATTTGAACTGATTTAAGACGGAAGACCGCCTAGAGAACTGACCGGATCACGCATTGTTTTCCAATAAAACCATCGTTTTGTATCAAAAACTGATCTAAAAACGTACGTTAAAACTATCAAGTGTCTACACTAGTCTTTCAACCGTCATACTTGACCCTTTTGACTGACAGGCAAGACGTAAGGTAAAACGTTATGTAAAGACCCCGCTTAAAGTAGTATTATTAATTTCGCCTTGTTGAAGTTTACACTTCTGCCGTGTGGTCTTAAGCACACACAATTTTTTTGATGAAGTTTCTATTTCTGATGACCGCAATCTACCCACGAAAAATGGGCAAAATATTTTAATGCAAGTATTTGTACCCAGTGGACAAAAGAAAGAAATAGTAAATGTAAAAGGAATACTCATGACTTCATACAATTTAAGAAATATGAACTGGTCAGAATTATACGATTTTGTACTTCTGCCTAAAAATTCAACGCTGTTGAATAAAATACAAAGCAGTGAAAAGTACCTATAAAATAGTAGGTATATTATGTTATTTATTAGTTATTGTTTCAATTAAAAAAAGTTGATTTTTTGTGTGTGGCATCGAAAAAATTTTGACGTCCGGATTTTGTCCGGATTTTCTTGACGGCCGGTCCTGGTTAGAGACGTTTTCATCTGGTAACCCTACCTTTACGATGAGTGTCCTTAGCCAAGTCTGGTAAATATGATGAGTGGTTAACGACGGGGATCTTCTTATTAGCTAAAAACTGCTTAATGGATATGGCACTGTGGGCCGGGGCATTGTCCTGGTAGACCAGCCAAGCGTTGTTCTTCCAC
The DNA here is from genome assembly GCA_963576565.1 of Aspidapion aeneum. NCBI lineage: Eukaryota > Metazoa > Arthropoda > Insecta > Coleoptera > Brentidae > Aspidapion > Aspidapion aeneum. The sequence continues at coordinate 2,721,557 of OY755042.1, read as the reverse complement.
AAATCTGAACTTTTTTCCTTACAGGTTGCTTTAGCTACATAAATACTTCCAAATATAAATGTTGGTTTACTGTTTGACCCTCACGCGCCCATTCAATAAGAATAACACCTCTAATATCGAAAAAAAAATGAGCATCGCTGTTCTGGATGTGCTGAGCGCCCTTCCCGTTCATCATCTTTAACCTCTTCACGACCGTCGAAAAAGCTTTTATGCCACATAAAAATCATTGCACGAGACATATACGACTTTCCGTAGAGATCTTTTAGCATTTGAAAGTATTCAGTAGTCGTTTTTTTGAGTTTTACTTTAAATTAATACGTTACTCAATTTTTTCGTTTGGTATAATTCCGGCAAATGAGCTATGCACGATCCGGTTCAAACCACTGCGCAAGCCAAACTAGTAAAGGAAAGGCGACAAGATTGCGCGCGGTAGTAGAACGCACATCAAGGTGAATAACTCCAACAGCCCGAGGCGTGGAGATTGAAAACCTGTTAGTATATGGGCCTAAAACGGTTTCTGCCAAAACAATATTCGGATATTTTGGAATCATACATATCTGATAGACATTTTAGAGTAAAACAGGAAGACTCATACTCAAATTTAAGAGAAATTCAAGCAGGCGTGCCCCAGGGTAGCGTACTAGGCCCATATCTATACTTATTATTCACTTGTGATATCCCAAAGCCAGAAAATTGCCACTTAGCAACATTTGCCGATGATACTGGTTTATTGACGGTAGAAAAATCTATTGAAAAATGCATAGAAAAACTTCAGGATGCAGCCACCCAAGTTCACAGTTGGACCACAAAGTGGCGAATAAATAAAATTAAATGAAACCAAATCAATTTATGCTGATTTTACAAACAAAAATATAAATCACATACAAATTACAATTAACAACATTCCCGTACCATATTCAAATCAGGCAAAATATCTAGGTATGACACTTGATGCCAAATTGCGCTGGAAAGCACATGTTAAGAAAAAAAAAGAAGAACTTAAGATAAGGTATAGAAAAATGAACTGGCTAATTGGAAGGAAGTCCAATTTAACAATTCATAATAAGTTACTGCTTTATAGTCAAATACTGAAACCAGTATGGACATATGGTATTCAACTATGGGGTTGTGCTAAAGAGAGTAACATTCTAGTTGTACAGAGATTTCAAAATAAAGTATTAAGAAACATTGTGAATGCACCTTGGTACGTTCGAAATAGTGACCTTCATCGAGATCTAAAAATCGAAACTGTAGCAGAGACTATAAAAAAGTACGCAAAAAGCCATGAAGAGACTCCATCAGCATGTGAATGTGGAAGCAATTCAGCTTCTAGACAATACTATGCTAGTTCGAAGACTAAAAAGAGTGAAGCCGTTTGAGCTAGTAAACTAAGTGAATTACACATAAAACAAAATAATGCTATAAATGCATAAATGCATTGTCACACCCCGTAGTTGTTGTGTTAAACACGATACTTACATCCAAAATAGGTCCGTTGCAGTACGCGCATCTAGGACTGAACAGGTTATGGTAGTCGGGTTCGCAGTATGGTTTACCTTCCCTTTCAAAGAAATTCCTGGTTCCCAGTTCTTGCTGACAATGGGCGCAAGTAAAGTGCTCAGGATGCCATGTTTTGCCTAGGGCGGTAATAACCTGGCCAACGATTGGTTTTTCGCAGGCATTGCAGCAACCTGTAAAAAGAAGTCCAATGATTCCAATTTAAGTAAAAGTCAACTTTAAATAAAAGCCTGAATTATAGCCCTTCTCCCAAAAGGCGAAGTAGCAAAATTAGAATGGAAATTTGCCGGTTATAATATCAGACAGAAAGACGATCGATGGAACAAATGTTTTATAAACTGGAGACCTTGGGAAAATAAAAGGGTAGGGGAAGACCCCAAATGAGATAACGGACGATTTGAAGAAACTCGCAGAAAGTAGATGGATGAGCATGGCGACAGACAGAGAAGAGTGTAAGATATTGGGAAAGGCCTATGTCCAAGAACAAGAGATAGTGATAATAATTAATGAAATTAAATTACATTTTAGCTAAGACTGACCTTTTTGACTAGTGTTGACTCCTTGACGGCTCATATCTGCCTGGAGATTGCCAAGCATAGAATCAAGATCCTTCTTGGGTGCAGCGTTCTGCGTCTGAGTCGCTTTGATCGGACGAGCGTACTCTGCGTCAACGGTGTGGTGTTGAGGACTTGGTGGGTTTACCTTGATTATAAAAAAAATTAATTAAATTTTTGTTATAGATGATTAATCAAGAAAATTAATAGAAGAAACACAAAGTTTTGCACTTAATTTTAACTAAATTTTAATTGGGGACTTATACTACACAAAGGTAGTGATGTAAATGGAAATATTTCCGTTGGAAATATTGGAAATATATATTTTGTAGGGAGCATTCTTAAATTACGCAACGCAAAAATTAAGGATTTTTGACCCCAATCACCCGTCGTAACGCATTTTTAAGAAAAAACAGATTAAAATAACATTGAGTGTAACGCAAGGCCAAAACCCTCCCCTCCCCCACCCTTGAGCGATACGTAATTTAGGAATAGGCCCTTGTAAGCATTAAACTTACTATAGAACAATTTTTATTTCCGATACTATTGAATATTTTGAGGAAGTAGACTGGCAATATGATGTTATTGAGTGTGATGAAGATATGCCTCTTCCTCGACTAGTGAATAGTGTAGTGTGTCAAGAATGAGATTTTTATTGTACAAATTTGACCTTATTTCTGTATATTTCTTTAAAGAATAACTCCTGATTTGTGTATAAGCCTTCTTTTTAATATTTCCTATATTTCCGTATATTTCCAATGTTTTATGAAATATTTTCGGAAATATTTCCGAAAATATATATCTGGAAATTTTACACTACACAAAGGCCTATTATTGACAGACCTCTTATAACATAAAATTTTGTCTTAATACTGCCTGGCACTATTAGTGTCTGTCTTTATTGCAATAAGTTTCTATTAACAAGCGCGGATTTGAGAGGGGGGTAACGTGGTAATTAACCCCCCCCCTAGAACAAAAAATATGCACTTTTTGTTAATAATTAAAGGAATTTTTTTTTTATATTACAAATAATTTTTGAGAATTTGAACCAGATCCGCGCTTGATTATAGTTAGTCCTACATATCAATTTAACATTGCATTCTTTTCATACTTGGAAATTCTGCAACGCACGTCTTATTAACAGCCAATTATGTAATTGTATTTTTATTTATCTTAAAAATTTGCAAATTACTACAAACTATGTGAACCCAACAGAAACAACTACTCCGTTTTGTTTGATGGCTTTCGTTGGGAACTTGTAAAAATATGTAATTTTAACAAGTTGTGAGTGGTAGGGACAATCAAAACAAATATATTTTGTCCAGTAGACATATGTCCGCAAATGAGCCGTTTGGACTCTAGAGCAAAAAAACTGTTTCGGTACTTTTATTTGCGCATTAATTGAATCGCTGATTACAATGCAGTTTACTCATAATTTTGTTTAATAACAAATAAATTCATGGTAAACAGCGAGTCAATTAATGCGCAAAATAAAAGTACCAAAAACAGTTTTTTTGCTCTAGAGCCCGAACGGCTCATTTGCGGATATATCCCAGCAAACATCGACCTGCTGGTACTTTACTAATATTGTACTTTAACTGCTGGCATCGGCAACGATGTGCATTATTTTTATTATTTTTGTATTGTCTAATTTGCATATTATTTAAAAGTGCCAAAAATGCATCATTTTAGTAGTTTATTTTTAATACAACGAAAGATTATACTTTATTTTTGAAGAATGCCAAGTGCAGCCAGCGTTAATGGCAAAAAAACATTTTAAAAGTATATTTAAACAGTTGCTTTTCAAGCACTTTATTTTAGTACAAAACAATTAAATATTTTACTGTGAAAATAAAATATTCACAAAAAAAAACATTTTAATAACATTTTGAAGAAGGTACTCTTAAAGTACATTTAATTTACTGTAAAATTAATATAACAGTGAAAAAACATTTTAAAAGTATTTTTAAACAGTGGTTTTTAAAGCACTTTATTTTAGTACAAAAATATTAAATATTTTACTGTGAAAATAAAATATTTACAAAAAAACTGACAAGTTGATGTTTGCCGTCCTTGCCACTAGATGGCAAACACTAGTCAACATTTTACAGGTACACTAAGGAATGTCAAGCTTGAGAATGTGAATGATTTTATTTATTTTTAAATTGGTGTGGAATGTTCCATAATCCTTGGAAAATATTAAAGATCCTTATATAATGATCAAATATTTCTTTCCGTAAATATGAGACGTGATCAAATAATGTCCTTACAATATTTACAATAAAAGTAGTTTCTTTGTACTACTAAAAAAAATAATAAAATACATTGCTTTAAAAGTACAGGTTTTTTAAAAAAATGTATAAAAATTCAGTTTTTTTTGTATTTACTAAAAATACATTGCTTTAAAAGTACATGCTTTTGTGTACAAAGAAGTTAAAAAAAATGCATTACTTTAAAAGTACAGTATTTTTTGTACTAAAATATATACTTGCTGGCCAGATGCAGGCCGTTGTTTCAAATCAATAAGAATTAAGTACTTCCTACTTAGTACTTTGCCGTTATGGGCAGCAGCGAAAGCCAGTACTTAAAAGTACTTTTGTTGTAATCCATGTTTGCTGGGATGTTTACTGGACAAAAAATGTTTGTTTTGATACCTCCTACCACCCCTTAGAGTTTGTCGGTATATTTTTGAGACACCCTGTATACAGGGTGACTGGAAATTCGAAACAATCCTTTAGAGATGTGATAGGGGAGGTGGTAAGGAGTAAATTTAACCCTAAAGTTAAGTTTTGAGTTTAAATTTTTCGCCAAGACCTTAAAGGCTTATAACTTAGTTTCCAGAAAATCTGCTGTACATACATATGTTTAATATTTTCATTCATTCACAACACTATGATCTTATATTTGCAAGAAAAATTCGAAAAACATTTAGATAGCCAATAAATTGTAAATAAAAAGTTGTAATTTTTCAATTTTTAGCTCACACATATACTATACTATAGTAGTGTGAGCTATGGTGATCCTAATTTTTTCGAGAAAAAAAAAGTTGCTCCGATTTCAAAAATTTTTATATATCTTTGCGTTTCAGATGATTTTGAAACTTTTTTGTTGCGCCGTCTGTCTGTCTGTCTGTCTGTCTGTCTGTATGTCTGTCTGTCTGTCTGTCTGTCTGTCTGTCTGTCTGTCTGTGTGTCTGTATGTCTGTCTGTAACGACCAACGCGCATAACTCAAAAACGGCTTGCCCGATTTTAATAAAATTTGGTACCCAGGCTGGGTTTTGGGTCGAGATGGTCCCATTTAAAAATGAACAAAATCCACCAAGCACAAGCCAAATAAACGGGTGGGGGTAGATTTCAAAAATTAGAGTTTATGAAAAAATATGGCTTGTGTGATATCAAACGAAAGGTAATTGAGTCTGGAGTTAAACAAAATACATTTTAGTTTATTTAAAAAATAGGGGGGGGGGTAAATTTCAAAAATTAGTGTTTAAGTGGAAATATGGCGTGTGTGATATCAAACGAAAGGTAATTGAGTCTGGCGTTAAACAAAATACATTTTAGTTTAAAAAAAAAGGGTGGGGGTAGATTTGAAAAATTAGAGTTTAAGTCAAAACATGGCTTGTGTGGTATCAAACGAAAGGTAATTGAGTCTGGAGTTCAATAAAACATACTTCAGTTTTTAGTTATATTAGCTTTCACGTAGATACACTATAACTATAGTACCCAGTGTGAGCTTAGGTGCCCATAGATTGGCAGAGTATTTTAATAGTGTAATATACTTTCTAGCGCATATTTTCCAATAATATTTAAGCAATATTTTAAAATTTTGTTAAAATTTCCTTATTGTTATAGCTAGCTAACAAAACACAAATACTATCAAAACTGCTTGACACGGTTTTTTAATTTTAGAGAAGTATTAAAAAACGCACTTGCAAAATGTCTCAATCCCCTCATAAGACCCGTGTAAAAACTGGTCTATGATTAACAGCTAATTTTTTTTAGGTTTGATACCTGTCAAACTACACAACAAATCTCTAACCAAGGGCAACAAGAAAATTCAGGCCTCTACCATGAAAAAATCAGTTGTTAATGGTAGATCGGTTTTTATATTGGGTCTTATGGGATGATTAAGGCATTTTTCAAGTGCGTTTTTAGAATTCCTCTAAAATTACAAAATCGTGTCAAGCAGTTTTGATAACATTTGTGTTCTGTAAGGTAACTATGGCAATAAAGAAGTTTTAACAAAACTTTGACAAATGTAGCTTAAATGTAGCTTAAATACTATTGGAAAAATAAACTCTTGAAAGTTTAATAAAAAAATTAAAAAACAATTAAGTTAGTATCTACATTTTTCAGGATTTTTAACTCACACATATACTATACTATAGTAATGTGAGCTATGGTGATCCTAATTTTTTCGAGAAAAAAAAAGTTGCTCCGATTTCAAAAATTTTTATATATCTTTGCGTTTCAGATGATTTTGAAACTTTTTTGTTGCGCCGTCTGTCTGTCTGTATGTCTGTCTGTCTGTATGTCTGTCTGTAACGACCAACGCGCATAACTCAAAAACCGCTTGGCCGATTTTAATGAAATTTCGTACCTAGGCTGGGTCTTGGGTCGAGATGGTTCCATTTAAAAATGAACAAAATCCACCGAACATAAACCAAATTAAATGGTGGGAGTAGATTTCAAAAATCAGAGTTTAAGTGAAAATATGGCGTGTGTAATATCAAACGAAAGGTAATTGTGTCCGGATTTTAACAAAACACATTTTATTTTTTATTTTTAAGGGTGGAGGTAGATTTCAAAAATTTGAGTTTAAGTCAAAACATGGCTTGTGTGGTATCAAATAAAAGGTAATTTAGGCTGGAGTTGAATAAAATATATTTCAGTTTTTAGTACACTACAACTATAGTACCTAGTGTGAGCTTAGGGGCCCATATATTGGCAGAGTATTTTTTATTCTAAACATAAGATCTTAGTGTTAGTAGGCAAGTATTCTTGTTTAAAGGTTAAAAATATCAACAGTAGATTTTCGGCAAACTAAGTTTTAACCCTTAAAAATCTACCTTTTGAAGAAAAACAGAAAAATTTTAATATCTCAAAAACTGTTTAATTTTTGCATAATGCATATTGGGGTTGAATTTACTTCTTACTACCTCCCCTATCACATCCCCAAAGAAATGTAATGAATTACCAGTAACCCCGTAGGTATATCTTCCGAAAACCAAAATGGTCTAAAATTAAATTTTGACCGTGAAGTTGGTCTCCCTTGACTATGTTGTTGATATCCCTAATTTTGAGACAAACTTTAAAAACTACATAGACACTACACGACAATTATATATAAAACCAATTACCGAAAATTAAGGAAACTAACCTATTGAACGGGATTGCTTAAACTGAGCATAAAAGAGTAATTTTCGGCGAGGTAGAGCCTGGCTCCTACGCGTGTCCCCCTTTCGCCTCCCGGCCCGCCGCCGTCGCCGCCGTGCGCCGGCTGGACTTTTAATATTTGTTAACATCTCCCGAATGTCTAACGCATTCAATTTTATACAGGATGTTGCAAACAATTACACAGGCCAACAAAATAAAAAATTTATTTTGGTGCCTGAGATCTAAGAACTGATTTTAGATATACTTAATGTGCTGATTCCAAAACTGGCAGCAGATTTTTTCTATCAGCTCTAGTTTTTGAGATTAAGTGAATTTAGTTCTAATAAAAGGCAAAAATAAATAAATCTACATTTTAAAACAGAAATTTGGTTGATTTTTAAATTCACGGGTACGAAATTCCACGTTTGTTAGTATTATTTGGCTTAAAAATTCCGTTGATTGACGCTCACTGTCTTGAAGACGGGTAAAAATGCAATCTGTGTTGATCCAGCCTGAAAGACAAAGAGCTGTCGTACGTCACGGACTATAGTTGTTTTCTTTTATTTGCATTCGATCTTTTCATTGATCGATATTGTATAGCAGTGTTTTCGCCTGCTTTTAGTTTTTTGTTTCTCTCGTATCTCGGTAGATGGCGCCTCTTGCTATAGTTCGCTCACTAACTACATTTAATTAGAGACAAAACCGTCTGATTAACTTCGCAAGATTTGTCACATTGACCAGCAGTGTTCTGAGGAGTCCCATAAGGACGAAACGGTTAACTGTCAACACTTATTAGGTGTCCATTAGATCTTGGACCCCTGTGAGGTTAAGCTTTCAGGCTACCCACGGAAAAATATAAGGGAAACAAAAAAACTCCTTTTTGCCCGATTAGCCACGAAACTAGTTTGATTTTTAAATTCACGGGTACGAAATTCTACGTTTGTTAGTATTATTTGGCTTAAAAATTCCGTTGATTGACGCTCACTGTCTTGAAGACGGGTAAAAATGCAATCTGTGTTGATCCGGCCTGAAAGACAAAGAGCTGTCGTAGGTCACGGACTATAGTTGTTTTCTTTTATTTGCATTCGATCTTTTCATTGATCGATATTGTATAGCAGTGTTTTCGCCTGCTTTTAGTTTTTTGTTTCTCTCGTATCTCGGTAGATGGCGCCTCTTGCTATAGTTCGCTCACTAACTACATTTAATTAGAGACAAAACCGTCTGATTAACTTCGCAAGATTTGTCACATTGACCAGCAGTGTTCTGAGGAGTCCCATAAGGACGAAACGGTTAACTGTCAACACTTATTAGGTGTCCATTAGATCTTGGACCCCTGTGAGGTTAAGCTTTCAGGCTACCCACGGAAAAATATAAGGGAAACAAAAAAACTCCTTTTTGCCCGATTAGCCACGAAACTTGTTTGATTTTTAAATTCACGGGTACGAAATTCTACGTTTGTTAGTATTATTTGGCTTAAAAATTCCGTTGATTGACGCTCACTGTCTTGAAGACGGGTAAAAATGCAATCTGTGTTGATCCGGCCTGAAAGACAAAGAGCTGTCGTAGGTCACGGACTATAGTTGTTTTCTTTTATTTGCATTCGATCTTTTCATTGATCGATATTGTATAGCAGTGTTTTCGCCTGCTTTTAGTTTTTTGTTTCTCTCGTATCTCGGTAGATGGCGCCTCTTGCTATAGTTCGCTCACTAATTACATTTAATTAGAGACAAAACCGTCTGATTACCTTCGCAAGATTTGTCACATTGACCAGCAGTGTTCTGAGGAGTCCCATAAGGACAAAACGGTTAACTGTCAACACTTATTAGGTGTCCATTAGATCTTGGACCCCCGTGAGGTTAAGCTTTCAGGCTACCCACGGAAAAATATAAGGGAAACAAAAAAACTCCTTTTTGCCCGATTAGCCACGAAACTTATTTGATTTAGAAATTTGGTATTCAAAACTGGGATCTAATTAGCCAAATTTACCTGAAATTGTCAGTAAACCAATATTCCTAGACCTGATTAACCCGCATTACTGAATCCTATTAATTTTATTCTATTTTATATATTTTTTATTTTTTTTTACAGTTATGCGCACTCGCAAGGAGATCCCTATCACACTCGAGAAGCGGCAGTGCGCGGAAATGTTGGTGTATGTTGGTTTTGAAACGGTTCAGGTTGTAACCTGCAGGGAAAACTGTCGCAGGGAGTTTATTCCACAGCGATGCTGTTCTCTAGAGATATGAATTCTGATATAATGAGGTTCTTGGTGCCTCTATTTTGACGGTAAATTGATGGGTTCCGTCTGTTTGACGTGTTTGGATTTCGCTATGATCGAATTTCCACATACCTGCTAAACCCCGACTAATTGGTTTTGGAAACATAGTACCTTTCGTCTACCTTTGTCCTTCTCAACTTTGGTTAGTTTTTGTAAATAAATTTTGTGTACATTTTCGTCGTTTTATAGTGTCAAAACTAAAACAATGGCATCCATAAGCAGGCGTAGCTCTGTAAACCATCCAGATATTTTTTCTTATGTATGTGGCGAATACACTTTGAAAGAAAGTAGAAAAACTATTTCTGAATTTGTGAAAAGGTCTTGTCTTGCCTATTTTAGCGTTCATTTGGAAGATTAATATAAATCTTGGTCTCCACATGTGGTGTGTAAAACATGTGTTGAACATTTGCGACAGTGGACAATTGGAAATAGAAAGGGCCTGAAATTTGGTATACCAATGGTTTGGAGGGAACCGTTAATATTAAAGGCATAAATGAACATATCCTGATCTAGATTCTGCAAAAAGACCTGTACCGGACTCTAAGGAAATTCCCATTCCAACCTTCAGCGGTCTTCCTGAAATCCTGGAAGATGATACAGAAACATCAACGTCTGATGAAGTTCAAAAAATGCAATCAAAAAACGACAGTAAATTTGAAGCAGATTTATACTGAGTGTTTTAATCAACAAGAACTGAACGATCTCGTACCTCTCAAAGGAGTGTGCTGAATTACTTGCATCCAGATTAAAAGAAAAGAACCTTCTTTATCCAGGCACTAAAGTTACAGTTTATCGTAAAAGAGAAAAGGATCTGCTGCATTTTTTCACTCAGGAAAATAAGCTGGTATTCTGTAACGATATAAAAGGACTCTTAGAAAAAATGGGTTTGCCAGAATACACTTCAGACGATTGGTGCCTTTTCATTGACAGTTCAAAACGTAGTTTAAAATGTGTCCTTTTACATAACGGTAACAAAAATGTCTCAGTTCCTATTGGACATTCTACTACCAGGAAAGGGGAGTATAAAACAATATCACAAGTTTTGAAACAAATTAAATACGAACAACATCAGTGGGCAATTTCTGTTGATTTAAAAATGGTGAACTTTCTCCTTGGGCAGTAAAGTGAGTAGTGAATGAACCTTTAGTTACGAGAGAAAAAATCTTACTACCACCCTTGCATATCAAGTTGGGGCTTATGAAGCAGTTTGTGAAAGCTTGAGATCGAGATGGAAATTTTTTTGGGTGCTTCTCACGTAAGTTTCCTGGGATTAGCATGGAAAAACTAAAAGCTGGTATATTTGATGGTCCTCAAATAAGGCAACTTATTAAAGAGCCACAGTTCACCACATCAATGAATGAGACTGAATCTAACGCTTGGGTTTCCTTTGTTCAAGTAGTTAAAAATTTTCTTGGAAATCACAAAGCAGAGAATTACATAGAATTAGTGGAAACCATGCTTTCAAATTTTCATATTCTCGGTTGTAACATGAGTATAAAAGTTCACTACCTCCATAGCCACCTAGATCGCTTTCCAGAATATTTACGTGACTGTAGTGAAGAACAGGGAGAAAGATTCCATCAGGATATTAAAACTATGGAAGATCGATATCAAAGACGATGGGATAGCCACATGATGGCCGACTACTGTTGGAACCTTCAACGAGACTACACCAGTTAACTCCATGCTAGAAAGTCGTATAAAAGAAAATTTGTAGGTGATAGAGACTAATATGAGTATGAATGTATGTTGAGCTACTTTTTATAATAAATATTTAATTATATATATTTTTGTTTTGTTACTGGCAATAGTCATAGTTTTAACGTAAAATATATATATAGAGGTTAAAAAGAGTAAATAATTCCTATTTTAATAACTAGATCTTATAGACAAAATCTGAAGGTTATGTCAGATTCACCAATCAAAAATTACCCAGGAACAGTTAAAAAATCGCCGGCTCCTCCAAATGTGTGTTGGCCAGTGTTATCTATTCGAGGGTCCATTTTTAAGGTACGGGCATACCTCAAAAGATGTCTCAGGGGAAATGAATCAACCTCTGCCTTCCGTAGATTTCAGGTACTCTCTGACCCAGAGGGTTAGCACCTGTCTGGCGTCCCTTTCCCAGGGATATGAGAGAAAACCACACCGGTACGAAAGGCGGAGAGGAAGGACCTCGGTACGGCGAACATAGTATAGGTGGCAAACCTTCTTTTTGGGAAAAATAGAAAAGAAAAAACACAGCATGGTCTGACTCATAATAAACGGCTGCAAACAGCGTCTGTCCCAGATTGGGCGGCTGCATATAAACTCACAAACACGCCTGGCAAGCGTGGTGTTTTAATGCCACTACCCCCCAATGGAAAAAGTCATGGCGAGTTTGAAAACGAAAGGAATTGGTACCTAGGTGGGAAGGAAACTCTCCGAATCCTACACGGCTATGGTCTGCCTCACGAAATCTGGGGGACGTTCAAAAACAAAACAAAAACTAGTAGACTATTAGGTCAATGAACATCGACGAAAAATAGAGAAAGAACTGACAAGGATAAAATGGGTCATTGAAGGCATGTCAGAAACCCGACAAAAATCAGGAAATCGGAGAAAACTGAACTCCGGTAATCTACTATACCATAAAGGTAGTGGAGATAATAGCAACTTCGGAGTAGGATTCATAATAAATAAAGCAATAAGTAACCACGTCCATGGAAGGAATCTCAGATCGCGTTGCCTATCTTACACTCAACATGAAAAGAACATCACTTAAAGTTATTCAAGTATACGCCCCCACTTTTCTACCTACGATGACAAGCACATTGAAGCATTCTATGAAGACATCTCAGAAGCTATGGAAGAACACAAAACACATCTTACAATGGCAACGGGAGATTTCAATGCCAAATTAGGTAAGAAAATGAACATAGAAGAGGTTAAAATAGGGGATTTTGGATATAACCAAAGGAATGACAGGGTACACCCTAATGAATTGTTTAAAGGAAAAACACCTTTATGCAATGAACTCATCCTATACAACGTGACATGAATAAACTTACACAAAATAAAGCTTTATACAAAGAAAGGCTAATGGAACAGCTAACCCAAAACTTAAGATGCGAAAATGAAAATATACATGAAATAAATGATGACAAGAGCTATAACCAAAGTAGGAAAAGATATTGCACAAAAAGAGAGAAAATTGTATATCAGAAGAAATAAAGAGACTGATGAAAAAAGACGAAACCTCGAGAGAGAAGGAAAAAGAACATCTATAGAATACTACTACTATGTCGGTTTAGAAAGTTTTTCTACGTTGTCCGACGCCTAAAAAATAAACAAGCTGGATTGCAACAATTGCAGAGGAATTTCAGTAACCAGTACTCTAAGTAGATTGTACGGTAGGATTCTTAGAGATCTAATAGAGAATGATTTTCATGAACACGAAGAAGAGCAAAGTGGGTTTTGTGCAGGTAGTGATAATGTTTTTTGTCTTAAACACATCTATAATATACACAGAAATAAAACTATATAAGAAAAACGATAAAAGAAAATAAAAGAAAGAGCCATGAAATAAAAGTTGAGAGAGTTATAGAAAATAACCAAAAATAACAGAATTATGAAATGTCTAAGGAAGACTCTAGGTAGATATAAAACAATTAAAATAAAGGAAATGAACGGCATAGAAACTAACGTTAAAGAGGATATCACAAATATCACAGAACTATTCTATACAGAATTGTACCAAACAAAAAGGGAACCATCACGAGAAACCATGAAGAAACTCCAAACAAAAATAAAGAACATAAATTCAGAGCTACAACATGAAATAAGTAAAGCCAAAATAAAGAGAGCATTAAAGAAAAATAACGAATTACTTGGAAAAGACGGAGTAACGGCAGAAATCAAGTACGGTGGTAAAACTGGAAAGAATCCATAACATTATGCTACAGGCGATAGAGCAGATCTAAAGAAAAATAATGTGGCTACTTTTCGCCTGTAGACGATAACTGACAAAGAGACGAACGTCCATTTATAGCAAGCGCGGATCTGGTTCAAAACCTTGGGGGGGGGGTAATAGTCGACGGATTTTTTTTTATATGTAATATAATCTTTTTCCAGGGGAGGGGGGTAAATTTCATATTTGGCTTAGTTTTTGAAAAAATTAGATAAAACTTGTAACAAAAATATTTTAATTTATGATTTTTTAAAATTGGTTAAATTTACGGGCGCCTCTGAATTTATTATATAAAGAGTTTATAAATAGTTGACCCCCATCGAGTTGTACCGTTTTCAAAAGGAAATTTCATTGTCTACAATAAAGTATATTACACATTTTTCTCTTAGAAGCGTATTTTTTGAGAAAATTTGAGAAAACCTAAATATGTTAGGTTTTTGGGGGTCTGGGGGGGGGGTTTTGAAGAGGTGGTTAGTTTAAGGAGGTGTTTGACCCCTAAGCTCTCTAACCTTTTTGTACGTCACTAAATTTACACAAAAAAATAAAAATAAATAAAAAACGTGCCGTTTAAAGCACTAAATTTAAAAAAATTATTATTTTCTAACTTACGTACTTTAAGTTAAAAGTTACTCCCACTCCATTACAATATTTAAAAATACATTTAAAAAATGGATTTTGTAGCTGATAAAATTCTCTACAAGATATGTTCTTAGAACTTTTCCCTAGAACAAAGTATTTCGGAGCTTATGCCGTCTAAAGTAGAAAAAATCTGAAAATTTGCCCAAGCACGTGATTTTAGTCATTTTTGGAAATAGCTAGCTCCGTTACTACTGCTCACAGAACAACCATAGTACTACTCAATTGTAGATAATTATATCCTCTAAAAAAATTCATATAACTCTTTTTGCGATTTAGTGTACTGGAAGGAAGTTACAGGCAAAAAACTACAAAAAGTACCAATTTTTGATGGTTTTTTTCAAGATGGCGGAGGAAGCACAGGGGTGGGGGTGACGAAAACTCAGATTTTTAACTACCCTTTCGACCTTAATAACATATCCAAAATTCAAAACTACCGGACTTTTTGTAGGGTAAAACTCCTCTATTCATTGTACTACCAGTACCTCGGTAGCTTAGTTGATAGAGCATCAGTCTAGTAAGCGGGAGGTCACTGGTTCAAATCCAGTCTGAGGTAAAATCTTTTTGTTATCTAATTTTTCTTATTTATTCAGTGAAAATATTTTAGAAGATAAACACGAATATTTTACTTGTCACACCCTGTAAATAAAATACAAGAAAAATGAAAACATAATTAATACACGCGCTAGAGAGAGATAGTGGGGACGCGACGTGTGTTTTGGCGATTCCCAAAATACGCGGGTTATTTTCGTAGAGCTTTTCTGAACCCGTCGACGCGACGCTGTTATATCATGAACAAAATAAGAAGCTTTTTTAATGTTAATTATACTATATTAAAATTAAAATAAAAACGCCTTTTTTATAAAACTAAAACGCAACAAATCATGCATTATTTATTATTAAAAAATTACCAACAAAGTTGCAACCTATGGTTCCTTTGTACCTTTGATGGGAATTAGTTTTCAATTTTTGTTAAGTTTAAGACACAACATGCCTGTATCTTTTTTTAATTTAAATAAACTTATATTTATTTATTTATAAAAAATGCAAGAACGTTTTATTCAGGTCATCTGACTCAACAGGTTGCTTAGAAACAGGTAGTTTAGCAACAGGTGGTTTAGATTTTCAAAAATAAATTGTGAAATCTAATTTCGACAGAACTTAAAAATCGAACCACAAATTATTTTTTTTTAACCCTTGACACGAATGGCCTAAAAAGGGGACACAATATAAACATTTTTTAACATTTATTCCAACAAAGTTGCAACCCATGGTTCCTTTGTACCTTTGATGGGAATTGTTTATTAGTTTTCAATTTTTATGAAGTTTAAGGCACAACACGCCTGTATCTTTTTTTAATTTAAATAAACTTATATTTATTTATTTATAAAAAATGCAAGAACGTTTTATTCAGGTCATCTGACTCAACAGGTTGCTTAAAAACAGGTAGTTTAGCAACAGGTGGTTTAGATTTTCAAAAATAAATTGTGAAATCTAATTTCAACAGAACTTAAAAATCGAACCACAAATTATTTTTTTTTAACCCTTGACACGAATGGCCTAAAAAGGGGACACAATATAAATATTTTTTAACATTTATTTTAATACATGGATAGCCCTAATATTGGCCAGCCTTAATTTATACTATTGTAGGTAAAAAATATCTCACCAAAAAAAAAATACTCTGCCAATATATGGGCCCCTAAGCTCACACTAGGTACTATAGTTATAGTGTACGTGTGAGCTAATATAACTAAAAACTGAAATATATTTTATTCAACTCCAGACTAAATTACCTTTTGTTTGTTTGATATCACACAATCCATGTCTTGACCTAAACTCAAATTTTTAAAATCTACCCCCACCCTTAAAAAAAACAAAAACTAAAATGTATTTTGTTAAACTCCGGACTCAATTACCTTTCGTTTGATATCACACACGCCATATTTTCACTTAAACTCTAATTTTTGAAATAAATCCCCACCTTTTTTTTAAAATAAATTAAAATGTATTTTGTTTAACTCCAGACTCAATTACCTTTCATTTGATATCACACGCGCCATATTTTCACATAAACTCTAATTTTTTAAATCTACCCCCACCCTTTTATTTGGTTTGTGTTCGGTGGATTTCGTTCATTTTTAAATGGGACCATCTCGACCCAAGACCCAGCCATGGTACCAAATTTCATTAAAACCGGCCAAGCGGTTTTTGAGTTATGCGCGTTGGTCGTTACAGACATACATACATACATACATACAGACAGACAGACAGACAGACAGACAGACAGACAGACAGACAGACAGACAGACAGACAGACAGACAGACAGACAGACAGACAGACAGACAGACAGACAGACAGACAGACAGACAGACAGACAGACAGACAGACAGACAGACAGACAGACAGACAGACAGACAGACAGACAGACAGACAGACAGACAGACAGACAGACAGACAGACAGACAGACAGACAGACAGACAGACAGACAGACAGACAGACAGACAGACAGACAGACAGACAGACAGACAGACAGACAGACAGACAGACAGACAGACAGACAGACAGACAGACAGACAGACAGACAGACAGACAGACGGCGCAACAAAAAAGTTTCAAAATCAGAGCAACTTTTTTTTCTCGAAAAAATTAGGATCACCATAGCTCACACTACTATAGTATAGTATATGTGTGAACTAAAAAACGTAAAAAAGTTAATCAAGAATCTAAAAAATATATCCACTCGGTTATGGTATCCCGTGGGATAAATGTGGAAGATTATATATTATATATCACAATTTCAAGTCACCGGGTGTTTGCCTCCCATTTGAGTAGGAGGGCCGGTATGACGTCAATAATCCAAGATGGCGACTTTGTCATGTTTTTTCACAAACTTTGGCTTATAACTTTTGCAAAATTAGTTTTACAAAACAACTCCTAATACCATTTTCGTTTGCAATAGAACAACAATTAAGATAGTAAAGAAATTAGCTTTATATCTTAAAAACTAACACAATAAGCGAACACTCGGTTACTCAAATTTGAGGCAAACACCCGACGACTTAATATTGAGTGATCCATCATCAATCGGTTAAGGATAGTTTAAACCAAAAAGATTTCTTTGACTTTCTTTCTTGCCCAACTTCAATTTTTATAATTTTTTTAGTATTTAAAAAACTAACAATATCTTTTTTAGTTTTTGAGACACCGGCGTATACAAGGAAGGGTACTGGGGGTAATTACTCCCCCCAAGATTGGTAAAACGTAAGGATTTTTCCACAAAAATTCAAAATTTTTGCCTGCGGCGCATTAAACTTTCTTTATTATTGACAAACTCGGACCACCCTTAGCGATATTTGTTTAAAATTAACTAAATGGCTTAAATTTGTAGAGTAACACAGATAATATGGGCTTTTATTTAGCAACTATGTGTTGTTTGACTAAATTACCCCTCCCAAGATCAGGGCCTGGATACGCCACTGTTTTAAGATATAACAATATCTTTATTAGTTCTTAAAATATAAAGCTTATTAAAACGGCAAGTAAATTGTTGTTCTCTTGCGAACAAATCATAACCGATTTATTTTTTCTGTAAAGTTGATGGGGCAAAAGTTAAAAGCAAAAGTTTGTGAAAAAATAATCGCAATCTTGGATTTATAACGTCACAGAGGCGCTCTTACTTAAATTGGATGATCCATAATCAATCGGTTGGCGTAGCTAGGGGGGCCAGGGGGGGCCTGGCCCCCCCTGAAGTCCCTCAGGCCCCCCCTAAGATATTTTAGGCCTCCCCTACCGACTACTAGTAAAAGAACATGACGCTGAAAATACATACTTTTCTATTATTATTCGGGAAATATTCAAATAAAATAGGTGCATTAAAATTTAAAATCATTCAGATAGTTTACATTTCAGGAAAAAGCCCTTGTCTTGCGGAATTAGGCTTTTTCTCTTTAAATTATCGGTAACTTTTCTGCACTTATGCAATTTCCCAAAAATATTTTTTAAATTTAAACATAATTATGCATATTGAATATTTCATACATATTGGCGACATCTTGTAAAATATTATAGAAGTGTAAGTTAAATTTCGCATTTAATAAAGACATCGACTTTTGCCCCTCTGTTTCCGAAATCGGGTTGTAGATGTCGTAAGGTTATAAAAGACCTTTTTAAACTGTTTTTCTAAAATAAATATAATAATCTTTTTAGTTTTTTTGAGGTTAGCGTTTAGTGTCTTATGGAAATTTTCCTATTTTGGTGACAATTTCATAACCATTTTCATATTAAGTTTTCCCACGTCGTTAAATGGAATAAATTCGTCGAGCAATACCGGGAAATTTTTAATATTAATACTTCTGCTCTAAGAGCAGAAATGACCGTTTTAAAGAATTGTATTTTTCGGTTAAATCAAACTGTTGGTCATGATTCTATCAAACAACATATAGCAGAAAACACCTATCCAAACCTCTAACAACTTTTTAAAGTTGCGAGTATTCTTCCAATTTCAAGTGCAACTTGCGAGAGGTCTTTCTCTGCCATGAGGAGAGTTTTTAATTGGCTTAGAACAATTATGACACTCAGGTTTGTCATTGTTATTCATAGAAAAAGATGTGTGGTAGACGCTTTCAGTCAGCGACGTAGAAAATTTTATTTGTAGAATTGCTGAATTACATACTTCCTGTGTGTATACATATAAATAAGTTGGTAAATATATTATTAAATTTGTTATATTAAAATATTAACATTTAATGCGCGTATTTTTTTTTATTCATTGCACACTTTGCACGACTCTTTAAAACCTATGTTTGCTTTTTGTTCAAGATAGACCGGGGCCACGGCCCCCCCTGTAAAGCAAGGCTAGCTACGCCAATGGGTTTAGGGTAGTCTACAATTCCACTTTCAATGTTTTTGTTAGGTAAAAAAAGTTACTGTTTTTTAATATTTATAAAAAAAAATATATCTTTTAAACTACTTTGGCAAAAGTTATAAGCCAAAGTTTGTAAGACACGAAAAAAGCCACCATCTTCGATTTATGACGTGACAGGCCCTCCTCCTTAAAATGAAAGAAAGCAAACATCCGGTAAAATTGTGTGATCTATTACCAATCGATATGGGGTATTTTTGACTATAAGCCACTCAACTATAAGTTAAGTGTAGACAAATTTCAACATTTTAATCCAATTAGAAACTGTCACGAAACTAACTCCAAAATCTGACCACGGGATTTGGTAAAGAATTGTTTCCTTATAATAAAATGATCAAATAGAAAAATACTCTGCCAATATATGGGCCCCTATGCTCACACTAGGTACAATAGTTATAGTGTACGTGCGAGCTAATAAAACTAAAACCTGAAATATATCTTATTCAACTCCAGACTAAATTACCTCTTGTTTGATACCACACAAGCCATGTTTTGACTTAACTCAAATTTTTGAAATCTACCCCCACCCTTAAAAAACAAAAACTAAAATGTATTTTGTTTAACTCCGGACTTAATTACCTTTCGTTTGATATCACACACGCCATATTTTCACGTAAACTCTAATTTTTTAAATCTACCCCCACCCTTTTTGAAGAAAAAAAATCTAAAATATATTTTGTTTAACTCCATACTCAATTACCTTTCGTTTGATACCACACACGCCATATTTTCACATAAACTCTAATTTTTGAAATCTTTCCCCACCCTTTTATTTGGCTTGTGTTCCGTGGATTTTGTTCATTTTTAAATGGAACCATCTCGACCCAAGACCCAGCCTAGGTACCAAATTTCATTAATATCGGCCTAGCGGTTTTTGAGTTATGCGCGTTGGTCGTTACAGACATACAGACAGACAGACAGACGGCGCGACAAAAAAGTTTCAAAATCATCTGAAACGCAAAGATATATAAAAATTTTTGAAATCAGAGCAACTTTTTTTTTCTTGAAAAAATTAGGATCACCATAGCTCACACTACTATAGTATAGTATATGTGTGAGCTAATACAGATGATCGAATAAAAAAGTCTAATTAGCTTCAACTATCTTCAGCTTCAGCTTCAACCTTAACATCTTATACGCTTAGAAAACGTGCCTAACAGCTAAAACTACGTAAAAAATAAAATATATATACCTCCATGTTTGATAAACTTTCCATAATTTCATCCAACTCTTCAGTTGCCGATGAGGCAGGCTGCGTGTAATTTATACATAATTTATACATTAATTATTAGCAAATTTTTGTTTTATGTGCTCGTATGGATCTGACACACTTATAGATCGTAAATGAGCAACTTCTTCTTCTTTTAAATAAAATATCTAGATATCAACTTTCAGTAAAAACTTTAATAATTCACGGCTCTCACGAGGCGATTTTTATTGAACGAGTTTAGTTGTTCAACGAAAATCGCAAGCGATTTGCTGAGAATATGGCAACTTGGTAATTAGAGAAAGTGCAGAAATATCGTTATTAACGAACGGGTTAAGGTGTGGTGCACTGCTTGGTAAAATAAATTGAAAAGGGTATAGGAAACAAAGAAATTGCATAACAACCTTCATCGCCATTAAGGGTGCTAGCACTAGCACTAGAAGAATGGAATATCGGTATCACAATAGCAAGGTGGTCTAAAACGATGCTCAAATACAGAACAGTACCATTACCACAGCAAATGGCTGCCCCTAAGGAGTGGTCTTATCGCCTCTTCTCTGGCTACTGGTGGCAGAATCCTGACCAGACTCAGTAGAGAGAGAGACTTACCGTCAGAGGCAAGCATAAAGGCACAATTTCAAGCCTTAAACATAATAAATAACTGGAGTGCGAGTAAAGACCTTCTATAGCCACAATAGACCCACTGATGGTCGCAGTGGAAGGGCTGCAAGGCCCACTCACATATGAATCAGCATCAAGACCTTCTATAATCAATCCCAACAAAACAACATTCATAAGAAAAAGGAAGCTGAAATTAAAGAACTCACTTCGAACGGAACACAACTTATCTTTTCCAAGGAGATGAAGTACTTAGGGGTAAGGCTAGACTGCAAACTGTCTTTGAACAGCAACCTGAAAAAAAGGAGAACTCGTAGCCATTGAACTATGTGCCCGGTGGATTACTGACCACGAATAGACCATCAGGACCATAAAAATCTTCTCCGACAGTCAAGCAGCCTTAAGAGCGCTTGATTCCTATACGGTCTCATCGAGAACCGTGAGGAGCTGTAAGGATTCGCTGAATTCGCTTGGTAGCGCTAACAATGTATCATTAGTATGGATACCAGGAAATTCTGGGTACGAGGGAAATGAGGCCGCAGACCTAGCAGCAAGGGAAGCGGCATCCGCCGAATTTTTCGGCCCCAAGTCAGCCCTGGGATATCATACAATGCTGCTAAATCAACCATATTAAAATGGATGGAGAATAGCTTTCAACAATACTGGATAAATATACCAGAACTGGCTCACTCTAAACAGTTCATTAAAGGACCTTGTAGAAACAGAGCCAGGAACATTATTGGATTTACCAGACAGGAGACGTATAGGGACTGGTCTTTTTACGGGTCACTGTCGACTGAGAGTACCCATGCACAGAATGGGACTAACAGAAGAGACCGAATGTAGACTCTGTATGGAGGATGACGAAACAGTCAGACATGTACTGTGCGAATGTCCGGCTATTGCACGTTTACGTCCGAATACTTTCAGTAAACCTCAGATCGACTCAGAAGATCTGAACAGTGTCTCACCCAAACTGATAGCCGGCCTTTTTAGAGGATTAGGCATACAGTGGTGAGAAACCACTCAAAAGTGAGCCACAATAGATGCAGTGGTGGTCGCAGTTGAAGGGCTGCAAGGCCCACTCACATATGAAACATCAATCATCATCAACCTGACAAAAATAATCTCCAGGGACACAGCAGCCATCTGGACATGCACATGACTCGTGGGCAAATCGTGGGGCGAAATCCAAAAATGGTATATTGGATACACCAAACGGTGATAAGAGCAATAATCACTTATGTGTCGCTAGTATGGTGGCCAAATTCGAACAGAAAATCAATTAAACTGAGAAAAGTTGACAGGCCAATATGTTTGGGAATAATAGGGGCAATCTGAACTTGCCCGACTACAAGTGATGTTAAACTTGTCTCCACTACACATATGTGTTAAAGCAGAGGTAATAACACACCTATATAAGCTTCTCCAAATAGACAAAAGAAGCCTGGTAACTTAAGCCGAAACCTCAGCATACCAGAGGTGATAAAGCTAGACAGCATTAACAAATCAACGATCCATATGACGGTCTTGTTGGACACATTCCTTTCGAAGTGGTGATAAAGCACCGCCAATTATGGATCAAAAAAGAACTACCGCAAGCAAGGATCGCTGATCTGGTATACAGATGGATTCAAGCTAGCGGAAGAAGCCGGTTTGGGCATAAAATGTCCAAATTTCAAACTCTCCTTCTCAATGGGTAACACACCATATTCCAAGCAAAGGTGCTTGCGATTAACATAAGGCTCTACATGGGAAGAATATCTTCTTTTCGGGAAGTCCGTCGAAAGGCAGGCGATAATAACTTTTAAGTGTGTGTGTCTAAGCTAGTCTGGGAGTGTAAACAGACCTTAATAAAACGACTAGCTCAAAACGACAAAATTGCACTGATGTTGGTATCAGCACATCACGGCATTGAAGGAAATAAAAAAACAGACATCCCCGTTAAACGGAAGTTAATGGGATTTTAACAATGGAAAATTCGTATTGTATAATCTTTACCAGTGCGTTATAAGTTGGGCATTTAGGAGTAATAAATTAAAGGTGTCAGATCCATATAAAGCACCCTTTATAAGTAGTAGTGGAGGTGAGCCAGAGTCATATTCAGTAACAACAGACGGGCTAGACTTTCCAGCCGCGCTTTGGCTTTTTTCGGAATTTCAGTACTACACTTCAAAGTTGGATTGGTTAAGTTAGGTTAGGTTTGGTTCCTTTTTTTTGTTAATGTTATTTATTTGTAAATTATCTCGAGGTAAGAAATAGCAGACGTTCTAGAACTAGACTGCCTGTTGACGCACTCGTCAAAAGCAATTCGGAAATCTAGCACGACTGCGACGTCTGGCAAATAGGCCCGAGAAGGCTCTTTTTGCCAATATATCTGGATTACTGATATACGGGGTGAGACTATTATTTGTCTTCATGGAATTAAAAACTAAAGACAACAACCACATAAATTTTTGTTGGTTTTGCTTTACTGGCCCCTTAAAACCTGTTATTAGGGACTTATTGCAATAAAGCCAGGCAATAATAGTGCCGGCCACTATTCTGACAGTTTTTCATTGAAAATTGACGGTTGATTTTTCAAAATTGACAAATCCAGTCGTTTATTTTCCATTAAGAGTGGCGACACAACTAATTCCGGCTCTTATATATATAAGAAGACAGCTGTTCTTATAATGCCAAACTGTCAGAATAATGCCCAGCACAATTACTGCCTGGCTTTATTGCAATAACCCCCTATTATACGCGATTTCCTACAAGCTAACAATAGTTGTTTTACGAGATAGTATACATCATTTAATTGATACAAATTGGTCCGACTATTACACGGACTACCTTAAAAATATTACGAATCATAATGCTTACTAATTTTGAAATGTTCAAGGCAAAAAGTCATAATTTTAAAATCTTGATAATCTTTTTTTTTTGGCTAGGAAGTAAAAGTACTATCATCATTGACGTAGCTAGGGGGGGGCCAGAGGGGGCCTGTCCTCCCCTGAAGTCTCTCAGGCTCCCCCTAAGATATTTTAGGCCTCCCCTACCGACTACTAGTAAAAGAACATGACGTTGAAAATACATACTTTTCTATTATTATTGGGGAAATATTCAAATAAAATATGTGCATTAAAATTTAAAATCATTCAGATAATGTTTACATTTCAGGAAAAAGCCCTTGTCTTGCGGAATTAGGCTTTTTCTCTTTAAATTATCGGTAACTTTTCTGCACTTATGCAATTTCCCGAAAATATTTTTTAAATTTAAACAGAATTATGCATATTGAATATTTCATACATATTGGCGACATCTTGTAAAATATTATAGAAGTGTAAGTTAAATTTCGCATTTAATAGACAGCGAACTTTGCCCCTCTGTTTCCGAAATCGGGTTGTAGATGTCGTAAGGTTATAAAAGACCTTTTTAAACTGTTTTTCTAAAATAAATATAATAATCTTTTTAGTTTTTTTGAGGTTAGCGTTTAGTGTCTTGTGAAAATTTTCCGATTTTGGTGACAATTTCATAACCATTTTCATATTAAGTTTTCCCACGTCGTTAAATGGAATAAATTCGTCGAACAATACCGGAAAATTTTTAATATTAATACTTCTGCGCTAAGAGCAGAAATGACCGTTTTAAAGAATTGTATTTTTCGGTTAAATCAAACTGTTGGTCATGATTCTATCAAACAACATATAGCAGAAAACACCTATCCAAACCTCTATCAACTTTTTAAAGTTGCGAGTATTCTTCCAATTTCAAGTGCAACTTGCGAGAGGTCTTTCTCTGCCATGAGGAGAGTTTTTAATTGGCTTAGAACAACTATGACTCAAGAGAAACACTCAGGTTTGTCATTATTATTCATTGAAAAAGATGTTGAGGTCGACTTAGACAGTGTGGTAGACGCTTTCAGTCAGCGACGTAGAAAACTTTATTTGTAGAATTGCTGAATTACATACTTCCTGTGTATACATATAAATAAGTTGGTAAATGTATTATTAAATTTGTTATATTAAAATATTAGAACATTTAATGCGTGTATTTTTTTTAAATTCATTGCACACTTTGCACGACTCTTTAAAACCTATGTTTGCTTTTTGTTCAAGATAGACCGGGGCCACAGCCCCCCCTGAAAAGCAAACGCCCCCCCTGAAAAGCAAGGCTAGCTACGCCAATGACTATCATTCCTAAAACAGGAATTCATTCAATTTTTTTTCACCAAACTATTAAGTAAGGGTGGGAGATACATTTTGTTTAATATGGACCAAATCTTATGGAAACTTCATTAATTTTATGTATGGTATTAAATATTATTTTATTAATTCATGAGTGGGAACGATACAGGGCAATAACTACGTGAAGTTATTTTTTTGAGTCATTGTGTTTAAAAACTACATTTATTAATTTCGGATGTGTATGTACAGCGTGTCCCATTTTCGATGGGATTAAATGGGTAACTCGGTTATTATTAAAGATATCGATTTTCTGATTGCACCTTACCGTGCTCTTTTTTGGAGCCCTTAAAAATGGTGTAATCAGATTTTTGCTATACCCCGTGGTTTCGCTAATACAGGGAGTTTTTGAAAAAATTGCATTTTAATTAATTCCTTGTATCTCGCTTATTTTGCAAGATATTTTGATTCTGTAAAAACCTTTTTATGGCAACTTTTTTAGAGCAAAATAATGACGTTGTCAATTTTTTAAAATATTGTTTAGTTTTTGAGATATGGTATTTATCATAAAAAAATTAAATACGGACCTGGATTTACTTTACTTTTATTACTACTTTGATTATTTCCATGCTATTATTACCTTAAAATGATAAAACTAATATTTTTTTGATTTAAGGTTAAAAAAAACTATTTAATTTTTGAAAAAAAAATTATAGTCCGAACCTGGAAATTATAAATTAAAAATTGCAAGACACACTAGTTGTTGAACGATTTTTAGTTTATCTGTTTTGAAATGATAATTAAAATATTTATAAATAAAGTAAAAAACGTTAAAAAGTTACAAAAATAATATCATACTGATTATTTGATAACCGAACAGCAGGTCGTGAAATTTACAAAACAAAAGCGTGGAATTGACATTGTCATTTTACTTGTCATTTTTGTGAATGGCTTACAATTATTTTAAATTGGCTAGAAATCGACCATATCCAGATTTTGAAAAATGTGATATGTTTGACTGCTTCATTCAAGCAACAAAATCCCAATAGTTAAATGGCAGAAATATTTTTATGCAAAATGCGTTAAGAAAAATTACTCAAAAATGCCAACAATGTCTTACACATAATGGTAATCAGAAAAATTAGTTATTTTTTATAATTTTTTTTTTGTATTTTTCGCAGACTTTGTTTCAAATAAATCTGTAAATTAACGTAAAACCATTTTAATATGCTAAATTGTTTAACTAGCAATTTTTAGTTTATATTTATGTTGGAAATATCCAGGTTCGGACTAATTTTTTTTTAAATATGAAATTTTTTTTTTACCTTAAAACAAAAAATTTTAAAATTTTTATTATTTTATGATAATACTGGCATGAAACCAATCCAAATGGTAATAAAAAAAATCCAGGTCCGTATTTAATTTTTTTATGATAAATACCATATCTCACAAACTAAACAATATTTTAAAAAATTGACAACGTCATTATTTTCTTCTAAAAAAGTTGCCTTAAAAATGTTTTTACAGAATAAAAGTATCTTGCAAAATAAGCGAGATACAAGGAATTAATTAAAATGCAATTTTTTCAAAAACTCCCTGTATTAGCGAAACCACGGGGTATAGCAAAAATCTGATTACACCATTTTTAAGGGCTCCAAAAAAGAGCACGGTAAGGTGCCATCAGAAAATCAATATCTTTAATAATAACCGAGTTTCCCATTTAATCCCATCGAAAATGGGACACGCTGTACACGATATAATGATACATAAAGATTAATTTAGTTATTTTTTAGTTTTGAAATTAAATTTACCTCAAAATTATCCGTATATTTGAACTTCATTCGGATTTTTTTAACATCAATGTCCTACAAATTAAAAAACGAAATTTTAATAAATAGGACTTTCCATTAGTTTTATTTAATGTAAATGGGAAAATATGTCTACTTTAATATTTATTGAAAAGACTTCTATTCTACAGAAATGTTTTTATAATCTTATTATTTAATTAAATTAATTAAATTAATTAAAATAACTTAGAACATACAATTTACTAAGGCTGTGTTCATACTCATTTTTAACGAAATTTTGATTTTCGGATTTTTATCTATTAATTTGCCTCGTCCCTAAGCAGAAAGCTGCATGTAGAAATTTCACGTCTACAGCTGAAAAAAACCTAATATTTATTTTTATAGAAGGAAAGAAAATTTTGCATAAACAGACATCCAGTACCTGATGATTGGAAAATTGCATTCGTATCCTCAATACATAAAAAAACAAACAAGCTGGATTGCAACAATTACAGAGGAATTTCAGTAACCAGTACTCTAAGTAGATTGTACGGTAGGATTCTTAGAGATCCAATAGAGAATGATTTTCATGAACAAGAAGAAGAAGAGCAAAGTGGGTTTCGTGCAGGCAGATCTTGTAGTGATAACGTTTTTTGTCTTAAACAAGTAATTGAGAAAAGAAGCGCCAGAAATATAGAGACTCATGTTACCTTTGTGGACCTACAAAAAGCATATGATACCGTTCCAGTAATAAAAATATGGACAGTGTTAGAGCAAACTAATATCAGTCATACATCATTGAACTATATAAAGGGTCAAAATCTAAAATTAAAATTGGAAATCGACTTTCAAAAAAATTGTTGGTAACAAAATGCTTAAGACAGGGATTAAAATATGGCTCTGGAACGAAATAGCGATGTACAAAATAGCGAGTATTAAAATAGCGGTATCGAAATAGCGACAATCAAAATAGCGATGTAATGAAAGGGCGACTATCAAAATAGCGATGTAACAAAATGGCGATGTAACAAAATAGCGATTGTAACAAAATAGCGATGTAACAAAATAGCGACGTAACAAAATAGCGACTATCAAAATAGCGATGTAACAAAATAGCGACTATCAAAATAGCGATGTATCAAAATAGCGATTATCAAAATAGCGATATTTTGGTTCGGTTTTGGCATATAGTTCGACAAAGGGGTTTCTTTCTAACAAATTAAAAAAAAAACTTCCCTGACTTCTTTCTCGGGATCCTAGAGGGTGTGAATCTAAACCGAACCGAACCGAACCAGCATATTTAAAAAAAAACTCTTCAGCCCGGATCCTAGAGAGTGTGAATCCGAGCCGAACTAAACTGAACCGAATTCGGTTCAGTTTGGTTCGGTTCGGTTTGGTTCGGTGCGGTTCGGTTCGGTGCGGTTCGGTTCGGATTCACACCCTCTAGGATCCTGGAAAAGAAGTCAAGGAAGTTTTTTTTTTGAAAAAATTTGTTAGAAAGAAAAGGTGGTATAGTCAAAATACCGCTAGGATGTAATAGCGCATTTCGGTTCGGTTTGGATTGGTTTGGATCGATTCGGTTTGGTTTGATTCGGTATTTTGACACATCGCTTTTTTGATACATCGCTATTTTGATACATCGCTATTTTGATTGTCGCTATTTTGATTGTCGCTATTTTGATACATCGCTATTTTGATTGTCGCTATTTTGATACATCGCTATTTTGATATGTCGCTGTTTTGTTACAAACGCTATTTTGTTACATCGCTATTTTAATAGTCGCTGTTTCATTACATCGCTATTTTGATAGTCGCTATTTCATTACTCGCTATTTCGTACGTCGCTATTTTGTACATCGCTATTTCGTTCCAGAGCCTTAAAATATATATCGCAGTAGCTCTAAAAAACTGGAAACGTAAAGTGCACGGCATGGGAATACAACTTAACGACCGATTTACCATATACACACTACAGTTTGCTGACGATCAAGTAATTGTAGCTAATGATAAAGAAGACATGGAGTATATGATGAGAAAGTTAATGGAAGAATACCAAAAGTGGGGATAAACAGTAAACGTGGACAAGACACAATACTTATGTATTAGAAACGAATCAAGTGAATTAGAACTAGAAAATGGACAAGTAATATCTCAATACAATGAGTATGTATACTTGAGTGTCACATTTGATAAGACAGGAACAGACTGTAAAGAACTGGAAAAAAGAATAGTAAAAGCAAAAAAGGTTATTGGATGTCTTAATAGTATTTTATGGAGCAGAGAGATAAAAAAGAATGTAAAATTTAACATATATTAAACAATGGTGAAAAGCACGCTGTTGTATGGAATAAAGACTTGTCACGTAACAGAAAAATACAAAATAAAAATGGAAAGTGTCGAAATGGATGCAATAAGAAGATCAATGAGAATATCTAGAATAGATCACATAAGTAATGAGATCATAAAAGAAAGAATGGGAATCGAGGGAAGCATAACGGATGACATCACCAGAAGGCAACTGATATGGTACGGCCATGTACAACGGATGAACGACGAAAGATTACCAAAGCAGGTCCTAGAATGGCGCAGAAAAAACTAGAATAGCAAAAATCTGAGAGAAGATAATTGTCAGGATCGAAGGAGGTGGAGAATAGGCGTCGGACAACCTAGAAAAATGTTCTAAACCGACATAAAAAAAAGAAAATTTTGCAAGAGTATGTTAAAAAACCCAATGAATTTTAATATTACATAATTCTTAAGGGTAGAAAAACTCTTAAGCCTTCAAAAAACAGTAAAAACAAAATGCTTTTAGTTGACACCAAAATAGTAGTTTACCTAACTAGTGCGGAAAGTGCCTCTTTTCCGCACGTGATTGCAGATTGCCAAACGACGCGATAGCGGAGTTTGGCCAGCAATCAAGTGCGGAAAAGACACTTTACGCACGAGTTAGGTACACTATTTTTTCTATAAGCGTGAGGAAAAAACTAAAAATTAATCAGAAAATTATTTATATTCAAAACGTTTTAATCAAATCAATTATTATTATTCACATTCTAGCGGCTTCTAGAACTGACTGGGGTAGATCTTCGTCCGAAGAATCCATTGAAAATCTGATTTTTTTGTTTGAAAAATTCAAAAGACGCTTGTATCTGCAAAATTGGCTTTGTTTTGACAGTTTGTTTCTACTTTGTTGCTATGGTGATTTAAGATGCCAAATCTAAAACCACTAGTGTTCATTATTGTTTGACATTGACAATGACGATATTTATACCGGGGAGGTTTAAAACTTATAATTTGAACCTATTTTACTGAAAACTTTATTTTATCGAAAATATTGAAAATATAGCAGAATTTTAGTCAATTTGAATATTTTCGTGTGCTAGGAAAGATACAAATGTATTTTGAACGGTCTAAATGTTATAGAGCACCTCAAAATCGTAACAAATTTACTTTTCCGCACTAGTGCGGAAAAAATATTTTTCCGCACTAGTGCGGAAAAGTGGCACTTTCCACACTAAAATGCGTGCGGAAAAGTGGACTTTTCCGCACGCTTATAGAAAAAAATATTTTTATCACGATCCGTTAAAAACGACTAAGAATAAGCCAGAACTGCTTTTAATAATTTACAAAAATTGCTTACCTTAATATTTGACAGACTAGCCATAAGATCGTCGAGTTCTTTGGTGGCCGACGAGGCTGCAGTTGGAATTTTTTGAGTGGTCACGTGAGTCGACACTAGCTCTGTTTCGCCAGGGAAACCAGTTTCGGTTTTTGTCTCTTTCACGGTGATCACGACTTTTTTAGGACCGCTGTAGATCATATCTCTAAAAAACAAAATTTCTCTATAATCTCTAAAAAATAAAACAATCGATTGTAAAAGTGGAAAAAACTAAAAAAAACACAAATAGACATATACAATATATGGAACTCAAATTATGTAGCAAACTAGTTGGCGCTGAAAATGCAACAGAGTATTTTCACTTGTTTTTTAATATGACGTGAGTTTGACAATTTAAAAAGCGTCTGTTTAATTTTTTTGATAATTACATACAAATTATTGAATAATTATGTATTACTTTCTCTAATAATATATAAAGTGTTATATTAAAAAAAAAAAATTACGATGGAGACATCCAGCACAGGTAATTTAACCAAAAAACACTAAATACCAATATCTAGCTGTAGGTTGTCATAGAGTAATCATATTTCTTAAACTAAGAAGTCAATTATTATTAGAATTTACCTTAAAGAAATACAAAAAATATAATTTAGTGTGTGATAAAATTTTGTTAAGCAAAACTATTGTCACATTTTTGTTAATTGAATGTTTCTTAACAAAATGAAAAAAAATGGCTGCGCTTTCTTGCGCCTTTTTCGGATTTTTAATATTAAAAATAAAGTGCCTACATACGACCCAAGTAAAAGAAATTAAAGGACATTTATTAACGAATTTTTATTAAATAAAAAGTGTTTAATTGACTAAAAATTTGATTGATAGTTTTTTAACATAAATTTGATTAACTCATTAAATTTAAAGATGGCGGACGCGTAAAAATTAGGAAAAGCTTCGTTCGAAAAATTTTTAAAATAAAGGATTTTAATCAAATTGATATAAACAACTTTTTAGGCCTGTAAAAAGCCAAGTGAATTATGGTAGCGGTTACAGTTACTTTAGTTAAAAGGAGTGGGGGGAGGGTAAATTCTTCGAAAGTCAAATTTTGAACCAAAACTTTTACAAACTTGCCGTTTTCGCATTTTTAACTTAGGAAAGGTGCCCGAAAATTTTTCAAAAATATCATTTTGACAGATCTTTGTTTTGGAAAGGGTTAAGTGGATTATCAAAGGACCACGCACTAGTTTACACAGGCCTTATGGGGAATTTTTATCTCGGTTAAACTGGCTATAATTTTAGTATGTTATAGTGGGGTATGTAACAAAAAAAAATATAACTAAAGTTAAGTTTTTCTATGTACAGTTTTTGAGATATAAACGGTCAAAGTTCTGTTTCGCCAGGAAAACCAGTTTCGGTTTTTGTCTCTTTCACGGTGATCACGACTTTTTTAGGACCGCTGTAGATCATATTTCTAAAAAATAAAACTATCGGTAAAATCTAAAACTCCATTCAAGATTGCGGTTCATTCAGGGAAAAGAAACAAAATTTCGGACTTCTCGTTTCGTGATAAGGTTGTATCTATGCAGATTGTAATAGATATAAGTTTCGTTCCATCAAAGCGTGGGACGGTTATAAAACATAGATAAAGGATTTGCGGCGCGGTTCAGTGAGTTTTTATTAGATAGGCAACTCCGGCTGTTTGACAGGTCGTTAGCTCTGTGGCGCCCACTGCAGAGCTTAGTGATGAACTAAAAGTTAAGGCGGGAAATTTGAATCGCCTTTTATAATAAATTTTCTTTAATTTTAAAGTTTTTTTTTTAAATTTTTAATCAGTTATATTTTATAAAGACATACACTGTCTTTATAAGATATAAACAGATTGAAAATGATATATAAAGTGCAATAAATAAAACATTTTTTAAATAAGTTTTTATTATTATAAAAAAAGCTACAAATTAACGACTAATTATTGATGAAATAATACATAGTCTAATTGATTGGTGAAATAAAATATAATGAAAAACCAAACACTATCTAGCATATTTAAATTTGCTTTTAACATTTCTGGTGAGTGATGAGTGAATAAATAATGAAACAGTTGTTCGTGAAGAGAATCATTCTTAAATGTCTACTTTTTAACGGCTTGACGAAAATCTGACATGATTTAAAAGTACTTCCTCGCCTTGATTGTAAGTTGTGTAGGGTATGTTTCAAAGTAGTATATACATAGCTTATCAGTGGTCGCACATAACATCCAAAAGCTGAAAACAATAAAAAAAATCAACTTATAACCACATTAATCATAGGTACTAGATTATGGAAAGATAAAGATTTAAAATTAAGGAATAAATTTATTCAAAGTACATTACGCTGCTGAGTAATCCCTCGTTTATCCATCAATTAAGCACAAATTTAGTGTTAATTTTGAATGTGTCTCCCTTTTACTTAATATCAAAAGAAAGGGATAGACATAAAATTAACACTAAATTTGTGCTTAATTGATGGGCAAATCAAGCACATATCAGGCATTGGAAACCTGTATTCAGAGTTCCGTAAAGTAAGCGATAAGAAGTTAAAAAGACACTACCAATACAAATTTTAACAAATGCCAATCTAACCTCAAATGAGAAAATAAGAAAACTTACCTTAAAATGTCTCGGAAAACTATGCATTTTATACTCGTCTGAACTTTAGACACTTCACTCAGAAAAGCAACTAGAAATTTTTATTCTTTTATATTTAAAATTGCAAAAGTTACAAATTTAACAAAATTTAATTTTAATGCGTCACAGCAGCAAAGATTACCTACATAAGCCAAAAAGATAGATTTAAAATGAACCCGAAATCAAATGCGGTGGAAGAGGTTTTTCTACCTGAAAAAAAGGGGGACGAAAAATCCAAACCAGAAATAATTCTCAAAAAAAAATAGAATAAGGAACAAACGCGCGACCGCAGCGCCTCTTGTGAGCTTAGTGAGAACTTTAACCTAACGACCTGTCAAATTGCATTGAGTTTCCTAGGCATGGTTATAAAACGGTACGAAAAATCCTGTTTGCGTTCCAGGTCGACGTTGTACTGTTCTCGGACAGTCAGTTTGCCGTTCCATCAAGCAACCTAAACTGGTTTCGGACTCTTCTGAAATACAAGGATTGCAGACAGGCGCAGTAGAACGCGCGGAAAAATTGTATGTAAAACACACATTTCTAGTTTACCTTAGACCTATCATCAGCTTTCAAAAACCTTCAAAAGACACTCACACCCCCTGAAAGCTAATGCGAGGGTTCAAATAGTTGCTAATACTAGATGAAAATCCAGCGAAAAATAGGTTTCCTGCGCAGGAGTGGGAAGTTGAGAATTCACATTTTTTGTTGGTTGAAGGCACTAATCAACCATTAAGTTATATATTTCTACAATCAAAGCATTTTAATTTTATTTAAAATAACAAAAAAAAATTATATTTAAGTTATTTCCATTATTTGAAATGAAATTTTTTAAATTAATTTTTATTCCAAAAAATGAAAACAACCTAAGTATAAAAAAAATTTGTTATTTTAAATAAAATTAAAATGCTTTGCTTGTAGAAATAAATAACTTAATGGTTGATTAGTGCCTTCAACCAACAAGAAATGTGAATTCTCAACTTCCCA
Organism: Aspidapion aeneum; assembly: GCA_963576565.1. Classification (NCBI taxonomy): domain Eukaryota; kingdom Metazoa; phylum Arthropoda; class Insecta; order Coleoptera; family Brentidae; genus Aspidapion; species Aspidapion aeneum. Next base: position 2,687,285 of record OY755042.1, on the reverse strand, counting down.
CTCCTGTGCAGGAAACCTGTTTTTCGCTGGATTTTTAACTTGGTTTCTTTTAGATGGATAAAGAATCCTTGCCTTTTTTTTTGTACAGAGCAGGAAAGTCCTGCACCTGTTCATTCAATTCAGCTGAAAGTTCCAAAATCTCGTACGCGAAAGTCAAACTGGGATTGGACCAAGCTTTTATTTTATGTCATGCTATGTTTCTGTATAAACAAAGCTTAGAAAAAATATGAACAGTTTCATAAGAATAAAATTGTTATCTTGTATCAACTTACCCTGGTTGGGCCTGATTGAGTTCCTCAAGTAAACTGTCTACCGATGGTCGTACTAGAGTGCCTTGTGCACTGCCCGGTCGAGATGAGGAATAAGGGCCAGGACTGCGACCTCCAGATGACATTGTACCGTTTTGGTAGTAGTTTTCATTAACGCCTGGAGAGGCCGTGCCGTTGCGAGCAGTTTCTGTGTAACAAGAAATAACAAAATACATAGTTGTTTCAAATAATAGAATATACAGGGTGTCCCAGATAAAAGCAACTACATGGGGATTTTGCAAACGGTAAATTATGGATTGTGCAAATCAGGATGAAAATTTTGTCAGTAAAATTTTATTTACTGACGAAAGTACTTTCTCCCTACACAATGCGCACAGTAAATGTGGGAACATTAAATATTGCTACTTGAAATATCTGATCTGAGGGCACGGCAGTGCCTCGCCAAGTTCGCGCGCCGTAACCATCTTTTCTGGAAACATTTCAGCCGATATTTGACCTACCTAAAACTCTACTTCGGAATGAGCTACGAATCTCAAACTTTGCACAGTCGTAGATCACCATGGAGTTAACAACCCCTCCCCGTTTCTTGGAATTCCATAAAGTAGTAAAGTAGTTACGAAATTTCAAAAAACGTCGAAATTGCCACTCACTCACTGACTCACTCACTCATGTATAGATCATCAATATTCTACTGTACTTCCAGACATGCTACAAAGCTGAAATTTGGCAGACTGATAGAAATTATGACCAAACCACTGGGAAAAATCAAAAAACCCCAAAATTTTAATTTACTCCCCTCCCCTATACATTTAAAGTTATATAAAAGTAGCATCGCCCACTTCCAGAAATACTAGAGAGTTGAGCTTTGGCAGACTGATAGGAACTATGATAAAACTATAGGAAAAAATCCAAAAACCCCAAAATTTTAATTTACTCCCCTCCCCTATACATTGAAAGTTATATAAAAGTAGCATCGCCCACTTCCAGAAATGCTAGATAGTTGAGCTTTGGCAGACTGATAGGAACTATGATAAAACTATAGGAAAAAATTTAAAAACACCAAAATTATAATTTACGTCCCTCCCCTATAAATGTAAAGTTATGTAAAATTAACATTGCCTACTTCCAGACATACTAGAGAGCTGAGCTTTGGAAGACCGATAGTAACTATGATAAAGTTATAAAAAAAAATTAAACCACCCCAAAATTCTAATTTACTTCCTTCCCCTATTAATGTAAAGTTATGTAAAAGTAACACTGCCCACTTCCAGAAACGCTAGAGAGCTGAACTTTTTAAGACTGAAAGACAATATGATAAAACTATATGAAAAAATTTAAAAACACCAACATTTTAATTTACTTCCCTCTCCTATAAATGTAAATTTATATAAAACTAACATTGCCCACTTCCAGAAATGCTAAAGAGCTGAGCATTGGAATGCTGATAGAAATTATGATAAAACCATGGGAAAAAATTTAAAAAGTCCAATATTTTCATTTACTCTCCTCCCCTATAAATGTAAAGTTATGTAAAAGTAACATTACCCACTTCCAGAAACGCTAGTGAGCTGAGCATTGGAAGACTGATAGGAACTATGATAAAACTATAGGACAAAATTTAAAAACAGGACAATTTTAATTTATTTCCCTCCCCTACACATGTAAAGTTATGTAAAAGTAACATTGTGCACTTTCAGAAACGCTAGAGAGCTGAGCTTTGGAAGGCTGATAAGAACTACGATAAAACCATGGAAAAAAATTAAAAAATCTCAAAAATTTAAGTGAGGCATTGCAAAAGTTTTGAACAATACTCCGCATATTTTACTACTTTAAAAATTAAGTATTATCCAATTCCTTTAAAAAAGAAGTGAAATCATAACAAAAACGTTTTGTAAAAAGAATTGAGATAAAAGTAAAGCCAAGTTTTCCAATACAAATTTCAAAATGAAAGGTTCTTACTAGTTTGGAAATATTTTTCTAAACTTGGCTATTACGGCTGTAAATGACTCTTAGGCACAGTGCTAAATTGAACATAAAGAAGTTTGGCTGTAATAGCAAAGTAAACTAGTAAGAACCTTTCATTTTGAAATTTGTATTGGAAAACTTGGCTTTACTTTTATCTCAATTCTTTTTACGGAATGCCATTTTCGCATACTTGGCTTTTTTTTACATGAAATGTTTTTGTTATGATATAAATATTTTTTACCAAGATTGTGTTTCTGAAACACTGTGCTCCGCAGTGACTCTTGTAGCGAGCCTAGCGCCATCTGCGTTAAATATTGATGAACTATTTATCTTACCTGGCATATTAGCGTATCTGCTGTTGCTCAAGTCCTCCAATAGATTGTCTAATTCTGTTAGGTTGTTGTTAAACGGACGTTTTCCGACAGAGGGAGCTGGTGTTGATGTAATAAAACCAGAATCTGGATGCCCGGAGTTTTGATACGATCGCGATTTCGAGAGCGGCTGGGTTTTCCCGTAAGTTCCCTAAAAATTAAAAAAAAAAACATATAAAATACATGTACAGACGCTTTCACCAATAAGGTCGCAAAAATTTTCCTAGATCTGACGCAGCTTTAACGATTTGGCACCATGGCGCAAAGTGGAACGGGTTTACAGGAACGGTTGGACATGAGGTTTTTTACTTGTTACTTTGAAGGTGGAAAACTTAGGAATGACTTTTATACACCGCAATATTGCATAAAAACTGACGCCTTATATTTGAAAAAATTAGTCGCTTTGCATAACTTAAACCATATATAGGGCGACCCAAAAGTATAGTGTGTTTTACAAAAACATATTTTTTTCAAATGCCCAAAACTTTACTTAAATATCACCTAATTTTATTGAAAATTTTTTGGTTTGGTTTGCAGGAGCTTGAAGTTTTTTTTATAGGGTGGTCACCAAAAATGAGTCTTCTTAAAAAAAAATTGTCCAATTTTTATAACTGTCATTTTGGAAAGCCACAATACTTAACAAATTTAATGTCACATCTCACATTTCATAAATATTTAAGATGGTGGTGAAATTTTAATATTAGGTTATTTTGCAACAAATTTGCTATGGTCCTGCGGGTATTCTGTAAGGTACTCTGTTTTCCTTCTTTTTTGAAGTTCAGATAAACTTAAAAATGATGGTGAAATAGGAGGCAATGGATCCTCCAAACATGCAGAATATTGCTCTTCAATTCTTTATTTACGGAAAATGGCTGACTTAACCATAAGGCATTTGGTTGAAAAAATTTTGGCGATATTCTAGAATTTAACATATAGTTTGTTACAAAACATGCGTAATTTTTCAGAAAATGGAGCAAGGTCTTTTTCTGGAATATTTAATTGGCAAAGCAAACATTCTATAGCTTCATTATCACAAAAAATAAAAAAATTTTCACTCAAAATTTTGTAAAATTAATAATTTGTTAAATTTTCTAAATCCATAATTTTAAACTATTATTTTACGTCCTAATTTAACACACAAACAAAGAGCCTATAAAGTTTTGTGTTACATAAGTTATAATATAGTATAAATTTTCCTTGAATTTTGTCAATTTAGGAACTCTTTACTTTCACCATGTATAATAATTGCACGGACAAAGATTTTCAAAAAACTTTCTTAAAACGAAATAAAGCAACTATTTACAAATGCAATACTATAATTTTTATCACAGGAAAATTATTATAATTTTTGTTTAACATGTAACACAGGGCCATTCCATTCATATGAAGTTAGCGAAGCACCCTCGAAAAAATGGCTTTAGACATGACGTATCCAAATCGAATATGGTGGATAATTTGCTGCTAATTAGTCGTGAATTAGTTGTGGAAAAATTAATTTTGTCGCTCTTATTTTTGACCGTTTTTTTGGGTTCTTCGCTAACTTTATATTTTAGCACCCATCGCAAATCGAATCGCTACTAGGTGGGTAATTTGCCGTTAATTAGTCGTGAATTAGTTGTGGAAAAATTTATTTTGTCGCTCTTATTTTTGACCGTTTTTAGGGTGCTTTGCTAACTGTATATGAAGTTATCGAAGCACCCTCGTAAAAATGGCTATAGACATGACGTATCGAAATCGAATATAGTGGATAATTTGCCGCTAAGTAGTCGTGAATTAGTTGTGTAAAAATTTATTTTGTCGCTCTTATTTTTTACCCTTTTTTTGGGTGCTTCGCTTACTTCATATGAAGTTAGCGAAGCACCCTCGTAAAAATGGCTTTAGACATGACGTATCGAAATCGAATATGGTGGATAATTTGCCGCTAATTAGTCGTGAATTAGTTGTGGAAAAATTAATTTTGTCGCTCTTATTTGTGACCGTTTTTTTGGGTGCTTCGCTATCTTCATTGTTTTAAAATTTAAAATTTAGTCAATTTATTTAATTTTAAAGAATTTTGCGGACTCTTTAATATCTGTTGAAGCAAGTTGTCACAATTTGGGAATGTATTTTTTGAAAGATAAACACAAATATCGCACCTTATTACAACCAAAACTATTAAAAAAACAGAACTGCTGCAAGTTTTGGTACACTAAATAACCAAGCCACTAAAGTAACCAAACAAATTCCACGAGTCTCGCGTAAACACTATCCGAAATAATTCAAGAGATCCGCGACATTGAGACTTGGGATCTACTAAAGTGGGTTCTGAATACTAAAAATTACGTCATGGTGCCATAATTGGTAACAAGTGACAATCGCTGGTCGTACCTCTGATTTATTATGCAAATTTTGTTGTTGGTTCGTTTATAAATGCGAATCATGCGAGTTAATATACACAAGATGGGGACATTACTTTAAACACATTCGCTATACATATTGTTATTGAATAAGATGCTAATATTGAAGGAGGTAGTAGTAGTGGGGAGACCATTTTTTGTCTAGTGACTAGGCACACGGCGCGCCCTTTTAGCAAACCCCGATTAAGGCCATAGATAAAGGATTTGCGGCGCGGTTCAGTGAGTTTTTATTAGATAGGCAACTCCGGCTGTTTGACAGGTCGTTAGCTCTGTCGCGCCCACTGCAGAGCTTAGTGACGAACTAAAAGTTAAGGCGGGAAATTTGAATCGCCTTTTATAATAAATTTTCTTTAATTTTAAAGTTTTTTTAAAATTTTTAATCAGTCAATATTTTATAAAGACATACACTGTCTTTATAAGATATAAACAGATTGATAGTGATATATAAAGTGCAATAAATAAAACATTTTTTAAATGAGGTTTTATTATTATTAATGAAATAATACATAGTCTAATTGATTGGTAAAATAAAATATAATGAAAAACCAAACACTATTTAGCATATTTAAATTTGCTTTTAACATTTCTGGTGAGTGATGAGTGAATAAATAATGAAACAGTTGTTCGTAAAGAGAATCATTCTTAAATATCTACTTTTTAACAGCTTGACAAAAATCTGACATGATTTAAAAGTACCTCATCGCCTTGGTTGTAAGTTGTGTAGGGTATGTTTCAAAGTAGTATATACATAGCTTATCAGTGGCCGCACATATCATCCAAAAGCTGAAAACAATAAAAAAAATCAACTTATAACCACATTAATCATATGTACTAGATTATGGAAAGATAAAGATTTAAAATTAAGGAATAAATTTATTCAAAGTACATTACGCTGCTGGGTAATCCCTCGTTTACCCATCAATTAAGCACAAATTTAGTGTTAATTTTGTATGTGTCTCCCTTTTACTTAATATCAAAAGAAAGGGATAGACATAAAATTAACACGAAATTTGTGCTTAATTGATGGGCAAATAAGGCACCTATCAGGCATTGGAAACTTGTATTCAGAGTTCCGTAAAGTAAGCGATAAGAAGTTAAAAAGACACTACCAATACAAATTTTATCAAATGCCAATCTAACCTCAAATGAGAAAATAAGAAAACTTACCTTAAAATGTCTCGGAAAACTATGCATTTTATACTCGTCTGAACTTTAGACACTTCACCCAGAAAAGCAACTAGAAATTCTTATTCTTTTATATTTAAAATTAAAAAAGTTACAAATTTAACAAAATTTAATTTTAATGCGTCACAGCAGCAAAGATTACCTACATAAGTCAAAAAGATAGATTTAAAATGAACCCGAAATAAACTGCGGTGGAAGAGGTTTTTGTACCTGAAAAAAAGGGGGACGAAAAATCTAAATCACAGATAATTCTCAAAAAAATAGAATAAGGAACAAACGCGCGTCCACAGCGCCTCTTTTGAGCTTAGTGAGAACTTTACCATAACGACCTGTCAAATTGCATTGAGTTTCCTAGGCATGATTAAGGCCGTACACCATATTATAGGAGTGTTCCATCAGGCCGTTCGAGAGTCATAAAACCGTCCGAAAAATCCCAAAGCGCGCGCAATGCAGTACGAGGACTATTTTAAAACGGTTTTGGTTAGATGGAACGACCAAATAACTGTTCAAAACCCGAATGCTGTTGGGGTAGTGATTGATTTACTTCAGGCATGTGATCATATGCGAGAGAGTTAAATTGAAAGTCACGTGACTAAAAGAAAGAGTAGGTTTGGCATCTCGCGTAAAGATAGATTGAAGGCAACGTATAAATTTGACAGCACGAAATTAAAGTTGCACACAGAAAGGATTACACAATAGGATGATCATAATATATTTCTAATTTTAGTTCTTTAAAATGCATATAAAATTACATTAATTTAATTTATTTCACAAAATATAAACCACTACCGTCTAATAAACTAAATATCCCAAAAATTAAAACGAACTTGCATTAGCACGGAAGGGCGAAAAAATATCGAAACACAAAATATCGAAAACACAAAATATCGAAAATACAAAATATCGAAAATACAAAATATCGAAAACATACAAAATATCGAAACTACAAAATATCGAAACCACAAAATATCGAAACTACAAAATATCGAAACTACAAAATATCGAATCACAAAATATCGAAAATACAAAATATCGAAAATACAAAATATCGAAAATACAAAATATCGAAAAAACAAAATATCGAAAATACAAAATATCGAAACTACAAAATATCGAAACTACAAAATATCGAATCACAAAATATCGAAAATACAAAATATCGAAAATACAAAATATCGAAAATACAAAATATCGAAAATACAAAATATCGAAACTACAAAATATCGAAACTACAAAATATCGAATCACAAAATATCGAAAATATAAAATATCGAAAATACAAATTATCGAAAATACAAAATATCGAAAATACAAAATATCGAAAATACAAAATATTGAATCACAAAATATCGAACATACAAAATATCGAAAATCAAAAATAGAAAATTTCGAAACCTTAACCTAACCCGACCCTGACGTAACTTAACCTAATCTAACAAAACTTATCTGACCTAACCTCATAAAAATAGAAAGTTTCAAAAATCTAACCTGACAAAACCTAATCCGAAACGAACCGAACCGAACTGAACCGAACCAAAGCTAACTGAACCAACAATTAAAAAAAAAACTTTCCTGACTTCTGTCCCGGGATCCTAGAGGGTGTGAATCCGAACCGAACTGAACCGAATCGAACCGAACCAAACTGAACCGAAACCGAACCAAACCTAACCTAACCAAACTAAACTACAACACTGCTAATTAGGTTTGATTGGGTATGTTTAGGTTTGGATAGGTTTGATTCGGTTCGGTTTAGTTTGGTCTGGTTCGATTTGGTTCGAATTCACACCCTCTAGGATCCCGGGAAAGAAGTCAGGAAAGTTTTTTTTTTGAAAAAAATTGTTGGTTCAGTTTGCTTTGGTTCGGTTTGATTCGGTTCGGTTCCGTTCGGTTCCGTTCGGTTAGATTTGATTAGGTTTTGTTAGGTTAGGTTTTTGAAACTATCTATTTTCGTGTGGTTATATCAGATTAGGTTAAGTTAGATTAGGTCAGGGTCAGGTTAGGTGAAGGTTCCGAAATTTTCTGTTTTTGATTTTCGATATTTTGTGTTTTCGATATTTTGTATTTTCGACATTTTGTTGTTTCGATATTTTGTTGTTTCGATATTTTGTATTTTCGATATTTTGTATTTTCGATATTTTGTGATTTGATATTTTGTAGTTTCGATATTTTGTAGTTTCGATATTTTGTAGTTTCGATATTATGTACTTTCGATATTTTAATTCGATAGTTTGTTTTTCGATATTTTTTCGCCCTTCCATATTTTTGGGCGAAATTTATATATTTATTTATTTGTATTTTGTAATTCGATTTTTACAAAATATTTGTGAAATTACCTACATAATATAGAAAGCCTTAATATTCACAAGGTTTTTGTGATTTTATTCATTTTTAGGAAATAGAGATCGTGACACTTCTAAGAAGTTAGGAAAATCATATTTTGTAGCTTGTACTTTGGTATGTATATATAGTTAATGACCTTAATGTCGATGCCTTAAAGCGAAGTCGCTTGTTCTTCCGCCAAATCTGGTGTAAAATTTCACATCCAGTGTTATCTCTCTTCTTTTAACTTTTAGTTCATAGGTCACCGAGATTTGCTGCGATCAGGATAAACCCTTATGTTTCTATTCCTACCCAATCACCTGCTAAACTAGTTTTTCTTTTTCTAAGCAGGCTACCCTATGGTCAGTAAAGATTTTTTCCTTGTGGTATACCTACACGATCCGCAATCCCGGAGTAATAAAAATTAAGAGGCCCTTGCAAAAAAATCAACAGATAATGGGTTATTCACTGTTTTTTGAATTTTCTCAGACTAGAAATGTGTGTGTTTTACATACAATTTTTCCAGTGCAACATATGATAAACACAGATAAAGAAAAGAGAGAGAGAGTCTTCAATCCTTGTATTTCAGAGGAGTCCGAAACCAGTTTAAATGGCTTGATGGAACTGAAAACTGACTGTCCGATAACAGTACAACGTCGACTTGGAGCGCAAAAAGGATTTTTCGTACCATTTTATGACTGTAGCACGCGATAATGTAACGAAACTATTACAGTCGAACCTCTATAACTCGAACTCAAAGGGACAACCAAAACAGTTCGAGTTATGGAGAGTTCGAGTTATAGAAATTCGAATTAAACTGGTTAAAATACATATAAAAAGAGGAGATACCACTTAAAAGGTTCGAGTTATAGAGAGGTTCGAGTTATAGAGGTTCGAGTTAGAGAGGTTCGACTGTATATCAATATGATGCACGTGTCCCTTAGAATGCAAGTTTTCTTTCTCTTAGAGGATTTAATTTTCCTTGGCACCTCTTTGTCAAGAGTAGGGATTTTTATACTGAGCAGCAAGTATACACAGTGGAACCACGCTTTACACCTCTCACAATAATGGTGATCGTCGTGAAAAATACTCTGCCAATTTATGGGCACCTAAGCTCACACGATTAATGTATAATGTATTATTTCCCAAGTTGGTCCGCAGAAATGACCCGGTGTAGCACAACTGGACCAAACAAACTATAATGTATTTTATTATCGTCAAGCTCAGATACCTTTAATATAGTACCACACCATTAATATTTTTACCAAAACTCTAATTTTTAAAATCTACCCCCACCACGTTTTTCGGCTTATGTCCAGTGAATTTTATTCATTTTAAAATAGGACCATCTAAACCCAAAACCCAATCTAGGTACCAAATTTACCAAAAGTTTTTAAATTATGCGCGTTGGTCATTACAGACAGAGAAATATAGACAGGCAGAGCGACAAAAAAGTTTCAAAATCATCTGAAACGCAAAGATATATAACTTTTTTTGAAATCGGAGCTTTTTTTTTCTTCTTTTTGACACCATAGCTCACACTACTACTACTACTACTACTATGTCGGTTTAGAACGTTTTTCTACGTTGTTCGACGCCTATTCTCCACCTCCTTCGATCCTGACAATCATCTTCCGTCAGGTTTTTTTGACTCATTGATCTTTGGATTGACTGTTGCCATTCCAGTTTAGGATGCCCCCTTTTGCTATGCCCTATTGGTTGCCATTCTAGGACCTGCTTTGGTAATCTTTCGTCGTTCATCCGTTCTACATGGTCGTACCATATCAGTTGTCTTTTAGTGATGTCATCCGTTATGCTTCCCTCGATTCCCATTCTTTCTTTTATGATCTCATTTCTTATATGATCTGTTCTAGATATTCTTATTGATCTTCTTATTGCATTAATTTCTACACTTTTCATTTTTGCTTTGTATTTTTCTGTTTGACAAGTCTCTATTCCATAGACATACTACTATGTTGTAGTATACGTGTGAACTACTAAACGAACATTAATTTTTATGTTGTCAAACTGAATCCTAAAATATTATGTTATGTTATGTTGTGTACTGACTACTAAACCCTTAGCCTGATTTAAAAAGATTTATGTATGTTAACGTATGTTTAATAAGTTTTGTCAACAATTTCAAGGATAACAATTCATCGAGATGTGTTTGGAGACAAAACTGTGTTTATTTTTAGGCTTCAGTTTGACAAATTGATCTTTAGTCAGATTGCAAAAATTATTTTACAAATTGTAAACCAGAAAATCTATTAATAGTTATCAAATAGTACGAGGATGGATCAGTTACGTATGTTAGGATCCGGTGAGAGGACAACACAAGTAAGAACATACACGGTAAAAAAAAATGTTTTAGATCAAAGCAAATTGCTTTAAAATAATAAAATAATGTGTGCTTTCCTATTCACCAAGAGAATATTTTCTTGATATAGCACAAAAAATGTCTTGCCTTTTATTTTAATGTGAAACAGAAATTGTTTTTTTATAAATTGGAACTGAATTAATCTAAGGCACCGTTTTCTCTGGAAGCAAAATATTACTTATATGAAGACAATTTGCTTTCTTACCAAATGGAGTATACTGAATCAAAATTAAATTTTGTTTTGATATTTTTGGGCTCTTTAGCCAAAACCTTCAAAAAAGAAACTCCTTGTTTGGGAAAATTTCGGTCAGGTGATAATTTCTCTCTTTGTTGAAAATTATTTTCTTTATAGGTAAATTTAGTGGGAATAAGGACACTGTTGTTCTGGTAAATATACGTTTTAATCCATCGGTAACGTTTCGACAATGGTTTTTGTCTTCATCAGACCTTCAGACTGAAGACAAAAACCATTGTCGAAACACAGTTTTTCTGTAAAACTAATTTTGAGAACGTTATAAGCCAAAGTTTGTGAAAACATGAGAAAAGCCGCCATCTTCGGTTTATGACGTCACTTAATATACCAATCGATCTTGGGTAATTTTAAAAAATCTTCCACAACTATCCCACAAAACATGATTTTTACAAGCTTTTATTTAACTTCACCTGTATGTATGTATGTATGTAATCAAATCTTGCAACTCATTTTTGAAGAACTTCCAGACATCCGATTGACTTCAAGTTTCGCATAGCTTCTTAGTTCCGATGACAATACAATAATATGGTTTCATCGGGTACCTACCTCCCCCCTAACGTGGGGCTTGGAGAGGGGGTAAAACTTTAGTTTGTGCGATTTCCACCAAAATTGGTATTTGGGGGTTTTTGAGGATGAGAATTACGAATTTTTGATCAAATTACAAAAATTCAATATGGCGGATTCAAAATGGACGATTTAATGTCAAGTTTTTCTGATTACTTTTACTTTCAATTTCGCATAACGTTATAGTTCCGATGACAATCCAATAATGTGGTATCAGTGACTGCCTAAACTCCCCCCTAAGGGGGTAAAATTTTAGTTTGTATTTTGTTTAGTATCAAATCGTTGGACGGCCTTCTCATCGAAGACTTAGATATTTCAAAATTGACAGGAAAGACTCCCTGCAATATCGATGCGCTAGCTGAAATGCACAGACTAAGACAAATCTAAAAATTAAAAAATAAATTTAGAAAAAAAAACTTTTTGAAAACAAGCTTTTATAAAATGGACTAAAAAGCATAAAATAATTTTTTGAGTGTTCTGATATCATAATAATAAAAGCGATGGGCGTATTTAATATTAGGTAAATGCCTATCCATGCGCATTTGGTGGATCGTCCACAACCGATGATGGGCCGACTCTTCTTTTTCAATGTGACAAAATAAATCGACACACTGCCGGTCGCGGATGATTTGCCTAATATGAAGCAGGCGTAATAATGTCCATCCATATCAGAAAAATGTTAGGGTAGTTTGAGTAGGGTTGGGTTGGGTTAAATTATCTACCCTTATATTTCTCTGCTATAATATAATGAATTTGGATGTTCACTAAACTTCGAGTTAACAAGGCTAAAAGAAAAACGGGTAAATTTCCTTTAATACGCCCATCGCTTTTGTTATTATGATATCAGAACACTCAAAAAATTGTTTTTTGCTTTTTAGTCCATTTTATAAAAGCTTGTTTTCAAAAAGTTTTTTTTCTAAATTTATTTACTATAACTCACTCAATTATACCCAAACGGTCATAGTATCGCGCCTACATAGATTATTTTAAGATTTTTTTTGTTAAATAAAACTTGGCATGCATAACATTAAACTTATTTAAAGGAAATTCTGCAACCTGTTGGATCTAATCAACAGGTTGTTCAAAGTGCTTGCTTACATTTTTATTGAAATCTTTAAAAATTAAGAGAATAATTTCGCGCCGTTTTTTTTATACTTTGAGCATTATTTTTTGAATTAAAAAACCAAGTTTATTTTTAGCTATTATTTGGATCAAATTACTTTGTGGTTAAAAATAGGTTTTGCGTTGATGGGTTTTAAAAATTTTGCACTCGATATTAAAATCCTGTTATTAATAAAACATTATGGATTTACAAAACATGAGAAGTTTTATACTGACGTACAATTTGCGTCTAACGATAGGTGACAATATATCACGCACCTCAGACGCATTTTCAGCCTGTTAGATGAGGCACAATTGTGTTTAAGTACCCATTCCAAAGAAAGGAAAAAAGACAGATCCGTTAAACTATAGACCAATTGCTCTACTTCCGGTGATATCAAAAGTAATGGAAAGAGTTGTGAACAATCACCTAACCAAGTACTTGGAAAAGTACAAAATTATCAACGACAGGCAATACGGACTTCGAAAATATAGGTCAACTGGCGATTTACTTACATACGTCACTCACTTATGGCAAAAAGCGATTGAGTTGCGAGGTGAAACAAGAACAATTGCCTTAGATATATCTAAAGCATTCGATAAAGTCTGGCATGAAAATCTGCTCAACAAGCTCAAAGCAACGGGATTGTCGCCGAGACTTTGCACTTGGTTTGAAAGTTACCTTAAGAATAGATCCATTTATGTTGCACTGGATGGCCGGAACTCCAACTCTTACCAAATAAATGCTGGAGTGCCACAGGGAGCAATCCTTTCGCCAACACTTTTTCTGATTTACATAATTGACCTCATAGATAAAACAGTAAATCCACTTTATTGCTTTGCAGATGATGGCAATGTAGTCTCGTCAGTCATACCACCCACATGTCTCTCCGCACGTGAATTCCATTACCTTAGACTAACTGAAATATCACAAATAAATAACGACTTGGAGATAATAGAGGACTGGGGCAACAAAAACCTTGTACAGTTCAACGCGCAGAAAACCCAAGCAGCCCTGTTTTCAAAAAAGACCAGCACCAGTGAGCCAAACATCATGCTATCTGGAAGTGCTGTCGCATTGCAGAGCCAGTTGAACATCTTAGGAGTCACTGCAGAGACCAACATGTCTTGGCACAGTCACGTGGCAGATATAGCTAAAAGGGCGTCCCAAAAGCTTGGGGTGCTATTTCGTACAAGACATCTGTATACACCAAGCCAACTGCTGACACTCTACAAAGCCCAGATTCGACCAACTATGGAGTACTGCTCACATATATGGAGTGCGGCACCCAAACAAACCTTAATGCTTTTGAACACCGTGCAAAAACGAGCTATCAAGCTGATCAATGACCCCGCACTTACCCGTAGCTTGGATAGTCTCGAACATCGAAGAACTGTGGGCGATCTATCTCTCTTCTACAGGTATTATCACGGAAAATGCTCTGAAGAGTTGGCACGTATGATCCCCCCGGGAGTAGCACCTACTAGGCGAACACGTCAAACAGACGGTAACCATCAATTTATTGTCAAAATAGAGGCACCAAGAACCTCATTATATCAGAATTCATATCTCTGAAGAACAGAATCGCTGTGGAATAAACTCCCTGCGACATTTTTCCCTGCAGGTTACAACCTGAACCGTTTCAAAACCAACACACACCAACATTTCCGCGCACTTGCCGCTTCTCGAGCGTGATAGGGATCCCCTTGCGAGTGCGCATACCCGTAAAAAAAAATATTGAAAAGGCTGGACCATTAGTAACATCATGGGCCTCGTGCTAACTAGAGACCCTGTATTTATGACATATTTTAAAGAAATAGAGACGCGACAAACTTATCAAAGTCAAATTTATTTAAATCACAGCCACCTCAAGAACAAGCGTGATCCTACTTTGAAATGCAACATTGCCGAGGACTGACAGATCTAAAATTTCGATTAAATTGACAATAACACAAAATAGGCTGACAAGGTTGTGTTTAAATCAAAATCAAAGAAGGGAAATATCGTTTCTCTATACTCTATCCTCGTTTAGAGAGAGACACCTTCCGTCCTTTTCATACGCGTCGCAAAATAAAAATAAACGATTTTGAAATGTAGTACCCGTGAATTTAAAAATCAAATCAAGTTTCGTGGCTAATCGGGTAAAAACGAGTTTTTGTTTCTCTCATATTTTCCGTGGGTAGCTTGAAAGCTCAACCTCAAGGTCCAAGATTTAATGGAAACCTAATAAGTGTGGACAGTTAATTGTTTCGTCCTTATGGGACTCCTCAGAACACTGCTTGGTCAATGTGACACCCTTGAGAAGTTAATTAGACGGTTTTGTATCTAATCCTATGTAAACAGTGAGAAAACTCTCGCAAGAAGCGCCATCTACCGAGATACGAGAGAAACTAGAACAAGAGCAGGTGAAAATAAGCAGCAGTATTTATAGCAGTTCTGTGCCGCGAAAAATTTTAAGAAAATTTTACGTTGTAAACGAAAAATTTGATTTATAATGTGGAAATAATTTATTTTTATGCAATTTGTTTATTTGTTAGCCATAAGTTGATTAATTTGATGAAATGATTTAATATAGGATTCTTATTTAGGTATTGAGATCATATTTTCTGTATACATATTTCCCGAGGAAGTCAAAATTGATATAATCTACAAAATCAGTTTAACCGTTGATTGAATTACAATTCAATCAACGGTTAAACTAAATAAAGAAATGACTTAATCGGTAAATACCTAATTGTAGTGGGAACACTCGCCTTATTTAGAACCGCAAAATTTGTTAAAATAAAATTGGGTCTTGACAAATTTTTGAAAAATACTACATTAACACTGAGAGTTTATCTCGATGTAATTATTAAATCTACTAACTTGGCAAATTTAATTCTCGAATGCAAATTAGTTAAAAGGTGCTGAAGGTTGAGTTTTAACAACCCGAAAATATATTGGTATCTCGTCTCGTTTGAAAATAAAGACAGAAGTATATCGGACTCAATTACCCTATAAAGGGACTGATAGTTGTACACTTTAAGACACATAAAAACCATACGCCGATTTTATATACAATAATCTTTACGAATTAGACACATTTTCTGTTACATCAAATCATTTCATGGAAACAAGAATATTTAATATTTCCTTTTCCGTATCTTCTGTAACAAAACGGGATTTGAGCATAAATGGTATTTTTGCCATTTATAAGTTTTTAAAGATTTTTAATTAAATATTGTTTGACATCAACAAGCATTAATTATATGCAAGACTAGGTTAAGATTAAGTAAAATTTATGGCAACTCGGCGACTTGTTTTTGGGCATATTTTCAGGTTCGCTGTATTTTAATAAAAGTTGTATTCGGCTAATATGTCCTTTGAGCCACTAACATCAAAATAATTCATATTTTGTAACTGGAAATAAATTAGCTAAACTATTTTCGACTTTTAAGAAACACACTGTATGATTCTAACTTTATCGATTTTCTCAGTCCACACATCTTTGAATTGCGGTGGTATTTTGTCTCTTTGTCTTTCTCGCCAATGCGAGAGAGCTTAAGTTTCAGACCACGGCAACCAAGAATGTCTGTGGGGGTAAACCGTTAAATAAAGCTTAGATTTAGACCAATCAGCTAGCGGCAAACTGAGAATGTCTAGAGAGCGGGGTACTGAAACTTTCGAAAGTCGGATTTTACTTTACTCTTTAGTTCGCCTTTGCTTGTATGGTTACGCTTCCGTTCACACTTCTTAAGGGGGGTTTTATTTCAACTGGGGAAATTTGTCAATCCTTTTAACATTGTATAAGCTATTATCTTTATTATTCATAATTATTTTAGTCTTTTCTTTTGGAGTTTATTAATTTTAAAACTTTTAATTATTACTGTTTCCAGTGTTTTGAAATAATGTTTTTATCTGTTTTATGGTTTTTTTTTAACATCAAAATACAAACCATTAGTTGCCCTAAAATCGGCATTTTCTTCAACAATATATCCCAAATCTAAACAGTAATATTAAGTAAATTAAACAGTTGATTGAATAGTTTCACTCATTTAATCAACGTTTAAGATGTTGAAATAAATATATTTACAACAAACATACAAAAGGTTTATAAAACCTAAAAGTTTAAGAAGTGTAACTATTTGAATACAAAAGTTTAATAGTAGTAAAAAGTCGATATTCAACTAATAAATATAAGAAGTGAAAGTGTGAAGCTACAAGAGGAAAATTGAAAAGGTATGTATGATTATCCTACATTAGTTATACATTTGAGAAAAACGGTTATAGCATACTTTTCCTCCAAGAACCGCCAAATTCCCTTTCGAGATCGTGTAAATTTAATAACATATAGTAACATTTAATCTTTTTATAATTTATATAAGTTGTATCCTAAGTTGGTAGCTTACAACATTTAAGCCTTCGCCACTTGAGGTGACAGTACCACTGTCACACACAGGCCCCTGTTACACTTCTATTAAAATTTATGTATTGTGTTTATGCTTGATTTTTTCCTTATCTTTTTCCTAAAGCTTTAAAGAATGACTTTGAAAGAAACAACATTGACATTTTACAGAAAAGGAATATTGAAAATTTAATTGAATTGGTGAAAGGTTTAACACATTTGTGGAACAAAAAAGACGCCAGGTACTTAGACAAGTTGGCAGTAAGAAACTATTTACAAAGCATTACTGAAATGTTTGAGGTGGCGTTTATTTTGGTGTTTTAAAATCTGTATTTTTTGTTTATTTGTTTTTGAACCATGACAATTGCTTAAGAATTATACATGCTGTATAAAACAAAATATTGTTTCATAAATGAGGATTTAAAGATTGCCTGGAAATATATAACAGAACGTTACGTAAAGGAAAAAAGGCTTGATATAAAACGCCATCAGGGTTCTTTCAACCATATCTCGTAAAGTGGCCCTATTATGCTTTCTCGATTTAACCGTACGGCAAAGAAGGTCCGAAGAATCCGGTTAACGACAAAATTTGACAAGAAATGATCAACGATAATAAAGAAAAAGTTCAACATCTTGGACATTTTGAACATAGCAATGGCCAAGACATAATAAATATTCAAAAAATAAGTGACCGTGATCAACAAGTTGGTACTGACGACTCTTAAAATGAAATTGAGAATAAAGTCGCAGGACGCGATATGTCAAAGCATCCATATCCTGGAAAAATCTAGGGGAGATAAGAAACATCTACAACTATCGTCTTTAAAGGCGAAGACGAACAACACCTTTGATATCCTAGCGCTGAGGTGGAAAATATCGCTTCCACCATTGAAGCCAATATCGAAGTTGTGGAATTAATTCCACAGGCTTTAGAGATTATGTTGGTCAGGATGAACAGATCTGTGATGGATTGTGAAAGAAAGATGGAAGACCTGTTATCAAAATTGGTATCAATAATTTCCTCCAGATCTGTGAAGCAACAAATTGATGGCAAGACAAGGCAAGCTTGGTTGGCAGGAAAATTATGTGCTAAGAGGTGGCTGGTATTTAGTAAAGACTTATAATAACTAATAAATATTTAAGTAGTTCACATTTTATTAAATAAAAACTTAAAAATATACATAATTATATACTTACACTGAATTGTCTAATAAATTTTCGCTTTTATTTGAACCTTTTGTTTTTCATCCCTGATTTTGGTTAATGAGGCAGCAACACCCAATTCAAAGAACTGATCATCTCGATTGGCAGAACTTATACCAAGATCCTCTTAAAGTGCCTTCACCAAACCCTCAACACTGTCTCCAATTTTTTTTGTGTTTTCAACCAATGTTGGTATTATTTTGTTACAGTCTCCTTTTTTACCTTCCTAGCGCAGCAAGGGCTAGAGAAGGTGTTGTTTTCGACGAAAATAATTTTTTTGAGATAACGCTGAAAATTGGTGCATTTTGACCTATCCTAGCAATATCGTCATGATGTCTGTCTGTGTGTGTGTGTGTGTGTATTTATTTAATTTTATTATTTATCGAGCAAATCCAAGGACGACAAAAATATTATGTCTGCCATGGACGTACAAACACAGTTGATGCCGTGTACACAGTTGTTAGTAGCAGTAGTACGAAGGGGGATACCTGCCAAGTAGGCCTCAATGCGAGCTCCTTTTGCCTACCCCCAGAGCATTCCTCTATGACTCTTGACTTTGGTCCACTCCGTCGTCGAATCTTTCCGTCGTTTTGATAAAGGTGAGGAGATCCGACCACTTCAGGGACCTTAGGTCTTTCGATTCCAACTCCACTACTTCTTATAATCGTCTTCTTACTCCTTTATATGCTTCACATTGTGCTAAGAAGTGAAACGCTGTATCCTTTTCATCTCCGCACTTGGTGCATGTCCTATCGTAAGTGGTTTAAGTGCCTGTCAAGTGCCCAGTGTCCTGTTATGACTACAAGCAGAAGGTTAACTTCTCTTGTTTTCCTGTCCAGCCGCTAATTCTTTTTGCTAAAGCTAAAGTTGCTGAGAATCTCCTTTGCCTATCTACAGCCGTTCGAATTGGGTCTTTATGCAGCTCCTTGAGTGTCCATTCTTTAAGATTAGATCTTATTTGCCCTCTTGTCAGTCCTAGACAAGGTTCAGTGCCAACAAAACTTTGTCCTGTTTCCCTTTTAGCAAGTTTATCAGCCTTGTCGTTGCCAGGAATCCCCATATGGCCTGGAACTCATAGGAGCTTAACGTCCTTGGTCTCCGCCAGCCCTTGGAGTGCTTCGGGGCATTTCTGAACAAGCGCTTGTAAATAACACACTTGAAAAGACTGACGTTTATGAAAAAAAACCGTTGCACCACAAGAGTCATTCCTTCTAAAAAATAGAACTTTTATGTGAGTAGACCCCTTTCTGCGGGTTCGGCCAAAAATGTTTTGCGCCACGAAGAGAGCATGTAATAAAACTTAGCTGAAGTGTTGTTGAACCGAACCATTTATTAACCCGTTAGAGGCAGCGTTTCATTTAAAGGCGCCAATCTGTGATAAACCAAACCAAGCACATATGATAAAATAATAAGCTGATGATCACCTGATGATCAAATTACAGATCGATATAAAGAAAATGTTAAATTTTTCCTATATAAATCATTAATCTACTGGACTCGCGTGAACAAAAAGCAAAATTGGGGTAAAAACTCTCTGAGGTTTCGGAAAAAATAGGGTGTTAAGACTGTCAAACAGTTCAAAACACCTTTTTAATTTTTTTTGCAAGGACCCGATCCAAAAAATCGATATAAATATTAGTGCGAGAAAGACAGGAATTACTTTTAAAGTGGGAAAGTTGCACACGTCTCTACATAACCATGCGAAAATTTTGGCGGACGATATAATAAACTTATGTGAGGTGTTTTTGTTCCAAAAAAAAAAAAGATCGAAATACATTAATGTTGTTATTACCGTCTTTTCAATATTTACATTTAAATTTATTAGAAAAACATTGGAGCCAATTTATCGTATGCAAAATCTGTCAGGTGGTTAGATATTTCATTTTGAAATTTGTAAAATTACTAAATTAGTTAAACAAATATTTCAGGGTTTCAGGGAATTTTCAGCCATGTACCATTTTTCCTTCTCATCATTTAAAGACGAGAATCTAACAGAGAGCGTTTGACCACTGACAACTATAGAAAAATATTTGTGTCCAAAAAAGAACGTTCTTGTTTCCCAACATAGATTTTTTCCACAACAGAAAATCAATATATTACGTAAAGAAATTCACAAATGTAAATTTATATCATCTTGCGATTGCAAATATTTCAAACAAAACTAATGAAAATAATATTAGAGAAAAATTATTTCATATTGTTACAAACGCTTACATTATTGATATTGTTACAAACGCTTTCGATTTCTCTTTCTTTTCTATTTCAGCTTTGGCTGGTAGTGCTTTTCAAACCATATTGTTGTTTATCATAATATATAGATATATTTGAAGTATTCACATATCAATCAAATTCATACTTCACAAGTTCCAAAGAGAAGAGTAACATTTTCTAATGATGTTCGAGATGTAATTCCCAAAACATTAACAGGCACAAATATTAATACAGAAAATTTACTTCCAATTATTAATAATCAAAATCTATTAGTACCAGAACCACTAAGAACTACTCAACAAATGCTGAAATTTTATTTGAACAAAAGAGTCAGAAATGGATAAACCAGAATGTCTACTAAAACATGAAATCCTTGTTGATCAGATAGAAATGGGTGAACCAGAACCTCCACCAAAACATAAAATTGTTGATATTCAGATATCTCATGAGTCCATAGCGGAGGTCCAATAACCAGAGAGGGGTGCAGTTTCACAAAAAACAAAAAAAGTTGAATAGCTTGGTTGTTTACTAGTAGTAGTGGGGGGGGTTGACCCGCAGGTCTGACAAGTAGGCCAGAGTAGGCCCTTTTTGCGATGCCCCAAGTCTGTCCCTTAACCCACTCTCTGCACTTCCCTTTGATGGTCGGGTAACTCATTGGGCCTTCCTGTTCTCTTTACAAAGTCCAGTAAGTCTACCCATTTGAGCATGTGCAGTTCTTCCTCGCTCAGAGTTGGCGCTCCGAGTGCCTGTTGCCTCATCCTTGCGTAGGCCTCGCATTCTGCCACTAGGTGTCTTGATGTCTCTTCTTCCTGTCCATAGGCTGGGCATGTAGGGTCATTCTCGACTCCTATACGTGTCATGTGCTTCCTCAACCGGTTATGTCCGGTTAGAGTACCTATCAGCAGTCCGAGGTCTTTTCGTGTCCGTCCCAGCATCCCAGGTTGTTTATTTGCTTTTATTTTTTTTTTAGTGTGGGCGATTGTTACAACCTTTATGTTACTTTATTGTTTTCAGTTACAAATTTATATTATTATTACTGTCAAGTAATCAATCTAGACTTCAACAAATTATTAAACTATTCAAGTATTATATTATATAAAATAAAACAAAATAAAAGTAGCGCTTTTTAATCCAAAGCGAAAAGTTTGTTCGTTGTGGGATAAAAATACACTTTAATCAGGAGGTATAGACGCTACTTTTCCAACTTTAGACTTTTTTTTTGAGATTTTTCTCATACTTTCATAAGCAATTATTACGAGTTGAAGCTCTAGGCTAAATTTATCATGTGGTTTGCATCTTGCATTTTTAAAGGGATCGGTCTCTGGTATAAACCACGTCATATAAACCCTATCACCAGTATTTACTAAGACCTTAAGACTTAGCATTGTAGACCGGGTTTAAGTATCAAGTCTATAGACTTGACACCGACCGGTTTAAGTGTATTTTTTAATACTCACAGGTCAAATAACAGCAAAGATTTGGTTCACCCTAATGTGCAATATGATAGTAAGCATTTCTCAGTGAGTTTCATCTCATAATAAATTCAAATTAACTTTAGAAATAAAGAAAAACCACATAAAAATATTGTAACAAAATGTCATTTTTTGGAAATTTAGTCCGTGCAGACGTAGGATTCCCGTTAAAAATAGTCTCAAATTGTAGTACCACCCCTGAGGGTTGGTTTAAAGTTCGAAAAACAATAGAAATAATCCATGATTGACAAAAAACTTATATACAAAAATATTCAATGCTAAATAATACAAAAATAACTTAAAACTATATCTATAGATGCATTACCGTATCAATATTTAACTACTGTAAAAAGCACAAGATGTATTAGAATCCCTTTTTAGTTACACATTCACCAAAACAATCGACCATCGGTTTAATCGTCGCTAACTTGTCTACAAAATTAACATGTAAAATATAGCGGACAGCCATATACGTACCCGTATATGCGGACAGCTGACACTGACTTTATTCCACATTTCTTAGTGAAGTTTGGAGGTTTAAATATGGCTACCATTTTTAAATCAAAATATTTTATTGTTTTTATTTATTTATAACCTTTGTGTGGAAATATCGCAAGGTATTTATGAACAATTTACATATATAAATATTAAATCGGGAAAAATAAGTTAAACCTTCAACCAAAATGTAGACTTTTAAACCTAGAATTTTAGCACTTAGCACTGTTTATCCCTGATACGTCACTTTTCATCACGGGAATAAAATTAAACTTTCTATCCCTAAAACAGGGTATAAAAAGTGCATTTTATATATCTATGCGAAAATGTTTTTTATAAGCATTATACAAATAAATGGGTCAAAGGCAAATGACAAAAGAAATAAATGAAAAGTTGGCAAATTATTTCAAAACAAACAGACAGGTTATTTATTTTTTAATAAATAGGGATTTCAGCAGTAACTGGTAAATTAAGTAAAAACAATTTAAATGGCCAACTGCCAAAAACGAATTTTCCAATTTAATAAATTGCGGTCACTGCGACCTCTATCTTATAATTTCAATTTTTTAGCTCACACATATACTATACTATAGTAGTGTGAGCTATGGTGATCCTAATTTTTTCGAGAAAAAAAAAGTTGCTCCGATTTGAAAATTTTTTATATATCTTTGCGTTTCAGATGATTTTGAAACTTTTTTGTTGCGCCGTCTGTCTGTCTGTATGTCTGTCTGTCTGTCTGTAACGACCAACGCGCATAACTCAAAAACCGCTTGACCGATTTCAATGAAATTTGGTACCTAGGCTGGGTCTTGGATCGAGATGGTACCATTTAAAAATGAACATAATCCACGGAACACATACCAAATAAAAGGGTGGGGATAGATTTCAAAAATTAGAGTTTAAGTGAAAATATGGCGTGTGTGATATCAAACGAAAGGTAATTGAGTCCGGAGTTTAACAAAATACATCTTAGTTTTTGTTTTTATTAAGGGGGGGGGTGGATTTCAAAAATGTGAGTTTAAGTCAAAACATGGCTTGTGTCGTATCAAACGAAAGGTAATTTAGTGTGGAGTTGAATAAAATATATTTCAGTTTTTAGTTATATTAGCTCACACGTACGCTATAACTATAATACCTACTGTGAGCTTAGGGGCCCATATATTGGCAGAGTATTTTAACTGAATTAATTGCAAGTACTAATATAAACTGCTCAAAAAAACCCCATTTTTTTAGACATTTTTAAAATAAATTTATGCCTAAACGAAACGGTCAATTCCCATACAATTTTCTACGTGATATAGTTTCCATTATCCTCTTTTAATTTTGATATCCTTGTCCTGCGCTTGACAGCTTCACAGGGTGGCTACAATGCAAGTGTAACAAAAGTGCGAAGGTTTGCAAGGCTCCCATTTCCCGTACAATTTTTTTCAAAAAAATTTTATTGACACAAAATGACAGTCAGCTAAAGCCAAAAAAAGTTATTTCTCAGTTTTCTAAATATCTCTTTAGTTAAAACTGTTTGGTTTTCACTATCTCCAACGTCGATCACAGGGATACGAGTGATCCCCGTCTGGAACACGTCCTGATAGTCAGGAACAAGTGATCCATGCCAATCCACGACCGGACCGGTTTCGACCTTTTGGGCCATCCTCAGGTGAATGTAGGCGATAGCTCCGTGTAGAGCATAAGTTTTTTGAAACCAACAGAAACAACTACTCCGAGGGAAATTACCCCTACCGGCATTGAATTATACTGATGGCCTGATGCTTTCGTTGGGAACTTGTTAAAACTGTTTGGTTTTCACTATCTATCTCTTTAGTTTCCGAGATATGACTTTTTTCCATAAAACTGTACTTTTTCTGATTTTTAGTTTGACGTTTCTAAACGGTTTGACCTATAGCCACCAAATTTGCTGTAAGGCAACCCAAATGTTGGCCTTTTGAAACCTTGTACGCCATTGTACATTAGATAACCACTTAACACAATCAGGGGCCTGCAAAAAATAATTTTTCATAAATTCTTCTTTTTATGCCTAAACCTGAGTTTCACCTTCTGTAGGTAATTTGATATCAACTCTAGGTAAATGCAAAACTCGTTTTATTGAAGTTTAAACATTTATGTCGAGACGGTTTTCTAATTTTTGTTTAAATATCACCATTGGCGACAGGATGATTTTTTGTAAAAATGCCAGTTATTTCGCAAAGTCCATGGATTCAAATTTCATGCATTATGCAAAACCATAAACAATAAGTCCAACTAGGACAACGTAGGGTTACCAGACGTCCGGATTAATCCGGACATGTACGGATTTTTACTACGTCCGGGTGGGTCCGGGCGGATTTTTCATAAACGTCCGGATTTTAAAGTAGCCGCCTTTATAAACATCAAATAATGCAAAATAAACTAGTTTCAAAAAATGTAATTAAACAATAATCGTCGATAAATTTAGCAGTGTGAATTCACCTTTAAGCGGGGTCTTCACATAACGTTTTACCTTACATCTTGCCTGTCAAAACGCATCAAGTAAAACTTTGTGTGTAGACGGAAAAACGGACGTTTTACTTGAACTGATTTAAGACGAAAGACCGCCTAGAGAACTGACCGGATCACGCATTGTTTTCCAATAAAACCATCGTTTTGTATCAAAAAATGATCTAAAAACGTACGTTAAAACTAAAAACGTACGTTAAAACTATCAAGTGTCTACGCTAGTCTTTCAACCGTCATACTTGACCCTTTTGACTGACAGGCAAAACGTAAGGTAAAACGTTATGTGAAGACCCCGCTTAAAGTAGTATTATTAATTTGGCCTTGTTGAAGTTTACACTTCTGCCGTGTGGTCTTAAGAACACACAATTTTTTTGATGAAGTTTGTAATCTAAAAAAGTACATATCAGACAATTCTACTTCTGATGACCACAATCGGCCTACCCTCGAAAAATGGGCAAAATATTTTAATGCAAGTATTTCTACCCAGTGGACCAAAGAAAGAAATAGGCTGCTTTTATCTTCTGTAAAAGGAATACTCATGACTTCATACAATTTAAGAAATATGAGCTGCTCAGAATTTTACGATTTTGTACTTCTGCCTAAAAATTCAACGCTGTTGAATAAAATACAAAGCAGTGAAAAGTACCTATAAAATAGTAGGTAGATTATGTTATTTATTAGTTATTGTTTCAGTAAAAAAAAGTTGATTTTTTTTGTGTGGCATCGAAAAAATTTTGACGTCCGGATTTTGTCCGGATTTTCTTGACGGCTGGTCCTGGTTAGAGACGTTTTCATCTGGTAACCCTAGGACAACGTAAAATCAAAAATAACAATATTTTAAAAGTTGTTTGCTCGGCCCAGAAACGATTTAGAAAAAACACCTAAATATTCTCGAAGTCGCGTCCTGTTGGTTGTCCGACTAGTATCTCGTTTTGATAGATTGTTATGTCTACTTTCCTACAGTGTGTCCACGGATTGAGTTCCGGTAAGGAATCGCTCCTGCTTGGCATCAAACTAAGATGTTAAAAAAATGAGGCACATCAATTAATATACAGGGTGGTTTATTCGGCTGATTTGATGATGTAAGGTTTAAATGACAAAAAATGTTCGATTTAGATTCTGATTTTCTGGGAATTGCTCCTGCTTGGTCTGAAACTAAGATGTTAAAAATATGAATCAAATCAATTAATCTACAGGATGGTTTAGTAGGCTGTTTTCTTTAGAAGAGTTGTTAAATTCAAAAGTTACGGCAGATTCCCAATTTTCAGTCAATTATGACAATTTCGTTTAGACGATTTTAGGCTGATTTTTCTGAAAATTGAGAATTGGCTGTTACTTTTAATTCTAAACAACTTTTCATTATAACCTTTTCTGATATCTCTTAAAAAAAAGGTAGCTTACTCTTAACACTTTTTATTAAATCAACTAACTAAACCACCCTGTATATTAATTAATTTGGCTCATTTTCTTAACATATCAGTTTAAGACCAAGCAGGAGCAAAAATCAGAATCTAAATCGAAATTTTTTTGTCATTTATACATTACCATAACTCAATCCGTGGACATATTATTTTTAAACGTCATTATATGGCTATCCCCCTCGCTAGAGACCCTGTATGTATGACATATTTTAAATATGTCATACATACAGGGTCTCTACCCCTTGACAGTGCCGAATCAAATAATACATGGAGTACATTTTCTAATGTTAAACCAAGGCCAACACAAAAATAGAGGCCACGACCCTGAAAAAATCAGCTGTTCTCCCGGGGCTGAATTTTACATTGGGTCTTATGGGAGTTCAAACGTTTTTTTATGATATTTTCAAAATGACACTACATACTTCCGCAAAATTTAAGAGAAATATTCTCAGACACCATCCCGATATTCCACCAAACGCTTGTAAGGAAGCAACATGATTAAAAGGTTAAAATCTTCAAGATTTAGCATTCCTTATTTTGAATTCAAATTACCCGCCATGTACCACATGCCAACTATTATATTTGACATGTATTTGACTTTGTCATCTGTGATTGTTACATTCGCTTCTGCTTTAAACTTAATTTTTGTGTGAGCTAATGAAGCGGCTATGAAAAATTAAGGATTATTATACATTTAAAAAAAAATGTTCTGCCAGAATAAAGTAAAAACAATCTCAAAAACGGCTTTATTTAAAAAAAAGTCAAATATTCATGAACCGTCATTCCAACTTTAATATTTTAAAGACAATCAGCTGTGTCGTAACTTGACCATAAAAAAACCAGCCCCGGATGTGACGTCAACAAAGTGGAGGATCGTGGCCCGTCCGTTTTCATAGCCCTGGATTGATGTCACTCACCGCTGACCATTTAAATTATTTTAGTGAAACGCCAATGAATTTGGCAAGAAAATAACATAGCCAAAAAATTTAATTATTAATTAATTTCAGTGACTTTGATGGGCTTATCGCGTTTCTCTTTAGTAAAAATATGTCATACATACAGGGTCTCTACCCCTCGCCAGTGCCGAATCAAATAATACATGGAGTACAGCGTGTCCCATTTTCGATGGGATTAAATGGGAAACTCGGTTATTATTAAAGATATTGATTTTCTGATTGCACCTTACCGTGCTCTTTTTTTGAGCCCTTAAAAATGTCGTAATCAGATTTTTGCTATACCCCGTAGTTTCGCTAATACAGGGAGTTTTTGAAAAAACTGTATTTTTAAAAATCCCTTGTATCTCGCTTATTTTGCGAGATACTTTTATTCTGTAAAAACATTTTTATGGCAACTTTTTTAGAAGAAAATAATGACGTTGTCAATATTTTTAAATATTGTTTAGTTTTTGAGATATGGTATTTATCATAAAAAAATTAAATACGGACCTGGATTTTTTTATTACTATTTTGATTGGTTTCATGCTAGTCTTATCATAAAATAATAAAAATTTTAAAAATTTTTGGTTTAAGGTCAAAAAAAATATTTAATACTTTTAAAAAAATTAGTCCGAACCTGGATATTTCCAACATAAATATAAACTAAAAATTGCTAGTTAAACAATTTTTAGTTTAACTGTTTTGATACTTAGCATATTAAAATGATTTTACGTTAATTTACAGATTTATTTGAAACAAAGTCTACGAAAAATACAAAAAAAAAAACAAATTATAAAAAATAACTAATTTTCTGATTACCATTTTGTGTAAGACATTGTTGGCATTTTTGAGTAATTTTTCTTAACGCATTTTGAATAAAAATATTTCTGCCATTTAAATATTGGGATTTTGTTGCTTGAATGAAGCAATCACATTTTTCAAAATCTGGATATGGTCGATTTCTAGCCAGTTTAAAATAATTGTAAGCCATTCACAAAAATGACAAGTAAAATGACAATGTCAATTCCCCGCTTTTGTTTTGTAAATTTCACGACCTGCTGTTCGGTTATCAAATAATTAGTATGATATTATTTTTGTAACTTTTTAACGTTTTTTACTTTATTTATAAATCTTTTAATTATCATTTCAAAACAGATAAACTAAAAATCGTTTAACTAGTGTGTCTTGCAATTTTTAATTTATAATTACGTTGGAAATTTCCAGGTTCGGACTATAATTTTTTTTTCAAATATTAAATAGCTTTTTTTAACCTTAAATCAAAAAAATATTAAAGTTTTATCATTTTAAGGTAATAATAGCATGGAACTAATCAAAGTAGTAATAAAAAAAATCCAGGTCCGTATTTAAATTTTTAATGATAAATACCATATCTCAAAAACTAAACAATATTTTTAAAAATTGACAACATCATTATTTTGCTCTAAAAAAGTTGCCATAGAAAGGTTTTTACAGAATAAAAATATCTTGCAAAATAAGCGAGATACAAGGAATTAATTAAAATGCAATTTTTTCAAAAACTCCCTGTATTAGCGAAACCACGGGGTATAGTAAAAATCTGATTACACCATTTTTAAGGGCTCCAAAAAAGAGCACGGTAAGGTGCAATCAGAAAATCGATATCTTTAATAATAACCGAGTTTCCCATTTAATCCCATCGAAAATGGGACACGCTGTACATCACATTTTCTTATGTTAAGACAGCAATCAAACTATTTCAATTTCACGTCAAGTAAATGCTTTCCAATATGACAATTTAAAACAGTGTGTTTCAACATTCTGTTTTGCCTTATAAGTTACAATGAAGCGATAAAAAACGTTTTATTGTTTTCTAAGACAAAACTTAATTTAAGTTTGCCTCAAGCGAAACACACTCGGAATGGGACAACTGGGCGCCGCCAACTCGGCGCCTCGAACTGGGCGCCGCCAACTCGGCGCCGACACTTGGACGCCGGGCCAACTCGGCGCCGCCCACTGGGCGCCGGGGCCACTCGGCGCCGCCAACTGGGCGCCGGGCCAACTCGGCGTCGGACTAAAAAATTTTTTTTTGATGAAAATGTGTAGATGAAAAACTATATATATATATATAAAAACATCTTTAAAACATCCTTTACGCAATTTTTTTGAAATTTGTTTTTGTAAAGTTAAATCCATTAGGTCGATTGTTGAATCTTGGTAGTTGTAGTGTTTGGTAACCTGGTAACACTACAACGTTTTTATTACAACAATGACGAATCCAAAATGGTGAATTTCTTTATTTTTAATCCGATTTGTCTGAAACTTGAAAATTTGCAGTGCCTGAGACCACTAAATACAGTTTTATCCTCAAACTTATTTTTTTTAAATTTAGTTAGTTAAAATCCGCCATTTTGGATCTGCCATTTTGATTTTTTTAAGTTTGAGTTAAAAATTGTGTTAAATGACCTGAAGCAATGTAATATTTCAAGTTTGAGACAAATCGGTTAGTAAATAGGAAAATCCGCCATTTTGATTTTTTTAAGTTTGAGTAAAAATTTTTGTTAGATGACCTCAAACAATGTAATATTTCAAGTTTGAGACAAATCGGTTAGTAAATAAAAAAAATCCGCCATTTTGGATCCGCCATTTTGATTTTTTTAAGTTTGAGTAACAAATTTTGTTAAAGGACCTCAAGCAATGTAATATTTCAAGTTTGAGACAAATCGGTTAGTAAATAAAAAAATCCGCCATTTTGGATCCGCCATTTTGATTTTTTTAAGTTTGAGTAAAAAATGTTGTTAAATGACCTAAAGCAATGTAATATTTCAAGTTTGAGACAAATCGGTTAGTAAATAAGAGAATCCGCCATTTTGGATCCGCCATTTTGATTTTTTTAAGTTTGAGTAAAAAATTTTGTTAAATGACCTCAAGCAATGTAATATTTCAAGTTTGAAACAAATAGGTTAGTAAATAAGAAAATCCGCCATTTTGGATTCGCCATTTTGAATTTTTTAAGTTTGAGGATAAAACTGTATTTAGTGAACTCAGGCACTGCAAACTTTCAAGTTTCAGACAAATCGGTTTAAAAATAAAGAAATCCGCCATTTTGGATCCGCCATTATAAAAAACGTAAAAGGTAGTGTTACCAGGTTACCAAACACAACTACCAAGATTCAACAGTCGACTTAATGGATTTAACTTTACTTAACAAAAACAAATTTCAAAAAAAATTGCGTAAAGGATTTTTTAAAGATGTTTTTATATAAATAATATATTTTGTTTTTTATCTATACATTTTATCAAATTTTTTCTTTTTCTCCGGCGCCCAGTTGGCGGCGCCGAATTGGCCCGGCGCCCAGTTGGCGGCGCCCAGTTGTCCTAGACCGAAACACACCTGCCTAATGCATTACAGCCAACTTAACTTACCGTTTTCGAAGCATATCCATCGTGTGCCACTGGACTGCTATCGGTCGTCGAATAGTTCTTCACTCCCGCACTGCCCGTACCGCTGCCGCTCCGCGCGCCCTTTAACGAACCGTAACCCGGAGTACTCGATCCCGAACCGCCCGACACCGTGTTCTGTAGGTCTGCTAGCAGAGCATCTGAAAAATAAAAAAACAAACTAAATTATATCCCGTTGCAATATTTTGTGACCAGCAGCCAAAAATGTTTTTCCTACTTGCGAGCGTAAAACACGTTTTTCCGCACCAATTTTTATGTGGAAAGTTCAACTGCCCGCATGCTGTGCGTAAAAAAATATTTTCACGCACCGCGTGCGTAAAAAACTGGTTTGGCGTGGGTGAAAATTTTTTTACGCACGTTGTTTTTTTGTAAAAAAGGATACTATTTGGACCAAATAGAAATTATAATAATAATACAAAATTACATTTTTATAATCGGTATAAATTTAAGACAAATTTTTTGGTTTTATAACAGTATATAATTACAATTTTATTCGGTAAAAATAACAAATATTAACCTTGGCAGTTCAAAATCTTCATTTCCAGCACAAATTCCAAAATCCATTTTGACGCCGCCAAGACAAATCAAACCAAGGCCAACACAAAAATAGAGGCCACGACCCTGAAAAAATCAGCTGTTCTCCCGGGGCTGAATTTTACATTGGGTCTTATGGCAGGTCAGACGTTTTTTTATGATATTTTCAAAATGGCACTACAGATTTCCGCAAAATTTCACTGAAATATTCTCAGACACCATCCCGATATTCCACCAAAGCTTTGTAAGGAAGCAACATGATTAAAAGGTTAAAATCTTCAAGATTTAGCATTCCTTATCTTGAATTCAAATTACCCGCCCTGTACCACATGCCAACTGTTATATTTGACATGTATTTGACTTTGTCATATGTGATTGTCACATTCGCTTCTGCTTTAAACTTAATTTTTGTGTGAGCTATTGAAGCGGCTATGAAAAATTAGGGCTTACTATACATTTAAAAAAAATTGTTCTGCCAGAATAAAGTAAAAACAATCTGAAAAACGGCTTTATTTAAAAAAAAATCAAATATCCATGAACCGTCATTTCAACTTCAATATTTTAAAGACAATCAGCTGTGTCGTAACGTGACCATCAAAAAAAAATCAGCCCCGGATGTGACGTCAACAAAGTGGAGGATCGTGGCCCGTCCATTTTGATAGCCCTGATCAAACTAAAAATCTGACGCCTGACGGTAAATATCAAATAAATTTGTCAGTGTCATCTAGTGTATGAAGTGACATAAAAGCAATATATAGAGTGACTGCAATTTATATAAAACTTTAATTATAAATTAGCGTGCGTAAAAAGTAATCCGCAAAGCGTCGTTCGGGCAACTGCCGTCGCGTGCGTAAAAGTATCACTTAGGTAGATAACTATTTTCTACGAGCGTGCGGAAAACTAACTTTTCCGCACGATTTTACTTTTCCGCACCATTTTTACTTTTCTGCACGTCACGTTCACAAGAATCCTCCTGTTTACAATCGTTTCCAAATGAAAACCCGTCCTCCTACACACAAGTTTCATTTTCAAGAAGTGCTGCTGTACCGATGCTACCAGAAGCACCAAAGGAAGAATCCTGTAATGCGTTACAGCCTGTACAGACCAATATACCTTCCTCCATTGACTACACTAGTAATTCTCAGCAGCCAACTGATCAAGGCATTTCTGTAGTGGGCAAACACCAACCAATCAAATTCAAATAAGAAACGACGTTTTCCAAGATGTTGCGGCATCTGCTATATTACAGCATGCAACAAACACAAAGTGCACTTTTAATTTCAATATTAACCATCATTAACTTTTTCGTTATTGTTAATTAAATGTTCCTTAAATAAAGTTTCTTATTAAAATATCATGATAAAAAAATCCTGTTTCATTATTTTTCCATGCATGAAAAATTCGTGCGGAAAAGTAACTTTTCCGCACTAGTACTAAAAAGTTACTTTTCGCACGATTTTTGTTTTGTTAAAAATTAAGATATTTAGGACTAATTAAATGATTTATGTAACTATTCTATCATATGTATCATTTTCTAGTATTATTATAAAATCTTTGCGAATTAAAACATGTTTTTTTGATAAAGAAGATGGACAAAAACACTCGTAGGAATATTTTTTCATGAAATATGTCAAAAAGGTTTTAAAAATTTAGGTTTACGAGGGGGTGAAGCCACCTCTGCGTGCGCCGATGCAGTGAACCTACATATTTTCAAATTTTATGGACAAAAAACTTATCAAAAAATTAATGGTTTTCAGCGGTCCTAAACTTTTACCCAGTCTTCCTAGACACAACAGCAGTATGGGCGAGTTCGTAAAGGCATCGATGAGCTCATCGATGACAACAATCAAGTTTTTAAATTAATCAGTGCAATTCGTTGAAATCCATCGGGTACGTAAATTATCTGATGAATTTCACCAAGGCACCAATTAATGGCATCAATGCTCACCGACCCTGAGAGTCGGTGAGCAATCTTCGATGAATGTCAATTACGTCAAAATCAGCTGTTTTTTGTGTTTTTTTTTTCGGCTGTGTAATTTTATATCTTTTTTGTTGTTTTTTTTGTTAAATGCTCCACAGTGTGGTAAACAAAGTTTCGATGGTCATCTTAAAAGATATAAATAGTGACTCAAGACTCGGATGATGAAGAACTGGCGTTAATTTCAATTTCAATTTCTTTATTTATATAGGAGTTAAAATTTTTATAAAATCATTGTCATTTTACAAACTTATTATTAATTTATTCTAAAGAGCAGAACCATTATTATTTTATGCTAAGTTTATATGCTAATATGAATTTTTAAAATAAATTAGTTTTAGTTGTTTTAAATTAGAGTAAATTTTTCAAGTAAAATTCCTCATCCTAATCCTAACCTAATCTATACAAAGGCACAAAAGCCTACCTTAACAAAAGCTTAAAAAAAACTTTAAAACATTAAAACACTAAAATATGAAAAAACAAATCCTGTTTTTTATTTTGTTTTTAAAATTTTGATATCATCAGACCGTGGCATGCCAGGATTGAGGGTTACGTTGAAAATGTTGTTTCCATGTATTAATGCAGAGAATCTTTTAGAAAATAAATCAAAATCGAAAAAAGCGAGGTTTAGATATCTGATTCATCGCGTTCTTTTTTATTTTCTGGTGTTCGGACTCACCGAATGAAAATGTCAAATGAACGTCAAACGTCATATGTCAAAAAACCGATGTAATCGGTGAGCAAAATTAGATTACTTTACAAACTCGCCCTATGTTACAAATTTTATGTTATGGGCGAGTTTGTAAAGTAATCTAATTTTGCTCACCGATGAAATCGGTTTTTTGACATATGATGTTCATCTGACATTGTTGATAGGTGAGTCTGATGACAATCGAAAAATAAAAAAGAACGCGATGAAAACAGATTTTTTAACCATGCTTTTTTCGATTTTTATTTTTTTCTAAATGAGTCTCTGCACAAGCACATGAAAACAATATTTTCAACGCAACCTTCAATTCTGGAATGCCGCGGTCTGGTGATACCAACTCCAGATCTTTATCATCCTAGTTTTGAGCCACTATCTATATCTTCCAAGATGTCCACCGCAACTTTGCTTGGTACACCGTGGGGCATTTACCAAAAAAAAAAAAATAACAAAAAAATAAACAAATCAACCAGCCTAATAAAAAAAAAGAAAAAGCAGCTGATTTTGACGTAACTGACATTCATCGAAGATTGCTCACCGACCCCCAGAGTCGGTGAGCATTGATGCCATCGATTGGTGGAATTCATCAGATAATTTACAAACTCGATGGATTTCAACGAATTGCACTGATTAATTTAAGAACTTGAGTGTTGTCATCGATGAGCTCATCGATTACTTTACGAACTCGCCCTATTTCCCAAAACCTAAAAGTGGCATTTGACATTCAGTTTGATAGTTAGATTCCTTGTGAAAAAATCTACAAAAATCAATAAAAAAAAAAAAAAAAATTATTACACCAAATTCTTCATAATGGAAACTTTAAAATAAGCTACCATAACTCAAAAACGGCTTAATGTATCCAGATCAGTGGCGGCTGTTACAGGGAGGGCAACGGGCTAGTGCCCTCCCAAAACTCGACAAAAAACAGTATTTTTAATTGATTTATTTAAAAAAAGTTAAATCTTCCCTTACGACTCGAGCGGGAAGAATGTGTGTTGACCGTTGCCCTTCTACACGATGCCGGTTCTATCCTTAGTGAAGACGTATGAGTTTGTTTTGCTTTGGGCCATTGTTGTTGTTATCGTTTGTTTATAAAATGGAAATAAATCACTTCGATTACATAATTAATTGTGCAAATTTAAATAGATTGACCTATGAACTTCGATTACAAATAAAATGTTTAGGGCCACATAGACCGTACCTAAAACTCTTAAAATTTCAGTGCAAGTAATAAAAAATTATACGATGCTGAAAACTGGTTGTACGGTTGTGAAAAACGAAATGCTTTTTTTTTTCTTTATTTGTCTTATTATGAACAATCCACGAAGTGATCCTGCGTGGGTGGCAAATGGAATCTGTGATATCAAGCACTTTAGTGAAAAGCTAAAGACACAAAGTAAGTGCCACTTATTTAAATAACCACATAGAATTTTCTATGCTAGGCAAGAATGATATTAGGTGCCAATTGAATAGTGCCTATAGGCAAAACATTACCGAACATAATGAAAATATGGCACAAAATAAGTTAACTGTTTAAAATTTTGTGGGATTTTTGAGGTTGCTCTACGGGGCCATGATGAGTCTGAAACTGGTGCTAATCCGAGCACTTTGCGCATATAATAGAAGGCGAATATACTTTATCTATAAACAAATAAACTAAAAACTACATACAATATAAATTTCTGCCCCTCCAATTTATAACCTCACTAGCCGCCACTGAAAGACACCCAAACGGAGGTCCAAGAAGAAAACTGTCATTTTTTAAAAAAGGTCCGAAAATAAACTAAATGGTCCATTTAATTTACTGTTACTTTGCGTGCAACTATGTTGATTACCGTCACGGTAATCAATCAATCAAAGTCTATTTTTTAAAAGGATCAATTATTTGAATAAAGTTTTTTAAACAATTTGTTTAACATTAAAAAACTAATTAAATACATGTGTCCATTCATAAAAAAATTCAAAATGTTTGTATATTATATAATATAATAGTATAGAGCCCACTCGAAAAATTGAGTTTTATTGAGAACCAGAAAACATGTTTACTCACCATAATTTATTATTGACTGAGTTAAAAATGTGAATGTTCAATTTTTGAATAATTTAAGGTTTCAGAGAAATACATTTTTTTTTGGGCGGCTATTTGAGGAATATACATCTTATACTTATAAAATATGTAACTGTATACAATGAATTTTTAACTATGTAATTATATTTTTTTGAGAAAAGCAATGTGGATAAAAAATACCACAATAAAAAACAAAAATTTTAATTTTAAAAATTTCTATTTTTTTGGTACGCTTATGGCACCTGCACCACTGCCTTCAAAGAGGACTCCTATACATTATTGGAATGAAAAATTTTTCCCTCAATGTTCCCTCAAAAAATAATCTCAAAAAGAGTTTTTAAAAAGTTGATGGCTTTTGGGTTATTCGCAAAAAACTGTCAAAAAGCACGTTTAAGGGGGGACCAAGCCCCTGCCAGTGGTGGGGAGTGGTTCCCCTTCGTAAAATATTCATGTCTATCTATACCAAGTGTGCTGCATCTCTCATTAAACGCAGTATCTGAACCTAGGGCCTGAACTAAAAGTTAGTTATATGTGTTGTATATCCTTTTGTATTTGCTTAATTTTCATATTTCTTTTATTGTATAATTTCGTTTAGACATCTATTAGGCTAAAGTCCTTTTAAAAGACCCAATGTATAAATAACTAATATGTAGTGTGTGTGGTAACCAAAAAGTTAAATATTTAGAAAATAAAAATCAGGACTTTACCAAAATCGAGAAATTCCTGAGCAGCTGATAAATTTGAAACTCTGGACATTTTTTATTAATATTACACTATTACTTAAAATAAAAAATATAACACGCACAATTAAAAACATCAGTTTAAGGTTAAACGGTAATATATTGAGTATAAAATAAAAAGATGACACAGAATAAAATCCTTGTTAAAAAATTAAACCAAGATAATTTTAGTCCAGATGAAATACTGCAAAATGGTATTTAACGAGAGGGGTAACCCGTAGGTTCGGCCAGTAGGCCAGAGTAGTGCCTTCTTGCCATGCTCAAGGTTAGTCTCTTAACCAGGGGCGGCGCGTGGTGTATAACTTAGGGGGTACCCACCCAAAAAAATTGGGCGCAGGCGAAAATTTTTTTGAGTGCCACGCCCAACTTTTTGTGCCATCGAGTGGGTCATTATATTATATTTTAATTGAGAGCAAATATTTAAAAAAAAAAAATAAGATATTTGGTTATTAATCATATATTATTATTGTTTTTTAAAATAAATAATAAATGTTTCATACCTAGTTTTTATATTTCACAAAAATTTCACATATTTCTCAAAGATTTCACAGAATTTACAAAGATTTTACGGATTTCACAAATATTACATAGATTTCACGAGGAATTTACAGATTTTACAGATTTTACGAAGACTACAAAGTTCACATATTTGAGAAATATTTTCGGGTCTCACAAAAATTTTACAGAATATCACAAATTTCACAAATATTTTATAATTTAACAAAGATTTTACAAAGATTTTACAAAGAATTTTTATAGATTTTACAGATTTCTCAAAGATTTTAGAGATTTCACAGATTTTGCATTTCTAGAATCAAAGACGTTAAATATATTTTACATTTATCTCATTGCTTTTTAAGAAAAACCTAAACAATACTTCTAAAGAAAAGGTAGTTTAAAGTAAAAAAATTCTTATCAGACTTTTTTAAAAGCTGAATATAATCAAAGATATATAAAATGTATAAAATTAACATCGGTTAAAAAGCAAAAAAGTTATACATTTTGACGAGCATTGCATTTTTACAACTAGACTGTAAAAACTTGAGTACCATATTTATAGATACTTATTTATTAGTTTTTGTATTGTTTTTGATAAAAGAAGATTTTACCTACCCTATATATATATATATATATATATATATATATATATATATATATATATATATATATATATATATTAGAATAAACATATTGTTATTGTTATTAATTTTATATTAAAAAAAAACAATTTTTATATACCTATTTTCAATATTATTCGTTCATTAAAAAAAATACTCTGCCAATATATGGGCCCCTAAGCTCACACTAGGTACTATAGTTATAGTGTACGTGTGAGCTAATATAACTAAAAATTGAAATATATTTTATTTAACTCCAGACTAAATTACCTTGTGTTTGATACCACACAAGCCATGTTTTGACTTAAACTCAAATTTTTGAAATCTACCCCCACCCTTAAAAAAAACAAAAAACTAAAATGTATTTTGTTAAACTCCGGACTCAATTACCTTTCGTTTGATATCACACACGCCATATTTTCACTTAAACTCTAATTTTTAAAATATACCCCCACCCTTTTTTTTTTAAATAAATTAAAATGTATTTTGTTTAACTGCAGACTTAATTACCTTTCGTTTGATATCACACACGCCATATTTTCACATAAACTCTAATTTTTGAAATCTACCCCCACCCTTTTATTTGGCTTGTGTTCGGTGGATTTTGTTCATTTTTAAATGGGACCATCTCGACCCAAAACCCAGCGTAGGTACCAAATTTCATTAAAATCGGGAAAGCGGTTTTTGAGTTATGCGCGTTGGTCGTTACAGACAGACAGACATACAGACAGACAGACAGACAGACGGCGCAACAAAAAAGTTTCAAAATCATTTGAAACGCAAAGATATAAAAAATTTTGAAATCGGAGCAACTTTTTTTTTCTCGAAAAAATTAGGATCACCATAGCCCTACTACTACTATAGTATAGTAGTAGTGTGAGCTAATAACATATATTTCGACTAGACTAAAACAGTTAAGTCACACATGGGAAACTGCCTTGCCTTTTTCAATTTTCCGCATACTTGGCTATCATTTTTGTTTATAACAATAAAGCAAGCATCTGTCAAGATATAATTGGCCTTATTAACGACGCGACTTCGTACCATTTGCGTGTTATCTATAAAAAGCGAGATCATACAGGGCTCGACTTCGAACGTCTAGCCTTTATGAAAAGCAAGACGTCAGTGACAGTGAGGGTTTGCCGCTGTG
The DNA here is from genome assembly GCA_963576565.1 of Aspidapion aeneum. NCBI lineage: Eukaryota > Metazoa > Arthropoda > Insecta > Coleoptera > Brentidae > Aspidapion > Aspidapion aeneum. Next base: position 2,648,138 of record OY755042.1, on the reverse strand, counting down.
ACTCAAAATTCATTAATAGCAAGATTTCCACTTTTAAAAGACGAAGAAATAGTCATTATTATTTATTTCGTTATTTTAGCTTTAATCAAGAAACATTAAATCCAGAAAAATGCAATTTTTTAATAATTTTTTCTTACCAATAGCCTTGCTCTTTTAGTCGCGTTTAAATATTTTGTTTGTGCGTGTAGTAACCTCCTTTCACATTTTACGGATTCGCAGTATTGATTATTACGGATTTGCAGTATTGACTATTAATCATACAGTTAAAACTATATCTAAGAGATGGCGCTACAGCAATTAAAATCAAGGGGTTTTAAATATTTTATTAACTTTTTTTTTCTTAAATTAATAATAGTATTACTCTTCCAGTCCGGTAACGAAAATCCGGCATTTCAAAAATGAAACACCACCTACGAAGCAGGTTTCAATACAGTTTAAGCTTTATTTTTTATTTATTAAAAGCTTTATCGAAGAGTGGTAACTGACAGTAAAAAACTAGTCAACCAGAGCAGGACAATCATTTCGAAAACGTCTAGAGATAGCTGACAATCTTATTTTGTTATGGTTACCGAACTGGCAAGATTTTTATAATACACATATCCTACCCTCAGAACAAAAGTGACACATCTCAAAATTTTAAATTTAGGATTTTTACTTTTTGCGGTTTGTCACTTACTATCGATACATTGTCAAAGAAAGTCACAATTCAAATTACAAATAATAAAATAATATATTTAAAGTTTTAAGTTACCGCAATTTTCCAACAATTTAATTTTTTGAGCTTTTTGAGGGTGTGATATATGTGTAAAAATATTTAACTATTGTAACAAATACTCTTACTTAATTAATAAGTGTCATTGAGATTCATGTATATTTTGTAAATTGTATTAATAAAAATTTTTTACCAAGTTTCAATCCTTCTTGTATTCCTTTTATTTAAAAAGTTAAGTAAGTTTAAATAAAAGGATTAATTAGTCACTTATTTCCTTTATGAGACATTGACAACTTTTACAGTTCAGTTGCAGTGGTTGCTTTTGGAAACAATGATGAAAACCATAATTTATTATCAATAAATAGTCTGACACGATGAAATTAGTAAAAGTTGTTAAAAACACCATAAAGGAAAATCAGACTATAAAAAGGACCAAGAAACAGGCAAAATTAAAGTTGATGAGAGTTAATTATCGTCCTTAAGGTTAGATCCAGCTCTAGAGGTTAATAGGTTTAGGTCTGAGCGTATTCAAAAGACAATTGAAATTTGCTAGCAAAATTCAATTGTCTTTTGAATACGCTCAGTCCTAAACCTATTAACCTCTAGACCAAAATTAAAGTTCTTTGATTTTTTAAATCTTTAATTTTGTCTTTAAGTACTCTGTAAGAAAGTCGCAACTGTTATTAGCATATATTATCCAAATTGGTTATGCTAATTCACAACTGCAACCTTCTTGCTTAGCATGGAAATCTTGGCCCTTTTTGTAAAAACCTAAGTATTGATTCCAAAAAACAAATCAATATTTTGTTAAGAGCGCCATCTATGTCAAACCTAAGAACTAATCAAAATGTTTGGCCGCACAGTTTAAGGTGCCTGTAATACTTCTCAGAGCTTAGCACGGGAGAAAGTCTTCTGGTCCGCAAAGCGGACCGAACCGTGGTCTTCTGTGGAGTGACCTTACTATGGACTGCTGAGGCTATCCGGACTATCAGTTTTTCCCGAAATGCCGAAACTACTGTCGGTTTTGTTATAATTCATTTTTATCGTACTTACTGGTTGGTAAATTAGTTTTATTGTGTAACATTGTTATCAGATCATACTGTATCGATACATAGTTGTCAGCAAGGACCATTGACTTCTATACCCTACGGGTAGACCCGGCATGGACCAAAATTGCCATTATATCAAGCTTTTATCGCAATTGACCAAATACAAGTAAGAATTTAATGAGCAAAATAGGGATGAAAATAGAATTTCGGTTTGGTGAGTCCGGAAACATGCAACATCGCAAAAATATTCTATTTGCTTGTCTTGGATAAAAAAGGGCAGTGGCGGCGCAAAATAAAAATTTTGAATTCCACTAGAATTTTTTTATCAACAATTTTCTGTTTGAATAATAAATAATTCATGAATACTTACTTGTGTGTGTTTACAAAATTCTCTTCAGTAAAAAAAAAGAGTAAAAAGAATTTCTAAGCATGCTAAGTGCAGTGGATGTATTAAAATTATTGTTTTCATCTTAGAACTTTACAAATGTTGTACCTTCCAGGTAAAATATTTTCTTTCTTTGAACAAGGGTCTTCTTCAACTCTTCTTTTCTTGGGTGGACTACAAGTTATGCTCGAGTCAGATGAAATTTCGGAACTAAAAATTTCAATTCGAAATGGAACAACCGGGCGCCGGGCCAACTCGGCGCCGCCAACAGGGCGCCACGCCGGACCTAATGGGCGCCGGGCCAACTCAGCGCCGGACTATTTTTTTTTCGATAAAATGTGCAGATAAAAACAAAATAAATATGATATTTATACAAAACTTTCAACATCTATTAAGTCGAGCGTTGAAATTTGGTAGGTGTAGTGTTCTGCGACTTGAAACACCGCCAAGTTCCATATTCGATACATATCGATGCATAAATAAGAAAGTCCGCCATTTTGGATCCGCCACTTTAATTTTTTTAAGGTTGTTTTTCATCTGCACATTTTATCAAGAAAAAATATTTTAGTCCGGCGCCCAGTTGGCTCGGCGTCAAGTTGGCCCGGCGCCCAGTTGGCCTGCCGCCCAGTTGGTGGCGCCGAGTTGGCGGCGCCCAGTTGTCCTAGACTGCAACACATTTCAGGGGTCTGGTACGTTTTACCACCTTTCTTACAACTACGAAGTTTTTTGAAAAATGATAATTTTAGACCATTTTATAGTGATTTCTAAAAAAAAAATTGCGGACTATCGTTGATTTTGTTAAAAAAATTGAAATTGAAACATTCTTAAAACCCCATTAAAACCCATACAAATTGCTACAAAAGAAGCATTTTCTCATTTCAAACTGAAACAAAACGGTCCCTGACGTCTATCAGCTGTCAACAAAAACTTGAAATAACTAAGGTCACTGATCCAAATCGGGTCAGTTTTTTTGGTCCTTTTATGAAAATGCACAATTTTTAAAAAAGCATGAAATTCAAAACAAAATCAAGAAAATTATGATTCCTACATTTTTACAAATAAAAATTAGTTTAATTGAACATTATATCAATTTTTATTCCTTAAAACACTAAAAATTAATAATTATTTACTTTTTTAAAATTTATCGAAGGTCTAACTGAACAAAAGCAAACTGAACCCATCCGTATCGAAATGAACCAAATCAAACCGAATCTAACGGTTCGGTTTGGTTCGGTTCGATTTGCTTAAACTGAACCGAACCTAACCGAATATAGCTAAACCTAACCTAAACAATCCTAGCGGAACCTAACCGAACATACTCAAACTGAACCAACCTAACCCAACCTAACCCAACCTAACCCAACCTAACCCAACCTAACCCAACCTAACCCAACCTAACCCAACCTAACCCAACCTAACCCAACCTAACCCAACCTAACCCAACCTAACCCAACCTAACCCAACCTAACCCAACCTAACCCAACCTAACCCAACCTAACCCAACCTAACCTACCTATTGTTAATAAATATAGTAAAAGTTGTTAGGTTTATGTCCAGGGGGTAACCATTGTCCATAATCGTCGGAAATCGAGTTAGGATTAGTGTATGCGACCATAAACATTGAGTGGCGAGTGAGTGTTTGGTCTTCAATTTTTTTAGGGAAATTTTTCAAAATCTTTTTTTGCGCACTCTGGGCACCCTAATAAACCGTAATCTGGTCACCCTAATCCATCGCAATCAAAGAAAATGGGTAATCGAAGTGTCACAAATTTTTTGTTGGTTTCTATTCTTCTTTTATATTATGTAGGACAAAATTATTAATTAAACTAAGTGACCTTATTAAGTAAGACAGCAAGATAGTCAAATGACATTAGAAGGACATAAACATATGATACCGGCCTGTAGACCGGTCGCGGTGGTCATATAATAATAAATATATACTTTCGCGATGAAAGACCAAAATTTAACTTAAAATTACTGTAAAGTCCGCAAAAAACATTAAATTTATCGAAATTTATAAAAACATAGATCAGTGTGTGTAACAATTCATCAAGATGTATGAAACTCGACCGTGACATGTCAAAAGTTTGGTTCGAAAAAACAAAAACAACTGGATAAAAATCGGTATGTAAGAATTTAAAAAGAAATCATTTTTAAGAAAATCAAATACTTTTTGTTAATTTTCATGCAATGCAAAAAAAAGTGCGGGGAAGTGACACTTTCTGAATCAAAATGTGTGAGGGTAAAATCGCACGGTCGCAGAAAAAACTATCTATCGTGACGCTACTGAACTTTCTCGTGTTTTAGGAAAAACTCTCCGTCAAGACGACTTACCCATGAAATGTTGTTTTTTTATGGATTTTTTTTCTTCTTTTGCACAAAAAGCAATTTTGGACCATGTTTAAACTCAAATAGTTACTTCTAAACTTGTTTTTAAACGTTTTAAGATTTCTTTTTGTAATATTCCCGCACAAAATTCAAAAAAAATCATTTCCGTACTTAGACAACATTGTCTATCAGTTTTCCCTGTATACACGGACTAACAGGTAGAATCACTCAAAATACGGCAGGTGGATTAAAGGTAGCCAGCTGCTTTTCTGTCGCACTTATGCCGTCAGTGTGAAAGAGATAAAAGTACCCTTATATTATCTAGGGTATTATTAGCATGCAAAATCACCCTATCTTTGTCCGTTTCACATGTTCAATAATGTCTATCTCTGTTTTTATTGTAAAAGAAATACCCGACCATAGGAACCAAATTGGATAGGGTCAATAAAAAATGCCTTGTCTTTCCGTCTCTAACGCCCTTTTAGGGCGTTATACAACTCAATGGCAAGGACATTTTAATAGCTTGTTGATGCATAACTGATGTAATGTATAATTATTACGGTATTTAAAAAAAAAATCGTCCTAAAAAAACTAAAAAAGGTACATTTTTTGTTTTACACGTGAACTACCAAAAAAACCCGTTATTAAAATCTGAAAACCTACTACTCATACGAGGTGCAATGTGCAATGTGAATTTTTGTCAACATTGTTGCTTTTTCAAACTACAGTACAGTCCCGATTATCCGAAATAATGTAGACCAAAGTGATTTCGGATAATCGAAATTTCGGTTAATCCGATTTTTTTTTTGGAAAATAGAAAATTTTTCTTTTAGTATTTTATTCAGGAGAATATGGAGGGTATTAACTACAGCTTTACCACCGTACTCGAGCATTTCTGCCGTTACTCCGTCTTTTCCAGGTGATTTGTTATTTTTAATTTTCTTTAATGCTGTCTTTATTTCCGCTTTGCTTATTTTAGGTTGTAGTTCTGAGTTTATGTTCTTTATTTTTGTTTGGACTTCCTTCTTGGTCTCTCGTGATGGTTTTTTTTTGGTTTGGTATAGTTCTGTATAGAATAGTTGTGTGATATTTATGATATCATCTTTAACGTTAGTTTCTATGCCGTTAATATCCTTTATTTTAATTATTTCATATCTACCTAGAGTCGGCCTTAGACATTTCATATTTCTGTTACTTTCTATCTCTCTCAACTTTAATTTTTGGCTCTTTCTTTTATTTTCTTTTATCATTTTTCTTATAGTTTTATTTATTTCTGTGTATTCTATAGATTTTCTTTTTCCTCCTCTTTCGAGGGTCCGCCTTTTTTCCATCAGTCTCTTTAAGTCTTCTGATATACAATTTTCCCTCTTTTTATCTTTTTGTGCGATGTCTTTTTCTACTTTGCTCATAGCTCTTGTCAGCGAATCATTTATTTCATTTATATTTTCATTTTCGCATCCTAAGTTTTGGGTTAGCTGTGCCTTTACCCTTTCTTTGTATATAGCTTTATTTTGTGTAAGTTTATTCCTGTCAAGTTGTTCATTGTTATTATTAATTTTTCTTTTCATTTCGAAATTGCTATCAATGCAGATTTTTGTTCTGACCATCCTGTGATCACTGCCTGTTGTAAAGCTGTTTGGGACTATTACATCTCTAACGATATTTTTATCAGTATTCCATTAGGGCTGAGCTATGTCCATTTTCGTTGCGGTTTCTTTCTATAGAACGAGTTCATTCTAATGAAAGGTTCTTACTAGTTTGGAAATGATTTTTAAATACGTGAAAAAGAAATAAAACTACTAATTGTCTACGTATATTAGCTCACACGTATAGTATAACTAGTAGTGTGAGCTATGGTGATCGTGTCAAAAATACGAAAAAAAAAAGCTGCTCCGGTCTAAAAAATTTGCATATATCTTGCTATTATTTGAAACTTTTTTGTCGCGCCGTCTGTCTGTATATCTGTCTGTACCGACCAACGCACATAACATAAAAACTACTATTAATAGCTCCATTTTAATAAAATTTGGTAACTTGGTTGGGTTTTGGGTCTAGCTGGCAGTGGCGCACCCAGGAATATGTCTTGGAGGGGGCCCGAGGCCTCTTGGGGAAGGGCTCGAAGCCTCATGATGTCGAATTTTAAGCTATTTTTTGTGTTTTTTTTATGAAATGTGTGGAAAATATGTACAAAAATCTAAGGCTTAGGGGGGGGGGGCGAGCCCCGAGTTTCCTGAGTTCCTACCCGGGATCCTAGAGGATGTGAATCCGAACCGAACCGATCCTAACTAAACCGAACCAAACCTAACCCAACCAAACTATAACACTATTCACACCCTCTAGGATCCCGTAAAAGAAGTCAGGAAAGTTTTTTTTTAATTGTTGGTTCAGTTTGCTTTGGTTCAATTCGGTTCGTTTCGGTTCGGATTCACATCCTCTAGGATCCCGGGTAGGAAGTCAGGAAAGTTTTTTTTTTTAAATAATTATTGGTTCAGTTTGCTTTGGTTCGGTTCGGTTAGATTTGATTGATTAGCTTTCGTTATGTTAGCGTTTTAACCTGACAGTTGAATACGCTTTTGTAATAGTTTAATGAGCGATGTTCTCTTACAGATCCGTGCTCATTTCGAGATCAAAACTCTTAAAATCAACACGTATTTGAACCCAAATATATTATAACATTTCCGTGTCTATTTCAAAACCGCGCCGACGTGAATTGAGCACGGAAACGTAAATACGCCCCCCGGTGGCGGATGGGGGTTATTTTCGCGGAACAAAATTGGTAAAAATTAGATGCCTATAAATTGGCAGAGTATTTTTTAGCTCATCCTGTATCCTAAATGTTCTCCGAATATCAATAAAAAAGTATTAGAACTTAAAAAACACGATCTATACCTACACCACAAAAAGCAATTACCTACCGGTTTAAAAAAACAAATACTCCTGTCGATAGCGTGCCAGGTCGTACCCAGGGGGGGATCAATCTCTCCCCCCCCCCCCGAAATAGTCAATAAAGTATTGTACGAAATTCAAGAATAGTGTCACTCAGCTCACATTAACTACCGTAGCGCTATTCTTTAAATCACAGAAAAACGAGAAATCTTCTTTGAATAAACGAATCTTGTTGGTCTATGTATGTTATGGCACTAATACTACTACTGCTGTGTTGGTTTAGAACGTTTTTCTACGTTGTCCGATGCCTATTCTCTACCTCCTTCGATCCTGACAATCATCTTCTGTCAGATTTTTTTGATTCATTGATCGTTGAATTGACTGTTGCCATTCCAGTTTAGGACGCCCTCTTTTTCTGCGCCCTATTGATTGCCATTCTCTCTCTCTGCTTTGATAATCTTTCGTCGTTCATCCGTTGTACATGGCCGTACCATATCAGTTGTGTTTTAGTGATGTCAACCGTTATGCTTCCCTCGATTCCCATTCTTTCTTTTATCGTCTCATTTCTTATATGCTCTGTTCTAAATATTCTCACTGATCTTCTTATTGCATCTATTTCGACACTTTTCATTTTTGTTTTGTATGTTTCTGTTAGGCGACAAAGCTTTATTCCATACAACAACGTACTTTTCACAATTGTTTCATAAATGTTAAGTTTTGCATTCTTTTTATCTCTCTGCTCCACAAAATAGTGTTAAGACATCCAATAACCTTTTTTGCTATTACTATTATTTTTTCCTATCTTATCAAATGTGACACCCAAGTATACATATTATTGTTTGCCCATTGTCTAGTTCTAACTCACTTAATTCATTTCCAATACATAATTCTGCGTCTTGTCCACATTCACTATTAACCCTCACTTTTGGTATTCTTCCGTTAACTTCTTTATTACTAGCTACAATTACTGGGTCGTCAGCAAATCGGTTGTATTCCCATGCCGCGTGCTTTATGTTTCTAGTTTTTTAGAGCTACTGCGATATATATTGTTCACAACGACAATTTAAAACTCGCAATTGTTGAAAACGATACGACAAATTATGTACAAAAACACGCACTTAAACTTACTAATAATTCACTACTTTAATACGCCTATTAACTTCGCGTTAATATCTAGCGATCACTATCATTGGTTATCTCTGACTGACTGATGCACGACGTCCGGCCCTATATATAAGGGTCTGTCTACTATTCGAGAATTTTTCATCCTAGTTCGATTCGGAATTATTCCACCCTTTTCTAGAACACGGACCGTTCGCATACCAGTTTGTCACAGATAACGCAACTAAAACCTAGATTAAGAATACAACCATAAAATACGTCAACCTAATACGTGTAGTAAACCTAAATAAATTCTAACTATAACTTAAATTTGTAACAATATTTTTAAAAAATGCACAATACCATAAAAATATGAATGACAATACGCAAATTTTTATTGAAATTTTTTTAATCTTTCCCCCGAATTTTTTTCTGAGTACGGCCCTGAGGTCGTGTCCGTACGTAGGTCAAATAAATCATTGACATTCATGCCACTGGAATTATTTATTAATGTGGTACATGCCTTGGGTTGGGGGTATTAAGATATCCCTCAGTGACAAAAACAGGTGACATAGTCATGGCGTCAATTATCATAGCATGCTTTGTAGTTTTTTTAACCGTTGGTTCAGTGATAGCGGATGACTCCAAAAAAATTGGTAAGTAAAAAGCGATTATTTTTTTTTTAATTCATCGGTGCTAAAATTTTGGTTTTTTCCGCCGACTGACGCTGACATCTTAAAGGTGGATAAAAACGCAAATCAGCGTTGATCTGACCTAAAGTACATTAATTTTTATAGATGATAGAACATCGCAAAAAAAACAAGTTTCATAACAAAATTTTTTTAAAAAACGGTTTCATCGATTTCCACTAAATTTCGTACATAGACTACTGTCATATATCTCTAATTAACAATTAAATTCGTTTTCTAAAATTCTCCAGTGGCGTAGATATTGGGGTAGGCACTCTATTTTACCCTCCCAATCATTGGCGCCACTGAATATTTTAAAAATAATTTTTTTTTATTATTCCTTGTTTAATTTAGCAAAAAAAAGTGCCTTTTTCAAAACTTTGATTTTTAGCTTAGGTTTTGAGATATTTAAATAAATTTAAAGTGATGTAAGCACGTCAAAAATCAAGTCATTACTAAATGAAATAAACAAGATCGATTTCTACTAGATTGTGCACACAGACTAACGTAGTAAATCTCTAAGTAATGATTAAATTTATTTCAAAAAATTGACCAGTGGCGTAAATATTAGGGGTAGGCAACCCATTGTACCCTTCCAATACTTGGCACCACTGCCGGTTTTAAAAATAAAATTATTTTTTCTTATTACTGTTTTAATTTAGCTACAAAAATCTTCTAAAAACTAACAAATAGATAAATAAAATAAAAATTTCTAGATTTCAAAATGAAATCCACCGACTTTAATGCATTTTTGAAGTCTTTTAGCCACGGAATTAGTTGCAGATGAGACTTGGTGACGACTTTCCTTAAGCTGACGGCACGCCTCTTCAACACGTTCTACTAGTTCTTGGCGTCTTTTTACTGTCGTTTCATAACAATATTTTTTAGGTATCCTCACACATAAAAGTCTCGGCGTAATATCTCTGTGATCTTAGTGGGCACGCCACTGGGCCTCTTTATGCTTACATCACTTTAAATTTATTTAAATATTTCAAACTAAGCTAAAAATCAAAATTTTGCAAAAGCACTTTTTTTTGCTAAATTAAAAAAGGAATAAAAAACAAGAATTTTATTTTTAAAACATTCAGTAGCGCCAAAGATTGGGAGGTAAAAATGGGGTGCCCCAATATCTACGTGGACTCTATTTATACTGACTTTTCCAAGGCCTTCGACAAGGTCGATCACACGATCCTACTCACTAAACTGAAAGGCTTTGGTATTGATGGAACTCTCCTAAAATGGTTGCAATCTTACATTACTGACCACAAACTAATTGTCAAAGTTAATAACATCTACTACTCAACACCATTCGTAGCTACCTCTGGTGTACCACAGGGTGCACATCTAGCCCCAACTCTTTTTAACATATTTATTAAAGACGCAGTGATGTGCTTTGAAACAGCTGATGTGGAAAGTTATGATGATGATGTAAAGGCTTATACCATTCTGTATGACGATAAAGCACCTGCAGGACTTCAAGCTGACCTTAGGCGCTTCGAAAACTGGAATTTCAAAATGGAATGTTTCTTAATCCAAAAAATGCCAATACATTCATTTATCCAAGAGCATAAATACTCAAATTAACAAATACTATCTTCAAAACACAGAAAACAAACAACGGACTTGTCTTTTGTAGATCACATTGTTAAAATACGTTAAAAAGCATTAAAAATGTTAGGCTTTATTAAACGGCACACACAAGAATTCATGAACATTAACGCAATAAAAACACTATATTGTAGTTTAGTTCGTTCACAACGTGAAAGCAGCTCCCAAGTCTTGAAAAACTTGAAAAGGTACAAAACAAATTCTTGCGCTACATAGCATACAAACCTAAAATTCCTTTTGATAACATAGATTACTCTTAACTTAGAAAGTTGTTAAAACTGGAAACTCTAGAAAAAAGACACATAGCTGCAGATCAACTTGTTATTTTTAAACTGATTAATGGTGAAATAAACTGTCCTAAACTTCTTTCCAAGGTTTCATGTACTACCTCGACCACTTACGAGAAACATATACAAATAAAACTAAACTGTATCGCACACTTTATGGTAATAATAACCCAATAAACAGGATGATGCACAATGCAAATCGAGTGCACTTGTTGACTTTTAGCTCACACATACTATACTATAGTAGTGTGAGCTATGGTGATCCTAATTTTTTCGAGAAAAAAAAAGTTGCTTCCATTTCAAAATTTTTTATATACCTTTGCATTTCAGATGATTTTGAAACTTTTTTGTTGCGCTGTCTGTCTGTCTGTATGTCTGTCTGTAATGACCAATGCGCATAACTCGAAAACCGCTTGGCCGATTTTAATGAAATTTGGTACCGAGGCTGGGTCTTGGGTCGAGATGGTCCCATTAAAAAATGAACAAAATCCACCGAACACAAACCAAATAAAAGGGTGGGGGTAGATTTCAAAAATTAGAGCTTATGTGAAAATATGGCGTGTGTGATATCAAACGAAAGGTAATTGAGTCTGCAGTTAAACAAAATACATTTTAATTTATTTTAAAAACAGGGTGCGGGTATATTTTAAAAATTAGAGTTTAAGTGAAAATATGGCGTGTGTGATATCAAACGAAAGGTAATTGAGTCCGGAGTTTAACAAAATACATTTTAGTGTTTGTTTTTTTAAGGGTGGGGGTAGATTTCAAAAATTTGAGTTTAAGTCACAATATGGCTTGTGTGGTATCAAACAAAAGGTAATTTTGTGTGGAGTTGAATAATAGTAGTTTACCTAACTAGTGCGGAAAAGACACTTTACGCACGAGTTAGGTACACTATTTTTTCTATAAGCGTGAGGAAAAAACTAAAAATTAATCAGAAAAGTGTTTATATTCAAAACGTTTTAATCAAATCAATTATTATTATTCACATTCTAGCGGCTTCTAGAACTGACTGGGGTAGATCTTCGTCCGAAAAATCCATTGAAAATCTGATTTTTTTGTTTGAAAAATTCAAAAGACGCTTGTATCTGCAAAATTGGCTTTGTTTTGACAGTTTGTTTGTACTTTGTTGCTATGGTGATTTAAGATGCCAAATCTAAAACCACTAGTGTTCATTGTTGTTTGACATTGACAATGACGATATTTATACCGGGGAGGTTTAAAACTTATAATTTGAACCTATTTTACTGAAAACTTTATTTTATCGAAAATATTGAAAATATAGCAGAATTTTAGTCAATTTGAATATTTTTAGGATATTTCGTGTGCTAGGAAAGATACAAATGTATTTTGAACGGTCTAAATGTTATAGAACACCTCAAAATCGTAACAAATTTACTTTTCCGCACTAGTGCGGAAAAAATATTTTTCCGCACTAGTGCGGAAAAGTGGCACTTTCCACACTAAAATGCGTACGAAAAAGTGGACTTTTCCGCACGCTTATAGAAAAAATATATTTCAGTTTTTAGTTATATTAGCTCACACGTACACTATAACTATAGTACCTAGTGTGAGCTTAGGGGCACATATATTGGCAGAGTATTTTAATACTACCTTAAGATCATTTTAAAAAAAACATAAGGGAACAAAGATAGAGTTTAACAAAATTCATACAGTAAGACGTAAATCTAATCTGTGATAAACTATATATTAATATATTTTTTTAGTAAAATATTTATTACATTTAGAACTAAAATTGTATACCTACTTTATAAGAGAAACTTGTATTCAAATTTCTAAACTTGTATTTTTGATTTTTAAATGGGGAAACCGGTAAATAAAACAGTAAAACAGTAAAAGCGCTTCGGGACGTCAAATCAAACGGTGCTTCTGATAACTATTTTATTCATATAATTCCAATAACAAAAATCGTTCATTTTTTCATTTTAGAGTATGGTTTTGAATTCTGCCCAAAAAAATCGCCAAATTTCGACTCATGTCTAACAGCAGCCATAGAAAAAGCTACACAACTGTTAAAATCAGGATCATCACTTTATCAGATTTCACCGATTGATCCGCTAAAGCAAAAATCTTTAGCAGTTGGTGCTGGAACAGGAGCAGTTCATTTGACGCAGGATTATAAAAATTTGGTGATAACTGGGCTTTCGGATATGAAAGTTAAACAATCTCAGTAAGTTAGACAAATACTAAGTCAATTCTATAAGGTGAGCTAAAAAAACCGTAACTTTTTTTAGCTTTAATTTTTTACCCTTTATTCGATTTCTGTGATTTTGAATCGAATCCAAGATGGAGTATGATTTTAAAATTTAGCCATTTTTCAGATCCCTCACCAAATTTTTTTGTCCGCCACTGTACTCAATTTTAAACATTCACCAAAAAGCCACATGTTTACCGTAGCCAAAAAGGTATCAACTGGAAAAATTGGTTAAGAAGTAATAAAGTTGTACCATGACGAATTAGGTGCTGATTTAACCCTTTGTGTAACGTAGGTCAAATAAACGATTGTTTCTGACATGATTAGATAGTTTAAGTTGTGCAAAGTGTTTTTACGTAAGCATGAGATTTGACAGTTACGCAAGCGTACTTCGTCACAGCGTCGTCAAGGTCACGTTAGGAGCTTACGTATTTACGTTAGCTTACGGCAGTCTGCGGGCACCTTAACGTTACCGAAGAATAGAATTGGTTGATTGACCGATCGAAAAATGAGGCCTAGACGATAATTTCCGCTTCCAGTACAAACGATTCTTTGCAAATATATTCCTGTAGTAGTAGTAGTAGTAGTGGGGGGGGTTGACCCGCAGGTCTGACAAGTAGGCCAGAGTAGGCCCTTTTTGCCATGCCCCAAGTCTGTCCCTTAACCCACTCTCTGCACTTCCCTTTGATGGTCGGGTTACTCATTGGGCCTTCCTGTTCTCTTTACAAAGTCCAGTAAGTCTGCCCATTTAAGCATGTGCAGTTCTTCCTCGCTCAGAGTTGGCGCTCCGAGTGCCTGTTGTCTCATCCTTGCGTAGGCCTCGCATTCTGCCACGAGGTGTCTTGATGTCTCTTCTTCCTGTCCACAGGCTGGGCAGGTAGGGTCATTCTCGACTCCTATACGTGTCATGTGCTTCCTCAACCGGTTATGTCCGGTTAGAGTACCTATCAGCAGTCCGAGGTCTTTTCGTGTCCGTCCCAGCATCCATCTAATTCTGGTCGCTTTTGGACGGTCTACGAATTCTCTGGTCTGTCTGCAACCCGTTCCTGTTTCCCAGGAGTTTAATAGCGCGTCCTGGGCCCATTTGTTGAGTCCGCTTTGCACTTGTCTTTTTGTCACGCCCAAAAGTGGCTCCGGTCCTACATAGGCGGTTCCTGCCCCGAGTCGTGCGAGTTCGTCCGCCTTCTCGTTGCCTGGTACCCCCGTATGTCCCGGAACCCAAACCAGGGTATATATTCCTACTGTAGTTGAAAAGACAAATAACAAAATTGTAACATCAAAAAAACACAGTGCCGAATTCCATATTCTCTGCTATTAGTAGACTTGTTATGGTAACGTAAAAACATTCAACTTAAACTCAAATTTGGAACAAAACGTAGAGCGCTTAAGATGCAGTGTTACGTAAAAATACGTAGCACATCTTAAACTATCTATTTATGAAAGCCTATTTAATTTCTACGGTAATGGACTTTACAAAAAGTTTGTAGTTTTTGTAAAATCTAAGATAGCGCAACATGCCTTTAAAATATGAATATTTTTAATCCACTTGCCAGAAGTTTATGTACGCCAATTACATGATCTTAAATATTGACAAGAAAGCTACGTTTTTGCCGTTTAGAAGGACATCACAAGCATGTAGAAATTGGATAAGAAGTAAGAAAGTTTAACCACATCAAAATAGGTACTGTTTTAACCTTTTGAAAGGTAGGTAAAAACATATACGTAATATACGTATATGGGTAAGAAAAGAACGTTACACAAAGGGTTAAATCGGCACTTAATTCGTCAAGGTACCGTAAAACAAGGTTACTTTGCTCCACTTTTTTGAGTTAATTCGAAAAAAAAAGAAATAACCAAAAGTTATACTATAAAAAATGTTTTTTTGGTTTTAATGAAAAACACATGGTATAGGTAATTAACAAAGGACATTTTTATTACAAAATACTTGATATTATAAATATTTTTTTAACTTGAAACGTGGAGCAAAGTTTCCCATAGTCGTAGGTTACTTTGCCCCACTTTATAAAATATGAAAAAACACATTGGTGTTTTATATGTTGGCGCATACCTTAGGATAAGGGACGCGGGCGTGTGGAGAAGGAGCGGTGGACAAAAAGGACATTTGGAGATCGCGACTGTGACGGAAAAGGAGATTCCTTTATCGACGTACAGGCTAGCGATGCCAGAAAAGCGGTTAAGGGAGAAAAGGAGTTACCGTGTAACCATACCACCAAGGGATGCATTGAAGGAGGACGGAGTTGAACTCCTTAGCGACGCCACGGTCTGCTATACAGACGGATCAAGGCTGACAGACCGGAATTCGACCAGTGCAGGAGTGTACGTGGAAAGCAAGAGCATTGGAAAAAGCTACCCGCTGGGATCCAATGCAACAGTCTTCCAGGCAGAGGTTTACGCTATACTGGCGTTAACATGGGAGGAAGAAATTAGGAACGAAACAGGAAAACGCCTCTGCATCTGTTCAGACAGTCAAGCTGCGCTGAAAGCACTGTGTAAACCAACCATGTCCGCAGGTTTGGTGCAGGAGTGTGCGGATGCACTTCAGGAATTGGCCGGCGTAAGAGAGGTAGAGCTCGTATGGGTCCCAGGTCACGTGGGAGTCCCCGGACACGAGAAAGCGGACAGACTCGCCAGGGGAAGATCCCAGCAGAAATGCGTCGGGCTAGAACCGTTCCTGGGGCTCACAAGAGGGCAAATGAAGTCGGCCCTAACAGAGTGGACCCAGAAAGAGATACAAAGGGAGTGGACCAACACAGGAAACGCCAGACAGGCGAAGGAGTATGTGACAGGCTACAGCAAATCCCGTAGGGACTGGCTGCTCCGTAGAACACGAAGAGAGGTGGGAGCCATAGTGGGAGTCCTGACCGGACACTGCGTCCTACAAGGACACCTGGCAAAGATGAGAGTGAAGGAGGACGCGACGTGCGAGCGATGTTGGGCCGAGGACGAGACCTCGGCGCATTTTCTCTCATCATGTGAAGCATACAAGGAGGCAAGAAGAGAGGTATTCGATGAGGAGGCCTTTGAGACGGAGGACCTTCTGAATCTGAGGTGGCCCGATATTCCCGGACGCAGTAGGGGGATGCCCGGGGGTTGGCGAAAAGGGCGCTTCATGTGCCTAGTCGCAGGCCTAGAGCCTACCCCACACTACTACTACTACTACTATATGTTGGCGCAAAGTACACCCAATATTTAGTTAGCTTTTCCCCAAACATTCAAAATGGTAAATAAAAAATTTAAAAATATTGGTTTTTTAAGTTTTTATTGCATAGAAATCGATAACTGTACTAGACACCAAATTTTTCGAGGTCAAATTTTAAAGGAATTTCAAGCTGCACTCAGTGGCGGCGCGTGATAAAAAACTTTGGGGTGCACACCAAAAAATAAAAATAAAAATTGCGGCGCAGGCAAAAATCTTTTTTCAGTGCCACGCTAACTTTTTGGGCCATCGAGTGGGCCGTCATATCATATAATTTAGATCAAATAATTAAAAAATGAGATATTTAGTTAGATATTAGTTACCTATTATTATTGTTTTTATAAATAAATAATAAATTATCACACCTAGTTTATTTTCTCCTCTAATGGCAAAGATGAAAATTTATTTAAATATTGCACGCTAATGCTATCAGAATTAGAAACTTCCGCCATTGTCAAAATTCCCCAGATTAATATATCTACATTTTCGTAATAAAAAAAAATTGAGTGTGCTTAAGACCACACGGCAGAAGTGTAAACTTCAACAAGGCGAAATTAATAATACTGGCCCATAACATATTCTGTAAAGCAGACCGAACCGAACTCTTCTGTGTACTGGCCTTCATCTGCGTCGACTCGAGCCGAATGAGCGTTACATAGCCGAGCCTGACGGCTCAGTTGAATTCACTACCCACCAAAACTGCTAAAAGCGCCTAAAGAAGTTTACACTTCAAAAACTACAAACATGTAAAACATCAATATTTTTATTTTTTGCATACTTAGTACTTAAAATTTCAACTCTACTCAGTATTTATTGGATTTACCGAGAATATAATGATTACTTAGTACCGAATACAAAATATCTGATACTCGAATAGGAAGTATCAGTATCTACTCGATACTTGGAAAAGTAATCGTTGCACACACAACTACTAAGTGCACGAATTAAAAGTGCCGGTGCCGCAGGGGTCATCACGGGGGTGCGGGCGGCATTGAGGCTGGTCTTTGTAAACGCGCCGTGCAGAAGGAAGGTTCAGATTCTATGTACTGTAAAATTCTATTGGGGCATGTCGTCCTCTCTTTCTATATTTTGTAATTAGCATGCGACATAACATCTAGGGTGCATAGAATTTAGTTCCAGTAAATAAAAGCGTTGTTTGCATATACGTAGTATTCCATATATGGTTGTTTGATGGATAGTTTGAACATGAATACAAACACATACATCAGGTATAAATTCCTAGAGTACATTCCAGTCTTTAGTGAATTTTTTTTGGGATAATTATGAATTAAATTAAGGAATGATCAAAGTTTAATATTTTTTTAAGTAAAATTTGGGAAGAAATGTGCACTTATCGAGAAACCGCCACTGGCTGCATTTCACTCTGGTATTAACTCGAGACGACTAAGCGGAAAACAGCGGCTATTAGGTCTTTAAAAAGTCAAATTGGCAACGGATAATTCACGCGTGGTGGCGTTGTGGTGCATGCGCAGATTTTTAATGTGGAATATCTAAGAACCTTTTTTCGCAATGGAGCAAAGTAGTACCAGGGGGCGTAAAGTAACCTCGCTTTACACCACTTTATTATTTCTTAACCAAATTTTTTAGTTGATACCTATGTGCACGGCATAATGTGGCTTTTTCTTCACTGTTTAAAATCAAATACAGAGGCGCACAAAAATAATTGGCGATTGAGTCTAAAAAATGGCTACATTTTAAAATTATCTATTTTGGATTTTATAGAAGTGCCAATTTTGACAACAAAATTTGTATAGTCGTCGCTTTCGATAGAGAGCAAAATTTAAAATTACAAAATCGCGCAAAGGGTAAAAAAACTACAGACGAAAAAAAAATGAACGGTTTTTTGGGCCTTTCTTATTCTAATTTAATAAAATAAGGTGTTTTGAGTATAAATAAATACAATTAAAATTATAGGTAAATTTAGTGGGAATAAGGACACTGTTGTTCTGGTAAATATACGTTTTAATCCATCGGTAACGTTTCGACAATGGTTTTTGTCTTCTTCAGACCTTCAGACTAGATCGTACATTGGAACAACAAAAACAAGAATTCAAGCACATCAGGAAAACAAACGGCACAAAATTAAAAACGAAACCCAACATTAATCTGCTAATTATTTATATTTTCTTTTGTTAATAATTAGAAATAATAGAAAATAGAAAATATAAATAATTAGCAGATTAATGTTGGGTTTCGTTTTTAATTTTGTGCCGTTTGTTTTCCTGATGTGCTTGAATTCTTGTTTTTTGTTGTTCCAATGTACGATCTAGTCTGAAGGTCTGAAGAAGACAAAAACCATTGTCGAAACGTTACCGATGGATTAAAACGTATATTTACCAGAACAACAGTGTCCTTATTCCCGCTAAATTTACCTATAGTTGCATTGCAAGGACGTGATAAGTTTACCAAACAATTAAAATTGTAAAACTTGTTTTAGTATGGATTGGACGACCCATACCTTAACAGTTACAACATTTCATAAAAAAGTTACACAAAAAGCGGATTATAACATTAATGGAAAAATATTGCTTCTATCTGTACAGGGCAATGGTGACTGTGAACTAATTTTGGGTATGTTTAATACAGTAAAGTACAGGGTGTTTTATTATAAATGTAACCCCCTGGTCGATGTTTTTTAACACCCTATTGCATATTTGAATCGGCATTCCTTAAATATACGAGGTATGAAAATTGAATTTTAAGACTGGCCTCCGTACTAACAGGTTTTACATCTCCATGCCTCGGGCAGTGGGAGCATTGGCGTAGCTAGCCTTGCTTTTCAGGGGGGGCCGTGGCCCCGGTCTATCTTGAACAAAAAGCAAACATAGGTTTTAAAGAGTCGTGCAAAGTGTGCAATGAATAAAAAAAAATACGCGCATTAAATGTTCTAATATTTTAATATAACAAATTTAATAATACATTTACCAACTTATTTATATGTATACACAGGAAGTATGTAATTCAGCAATTCTACAAAGAAAGTTTTCTACGTCGCTGACTGAAAGCGTCTACTACACTGTCTAAGTCGACCTCAACATCTTTTTCTATGAATAACAATGACAAACCTGAGTGTCTCTCTTGAGTCATAGTTGTTCTAAGCCGGGGCCCCCCCAAGCCTTAGATTTTTAATATATTTTCTATATATTTGATGATAAAACATGACAAATACCTTAAAATTTGACATCAGGAGGCTTCGCCCCCCCCCCAACCCCAAGCAGTGGCGTAGTTGCGAAAAGACATAATGACATTTTTTTTTTTTTTGGTCGCAAGTTTGGTGAGGGCGCGCTTTGTACCTGTCGGCCTTCCCCACACATGATGACCTTTTTTTTTTTTTGGTCGCAAGTTTTTTGAGGGCGCGCTTTGTAGCTGTCGGCCCCCCCCCAAGACACATTCCTGGGTGCGCCACTGATTATCATAATAATAAAAGCGATGGCCGACTGATGGAAATTTTGACGATGTTAGCACGATAAGATATCCGTATCAATTAAATATCACTATTTGCAAGAATCAATCTAGCAAAAAAATGCAGAGGTATCAAACCCACCCAACCCGAGTCAAGATACCCCAGCATTTCTTTGACATAGGTATGGCAATGGCATAGCATTGCGGCACATCAAACATATCTTTGATGACCTGCTATGTTGAATATTCTTTAAGTGTTTAGATCACAAATTTAGATTAACTTATGCTTTGATTTGCGGCCATCGCTTTTATTATTATGATAATATTAAAATGTTAGAAAATGATTTTTAAATTTTTAGTGCATTTTATAAAAGTTTCTACTTTTTAGTCTCAGCTATCTACTTTATTAAATGAAAATATTTGTTCAATAACAGAACAGAAGAGTTTATTCTAGATTATAATTAAATCGCTGATCGTGAGTTGTTTGGAAACTCATTTTTCTATTGGGGGAAAGAGAGGGTGGGGGTAGAGGTAAAAATATATTTTTTGTTTCGGCTGTATTGCCATCGGACCTTTATGCATATACCAAATTTTATAAAAGTCATTTGAAGTGAAGTGTGTCAAAAACGCATTTTTTATGGAAGGGGGTGGGGGGTAGGGTGGGAGGACAATTTTTCATTAATGTTGTATTGTCATCGGACCACTATATGTATACCAAATTTTATCCAAATCGGATAATGGGAAGTGTGTCAAAAACGCATTTTTCTATAGATGGGGGTGGGGGTAGGAGTGGTAGGATTTTTTTTCAATGTTGTATTGTCATCGGACCACTATATGTATACCAAATTTTATCCAAATTGGATAATGGGAAGGGTGTCAAAAACGCATTTTCTATGGAAGGGGGTGGGGGTAGGGGTGGGAGGATATTTTTTCTTAATGTTGTATTGTCATGGGACCACTATGTGTGTTCCAAATTTAATCTAAATCGGATAATGGAAAGTGTGTCAAAAACGCTTCACAAGATTTGATAGATAGTTAGTTAGATAGTTAGTTAGTTAGATAGTTAGTTAGATAGTTAGTTAGATAGTTAGTTAGATAGTTAGTTAGATAGTTAGTTAGATAGTTAGTTAGATAGTTAGACAGAACATCTGAAGCTAAATAAAAGCTTGTAAAAAAGACCTGAATATTAGTACTCAGTGGCGTATATAGAAAAAAGTTTCGGGGTGGGCCCGAGAGTTTTTTGGGGGGGGCTTATGCTCTTTCATTTTTGTATTCATGAAATATGTAGAAGATATCTAAAAAAATCTTAGCTTCGGGCGGGGGGGGGGGGGGGGCTCCCCTATATACGCCGCTGCCCGTACTAATACTATTTAATTTGCAACATAAGTCGGATCCTTGGAATCATTTTGTTCTCTCTTTTTTAGAAGACATGTCCGTTGGACACACGTTGAAACTTGAGGAAACCGAAAAGGATGATAAAACGTATTTTTCAGTGAAATCTTACTCTCTTAACATGATTCCCGCTCATGTCAGTTATCATTTTAACAATTTGTTTAATGGAAACCAACTTCTAGGCGATAACATTAACAGGTCAGTTAAAATCCATGAATTATGAAAAAGTGATAAACGTAAAAATTTGACTTTTCCGAAGTAAATCAGAAATAAGGTTTTATTAATTGGGATGAATGAAAATAATCAAAATTATTGAAATAGACGCTGTCCAAAAAGTCAGATGAAGTCTAATGATGCGGGGATACAAAGGATACAATAAATTTATATAGTGTTTTAAATACTATGATGGTGACTGTTAAAATAATCTGAGGGCACGGCAGTGCCTCGCAAAGTTCGCGCGTTGTACAGTCGGGGACTTAATAAATGGCCGCTGCCGTTTTCAGAAGAGCTTGGATAAGAATTCCAATACCGGGCGAGGTTTATGAATGAATGAATTATTGAACATCATATCGGGCGCTTTCATTTCCTCGACTCCACGTCGATCGGCTGTCGCTGTGCACTTTTGTGCAATGCAATTTTTGCTATTGAAATTAATAACTATTTGGAATATTGGCCGATAAACGGGCGAAGCCATACACGTTTTTTTTAATTTTTAATTTTTATAATTTTTAATTTTTAATTTTTAATTTTTAATTTTTAATTTTTAATTTTTAATTTTTAATTTTTAATTTTTAATTTTTAATTTTTAATTTTTAATTTTTAATTTTTAATTTTTAATTTTTAATTTTTAATTTTTAATTTTTAATTTTTAATTTTTAATTTTTAATTTTTAATTTTTAATTTTTAATTTTTAATTTTTAATTTTTAATTTTTAATTTTTAATTTTTAATTTTTAATTTTTAATTTTTAATTTTTAATTTTTAATTTTTAATTTTTAATTTTTAATTTTTAATTTTTAATTTTTAATTTTTAATTTTTAATTTTTAATTTTTAATTTTTAATTTTTAATTTTTAATTTTTAATTTTTAATTTTTAATTTTTAATTTTTAATTTTTAATTTTTAATTTTTAATTTTTAATTTTTAATTTTTAATTTTTAATTTTTAATTTTTAATTTTTAATTTTTAATTTTTAATTTTTAATTTTTAATTTTTAATTTTTAATTTTTAATTTTTAATTTTTAATTTTTAATTTTTAATTTTTAATTTTTAATTTTTAATTTTTAATTTTTAATTTTTAATTTTTAATTTTTAATTTTTAATTTTTAATTTTTAATTTTTAATTTTTAATTTTTAATTTTTAATTTTTAATTTTTAATTTTTAATTTTTAATTTTTAATTTTTAATTTTTAATTTTTAATTTTTAATTTTTAATTTTTAATTTTTAATTTTTAATTTTTAATTTTTAATTTTTAATTTTTAATTTTTAATTTTTAATTTTTAATTTTTAATTTTTAATTTTTAATTTTTAATTTTTAATTTTTAATTTTTAATTTTTAATTTTTAATTTTTAATTTTTAATTTTTAATTTTTAATTTTTAATTTTTAATTTTTAATTTTTAATTTTTAATTTTTAATTTTTAATTTTTAATTGTTAATTGTTAATTGTTAATTGTTAATTGTTAATTGTTAATTGTTAATTGTTAATTGTTAATTGTTAATTGTTAATTGTTAATTGTTAATTGTTAATTGTTAATTGTTAATTGTTAATTGTTAATTGTTAATTGTTAATTGTTAATTGTTAATTGTTAATTGTTAATTGTTAATTGTTAATTGTTAATTGTTAATTGTTAATTGTTAATTGTTAATTGTTAATTGTTAGTTGTTAATTGTTAATTGTTAATTGTTAATTGTTAATTCTTAATTCTTAATTCTTAATTCTTAATTCTTAATTCTTAATTTTTAATTTTTAATTTTTAATTTTTAATTTTTAATTTTTAATTTTTAATTTTTAATTTTTAATTTTTAATTTTTAATTTTTAATTTTTAATTTTTAATTTTTAATTTTTAATTTTTAATTTTTAATTTTTAATTTTTAATTTTTAATTTTTAATTTTTAATTTTTAATTTTTAATTTTTAATTTTTAATTTTTAATTTTTAATTTTTAATTTTTAATTTTTAATTTTTAATTTTTAATTTTTAATTTTTAAAAAAGTTTGGCTGGAATAGCAAAGTTTAAAAAAACATTTCCAAACTAGTAAGAACCATTCATTGTGAAATTTGTATTGGAGAACTTGGCTTTACTTTTATCTCAATTCTTTTTACGGAATACCACTTTAGTGTACTTTGTTTTTTTTTACATGAAATATTTTTGTTATGATCGAATTATTCTAAAAACATACAAACGTAAACAATTACTGTCATAATAATCATCGTACATTATCGGCATTATAAAAGCGATATACGTGATAACATACGTATTTTTAAAATTGCATGGTTAACTGCCGGATTATATTTTGGCATATTTTTATTTATTTGTCAGAATAAAATACAAAATGACATAGTCTTTAATACTTTCAAAAAATACAATATATAGATAAATAGATACTTATTTAATTGCGAGCACACAATACAGTTAGTAAGGAACAAGTCAAAAAGAAATACATCAATTTTAAATCACTATTTAAAATGGCAAAAAAAACATAAATAATACTTAATAAAAATAAAATAACATATTAAAAAACTACAAACATCCTTAGTACCTCAAAACGAATAACCAATGTATCCTTCCTGTATTCACATATGGATCCCGGACTTGGACCCCCAAAGATCAATGGAAAGACAGATGTCAGAGGAGAGGTAGCAAAATTAAAATGGAAATTTGGAAAAACACGATCTATGGAACAAAATGTGTTGGAAACTGGAGACCTTGGGAAACTAAAAGTAGTGGAAGACCTCAAATGAGATGGGCGGACGATTTTGAAGAAGCATGCGACGGCGACAGTCAAAGAAGAGTAGAATTTCCAAAAATGGATCGAAGAAGACTAAATAGATATATGTTTGATGTAAGAGTGTTTTTTAAGCCCATAACTTTTTGAACTTTTAGGTTATTAAACGAGGAATGGAAAGCAGTCTACTACGATGTTCGAGAAGGCTATGAAAAAGGTTATGCAGCAATTTTCCAGAAATTTGCACAAAACGTTTTGAAAAGGATACCAATAAAACAAATATTTCCAGAATAAAGTAAATGAAATGAAAAAGACACTGTTCAGTTCAAAAAAAATGTTTTAATATACCTATTAAAGCATGCAGTTTGCACAACTTGTAAAAAGGTTTTAGTAATTTTTGTACAGAATTATGAATACTTTTAATATATTAGATTAGTTTGATAGAAATGTGACACCTGTCAAAATAAGAATATTTTAAAAACTGTCAATATAAGAGAAGCCGATAAAACGATTTTCCGGTCTCTTGTTTCTTTACCGATCCCTGTGCACGTGCACTCCAAAATTTTACGTAATAATTTCATCATAAAGTATCAATAAACCCCAAAAGGAATTCACCAAAGACCTAATTACTAACTAAAAATTAATACCCGGTATGTATGTTTGTATTCGTGTTCGAACGAGGATACAGTGGGTGGAAGCGCGCTTAACTGAACCCAAATTCTGTGCACCGTAGATGTTTTGTCGCATTCTAATTACGAAATAAAGAAAGAGACGACATGTCCTTATAGAATTTTACAGTACACAGAATCGGGGCCTTCCTTCGGTCGTGCTCTTGTGAATCAGTTGCGGTAAAAATTTAAAAAACTATTATAATTTTATTTTTAGGTTAGATTTTACACATTTTCTTTGCATTTCTGTGTCATTGTGGCTCTAGGGCGCCAACTTAGTTAAATCTTAAGAAATTCGAAGACGACTATGAGAGGAGGGAAAAAATGAACCAAAAACGGATCCGGCAACATCCAGATCGTTAATCTGTGACCTATTCGCCTGCACTATTTTATGAGCAGCTTAAATTAGTGCATTGAGACAACTTGGCGTTGTCGGTCGGGCCGTATTGTTTTGATTTCGACGATTTTGTAGTTACGAGAATTGTTCTAATTCTGATAGAATTAGCGTGAAATATTTAAAAATAATTGCATTTTCTTTTAACTAAATATCTCTTTTTTTTATTATTTGATCTAAATTATATGATATATTCATGGGCGCAAAGGGGGGTGCTTCGGGGGGGTATGAGGGACCGTAGGTTGGGAATAATTGACTAAGAGGTTAGGTTAACATCGCCCAAAGAAGGACAGGGGAGCTTATCAAAGAAAAAAAAGAAAAAAATATGTATTTTTCATTATTTTTGGATTTAAAAACAATAATATTATTTATTCCCGATTTATCTTTGCCGCCAAACTTCCATGATGCCCATTTAAATGAGAGGGACAGGGCCGTAACCAGTATACATGACAATAAACGATAGAGGATTGTATTTGCCCAGTAAGAAATAGGCACCAAATTTCATTTTAACTGTCTTACACATCATGACATCATCCATAGCAATACAAAATCCGCTCTTCTTTATTTGCTTAAAATGCGCTTTAGAGGTTGCAGATAAGGACGTAACAAATACGTAGTAATATTAGAATGGCTCTTCTTTCAGTGAACGACACACAAGATAAGCCCTTTTTATAATTTTTTTTCCAGTTTTAATAAATACAACGATTCTGTTTTTGTCATGTATGATAAACTTCTATTTTGCGCATCTATTATTCAAGTTTTTTCAAATGGACTATTATATAATTTTTCTTTTGCCCGATTTTTTTGTCCTTTATGTCGATTAATAAGGATTCCAATTATAACGTAAAATATTGGTTTATCGACTTTACAGGCCTGGCCTGTAAATTTCCTGCGCCAACCTGCAAAATTTACGTTTCCGGTATAGTGACGTAAATATCTATTAAATATATAGCTAATAGTATGAAGGATTTTTTAAAAATTCTCTTGACGGTGGTTTTATTGTGCGTTATTGTAACTTTTAAATTGCTGCAGCATCAAAATCAGACATTATTAAAATACATAAATTTCTCCTCTAAAACGAGAATGAGGTAAACAAAACAGTTTGAAGGAGAATTTATTTTTAATGTTTCTTGGCGCCGATTCAATTATGTGTCATAGGTTTATGTTATTTTGCCACAAAACGAACAAATAATGTTGTATGTAATATGTCTGGCTCCATCTAGATTTCATGCTAGTTATTAAAATATAAATTTACAGGGAATTTGAAAAACTATATCGTCGCCTTAATGCAGAACTATTCTATGTCCAGTTTTCCCATTTTTCGTTTTTTTGTGGAAACGTATAGCTCCAAGCGCGCTTTATTGAATGCAGAAATAATGGATGTCTAAGGGATGAAACGCCCCCACCATCCGCCCGACCAATTTAAGTGATGGTACCTTGACCCGTGCTAAGTCCAACTAAAAAAGCGTTCTTCTGTAAAAACTTAATTTTGTGACAACAGTTCTGCATTAAGGCGACGATATGTTAAGATATACATATTTATTTTATAGTGGGTTTACACATGCATGAATTTAGTGGCGCCAGTGTTCGCGCCAGTTCTATTTGCACGCCAGTAAAGGTTTACACTATTGTGCAAAATTAAAAAGACTGGCGCACGCCAGTTTCATTTTTAAAGTGTACACGATACGCGATATGTCGGCTGAACTCTCGGAAGCCTGCAAAATAGTCGCTAAACTTTTATTGAAAAAAAAAAATAAAAGAGATTCAGGAAAAGGAACAACGAAAAGGCCGTATCTGCATGGGTTAAAGCATGGATTGCTAGTCGATCTACTTTGGGTGCTTCCGAAAAACTTTTAGGAGAACTTGCAGCAGAAGATCCTGCGAGCTATAAAAACCATCTTCAAATGACAAAGCAACATTTTGATATTCTTCTAGAGTTTCTCTTATTTAAACAACATTCTTTAAAATTCGGTCTGCTACTTTAAACCATGGTATTTTTGGGGTGTATACTTCATTTGCACCGGCTCCGGAACGTTGGCTTTTTTTAATTTTTGTCAATTCCAAAGCATATGTGTTTCTTATGGATCATATTTTTGCTTTTACTTCTGCAACTTCAAAGCCTTCAATAGTCATTATTTTACTAATTTTTTGGGAAGCATTATCTCGACTATCTTTTTTTTTATACGAACTACTGTGTACATCCCATAAACAAGGAAAACATTCATAGCCTTCAAGAAACTGTATGGTCAGTTCTGCTGACCACTTTTTTTAGCCATATTAAGCTATAAAAACAAAAATAAACAAAATTTTTAAGCTCAAACACAATGAAAATAAAAAATAATGTAAAATAATGAACTTAAAACTGGCGAGTCGACGTGCAAGCACTTGTTTACACATGAAAATTTTCCTTTTCTGCGCGCATGCGTCACCACTGGCGCCAGCAAATTCAGTCAGCTGCAGACTTTTTTGATACATGCATGCAAAAAAATAACTTGTGTGCAAGTCGGTGTTTACACTTGCAAATTTAACTTACTGGCGCGCCAGTTTATATTGGCGCCAGCAAATCCATGCATGTGTAAACTCTCCTTTAGTTAAAGAAGCTGCTACTTAATCAATTTTTTAATAAATGCTAATTAAACCATTTTCTAGTCAATAAAAATAAAACATTATAAAAATTGAATTTAAAAACTGTATTTAAATTTGTTCGGTTTCCATAAAAAACCTCTTTATTTTTCTTTTATTTTTGAATTTTACTTTTATTTTTTCCTATTTTTCATGGACTAAAATTTTGTCTTGAACATAATATTATTAGTCTTATATTTATATTAATCCTAAGTAAATGGGTCAACTATTAGTTATTATAATACTCTGCCAATCAATGGGCACCTAAGCCCACACTAGGTACTATAGTTATAGTGTACGTGTGAGCTAATATAACTAAAAACTAAAATATATTTTATTGAACTCTAGACTCAATTACCTTTCGTTTGATACCACACAAGCCATGTTTTGACTTAAACTTGAATTTTTCAAATCTACCCCCCACCTTTTTTTTAAACTAAAATGTATTTTGTTTAACTCCACACTCAATTACCTTTCGTTTGATATCACACACGCCATATTTCCACATAAACACAAATATTTTAAATTTACCCCCACCCATTTTTTTAAAGTAAAATTTATTATATTTAACTCCAGACGCAATTACCTTTATTTTTACATAAACTCTAATTTTTGAAATATACCCCCACCCTTTTATTTGACTTTTGTTTGGTGGATTTTGTTCATTTTTAAATGGGACCATCTCGACCCAAAACCCAGCGTAGGTACCAAATTTCATTAAAATCGGGCAAGCGGTTTTTGAGTTATGCGCGTTGGTCGTTACAGACAGACAGACATACAGACAGACAGACAGACAGCCAGACAGACAGACAGACAGACAGACAGACAGACAGACAGACAGACAGACAGAGGGCGCAACAAAAAAGTTTCAAAATCATCTGAAACGCAAAGATATATAAAAATTTTTGAAATCGGAGCAACTTTTTTTTTCTCGAAAAAATTAGGATCACAATAGCTCACACTACTATAGTATAGTAGTAGTGTGAGCTAAAATTTACCTAAAGCAAAATTGCATTAAAATGCGAGAATTAAACGCAAAAAATGTAATTTCTATTCTAAATTTAAGAATTATCATTTTATTTCTTATTTCTTTATTTTTATATACTTTGGCACTACAAGCGTCCTCTATCGTGTTTTTCACATATCCATAAAATTTAAAATATAGTGATATGGTTTTCCTATAGAGGGTGAAGTGCTGTGCGCATGTGCGAAAAAAAACTGCAAGCGCAGGATCGAGTGACAGACAAAGTGTGCTGCGCGACGCCATGTCTAGAAAACGACAACATTAAAATTAAAATTTAAAAAATAGTGAAAATTAATAATTAAAATTATCGTGCCATCATCCTGCTGGAACTTCAAGCCACATAGCTCTTATGGAAAGGTGTACACCTTGCACTTTGGAACTTCAAAACAGCGGTAAGTCCCTCTCCATGAGGCTATATCACCATTTTCTTTCTCTTTCAAATTTACCCTGCAATTTTTAAATTATTTACTTTCTCTAGTTAAATGAATTTTTTGCGCCAATGTTTATTATAGTCCACTGTATCTGCCAAAACCCAATCTGAGCCATCGGAGTGCTACAAAATTTATTTGCAAAATATCCGATATAGAAAAATTAATAGAACGCTTAATTTACAAGCAAATTCAACTTTGACAGACACGATTTGAAAGGCGGCTACATTGATCTAAACTCGTGTTACAACATCATATGAAGTCATTGAGCTCAAAGTGACAGAGCGTCACTGCATATTTTCCACGGCGACATCTAGGAGTGGTGGCTTCTACTACGCATATAAGGTCACTCCGTTTTAAAGCCTGACGACACAGTTTTCGTGATCCAGTGACCCTATTATGCTTGTTCACCATAACGACCTCTAGGTGTAACCGCTTGTTCCGTCGCCCCTATTGGAGAATGGACAGTAGTCGATGCGCTAACTTTTCTCCAAAACAAAAAATATGCTCAAAACGTCAATCTTTCTTCGACAACAGAAAACTGCCTCATAGGTGTGATGATAGTAGAAAAATCTAACAAATAATAATCTAAAGAGAAACTATAAAATGTCAGCAGTGATTCATTCATTCACACGTGAACAAAAAGATGGCGCACCTGACTAAATAAAAGAAAATCAATTCATGCTAACTTTAACAGTAAGTCTTAATAATACTTCGGTAACAAGAAACAACGATTCCTTAGCATATACCAATCAGGCAAAATATCTCGGAATGACTCTTGACACAAAATTACGTTGTATAGGCACACGTTAAAAAAAAAAAGAACGATGAGCTTGAATTGAAGTACAGAAAAATGCATTGGGTGATACAAACTATTCAAAATCTAGGTGGATTAAATATTTTCAACTTTGGGGCTGTACTAGAAAATCGAACGCTGACATTATTTAAGATTCTAAAGGCAAGTGCTTATGATGAAAAAGAACACAGTCACTGGCCTCAGTCAAAAAATGCTAATATATTAAAATAGCCGATTACATTACATATCTTTCTGGCATCATTAGGCCTTAATTTGTTAATCCAACGAAAACCAAATAAAAAACCATTTGAAACATTAAAATAACAATTTAAAAAAACAAAAATTACTTGATGCGTGACCAAAAATAAAAGTCCAGCAGCAATTTCAAAATAACCTTAAGATAAAATAGGAAAATCTGACAGAAAAGTTTGGATCATGTCATTTTATAAACCACAGCCACCTCAAATTAACAAGTCCGATCCTTCTTTAAAATACAACACTGTCGAAGGCTGACATTTCCATTATTTTCTTGTCAGCCTATATTTTTTATGTTTTCAAAATAGTAAAAATTTTAGATCTGTCAGCCTTCGAAACTGTTGCCATTCAAAGTAGGATCAGGCTTGATAATTTAAGGGGGCTGTGCATAAACTAATCCGACTAACTGTCAACATCAACAAAATAAGGATAGCCATGATGTGTTGTTTTTATAGAAACGTAGATTTCTCGAGGATAAAGTAGAACCATAATTAAGGAATTGAAGGGAAATACCAAAATACTTTACAATCTTTTTATTTCTTAAAACACACTACGCGTTTCAATATACAGTCGAACCTCTATAACTCGAACTTAAAGGGACAACCAAAACAGTTCGAGTTATAGATTCGAGTTAAAGAGGTTAAAATACATATAAAAAGTACAAGGACCACTTAAAAGTTCGAGTTATAGAGGTTCGAGTTAGAGAGGTTCGACTGTATTAATATCATTATCAAGTGTGATCTGCAAGAAAAATAAAACCGGATCTTAGTTTATAAAAAAGAAAAATATCAGAAAATAAAAATCCCTCTTTTAAAGTCAAAACCTAGGACACAAGTCAAAAAATAAAAACTACACAATTAAACAAACATCTTAACCTTAAAACTTAAATATAAACAACAATATTAAAAACAAAATAGATAAAATAAATTAAAAATTGATACAACTAACGACATCTTAAAAATACTACAATAGTTTAAAAGATTACAGGTTTAAAGTTAAATACAGGTTAAAAATCAATAAAATATAAAATAAAATCGATCAGGACAAGACGCGGTTTTTAAAAATATTTATTTAAAATAATTGATAACTTTCGCTACCTCCCTACAGTGGGCGCTAGATGGTTCGTTCAAGCTTAGAACATTAGTATCATTTTCCAATTTAGAAATTTCAAAGTTTTCCAAAAAACTAAGTGTTCTACCCTTCTGTGCATCATGTAACATTTCAAAGTTATTATCTATACTAAAAGTATGACCTAACTCTGTTAAATGAATACCGAATGCCGAACGTTTATCAGATGGCGATTTTTGAGAGTTAAGGTGTTCTCTGATTCTAACTTTAAAACTACGTCTGTACTACATATCTAGCAGGGCATGAACCACATGACAAAAGATAAACTCTGCTCTTATCTAAAGTCGGAACATGGTCTTTTAGTCTGGAACTGGAAAATGACTTATAAACTATTCTAATATTTTTATTTAATGAGTTCGGAACATTGCCAATCTGTAAAGAGACAGTACCTAGAAACGTTAATTTTACATATCTTGGTGGCTGATAAGGAGTAGAATCCCTGTATGTTGACATATTTGGATATATTATATATCCAAATATGTCAACATACAGGGACTCTAATAAGGAGGAATGTGGTTCATGCCCTGCTAGATATGTAGGACAGACTGGACGTAGTTTTAAAGTTAGAATCACATCAACACCTTAACGCTCAAAAATCGGCATCTGATAAACGTTCGTCATTCGGTAAGCATTTAAGAGAGTTAGGTCATACTTTTAGTATAGATAATAACTTTAAAATGTTACACGATGCACCGAAGGATAGAAAACTTAATTTTTTGGAAAACTTTGAAATTGCTAAATTGGAGAATGATACTAATGTTCTAAGCTTGAACGAATCATCCAGCGCCCACTGTAGGGAGGTAGCGAAAGTTATCAATTATTTTAAATAATTATTTTTAAAAACTGCGTCTTGTCCTGATCGATTTTATTTTATATTTCATTGATTTTTAACATGTTGTATTTAACTTTAAACATGTAATCTTTTAAACTATTGTAGTATTTTAAACTTTTCTAAGATGTCGTTAGTTGTATCAATTTTTAATTTATTTTAACTGTTTTGTTTTTAATATTCTTGTTTGTATTTAAATTTTAAGTTTAAGATGTTTGTTTAATTGTGTAGTTTTTGTTTTTTGACTTGTGCCCTAGATTTTGACTTTAAAAGAGGGATTTTTATTTTCTGTAAGTAAAAGTTTTTTGATATTTTTCTTTTTTATAAACTAAGATCCGGTTTTATTTTTCTTGCAGATCATACTTGATAATGATATTAATATATCGAAACGCGTAGTGTGTTTTAAGAAATATAAAGATTGTGAAGTATTTTGTACTTTCCCTTTAATCCTTTTATTGTGTTGTTTTTATTGCGTTTCCTAGGCAACAATTAAAAATGCGCGTTCATGACTTACTAAGGTATTGCTCCCACTCTTTTAGATCTCGAAATTTCATCAAAGACTTGGGCTTGCGTTCCAGAGTGGTCGGTGGCGATGGATCAAAAGTGACAGTCTTTGGTGAAGGAGTGCGCACGCGCAACTTGGCACTCATTTTGCACGCGAACGAATTACGACTCTGCAACTTGATATTTTTAGAAATATTCGCGGTTTTGCGAATGGCGCGCCCGAACGTAGCCGAAACCGATTTTAATTGTATTGATTAAGGGGGTTGATCGCGATCTGATTGATTTTTTTTGGCCTTGTTATCCCGATTTACGATTATACATGTACAGGGAAGATCCCGATCTATGACTAACTATTTAGTCGACGTGTGTTTTTTGGCAGATACGATTGCCGTGTGTCTCCCGATAGTGGGAGAGTCGACGACTAACAAATAAGACAACTTATACCAATTTGTAAAAGCAACGAAAGATACAATTGTGATAACTACAGGTCAATATAGGTTTTTATTAGTTTTACCTAAAATTTTGGAAAAAAATTACGAACAATCGGATACAAACCTACTTGGAATTAAAACAATTATTGTTTAACTTTAATATGGATCAGAGAAACTACTCGAAAATCTCACATATATTATCAATCAATGCATAAACGGACATCCAGTACCTAATGATTGGAAAATTGCATTCATATCCTCAATACATAAAAAAGGAAACAAGCTGGATTGCAACAATTACAATTACAGAGGAATTTCAGTAACCAGTACTCTAAGTAGATTGTACGATAGGGTTCTTAGAGATCTAATAGAGAATGATTTTCATGAACAAGAAGAAGAAGAGCAAAGTGGGTTTCGTGCAGTCAGATTTTGTAGTGATAATGTTTTTTGTCTTAAACAAGTAATTGAGAAAAGGAGCGCCAGAAATATAGAGACTCATGTTACCTTTGTGAACCTACAATAAGCATATGATACCGTTCCAGTAGAAAAATTATGGACAGTGTTAGAGCAAACTAATACCAAAACATACATATATAACAGCGATAAAAGAACTATACAAAGGGTCAAAATCTAAAGTTAAAATTGGAAATAGACTTTCAAAATAATTCCTGGTAACAAAAAGCTTAAGACAGGGATGTTGTATCTCTCCAACTCTTTTTAAAATTTATATCGCAGTAGCTCTAAAAAACTGGAAACGTAAAGTGCACAGCATGGGAATACAACTTAAAGACCGATTTACCATATACACACTACAGTTTGCTGACGACCAAGTAATTGTAGCTAATGATAAAGAAGACATGGAGTATATGATGAGAAAGTTAATGGAAGAATACCAAAACTGGGGATTAACAGTGAACGTAGACAAGACACAGTACTTATGTATTGGAAACGAATCCAGTGAGTTAGAACTAGACAATGGACAAACAATATCTCCATGCAATGAGTACGTATACTTGGGTGTCACATTTGATAAGACAGGAACAGATTGTGACCAGAACTGAAAAAAGAATAGTAAAAGCAAAAAAGGTTATTGGATGTCTTAACAGTATTTTATGGAGCAGAGAGATAAAAAAGAATGTAAAATTTAACATATATGAAACAATGGTGAAAAGCACGCTGTTGTATGGAATAGAGACTTGTCGCGTAACAGAAAAATACAAAAAGTGTCGAAACGGATTCAATAAGAAGATCAATGAGAATATCTAGAATAGATCACATAAGAAATGATATTATAAAAGAAAGAATGGAAATCGAGGGAAGCATAACGGATGACATCAATAAAAGGCAACTGATATGGTACGGCCATGTACAACGGATGAACGACGAAAGATTACCAAAGCAAGTCCTAGAATGGCAACCAATAGGGTGCAGAAAAAGAGGGCGTCCTAAACTAGAATGGCAACTGTCAATCCAAAGATCAATGAGTAAAAAAAATCTAACAGAAGATGGTTCTTTAGGTCCAATAATTTTATTCGCTCCATAACATAAACTCTTTGCAGATGATACTACAATAGTTTATTCACCAAATATACAGTGATATAAATGATCTAGATGGCAGCCTAAACTGGCTTAATTTCAACAAGTTAACTTTAAACTATAAACTCTAGTTTTATGATTATCAGTAAATACAAAACCAATAAAAAAATACGCTGCCAATATATGGGCCCCTAAGCTCACACTAGGTACTATAGTTATAGTGTACGTGTGAGCTAATATAACTAAAAACTGAAATATATTTTATTCAACTCCAGACTCAATTACCTTTTGTTTGATACCACACAAGCCATGTTTTGACTCAAATTTTTAAAATCCACCCCCACCCTTAAAAAAACAAAAACGTATTTTGTTGAATTTCGGACTTAATTACCTTTCGTTTGATATCACACACGCCATATTTTCACTTAAACTCTAATTTTTGAATTATACCCCCACCCTTTTTTTAAAATAAATTAAAATGTATTTTGTTTAACTCCAGACTTAATTACCTTTCGTTTGATATCACACACGCCATATTTTCACATAAACTCTAATTTTTGAAATCTATCCCCACCCTTTTATTTGGTTTGTGTTCGGTGGATTTTGTTCATTTTTAAATGGGACCATCTCGACCCAAGACCCAGCCTAGAATTTTGTTCTTTTGATCTTTCGTATTCCATCTTTTTTCTGTTCGATATTTTGATGATTGAAATAATGCATGAAAGCAATGCAAAATAGACATATTGGTAAATATGTCACCAGCTCCCTGCACTACAATAAAGAGGCCACTAAAAATAGCCACTTGCGGAATATCCTTAAGGCGACCGTCGACAACATGCGGCTGGCTGCTCCAAACTCCACCTTTAACCTTGTGCAAGGCGATTTTTCCAATCGTCAATCAGCTAATTGACTATGGCCATAGAAATTGGCCTTGGCGTACCTTGGGTTGACAGATAATGACGTCCTGCATGTAAGTGTTAAAAAAATTACGTTTCCTCTTAACGACAAAACTGATAATTTAAGTGAAAACTTAGAAATCACATTTCCTTAAATATATATATATATATATATATATACCCAACTAACATTTATAGTAGCGGCTACATGTTCTAAAGGCTTTGCTATTTTCTTATAGTAGAAATGTGGTGATCCCAACCAAAATTTGTTACTTTTTAGTTCTAACAACTATTTAGTATCAGGAAATAGTAGATGTTTCGTAAAAACGACCCTCTAAACTACTTCATAGGATTGTTTCTTGATAGTCGATTCTGATAGTCTTCTCTACCACAATAGGACGTTGCTAAAGTTTTACTTTCTTTTTAGTCGTTATTTCGTAGTCGCCCTGACTTTTATATTCTACTTAATTACCACTAGAAAGTTAAGCTTCATTGGAGTCCCAAACAAGTGTATCCGACAACTACATTATAACTTTAATTTTTACCACAAAAGTTTGAGTCATCATACTAACATCTGATGTAACAATGTAGACAAAATAACTTTTTGGATCAACTTTAAAGCCGCAACTACTTTCAAGTAACCTTTTCGACTATCAGGGAATATAGTTTGGGACGCCATGTTTTTATGTAAGAAAGAAAATTTAATATTTTTGTTGTCGTTTTATGAGCTCATATTAAAGAGCCATACTATTTTATAAACAAATTAGTTGAAGCTTACCAAAAATGCTCTTCTTAAGCACCATTTGTTGGAGTTAACTGTCGATTATGAAAACATAACCTCCAAAATCACAACACAAAAATTCCATCAGCTACCAGAAAACGGCTCAATTTTACGGGCGCACCGGTTTTTTGCAATATATATAATGCATGTTATACAAAAAACTTTGCCTCGCACTCGAATTTTGATCCTCTGCTCGTAAATTCTCACACTTTTGGATAACATAGTTCATATTATAACCATAACCAAACAAAAAAACTAAGCGAGTCTGTTTACTGTTGTGTCCACCATATTGTGTAACAATTCTACCAAAAAGAAACGATTATATTATTTGCAACTACATCGCAACTTTTATGCCATTACGGAAAAAAAAACAGCCTCTACGACGTAGTAGATACCTGGCTACGACGTAGTAGTGTAGTTGTTACTACATTGACTTTAAACACTTGGCCAAGTAGTTATAACCAGAAATTGGTTCCCCACTTAGGGAATTATAACGTCGCTGTATGGTATACTGAGACGTAGCGGGAGTACGTTGCGGTTACTTTTAAGAAATTCTTTCTAGTTGGGGTTTCGTCGTTACAACTTTAATTGTTTGTTGGGTATATATATATATATTTATCGGTTTCACAACTCTTCCGATACCCAATCTCCACTCGTTTCTGTTTGCCCATAATTCATCATCTAGGCCTCTTATTCTTATTTCACTGTCTATTCCTTCTCTCCAGCTTCTCCTCGGCCTTCCTCGTTTTCTTCGGCCAATTGGTTTCCATTGTAATATTTGTTTAGGTAGTCTTCCATCATCCATTCTTTGTACATGTCCGTACCACACCAGTTGTTTTGTTCTTATATCATCCACTAGAGTACGTTCACCCACTGTCATAATTTCTCTTATTCTTTGATTTGTAACTCTTTCTCTTTTTGATTTCCCTGCTGTTCTTCTCCAATAGTCCATCTCCGTAGCGGAAAGCATTTTTTCTGTTCTATCTTTGATTGGCCATACTTCTGAGCAGTATGTAATAATACTTTTTACAATGGTGTTATATATATATATAAGCTTTTTGTTATGTTTTGATAAACTTTGGTCCCAAATTATTCCATTTAATAAAGTTATTGCTTTTCTTCCTTGTACGTTTCTATCTTTTATAGCTATGTCTAGTGTTCCGTCAGCTGTAATTTTTAGACCTAAGTATTTATACTCATCACAGGATTGAATTCGCTGCCCAGTATTTAAGATTAGATCCTGTTTCGTTCCACCAATATACATATACTCTGTCTTATTGATATTAACCTCTAGTCCCCACTTATTGTACTCTTCTATTAGTTTTCGTGTCATATATTCGAGGTCGTCATAATCCTGAGCCACCACTATCTGATCATCGGCGAAACATAAAGTATACAAGGTGGTTTCATCCAACGGAATTCCCATGTTTTGGCATTTTCTCTTCCAGACTTTAAGGACTTGTTCCAAATATATCTTGAAGAGCGTAGGCGAGATACAGCAACCTTGTTTAAGACCTTTATTTACTTGAAGCCTTAAGTTAAGTTTGTTAATTAAAAATTAGAAGAACCCGATTGATTAGAGAACTTCATACATATATTAGAAATACAGGGTGTCTCAACTAAAAGGTAATAGAGGTGTTTTTGGGTATTTTTCGTACGACTTTGGAGAAACGCTCGGACACGTCGATTTTGATTGCGAGGAAGAGACGTTTTGGCTATCTTGAAATTTTTGTAGCAAACACTATATATCTATAAGGGGTATACTTTACCCCTATATTTTGAAAAGGGAAAGTGGGTCTACTGATGCCTTGTTTTGAAGTTCTCTTAAATATCTTTACAACCGTGTAAAAATTTAGAAAATCCATCAATTAGTTTTTGAGATATTTACTTTCAAATGTTATTTTATTGTATATTTGTAATACTTTCCAATAGATCTCCTTTTTTCTTTCAGCTTCTGAAGGCCTAAAATTAAAATTTTAAGGGCTCCGACAGAGGCAAAACAAAAAAAAATTAAAAGGTTTTAGAAATGTTTTCGCAAAAACCACGTTTCAAAACTACATAGCACTATTCGCTATCTTTTCGTCATAAGGTCAAGTAATTCTAAAAAAAATTTGTGATTTTTGACAAAAAAAAATTCAAACAAACTGAGGTTATGATATAAATCCATCCATCAACAGGTATCGAATCTACGAACCGATGGCAATTGTTGGCAACAATCGATTGCATCAGAAATCAAGAAGAACTTCTTGGATGGCATCAGAACTTTTCAAGCAGCTCATCGATAAGATTCAGAACCCTCAAGATCAGAACAAATATAAGAGAAACAAAATAAGTGTTATTGGTGAAACTATATATTCTGTCAAATATACAGGTGACTACTTAAATATAGGCTTCATAAACTAATAAATAGCACGTGCGTGTATGCAGTTAAGGCAAGCTATAGTTAGAATCGATAAATAAAATTAGTTTCATCTGAATTGGACACAACATCAAACAACTTACATAACAATCAACTAAAATTAATTTAAAGTGGGGTAATCACCATATGCTGATAATAACAATAATAAATAAGAAAGAAGAACTGATAAAAATGCTGGAAGAACTGGATACAGCAGCTATGTATAAACTATAAAATAATAATAATTGTTTTTAGCGATCCTAATACAACAGAAGAAGAAGAAGAAGTACAAATTATGCTCCACTTGAGTGACTTTAAGTTACTATTTAGGAAGAAATAATAATACATCAATCAAATACAAACAGAAAATAAAAATTAAAAAAAACTATTGTTAAAACTGCAATGACCCTACTAGACTTGTTTATTTAAAACGATTATTCTAAAAACTGTCTTACTTGTTTTTTAAAAATATTAACACTTTGGCTACTTTTTATGACAGATGGTAGATTATTATACTCTTGCAAAAAAAAAACTAGACGAATATGGGGGCATGACAGTGCCCTGCTAAGTTCGCGTAAACTGCTGTACCATCAATTCTTGAAACATTTCAGCCCATATTTGACCTATCTAAAACTCTACTTCGGAACGATCTACGAAACTCAAACTTTGCACAGTCGTAGATTTTCATAAAGTTAGCAACCCCTCCAAATTTCATGGACTTCCATAAAGTAGTTGCCTAAGAGTCATTTGCATTCCTAATAGCAAAGTTTAAAAAAATATTTTTAAACTAGTAAGAAATTTGTATTGGAGAACATGGCTCGAAAAAGAAATGATAAAGAATAGTATTAAAAAGCTTAAATCCGGAAAAGCTAGCGGACCTGGGGGAATATATGCTGAAATGCTCAAATATGGACAGAGAAACTACTCAAAAATCTCACATATATTATCGTATGCATAAACGGACATCCAGTACCAGATGATTGGAAAATTTCATTCATATCCTCAATATATAAAAAAGGAAACAAGCTGGATTGAAACAATTACAGAGGAATTTCAGTAACC
Organism: Aspidapion aeneum; assembly: GCA_963576565.1. Taxonomy (NCBI): domain Eukaryota; kingdom Metazoa; phylum Arthropoda; class Insecta; order Coleoptera; family Brentidae; genus Aspidapion; species Aspidapion aeneum. The sequence continues at coordinate 2,608,147 of OY755042.1, read as the reverse complement.
AGTACTCTAAGTAGATTGTACGGTAGGATTCTTAGAGATCTAATAGAGAATGATTTTCATGAACAAGAACAAGAAGAGCAAAGTGGGTTTCGTGCAGGCAGATCTTGTAGTGATAATGTTTTTTGTCTTAAACAAGTAATTGAGAAAAGGAGCGCCAGAAATATAGAGACTCATGTTACCTTTGTGGACCTACAAAAAGCATATGATACCGTTCCAGTAGAAAAATTATGGACAGTATTAGAGCAGACTAATATCAATCATACATACATAAAAGCGATAAAAGAACTATACAAAGGGTCAAAATCTAAAATAATTAAGAATTCCTGGTAACGAAAGGCTTAAGACAGGAATGTTGTATCTCTCCAACTCGTTTTAAAATATATATCGCAGTAGCTCTAAAAAACTGGAAACGCAAAGTACACGGCATGGGAATACAACTTAACGACCGATTTACCATATACACACTACAGTTTGCTGACGACCAAGTAATTGTAGCTAATAATAAAGAAGACATGGAGTATATGATGAGAAAGTTAACGGAAGAATACCAAAAGTGGGGGTTAACAGTGAACGGGACAAGACACAGTACTTATGTATTGGAAACGAATCAAGTGAGTTGGACAAACAATATCTACATGCAATGAGTATGTATACTTGGGTAAGAATAGTAAAAGCAAAAAAGGTTATTGGTTGTCTTAACAGTATTTTATGGAGCAGAGAGATAAAAAAGAGAATGTAAAATTTAACATATATGAAACAATGGTGAAAAGCACGCTGTTATTCGGAATAGAGACTTGTTGCGTAACAGAAAAATACAAAGCAAAAATGGAAAGTGTCGAAATGGATGCAATAAGAAGATCAATGAGAATATCTAGAACAGATCATATAAGAAATGAGATCATAAAAGAAAGAATGGGAATCGAGGGAAGCATAACGGATGACATCACTAAAACGCAACTGGTACGGCCATGTACAACGGATGAACGACGAAAAATTACCAAAGCAGGTCCTAGAATGGCAACCAATAGGGCGCAGAAAAAGAGGGCGTCCTAAACTGGAATGGCAACAGTCAATCCAAAGATGAGTAAAAAAAACCTGACAGAAGATGACTGTCAGGGTCGAAGGAGGTGGAGAATAGGCGTCGGACAACGTAGAAAAACGTTCTAAACCGACATAGTAGTAGTAGAACTTGGCTTTACTTTTATCTTAATTCTTTTTAATAATTAACCCCAAAGATTAATGGAAAGACAAATGTTACATTTAAAGCTAACAGATAGAAAAAGAAGACCCCTAATGAGACGGGTGGATGATTTTACGGATGAACACGGCGACAAAACAAAAATATCATGCACTTTAGCGAATTACTTACAACTGGCCAAATCGAAATTCTGACTGAAAACCGTACAATGAATGAATAAATGGTGAGTAATTTTTATTCTACAAAAAAATGAGCCATACCCAGTATCACCGGTAAACAAAACATTGATAACGCAGTGGTCTAGCATATCAAAAAGTCAGGTCTTACAGTTTTTAAATTTAACATTTTTCGAATTGTTAATAACTTCTTTATTCTGCAACTTTTATGTAAATGATTTTTGGTATAATTACTTATTTTTAGGAGTTCTACAACCTATTAAAATAAATGACTCAACTTTGAGAACACCCTGTATAACAGAAGAAGTGGAACGTTGTAAAATTGATTTATAAATAAAAAACAAACCCACGACTTATCAATTATCATACTTATTAAAAAACCCACGGTTTTTAATTATTATTATATTGAATCAAAAACTGTACCGCGGTGTGGCGACATAAAGAGCTCCACCTGTTTATACAGAGTATTACATAATTACATTTATATGATTTTACGATAAAATTTTCGTACAAAAATATATCTGCAAACACTTAATTAAAATTCTACAGGATGTTGATTTTTTATATTTTTTTAAAAAATATTTGCTGTGCGCTGGCGCCGGCCGCTAGAATCTAAAATATGGAAAAATTATTTCTGCATACGCTTGAACCGACGTCGGATTTAGTGGAATTTTAAGTTGCAAGATTGATTATTCATTAAGCGACGTCGCATTCATATCAAAACCAACGTTATCAAATATACGTCCGTTTTTTTAACGATCTCTCGACGTCAAATAATGCAACGCAATATACCATTAATTTCCCAACGTCGGTCTTACGTTCGTTTGTTCGACCTACAAAAACTCTGACCAGCCCAACAACCAACAGACGTCGGCGTCGGGTACGTCCGGTGAAGACCCTAACCTCAGACCTAAACTAGCGTTTAGTTTGGTTGGTGTATTTTCCGTTACTTTTACTTGACCTATTCCACGTCCGTTCATATGGCCTACGCGTCACATGTACAGGCTTCTGTCATTTATAGACGCCCATAACCTAACAACAAGTGCATTTGTTTGGTCAAGAGATATTTTGGTCAGGACGGCTACGCTTCAGGACATGACGCAGTTTTATATCTTTTTTGGATTTTGGAAACCATAATACCCCATCCTCTTTCCACACGTGGGGTATGGGTTTTATTTCCCTTAGATTTTTGATATTAAAACAAATATTTAAAATAAAAAAAAAACAATGATTTCGGTGGGTAGTTAGCTTTGGGACCGTGGGCTTTACCTATTGTAGTACAAAAAGAGCGGACGTTGAGTTCCAATCCCTTGGTAGGCCGACGCAAAATCATGCGGGGCGAACGTCCGAATTTAATGGGACAAAATACGTTTGCCGGACGTCGGACTTCGACTCTTTGGTTATCTTTCACAACCAAAAGTGGAGATCCGATCCAAATTGGTATATTATTAGTTCACATTAAGTCAGACACAGTAATCCGCCATTCTAAAAAGGTTAACGTCTGTCGGCCATTATAAAATATTTTTTCTTTTTCTAATTTTAAGTAAAAATTAAAGAATAATTGTAAAATTATTAACAAATTTGAGTTTAGTGAGGCAGCAAAATATTTTTTTCACAAAAATAAAAAAAATAATAAAAATTAGATCTGTTTAACAAATATATATTTTAGTAAATCTTGCATATTTCAGGAGCGCTTGCTTTTTTTGAAAGTATTTTAATCACATTTATCAATAAACATGCCTTCGTTGTAAAATTTTTGTTGGATTGCTGCTTTAAAATATAAATTATTAATATTGTAATACCCCCTTTCATGCATGACTATTATTGTCATTTGTAAAATGCACCCATTTTTATGAGACTTATTATAATAAGTGTAAAATATTTACTTATCAGGTATAATTTTAGTTACTCGACAGGAATTCTTTTTAGCAAAAACTATATGTATTCTAGGCAATGGAAACGTACAATTACGTTGTTAATTGGTAAACTCTATTACCTATAAGGTCAGATGCTGACGTCGTAGCGACCCGAATTTGTATTCCCCATTTAGGTGCAAACGAGGGTCGTCAGGCGGTCGAAACGACGTCGGCACCCGACGTCGCGTTTATCGCAAGCAACGTATGGGTAACGTAATATGACGTCCAAATGCAGCTTGGGTTTTTTTTCCAACACCATTTTACTAGTTCCCCACCCCTCCGCCTCTCCCTCTTTCCTCCCCGCCATCCTTATTAGTAATAACTTTCACAAATAAAAAGCGATTTCAAAAGTTCTTTCTGCACACGCTAGAAGACTTTTTTCCAATATCATTTTACTAGTTTCCCCCTCCTTCTCTTCTCCCCACCCTCCTTATTAGTAATAGTTGTAGCTATACCTTTCACAAATATAGAGCGATTTCAAAAAATCTTCCTGCACACGCTTTAAGACTTTTTATCCAACATCATTTTACTAGTTCCCACCTCCCTCTCTCCTCCCTCAAATTCACTTCACTTAATGGAAGGTAACCCTGTTCGCATCCGTGGGAAATCTACACGTACTTTTTGGGTAAAGCATAGTGCTTTTTATAAGGCTAAATAAGAATTAAACCTAAAAGTTGGAAATAAAAAAAATTTTAAATAAAAAAAAACACCCAACTGCTAAGTTTACTTGTACCTACTAGTCGCAACTGGGTACAAAATTACCCAATAACCTGATTCATAACAATACCAACTGTATAATTTCGTAAGTGTGCTTTGGGCATCAAAACTAAAAGTTGAAACATGTCGTACATTATAGGTATATCTATCAATTTTGTGCTCAACTGCGACTAGTAGTTACAAGGAAATTTTTCCAAAGGCAAAAGAATGTATGTATGTTCCATGCCTGAAAACAGATCCTCTTTTTTTTACAACTTTACAGGGTCATGGTTTGACTTCAGTCTCAAAGAAACCTTCAAGAGAGATGAAGTGCTGTTTTCACATTAAAATTGAGCTATTTATAGTGTTGCCGCCGAGACGAGATTCTCGTCTCTCTTCTCGTCTCGCCCTCTCTCGACGAGACGAGAGAGATATTTTCTCTCGAATGAAAGCTCGAAACCAGACGAGAGAGAAAGACCCTCTCGTCGAGAGATTCTCGTTTCTCTCGAGCAAAAGAGGTTGGTTTTATAAATTTAAAGATTTTGGTTAGATTTACTTAAATGTTGAGTTTCATTTTTGTTCACTTTGTAATTTAAAAATTCCGTTTTCTTAACTGCCGTTGTTCTCAAATTATGATTTAATTTTTTTTTAATTCTCTTCAATACCACCTTCTTTGGCTAAAAATGGCCTTATCCACGTGAATCGCAAAATTTTTGTGCTAAATCTCGTTAAAATCGGTTTATCGGTTTGGAAGAAATCGTGCTAATCTATCATTTGTTTAATAGATCTAGCTATGAAAAACCCTATAGATTTTTGAGCTCACATACACCTGTATTTTTTGTAGTGTGGGAGTAAAATTACTGTTTGTTGTAAAATATTGAACGATCATGTAATTGAATAGAACGAAAAAATTTTTCGCCAGTGGCTATAAATAAAACTCAATTTACCAGAATAAAAATTTCTATTGAATATTGAAATTTACTTTATGACAGATATCGATCATAAAGTAGTAATTTAAGCAAATAATTTTAAAGGCGCCATGGAATAAAGTTAAAAATATTAAATACTAGATAGTTTTTGGTCTTACCAAATTTAGGCCCGATAACTTTACCGACAACGATAACTTTAACAATATTTAACAGTTCGAAAAAGCATTTCTGATACCGGTTTTAGTCGATGTCGACGGTGCGGTTATTTGTCGTTTGGTATGTAAGACTATTAAAATAGGGGAAGATGGGGGAAAACTTTATTTGTAGTTTTAATACTTTGTTTGTGGTTTTTCTTGTCTTAAGCAAGTAGTTTAAAATGGAAAGAAATATAATCTTTTTTGTTGCACTTTAATTTGAGTAGTAATGTTACCTTCAAATTTGACAACATTTCCTTTCTGAACTACTTGTTTATTACAAGCAAGATTTAAAACAGTACAAAGAAAGTCTTACATTTGATAACAAACTTAAGTATTAAAACTAAAAATAAAGTGTTTCGTTCAGACAAAAAAAAATATTTGAAATGGTTTGCTGGTGAAAAATATGTTTAAAAAAGAGCTAAAACTTTATTAATATTGTAGTTGCAAAGATTTATTCAGATATCTCAAATGACAAAAGACAAAATGCAAGAGTAGCAAAAAAATATTTCCCATTACCTATTACCCCATTTTCCCCTAATTCAAATAAATGAGTTCTGCCTACTAAACTGTAACAGAAACTCCGTCAGAGACTGATGAATATTTTTTCATCTGTCCCTGGTTCCGCTCAACACTGCTGTGACCTGTGCAGCCAGCGCCACCAAAGAGTGCGGAATTTAATAGAAGCTCGCTAAAACACAATCGCGCACGTTCTTCGTACGTCAAAATTCCTACGTTAACCGGTGACGTTCAAATGTCAATAGTGTCAAATTGCGTTAGCCGTCGGCCGTTTTTGCCACGACCAGAAACTATCTACTATGGTGGTATCATAAGTAATCTTAGGGAGTAATTTCAGAATGCTATTTAAAAAATCCGATACTTATCAAGCCCATTGGCACACTCCTCGCTATATCAGCGTTGAAAACAGTTTTTGTTAATATCTCAGAAACGGAAGCTCCTACGAAGTTTTTAGTAATAACATAAATTATTGACAAAAACGTGTTCTACTACATTCCGAAGACCACATGTTGATGCGATGCTCCGTTAAAAATTAGCATTGATGAATTTTGAACAAAATCTAATCAGCTCTTTACAGTACTGTACAAAGTGTCCCAAATTGGGCACTTTTAGGGGGTTTAAGGTACTTCTAAGGGAGACAGAGAAAAACTGACCACGCATTGCGAGGCTCAAATTTCAAGAGAAGACTTATAGTGAAAACCGCATTTTGAAATATCGTCTCGTCTTTGAGCTACGGGGGCTTTTGGAAAAGTCTGCATTTTTGAAGGGGGTCTATAACTTCGTTATTAGTGGACATTTTGATTTAGAGTAAACTGCAGTTTTATAGACTTTGTCACGAGGAATTCACCCGCTAAATTATATTTTAACTGTCACTTTTAGTTTTTGAGATATGACATAAAGTTGCATTTTTTCTTATGGAATGCCTATATTTTAATTAATTTTCGAGTTCGTCATTCCCTAGTAGTACCTTAAACCCCCCAAAAGTGCCCAATTTGGGACACCCTGTACACTATTCAGGGCTCTCAACACCTTCATATTTTATAAAATTGTTCATATTCTTTTTCAGACCTCATAAAACTTCATATTTTTTAAAAAATCTTGAGATTTTTCAGATTTTCGGCAACGAAAATCAACTGAGGGGGCTAATGTTCGCTCAACTGTTGAGGCAAACAAAACCACAAAACTATCTTTTTTATTTAAAGTATACTTAAGACTTTTTCCTGTCTTACTAGATGTACAGTGTATCCTATTTTCGATGGCACTGTATGGGAATAAATTAAGGAGGTTTTCAGAATATGTACAGGATGTCCCAAATTGGGCACTTTTAGGGGGTTTAAGATACTTCTAGGGGAGACAGAGAAAAACTGACCACGCATTACGAGGGTCAAATTTCAAGAGAAGACTTATAGTGAAAACCGCATTTTGAAATATCGTCTCGTCTTTGAGCTACGGGGGCTTTTTGAAAAGTCTGCATTTTGGAAAGGGGTCTATAACTTCGTTATTAGTGGAAATTTTGATTGAGATATGACATATAATACATCATTTTGAAGAGAATTCCATGACAAATTCGAAAATTAATTAAAATATAGGCCATTCTATAAGAAAAAATGCAACTTTATGTCATATCTCAAAAACTAAAAGTGACAGTTAAAATGTAATTTAGCGGGTGAATTCCTCGTGACAAAGTCTATAAAATTGCAATTTACTCTAAATCAAAATTTCCACTAATGACGAAGTTATAGACCCCCTTCCAAAATGCAGACTTTTTAAAAAGCCCCCGTAGCTTAAAGACGAGACGATATTTCAAAATGCGGTTTTCACTATAAGTCTTCTCTTTTAATTTGAGCCTCGCAATGCGTGGTCAGTTTTTCTCTGTCTCCCCTAGAAGTACCTTAAACCCCCTAAAAGTGCCCAATTTGGGACACCCTGTACAATATGTTTTTTTTTTTAATAATTTATGTTATTACTTACTAAAAACTTCATAGAAGCTTCCGTTTCTGAGATATTTACAAAAACTGTTATAGCGTGAAGTTCACTTGGAGTGTGCTAATGGGTAAGAAGGCATCAGATCCATCATGGATCCATTTAATTTTATCCATAAATATAGAATTTTTAAGAATACTCTCCAAGAACAAAAGTTCTTTAAAAATAAACTTTTAATTTTACTTTCCTCTACAATACCAGATTTTATATAGTTTTTTAATTATTCTTAATATGTTCTGCAATCAAATTTTAAGATAGAACAAATACTAGCATCGTAAACATTATTTGACACTATTTCAGCTCTGCAGATGTTTGTAGGCAAACTTTCATACGATCTCTTTTTAATTTATTTTAAAGCAAAAACACAACATCTTTTTACATATCTCAAATAGAAGATGTCAAACTATTTTTCACTATCATCTCTACAAGACCTTTGTGAAAAATTTAAATTTCACTTTGAATCTTCCAAATAATCTAATATGGGTCCATCACAGGCAAATTTCTCACTTAAAATACTTAAAACAGTCTTTTGGATAAAATCAATGTCTTCACAAGGTGCATAGTCGTCTTCAGTGGATCTAGAAATAGTTATTATAACTGGAGGCGTTTTGAGAACATCTAGAAATTTTTTGAAACTTTTAAACATGGTCTCTAATTCCTCTAAAGTAGAAACATGATGTGGCAGCTCGGTGTCATCACAGGTGCAACCAGCATCGTGAACCAATTCCCAATCTATTTCAGATTCTTTATAATTTTCCAACATAACTTCTTTCAATTTCTCTAGTTTTTCCATAAGTTCTGCGTTTTCGAGTTTAACATTTTCACCTACTTGCCAACTTTTGAAAAGGCTTTCTAGTTGATTCAATTGATTTTCTCTTTTTTCTACAAACGTCAAAATATCAATTTCCTCTTTTGATTTTGGAGGTAAAAAGCCGTATATTTCTTTAAGACGATCATACAAGTTCGCCTTTGCATATACCTTTTTGAAGGGATTGCTGGTGCTGAAAAAATCCAAATCAATATCCAAAATGTACGATGCTGGATACTTATTTACTATTCTTCCTAACAAGTCAAAGTCATCAGTTTCATTGTTAATTTCGTTTCCCAATGTAACAACATCTAAATTTATAGTTTTACAGTTATCCATATCTTTTTTATTTTTATACAAACACTCGTACAAGAAATAATTTTCTTTACTATCAACTCTAATAGTTGCTGAAGCTTTATCTTTGCCTATGCAAAATTGTTGACTAGAATCTTGAATTTGCTTTGCCCATGAAGGTTTGATCCATATCAAGTTACTAAAATGACCTGCAAAGGCTGCAGGTAGCATCCAGTTTTCAATGCTTACTTCTTCATATAATTTTTCTTTTTCGTAGACAATTTCTGCCGGCATATTTTTGGGAATAAGCATGTCTGGATGAGAATCTAGATGGACGAAGGTTATACCTTCTAATGGTAGGTGCTTTGAGCCGATGTTTCTGTAGATGAATGGCAGCACCTCGTTGTGGTATTCGGCTACAAAGATTGGAATCTTGGAGTGTTTTTTCAACTTTGAACCTGTCGGACAAGAAAACGTTCTCTTTGGTATTCTGACTGAATCGTTCTCAAGCTAGGGGTAATAATGACCAGTATTGGACTGACCCACCGGTATGTCCCTCTACAAGTTCAGTAGTCCCCCTTCTAAAAGCCCGCTAGCCCCCCCCCCCCCCCAAGAACCAAAATTGGGCCCTTGAAAAAATAAGAAATCAGTAATGTTTGTCATTACATTTTTTTCTAGATTTGAATGAAATAAATCTTTTGCAACGTAGTTTTTGTCGGGATTTTTTATCAAAAATAAATAGGCCCTTAGAGTCCCAGTGCGACACCGATAATAGGAAAGCACCGACAATTAATGGGCTTTATTTAAATAGCGAAGTTAATTAGATATTTAAAAATCAACAAACAAAACAAAAACATTTAATGAGGAGTTAGATTCCAAAAAACAATACAAATTAATTTAACATTGTATAACCAGAGGATTTTAAAAACATGCCCAGGCAAAGGATCGCTTGATGATTCGTGCAAAGAAATAAATAGAAAGAAAAAATTAACATTTCGAAAGTATTTACAATTTAAAAATTATTAAATATTAGTCTCCGTGGGCATTTTGATGAACATTTTACAACACCTGGTTTAATCGGTTACTAATGATTCCACCAACACTGCCTGACCTGTGAACAGACCCACAATTAGCTTGTCTAACGAACTGTCACGATCAGCTGTTTTTCGATCCAAGATGGTTGCCATAGGACAAACAAAGCGTTTTCCCATAAGCCGCAATGTTAACAAAAACGTAATTTTAAAAAAAAGTGAAACGATTTAATTTACATCAAAGATGCTGTTTTAAGTATTGACCCTTTGTACACAAGGGAAAAATGCGTTTTTCTTAAAAAATAAATCAATTAAAGCCAGTAAATCTCAAATAAAAGGGACCATGTTTTGTTCAAAAAGTCAGGTTATGTTTTTATTTACTTTTGTTTTTTTTTAACTTTTTTTCTACTTTGTTACTCAGTTTGAATAATTATTATTAGTTTCTGTGCTGTTATGAATTGTGGCAGCTGGGGAGATCTTGATAATGTTAGTTTTGATGGAATGCCAAGTATTTTGACCTTAAAAAATCATCTTGATTTAAATGAACTAGGTATCAGCTCAAAGAAGGGAAAAGAAAGTGGATAAGTGCTCCATTAATCGTTTTTGTGAAATTTAGGTTTTTTTTAACATTACGGCTTATGGAAAATCGGTTTGTTTGTCCTATCAAGGCCAACAAAAATTTACAGGCCACGACCCTGAAAAAATCCGCTGTTCTCTGGGGGCTGACTTTTACATTGGGTCTTATGGGAGGTCGGACGTTTTTTCAGGATATTTTTAAAATGGCACTACAGATTTCCGCAAAATTTCAATGAAATATTCTTAGACACCATCCCGATATTCTACCAAACTTTTGTAAGGATGCAAGATAATTAAAAGGTTTAAATCTTCAAGATTTAGCAGAATCTTATTTTGAATTCAAATTACCCGCCATGTACCACATGCCAACTGTTATATTTGACATGTATTTGACTTTGTCATCTGTATTTGTCACATTCGCGTCTGGTTTAAATTTAGTTTTTGTGTGAGCTAATGAAGTGGCTCTGAAAAACTAAGGATTACTATACATTAAAAAAAAATGTTCTGCAAGAATATAGTAAAAACAATATCAAAACCGGCTTTATTTAAAAAAAAAATTAAATATTCATGAACCGTCATTCCAACTTTAATATTTTAAAGACAATCAGCTGTGTCGTGATGTGACCATCAAAAAAAAATCAGCCCCGGATGTGACGTCAACAATGTGGAGGATCGTGGCCCGTCCGTTTTGATAGCCCTGGTCCTATGGAAGACATCTTGGATTGGATCATATGTTTTGTTAGACAGCCCTATTGTTGCAGAATAAAAAGTAAGGTTAGGGTGTCAACATATTTTTTCAATTCTGAACGGTTTAAGCTATAATAATAAAACTTAGAACGCACATCGACCTTCACGTACTAATTCTTTGACTGTCAAAAAAAATTATATATTTTGCCCCTAGGGGCGCAAGGGGGCGAATCGGCTGCAGCGAATCGGCCGCGTCGAATTATCTCCTACCCCCACGAGTTATATAATACAGTTAAAGATCACTGATGTATGATAAAAAGCTAAAGATCACTGACATTTAAGAAAGTTAAAGATCACCTATATGCTTCTCTCAATTCTTAAAACAATTAAATTATAATAACTCAAATAATAGCTTCAATTAACACTGCGTATACACTCGCAGACAGGATTAATATATTTGTTTACCTTGGGTTAATTTTTATGCGAGCCCTATGGAGTTTATAAAATTCCAAAACACGATATCTCAAAAACTCTCTCATTTAATTTTTTTTCATTATTTAAAATGTGCTCTTTTATAATCTGTCATGGTTTCATTTAACATGTTTATGTAGGGATATCCGGGAGTGGCTGGAAGAGGGACCAGGCGGTCAGTGGCAGTATTCTTGAAATCTCCCCGAGTGAGTACTCCCCGGGGAGTGACAACGAGTGAGCACTCCCTCGTTTCTCACTGTATTGCATAAATGCAGTATTCTTGCTTTGGGGAATACATGAAAAGTGATATGAAATTTTTACGTGACAATTTTGACCAATAAAAAAGCAAAAAATTTTGACAGACAATTAACCAAATACCAGTGGCGTATATAAGGGGGGGTCTGGGGGGCCCGGGCCCGGCCCCCCCCCCCCGAAGCTAAGATTTTTTTAGATATTTTCCACATATTTCCTGAATACAAACATAAAATAGCATAAAATACGGCCTCATGGGGTTTCGGCCCCCCCCCAAACTGCCTCGGGCCCATCCCGAAACTTTTTTCTACATACGCCACTGCCAAATACAGTTATGTGGTTGAAGGGATGTAACCCCAATTTTTCTTTCCTTGATTTTTTGTTTGTGGACATGGATGGACAAAAAATGAGTTATATAAATTTGGGTAGGGGCCAAGCCGTTGGCCGATTTGCCGCGGGAACAATTTGCCCCAAGATTTTTTATTTAGATTTTATTTAAACATGACTTATTTTTTCTTAAATAATAGCTCTGTCCTTATGTTTCGTTCAATTGAGCAAACATATCCTAACCGGTGTGTCGACCACCAGCATTTTGCAAAAAAAATGTCCCCACAAAAAAGTTGTTCTTCGAAAAAAAATACTTTTTCAAAAAACTAATTTTCAAAAAAAAACTAAAAATATTTTTTTTACAAAAATTATTTTTGAAAATAATACTTTCTTAAAAAGTAGTTTTTTTAAAAACTAATTTATAAAAAAAAAATTTGTTTTAATAATACTTTTTCAAAAAGCAATTTTTTTTTTTTTAATATTTAGCCCAAAAAGATTTAATGGTGGAGTTTATCAAGGAAAAGCCTGTAATGGAGGCCAAAAAATATACTTCAACATTTACGAAACAAACAGGGAAAAACTTTAAAAAACAAAACCCACACGTAACCAAAACAACATTTTCTAGGTTATCTAAGAGTTTTTGACAAAAGTCACCACGTCGGCACCTATCGAGATCTCCCCGGTGAGAAGTCGCCAAAATGTCACACGTTTTTCGGGTGAGAATGTCAAGAATACGATTGGGGGAGAAACGCCCACTTTCGCTCGAATTTCGAGGAGTACTCGCTCGGGGAGATTTCAAGAATAACGACACAGATGAAGAAATAGATATCGTCCCTATGAACTAATTATAGAACTTACACAACGCTTAACTTCCTAAAACTTATAACAATCAAGAAAGTTGAGTGAAAATAAGCTACAGCATCGTAAAAACCTTATAAACAGATATGAGAAAAAATTTGTTTCCACAAAAGGCAGCTACACACCTACAGTTAAGTAGGCAAGAAGCCAAATCGATTGAAGAGTTTGAAAGGTCAATCGAGGATCTTTTTGTAAACTTAAGACTAGCGCCAGCGAGCGATAACGCCAACAATGCTTCAATTTTAAGAGACGTCAATGAAAAATTGGCAATTAATGTTTGTGCAAATGTGTTAACTATCGTAAAAGCTAGAAACTACTTAGGTGCTAAGGACGAGGAAAAATTCAAATATGGGAACTAGTCTCAGCAGTTTTTTATTGCAAAATCTAGACCTCTTAGGGGAAAATATTGTCTGTTTAGATAAAATAATTTATAGGCTTAATTCGAGTCGGGCATACTATAATAATTATATGTATTAATAACTCGAGATTTATAAACAATAATAATAGTGGGCGAACAAACACCCATTATAAGGAGCCAAGGTCGAGTTAGTGTAATAACTGCACAAGTGTTTCCAATTCCCATATAATTAATGCTATTAAGAGCCAACTTTATGTTTCAGTGTCTGTCAATAATAAATTTGACTGATTTCGATCAAATCCAATCTGCTTATTGATTGGTTTTGTTTTTTGTCTCTTTTATTTTGTACTATCAACTCGGTCTAGGGTTGCCAACCCATCCTGATTTCTCAGGACTGTTCTGATTTTTAACAAAAGGTTCTGTATCCTGACAACACCCAGCAGCATAGAAAAATAAAATGCTTCTCAAATCTGTAAAGTATTCAATCAAATCTGTTCATATAATTTACATTTCTTAGTTCGTTGATTTAGTTTAAAAATATTTAACGTTATCATATTTTCCAATATTGCCACCCCCAATGGAGATGAATACTTCGTTTTTCAAAATACATACCGTTTGTCCACCGATCGATGATTATTATTTAGTCGGTTTGGAACGTTTTTCTACGTTGTCCGACGCCTATTCTCCACCTCCTTCGATCCTGACAATCATCTTCTGTCAAATTTTTTGACTCATTGATCTTTGGATTGCCATTCTCGTTTAGGACGCCCTCTTTTTCTGTGCCCTATTGCTTGCCACTCTAGGACCTGCTTTGGTAATCTTTCGTCGTTCATCCGTTGTACATGGCCGTACCATATCAGTTGTCTTTTAGTGATGTCATCCGTTATGCTTCCTTCGATTCCCATTCTTTCTTTTATGATCTCATTTCTTATGTGATCTGTTCTAGATATCGTCGGCGACACCGCAAAACCAAGTAACTGACAAAAATTCAAAAATTACATTTTGGCGGCAATCGGTTCATTGTATTACTATTAGCATGTGCAAAATCTCTTAATTAACAAAAGATTCTAAATATTTTAAAATCGAAACATTTAAAACCACTCATGTGTTTTAAATCCATTTCAATAACTCAAAATTGTGAGGTTTTTAGTGCCTTCTAAAAATTTTGATTTTTGCAGTTACTTGGGTTTGCGGTTTCGCCGACGATATTCTCATTGATCTTCTTATTGCATCCATTTCGACACTTTCCATTTTTGTTTTGTATTTTTCTGTTACGCGACAAGTCTCTATTCCATACAACAGCGTGCTTTTCACCATTGTTTCATATATGTTAAATTTTATATTCTTTTTTATCTCTCTGCTCCATAAAATACTATTAAGACATCCAATAACCTTTTTTGCTTTTACTATTCTTTTTTCCAGTTCTTTACAGTCTGTTCCTGTCTTATCAAATGTGACACCCAAGTATACATACTCATTGGATGGAGATATTACTTGTCTATTGTCTAGTTCTAACTCACTGGATTCGTTTCCAATACATAAGTACTGTGTCTTGTCCACGTTTACTGTTAATCCCCACATTTGGTATTCTTCCATTAACTTTCTCATCATATACTCCATGTCTTCTTTATCATTAGCTACAATTACTGGGTCGTCAGCAAACTGTAGTGTGTATATGGTATATCGGTTGTTAAGTTGTATTCCGTTTCCAGTTTTTTAGAGCTACTGCGATATGTATTTTAAAAAGAGTTGGAGAGATACAACATCCCTGTCTTAAGCCTTTTGTTACCAGAAATTCTTTTGAAAGTCGATTTCCAATTTTAATTTTAGATTTTGACCCTTTGTATAGTTCTTTTATCGCTTTTATGTATGTATGATTGATATTAGTCTGCTCTGTCCATAGTTTTTTTACTGAAACGGTATCATATACTTCTTGTAGGTCCACAAAGGTAACATGAGTCTCTATATTTCTGGCGCTCCTATTCTCAATTACTTGTTTAAGACTAAAAACATTATCACTACAAGATCTGCCTGCAGGAAACCCACTTTGCTCTTCTTCTTCTTGTTCATGAAAATCATTCTCTATTAGATCTCTAAGAATCCTACCGTACAATCTACTAAGAGTACTGTACTACTTAGAGTACCAGTACCGATCGATGATGCCATCAAAAAAATTGTGAAAACATTAATTTTAGCATTTTTTAAGAGCTTTCCAACGATGTATTACTACATCAATTTATGCTACATGTAACGCAAATATTTCAATTTATTTTAGACATATCTATATGACGTAATTAGGGTGGTGGGGAAAGTAACTATGATCAAGTGTCTCCCTATGCTTTTTTATATTAGTATATTGACAAGCAGCGTAAAAATTTCTAACTGGTAACCGGAAGTGAAATATTTTTATGGTATTTGTCAACAAATCCATGGATTATATATATATATATATATATATATATATATATATATATATATATATATATATATATATATTTATCGGTTTCACAACGTTCTACGTCTTCCGATACCCAATCTCCACTCGTTTCTGTTTGCCCATAATTCATCATCTAGGCCTCTTATTCTTATTTCACTGTCTATTCCTTCTCTCCAGTTTCTCCTCGGCCTTCCTCGTTTTCTTCGGTCAGTTGGTTTCCATTATAAAATTTGTTTAGGTAGTCTTCCATCATCCATTCTTTGTATATGTCCATACCACACCAGTTGTTTTGTCCTTATATCATCCACTAAAGTACGTTCACCCACTGTCATAATTTCTCTTATTCTTTGATTTGTAACTTTTTCTCTTTTTGATTTCCCTGCTGCTCTTCTCCAATAGTCCATCTCCGTAGCGGAAAGCATTTTTTCTGTTCTATCTTTGATTGGCCATACTTCTGAGCCGTATGTAATAATACTTTCTATAATGGTGTTATATATAAGCTTTTTGTTATGTTTTGATATACTTTGGTCCCAAATTATTCCATTTAATAAAGTTATTGCTTTTCTTCCTTGTACGTTTCTATCTTTTATAGCTTTGTCTAGTGTTCCGTCAGCTGTAATTTTTAGACCTAAGTATTTATACTCATCACAGGACTGAATTCGCTGCCCAGTATTTAAGATTAGATCCTGTTTCGTTCCACCAATACACATATACTCTGTCTTATTGATATTAACCTCTAGTCCCCACTTATTGTACTCTTCTATTAGTTTCCGTGTCATATATTCGAGGTCGTCATAATCCATGGATTATATTGTTATAAATTTTATTAGATAAGTACCTACTAAATATGTAATGTATTAGCAAAATTAAGAAGTTTAATAATATAAATAATATTTCGGACTTCCATTGTCTTTATTTATTTTAAAACACGACGTTTCGGTTAGTAAGTATCTCTAACCGTTATCAAGTGTAAACTACGAGTTTCAAACAAAGAGTAAGAAGTTTTTGTTTTTAAAATTGATAATTCAAAAAATTAAAGATATTTTATGTTTTAGTTTTTTCTAACAATTTGTGGCTGTTCTGATTTTGGATCAATTAGTCGTTAATTTGACAAAGTGGCGTATATGAAAAAAATGCGATTTTCAGTTTTCAGAGAGTGTATGTAGCAAAATATTTAATTTATACGCTCTCCAAGTTGGCGTATATGAATTCCCAGTAGTTTCCGAGTTATAGTCATTTTTGTTTAGCCGTATGTTTCTACTTATAAACTTTTTAATTAACTGATGAGGCACCAAGGCCAAAAATGAAAAAAAAATCCTTTATGAAATGGGAATAAATGATCAAATGCAATGTGTATTTTTTTCCAATTTTCCCTTTCCATGATTGTCGAAAAATTTTATTTTCTACAAAGATAATAAATATACTTAGGTACTCACTTTAAATCTAAAAACAAAAATTACAGTTTGTAAACAAGCGGTATCTTTCTTTCTTTTAACAATACAAACTTTTATCAATTACAGTCGAACCTCTATAACTCAGTTCGAGTTACAGAGAGTTTAAGTTATAGAAATTCGAGTTAAAGAGGTTAAAATACATATAAAAAGTGCAGGGACCACTTAAAATATTCGAGTTATAAAGAGGTTCGAGTTTTGTCATTTTCATACAAAGTTGGTAAAAGTTCTTTTTCTATGGAAAAAATTGCCAGCGCGGAAAGTTTATTTTGTGTCATTTTTGATCGTAACTGGAATAGTTAAAACAAGATTACAAAGTTTTTTAGTTTCACTAAAAATTTCACATAGATTTAACTTTTAGGCACTTAAAATGTTAGTCTTTATAATTCATTTTTTAATGTGTCTATATTAAACTTTTTTTATATGCATTTTCTAAACTATCAATACATTTTTTGGGAAAGTTTCGAATATTCATCGAACTTGAAGGTGTGTAGTACTGCAACAAAATCTAATTTTTTAAAATCTTTAATCCTTGTTAGTAACTGAAGTTATATTATCCAAAATTTCGTAATGTTGTTAAATGTTCAAAAACTTCATATTTATCTTGTAATCTATATGTAATAACAGTAATTTTAATTTTAGTGATGCACATATTTACATCTACGTTGACTTGTTGCAAAAATTGATACAGGATATTTTAATAGTGGTAAATATCTTAAAAATTAAAATCAAAAGGAGGAATTTAAAACTTTCAGTTTTTGAGAAAACCTCTGAATTTGGAGCTTCGAGAAAACTCCTTGCCACTTTTTTTTGTCTAGACCTAAAATATTTAAGTCTGGCGTTGGTCTACTATTTTTCAAGATTTCAGTCTTTTCAAAATTACTGCTGCGTTGAAATGGTATATTTTTTTAATAAAAATACAGCATAAGGAAAATTAAATTAATAAAAGCTCAAAACAATGACTAATTAGGTAATCGGTTGGCGAATGACTTAAAACAGGTGGCTCAAATCTTACCAGCGATTTATTTAATTGATAGATTCGCATTATAGAGTTTTTGGTGTTCGACCTCAATAATTTTCCGCCACGTGATGTGGACCAGACGCAATATGACCACCCGCAGCGTCAGTGAAGCGGAGCTGTCCGCCGCCTCATGGAAACCGAAAATTTAGCGAATTCTAAAGCCAAGTTTATGCAGGGAAAAATATATTTTTTTAAATATTTTATTATTTCATATTATATTGTTAAAACCATTCCAGGAAAACAAAAAACTAAGGGTTTTGTGCTTTAAATTATGTAAGGCCAGCGTGGCATGCTGATGCACACAAATTCATCACTTTTTTAATCGCCTCACCTAACCATGCAGTCAAGCACGCGAGTCACAGAAGAGTTCGGTTCAGTCCACTAGGGCCAATATGTTATGGCGAGAGCTGCGAATGACGATTCAGTTTATTTATTCAGTTCATGTTGTAGGTTTCTTTTTATCTGGGGATTTAATGAAAAAACACAAAGTTTAAGTAGCAGAGGGCGTAAAAGCTTGATAAATAATTTAAAATTTACTTTAATATTAGCTCACACATATACTATACTATAGTAGTGTGAGCTATATGAATCCTAATTTTTTCGAGAAAAAAAAAGTTGCTCCGATTTCAAAAATTTTTATATATCTTAGCGTTTCAGATGATTTTGAAACTTTTTTGTTGCGCCGTCTGTCTGTCTGTCTGTAACGACCAACGCGCATAACTCAAAAACGGCTTGGCCGATTTCAATGAAATTTGGTACCTAGGCTGGGTCTTGGGTCGAGATGGTCCCATTTAAAAATGAACAAAATCCACCGAACACAAACCAAAAAAAGGGTGGGGATAGATTTCAAAAATTAGAGTTTATGTGAAAATATGGCGTGTGTGATATCAAACGAAAGTTAATTGAGTCTGGAGTTAAACAAAATACATTTTAATTTATTTTTAAAAAAGGGTGGGGGTATATTTTAAAAATTAGAATTTAAGTGAAAATATGGCGTGTGTGGTATCAAACGAAAGGTAATTGAGTCCGGAGTTTAACAAAATACATTTTATTTTTTGTTTTTTTAAGGGTGGAGGTGGATTTCAAAAATTTGAGTTTAAGTCAAAACATGGCTTGTGTGGTATCAAACAAAAGGTAATTTAGTGTGGAGTTGAATAAAATATATTTCAGTTTTTAGTTATATTAGCTCACACGTACACTATAACTATAGTACCTAGTGTGAGCTTAGGGGCCCATATATTGGCAGAGTATTAGCTCACACATATACTATACTATAGTAGTGTGAGCTATGGTGATCCTAATTTTTTCGAGAAAAAAAAAGTTGCTCCGATTTCAAAAATTTTTATATATCTTTGCGTTTCAGATGATTTTGAAACTTTTTTGTTGCGCCGTCTGTCTGTCTGTCTGTCTGTCTGTATGTCTGTCTGTCTGTCTGTCTGTCTGTCTGTCTGTCTGTATGTCTGTAACGACCAACGCGCATAACTCAAAAACCGCTTGGCCGATTTTAATGAAATTTGGTACCTAGGCTGGGTTTTGGGCCGAGATGGTCCCATTTAAAAATGAACAAAATCCACCGAGCACAAACCAAATAAAAGGGTGGGGGTTGATTTCAAAAATTAGAGTTTATGGAAAAATATGGCGTGTGTGACATCAAACGAAAGGTAATTGAGTCTGGAGTTCAACAAAAAACATTTTAATTTATTTAAAAAAAAAGGGTGGGGGTATATTTCAAAAATTAGAGTTTAAGTGAAAAAATGGCGTGTGTGATATCAAACGAAAGGTAATTGAGTCCGGAGTTTAACAAAATACATTTTAGTTTTTGTTTTTTTAAGGGTGGGGGTAGATTTCAAAAATTTGAGTTTAAGTGAAAACATGGCTTGTGTGGTATCAAACAAAAGGTAATTTAGTCCGGAGTTGAATAAAATATATTTTAGTTTTTATTTATATTAGCTCACACGTACACTATAACTATAGTACCTAGTGTGAGCTTAGGGGCCCATATATTGGCAGAGTATTTTTTTAAGTTGGTGAAGCGCCGCCTCACTTGCCTCATCTGACGAGCCGCCACTGATTTAAATAGTAAACTCTTGCAAAAGTAACATCTGCAGAATTAATTTAACTATTATTACGTAAAGGGAACTTACTCTTTGCATTTCGAATATCCGAATCAGTCATGCCATTGCTGTACGAAAGCACCATGTTCTTTTATTTCTATTTTATACACCAGTAGTTTTAAAAAAAATCACAAATAACAAATGATAAAAATAATATTAATTTGCTAAATCGGACGCGCGCGAATTAAACTTTTTTGGTAACAACAAATAATATTGTAGGTTGCAGGATAACAAAGATTTTTGGATTCAACCACCGACACCAGTATTTACTAAAACTTAGCATTTTAGAGCGGGCTTAAGTATCAAGTCTATAAAGTTGATACCGACCGGTTTAAGTGTATTTTTGTAATACTCACAGGTCAAATAACGGCAAAGATTCGGTTCACACTAATGTGCAATATATATATATATATATATATATATATATATATATATATATATATATATATAAATGCAAATTAACTTTAGAAATAAAGAAAAACCACATAAAAAATTTGTAACAAAATGTCAGTTTTTGGAAATTTAGTCCGTGCAGTCGTAGGATTCCCATTAAAAATAGTCTCAAATTGTAGTACCACCCCTGAGGGGTGGTTTAAAGTTCGAAAAAAAATAGAAATAATCCAAGATTGATAAAAAAACTTACATACAAACAAACAATACAAAAATGTTCAAAGCTAAATAATACATAAATAACTTAAAACTATGTCTGTAGATGCATTACTGTATTAAATACGTATCAATATTTAAATATTGTAAAAAGCACAGGATATATTAGAATCCGTTTTTAAATACACATAAACCAAAACAACTGAACATCGGTTTAATCATCGCGAACATGTAAAATATACCGGACAGCTGACACTTACTTACACCGTTTTTATTAGACTTCGGTTCCTAGTGACGTTTGGAGGTTTAAATATGACTACCATTTTTAAACCAAAATATTATATTATTTTTATTTATTTATAACTTTTGTGTAGAGATACAACGAAAAAAGATGACCCATATCGCAAGGTATTTATGAATAATTTATATATTTATTATTATGATAATATTAGAATGTTAGAAAATAATTTTTTAATTTTTAGTGCATTTTATAAAAGCTTGTGACTTAAAAAAAAATTTTTACCAATTTATTTTCTATTTTTTAGTCTCAGCTATCTACTCTATTAAATGAAAATATTCAATAACAGAACAGAAGAGTTTATTCTAGATTATAATGAAATCGCTGATCGTGAGATCGCATTTTTTATGGAAGGCGGTGGGGGGTAGGGGTGGGAGGACTTTTTTTCATTATTGTTGTATAGTCATCGGACCACTATATGTATACCAAATTTCATCCAAATCGGATAATGGGAAGTGTGTCAAAAACGCTTCACAAGATTTGATAGTTAGATAGTTAGACAGAACATCTGAAGTTAAATAAAAGCTTGGAATAAAAACTATTGCATTCACGGGAAAAATAAATTAAACCATATGAACCAAAATCTTGTTGACCTAGGATTGTAGTACTTAGCACTGTAGACCCTTTAGTAAATACTGGTGCAAACAGTGGCGTATATAAGGGGGGGCCTGGGGGGCCGCCCCCCCCCCAAAGCTAAGATTTTTTTAGATATTTTTAACATATTTCATGAATACAAACATAAAATACGGCCTTATGAGGTCTCGGCCCCCCCCCCCCCCGAAACTTTTTTCTATATACGCCACTGGGTGCGAATGACTAGAAATATCTCCTACTAATTGAGAGGCCTATGGTATCCCGTGGAATGGTTTCGGAAGATTTTTTTAAACTATGCTAGATCGATTGGTAATAGATCACACAATTTTAAGTCACTGGGTGTTTCAATCCAATTATGAGTTGGCCCCTCTACTGTGACGTCATAAATCTAACTTTGGCTTAAAACTTTTGCAAAATTAGTTTTACAGAAAAAGTGGTAATACGTTTTATGTTTGTAACAGAACAAAAATTATGATAGTGAAGAAATTAGCTATATAAAAATCTTAAAAAATAACAAAGATATAAAAAAAAATTTAAATACTAAAAAGTAATATCTTTTTTTACCCAAAATAAAATTAGAAAGGAAGTTTTAGACTTCCTCAAATGGATTGGTTATGGATGACTTAATTTTAAGTCGCCGTGTTTTTGCCTTAAATTTGGGTAAGAGCGCCTGTGTGACGTCATAAATCCAAGCTTGCCATTTTCCCATGTTTTTTTTCACAAACTTTTGCTTTTAACTGTTGCCACTTCAACTTCACAACAATTTAATTGTCATTTCAATGAGCTTTGTATCTCAAGAACTAAAAAACATATTTTATTATTTAAATAATAAAAAAATTATAAAAATTTAAGATTGATCAATAAAGTTTAAACTACCCTTTTCCAATGGGTGATAGACGATGGGTGGCTAGTTATTTCCTTTTGGTGTACAGGTTAGGCGAAATACCAGGAAATACTTGGGAAGTACTGGGAAATATACTAGGAAATACCGGGAAGTGCTTGGGAAATTCTAGGAAATACCTTTGAAATTTAAGGAAATACTGTGAAATACCAGGAAATACCGTAGGTATTATACCGTATACAAAAATCGGCGATCGAGCCACCCTTCGGTGATCACTCAATTTTAAATCCAAAATGGCGGCATTTTCCATTTTTTTACAAACTTTGACTTATAACTTCCGCTTAATTAGTTTTACACAAAAACTGTAACTACGTTTTCTGCTTGCAAGAGAACCAAAATTAATATAATAAAGAAATTAGCCTCATATCATAAAATCTCTAACAAATTTTCAACATACAAAAAAAGTATTTTTTTAGTATTTGATAAAGCTAAAAGTCAAAGTTCCATCGGCCCTCCTAATCAAACTGGAGATAAACACCCGGTGACCTAAATTTGTGTAACCTTCTTGAGATATAAAACTTATTATTCTTTTGCTAACAAATAATAACCCATACAATTCTGCCACGAAAGCTAAATACAATAGTTTCTCAAAAAACATGCAAAAAATCGCCAATATTAGATTTATGACGTGACACAGGCGCTCTTACTCAAATTTGAGGCAAACATCCGGCGACCTAAAGTAGTCTAAAAAAATTTTTTTGTTTTGTCTTGAGACATAATGCTGGATTCTTTACTATACTAATTGGTGTTCTCTTGCAAACAAAAAACGTATCTGCACAATCGTAGATCTCTATAGATTTAACAATCCCTCCGAGTTTCATGGACTTGCATAAAGTAGAAGCGTAGTTACGAAATTTCAAAAAACGTCAAAATTGTCACTCACTCACTCGCTCACTGATTTGTGTATAGATCATCAAAATTCTACGGTACTTCCAGACATGCTACAAAGCTGAAATTTGCCAAAAAACTAGTAAGAACCTTTCATTTTGAAATTTGTATTGGAAAACTTGGCTTTACTTTTATCTCAATTCTTTTTACGGAATACCACTCGCATACCTGGCTTTTTTTTACACGAAATGTTTTAGTAATAATCAATAGTTTTTCTATAAAACTAATGTAGCGAAATTTATTAGCCTAAAATTGTGGAAAAATCCGCCATCTTGGATTTATGACCTAAAATTGTGTGATCTATTACCAATAGATCTAGAGTAGTTTTAAAAATTATTTCACGAACTATCCTATGGGACACGATTTTTGACTATAAGCCACTCAACTATATAAGAATAATACCAAAATGTATCACTTGTTAATTATCTTGCAATAGAGATACACTTTATCATTTACACTTTATCTTTTACATTTGTTTTTAAGCAGATTTAATCCAAATAGGACAATATACGACGAAATACACGACGCACGTGAGAAATCGAAGCAACTAAACAAATAATTTATTAAAACAAGCCAAACAAACAATGCGAAAGAAAAGTCGCGCCCCAAGAATTGTGTCAACATCTTTTATTATCTCTCTCTCTCGAGCTCGCAATGGACCCATATCAGGTAAATTACCGTGGGTGCATCGTAAAAAGCCGGACTAGATGGTCGTGGGTTTGTGTTGCCACAATTCCGCTAATATCGAAATTTTACGACTGTTATTTTTGGCGAATTACAGAGGAATTTCAGTAACCAGTACTCTAAGTAGATTGTACGGTAGGATTCTTAGAGATCTAATAGAGAATGATTTTCATGAACAAGTAAAAGAAGAGCAAAGTGGGTTTCGTGCAGGCAGATCTTGTAGTGATAATGTTATTTGTCTTAAACAAGTAACTGAGAAAAGGAGCGCCAGAAATATAGAGACTCATGTTACCTTTGTGGACCTACAAAAAGCATATGATACCGTTCCAGTAGAAAATCTATGGACAGTGTTAGAGCAGACTAATATCAATAATACATAAATAAAAGCGATAAAAGAACTATAACAAAGGGTCAAAATCTAAATCGACATTCAAAAGAATTCCTGGTAACAAAAGGCTTAAGAAAGGGATGTTGTATCTCTCCAACTCTTTTTAAAATATATATCGCAGTAGCTCTAAAAAACTGGAAACGTAAAGTGCACGGCATGGGAATACAACTTAACGACCGATTTACCATATACACACTACAGTTTGCTGACGACCAAGTAATTGTAGCTAATGATAAAGAAGACATGGAGTATATGATGAGAAAGTTTATGGAAGAATACCAAAAGTGGGGATTAACAGTGAACGTGGACAAGACACAGTACTTATGTATTGGAAAAGAATCCAGTGAGTTAGAACTAGACAATGGACAAGTAATATCTTCATGCAATGAGTATGTATACTTAGGTGTCACATTTGATAAGACAGGAACAGACTGTAAAGAACTGGAAAAAAGAATAGTAAAAGCAAAAAAGGTTATTGGATGTCTTAACAGTATTTTATGGAGCAGAGAGATAAAAAAGAATGTAAAATTTAACATATATTAAACAATGGTGAAAAGCACGCTGTTGTATGGAATAGAGCCTTGTCGCGTAACAGAAAAATACAAAACAAAAATGGAAAGTGTCGAAATGGATGCAATAAGAAGATCAATGAGAATATCGAGAACAGATCACATAAGAAATGAAATCATAAAAAAAAGAATGGGAATCGAGGAAAGCATAACGGATGACATCACTAAAAGCCAACTGATATGGTACGGCCATATACAACGGATAAACGACGAAAGATTTCCAAAGCAGGTCCTTGAATGGCAACCAATAGGGCGGAGAAAAAGAGGGCGTCCTAAGATCAATGAGTCAAAGAAATCTGACAGATGATTATCAGAATCGAAGAAGGTGGAGGAATAGGCGTCGGACAACGTAGAAAAACGTTCTAAACCGGCTAAATAAAAAAAAAATTGACGAATTTGGTAAATATAGCCCAAGTTATATTAGGTGCAAAAGACCTCAAACTTCTAAAAAAATAGGTGTGAGTTTGATTTTTCTATACTCGTTCCTTCCACATATTCTCCGACAAAATCAGTTTCAATTTTCTTAAAAACTAATATCTTTTTTTTTAAGTCAAGAGTGAAAAAAAAATATATAAGTATATATTTTTTTCTCGCCATGTAGGTAACCTGTTATAAAATGGTGATGTCATATTCAAAGGGGGGGGGGGTGTAAAAAAGAAAAAAAAAGATTTTTTCCTTAAAGCAAAACAACTTTTTTTAATAAAATGAATATTGATTCACAACCCGGGCGCCTCAATAAGACTGCTCGCTTGCCCATATACATATAAGTACGGCCAAGGCCTCCGCGCACTTACACAAGAATTTTTCTTTTTGGCATTTATACTTCTCGACCCACTCTAAAACTTTTAAAGGCAATAGAAAAATTATTGGAGCATCTTTTTTCAAAAAAATATAAAATATCGAAGGGGTCACTTTTTCAAAATGGCGAGTTGTTAAATTTATTGTCTTGTACTAAGGTCACAGGGAATTATTTCTCATTTTCAATTTTTTTTTGCAAAGTTCGTATTTTTCCAGGAAAAATTATAAGCCATAGATATGTTTTGGCCAATTAAGAAGATAAAACACCCTGTAGATTTAAGGAATCGCAACATTTTTTCAAATTTTTTATTTTGCTGTAATCGGTATCTATAAAGGAACCAAAAAATAAATTTTTGTTGAAATCAAAATTTTTAAGTGGCCGGGTTGACATGGAAAGCCCCATATGTTAAGTAGGAGAGGGCGGGCCGCTCTGCCCCCCCCCTGTCTGCCAGAATAAACCATTTGAATGGATGTATGCATATGGCAGGCTTATAAGAAACATTCTTTTTTAAATCTTAGTCAAGCTCTTAAAAAAACAAAATAAAGGGTGCAGGGCATTGGCGTAGCTAGCCTTGCTTTTCAGCGGGGGCCGTGGCCCCGGTCTATCTTGAACAAAAAGCAAACATAGGTTTTAAAGAGTCGTGCAAAGTGTGCAATGAATAAAAAAAAATACGCGCATTAAATGTTCTAATATTTTAATATAACAAATTTAATAATACATTTACCAACTTATTTATATGTATACACAGGAAGTATGTAATTTAGCAATTCTACAAAGAAAGTTTTCTACGTCGCTGACTGAAAGCGTCTACCACACTGTCTAAGTCGACTTCAACATCTTTTTCTATGAATAACAATGACAAACCTGAGTGTCTCTCTGAGTCATAGTTGTTCTAAGCCAATTAAAAACTCTCCTCATGGCAGAGAAAGACCTCTCGCAAGTTGCACTTGAAATTGGAAGAATACTCGCACCTTTAAAAAGTTGGTAGAGGTTTGGATAGGTGTTTTCTGCTATATGTTGTTTGATAGAATCATGACCAACAGTTTGATTTAACCGAAAAATACAATTCTTTAAAACGGTAATTTCTGCTCTTAGAGCAGAAGTATTAATATTAAAAATTTCCCGGTATTGCTTGACGAATTTATTCCATTTAACGACGTGGGAAAACTTAATATGAAAATGGTTATGAAATTGTCACCAAAATCGGAAAATTTCCATAAGACACTAAACGCTAACCTCAAAAAAACTAAAAAGATTATTATATTTATTTTAGAAAAACAGTTTAAAAAGGTCTTTTATAACCTTACGACATCTACAACCCGATTTCGGAAACAGAGGGGCAAAGGTCGCTGTCTTTATTAAATGCGAAATTCAACTTACACTTCTATAATATTTTACAAGATGTCGCCAATATGTATGAAATAATCAATATGCATAATTATGTTTAAATTTAAAAAATATTTTCAGGAAATTGCATAAGTGCAGAAAAGTTACCGATAATTTAAAGAGAAAAAGCCTAATTCCGCAAGACAAGGGCTTTTTCCTGAAATGTAAACATTATCTGAATGATTTTAAATTTTAATGCACCTATTTTATTTGAATATTTCCCGAATAATAATAGAAAAGTATGTATTTTCAGCGTCATGTTCTTTTACTAATAGTCGGTAGGGGAGGCCTAAAATATCTTAGGGGGGGCCTGAGGGACTTCAGGGGGGGCAGGCCCCCCCTGGCCCCCCCTAGCTACGCCAATGGTGCAGGGCCACTCTGCACATCTTACTACTTTAACTTTTAAAAAAATCGGTTAAACTTACATCCAGGTAAAGTTCCGTGCCTCAAGGTGCATTCATAGGGATGTAAAGTTCCCGGAACAACCTTCCCGTACATTGACCTATCCATGTCGAGTACAAAACTTTAGTCATTCACAGTTATTAGTCCATTCATCAAGTCCTACATCACAAAAAAGTTGGCGCCAAAAACGAAACGTCACGAGGGCATTGCGAAATCAAATTCGCGCCAAAAATAAGCCAATCACTCGCGTTGAAAACCGGCAAAATCGGTAAATTACGTGCCACTTAGATGGCGCAATTAAAGCCGGAAAAAGTTTCGTCATGTCGGCGACATTTTCCAAACAGTTTTTTATTTTCGATTTTTCGAAATTTATTTACTACGCCTGCGCCATGCCGATTTCACCAACAAATTTAGAATGAAGTCGGCAATAAGAATAGTTATTTATTGAACATTGACCGCACAGTTCTGTACAAATTATTTTTTTGACTACTTTTAACTGAAATGTTTTTTAATCAAACATGTTTTCGTGGCTAATCGGGTAAAAATAAAAGTTTTTGTTTCTCTCGTAATTTTCCGTGGGTTCATATAAACTTTGTCCTTATGGTACTCCTCAGAATACTGCTTGGCCAATGTGACACCCTTGCGAAGTAAATTAGATCGTTTTGTTCCTCATCTTACGGTTATAGTGAGAAAACCAAATAGTCTAATCTGCAAGAAGCGCCATCTACCAAAATACGAAAGAAACTAGAACAAGAGCAGGCGAGTAATAAACTGCTATATATCGATGGATGAAAAGGTAAAAGACCAAAAAGAAGAATCCATCCGTCACCTTTTCATCAATCGATATACAGGGTGTCCCAGATAAAAACAACTACATGGAGATTTGGGAAACGGTAAGAGATATGAATTTGTTTAAATAAGAAAAAAGTTGCGCTATTCTAATCCCAATCAGGTGCTGTGTCAATATTAAAGATATCTACAGGGGTCACTAAAATATTGAGCAAAAACTAAAAATTGTGTTTTTAAAAAATTGAAATATACCCGCCATCTTGCAAAGTTTTATATAAGCAACTACGGCCAATCAAATGACGCTAACAAATTTTTTCTAGGCCTTCTAGTTTTTTTGAAATCATAGCCAACTTTGTTATTTCTTATGACCGCCATATTGAATTTATACGTCAATAAATAGAGCATTAAAAGAGCTTTTCAACCATGTATAATAAGTCTATTTTTGAATTACGGAAAATGTGAATTTATTTAAAAAACTGTTTTTCACTTGGTTGG
Source organism: Aspidapion aeneum (assembly GCA_963576565.1). Lineage (NCBI taxonomy): Eukaryota > Metazoa > Arthropoda > Insecta > Coleoptera > Brentidae > Aspidapion > Aspidapion aeneum. The sequence goes on along the minus strand of OY755042.1, from coordinate 2,579,052 downwards.
CTGTGAAACAAAGGTCGTAGTTGCGTTTGTTGTCATACCTACGTAACTATCTGTTAAAACTTTGTCATATCATATTTGATTTATCTGTTGGAGTTTTAAAGTTTCTAAATTACTTAAGATTTTTTTTTGAATCACATTATCAATCAAATTTAACATGGAAAGGTTTCCAAATTGAGAGAAAGTAGATATATGTGAATGTTATATTTTATGTAATAAGAATGCTGGAAGAGCTCAAAATATGTACTTTCAGAGATATCCAGAAAGACGACGACCAGGTTTGTGTATCTTCAGAATTCTTAGAAATAATTTAATTTAATATGGTTCCTTTTAAAAACAAAATCGTAATCGACAACTTGATGAAAATATTGAAGCTCTGGTTATACAAAGTATCATTGACAATCCTCACATCTCCCTTCGTGAACTGGAAAATAATGTTGAAGTACCCAAATCAACTGCACAAAGAATTCTTTAAAAATTTATCATCCATATGCGATACATATTAGTCAAGCACTCCGAGATGGTGACCTAGAAAGAAGAACCTTTACACTTGATAACGGTTAGAGATTCTTACTAAGAAGAACCTTGTTTTGCAATTGATTCAAACAAAAATGGCAAGAAAACCCTCAATTTCCGCTTAAGGTTCTGTGATCCGATGAAAGCAGGTTTACAAACTGTGGGGTGTTTAACAGACATAACTACGTGTACTGGGCCGATGAAAATCCGTTCTTAAATCGTGAGGTGCACCATCAACTTAAGTGGGGTTTGAATGTACGGCTAGGAGTCATAAACGGACACATACTATTTAACATTTTTCATAATAATTTGACGGCACCTCGATATCTAGAAATTCTACAAAATTAAGTTAACCAAATTTTAGAAAATTTGCCTCTTCAAGATGTAGCAAACATGTGGTTCCAGCAAGATGGAGCACCTCCACATAATGCAAGAATCAGCCACATAATGCAAGAATCATCAAATTGAGGCAGCTGTTGTTCAAGCCATAGAAGAAATTCCTGAACAAATGGTTAAAGATGCATGCATGTCTCTAAATCATCGATGCAGGATTTGCATGAATAACAACGGTGGAATTTTCAAACATTTGCTTATATTATTCAATGCTTTGTTATCGGTTTTTAGTTTTATTTTTTATTTTAAATTATATAATAAATACAAACTTTTGTTTCAGAAATAAAAGATTTTAAGAAATTGTATTATTTCTTAAAGATTATTTGCATATAAGTCAAATAAATGGAAAAGTTTTGAAATGTAGTTACTTATGTATGACAACAAACACAACTACGGCATTTGTTTTACAGCCAACTAAGTGAAAAACTATTTTTTTAAATAAATTCACATTTTCCGTCATCCAAAGATGGGGGTTATTATACACGGTTGAAAAGATTCTTTTATGCTCTATTTATTGAAGTATAAATCCAATATGGCGGTCATAGGAAATAACAAAGTTGGCTGTGTTTTCAAATAAACTAGAACGCCTAGGAAAAAATTGCTAACATGATTCCATTGGTCTTAGTACCTTATATAAAACTACCAAATTTCATTAAATTTGTTTGCAAGATGGCGGCGATATTTCAATTTTTCAAAAAACACAATTTTTAGTTTTTGCTCGATATTTTAAAAACCAATGTCGATATTTTTAATTTTGATACGGCATCTGATTGGGCTTAGAATAGCGCAACTTTTTCTCATTTAAACAAAGTCGTATCTCTTACCGTTTCCGAAATCCCCATGTAGTTGCTTTTCTTTGGGACACCCTGTATATCAGTTTATTACTTGCTTGCTCTTCTATTAATTCTTATAACAAGCAGTGTTCTGAGGAGTGCCATAGCCGAAAGAGTAAACTGTCAACACTTATTAGGTGTCCATTAGATCTTGAACTACCCACAGAAAAATATGAGAGAAACAAAAATTTCTGTTTACCCAATCAGCCACAAAAAGGTTTTTATTCACAGGTACTAAAATTGTATAAGGATAATTTAAAACATCATTAGGTGTGAACAAATCCATTTAGGATCTTTGCTGTAGCACAAATATATATACCAAATGTTATCAAAATGGGGCAAATAGCTTTTAGATATGAACTTCCGTTACAGACAGACTAACAGACCGTAAATACGATATAATTCTTCTATATAAATCGAAGTATTTTTTTTCTTGTTTTACAATCAATTACTATTTTAAAGATTTAAAGATCCTTTAAGGTTATTTTTTAACATGCTAATTTTTAATATTTATTTTTTCTAAATGTCAATTTTTTCACATTTACCTCCCAAGTCAAAAATGACCAACATACAAACAGTTTAAATGGAAATAAAAATTATCGGCAGAACATTTATTAAACTTTTTTACGTTTAAAAATAGTTTGGGTATATTATTACAAAAAAAGTTAGAAGATCAGACAAAACCAATATATTTTTCCTTGTAATTTAACGAAAATTTGTGCAAGCCTTATGGAGATACCCATGGAATATAATGAAAATTTTTCAAAAGAAAATACAGCTACAACAGCACAAGACAAAAATGGACAAACCAGCCTTGACCATTAGTTGGTAATAAGACTAAGTACTTTCAAAAAACAAAAAATACAGACAATGTACAAAAAAGTAAAAGCATGGTTGAATATCAAAAAAAACCTAATGAGCATCAAAAAAATCTAAATCTGAATACAAACAATGGAGCAAACGTAAGTTAAAGTAGTAAATAAAACTTTAGGTACAAAAACGGAAAGTTCGCCAAAAATCAAGATACGAACAAGCAATTTTAGAATTTGAAAGAAAAAGACAACAAAAAAAATCGAAAGAAACAAGAATATGAATTGAATCAAAGAGTTAATGGAGAAAAAATAAAATTTTACTTAAAACTTTTAAGAAAAACAAATAAGAAAAACGGAAATAGATTCTAGAAAATCTTACATAAGAATCTTTTCCTAAAATACAGTAAAGCCAAAAATAGGTCAATAAACACAAAACAGAATTCAAGCAAAATTTATTACAACCTGAATTGTTTCCGACGAATTGTTTTTTTTTTAGATAACGCCGAAAATATGTTGTTTGGATGTATTTTGATCTGTTCTAGCAATATCGTCGTGATGTCTATCTGTGTGTGCGCGTGTGTGTAGCTCCCAAACCGCTGAACCGATTTTCATGAAATTTTTAGATAAAATAGTATTCGATACTGTTACGGGCTGATTAGATTTTGGTCATTAATGCTAAATAAAAATTTTAAAAATGCTAACTTTTTAAAAGAGCAATGTATCAATATGCGGTTTTTGGAATATAGTAGAGTACATATATTGTAAAATTTGCGTATAGTAGGAGCTTTTGTTTCGGAGATATTTACAAAAAAACTGTTTTCAAGGTTGATATAGCATGGAGTTTACTTGGCTTGTGCTAATGGGCTATGAAGGTATCAGATCCGTCATGGGTCCATTTATTTTACGTATTGACAAATGTTATCCATAATACACCAAGACGAATTTTAGAAAAAGACTTTCCTTTTTTTAACGGTTTAATCAGAAAACCAACATTTATTTTCGTATTAATTTAAACGAATGTCCGAAATGTGCCAGTATACGAAAGAACAATTGATTAAACTACAAATGTGTGAAAGGAGATGAATAAATTATTAATGTACTGACAGCTAAAGCAAAATCAGTTACACAAATCAGAGAATATGATTTTAAAAATTTAATTTATGTTACCAGCCCTGTTAATTCAACTGTCTCTAGAATTACATCCTTAAACTTACTTATGATCATTATCTGAAAAATCCAAAACTTAAAAATAAAACTAATACAAACATTACCTTATTTATGTTTGATACAGGAGAAGGCTTAAATTAGTTACCAATCTTGGTATTTTTATCGATAACGATTTTTAGTTTTTCTTTTAAATTTTGTTGTCTGAACTCTATGCTCCCCAAACATTGGTATCTCGTGGTATAGTTTTTAAAGATTTTTTAAACTACTTTTATTTGATTGCCAATAATAATATATCACAGAATTTTAAGTCACCAGGTGTTTGCTTCCAAGTTAAGTAGGTGGACCGGTGTGACGTCATAAATCCAAGAAGTTAAGTAGGAGGACCGGTATGACGTCATAAATCCAAGAAGTTAAGTAGGAGGACCGGTGTGACGTCATAAATCCAAGATGGCGGCTTATACCTTTTGGGGCTTATATCTGTTTTAGTTCTTAAGAAATAAAGCTCATTAAAACGACAACTAAATTGATCTTCTATTGCGAACAAATCATAATATATACAATTTTCCTGTAAAGTTGACAAAAAAATGGAAAAAATCGCAATATATTTTTGCTTGTTTTTAAGATATAAAGCTAATTTCTTTACTATATTAATTGATGTTCTCTTGCAAACAAAAAATATGCCAACAGGTTTTCTGTAAAATTAATTTAGCGAAAGTTCGTGCAAAAACCTGGAAAAAGCCGCCATCTTGGATTTATGAAGTCACAGAGACCCTCCTACTTCTGGTGTCTTTAAATTATGTGATCTACTATTAAAAAATCTTCAACAACTATCCCACGGGACACGATATTTGACATAAGCCACTTAACCATAAGTCTAAAATATTTATTGTATCTCTTTCAAGTCAAAATAAAAATTTTAAGAATTATTCAATGACCTATATATAGTTAAAATGTCAGAGTTTTCGTGTGACGCAAAAAAGTTAGGTCGTCCTGCCCAAGAATTCAGGAATACTGCGACTGCAAATTGCTCAAGAATTTTTGAGCCGGAACTGTGTGGTGAATGTGTCAATTAATAGTTAAGTAAAGGAAACGGTGGTTTTCAAAATAAGAGAAAAAGAGTTATTATAAGGCGGGAAATATAACATGTAAACACATTAATTTCCCAATTTTCTTTTTAGTTTCTTGTGTTCCTTCATTTAAGACATCTTTAAAAAGTTTTAAATCTTAATTTCGAAGTTTTTGTAAAAGTCAAGAAAAACTGCGCAGCGTGCTAAGGTAATTTTTTGTCTTTTTAATTAATTTCATGTTAACAATTTCGTTTCTTTTTTTCTTTTTAGATAACTAAACTATTACAATTTAACCTAAATTAACAATGAGTATATTTAAATATTTAGCTCGCACTACTACTATACTATAGTAGTGTGAGCTATAGTGATCCTAATTTTTTCGAGAAAAAAAAAAGTTGCTCCGATTTCAAAAATTTTTATATATCTTTGCGTTTCAGATGATTTTGAAACTTTTTTGTTGCGCTGTCTGTCTGTCTGTCTGTCTGTCTGTAACGACCAACGCGTATAACTCAAAAACCGCTTGTTCGATTTTAATGAAATTTGGTACCTTAGCTGGATCTTGCGTCGAGATGGTCCCATTTAAAAATGCACACTAAATCCAACCCCCTCGGTGCCGCTCCCCCCCCCTCAAGGTCGAAAACTGGACTACAATTGAAATAACTGTACTATTAGTAAACAGTGAATTTTTTTTAGACATTTTAAGGTGTATACTGTCTTTTATTTCGAACTTTTCAGTTCTAATTGCACTTATTTTAATTATTTACTCTTAACAGATTCAGAATTGCTTAATACTTTTTCAATATAGATAACTTTTTTAAACAATTCGGATATTTGGTTATAAAATATAAACAATAAGAACTACACTTAAAATACCGCGTATTCGGAAATTTTTTATAAAAAAGGAAAAAGTAGCCGAAGTAACCGAGAAAATAACCACATCAATTTTCTACACTTATTTACCGAATAAGATGTGAAAAATGAATTCGAAACGATTGCTAGCAAGATATGTCAATAGTCGCAAACATACAGAGTGATAATAATTTAAGTTTATGTATTTAGCAAAAATGACCATGACATTTTCAATTTTTAGTATACCAACCTAATTCATACTCGCGTATACAATAAACGGATGAATATTTAACACGTTTTTCGTGGCTAATTGGGTAAAAAGTTAGTTTTTGTTTCTCTCATATTTTTCCGTGGGTAGCTCGGAATCTAATAGACACCTAATAAGTGTTGACAGTTAGCTATTTCGTCCTTAAGAAAAATTGACATTTACCCAAAAACCATTAACACTTATCATGCTTAACAAACCCTTAGAATGTCTTTTTGCGTCCACAGTGTATACCGGGTGGGCCAAGAAAACCGGTCAATTTTTTTTATATTACTTTTGAACTATACAATCGATTTTAATGGGAAAAACTGCACTTGGCAGAGAATTAATCATAGTTTTGACTAAATATATTTTTTTGTCTACCATCTCAAAATCCAAGATGACGGACGAAAATAAAATGTACCCTTCAAAGATACTCGTTTATTCTTTTGTTGCGAACTTGTTTTAATTATTATTTTTTAAAAATAAAAAAGCTGCATTTTTGCCACGCCTCACAACGGTCAAATCAGCAAAATCGGTTTAGTGGTTCTAAAAAAAATATATTTGTTTCAACCATTGTTTTGCATATTATACGATTGCCTTGCCAATCATGTCTGCATTAATTGCCTTATTAATTCATTACTACTGAACCGATTTAAATTAAATAAAAAATATCCTGGTTAAACTTAATTTCTTTTTAAAGATCATGATCAAAGTTTATCGTCATCTTAAAATTTAAGATGTCGGTCAGAATCATAAATGATTCTTCAAAATGTCGTGTTTATTTTTATTTTGCAAAAATATTTTAGTTTTCTTTAATTTATAGAAAAGATTTACTTTTTCCCCACACAACGAGGTACAAATGAATTAAATCAGTGTGGTGGTTTTTAAAAAATCTATTTTTGTTTTAGCCATTATTTTACAGATTATACGATTGCATTGTCAATCCTGTCTGCATTCATTTCCTTCTAAATTCGTTATTACTAAACCGATTTTAGTGAAATAAAAAAAATCATGGTAAGAATTGATTGCTCTTAAAAGATTAAAACCAAAATTTGCGCCATCTTAAAATTTTAAATGTCGGACAGAATTATACTTGATTCTTCAAAAAGACGTGTTTGTTCTTATTTTCCGAAAATGTTTTAGTTTTTTTTAATTTTTAGAAAAGCACCACTTTTCCTCCGCTTAACAAGGTACAAAGTAATAAAATAGGTAAAGCGGTTCGCATAAAATCGGATTTTGTTTTAACTAAACAAATTATACGATTGCATTGCGAATCCTGCCTGCATTTATTTCTATATGAATTCAAATTCATTATTACATTGAACAGATTTTAGTGAAATAAAATGCACAGATCAAAGCAATACTTTTTATTTCACTAAAATCGGTTCAGTAATAATGAATTTATAAATAAATGAATGCAGACAGGATTGCAATGCATTCGTATAATTTGTAAAACAATGGTTAAAACAAAATTAGATTTTCTGAGAACCACTACACCGATTTTATTAATTTCTATTTCTTTATGCGGGAGAAGAGTAGTGTTTTTCTATAAATTAAAAAAAAAACTAAAACATTTTCGAAAAGTAAGAATAAACGTGTCTCTTCGAAAAGTCAAGTATGATTCTGTACGACATCTTAACTTTTAAGATGACGGCAAATTTTGATTATATTCTTTAAAGAACAATCAATTCTCACCAAGGTTTTTTTTATTTCACTAAGATCGGTTCAGTAATAATGAGTTTATACGGAAATTAGTGCAGACAAGATTGGCAATGCAATCGTATAATCTGGAAAACAATGGGTGAAACAAAAATAGATTTTTTTGAAAACCACCACACCGATTTGACTAATTTGTAACTCGTTGTGTGAGGGAAAAGTAGTGCTTTTCTATAAATTAAAAACAAACTAAAACATTTCCAGAAAATAAGAATAAACAAGTCATTTTGAAGAAGCAAGTATGATTCTCTCCGCCATCTTCAATTTCCAGATGGCGATAATTTATGATCTTTCAAAAGCAATCAATTCTCACTAGAATGTTCTTTATTTCATCAAAATCGGTTCAGTAGTAATGAATTTATAAGGAAATAAATGCAGACATGATTGGCAAGGCAATCGTATAATGTTCAAAACAATAGTTGAAAAAAATATTTTTTTTAAAACCACAGAACCGATTTTGGTGATTCGTACCTCGTTGTAGGTGGCAAGAGTGGAGTTTTTTTAACAATTTAAAAAATTATTAAAACATGTTCGGAACACAAGAATAAACGAGCATCTTGAATTTTAGGACAACGGACAAAAAAATATATTTAGTCAAGAATCTGATTAATTATCTGCCAAGTGCAGTTTGTCCCATTAAAATCAATGGTATAGTTTAAAAGTTAAATGAAAAAAAAACTGTCCGGTTTTTTTTGTCCCACCCGGTATTATTGTATAGCCGGGACAAGTCTGTATTTTGATTTTTTTAAATATTTTCTTCATTTGTTAAAGACCACACTGTATTAAACGTGAGAGTATTGCAAATATGTTTATTATAAAAATACTAGATGATGTTATAAGCGAAATAGGTAAATTAAAAACATCTGACATAATATTTAGTACATAACTGATCAATATATATGTAATCATAGTTATAAATTAATTGCATATATACGGGGTGGTTCACAACTTATCCGACAAGCTTTAACGACAACTTCTGGGTTATACAAGGGTTGTCTTTTAAGTTTTGCATATACGAGGGCCTGACCAAGAAAAACACGGAATTTCAAATAGTAAATTTTTTTATTTTTCTACATGATCTCCCTTCAATTCAATACATTTACTCCAACGATTCTCTAGCTTGTGAAGACCCTCAGTAAAATACGTTTTTTCGAGTCCTGCAAAATCCACTGTGGTTTCATACTTTACCTCTTTATTTGAAGTGAATCTTTCTTTCTTCAGATCTGGGAAAAGGTAATAATCGCTTGGTGCTAGATCAGGTGAATAGGGTGCGTGTGGAAGAACCTCATAGTGTAACTCGTGCAGTTTCGCAACAACAATCTGTGAAGCATGAGCAGGAGCGGTATCGTAGTGAAAAAGCACTTTCTTTTTGGCCAGATTATCGTGGACGTTTTACCTGGATAGCCTCGTTAAGTTGGCATAATATTCTCCAGTGATAGTCGTGCCATTGTTTAAAAAATCTATTAGCACCACACCATGAGAAAGGACAGTTTTTGCCTTTTTAAGGGCCCTTTCACCACTGCTTCGACTGTTCTTTTGTTTCTAGTGTGTAGTGGTGAATCCCTGTTTCATTTGCTGTTATAAACCGTCGAAGAAATTCAGATCGATTGCGTCCAAATATTGTTGGGAAAAATTTAATGCGTTTTTGGTCAAATGTCAGTAAACGCGGCAACCATCTTGCCGATAGCTTTCTCATACCCAAGATGTCGTGTAAAATATAGTGCACTCGGTCTAATGATATGTTTTCAATATCAGCTAGTTCAAGCACCTTTAATCAGCGGTCAATCAGTACAGCATTGTGAATTGTTGCCACGTTTTCGTCTGTAGCCTTTTTTGGTCCTCCTGAACGCTCATCATCTTGTATCGATGTACAGCCACGCTTAAACTCTGCAGCCCATTTTTTTATTGTGGAAAATGAAGGAGAACAATCCCCTAATGTCTCCCTAAACTCACTTTGTATTTCTGTTGGGCATTGTTAATTTTTTTCCAAAACATAGTTGCTTTTTTAATCGCCAAAAATTAGAAAAACACGGTACGCACTAAAAACTGCAGCCGACTAACTGCAAGTTCTAGCTTGAAAAGCGTCAGAAAATTTTAGTGATAAGAACGCCATCTCTGTGTTAGGCCGAGAACTTTTCGAACAGGCCTCGTACAGCTGGAATAAAACAGTAAATAAGTTTTAAAGACTTTTGTTTCTCGAAGTATTCTCCAAAAAAAACTTAATGCACTTTTACATGCGCTCAAACCTGTAATTCCATTCGTTTGTTGGTACTGTTAAAATTGCGTTATTGAAGGCCTCGACTGCTTCCTCTGGCGACTGAAATCTTTGACCATGCAGTCCATTCTTGATTTTAGGAAAAGTATAGAAATCGTTGAGACTTAGGTCGGGAATGTATGGAGGATGGGTCCAACAATTCGACATCTTGTTGGGTTAAAAATTCAATGGCTTTTTGTGCTTGGTGCGAACTTGCATTGTCTTGGTGGAGATAGAAATGATTCGTCGCTCGGAGTTCGTTTTTCGAAGCTCAGCAATGACTTTCGGCAAACAAATGGTGACGTACCAATCGGCAGTAATAGTTCTTTGATCTTCCAGAGGACACTTCGAGAATGGATGACTTTTGTTGGCTTTTCTTTACCTTGGAACACCCAAACAGACGACTGACGTTTATTTTCGGGTCCTTATAAGTAAATCTGCGATTCATTACCACTGACAATGCTAATCCAGTTTTTTGAGTTTCCTGCCTCAAAGCGGCGAGTTTTCTAACACCAATTGACCCTAGCTTCTTTCTGTTCTTCGGTTAACAGATGCGGTATCCAGCGGGAAAATAGTTTTATTACCCCTAATTCCTTATGCAAAATTTTTTGAATTGAGGTCCTTAAAATCCCCAATGAAGCCTCAATTTCGCGATATGCCATGTCGATCTTCCGTGATGAGCATGCGCACAGCATCCACGTTTACCTGGATGACAGCCGTTTCTGGTGCACCTGGCCCTGGATCGTAGGTAAGGCTAATCCGGCCACGCTTGAATTATTCATACTACTATGTCGGTTTAGAATGTTTTTCTATGTTGTCCTAGGCCTATTCTCCACCTCTTTCGACCATGACAATCATCTCAGGTCAGTCAGGTTTTTTTGACTCATTGATCTTTGGATTTACTGTTGCCAGTTCAGACCTGCTTTGGTAGTGTTTCGTCGTTCATCCGTTGTACATGGCCGTACCATATCAGTTGTCTTTTAGTCGTGTCCTCCGTTATGCTTCCCTCGATTCCCATTCTTTCTTTTATGATCTCATTTCTTATATGATCTGTTCTAGATATTCTCATTAATCTTCTTATTGCACCCATTTCGACACTTTCCATTTTTGCTTTGTATTTTTCTGTTACGCGACAAGTCTCTGTTCCATACAACAGCGCGCTTTTCACCATTCTTTTATATAATGTTAAATTTTACATTATTTTTTATCTTTGCTCCATAAAATACTGTCGAGGCATCCAATAACCTTTTTTGATTTTGAATTGTCCATTACCGAAAACAGAAATAAATTCGGCAAGGCATTCTTGTTGAGATAATTTCCTTCGAAAGTTATAAAAACTTATAGCCCAGAAATTTTTTTGGTTTAATTCCATATTTCAACCTAAAAAATTCACTGTAGCTATAAAAGTATATGTATCGCACTGACGTTTTGAATTTAGGTTAGGTAAAGATTTATGTTAAGTTTTAGTAACGACATTAGATCAGTGTCGCCCTCTATGTTCCTATATGCAAAATATAAAAGACAGACCACGTATAAGAAATACTCTGCCAATATATGGGCCCCTAAGCTCACACTAGGTACTATAGTTATAGTGTACGTGTGAGCTAATATAACTAAAAACTGAAATATATTTTATTCAACTCCAGACTAAATTACCTTTTGTTTGATACCACACAAGACATGTTTTGAATTAAACTAAAATTTTTGAAATCTACCCCCACCCTTAAAAAAAACAAAAACTAAAATGTATTTTGTTAAACTCCGGACTCAATTACCTTTCGTTTGATATCACACACGCCATATTTTCACTTAAACTCTAATTTTTAAAATAAACCCCCACCCTTTTTTTAAATAAATTAAAATGTATTTTGTTTAACTGCAGACTCAATTACCTTTCGTTTGACATCACACACGCCATATTTTCACTTAAACTCTAATTTTTAAAATAAACCCCCACCCTTTTTTTAAATAAATTAAAATGTATTTTGTTTAACTGCAGACTCAATTACCTTTCGTTTGATATCACACACGCCATATTTTCACATAAACTCTAATTTTTGAAATCTGCCCCCACCCTTTTGTTTGGTTTGTGTTCGGTGGATTTTGTTCATTTTTAAATGGGACCATCTCGACCCAAGACCCAGCCTAGGTACCAAATTTCATTAAAATCGGCCAAGCGGACAGACAGACAGAGAGACACACAGACAGACAGACAGGTCAGACAGGTCAGACAGGTCAGACAGACAGAACAGACAGACAGACGGCGCAACAAAAAAGTTTCAAAATCATCTGAAACGCAAAGATATATAAAAAATTTTGAAATCGGAGCAACTTTTTTTTTCTGGAAAAAATTAGGATCACCATAGCTCACACTACTATAGTATAGTATATGTGTGAGCTAATAGATTTATGGAGTACTAAATAATTTTTATTTACGACCCTGAAGAACGCGGCACTTTAAGAGGAAAAATACCTGTCACTTGGTAAAATGTTGACATTTTAAAATTATTAGGCAAACGATTGGTAATTAAACACATCATAAAAACTAAAAATAGAATCTCTCTGGTCTTTTACCCAAGAAATTCACACCTGCTTTGAAACATTTGATTGAAAGTTTTAAAGTGCAAAAAATAATTGTTTGTTGGTATTCTGACAAACTAAATACCTTACCATCTAAAATAAATGGATCCATGATGGATCTGATACCTTCCTAGCCCATTAGCACACTCCAAGTAAACTCGAGTAAACTCAACACTATATCAGCATTGAAAACAGTTTTTTGTAAATATCTCGGAAACGGAAGCTTCTACGAAGTTTGTAGTAACAACAATCAGGTCTTTATAGTATTGTACAGCGTGTCCCATTTTCAATGGGATTAAATGGGAAACTTGGTTATTATTAAAAATATCGATTTTTTTATTGCATCTTACCGTGCTCTTTTTTTGAGCCCTTAAAAATGCTGTAATCAAATTTTTGCTATACCCCGTAGTTTCGCTAATACAGGGAGTTTTTAAAAATCATTTTTAATAATCTCGCTTATTTTGCAAGATATTTTTAATGACGTCAATTTTTAAAAATATTGGTTAGTTTTTGAGATATCATATGTATCAAACAAAAAATAAATACGGACCTGGATTTTTTTATTACTATTTTGATTGGTTTCATCCTATTACTATCACAAAATAATAGAAATTTATTATTTTATTGTTTTAAGGATAATGGTCGATTTCTAGCCACTTTAGAATAATTTTGAGTGAGCCATTCACAAAAATGACAAGTAAAGTTACAATGTCAACTACACGCTTTTCTTTTTCCATGTTGAAGTAAATTTCATGAGTTGCTGTGCTACCATCAAATAATTACTACGATAATCATTTTGTAACTTTTTAACGTTTTGTTCTTTATTTATAAATCTTTTAATCAACATTCCAAAACAGATAAACTGAAAATCGTTCAACTAGTGTGTCTTGCAATTTTTAATATATATTTACGTTGGAAACTTCCAGGTTTGGACTAAATATTTTTATTTAACATTTAATCAAAAAAAATATTAAATTTTTATCATTTTAAGATAATAATAGCATGAAACCATCAAAATAATAATAAAAAAATTATGATAAATACCATATCTTAAAAACTAAACAATAATTTAAGAGTTGTTATAAAAGGTTTTTACAGAATAAAAATATCTTACACCATTTTTAGAGGCTCAAAAAAAGAGCACGGTAAGGTGTAATTAGAAAATCGATATCTTTAATAATAACCGAGCTTCCCATTTAATCCCATCAAAAATGGGACACGCTGTACCCTATTTTACCTGAAAATTTCATGAAAAATGATTCAACGGTTTAGGAGCTATCGTTTTATGGACAGACATACACACATACGAACAGACGTCAGAACGATATTGTTAAGATAGGTCAAAATCATATATGGAATATTACGTATATAGTCAAAATACACCCAAATAACACATTTTCGGCATATATTGTGTAATATTAATTTTAATATATGCAGAAGACTAAAATTTAAAACTAAACACTATTGCATTTGTAGGATACGCGCGCGGTGCCTAAAATATAACTGATTGTCAAAAATTCTTAGCAGGAGCGTTAAAAAAATCTATAAGTACCAAAAAAGGTGTTCCGAGTGTTTACCTTGGCCAAAATGAATCAGAAAATCCGAAAACGATTTAAATTGTTGTGTAACTCTTCAATATAAAAATTTTAAATGAAGATACAGGGTTAGAACAATTTCGCTAGCAACTAGGACTGAAATTAAAACAAACATTTTAGGCCAGTTATTAGAGAGAAAAAACGACAACCAGCTTGCAAAAGGTAATGTCTTGGACTATGGGTGGTGTAGTCGCCATTTTAATATACAGGTGAGACCTTTTTATGTATTTAGAGTGGGATTTCTTAAAGTATGGAAGAGAAAATGCCAAAACATGGGAATTCCGTTGGACGAAACCACCTTGTATACTTTATGTTTCGCCGATGATCAGATAGTAGTGGCTCAGGATTATGACGACCTCGAATATATGACACGAAAACTAATAGAAGAGTACAATAAGTGGGGACTAGAGGTTAATCTTAATAAGACAGAGTATATGTGTATCGGTGGAATGAAACAGGATCTAATCTTAAATACCGGGCAGCGAATTCAGTCCTGTGATAAGTATAAATTACAGCTGACGGAACACTAGACAAAGCTATAAAAGATCGAAATGTACAAGGAAGAAAAGCAATAACTTTATTAAATGGAATAATTTGGGACCAAAGTATATCAAGTATTACATACGGCTCAGAAGTATGGCCAATCAAGGATAGAACAGAAAGAATGCTTTCCGCTACGGAGATGGACTATTGGAGAAGAGCAGCAGGGAAATCAAAAAGAGAATTAATACAAGTTACAAATCAAAGAATAAGATAAATTATGACAGTGGGGGAACGTACTTTAGTGGATGATATAAGAACAAAGCAACTGGTGTGGTACGGACATGTACAAAGAATGAATGATGAAAGACTACCTAAACAAATACTACAATGGAAACTAACTGGCCGAAGAAAACGAGGACGGCCAAGGAGAAGCTGGAGAGAAGGAATAGACAGTGAAATAAGAATAAGAGGCCTAGATGAACTTTCACAAATATAAAGCGATTTCAAAAGTTCTTGCCTCACACGCTTGAAGACATTTTTCCAACATCATTTTACTAGTTTCCCTCTTCTTCTCCCTGTCTTCTCCCCACCCTCCTTATTAGTAATAGTTGAAGCTTTACCTTTCACAAATTTAGAGCGATTTCAAAAATTCTTTCGGCACACGCTTTAAGATTTTTTTCGACACCATTCTACTAGTTCCCTCCTTCCCTTCTCCCTTGATGAGAAAGATTGATCTCGGATCGCTCAAAGGCGGTTTTTAATCGTTGACCGAAAATCGTATTTAAGTAGACCACTTGTTGTAGAGTCGGGGACTTTTTAAATTGCCGTTGTATTTTTTTTCTGTCAAAATTAATCATTTAAAGAAATAAAAATAATTTTTTTTTAAATATGTATGTATACAGACAGAGGTAAGGTTCACAATTTTTTTGTTTTGGTTTAAACTACTTTTTCGAATTTCAAATAGGAACATTTTTTATTTTCGAGGGTCGCAATTTAAAAAGTCCCCGACTCTACCAGTAGTTTTGTCGTATTTGCGATAGGCGTGGATTGCAGCCAACGATAAAGACCGGCCATGGCGCGTTATAAGCAAGTCGGCGGTCACGTGATCCTAGGAGTCCCAGGATTCTTATTGTATTACTTAATATATTATATGTTTTTGGTTTTTACACAATTTAAATAAATTAACAAAAAATTTTTGTTCTTTTATAGGCAAAAATTTATTTGCTGATATATGTGTTTATTATGGATATAAGAACTGAATCTATAAAATAAAAAATTATACAAAATTTGCACTCTAATATCTTCAGGTACACATATTAGGTACATAATATCGTTAGTAACTTCAAATCTATACAAATCTTTCAAAATTCGACATATCAAACCTAAGCTTTTAGTTTTTTAATTTTTCTTTGAGTGTCATCATCTTTGTCTTATTCAAAGATTTATTAGCAGACACTAAATCATTGTGCTTTTTAATAAAATTATTTAAAGAAACTTTACATGCCCTTAAACTAATTTTTTGAAGCTTTGACAATAGTTTTTCACCACAACACTCGCTAAAGTTATCTGAAGAAAAATTTTCAATATAAAACATTTCACAATAATTTATTAAAAAGAAACAAGTGATTTTGTGAATAAGTGAGATGGTTTTCACATTCAATGAACTGAATGTAGTGTTCGTCAATAATTTTTGAAAAATTACCCAGCACAATGTTTAATATATATTTCATTAAAGTGTAAGTTAACTACCAACTCATTTTCTTTTAAAAGCTGTATCTTACTTTTTAAATATTTCACACTACCAGAGAGATTACTATCTGTTAACAATATTTTACAAATCAGTTTTTTAATATTGCGAGGGTGCGGAAGACATATTACCTTAGAATTGTGAATTGACGTGTATGAACTGGATAACTGGATAAACAAAATGAAGCCAACATTAAAGTGTATCCACCATATCTTCGATTCTCAGGTTACCTTTTCAAGAGACCTAATTGTTCAATAAGAAATGACAACTGAACACATTTTTCACTCTCACTATCGAAAATGTCACTAAGGATGTCTATTACTTGATCAATCTTATCCAAGATCTTATCTTTTACCACTTCTTTCCCGTTTGCAACATATTAGGTTTCAGTTTTATAGTTGGACCGATAAGGAACAACACTAATTACACGTTCACGGCATTGTTTATCTTATAGGTATGTTCTTTATAATTGACTCATTAGCCATTAATTATTTTAACGCAGCCCACTACAGTCTTTTTCGTGGGCTGCGCTATTTTAATAACTTTGATAAAATTCACATAAAATTCGTGCCCGAATTAAAAAAAAATCGACGTAAACAGACATACCAAAACTGAAAACACATGTTTTATAATGACAGCGGGCCGTGAGGCGTTTTTTTGTGAGCCTCCTACGGTCACGTGATATTTCCGCGCCCGGGCCGGTCTTTCTCGTGGGCTGCGGGCGCAGATGGACAAATATTATAACAATATTGTGGCAATATGCCTAAAAATACTCGCACTTATTTTTATTTTAATCTGGAATCAGACACTTAAAAATGATCTAGTTTTAATCTATACTGGAATTTATGACTTACTTTTTTATAAATTCCTACTTACAAGTATAACAATCTGGTTTCCATATAAGGGCGAAAAGTAGTGCAACCTTTTCGAATACAAATGACCTCATTTTAAACATTAATTTCACTGTACAAGAAATACAGGGTGCTATAAAAAGTTTTCTGAGTAATTAAGTCAATAGGGCGGATAAAACTTTTTTGACTTAAATTGGTCAATTTCAAGACCGTACCTAAGGGGGGATCAAGGAGGAACAATCCCCCCCAAATAGTCAAAAAAGTGTGTTAAAAGAGACTTCTATTTTAACAACAATTACACACAAAAAATTGCACAATGCGCATATTTTTATTGAAATTTGTTAAAAGTTTCGAAAGTTTTCGCTGAATGCGGCCCTGGTCATTTTAAGTGGATTCCTGCCTGTAGAGCCGTTTTCAAGCGAATAAAATCAGCTGTTTAGGCCCTTAGCCTATTACTACAGAAACACCGCTTGAATAACTTTTTTTATAACCGGTTATTGTTTGTTGTTGCTTCTTGCGATTTTTAAAAGAAATTTACTTTGTTTTAGTGCGGCTTTTCAAAGATGAATAACAATCTTCTTGCCATTATTGAATTTGAGTTATCCTCGACCGACTCTGAATTACTGGCGTATTTGAAATGGACATAATTTGGAAAAAAAACTTAAGTATAAGCTTTACTTAAAATTTAAGGATTGTTCTCTTTTCCACACTGCAAAACAGTGGTTAGAGGAGTACAAAGTGTATCAACATTGGAAAAATTAGAGGAAGCCATTGCCGGAAGGGTTGATGAAACCAAAATTTTGGCAAGACAATATAGAGGAGGCCATCACTTTTTACAATCGAAACTACAAATTATAATTTTTGTATTTTATATGGCCACACAAGAAACATTATTGAAAACGATTTAGAGTTTCCACTGAAACTATCCATAACATAGTCAACAGAATGCTGTACTTAACTTTACTTTTAAAGAAACAACATATTAGATTTTCACAAACTGATAAAAAATTGGAGAATTTTTTTTTAAAACTATTATTAAAAAATCAACAGTTACATTCATAAGATAAGAGAGAGTTTCTCTAATCAGTGCTTATAGCTCTGGCCTCGAGAATTTGAGTTTAAAACATTTGGTTTGTTGATGGTAAAAAATATAATTACAAACCAATCAAATAAAACTAAAACCTAAGGAAAATAACACTTACATAGAAACATTAGCATTATATTTTAACTAAGCTAATCTATGATGTTATTTTTGGTATTAGATCAAATCTAACTAGTAAATTACTACCAAAAACTTAAAACAAGTTAATAAAACACTTGCAATGCCCAGTAATTACAAAATGCACCGCCTTAAAATACCTAAGTACTTTAAATAATACACTTTAATATGTAATATTAATATTTGTAGTTTTCGTTTTGTTTTTACAAGTGACTTTAGAAAATATCCAGATAAAAAACTTTTTAGACAATAATGAAACTACAGTCGAACCTCTATAACTCGAACTCAAAGCGACAATCAAAACAGTTCGAGTTATGGAGAGTTCAAGTTATAGAAATTCAAACTAAAGAGGTTAAAATACATATAAAACGTGCAGGGACCACTTAAAAGGTTCGAGTTAGAGAGGTTCGACTGTATATAAATATTTAAATGATAAAAACTGTCAATAATGTCAAAAATATTTTGAATTTTGTACGTTGCAGGAACAGTAGAATATCTCATTCCAAATTTATAAAAATTCATGCAAAATAAATTATTGTGAGGTTAGAAAACCTAATAACCGTCCTCGAAAGTGTGGTAATTACCGGTAATAAACGATGACGTACAAAGGGCTCATTCGTGACGTCACTCTTCAAGTAGTGGTTTTTACCAAGGACGCTTGAACGCTAGTAATTACTAAGGTCACTATATCACGAAGTTCCTTACTTCGTGATATAGTGACCTTAGTAATTACTAGTTATTTGCTTGAAAACGGCTTAGGTAAATTACAGCTTATAAAATTCAGGTGTTTTGGTGAACGCATCTTTAAATTTTAGACAATTCCAAACATTAGAGAATTATTGAAATATAGCCAGGCTATAATAGTGCCAGGCACTATCTTGACAGTTTCACATTGAAAACTGACAGTTAATTCTTCAAAATTGCCATACCAAAGTCGAATTTAAAACTTTCGTCGTTTATTTTCAACTAATAAAGGAAGGCACTATTTATTCCGGTTCATATAGTAAACAAAGGCCGTATGTTGAAAGATCACAGCTGATATTAAAATGTGAAGGTGTCAAAATTATGCCTGGCACTATTATAGCCTGGCTTTAAGCCTTTTTCCTCGAGGTTACTAGTCACTCATTTAAGTTACTCGAAATGACGTCACCGTTACTCGGAGTAACCGCTGTATGACGTCAGACAGTCAGCTGTGGATAACATTTCCAATTGTTTGTTGTGTTTTTACCAGCAATTTCCGAAATGCAGAAAATAATTCATTGTTTCCACCAATGCATGCCCACCCCGATCCAAAAAACGTATCACGGCCATGGATTTGCACCAGTTTTAAATGCAGCGTTACCTGATGCGTTTTTTGAATCGGGGTGGAAACAGAGTGCTCCTTTGGTATTCTGTGGTAAGGCCGCAGTACCACAGAACACCGAAGGCAGTACATTTTAAGACTAGTTGCAGTTGAATTGATATAGTACCAACTTCAAGGCATGTGCTTCATTTTCTACCGTTACCAAACATAATTCGTTGTTAATATATATATATATATATATATATATATATATATATATATATATATATTAAAATCAAACATTTTGAAAAAAAAAACAAAAAAAACGATCTTAACCTCAAAATATTTGAGCAACCGCGTCTGCTAGGCTGGTTACACTGTGTGGTTACGCGTGACGTCATAGTTAGTGTTACTCAGGCACTCAGCAAAGAAAAACAGAAAACGAGTAACCAGGTTACCTGGTAACTTGTAGTTACTTCGAGGAAAAAGGCTTTTTATTTCGATAATTCTCTATTATCTCGGCAATTAGTCTATTTTGGACTGTCTGACTCTAAAATATAATGGGCCTGTGGCCAAAAAGTGAAGACATCCGTTTAGTTTTGTTTTATTTGTGTAGGTGTTTTGGAGACCTAAGAAGACTGCTTAAATCGAATGACATTAACATATCTTATTTGCCCAGTGCAAGACCATATTATACAGGGTGTTCCAAGTTAAGTGTCCAACATTGCTAACTTTGTTATTATTAAAGATAGAAAAAAGTTTAAATTGGCAAACTAGTAGAATTTTTGAAGCACTTTAAGATGCTGAAATCAACAAAAAATTGAACATCGCGTTTTCGAATTTTTTCAAAAAAGATAAAACAAATTTTAATTGAATTTTATATATTTTTTATGTTTCTTTCAATTCTAAACAAAAAATGCAAAATGCATTAACCCGACCTGGAGCCGTATTCTTCAAAGTTTGTGAAGGGAGTGCTCCCGGGAACGTTCCCGGAAAATCAAACTCAGTTTTTCTCCCAGGAATGAAAATGTCGGATTCTTGAACGCTGGAAGCGGTTTGTGAGTGCAGGGTTTAGAATCACGCCGTACCATATCAGTGCACAACGTTGCCGCGTATCTCGCAACTAACCAAAGTGCCTTTTATGCCATTTTATTTTTGAATTCAGGAAGTTTTTTTAAAATTAGGGACTTATTGCAAATAAAACCAGGCAGTAATAGTGCCATTTCCATTGAAAACTGCCGTTGATCTTTCAAAATTGACATACCAAAGTCGAATTTATAGATCAAGTTATAGATCAAGTAGTTTATTTTCTATTAATTCCGGCTCTTATAATACACACAGGCCTAATTTTGAAAGAAGACAGCTGTTCTTATAATGGGAAACTGTCGAATAGTGCACAATTAGTGCCTGGCTTTATTGCGATAAGTCCTTAATTATCTAAAACAAATTTAGCTTTAGGGAGCCCTGGCTCGAGACCCTCCCCTTGGTGCGCCTATGTCTACATAAACATAACTCACACTTATTTCTGACAGTTATTTCAGGCCAAATGGAGTTATGATTATTAATGTTTAACGCTTTGTTTATAGAGGCCTATTAAAGTGCTTTTATATAAGGACACTTTAAAAATGTAGTTGTAAGAACACTACATTAAATACATTATTTTAAACCGCCTTTAGGTTCAGATAAACGTTTCTCTGTAGTGTCAAATTAATAAACACGCGGCTTTTCTCGCTTCTAAGATGTAATATAATATGTTATATAGGTACACATTTATATTATGCATTAAATTAAACACTCTCACTCAATTGGGTCTGAAAGTGGAGATATTGCTTTTAACCTATGCACCGCAGTATGGCAATTTAGTTTCAATGCATATACATACAGGGTGTCCCAAATTGGGCACTTTTAGGGGATTTAAGGTACTTCTAGGGGAGACAGAGAAAAACTAACCACGCATTGCGAGGCTCAAATTTTAAGAAAAGACTTATAGTGAAAACCGCATTTTGAAATATCGTCTCGTCTTTGAGCTACGGGGGCTTTTTGGAAAGTCTGCATTTTGGAAGGGGGTCTATAACTTCGTTATTAGTGAAAATTTTGATTTAAGGTAAATTGCAATTTAATAGACTTTGTTACGAGGAATTTGCCAGCTAAATTACATTTGAACTGTCACTTTTAGTTTTTGAGATATGACAAAAAGTTGCATTTTTTCTTAAGGAATGGCCTATATTTTAATTAATTTTCGAATTCGTCATTGAATTCTTTTCAAAATGATGTATCATAAGTTACAGTTTCATAAAGCGGTTTCGGAGATAATTAAAGTTTTATATTTTTGTCTAGTGTGTGTTGAATGACGTCATGCGCCATTGACATGAAAGCCTTGCAGTCAAATCCTATTCAATGCTCCTATAGTTTTGTTGTCTTATACTATGCAAATCAAGTTGGCCTTGCGTCTTGGCGTTTGTCATTGTTTTCAGTTGTTTAAACAATTTGACATTACGCTTTGATATGAAATTATTTTGCACAAAAGCGTTTTTAATTTTATTTTGAAATGTGTATCAAAATGATGCAAAGTATGACATGTTAAAATGTTACTGGGAAAGTAATCGACAGGACGCTGGAAACTTCTCTTCAAATGTATCCCGAACGAAGACAACCGTATATGGCTATATTTCTAAGTTGAAAAGGAACCTTGTTCAGTATGGCTCTATGGCGCGATGATTATTGATAATTTTTAATAATATCGAATTTCTATTGAGTCTGTAATTTTTGTTTCTTTTTATAACTAGGCTTTGAGGGCTGTCAGCTGAATTATAATTTTTCCAAACCAGGCTTACTATATTTTTGACTGTGTAAAATAATAAAAATACTGGAGTGCCTTGACCTGCCTCAGCAGGAAATCATAGCACACTAGAAATAAGTGAAAAAGTTGAATATCTCCTAAACCGCTCAATAAAACTATGATATATAAAACATCATTTTGAAAAGAATTCAATGATGAATTCGAAAATAAATTAAAGAATAGGCCATTCCATAAGAAAAAATGCAACTTTATGTCATATCTCTAAAACTAAATGTGACAGTTAAAATTTAATTTAGCGGGTGAATTCCTCGTGACAAAGTCTATAAAATTGCAATTTACTCTAAATCAAAATTTCGACTAATAACCAAGTTATAGACCCCCTTCCAAAATGCAGACTTTTCAAAAAGCCCCCGTAGCTCAAAGACGAGACAATATTTCAAAATGCGGTTTTCACTATAAATCTTCTCTTGAAATTTGAGCCTCGCAATGTGTGGTCAGTTTTTCTCTGTCTCCCCTAGAAGTACCTTAAACCCCCTAAAAGTGCCCAATTTGGGACACCCTGTACATATATCTAAATAGGGCTTTACCTAAAAACTCTATTTTTACTTTCGCAAAAAAAAATCACAAAACAAATAAGTGAGGCCAGTTAACTGTCAACACTTAATAAGTCTCCATTAGATCTTGGACCCCTGTGAGTGCTGCCCACGGAAAAATACAAGAGAAACAAAATCTTTCTATGCCCGCTTAGCTACGAAAAATTGTTGTTTTTTTTTATTCACTGGTACTAAACATCACTGTTTAAATGGGTTTTCATTTTTTTTTTCCGAAAGTTAAAAATAAAGAAGATAACTATTTTAAATTCAAAATTGTGTATTGAAATTTTATTTGGTAGAAAAAACCCTTCAGCATAATTTTGAATTTAGAATATTTTCGTTTATTTTAACTTTAAGACAAAAAGGCAAAAAAAAATTTTGTTAAGAATTGAAGGACCTACAGAAAAAGTGATAAAATACAGGGTGTTGAATTAAAATTTGTTTTATCTTTTTTGAAAAAAGTCGAAAACACGATTTCGGACTTTTTTTTTGATTTAAGCATCTTACAAAGTGTCAAATATTCTACTAGTTTGCCAGTTTAAACGTTTTTCTATTTTTAAAAATAACAAAGTTAGCAATGGTCGACACTTAACTTGGAACACCCTGTATAGTAAAGTATTAGGCAGTGGCGGCTCGTGGAATAATTTTTAAGGTGCTCTGCAAATTTTGCAAAAAACACCCTTTTTTATAAATGTATTGTAAATTAGGTATGTGGAATGTCTGATTACCTTGATTATTATCAATGTGAGGGGTAATCAACAGCTGACTCAAATTTGTATTTGTTGCACAGTCGTAGATCTTCATAGAGTTAATAACCACTCCAAGTTTCATGGATTTCCATAAAGTAGTAAAGTAGTTACGAAATTTCAAAAAAACATCGAAATTGCCACTCACTCATGTATCAACAAAATTCTACTGTATGACATGCTAAAAAGCTGAAATTTGGCAGACTGATAGAAATTATGACCAAACCCTTGGAAAAAATCAAAAAATGTAAAAGTAACATTGCCTACTTCCAGAAACCCTAGAGAGCTGAGCTTTGGCAGACTGATAGTAACTATGATTAAACTATAGGAAAAAATGTGAAAACCTCAAAATTTTTATTTACTACCCTTCCCTATAAATGTAACATTGCCTACTTCCAGAAACGCTAGAGAGCTGAGCTTTGAAAAAATTTAAAACTCTCAAAATTTTAAATAAGGCATTACAAAAGTTTTGAACAATATTCCACATATTTTACTACTTCAAAACTTAAATATTAACCAAATCCTTTAAAGGAGTGAAATCATAATAAAAACAATTTATGCAAGAAAAAGCCAAGTATGTGAAAATGGTAATTCTTGAGGTATTCCTTAAAAAGAATTGATATTGTTAAAAAATAATTTTTTACAGCCCCTGTCCTCCTTTTCAGAGGTCCAAATCGGTGTGAACCTAAGCCTGATCAATTGACTGAAAATGTATCCTAAACTCCATATCATAATCTTTTGAGAACTTTTTGACAGGTATCAGCTGTGTACCATAACAAATAGCATAGGCCAACGAGAAAAAGTTGGCAAAAGTTGTCTCAAAGATAATGATATGAACTGTATATCCTAGCTGACCCCCCTCATCATTGTCACCCTTTTCAGTCTTGAAAACCTGGCAACCCTATGACTGAGGGGAAAACAGCTTATGGCATGACCCAGGGGTTGATCAGCTGAACCAAATTTACAGGACTTTTAAATAAATTCTTGATCCTGTAGTTTATTGTAGCATCCTGTAGATAATTTTTGTACACCTACTGTGGGCAGCTGATCAACCCTTGGGAATGACCCGAGGGGTGAACAGCTCTCACAATTGGTGTACACATTTCTCACAATCTGTTCACAATCCTTCACAATCTTTACACAATCCCTCCCAATCACCCACAATCTGTCACAAACTCTCACAATCGTTCACAATCTCTCACAATCCTTCACAATCTTACCACAATCCTTCATAATCCCTCACAATCTTTACACAATCCCTCACAATCTTAGCAAAAGATTGTGGATTTTCGCAATCGGCATACACATGTTGGGGTTCCCTCATAATCTTAGCAAAGGATTGTGGATGTTCGCAATCGGCGTACACATTTTGGGGTCAGCTGGTCACCCCTCGGTTATTAAGCAGCAGGGCCGGCAATGGTAAATGAAGAGGGCAGCAAAGAAAACTATAGACATGATGACTTCTTTTTTTTTTTTGTTGGTTGCAACATTTTTTGATGGGACGGTGCCCACCCCGCCCCTTCAGGTGCACTACGCCGCTGCACAGTCCTCCACCGTCCCTCACAATCTTTCACAATCCCTCCCACTCACCCACAATCCGTCACAATCTCTCTCATAATCCTTCACAATCTCTCACAATCCTTCACAATCTTACCACAATCCTTCACAATCTTACCACAATCTTGCCACAATCTTTCACAATCTTGCCACAATCCCTCACAATCTTTCACAATCTTGCCACAATCCCTCACAATCTTAGCAAAAGATTGTGGATTTTCACAATCGGTGTACACATTTTGGGTTAGCTGTTCACCCCTCGGAATGACCCATATAAATTAGCATAACATTAACATGTGATGACAACCCATATAAATTAGCATGGTATATTACAGCAATACATGTACCTACAGATTAGATTACCCCAAGATTAACATGGCAAAACATGTATAAATTTAGGGTCAGCTGTTACCCCCTGGACAAGAACTATACAAATTGGTAATCCTAAAAATATCTGACTACTGCCTCATTCACGCGTGTTTTAAGCAAAATTTTTAACTCCTTATCAAAATAAAGAGATAAACATTAAAAATTCACACTAATGTCCAAAGATGGGTAAATGAGGCATTATATTTGAGGTTAGAGTTGCAGAAAAAAAATTAGAGCGAAAATTACAAATTAAAATAAATGTACTTACCCAAGTCACCTTCCATTATTTCTGGGTTCAAATTTCACTGCAATAAAAATTTAGAAAACACAAAAGGTAAAAAACACCACAAAAACAAGATTTTTGTTTATTTGAGAAAAATTGACATTTCAAATTCGAACTTGATCTTGATTCGTCCGCAAATTAGACCGTATTATTAGAATCCTCATCCCCTGATAAGAAGTCTTGCACTAATTTTGACGAAATTCACAAGGGGTTTTGCACAATTATTATTATAAACGCAATTTAAGAAACGAAACATATACCCATATAATCTTTCGTTGAATTAGAGTTTGTAAGTATCCAAATTTCTTAAAATCGATAGAATGGAATATCCTACCTATTTCTCGCTTATAGGGTCAGTTGGGGTAAGTGCATTTTTGGGGTAAATGCGTTTCTATGTTGCCATATTTCGCGAAAACTAATTTTTATTTGCAAAAGTAGCATTTTTAACTACATGTAAATTTGTTCGGGTAGTGGGGTGTAGATCAAAGCGCACTCCTGTGTTAATTCGGATTTGTTTTTTGTTTTCCGTTGCACACAATTTGCATGTGCAGAATGTAGTTATTTTGTAGGCTACATTGTATCAGTGGCGGATCCAGGGGGGGGCACTAGGGGCACTTGCCCCCCCTGAGAATTTTTTGAATATACAATAAATGAGTAAAAAGTAATGTTTTTGCTAATAAAAATTCAAAATTTTTGTCTGAGGCGTGTCTATTGTTATTATCATCGAAATTACAACCACTGACTAATTCAATAAATGCTGCTTAAAAAAATGTATACCGTTTTTTACCAACAGAGAATGTCCCCTAAAGAGGCCCCCCCCGAGAAGCACCTCTGGATTCGCCCTTGCATTGTATTCTAAAGTGGTGGCATGCCCTACTCGATACCTACATGCACCGCGACCATATATGGGTCTATTGTACCCACGTACTTCCAAAGTTTGACTGGTGACATTTCTTCCACCCAGTACATAGAAGAACTCAGCAGACTATAACAATAAAAAATGATTTAGGGTTAACACGTTGGCTCAAAAATATACTACTATATTGGATAATATTGGGGACCTTTTGCATGCCCCATTTTTCACTTATCTTTTATTTGAGGCATGTGAAATTACCTGGTTTAAATTTTATCGTTTAAGGCCGGTTTATCAATGGACTGTTACCCCTCGAGTTAAAGATAGCCCTGGGTTAAAGTTGTCAAAAGTATTTATCCACCCAAGGTTAACAGCAAAGTCGAGGGTTAACCCTAGGCTAACTTGACCCGCGTTCGGACGGCAGGGTAGCGTATTTAGCTCTGTGTTAACCTCGAAATTTCGAATTATTTTGAATCGTTTTTTTTTATTTTGGTGGATTTTTTCAAAAGCATAACATTTAAATTATGTACTTCAATTTATAAGTGTTAAATAGGATGCTCCGAAGTTTTTAGAACACCAGCGGCGGTACCTTATATGGTGTAAGGCTGAGATGATGGAATTCCCATATTTTTGCAATGGGAGCAGTCTACCAAGCAAGCCTAAAATAAAGACTATTTTTTTCTATGAGCAAGATAATGTTTAATAGAAAAGCACTCCATGAATAACCCAATAAATATCCCACCCGCCAACAGAGCTATACCAGAGTTACTTTCATCTGTTTTTGACTATACCTAATATGTGTACCGAGCCACAATACAGATCCACTGGTGGTCACAGAGGCCCACTCACTTATGAATCACCATGAACATGTGTACCAGTTTTATAATAATTTCTAATGTATGTATATAGTTTTAAAGCTTTTTATATTTATTTAGAAATGCAAAATAAAAAGTATATGTTTTTTAAACAACAACAATTTTGATGGCTTCTAAAAATGACTATCAACTTCTTCTATTATACGACAGTAATAATTAACAATTAAGTTATAGAGTAACATCAAAATAAAATACTTAAATGATTGAAATATGCTACAGCACTTTTATAATTAAAGAAAATATGCTATAGAATAAATAATATATCACATGAAGGTTTGTAAACCATTTATGGTCACCCAGGAAGAAGTGGCGGATCCAGGGGAGTCCAGAGGGGCCTGGGCATCCCAGATTTTTTTTTAGTTCTGCCGCATCGCTTATATAAATTTGTTAACAAAATCTATTTAAGTTTTTAAAATTTTTAACCTGCGGCGCATTTGAACCACATGTGGCACTAAATTTCACAGCTCCGACCTATGAAAAACCATAAAAACTAAATAGTTTGGTGTTTGCTGCCACTTTGGCCCCTCCCCCAGGAAATCCTGGATCCACCACTGCCAAGAAGCCTCTGCTTGCTCTGCACAGGGTGTTTGTTGTAAATCAGTTCATTCTGGGATAACAGTTTGATGTGTCAGAAACTGTGCCTTATTGATATTTCTTCATTGAAATGCCCAAGTTTAGAGAAGTTTGTTTGTTTCCTGGTAAAGACATGACCTATAACAAAAATAAAATAGGTGCAGTAGTTTAAAAATAAACTTAAAAAATGCAGCAATATGATCCAATACCTAAGAAAATTGAACTACTGTTCGAAGTCCAGTATCAATATGGACATTAATCCATTTGCTTTTAACTGATTTTATCTTTTAAATTATGTAATGTATAAATCTAGCTTTAATAGGTAGATAGGTACCTATAGATGCATTTTTATTTTATAGTATAAGTATTTAAGTACAACAGAAACAATTTACAAATTTGGAACTACATGCTAATTTTTATGTAGCTCAACTATTTTGATCATACATAGTAGATTCTTACTAGCTAGAGAAGAATAACTGAAGAAGGTGAATATTTTTTTTTCCAAATCATTTTTTTAAAGAAAACTCCCAAAACCAACAAATACAAAAAAACATTATAACCACAAAATATCAAAAATTCCACAAACTATTAAATAAGATGGGAAAACTTAGATGGTCGATTGTTACCAGCATTGCCAACCTACGAGTTTCGGAGCTCTGGGTTAAAATGGTGTGGATAAACACTTTTCTCTTTAACTCGAGGCAGTGGCGTATATAGAAAAAAGTGTCGGAGTCGGCCCGAGACAGTTTTGTGGGGGGGCCCGAGACCTCATGAGGCTGTATTTTATGCTATTTTATGTTTGTATTCATGAAATATGTGGAAAATATCCAAATAAATCTTGGCTTTGGGGGGGCCCGGCCCCCCCCCCTTCCCGTCAGCGGCGTAGTGAGGGTTTCATGCGCCCGGGGCAAGGTTAAAGTTTGGCGCCACCCCATATAAAATGTTACAAACATGTTTTAAAATCAATGTAAGAGGCGCCTTTCGGCGCCCCCTGACTTTGGAACCCGGGGCAGGTGCCCCGGTCGCCCTGACCTCACTACGCCGCTGCCCCCGTATATACGCCACGGACTCGAGGGTTACCCCAAGGTTAAAGTTGGCCCTGGGCTAGCTAACACGACGAGATACCCCTTCAGTGATAAACCGGCCCTTAGTAAAGGATAGTGTAATCTTCAGATTTAATTGTTATAGAAATTTAGAAAATATTTTTTTTTTGAAAAATAACCAAATTTTTGTTAGAAAGTATTTTATTTTGACAAACAAAAAAATATTACTAGGTACTCTTGGCTAGACTCCCTGTATGTTGACATATTTGGATATATTATGAATATATCAACATACAGGGACTCTACTCTTGGCAAGTATTTAAACTTTAAACTCGCTTTTCTCGAAATAAGTGAAAACGTAGATAGGTGGGTCTTACAGGACAGTATAGTCGTTAGGCCTTTTGGTTTCACGTAGGCTTCGTGCGACAAAAGAATCCAAGAATTCTCTCCCTGCGGTTCCGGATCAGTTCGGGATTTGAGCTGTTTTGTTCTCTCCGCTTTTAGGTGTTCGGTGGTGTTTTAAAAATGACCTTTTGTTTACAAAACAAAACAATTTTTAATAAAAATTTAATTTCCCTCTTTATTTTTGAATTTTTCGGCAAACAGTAGAGCGTTAACAAGAAATTTGGTAAGCAGTGGGTAGTAGATACCGTAATCTGTTGTTACCTAGTTGTAAGTGTATAGTTTTTGAGCGAGTTTTTAAGGTTATTCCAAGATATCTTTTGAGTTTCTTTATATAGTAGGTATAACGTTTATTTTTCTATTAGTTACTCACAAATTTATGATTATCACTAAGCTTACATCGCACTGCGCGACACAATGCGCCTAAATATTATTTGTTGGAATTTGAATGAAGTATCCCTATAACACTATGCTGCAGTACACTCGTGCTCATAATAATCCTGTACATGGGAAATTGAATTGGTAATTTTTAGTGTAACTTACTAAAAATCCATCTAAGATATCTTGGCATTTTTAATTTTTTTGTGACATCTAAAGTGTCTGAGTCAATTTTTTAAATATCATTTGGTATGTAATAACACATAGTTAATAACAAAATCTGAACAAAATATAAGTAACCTATTACAAGTTTACGTGTATGTGACTTTTATGAACATTTTATATAAATATATTACACTTTATTAGGTAGCACCCTACCCCTTACAATGGTTATAACAAAAAATTCCTTACAACAAACTAAAATTTCATGTTTTTAATTTTCCACTTTTACCACTTATTTCTTAATTTACCTCGTTATAAATTGACCGAGGGGTGAACAGCTAACCCAAAATGTGTACACCAATTGTGAAAATCTACAATCTTTTGCTAAGATTGTGAAAAGATTGTGAGGGATTGTGGCAAGATTGTGAAAGATTGTGAGGGATTGTGGAGGACTGTGCAGCGGTGTTGCGTACCTGAAGGGGGAGCGGCGCCCCATCAAAAATTCTGGCGACCAAAAGTCATTGTGTCTATAGTTTCCTTGACCTCCCTCTTAATTTACCCTGCTACTTAATAACCGGGGGGGGTGACCAGCTAACCCCTAACTAATTATGTCATTAGTTTCAAAATTAATTCCCCTATATAGTAAAACTATCTATATTTAGTTAATAATCCCACTACTTTCATCTCAATGCATTTTCTTCACTTTATTTAAACGTAATAATAAGGAATTTAATTCCGTTTTTCGCCTCTCCTGTAAAAATCATATTTTTGCATTTGCGTCAGCTTTTGTTTTGGCGCAAAATGTGCGTTTCTATGGTCATATATGAAAAAGACGATTTTCTTAAGAAATCTTAGGTGAATTCAAGTGTTATTACCAAAGTGCTCCACAAAAATAAACAAGGTAGTACTGCAGTAAAACTAAGTATTTTTAAGGTTTATTACAATATACTTAAGTTAGGTTTTAAGGGCGTGTCCAATAACTGAAGCTAAAATCTGATCATTTTCAATTGTCAGGCACCTGTCCAATAACTACATTTTGCAAAGTTTATACAGTTTTCGCTATTTTCGGCAATTCGATTTTGGTGGTAAAATTCACAGTGTAACCAGTTATTAGACGCCCGTTCCATAACTCATTACAATCTGTCCCTGAATCATGAGGGTTTTCAGGTTTTTAGTTTTTAATCATGCCAAAGAAAAATAAATATAATGTGGAATACACTGCCGATGTGTTTCAAAAAAATATAACAAACATGGTCCTGAAGAAGGTGATGACGATTTGTTCTTGTGCTACATGTGTTACACAGAGAAAAGTGTTAATAATCAGATAATTCAGAAATAGAAAGTGAAAAAAACAGGGAGATGTATAATAAGAAAGAGCTTGACCGCAGAATGCAGAAAGAAAGAGATTGTCAAGAAGAATACAACCTCAAAATATATAACAAACCGAAAGAGATAGAAAGCAATGAGGATAACGCTGATCGACAGATGGCAGAGAGAAAACTGAGTGAAGAGCCAGAAGAAACTGACAATAAAAAAAATTAGAATAAATGCTGAAAAAATAACTGGCAGCAATTTGTATGTTGAATCGAAAAAAGTAGCAAGTAACGAAGGTGGAAATATGAATGGTAAAGATAAAACCAAGTGCAACTTTAGTAGAAGAGGGGGAACAGGTGATCAGATAGAAATCAACAGCACAATGTGTGAGGAACTTGATGAAATAAAGAGCGAAGAAGAGGATAATGCCAATGACGATATAACTGATTATAGATTTAAGTAGATAAACGTTTTTGATAACTGGTTTAACTTTTTTATTCGCTTTTTTTTGTGTCCAATAACATTTGCATAACATAGGATATATTTAAGTAGAGTTTATACAGAAACATAGCATGACATAAGACATAGCATGACATGACATAACATTACAGAAGGAAAAATGGCTGTTTATACAAAAAACATAACATGACATAATATAAAGCTTGGTCCAATTACAGCTTGACTTTTGTTCATGTGATTTTGGAACTTTCAGCTGTCTTCTGTCATTTAGTTTTCTGTTGTTGTTTTGAAAATATGGACGATGGTTAATTTATTGAACAGGTGCAGGGCTTCCCTGCCCTGTATAATAAAAAAGATAAGAATGCCAAAAAAAATGGATTGGACTTCTTATTCATTGGGCGAATTTTAAAGTGCCTTCTTTTTCACACTCTTGTTATACATATAGCACTAGCTGCAAGGCCAAAGAGAACTAGAAGCTGTACTTCTTCATCCATCTAAAACAAGTATATACATCACTTAAACTAACCAAAGGGCCATCATCACATGTATTAGGGGAGCCCCAATTACCTGCAACAAAAATGAATGAAAACTACTTATATGTACTTTAATATCTGACGTTTTGCTTACCTTTTTTGCATACTTATTTCTTTTTTAAACAAAAAACCACATCAAAACTATCCAAACCCAATATAAAAGTAGGGTTATGGTAAAAAATCGTAAACAAATGACGTCGCGATCATGCGCGTAATGTGATTTCACACAAGACATGACATAAAAAGATAAAAGTTGGGCATCTTTTTATGTATCATGTTATGTCATGTAATGTTATGTCATGTTATTTTTCTGTATAAACACCAACAGGGTTTGTCATAAGCTCAACTCTGTTATGTTATGTCATGCTATGTCTTATGTCATGCCATGTTGCTGTATAAACTCTACTTTACTAAGATGTGAAATAGGCAGAGCAGTCCGTTGAAAAAATGATGCAGTAACAGCCACTTGAATTTAAAAAAAAGATTAACTGTCCAATAACTGGTATGTTTACTCTATCTGTTTCTCGTACCAGACACAAATAAAAAGTAAATGATTATTCGCTACGCTTACGCTAGTCAACGCCCAACGGTGGCGGTAGAGGGGAGATCGAGTGACCGTAAATTGGGCGACAATATTCCTATGTTCTTAGTTGCGTAAACCTCTATGTATATTAAACCCATTAAAAAATATAGGCTCTTTTTTTATTATTTTTTGGTTTTATTAAGAATCCAAAATTAGAATCAATGCACAGAACTTAACGCAGACCGGTATGTGATACTGCGTTACACTATTTAAAGGTTAAGTAGATAAAAAAAATTGCTAAAATATATTTTGTTTTAGATAATTCCTCTTAACAACCAAAGTTCACAACCCATATCTATGTCGCTAGACGTAAGCTGACTAACTTAATAGGAAACTCTGACATCATCACAGACATAATGTGATAAACTTGATGTTAACAAAATGTCATCAGATTTTCCAAACAGCACTCAAACCACCTCTCATTTTTATTTGGGTCTGTGTTTGGCCATAAGCTCATCTCTTTTCATCGGCTCTAGTTTTATTATCAAAAAGCTATCATTAAAAAAGTTGAGTGGAAAAGGAGGACTTAGAGCAGGAGCTGGTGGATATGGCTACCTTAAAGACTGGACATGGTGGCTCGGATTTGGAACAAGTAAGTTTTTCAAAAAATTATTAAAGGCAGAGACTTAAATTTTATATTTTTATCCCAACACATAGTACCTAGGACGCTGCCTTTTATATTTTGTATATAGCAACATAGAGGGCGCCACTAATCGAATGTTGTTACCAAAACTTAACCTCAGTCTTTACCTAACCTAAATTTAAAACGTCAGTGCAATAAATCTGAGGGCACGGTTCGCCAAGTTCGCGCGCCGTAACCATCTTTTCTTGAAACATTTCAGCCGATCAAACAAGTTTCATGGCTAATCGGGTAAAAAGGAGTTTTTTGTTTCTCTCATATTTTTCCGTGGGTAGCCCAGTGTTGCCACCCTCGACCCTGAGGTCTTCGGTAGAAGGCTTCTAGAAAAATCGGTAGATTTCGGTAGATTTTTTCATCATCTCAGAAAGCAGTGCTGGAGAACTATCGATAGTTTAGATTGATTTAGTAGGAAAATTGTATTTCTACGATTTGTTGTTCCTGACAAAATACCAAACTTAAGAATTAAATAAAAAAATTAGGTACATACTAGGGACCTATTGCAATAAAGCCAGGCACAAATTCTGCCGGGCACTATATTGACAGTTTCGCATTAAAAACTGACAGTTGATCTTTCAAAATTGACATACCAAAGTCGAATTTAAAAATTCAGTCGTTTATTTTCCATTAATTGTGGCGTCACTATTAATTCCGGCTCTTATAATACACAATGGTCTTATTTTGAAAGAAGACAGCTGTTCTTATAATGTGAAACTGTCAATATAGTGCCCGGCACAATTTGTACCTGGCTTTATTGCAATAGGTCCCTATTTGGTAGATAATATTATAAAAAAAATCTCAGGGTTTATAATATCACTATTATCTTTAATGCCGCTTGCGGCTGACGGCTGAGTATATCGCAAAATCCAAGAGATGGCGCCATAAATACACTTTTAAAAACAATGGCTTAAAATAAAATTTTTATTCTACAAAGGTTCTTACATAAAAAGAATATTTTATTTATGGTGTTTTTTTTTAATCTCGATTACGAGGCGTATCAAAAAAAAAACAAGTTTATATTGAAAAAAAAAATCGGTAGAAAACTATGGTAATTCGGTATATCGTAAAGTAAAAGGCTAAATCGGTAGATCTACCGAAAAATCGGTAGAGGTGGCAACACTGGGGTAGCCCGAAAGCTTAACCTCACGGGGGTCCAAGCTCTAATGGACACCTAATAAGTGTTGACAGTTAACCGTTTCATCCTTATGGGACTCCTCAGAACACTGCTGGTCAAGTGACAAATCTTGCGAAGTTAATCAGACGGTTTTGTCTCTAATTAAATGTAATTAGTGAGCGAACTATAAGCAAGAGGCGTCATCTACCGAGATACGAGAGAAACAAAAAACCAAAAGCAGGGAAAAACACTGCTATACAATATCGATCAATGAAAAGATCGAATGCAAATAAAAGAAAACAACTATAGTCCGTGACCTACGACAGCTCTTTGTCTTTTCAGGCCAGATCAACGCAATTTTGCATTTTTACCCGTCATCAAGACAGTGAGCGTCAATCAACGGAATTTTTAAGCCAAATAATACTAACAAACGTGAAATTTCGTACCCGTGAATTTAAAAATCAAACAAGTTTCATGGCTAATCGGGCAAAAAGGAGTTTTTTGTTTCTCTCATATTTTTCCGTGGGTAGCCCGAAAGCTTAACCTCACGGGGGTCCAAGATCTAATGGACACCTAATAAGTGTTGATAGTTAACTGTTTCGTCTTTATGGGACTCCTCAGAACACTGCTGGTCAATGTGACAATGGTTTTGTCTCTAATTAAATGTAAATAATGAGAAAACTATAGCAAGAAGCGCCATCTACCGAGATACGAGAGAAACAAAAAACAAAAGCAGGTGAAACACTGCTATACAATTTCGATCAATGAAAAGATCGAATGCAAATAAAAGATAACAACTATAGTCCGTGACCTACGACAGCTCTTTGTCTTTTCAGGCCGGATCAACGCAATTTTCCATTTTTACCCGTCATCAAGACAGTGAGCGTCAATCAACGGAATTTTTAAGCCAAATAATACTAACAAACGTGAAATTTCGTACCCGTGAATTTAAAAATCAAACAAGTTTCATGGCTAATCGGGCAAAAAGGGTAAAAATGCAAAATTGCGTTGATCCGGCCTGAAAAGACAAAGAGCTGTCGTAGGTCACGGACTATAGTTGTTTTCTTTTATTTGCATTCGATCTTTTCATTGATCAATATTGTATAGCAGTGTTTCACCTGCTTTTGTTTTTTGTTTCTCTCGTATCTCGGTAGATGGCGCTTCTTGCTATAGTTTTCTCATTATTTACATTTAATTAGAGACAAAACCGTCTAATTAACTTCGCAAGATTTGTCACATTGACCAGCAGTGTTCTGAGGAGTCTCATAAGGACGACAAGACGCTAGCGCTACCAAGTCCACTTTCAATCCCTGACTTCGCATGCGCAGATCTACCAATATTATTTACCTCATGTATTAGAATATATGAATACAGGGTGATTTTCACTTGAATGATTCTAACCTATTCTAAACTATAGACCAATTGCTCTACTTCCGGTGATATCAAAAGTAATGGAAAGAGTTGTGAACAATCACCTAACCAAGTACTTGGAAAAGTACAAAATTATCAACGACAAGCAATACGGATTTCGAAAATATAGGTCAACTGGCGATTTACTTACATACGTCACTCACTTATGGCAAAAAGCGATTGAGTTGCGAGGTGAAACAAGAACAATTGCCTTAGATATATCTAAAGCATTCGATAAAGTCTGGCATGAAAATCTGCTCAACAAGCTCAAAGCAACGGGATTGTCGCCGAGACTTTGCACTTGGTTTGAAAGTTACCTTAAGGATAGATCCATTTATGTTGCACTGGATGGCCGGAACTCCAACTCTTACCAAATAAATGCTGGTGTGCCACAGGGAGCAATCCTTTCGCCAACACTTTTTCTGATTTACATAAATGACCTCATAGATAAAACAGTAAATCCACTTTATTGCTTTGCAGATGATGGCAATGTAGTCTCCTCAGTCATACCACCCACATGTCTCTCCGCACGTGAATTCCATTACCTTAGACTAACTGAAATATCACAGATAAATAACGACTTGGAGATAATAGAGGACTGGGGCAACAAAAACCTTGTACAGTTCAACGCGCAGAAAACCCAAGCAGCCCTGTTTTCAAAAAAGACCAGCACCGGTGAGCCAAACATCATGCTATCTGGAAGTGCTGTCGCATTGCAGAGCCAGTTGAACATCTTAGGAGTCACTGCAGAGACCAACATGTCTTGGCACAGTCACGTGGCAGATATAGCTAAAAGGGCGTCCCAAAAGCTTGGGGTGCTATTTCGTACAAGACATCTGTATACACCAAGCCAACTGCTGACACTCTACAAAGCCCAGATTCGACCAACTATGGAGTACTGCTCACATATATGGAGTGCGGCACCCAAACATACCTTAATGCTTTTGAACACCGTGCAGAAACGAGCTATCAAGCTGATCAATGACCCCGCACTTACCCGTAGCTTGGATAGTCTCGAACATCGAAGAACTGTGGGCGATCTATCTCTCTTCTACAGGTATTATCACGGAAAATGCTCTGAAGAGTTGGCACGTATGATCCCCCCGGGAGTAGCACCTACTAGGCGAACACGTCAAACAGACGGTAACCATCAATTTATTGTCAAAATAGAGGCACCAAGAACCTCATTATATCAGAATTCATATCTCTGGAGAACAGCATCGCTGTGGAATAAACTCCCTGCGACAGTTTTCCCTGCAGGTTACAACCTGAACCGTTTCAAAACCAACACACACCAACATTTTCGCGCACTTGCCGCTTCTCGAGCGTGATAGGGATCTCCTTGCGAGTGCGCATACCCGTAAAAAAAAAAAAAAAAAAAAAAAAAAACCACATGAACCTTTTTTGGATGTTATTGTCAAACGATTACACAGAAACATTCAAACCACTGTATATAGGAAACCTACACACACGGGACCTTACCTAAATTTTAAGTCTAATCATTCTGTTGCAACAAAACAAGGAGTTATAAGAAGTTTGTATTTAAGAGCCGTAAATATTTGTAGTAATAATGAAGAATTAACAACAGAAATTAACAACATTAAAAAGGACTTACAACAGAATGGTTATTCCGAGAAATTAATAAACTCAATGATATTTAAAATTAAAAACAAACTAAATGTACCAAATTCTCAAAATAATAATCCGTTAGGTGTTATTAACATTTCATATGTTCAAGGGATTTCAGAAAACATAAGACGAATAGCTAAACACTATAATATAAAAACAGTATTTTCTTTGGGAAATACGATAAGAAGTTTTGTAACTAAAACAAAACCAGACAATCCCTCAAATAATAAGGAATGTATTTACCAAATCCCGTGTGAGTGTGGTAAATCATATGTAGGTGAAACGAAACGCCCTCTTCAGGTTAGAGTAAATGAACATCTAAAAAGTACCCAATTAGGGGATATTGAAAAATCCGGTTTAGCACATCATGCATGGTCAAATGATCACAGGATTCAGTGGTCAGAAGCTAAAGTTTTACAAGAAGTCACATTGGCGAAAATGATTACAACAATCAGTTTGAATCTGTTTTATTAATTACCAATTTTCTGTTTATATATACAATAAATGCTTACTAAGCTAAATTCAATTTGCGTCATTACACTGTTTAATATATCGTATTTACAATACATGTGGTAATTCTAATAATTTAAATAACGTATCTACATAATTATACAGATCTTAAATAAATATATGAAAATAATAAGATGTTCCATTTGGGATAAATGGACAGGAATTCAACAAGTTTTTTTGACATCGAATTTGTATTCCCACAAAACTTACAGGTGCTGTTGCAATTTCCAACCCTTAAATTTTCATTCTTTCATGATATCTTTTATTTCAGTGGGCATCGGAGAAATGGCAAATTTTGCTGCTTATGCGTTCGCCCCAGCCTCGCTTGTGACATCATTGGGGGCACTAAGCATTTTAGTTTCAGCAGTATTGGCTTCAAAATTCCTTGATGAAAAATTAGCTTTAGTTGGAAAGGTAAGTCTTTCGCATAGTTGGCTGTAAAACAAATGTCGTAAATAAGTTGCATACATTAAATAAAAGTAAATACTCATATTTTGATTTAGTTTATAATATTTAAAAACCACGTCATATGGGGTCAACTAGAGGCCCTCGATACATTTGACAATAGGGTATTTGAAAAATTTTAGAAAAGGGTTTAGAATGATACAGAGGTCCCTAATTTGCTACGCAAAATTATTAAAATAGTTTATTTTATCATGACTACATTTAAAATCAAGTTTTCTAATTTGCGATTTAAATTTGTCGCTACAACGCTGATTTCTAGCATGGCGTTGCAATGACGTCACAGCGCAGTAAACTCGCGGACAGATATATGGCATTCAAGTGTTTATTTGTTTTTGGTATGTGTTTTTACTGTTTTTTATGTAAAAAAATTTCCTATAAGTGGTGTGTAGTGCCTTAGTGTTCGAATACTAGCATAAAAACACCTGAAAAACTATTTATTTATGTGCCTACAGCAGTAAAAAAACGGAAAAAGTGGCTAGAACTGGGTCGAAGAGACCCAAGGGCCTTATCTAATACATCTTCACTTTACATTTGTGAAGCTCACTTTGATGTAAGTATAACTAAATTGTTTCTATTAATTTTTCTCTCGTTGCCTATAATATATATAACTCTTTCGTAAATGACGATGAAGTTTTTGAGGTTATGTTTATTCCAAGGAGTGAACAACTATAATAATAGGCAGAAAGGTGTACAACTATTTAGGCGGTGCTAGGCAGTTATTAGCAAGGACTAGGGAGTACCTCTAAGTGCAGGATTAGGCAGTGCACATGCAGGCTAAATATAGGACAGCAGTGCATATGCAAGACTAGGCAGTGCATAGGCAGGACTATGCAGTGTAGCCTATGCAGTTCAAGTATTGCTGGTCGTTGTATACTTTTTGCCTACCTGTCCTGCAATTTTTGATTGTTTCTTAATGCTTAAAATTATAATGATTGGGTATTTAATTGAATCTATTGTAAGTGGCATATTAAACAAAAAAGCAAAACATATAATCTAACCTCAAAATCTAAATGAGTAAAAGTAGGCGAAGAATATCGTGAAAACACTTTCAGTTATATACA
Organism: Aspidapion aeneum; assembly: GCA_963576565.1. Taxonomy (NCBI): domain Eukaryota; kingdom Metazoa; phylum Arthropoda; class Insecta; order Coleoptera; family Brentidae; genus Aspidapion; species Aspidapion aeneum. The sequence continues at coordinate 2,539,095 of OY755042.1, read as the reverse complement.
AAACAACTCATCGAATACTTACATCAACATTTTAACGTTATTAAATTCCGCAGAACAAAAATCACTGTTGTTGGCAAAGAAGCCTGCCATAAAGAAATTCAGCATTGGCAAGTTGGAGCTCCATTTCCATTGAAAATGTTTTTATAAACAAAACACAAAATAAAATCTAATTTAGGACGATAATACGCACTTTAAACCAAAGCAAACATTACCATCTATAAGAAAATAACACAGAAAATAGGTTCGTTCGAGGCGTTTACTGTTTTGTGACGTCACTCGCAGCTGATTGGTAGACCTCCTGTTTTGAATCACGTTGATAATTGTTTTAATTCAATGAATTTATGTAATTAAAAAAACTATGAATTTGAGAAAAAATTATTATAGAAGTTTGCAATCAACCAAGCACGGACGTACTAAACATATAGAAACCACTCCTTATGGAAAACAAGCATCTTAGTATTAAAAAGCACCAACTAGTATAAGTACTTGCCTGTAGACTGGATTGTTTAGTTACACTTGACAACGTTTAGAGATACTTAATAACCGAAAACGTATGTTTAAAATAAATTGAGACAATGGAAGTCCGAAATTTTGTTTCTAACCTAAGTAGTATAGATGTTTGTTATTTTTAATTAATTATTTTTAACTCTAAATGCACTGATTTATATTGACATTTTAAATTTTTTAGATAGGCTGCATCTTATGCATCATCGGTTCAACCCTCATAGTGATTTACGCCCCAAGAGAAGAACAATTGCAGTCGATAGACGAATTTCTTGATAAAGTTCAAGATAGATTTTTTATCAACTATGTTTTGGTATTGATCTGCCTAATATTATTTATAATGGTTTTTCTCGCTCCTCGATATGGAAGTAGACATGTGGTGATTTACATCACGTTATGTTCGACGATAGGTAGCTTCACTGTGATGTCGTGCAAAGCGTTAGGCTTAGCGATAAGAACAAGTTTCACAGGTGAGTCGTCACACACACACTTAATTTTTTAATTTTTTTTATTTGTCAAACACACTGTTTTTATTAGTCTTACAATCTAGTCAGTAAGACTAATTAGCAATTTTGTTTTAACTTAATTTACTAGAAAAGTCAGATTTAAACTTAGGGTTCACTCAACAGTTCTCCCCGCTTTGTTTAGTCTGTAACTCACAATTGTGTTGTGTTTGTAGCATTATTTTGTTTTATATAATTCACTTAGTTTACTAGCTCAAACGGCTTCACTCTTTTTAGTCTTCGAACTAGCATAGTATTGTCTAGAAACTGAATTGCTTCCACATTCACATGCCGATGGAGTCTATCTTCATGGCTTTTTGCGTACTTTTTTATAGTCTCTGCTACAGTTTCGATTTTTAGATCGCGATGAAGGTCACTATTTCGAACGTACCAAGGTGCATTCACAATGTTTCTTAATACTTTATTTTGAAATCTTTGTAAAACTAGAATGTTACTCTTTTTAGCACAACCCCATAGTTGAATACCATATGTCCATACTGGTTTCAGTATTTGTCTATAAAGCAGTAACTTATTATGAATTGTTAAATTGGACTTCCTTCCAATTAGCCAGTTCATTTTTCTATACCTTATCTCAAGTTCTTCTTTTTTTTTCTTAACATGTGCTTTCCAGCGCAATTTGGCATCAAGTGTTATACCGAGATATTTTGCCTGATTTGAATATGGTACGGGAATGTTGTCAATTGTTATTTGTATGTGATTTATATTTTTGTTTGTAAAATCAACATGAATTGATTTGGTTTCATTTAATTTTATTCGCCACTTTGTGGTCCAACTGTGAACTTCGGTGACTGTGACCACATCTTAAATGACATCAAATTAGGTTTATAATTTTAAGAGATAAAAACAGTATTTAAATTCAACGGCAGATTTAGAGGAAATATGGTTTGTATAAAAAATCCAATAATTGACTCCCGCTTCGCACATTTTGGTTCAAGACCCCTTAAAAATGACTCATTGGGGCTCCTATATGACTTTAAGCAAGTCAATAATAAGGCGCTGACTGTGACGTAGCACGGCACCCCGACACAAAATAGGATTCTCGAACGTCGCACCATCTAATCTAATCGTGTCATTGACTGAACTTACACATTATTATCCAATTATTTACCATCTCTTTTTAAATTAATGTATTAGTAAGGGCGCCTAATACTCTAAAACAATCATGATATCAATGAACAAACAGTGGTCTACTCGTTTTATTTACTAAACTCACACATTGTCATCCAGCTACTTACTCTCTCTTTTTAACTCAAATTAGTGGGACCGGCGCACCCAATCTAAAACAGTCTTGGGATTAGTTTGAAAATAGCAGTATTTATAAGATGTCATTTTGACAATCAATGTCAATCGACGTTCTTTCATCAGCACACAGTGGGCTCGCGGACCTGATTTTTCGCCAAAAAGGGTTAAATTAAATACATACTGAAACTTCTGAATATCAAAAAATGTCAAATTTAGTCGTAAATTAAAATTCAAACAAGTTTTCGTGGCTAATCGGGTAAAAAGAAAATTAAGGGTTTTTTTGTTTCTCTAGTATTTTTCCGTGGGTAGCTCGAAAGCTTAACCTCACGGGGGTCCAAGATCTAATGGACACCTAATAAGTGTTGACAGTTAACTGTTTCGTCCTTATGGGACTCCTCAGAACACTGCTGGTCGATGTGACACCGTTCATAAATTCAGTACACGGCTTTATCTCCCACCTTACATTGTTAGTGAGAAAACAAAGCCATGTACGGAACATGAAGCGCCATCTACCAAAATACGAGAGAAACTAAAACAGCAGCAGGCGAGTAAAACTGCTATATCATCGATCGATGAAAGTATCGATTGAAAGAAAGAATCCATACCGTGACACTTTATTTCAATCGATACTTTCATCGATCGATGATATAGCAGTTTTACTCGCCTGCTGCTGTTTTAGTTTCTCTCGTATTTCGGTAGATGGCGCTTCATGTTCCGTACATGGCTTTGTTTTCTCACTAACAATGTAAGGTGGGAGATTAGAGAGCCGTGTACTGAATTTATGAACGGTGTCACATCGACCAGCAGTGTTCTGAGGAGTCCCATAAGGACGAAACAGTTAACTGTCAACACTTATTAGGTGTCCATTAGATCTTGGACCCCCCGTGAGGTTAAGCTTTCGAGCTACCCACGGAAAAATACTAGAGAAACAAAAAACCCTTAATTTTCTTTTTACTCGATTAGCCACGAAAACTTGTTTGAACTTCTGAATATCTTTACTAAAAAAGAGTAGATAGTCCAGTAGGCCTTGAAAAAACTATTATTTGATTGATGTAACTTTCAGAAGTGTCATGTCTTCTTTCAACGGAACGCGTTAAAGTACCATATTTGCATGGCGATTTGATCCAGATTCAAAGCCATTTTGCGACAATATTTTATGCTGTATAAAATTAATAAATAAATATCCCTGTACATTTTGATTTTAATTTTGATGTATAGACCAGTATGGTAATGGTTTTTGCTTGCGATTTCTGAAATTCTATAAAAATATAGATTTCTTATAAATTTTGCTTCAGTCATCAACCGTTTTCTTAAAATTTTTATTTTTTTAAAGAGTAAATATCTCTCAAAAATTATATTTTAAAATCTGCTGCCACAAAGGATTTCTTCGAGAAAAAGTTATATATAGGCAGTCTTAACAAAAGTGCTTGTTTATTATTTTTAAAACACTTTAGGCTAACTTAAACAAATAAAAATAAAAAAATTATATATTAATAAAAAATACAAATAATGTAAAGAATATTCAAAAAATAAAAAGTTAAAAAAAATATAAAAAAAAATTGAAATGTTCAAAAATCAAATAACAATGTCACTCCATAAAAAATACAAACTAAAAAATCTCAAAAACCAAAAATTACAGATGAAGTTAACTATAACAGGTGGAGTGTTTATCAAAAGAAAAAAGGTTAAGAAACTTTTAAGGTAAACGGTTCTATTTTGAATCATCAGCAGTTTACCAAACCTGACTTTTAAACTAATATAAAAACGTGGACGTACATCGAAAGAACGCCAAGGGATTTAGGAAGCTGCAAGAAAGATGGGACAAATGCATAACTGTGGGGGGTGATTATGTTAAAAAATAGCCTTAATTTTAAAAGATTGAAATAATCCGTTTTTGTGCTATAGCCATTTGTTTCTTTACATATTGAATGATCCTCGTATTATTATAATTCTTTTGCAATTTTCGTAAAATCTAAGCTCTTTAGGAAGATATTTATAATAATTTCACTTAGTAGGAATAAATTTACTATCAAAGTTACAGTGACGTCCATAAATCGGGGACATTTACAGGAATCGTCAAGAATCTTACTAAAATCAGCAATAAAGTTTTCTATATACCAGAAATCAAGGTTAGGCCAGATATTGCCAATGATCTTCCTGACTATACTAGCAAAAGACTTGTTGTTGCTGCATTTTTTAAACAGGTAAAATATTCCTTATATCTACTTAAAATTTTAGGTAGTTTGTCAAGACGGGATATCTTCATATCGCTCCTGCTTCTGCTGATAGTAGTGGTCTGCATTTTAATTCAGATGAACTACCTCAACAAATCATTAGATTTGTTCGATACAAATCTAGTTACACCAATATATTACGTCATGTTCACCACGTTAGTTATAATAATTTCTTCCATTTTGTTTAGAGAATGGGTTAAACTGAATGCGCAGGATATAGTAGGAGCAACGATTGGATGCTTTATAACTGTGATAGCAATTTATTTGATAAGTAACTTTAAACTGTCTAGTCATCAACTGTTATTTAAAACTTATGAAAATGGCTCTAGTGTTTATTATGCAAGAAATGTTTAATTTTAAGAATAATTTTTCAAATTAGTTGCTAAAATTTAACCACTTTACCATTTATTGGGTCAGAGTTAAAGTAAAGTAGAGCTTTATTCGCGCATATTTTTCGGAGAGATTGTGGAGCTTGCTTTAATGAACAATACAAAATAAATTTTATACTAACTCACATTGTTTTCTTTTTTTGGTTTTGTTTAGTTAATAACCTTTAGAGACGTATGCAATTTTACACTTGGCCATTAAGGCTATCGCTTAGATATTTTGCAATAAACCGTAGATAGATATTGCTATACTAGGGTCACTGCATTCTGGAAGCCTGGCGTCTCGCTTCCTTCGACCGAATTATTTAAATTTACTCCATACGACGGTATTAATAAGTCGGCCATTTATTTCATTTTCACGTTTTCGCCGAGATCATACGGCCTTGAATTTTGCCAATCGTATTGAACCGAGAGAGAGTGTCGCTCGACCTTCGGTTGTCCGGCGCAATTCACCTGTTTTCGGTCCGCTGCTATGGTAACGTAGGGTCGACCGCGTGGTCATTCAGTATAAACAAAAATCGAGAGGCAATCAAAACAAACAAGCACGAGTTTTATGATTAGGTGTGTTCCATATCATTTCGATATTTAAAACAATTTTCATCAATTGCGATAAATTAGTGCATATTTTCGACAATTCGTCATTTTTCTATTTCAGAAGCATTAATTTAGCGTTAATTGTATATTTACCGACATTTCTGTGATTAGATGTGTTCCATATCATTTCGATATTTAAAACAATTTTCATCAATTGCGATAAATTAGTGCATATTTTCGACAATTCGTCATTTTTCTATATCAGAAGCATTAATTTGGCGTTAATTGTATATTTACCGACAATTTCGTCATTTCAAAGGTAAAATCATGTCTATCAAAAAAGCCGTGCAAAAACGCAAGGATTTTTTATCTGCGATCACCGAGTGTTATGTGTTTTCACAGACCGCGGCAACGGACGAAAAAACGAGAAACGAGTTTCAAGTGAGGTATTCCGACTTGGATGAAACTTTCGATAAATGCATGTTGGCACATAATAATGTCATTATGTTGATAGACGACTCGGACGACGAGGAGTTTAAAACGCAGGAGGAGATCCTTTCTACCGCCTCGAGAAAATGGCGTGTTAATTTCTTTCTCCAACTATTTCAAATTTCTCTCGATTTTGGTGTATTGAAGCATAGAACTAGAAACTTCAGCCCTTCAGCTACGTGGTGCCATCATTAAATCAAGACAGGGGCCCCTTGGAACGTGGAGAAATTGGCTGCAAACTGGTGAGTGCTTTGTTTCTGATTTCCGTTGTGTGGTACCAACAATAAACCTATGGACGTTAATTATTTCGTGATTTCATATCAATATATTTATGTTTGTTCGCGCTTTCATTAATTAAAATATATACAGTCCATTGCAGTTATCGTTTTTCTAACTGCGGGCAACATAAGGATGCAGTGACCCTATTGCTATGCGTGGAGTGGGCACCATCTCGAAATAAACACAGTCAAGTCAAAGAAAATATATCAACGTCAAGTCAACCAAATGACCGATAATAGTGGTCTGCACTTTAATTCAGATGAACTACCTCTAACTGTCATACATACAGGAGGCGAATTTTCCTACTATATGTTTCGAAACAGTTTAGTTCAATAAATACGTCAATTGGTGACGTTTCATATCTATATTTTCGAATTTATGGGTTATGCGATGAAATACCGTTCACAGAGGTGTAAATTGTGAATTTATTGTCAATATTTTAGTAGAAACTAAATAAAATTAAGAAACTCAATTAAAAAAAAAACAAAATTTTAATCAGGGCTTTCAAAACGGACGGACCTCGATCCTCCACTTTGTTGACGTCACATCCGGGGCTGATTTTTTGTTTGATGGTCACGTTACGACACAGCTGATTGTCTTTAAAATATTGAAGTTGGAATGACGATTCATGAATATTTGATTTTTAAAAAAATAAAGCCGTTTTTAAGATTGTTTTTACTTTATTCTGGCAGAACGATTTTTTTAAAATGTATAGTAATCCTTAATTTTTCATAGCCGCTTCATTAGCTCACACAAAAATTAAGTTTTAAGCAAAAGCGAATGTGACAATCACAGATGTCAAAGTCAAATATGTCAAATATAACAGTTGGCATGTGGTACATGGCGGGTAATTTGAATTCGAAATAAGGAACGCTAAATCTTAAAGATTTTAACCTTTTAATCATGTTGCTTCCTTACAAACCTTTGGGGGAATATCGGGATGGTGTCTGAGAATATTTCACTGAAATTTTGCGGAAATCTGTAGTGTCATTTTGAAAATATCATAAAAAAACGTCTGACCTCCCATAAGACCCAATGTAAAATTCAGCCCCGGGAGAACAGCTGATTTTTTCAGGGTCGTGACCTCTATTTTTGTGTTGGCCTTGTTTTAACATTGATTTTTCAGCTAAACGTCAAAAAATGACATAAAATGTGTCATTTTAGCAATAGTTTCAAAACGAGCTTTCACCTCGTTTCAAAACATGACATAGCCGACGCACGCGCCGTTGCTTACGTCAATTGGCTAACTTCAAGGCGTCCACAAACGCAATGTCTCCTAAAATTTTTGGAGGCATTACAAATTGCGATGCTGAGAAGCACCTGGGGGTCAATTCTTAAATTGTTTTTTTTTTTTAGTTTTTATATTTAATATAGAAAAATACAAACACATATTCCCCAATCAGTTCTTAGCTCTGGCCTCAGGAATTTTTACACAAATTTTACATGTAAAACAAGCTTAATGTAAAGTAGAACTATGGTAACATGTACAAAAATAATCTTAATTTTACTCAAAACTTAAAACTAAACTAATTTTTCTTATGATATATAAAACAGGTACAAGTTACAACTAAAAACTACATTATGAATTAGGTAGTTATTTTTTAATAAATTAAATAAATAATAAAAATTATTATTGATATGCTAAAATAGTATATATTTCCTAACCTAAAGTGCACACACACACCATACCCAGTAGCTCACGCGGATATAGCAATAAAAGCTTGACATGAGCGGTTTTTGACAACTATTTGAAAGTTGGTTGTCAAAGACAGCTAAAAACACAAATATTAAGGTACCGAATCTTAAGTTTTAATAAGCGTGCGGAAAAGTGCTTTTCCGCACTCAGTGCGGAAAAGTGGCACTTTCAAAATTAAAATGCGTGCGGAAAAGTGACACTTTCCGCAGGCTGGTAGAAAAAGTGTATTTTAAGGCTCTGCAAAAAATATATTACAACTTTATTTTAATTTAATTTCTTTTGGAAGAGTATAGGAATGAACGTTCTCTCGAGAGATGTGATCGTTTCCGGTCTCCGATGATCACACAAATATAATATAGGGACCATACGTGCACGAGCGGTAAACGTTCGCATGAAAAACCACACGTTCTCGTTGAAGAATTAGCCCCGCAATCGTAGAAGACGTAAGCGAAGATAGCCACGAACAAAGTAATGACGTCACCAAATATTAATGACGTATTTATTGAACCAGACTGTTTCGGCTATTTTGGGTATATTTGTTGTATTAGCAGCCGGTCAGGCATTATCCACGCATTCTTAAAGACTTATGTCACACGGATGTGCTCTAATAAGAGCGAAACACATGTGTCTGTGGCTAGTCAGACCACACCTAACCGGAGTTACTAATACTTTGGTTAGGTACGTGCGGGCAGATAAACAGCTGATCTCGTTAAAAGTGAGGTTGGTTTGTTTGTTTTGCTTTGCAGTCGTTGATGTGTTGTGCATGTTGGTGTTATGCACGAGCGGTGAACGTTCGCATGAAAAACCACACGTTCCCGTTGAAGAATTGGCCCCCGCAGTCGTAGAAGACGTAAGCGAAGATAGCCACGAACAAAGTAATGACGTCACCAAATATTAATGACGTATTTATTGAACCAGACTCTTTCGGCTATTTTGGGTATATTTGTTGTATTAGCCGCCGGCCAGGCATTATCCACGCATTCTTAAAGACTTCTGTCACACGGATGTGCTCTAATAAGAGCGAAACACATGTGTCTGTGGCTAGTCAGACCACACCTAACCGGAGTTACTAATACTTTGGTTAGGTACGTGCGGGCAGATAAACAGCTGATCTCGTTAAAAGTGAGGTTGGTTTGTTTGTTTTGCTTTGCAGTCGTTGATGTGTTGTGCATGTTGGTGTTATGCACGAGCGGTGAACGTTCGCATGAAAAACCACACGTTCTCGTTGAAGAATTAGCCCCGCAATCGTAGAAGACGTAAGCGAAGATAGCCACGAACAAAGTAATGACGTCACCAAATATTAATGACGTATTTATTGAACCAGACTGTTTCGGCTATTTTGGGTATATTTGTTGTATTAGCAGCCGGCCAGGCATTATCCACGCATTCTTAAAGACTTATGTCACACGGATGTGCTTTAATAAGAGCGAAACACATGTGTCTGTGGCTAGTCAGACCACATCTAACCGGAGTTACTAATACTTTGGTTAGGTACGTGCGGGCAGATAAACAGCTGATCTCGTTAAAAGTGAGGTTAGTTTGTTTGTTTTGCTTTGCAGTCGTTGATGTGTTGTGCATGTTGGTGTTATGCACGAGCGGTGAACGTTCGCATGAAAAACCACACGTTCCCGTTGAAGAATTGGCCCCCGCAGTCGTAAAAGACGTAAGCGAAGATAGCCACGAACAAAGTAATGACGTCACCAAATATTAATGACGTATTTAATGAACCAGACTGTTTCGGCTATTTTGGGTATATTTGTTGTATTAGCAGCCGGCCAGGCATTATCCACGCATTCTTAAAGACTTATGTCACACGGATGTGCTCTAATAAGAGCGAAACACATGTGTCTGTGGCTAGTCAGACCATACCTAACCGGAGTTACTAATACTTTGGTTAGGTACGTGCGGGCAGATAAACAGCTGATCTCGTTAAAAGTGAGGTTAGTTTGTTTGTTTTGCTTTGCAGTCGTTGATGTGTTGTGCATGTTGGTGTTATGCACGAGCGGTGAACGTTCGCATGAAAAACCACACGTTCCCGTTGAAGAATTGGCCCCCGCAGTCGTAAAAGACGTAAGCGAAGATAGCCACGAACAAAGTAATGACGTCACCAAATATTAATGACGTATTTAATGAACCAGACTGTTTCGGCTATTTTGGGTATATTTGTTGTATTAGCAGCCGGCCAGGCATTATCCACGCATTCTTAAAGACTTATGTCACACGGATGTGCTCTAATAAGAGCGAAACACATGTGTCTGTGGCTAGTCAGACCACACCTAACCGGAGTTACTAATACTTTGGTTAGGTACGTGCGGGCAGATAAACAGCTGATCTCGTTAAAAGTGAGGTTAGTTTGTTTGTTTTGCTTTGCAGTCGTTGATGTGTTGTGCATGTTGGTGTTATGCACGAGCGGTGAACGTTCGCATGAAAAACCACACGTTCCCGTTGAAGAATTGGCCCCCGCAGTCGTAAAAGACGTAAGCGAAGATAGCCACGAACAAAGTAATGACGTCACCAAATATTAATGACGTATTTATTGAACCAGACTGTTTCGAAACATATAGCACGAAAATTCGTCTAGGGTCTCTAACCAATATTAGAAAGGACAAATTGTTTTCTTTAAAAATGTCAACTATATTTTGTTATGTAAAGTATTGTTCATACTCGTCTTAGTCTTTTGTTTTTGATTAGTCTTTGTCCTTTGATTAGTCTTAGCTGTCTTAAACAAAATCGGGTGTTCATACTCGTCTTTTGTTTTTGATTAGTCTTAGTCATAAGCCACTGAAAAAAAAAATCAATTTCAATAAAAAGGCCCCTTTTCAATAGTCATTTTCTACACAAAACAATCTTATTTAACCTAATTTGTGCACGAAAGAACAAAAGCGAAAAAGAAAATAAAAACAAATAAAATGTTGAGGTTATGTTGAGATTTTCTGTTAAAAACATGATTAATGGCGGTAAATTCAAAATTTCGGCCGCGCGCTTGCGCTCTTCGGACGCCCTGTAAAAAAAACAACAAATATCAGCTGATGTCTGTCACTCGTCTTAGTCGTTGTCCTAAGGATTGAAAGTTGGCAACTCTTAAGACAAAGACTAATCAAAAACAAAAGCAAAAGCATTGTATGAACACTCCCATAAGAAACAGTGGTTTTAACTTTCTTATGACAAGACATATGACTAAACCAAGACAAAAGACTAGACAAAAGACGAGTATAAACGATCCATATAATAAAACGGTACTAATTGACCTGTCAATTCAAAAATTAAAAGCATACTACTAAACTAAGAGTATAATCAGTTCTGAAATGATTTGTTGGTGGCCTATTTGTAATATAATATTGGGTAATACACCAAAATTTTCCATATTTACCTATATATTAAGTAAAAGATAAGATATATACCAAACCATTGAGGCGTAAAACTGGATATTGCTACTGCAGTAATTGGGCAAATTCTAAAAAAAAAAGAAGTTGTTATAAAGCATGTGCCAATGAAGGGACTGGACAGCTGCCTATCGCCACACCTCTGGGTAGGTATTCTGGGTCTTGAACGATGTGATAGTTCCTATTACATGCTTTGACCAATGGCTGGCTTTAAATTAGCCCCGAGACGTCACGTGTTATGCGAAAAGACCTCCATTGCGCATGCTTCTCCTACGATCCGACCGAGGCTCGTTTAGTCAGTACCCGGGCAGGAGAACAGATTTCACTTCAAACGCGTAAAATTCACTAACTCTGAAGAGCGGGCGACTATGCCATTGGTCGAGACAAGTCATTTTGCACAACAGGCGACTGCTTAGAGTTTCCTATTGGTCAAAGCGTATGATGTGGATGGTCACATCGTTCAAGGCCCAGAATAGCCACCCTGGTGCCTTATAATGCACAGTCACTTCACAAACTGAAAGAGCAAGGATTTGACGTACCTACGCCGACGATGGACTTGTTATAGTACCAGGGAAAGTGATTTTTCCGTGTGTGCGGCGCTTTAAACTAAGGTTTCCTTTATTATCGGTCTCACAGACCCTACGCCACTAATTGTGGGTTATTGGCTCAACAGTTTCCTTAGCGTCAAAGTTCAAGTTTATAATTGACAAAAAAAACAACTAAATTGGAAGGACAAATCGATTAATTTTCTTAAATTTACAAAATATTTGGCAAAAGTGCCGGAGCATATGAAACTTAATAAATTTTGGCAAAAACACAAAATACCTGGTTATAACTTATCACACTCAACAAGTATTTTTTTTAATTAGTCAAACACACTGTGTTTATTGTATTACAATCTAGTCAGTAAGACTAATCAGCAATTTTGTTTTAACTTAATTTACTAGAAAAGTCAGATTTAAACTTAGGGTTCACTCAACAGTTCTCCCCGCTTTGTTTGGTCTGTAACTCACAATTGTGTTGTGTTTATAGCATTATTTTGTTTTATGTAATTCACTTAGTTTACTAGCTCAAACGGATTTACTCTTTTTAGTCTTCGAACTAGCATAGTATTGTCTAGAAGGTGAATTGCTTCCACATTCACATGCCGATGGAGTCTATCTTCATGGCTTTTATCGTACTTTTTTATAGTCTCTGCTACAGTTTCGATTTTTAGATCTCGATGAAGGTCACTATTTTGAACGTACCAAGGTGCATTCACAATGTTTCTAAATACTTTATTTTGAAATCTCTGTAAAACTAGAATGTTACTATCTTTAGCACAACCCCATAGTTGAATACCATATGTCCATACTGGTTTCAGTATTTGTCTGTAAAGCAGTAACTTATTACGAAGCGTTAAATTGGACTTCCTTCCAATTAGCCAGTTCATTTTTCTATACCTTATCTCAAGTTCTTCTTTTTTTTTCTTAACATGTGCTTTCCAGCGCAATTTGGCATCAAGTGTCTTACCTATAGTTTATATATATATTTTGCCTGATTTGAATATGGTACGGGAATGTTGTTTATTGTTATTTGTATGTGATTTATATTTTCGTTTGTAAAATCAACATGAATTGATTTGGTTTTATTTCATTTTATTCGCCACTTTGTGGTCCAACTGTGAACTTCGGTGACTGCATCCTGAAGTTTTTCTATGCATTTTTCAATAGGTTTTTCTACCGTCAATAAACCAGTATCATCGGCAAATGTTGCTAAGTGACAATTTTCTGGCTTTGGGATATCGCAAGTGAATAATAAGTATAGATAAGGGCCTAGTACGCTACCCTGGGGCACGCCTGCTTGAATTTCTCTTAAATTTGAGTATGAGTCTTCCTGTTTTACTCTAAAATGTCTATCCGATATGTATGATTCCAAAATATCCGAATATTGTTTTGGCAGAAACCGTTTTAGTTTAAAATTATTGCCATACTTTGTCAAATGCTTGTGCTACATCTAGAAAAACTGCAGAACAAACTTTTCCCTCTTCTAGTGCTTTTTCTATCAACAAGTATGACACTATCAGTGGTGTGCTAATCAAGGCAGGGTAGCGATTTTACTAAATATAACCTATTACAGCACAAAACACGCCTCAAGCTACGTCTTTGCAACATAGAATCTCGTTCAGCACAATCATTCAAAATCTAATCGTCTGCAGCACAACGTGGCTGATTCATATAAACAAATCGGTTAAAAAGGAATTAGGGTATAGAATTTTAAAAAATTGCTTGCTTATCTGAGTTATTCTGCCTATACAAAATTAAACATCAGAAAAGAACATACAATGATGCATTTAATGAATTTTGGAATTAGGAATATTAGACAAGATATTAAGGAACAGGACCTGTTTTCTTTTTTTGGAAGGGCGCCTACTTTGACTTCTCTTTTCATCCAACAACAAAGTTTAAGAATCTAGGGTTTGATGTAAAAAAAAAAACATAAATGTCAAAATTTAAAAGGTCGATGGTTTTTTTTTTAATTTAAAATACACCCTGTATATTATTTTAGATTTTTATAAATCTTTTCTTCCTGATTTCAAAGATCAGTTGTTGGGATTATTACTTTATTAGTTTTGGAGATATATGCGTTTAAAAGCTTTAAAAACTTAATTGATACTCTTTAAAACTTCAAGGCAGCCATGAAAAAGACAATGGCGTTGACACAAAAAGTGATGCTGTTGCTTTTGTAGAGTATATAATTTATTAATATTTACGATCCGTGGTGACTCTGCGCAGTAATGTGTGGCGCCGCAAGCCAGTAAAAACAAAAAATAATACATTCTTCTTCAAATACAACTGATATTCTATAAATTTTTTTTTAAATATATGGGAACGAGTATTTAAAATTAACCCTTTCCTACCCTATTATATAGTCTTATTGTGCTGCAGACGATTAGAATTTACAGGATGGTGCTAAGCAAGTTTATATTTTGCAATAAGGTTGTTGGGGGCGTGCCTTGTGCTGCAGTAGTTTATATTTAGTATAATCGCTGCAGGGTAGGCAAAAATTGGCATTGTTTTGCCACTTACACGCTTATTGCACACACATAGGTACTATACTGCAAATTAAAAATTTCCAAAAAAAAATCTGTTATAAACTCTATTATCAAATATTAAAATAAAATAAGCTAACACAAGACTCCGAGCCCTTAAAAAACCAAAACATTTTTTTATAGCTATTATGAAATCGAGATGATCCCAACTAACATTTATAGTAGCGGCTACATGTTCTAAAGGCTTTGCTACTTTCTTATAGTAGAAATGTGGTGATCCCAACCAAAATTTGTTACTTTTTAGTTCTAACTACTATTTAGTATCAGGAAATAGTAGATGTTTCGTAAAAACGACCTTCCAAACTACTTCATAGGATTGTTTCTTGATAGTCGATTCTGATAGTCTTCTCTACCACAATAGGACGTTGCTAAAGTTTTACTTTCTTTTTAGTCGTTATTTCGTAGTCGCCCTGACTTTTATATCCTACTTAATTACCACTAGAAAGTTAAGCTTCATTGGAGTCCCAAACAAGTGTATCCGACAACTACATTATAACTTTAATTTTTACCACAAAAGTTTGTATCATCATAGTAACATCTGATGTAACAATGTAGACAAAATAACTTTTTGGATCAACTTTAAAGCCGCAACTACTTTCAAGTTACCTTTTCGACTATCAGAGAATATAGTTTGGGACGCCATGTTTTTATGTAAGAAAGAAAATTTAATATTTTTGTTGTCGTTTTATGAGCTCATATTAAAGAGCCATACTATTTTATAAACAAATTAGTTGAAGCTTACCAAAAATGCTCTTCTTAAGCACCATTTGTTGGAGTTAACTGTCGATTAAGAAAACATAACCTCCAAAATCACAACACAAAAATTCCATCAGCTACCAGAAAACGGCTCAATTTTACGGGCGCACCGGTTTTTTGCAATATATATAATGCATGTTATACAAAAAACTTTGCGTCGCACTCGAATTTTGATCCTCTGCTCGTAAATTCTCACACTTTTGGATAACATAGTTCATATTATAACCATAACCAAACAAAAAAACTAAGCGAGTCTGTTTACTGTTGTGTCCACCATATTGTGTTACAATTCTACCAAAAAGAAACGATTATATTATTTGCAACTACATCGCAACTTTGATGCCATTACGGAAAAAAACAGCCTCTTCGACGTAGTAGATACCTGGCTACGACGTAGTAGTGTAGTTGTTACTAACAGTGACTTTAAACACTTGGCCTAGTAGTTACAACCAGAAATTGGTTCCCCACTTAGGGAATTATAACGTCGCTGTATGGTATACTGAGACGTAGCGGGAGTACGTTGCGGTTACTTTTAAGAAATTCTTTCTAGTTGGCGTTTCGTCGTTACAACTTTAAATGTTTGTTGGGATACCGCCCAAATACACACATCGTCAAAAAACTTGGACCCCTGTATAAAACCAATGCTAAGATGTTTATCAAAATAATTTTTTGTTAGAAATAATCTCGCATAAAATTCTGTTTTTTATCAAGAAACAAAAACGCCAAAAAGCCTTATCTCTTTCTTTAACTATAGCATTTGTTAAAAACTGTCAGTTTCTTGTAAATTTCGAAAAGTATAATTTGCTCCCAATTGCTAAAAAATGCCTGGACATCCAATTTCCGGTTTTGATAGAGCCAGAATAATTGCCCTTCATCAACAAGACTGGTCAAATCATAGGATTCCAGCGAGACTTAACATTCACAGATCGTCTGTTATCAGAACTGTGCAATTGTTCCAAGAAACTGGAGGTGTGACTAGAAGACCTGGTAGTGGGCGTCATCGTGTCACAGACGAAAGGGAGAATCGATATTTAGCCAATTTTGTTCGACGTAATCGGAATATCACTGTCACAGCGATAAGAACGCATTTCAGACGAACGTACTGTAGACTCATTTCCAGTCCTACAATTCGGCGAAGGCTGGCTCGTGCCAATTTGCGATCGAGAAGACCCTTAAGAGTGCCTAGACTTCCTAGAGCACATAGAGCTCACCGCTTAGAATGGATCCGTAATCACATAACTTGGCTTTTACCTCAATGGAGAAATGTCCTTTTTACTGACGAGTCCCGATTTGGACTGAAAAGTGACAGCCGCCGTGTAAGGGTATGGAGAGAGCCAGGACGTGCAGCACGTTTAGCCTTTCCTCAAAAAGTGGTTCCCTATCAAGGAGGAACAGTAATGTTTTGGGGGGGCTTTATGCATGGTTACCGCACTCCTCTTATTCACATACCAGGGGAGCTGACGGGAAACATTTACCTCGAAAATGTTATCAGGCCAATTATTCTACCCCGGAGGAATGAATTTGGGCCAAATTTTATCTTTATGGATGACAACGCTCGCCCACATCGCACTAGAAGGATCCAAAATCTGTTAGCTGAATCCAACATCGAGAGAATGAACTGGCCGGCACTTTCGCCGGACATGAATTCGATTGAGCATGTGTGGGATATGCTGTCCGAAGCCATATTCAGGAGACCAAACCCACCGATAACCCTTCAAGAGCTGATTGTGGCGGCACAAGAGGAGTGGGACAATATTCCTCAAGAACAGATAGACAATCTGATTCTCTCAATGCCAAGGCGGGTCAATGCCTGTCAAGAAAATAGAGGAGGTCACACTGATTATTAATCTTGTTATTTTATATTCATAAGTTTTTTTTTAATTAAGAATTTTAATAAATTTAGTTTTGGGAACTAATTTTGTTTTTCCTATTTTTTTGTTGGACCCAAGACCTTTGCACTAAAGAACAATATGTGAATAAGATGGCAACAGAATAGCGATTTTTATTTATCGAAATTTAAAACTTTTTGCGTTTTCTGAGAAATTTGGGGGGTCCAAGTTTTTTGACGCTGTGTGTATGAAAAAATATGCGTTTTTTTGTTACCAGTTAATCTTAAATTACTTTATATTTTGCGCACGAATTCAACCCAAAATAGAAGTAATTTACTTTATTTTTTATAAACATTCTATAAAACATTTAACTGCTTTACCTTTAAAATTAATTTTTCCATCCCTATCTGTGTCTGCAGTTTGCATGATCACATCCAGCTGATCTTCAGTAACTTCTTCTCCAATCATCTCCAAAGCTATTCTTAGTTCATCTTTGGTGATGTAGCCGTCACCGTCTAAATCAAAGACCTGTAAACGAAAAAGAGGATTGTCGAAAAAGAAGGCTGTTTTACTTTACCGAGTTGGCTGCCTGATCAAGCAGTGACGAAGCGTCCATGTAACCACTGTTACCATTGGTAACAGTTAAAAATCTTGAAAACAAATATTTTATGACTATTGTCAAATAAATTTTTTTTATCCACAGCGATCTGTAGTAGTAATTCCTAAAATAATAAGCTATATATTGTTGGGTCTATGCGTTTATAACGACGATGGCATATTGAATGTTACCACTTTTGTTGGTGGATACGCGTGGTGATCCTTCGGCATAGATAAAGGATTTGCGGCGCGGTTCAGTGAGTTTTTATTAGATAGGCAACTCCGGCTGTTTGACAGGTCGTTAGCTCTGTGGCGCCCACTGCAGAGCTTAGTGACGAACTAAAAGTTAAGGCGGGAAATTTGAATCGCCTTTTATAATAAATTTTCTTGAATTTAAAAAAATTTTTTTTAATTTTTAATCAGTCAATATTTTATAAAGACATACACTGTCTTTATAAGATATAAACAGATTGAAAATGATATATAAAGTGCAATAAAAAAAAAATTAAATGAGTTTTTATTATTATAAAAAAAGCTACAAATTAACGACTAACTATTGATGAAATAATAATAATATAATAATAATAGTCTATTCGATTGGTAAAATAAAATATAATGAAAAACCAAACACTATCTAGCATATTTAAATTTGCTTTTAACATTTCTGGTGAGTGATGAGTGAATAAATAATGAAACAGTTGTTCGTGAAGAGAATCATTCTTAAATGTCTACTTTTTAACAGCTTGACGAAAATATGACATGATTTAAAAAAAGCAGTATATACATAGCTTATCAGTGGTCGCACATATCATCCAAAAGCTAAAAACAATAAAAAAAATCAACTTATAACTGTACTAGATTATGGTAAGATAAAGATTTAAAATTAAGGAATAAATTTGTTCAAAGTACATTACGCTGGTGGGTAATCCCTCGTTTACCCATCAATTAAGCACAAATTTAGTGTTAATTTTGTATGTGTCTCCCTTTTACTTAATATCAAAAGAAAGGGATAGACATAAAATTAATACTAAATTGGTGCTTAATTGATGGGCAAATAAGGCACCTACCAGGCATTGGAAACCTGTATTCAGAGTTCCGTAAAGTAAGCGATAAGAAGTTAAAAAGACACTACCAATACAAATTTTATCAAATGCCAATCTAACCTCAAATGAGAAAATAAGAAAACTTACCTTAAAATGTTTCGGAAAACTGTGCATTTTATACTCGTATGAACTTTAGACACTTCACCCAGAAAAGCAACTAGAAATTCTTATTCTTTTATATTTAAAAATTGCAAAAGTTACAAATTTAACAAAATTTAATTTTAATGCGTCACAGCAACAAAGATTACCTACATAAGCCAAAAAGATAGATTTAAAATGAACCCGAAATAAAACGCGGTGGAAGAGGTTTTTCTACCTGAAAAAAAGGGAGACGGAAAATCCAAACCACAGATAATTCTCAAAAAAAAATAGAATAAGGAAAAAACGGGCGACCGCAGCGCCTCTTTTGAGCTTAGTGAGAACTTTAACCTAACGACCTGTCAAATTGCATTGAGTTTCTTAAGCATGGTTCTGGTCGCGTTTAATTAATTCTACAGTGCGAAAGTCTGAGCGCGTCGGAATATTGTCACGTGCGATGTTGTCACCATTTTTTGTTTTGGTTACTCTTTAGTAGTTGTTAGAAAGGTGGATTAGTCCACCAGATTATCTATCAACTATTTGAAAAGCCATTCTGTGCAAGCTGTGCTTGACAATTGCGCTTGCTTAACTCGGCTTGGTTAAGCAACGGGACAATAAGGATTAAAGTAACAAATTTACTGCAAGAGAGCAGCCTAGGGTTGCCAACTCCCACTGGAGCCAAAGGAGGAAATTTTTATATGATCTCACAATTAAAAAAAAAATTCTAGTGCACGTTCCTTAAAATAAAGGTCTATACGTATAAACATAATATAGAAATTTACTAGGTAGGTACGTATATATATTGGTATGTATTTTTTAAATTAAAAAAAAAATCTTGTTCAAAAAACATTTATTAAATAACAGGTACATATATACGAAACATCAACACAAACACCAAACAAATTTTCTTGGGAGGTGAAACTTAAAAAAGGAGATACAAATGGTTTATTCTGTCGTTTCAAAACAGAAACGTATTGTGTGCTTGGTTTATACAGATAAAAATTAATCAGGAGCTTAAATATCATATTATTTTTTACAATAATGGGTAAAATAACTACTTTTTACGGCTCAACATTAATGTTTTTGATCATGATGCCTAATTTTTTTTGCCTGCGGCAAGTACCTTTATGTCATTGTTTTGCTTTACCTTTGCAAATGACCACGAGCCGCCACTAAGACTCATTTTAAAGTAAAAATTAAAATAAAATTATTTTGCTGTTGAAACAGCCCAATCAAAATTAATAGTTATTTAAAAAACAAGTTTTAAAAAATAATTTATTTATATGGGCGAGACAGTTTGGTGGGCCGAGCCTTAGCGAAGTCCATAATTCGAGCGAGTTGTGAAAAAAAAAATTCATGCAATATACAGCGTGTGCAAAACTTTTGCACTTGCTCTGTGAAAAACGCCGTTTTCCGTGAAATCGGAGGTAGTTTTTTAATAAATTTTGAACACTGTTTTTGTAGAAAATAATATGAATTCTATTTTAATATGTACTTTTGTTTTATTTTTATGCTGGGGTTATGTATATAAAAATTAAAATACCCATTTTGCTATTTAGACAGCCAAAATAAAAAACAAACATCAATATTTTTGTAAAAAAACACAATCTGTAAGTTTTTTTGAATTAAAAGATAAATGGCTTCTTAAAGTTGGATTGCTTAAAAATCTTAAAATGGTTAAAAAAAAACTGAAAAAAATAATCAAATTCTATACCAAAACAACAACAAAGATCATATGATGTGATAAATAAAAAAACGTTTAAAGTTGTCCAACTTTTTATTTTATAGAATCAACTATTATTTTTATCTGTATGTATAGTGTATAAACTCAGCATAAAATATTGCAGCATAAGCAGAAGTGCTAGATTTCAATAATATAAAAAAAAACAGTAAATTAAGGCATTTGGGGCAATCATCCTAAGT
Source organism: Aspidapion aeneum (assembly GCA_963576565.1). NCBI lineage: Eukaryota > Metazoa > Arthropoda > Insecta > Coleoptera > Brentidae > Aspidapion > Aspidapion aeneum. Next base: position 2,518,447 of record OY755042.1, on the reverse strand, counting down.
GACTGTTTACTTACCATACTACTATACCCCAAGAGTAAAGAGAAAAAATATTAAATACTTAGTAAAACAAACCAAAACTTGAAGGGAAACATAGGGTGCAAATTCTGCGATCTTCTATGCGTGATCGTCTGTGCCGGACTGACCACAGAACACTTGACACTAACCTTTGCTTTTCCGCGGGAGACGTGACGAAAACTTACGAATGATGATCTTTGTCAAAAGTTATAAACAAAGAAATATATAAAAATACTGTCAGTAATACTGATCGTGTGAGGTCCGCTTTACATACGTTCCTCAGGCTTGGTTTATTTATTTCTTAAATGTGTTATTCTATATGGATGACAGAGAAAAAAAATGGGGAACAACTATGAATTCGGGTCATTTCTCATGTCTTTTTATCACGTTATTTTTGATTTAAGCACATAATTTTGGTAAAGGAGGACAAATGGCGTCCTCCACAGGGTCTGTGGAGGACGGAGGACATTTTGCCTCAAAGGAGGACTGTCCTTCTGGCTGGAGGACGGTTGGCAACCCTAGAGCAGCCTCACACCCTGCAATGACCAATAAGGCTTACGGTACAATAAACTTAAGTAGATATAGTGAGAACAACTATCAAATGTTAAATCTCGTTTATTAAGAGGTTTTATGAAACTAAATAATTTATATAATTAAAATAGGTAAACTTGAGGAGGCTAATTTATGTTTTTAAAACCTAATTATGTATGTTTAAATAATAAACTTAACTAAAATGTTGATTTATGTAAAATTGTAAAAAATTAAAATCTGTTTAATTATATAATTATTAAACACATTCTCCTTGTCTAATTTTGAAAAAACAGGAGATTATTTAAATGAAATAATTTAAAACAAAGTTTAAATAAAATGCCCAACATAACCAAAAACTTATATTTGGGAGGTTCAAAATATATATTTTTTTAATAAGATTTTTCATATATGGTTTTGGTTACACTTAAGAAAAAGTCACGTGTCGCTATAGTCAACAAGTCTCAGACTTTATACTATGTCGGTTTAGAACGTTTTTCTAGGTTGTCCAACGCCTATTCTCTACCTCCTTCGATCCTGACAGTCATCTTCTATCAGGTTTTTTTGGACGACTCATTGATCTTTGGATTCACTGTTGCCATTCTAGTTTAGGATGCACGGTGGATAGAATAGACCGGTGTTCGGATCTTATTATATATATATATATATATATATATATATATATATATATATATGTCGAATTTTCCACGTTACTGGTGGTCCAACTGATTTTTGTAAACAAAAGTTAGATCTGTTATGAACAACGGAACAACTAATATTTTTTAGATTTTTTGAAAACTAAGACCATTTTTCTACTGTTTGCTAGTACATCCTTATAAACTGTAATTTTCTAGATGTATTGTCGTTATTTTTTTTAGCCCGCTTTATTTTTTATTACACAAAACTTAAACTACAAGTCAAACTGAATGTGATCGTTTAATATCAAAGGTGAACCGACGACTATTGGGTAGTAAACAAAGAGGTATGTCAGCGGATAATTTTTGAAGCTGAAACGAACACATTAATATCTTCGAATTTTAGTTTTTGTGTAAAGAGAAATGAAGCGGGCTAAAAAAAATAACGACTGGTATATCTGAAAAATATTATTTTATAAGAATATACTAAAAAATAGTACGAAAATTGCCTTAGTTTTCAAAAAAATCAAAAAATATTAGTTGTTCATATCATATCTAATTTTCGTTACTAACAATCAGCTGACCACGTTAAAATTCGACATATATTTATAAGATCCGAACACCGGTATATTCTATCCACCGTGTTTAGGATGCCCTCTTTTTCTGCGCCCTTTTTTGGTTATTAGAATTTTCTGCTGCGTGGTGATCTCGATAGAATCCGATAGAAGAATCACACTTCTTGGTTACTCCTTTTCGCGCAGATTGGGCAAGTTCGTAAAGGCATCGATGAGCTCATCGATGACAACAATCAAGTTTTTAAATTAATCAGTGCAATTCGTTGAAATCCATCGGGTTCATAAATTATCTGATGAATTTCACCAAGGCACCAATTGATTGCATCAATGCTCACCGACCCTGAGAGTCGGTGAGCAATCTTCGATGAATGTCAATTACGTCAAAATCAGCTGTTTTTTGTGTTTTTTTTTTCGGCTGTGTAATTTTATATTTTTTTGTTGTTTTTTCTGTTAAATGCTCCACAGTGTGGTAAACAAAGTTTCGATGGTTATCTTAAAAGATATAAATAGTGACTCAAGACTCGGATGATGAAGATCTGGCGTTAATTTCAATTTCAATTTCTTTTTTTATATACGAGTTAAAATTGTTATAAAATCATTTACATTTTACAAACTTATTATTAATTTATTCTAAAGAGCAGAAGAACTTAATCTCGAGAGCCCTTTACCATTATTATTTTATGCTAAGTTTATATGCTAATATGAATTTTTAAAATAAATGAGTCTTAGTTGTTTTAAATTGGAGTCAATTTTTCAAGTCAAATTCCTCATCCTAATCCTAACCTAATCTATACAAAGGCACAAAAGCCTACCTTAACAAAAGCTTAAAAAAACTTTAAAAAACATTAAAACACTTATAAAATATGAAAAAACAAATCCTGTTTTTATTTTGTTTTTAAAATTTTGATATCATCAGACCGCGGCATGCCCGGATTGAGGGTTACGTTGAAAATGTTGTTTCCATATATTAATGCAGAGAATCTTTTAGAAAATAAATCAAAATCGAAAAAAGCGAGGTTTAGATATCTGATTCATCGCGTTCTTTTTTATTTTCTGGTGTTCATCGGACACACCGAATGAAAATGTCAAATGAACGTCAAACGTCATATGTCAAAAAACCGATGTAATCGGTGAGCAAAATTAGATTACTTTACAAACTCGCCCATTCATTTTTCGTTTTGCTTGTGCCAATCAAAATTGAAAATGTGTGGGGTTTTCCGAATACGGGAATTTGGCGCAAAATTTGAATTTAAAATTAAAGTTGCCCGAACACGAGTTACCTTGGGATAACTACCTTTAAATTTGTTTTAAAAAATTTAGTAAACAACAACATCCAATCACTCCATTGACAAATTTTTAACGTCATTTGAAAGCAGTCCCTTTCAAATTTTATCGAAAGCGTTTGGTTTTTTAATCCAAGCCATACGTTTGGGTTCAATTCAATATGGCGGAACGCTTGTAGCAGTTATTTTCCATTAACAGTTTTAATACTCTTGCATACCTTACTCAGTGGCGTACCCAGGAATATGTCTTGGGAGGGGCGAGACCCCATGATGTCGTATTTGATGCTATTTTTTGTTTTTATTAATGAAATATGTGAAAAATATCTAATAAAAATCTTAGGCTTGGGGGGCCCGTGCGGTATTTAAACTCACCTGGAAAGCTGCTTGTAAATCCTCCTCTTCTCCTTTTACTTTGGCTGGAGGAACTATATCTTGAATTTGTTTGACAAATTTAAGAAAGTCATTTTCATCTATTGTTTTACCTAAAATATTTGTTAAACTTTTTAGTCGTGCTTTCGACTATTCTGTTTCTGTAGTAGCAATTTTAAAATTATTGAGTTTTATAATTTTATTTGAACCTTGCAAATAAAGAAAAAAGTGTGATCAAATATGAGGTTTATTCTCGTTACGTTTACCTGAATGACTTGAATTTTTAATAATTTTCTCCAGAGTATCTTGTCTGACGTCTATACCTAAATTGTTCAACATAATTTTGAATTCCCTGCTACTGACTACGCCATCGTGATCTCTGTCTAGTAGATTGAAAGCTGTTCGTAATTCTAAAACAATAAATAAATGAATACCAGTGGCCATTGGCGTAGCTAGCCTTGCTTTTCAGGGGGGGCCGTGGCCCCGGTCTATCTTGAACAAAAAGCAAACATAGGTTTTAAAGAGTCGTGCAAAGTGTGCAATGAATAAAAAAAAATACGCGCATTAAATGTTCTAATATTTTAATATAACAAATTTAATAATACATTTACCAACTTATTTATATGTATACACAGGAAGTATGTAATTCAGCAATTCTACAAAGAAACTTTTCTACGTCGCTGACTGAAAGCGTCTACCACACTGTCTAAGTCGACCTCAACATCTTTTTCTATGAATAACAATGACAAACCTGAGTGTCTCTCTTGAATCATAGTTGTTCTAAGCCAATTAAAAACTCTCCCCATGGCAGAGAAAGACCTTTCGCAAGTTGCACTTGAAATTGGAAGAATACTCGCAACTTTAAAAAGTTGGTAGAGGTTTGGATAGGTGTTTTCTGCTATATGTTGTTTGATAGAATCATAACCAACAGTTTGATTTAACCGAAAAATACAATTCTTTAAAACGGTAATTTCTGCTCTTAGAGCAGAAGTATTAATATTAAAAATTTCCCGGTATTGCTCGACGAATTTATTCCATTTAACGACGTGGGAAAACTTAATATGAAAATGGTTATGAAATTGTCACCAAAATCGGAAAATTTTCATAAGACACTAAACGCTAACCTCAAAAAAACTAAAAAGATGATTATATTTATTTTAGAAAAACAGCTTAAAAAGGTCTTTTATAACCTTACGACATCTACAACCCGATTTCGGAAACAGAGGGACAAAGGTCGCTGTCTTTATTAAATGCGAAATTTAACTTACACTTCTATAATATTTTACAAGATGTCGCCAATATGTATGAAATATTCAATATGCATAATTATGTTTAAATTTAAAAAATATTTTCGGGAAATTGCATAAGTGCAGAAAAGTTACCGATAATTTAAAGAGAAAAAGCCTAATTCCGCAAGGGCTTTTTCCTGAAATGTAAACATTATCTGAATGATTTTAAATTTTAATACACCTATTTTATTTGAATATTTCCCGAATAATAATAGAAAAGTATGTATTTTCAGCGTCATGTTCTTTTACTAGTAGTCGGTAGGGGAGGCCTAAAATATCTTAGGGGGGGCCTGAGGGACTTCAGGGGGGGCCAGGCCCCTCCTGGCCCCCCTAGCTACGCCAATGCCAGTGGCGGTTTCTCCATAAGTGCACATGTGCACGTGCACTCCCAAATTTTACTTAAAAAAATATTAAACTTTGATCATTCCTTAATTTAATTCATAATTATCCCAAAAGAAATTCACTAAAGACTGGAATATACTCTAGGAATTAATACCTGATGTATGTGTTTGTATTCGTGTTCAAACTCTTCATATACGGAAGACTACGTATATGCAAACAACGCTTTTATTTACTGGAACGAAATTCTATGCACCCTAGATGTTATGCCGCATGCTAATTACGAAATATAGAAAGAGAGGACGACATGTCCCAATAGAATTTTACAGTACATAGAATCTGAACCTTCCTTCTGCACGGCGCGTATACCAAGACCAGCCAAAATGCCGCCCGCACCCCCATGATGACCCCTGCGTCGGAGGTTCGCGTTGCATGTTAGAGCAGATTACCGGCACTTTCAATTCGTGCACTTAGTAGTTGTGTGTGCAACGATTACTTTTGCAAGTATCGAATAGATACTGATACTTCCTATTCGAGTATCAGATATTTTTTATTCGATACTAAGTAAACGTTATATTATATAACACAAATATTAATGTTTTACATGTTTGTAGTTTTTGAAGTGTAAACTTCTTTAGGCGCGTTTAGCAGTTCTGGTGGGTAGTGAATTCAACTGAGCCATCAGGCTCAGCTATGTAACACTCATTCGGGTGAAATCGGCTCGAGTCGACTAACTGTGAGAAACATTCAGCGAGCGATATGATGATGCAGATGAAGGCCAGTACCCAGAAGAGTTCGGTTCGGTCCGCTTTGCAGAATATGTTATGGGCCAGTACCTATTATTAATTTCGCCTTGTTGAAGTTTACACTTCTGTCTTGTGGTCTTAAGCACACACATTTTTTTTTATTACGAAAATGTAGATATATTAATCTGGGGAATTTTGACAATGGCGGAAGTTTCTAATTCTGATAGCATTAGCGTGCAATATTTAAATAAATTTTCATCTTTGTTTCGCGTCTTTTTGATTATTTTTTACAAATATTTTTTGTGGCGCAATTTCTCGAAATTTTTTTCCTACAGAACTATTTTTTCAATTTTCTGGTAGTTTTTTACATTGCTGTTTTCTTAAATTTTTCCCGAAATGTTACTTTTTTAAAGTTTTTAGTATTTTTTTAATACTGCAAAAACTGTCATCTGCGGCGCCAATTTCTTCAAAAAGTGTTTTTTTTTTAATTTTTGCTCGCCGCGTTTTTTAGATTGCAATTTTTTATTCATCTTGAGGTGTGTCAAGCCATCTTACTCCTTCCCACATCCGCGAACACTTTTTGTTTGCTTATTTTTTTTACAATATTTCGGGAGTAAGCCTGGGGATGAGACTCCCGCCCGCCAAAATGGCCCGGCTAGTTGCGCACCTGTGGTAATCAAAGTTTTTTCAAGGCAGTTTTTTTATTGGTTTTTATGCAAATTCAGGCTTCTCGGTTTCAAGAGTCTTTTACGACGGTTTTGTCCGGCTTTTTTTATTGAAAATCCGGCTTTTTTGTTTTTGACGTCCTCCTTTTACGCTAAGCACATATGGTCACCCTATTTTCGCATGCATTTACCCATTCATTAAGTACAATCGAAAACACAACTCTATTGGAGAGAATAAAATTTAGTTGGTTGTTAAAAAATATGCATTCAAATTTTTCAACTGTTTCAATAAATAAACCGTCAAAAAAAAACATGATTGTAAAAAAAACAAAAAATCAAAGTTTTACTGTTTATTTGAGGTTATGTTTTCAAATGACTTGACACTTATTAGCGCGAGATTCAAAAATTGTCATAAACCGATTTTTAACAATCACAAGCAGAAAAGTTCAAAGTTCCCAACTTTTGTTAAAATTCTGTTTCTGATTGTGCTTGTGACTTTTTTGTCTTTGTGGTTCTGTTTCTTTAACAATCATTTAACTTTATTAAAACCCTACTCCGAAAAGAAATTTTTAAAAATGAAAAGTTATAGGCCCCAATCCAAAATGCACTTTTCAAAAAGCCCCTGTAGCGCAAAAACGCGTTGATGCCGGTTTTCACCAAAAATTATGTCTTTAAATATTAGGCTCGCAAACCGGGGTGAGTTTTCCTTTATCTGCCCTAGAAGTACCGAATCCCACTTAAAAGTGCTCAATTTGAATGTATATGTATATCATCATACATTTCTCGTAAAATAATAAAATAATTTCATCATTATTTATAAATTTTAGATAAAATAAATAATGCTGACTTATTTGTAACCAGTTTTACAAGCACCTGTTTGTAAGAATTATTTTAAAACTTTTAACTCTATTTTTAAATCATCATCATGAATTAAAACTAAAAATACATACCCGGTTTATATATTTAAACTGACTTTAATCAATGTTTTTAACAAAAATATCGCGGTAAAAATTTTTGTCTACAACGAAAGACGTTCTTTTCTTGAATAAATTGTTTTACCTTAAATAAATTTGTTTTGAATTAAAATATTTATATTTAAACTTAATTTTGTCTGAATTGTAGATTTCTCCAGGGTGAAGTCCTTGAACCATTGTTAAAGGAGAAGAAACGGAAAGTCCTGCTTACTTCACAAATATTTTATTGTCTAACCACGACGCGTTTCGGTTTTTAAAAAACCATTATCAAGTGGTCTGGTAGACAGTTAAGAATCATCTTTGAAACAACACACAAAATTAAAAAATTAAAAAACATTTAAAATAGTTTAAAACAACATACAGATTAAAAATCAGTCAAGCGGATATAAACACGTAATTTTTATCTGATAATAGTTATTTAAACAACAAGGTTTGAAAACGACTCTTTGCACACGATCGAGACAGTTTGGTAGACCGAGCCGAAGGCGAGGTCTACAAGTCGAGGGAGTGTGCAAAGAGGTTTTCAAACGAGTTTTTTACAATATTTTTTATACGACTGCTAATAAAGAAAGAAAAATCAAATTTTAATTTAACATGTTTTTATTTCCGACATTTTTACAACAAAACTTTAAAAATTCAACAATTTTTTGACGTATCTAATCAACAAAACATACGAGCAGTGACGGTTGCTACGGAACTAAGCCAACTTATATTGATGGATGACAACAACAAAAATCACTGACGGGAGACCCGTATGCCGAAATGACATAGGCGTGCGCAAAAATGACATAAGCGTGTGCAAAACGTTTTGCACACAGCGTGCGCAAAATGTCATTTTAAGATCGTGTTCTCCGTGCGCAAGACCCCCTTTTACAAGACAGTTGTATAAAAAATAATATACCTACGCTGGCTGCCTTGCCAAAGGGTTTTTGTCATGCCAAATAAGGGAGCGTTAAATTTTTCTGTGGAAGACCCTGCAGTTTTAAATAAACACTTACCCTGTAGTTCATGTTCAGAAAATTCCTTTTTGATTGACGAACTCTGAAACATTACAACATAAAACTACGTTAATATTAACCTACTCGTGGGCGTGAAAGTGCATTTTACCACCTTGATTTGAGAACGGAAAGTGGTACAGTAGAGTATGTGGTCAAGTTACTTTACCGCATAGTGTGCGGTAAAGTAAAATTAAACATTTTTTATCTAACTTATCTCCACCAATTTTGTTAAAAGTAGAGAAAATGTATTTAGTTCAATTTTAAATGCACAATTAATATATTGGATCACCTCTCTAATAGAGAATTAACATCTATTTTTTTAAAATTTAGAAACCATAATTATTTATATAATTTGATTGCCGACACTTTTTTTAGGTTATTTTGCAGTTAGACTAGTGAGGGGGTATTATTACTGTAATAAATAAATGTGAAATTTTCACAAACTTTTTTTGCCAGTCTATCCATTTGTGATATCTTTGGATATAAACCCTCTCAACCTTTAGCATTCTTTGTATCCTTAAAAACAGAGTAAAAAAAGCTTTAGTTTGACATTTTTTCTCGTTTAATGAAACTAAATCTATTTTCATAAAATTAACTCATTAGACTTGTTTTTTTAAATTTAACTTTTTGCTAAAATATATAAAGGGGACAATGTGTAACTATACAAAATTGCAATTAGATAAATGTGATATACAAAATTGCTATGTAGTTAAACATTTTTAGATTTCTTACTTCTTTAAAATATACCTAATTTTATACAATTTTACTTTACCGCACACTATGCGGTAAAGTAAAGTTATAATTAACTGATATATTTTGCCTACATTTTAATGTTTACCTACATGATACATAGATATTTTTATAGTTTTAAAATGCCTTTTTAAACTTTTATATGCTCGTGTGAAATATTGTACCTAACTCTTCCGTCAAGTGCCTTTACCGCCCTTGACGTCTTGACCGTACTCCGCTGCGCGTCGTTCGAACAACTGCCGTCGAGTGCGGTAAAGTACCACATGCCGCACTTGTTAGGTAAATAACTATTTAACAAACATTATAAGATATAATATTTGAAACGTATTTAAAAGGCCTTTCTAAAACAAATCGCACCCTCAGAACGAAAACGCACTATTGTTGGAAAATCGCAAAAAACTTTTTCCTACTTGCGTGCGTAAAAGTGCACTTTTACGCACGCATTTGCGTGCGGAAAGTTGAACTTTCCGCACGGCGTGAATTTTAGGCCTAATTAGACTTATTGACCCATTTATAAACTCAATTAAATTAAAAATGAGGCCTAATTAGACTTATTGACCCATTTATAAACTCAATTAAATTAAAAATGAAAACAGAATTTGTTTTTTGCTGTTTTAATGTAAAAAATACCAAATATATTAAAATGTAAAACCAAGCTTTTTATGCAACTAGGAAAAATTTTGTACCTAACTCTTGCGGAAAGTGCCTTTTCCGCCCTTGACGGCGTGCCCGAACTCCGCAAAGGGTCGTTCGGGCAACTGCCGTCGCGTGCGTAAAAGTATCACTTTCCGCACTAGTTAGTTTTAGTTACTTTTGAATACTCGTTACTAATCGTTACTCGATTACTAAGTAATCATTTGATATATTCGTTACTATCGTTACTTTGATTACTGTAACTGTATTCAACTCAATCATACAATTACACAATGGTTTCAGGACCTATTTTCAGTGGCAATTATACCATATATTAACGTACACAATATTGGGATTTTTCTTAATGGCATGGACAGAAGATAGTCAAGATACATTGGGGATATTGAAAACAATATATTTTAAAAAATTTTAAAAATGTCTTTTGTTCCTTTTAGGTTTAAAAGTAGTTGCAAATTTCTATGAATTACTTAAAAAATTTCGTCGATTTTCATGTAAATTTTGTGTGGCGTTAGCGTGTACTCGGTAAATTTAAAGATTTTATCACAAAAATTATTTTAAATATAACTTAAAAGTATTTTTTTAAAATGGTGCCGAAAATAATTTTTTTCAAATTTTAAAAAGCAATTTAAAAAAATTGCCACACCTTTTTTTTTGGTTATGAATTATGAATATTTGGGTCTCCTTAATTTTTAACAAGACTCTTATTCTGGTGAGGTGTGGTGAGGTGAGGTGAGGTCACTTACACGGATGAACTTAAGTTCACCACCATTTTCGCGGGGAAGTAAATCTACGGGAAGCGTTCTGGTATTTATAACCTTACTTTTGAGTCTCAGTTGTTGTTTTGGCAAGCTTTTTTTAAAGTGCGGAGGTCCTTAACATTAATTTTTTTACTTAATTTTATCAAAAAATGTAATTTTTTTGTGATTTGAGAGTAGTTATCTCAAAAACTAATAGAGCGATGTTTGAAAAAAAAACCCTCGTTGTAAAAAGAATCCAAAACCCTTTAAAACAAGGTGCCACTTGACCTATGTTCCCTATCCCAATAAAAAGGATCAAAGTTATACTTTTTAAAGTAGCCGTCTTGAAATAAAACATTGAACATTCATTTTTGTAACTCAGTAAATAATACTTAAGGTTAGTAAAGTGTTTCTAATTATTTGCAAACTTTTAACTTGGCCAAAAACAACTAAGTAATATTTATTGAGACTGACCAAAAGTCCTCTATAACGATGTATAACACGCCCCCTTTACATCAGTGGCGCAGCTTTTATAGGCATTTAAATAAATGAGAGGTGTAGAAAAAACAATATTTTTTTATTTTCTGGAATTTTATTGTCCTACATGTCTGTAGTTCATGTTCAGAAAATTCCTTTTTGATCGACGAACTCTGAAACATTACAACATAAAAACTACGTTAATATTAACCAACTCGCGTGCGTGAAAGTGCATTTTACCACCTTGATTTGAGAACGGAAAGTGGTACAGTAGAGTATGTGGTCAAGTTACTTTACCGCATAGTGTGCGGTAAAGTAAAATTAAACATTTTTTATGTAACTTATCTCCACCAATTTTGTTAAAAGTAGAGAAAATATATTTAGTTAAATTTTAAATGCACAATTAATATATTGGATCACCTTCCTAATAGAAAACATCTATTTTTTTTAAATTTAGAAACCATAATTATTTATATAGTTTGATTGCCGACACTTTTTTTAGGTTATTTTGCAGTTAGACTAGTGAGGGGGTATTATTACTGTAATAAATAAATGTGAAATTTTCACAAACTTTTTTTGCCAGTCTATCCATTTGTGATATCTTTGGATATAAACCCTCTCAACCTTTAGCATTCTCTGTATCCTTAAAAACAGAGTAAAAAAAGCTTTAGTTTGACATTTTTTCTCGTTTAATGAAACTAAATCTATTTACATAAAATTAACTCATTAGATTTGATTTTTAAAATTTTTCTTTTTGCTAAAAAATATAAAGGGGACAATGTGTAACTATACAAAATTGCAATTAGATAAATGTGATATACAAAATTGCTATATAGTTAAACATTTTTAGACTTCTTACTTCTTAAAAATATACCTAATTGTATACATTTTTACTTTACCGCACACTATGCGGTAAAGTTATAATTATCTACCTTAAATTTTAATGTTTACCTACATAATACATAGATATTTTTATAGTTTTACTATATTACGCTGCGCGTCATTTGAACAACTGCCGTCGCGTGCGTTAAAGTACCACTTTTCGCACTTGTTAGGTAAATAACTATTTAATAAACATTATGAGATATATTATTTGAATCGTATTTAAAAGGCCTTTCTAAAACATATCGCACCCTCAGAACGAAAACGCACGATTGTTGGAAAATCAAAAAAAACTTTTGCGCTTACCATAAGAAGCTGTTGTAATTTACAACTCGAATAGTTATTTACCTAACTAGTGCGGAAAGTGATACTTTTACGCACGCGACGGCAGTTGCCCGAACGACACTTTGCGGAGTTCGGGCACGCCGTCAAGGGCGGAAAAGGCACTTTCAGTTCTATGAATTACTTAAAAAATTTCGTCGATTTTCATGTAAATTTTGTGTGGCGTTGGCGTGTACTCAGTAAAAGTTTATACACTTTAAAAAGATTTTATTTTAAATATAACTTAAAAGTATTTTTTAAAATGGTGCCGAAAATAATTTTTTTTAAATTTTAAAAAGCAATTTAAAAAAATTGCCACACCTTTTTTTTGGTTATGAATTATGAATATTTGGGTCTCCTTAATTTTTAACAAGACTCTTATTCTGGTGAGGTGTGGTGAGGTGAGGTGAGGTCACTTACACGGATGAACTTAAGTTCACCACCATTTTCGCCGGGAAGTAAATCTACGGGAAGCGTTCTGGTATTTATAACCTTACTTTTGAGTCTCAGTTGTTGTTTTGGCAAGCTTTTTTTAAAGTGCGGAGGTCCTTAACATTAATTTTTTTACTTAATTTTATCAAAAAATTTAATTTTTTTGTGATTTGAGAGTAGTTATCTCAAAAACTAATAGAGCGATGTTTGAAAAAAAACCCTCGTTGTAAAAAGAATCCAAAACCCTTTAAAACAAGGTGCCACTTGACCTATGTTCCCTATCCCAATCAAAAGGATCAAAATTATACTTTGTAGGGGATGAACCCCGCTGCCCAAAAAGTCATGTGGTTCTTACAGGGAACTTCGTTATACAGTGACCTTAGCTTAACCGCCTCATGCTCAAAATTGACCTCCTCAAATGAAATGAGCATGATTTATCAGGGACGAACTGACTATATATGTATAAGGCAGTAACCATTTCCGACTCGGCTCTTTTGAAACTATACAAAACTTTTTAATTTAAAACTATTTTTCCAGAAAATGTCTTTTTTTTAAATTACCTATTTTATTTTTTTTTAACTTTCGCATGTCCTATTTTTATTCCTTCCTACCAAAAATTTTCTACTCTGATGCCAGTTTCTTTAAAAAACACCTAATTTTTCAAAAATTTTCGCCTGCGGTGCTATTATTTTCGTTATATTGGCAAAATGTTTTCCACAACTAGATTTTTATCGAAATGTGTTTGAATTTTAGATTATTTTTGTCCGCTGCGTAATTTTTCTCAATTTTTCAGTAGTTTTATTTATATATTAAATATTTTCAGCTGTGGCGCCATTTTTGCCAAAAAGAACTTTTTTCTAGTGGTTTTTTTATCTTGCTATTATTTCCTGTATCTTAGGGTGTGTTAAGTCATCTCACATTTCCTTCTGTAGTGGTATTTTTTGCATTCTCTAGGTACTCTGGGGCTCTAGTTCCTCAAAATAGCCTGGAGAGTTACTCCCCTAACTTGATGAGTAAGAGGTAATATATTAATAATATTGAAAAATTTTTTTGAGAAATCTTTATTCGATGTCGGACAAGAATAGTATCTACATTAAAAATCTAAGACTGAGCACATTTAATTCCAAGGCGAATTTGTGCGTTTTCTTTTAATCTAAGGGATTGAAAATTATTATTTTAGTACCCAGCGGCGTAGCGTGGGGGGGGGGCGGGGGGTTCGTCGCCCCCCCCGCCCCGAGGTTAGTGGCGCCCCATAGGTGGCCGAAGCGCCCTCAGCTTTATTAAGTCGGGCCGGTAACGGCCAATTGAGTGGGTGCCAAAGGAAACTAACGACATGAAGACCTTTTTGTTTTGTTTTTTTTTTGGTCGCAAGATTTGTGAGAGGCGCCCTTTTGAACTTTTTGTTTTTTTTTTGTCACAAGATTTTTCATCAGTTTTCAGAGGCGCCCTTTTTAGCTGTCGCCCCCCCCCCCCGCCCTTTCGGGCACGCTACGCCGCTGTTAGTACCTCAAAAGACGGATTAAAAGTACACTTTTATCCTCTAAAGTGCATAAAACGAATTCTAGGGCCTAGGATGCAGAAAAATATGATTGGACGAGATATTTGTTTTTAAATGAAGGGCAGCAGTTTTTCCTTTTGCCCAGGCAACCAAAAAGTTAGGCACGCCCCTGCTAAAAAATAGTTTTGTAATCCATGTAATATTACCTCTAGAATGATAACTTACAGTCCATGTATTCATTAAAAGAAGTTTAAAGTAAATTTCAAGGTTACATACATATCATTTTTATAGAAGTTTGAACCTTGTTTGAAATTATGGTTTTTGAACTTTTTAAATATTTTTTTACTTATTTTAACTCAACTGAAATAATTTCAAATACCTCCTCAATGGTGTGTGGGTTTTAGCCAGATTTTCAATAAAACCCATCTGTGTGTAGTGTTCAATAATAACAAAAGGGTTAGTAAGTGATATTTCGCCTCTTTGCTTGGATATAGTGGCACAACTAAAAAAAACGCGTTTTTGCGTTTTCTGTTTTGCGTGACCCTTATCATTTGCATAAAATATTTTTACCACAAAATATTCCTTATTTTCTATTTAAAGCATGGGTAAGTTATTGATTGATTTAATTATAAAACAAAAAAAATATATAAATATTTGCCTTTGCATTATTTTTAAAACGCGTTTCCTGAAAATTATCATATTTCCATTTATGCCACTATCAAAGCAAGGCAGCGATTTTAGGTCCTGCAACTTTACTTTTTATTAGTAGGTAGTTAATTTTTTGTTCTTGTTAAGACTTACCGTTCTTCGTCCAAGAAACTGCATTGAGATGTTTGATATCACCCTTAAAAAAATCAACAGGAAAAACTACATTATTACTAAAATATTAAATTTGCATACTTATTAACTACGAAGACCGTTGATTGGAAATTGCATTCTCAATTTTTGATTACAAATTTTTTGCAGCTTTATGTCAGCGAAAATAGATGACCGGACGGACGACGCCTTGAGCAAGTGTGCCAAGATATTTGAAAATTTTTTCAAACAATTTATATCATGCAAATTTTGTCCGTACTTAAATTTCAGTGACACACATGAATGTGAAGACTCATTACCTACACGACACGTAGGATTGCTTTAAATTTTTCCAAAATATATATCTCGATATAATTTTGTAAAGTACGCTGTTCAGTCCATGCATCCAACAAGTCATAATTTGATGACATCAAGAAACTTGGTCTAATTTTTTTTTAATTGCATGTATGTTGAATTATTTTTTAGTTATGAATCTAAATATTTTCAGTGACCACCCTTTTTTGTATTTTTAAGTTCCGCAAAAAATTAGCTTTACAGATATATGTAACACTATGGCTCTATCTTTGTTAGTTTTCGAGATATTGACGATTGAAATTCCGAAAATTAGCAAATTTTAAATAGGTATACGGTGCGGAGTATTTAACATATTGTTACAAATTTAAGTATTTAAATTTTATAGTTAGAATTTATTTAGGTTTAGTGTAGTATTAGGTTGACGTATTTTATGGTTGTATTCTTAATCTAGGTTTTAGTTGCGTTATCTGTGACAAACTGGTATGCGAAAGTCTAGAAAAGGGCTGGAATGATTGCGAATCGAACAAGGATGGAAGGGTTCTAGAATAGTAGGCAGCCCTCATATATAAGGCCGGACGTCGTGCATCGGTCAGTCAGTCACAGATAACATACTGAGTGGTCGTGAGATTAACACGAAGTTAATAGACCGATTATAGCAGTGAATTATTAGCAAGTTATTAGTGCGTGTTTTTGTACATAATTTGTAGAAATAAATTGACGTATCGTTTTCAACAATTGCGAGTTTTAATTTGTCGTTGTGAACCCGTAACAATATAGACTGTAAATAACAAACTGAAACAATATTGACTGACAGTTTGATAAATATAAATAATCATCTTTGTCAATTTTCATAGAAATTTAAAATCAAAAGACGTCAATTTTTTAAATGTTTTAATTGTTTTAAAACCATAAATAAATAAAAATTAACGTAACAAATGTTGAAACCTATCACCATTGACTTCAATACATTTTTGAAACCGGTCTCTTAAATTATTTATTGTTCTGGTTATTAAATTAGAAAAAATTTCATTAAGCTCATTGACAGACAGTGATATTAATTCTCTGAGCTCTCGAGTATTCCTCGCTTCTAATCTGTAAACTTTATCTTTAAGGTGATCCCATAAAAAAATGTCTAAAGGAGTTAAATCAAAACTGTTGGGTGGCCAGCGTATTGTGCCGTTTTTCCCAACCCATTTATTAAAATTATTATTTAAGAATTCTCGAACCTCATGAACATTATGAGGAGGAGCCCCATCCTGCTGAAAAATCAATCTTCTTCTTTGATTTAGTGGCAAGTCATCCAAAAAATTTTCTTAGTAATTTTGAAAAAAATTTAAATAAATTTGTCCCGTTAAAGAGTGTTAAAAAAAAAATGGCCCAACAACACGGTCGTTCAGTATGCCACACCAGACATTCACGGATTGTCTTCCCTGTCTTTTAATTTCTTTTACAAAATTAGGGTTAGTCGTGGACCATAGTCTGCTATTCTGTCTATTTGGTAGACCACAAGTTGTAAACGTCGACTCATCCGACCACAAAATGTGATTTAAAAAACGGGGTTCTGCGTTTAGTCTTTCATGCATAAAGTGACAAAACCGAGGGGTCATCAGCTTTCAACAGTACTGTACAAATTTCACAACAGTACCCGACAGTACCACGACAGGACCCAACAGTACTCGACAGTACACGACAGGACCCAACAGTACTCGACAGTACACGACAGTACCCAACAGTACTCGACAGTACACGACAGGACCCAACAGTACACGACAGTACTCGACAGGACCCAACAGTACTCGACAGTACACGACAGTACTCAACAGTACTCGACAGGACCCAACAGTACTCGACAGTACACGACAGGACCCAACAGTACACGACAGTACTCAACAGGACCCAACAGTACTCGACAGTACACGACAGGACCCAACAGTACACGACAGTACTCAACAGTACTCGACAGGACCCAACAGTACTCGACAGTACACGACAGGACCCAACAGTACACGACAGTACTCAACAGGACCCAACAGTACTCGACAGTACACGACAGGACCCAACAGTACACGACAGTACTCGACAGGACCCAACAGTACTCGACAGTACACGACAGTACTCAACAGTACTCGACAGGACCCAACAGTACTCGACAGTACACGACAGTACCCAACAGTACTCAAGTCCTGTTGGACGCTGTACAAAATTTTAGGGTGCCGATGACCCCTCGGACAAAACTCTACCCTTTTTCTTTTCTGATCCGGTGTTAGGCCTTAAAGTTCTTGTTGTTTATATATATGCCCAATAAGAATTTGTTCTTAGGACACTCCTTACTTTGGTAAAAGACGTCAAGCGTTCCTGTCCTTCTTGCATTAATGCGGAAGATACTTTTCTTATAGAAATTTGTGGGCTTTCTTGAAAATGTATATTATAACCTATAAAAAAAATACTAATGGTGGGCCTAAAGTGGCCATAATTTACCAAACCGAATAGTTTTTGCTTGAACTTTCTACTCCCAATAATAACCGAGTTATAGCGATTTGCAATTATAGAAAATCACCCTGTACATAGGTCGGGAGTGTATGGAGGATGGTCCAACAATTCGACGTTTTGTTGGGATAAAAATTCAATGGTTTTTTGTGCTTTGTGCGAACTTGCATAGTCTTGGTCCTTTGATCTTCCAGAGGAATTGTTGCTACAGAGGAATTGTTTGATTTTTAAATTCTCGGGTACTTAATTTTACGTTTATTAGTATTATTTGGCTTAAAAATTCCGCTGATTGACGCCCACGTGTCTGATGGTGGGTAAAAACGCTAATCAGCGTTGATATGGCCTGAAAGACAGAAGAGCTGTCTTAGATCACGGATGGTTTGTTTCTTTTTATTTGCAATCGATCGATATGTATAGCAGTTTATTTTCGCCTGCTCTTGTTCTAGTTCCTCTCGTATCTCGGTAGATGGCGCTTCTTGCGAGATTTTTCTCACAAGTTCACTCACATTGACCAAGTAGTGTTCGGAGGAGTCCCATAAGAACGAAACGGTTAACTTTTAACACTTAGGTGTCCATTAGATCTTGGACCCCCGTGACGTTAAGCTTTCAAGCTACTCACGGAAAAATATGAGAGAAACAAAAACTCCTTTTTACCCGATAAGCCACGAAACTTATTTGAGTTTTATAAGTACTTAGGTTGTTTTTTTGAATAACACTTACCAACAGATTTATAGATACACAGAAATGTATAATCTATTTATTTTTTTTCAGCACATAAATTGTTTTTGTTTTAAACTTAAGTATAAGAATCTAAAGTTTCTCTTCCGTGAGATTTCAAACTAGCAAATATCTCAAAATTAATCTTAAGATAACGTTCTCATTTTTATGGATAGATAAGACATGGTCGCACCCAGGGGGGGTGCTTCGGGACCTGACCCCGTTTAAACCTAAGGTATTTTTTGTAATTTTTAACATAATTCATAAATGAAAAAAATAGCATAAATTACGGTATTGTGGGGTCTCATCCGCCCCCCCCCCCTCTCAAGACATATTCTTGTGTGTGCCACTGGATAAGAATTTAAAAAACGATAAACTCGTAGGGATTAACTTGTCATATTTTGTTATTTTTAAAAAAAGATTTATAATAAGTAAATCATTCGCATGACTACAGCAGCGGCTTGTGTCAATACAATATGGTAATGCCAGAATTTTGAGTCAGTAAAAAAATACTCTGCCAATATATGGGCCCCTAAGCTTACACTAGGTACTAAACTGAAATAAATTTTATTCAACTCCAGACTAAATTACCTTTTGTTTGATACCACACAAGCCATGTTTTGACTTAAACTCAAATTTTTGAAATCTACCCCCACCCTTAAAAAAAACAAAAACTATAATGTATTTTGTTAAACTCCGGACTCAATTACCTTTCGTTTGATATCACACACGCCATATTTTCACTTAAACTCTAATTTTTGAAATATGCCCCCACCCTTTTTTTTTAAATAAATTAAAATGTATTTAGTTTAACTCCAGACTCAATTACCTTTCGTTTGATATCACACACGCCATATTTTCACTTAAACTCTAATTTTTGAAATATACCCCCACCCTTTTTTTTAAATAAATTAAAATGTATTTTGTTTAACTCCAGACTCAATTACCTTTCGTTTGATATCACACACGCCATATTTTCACATAAACTCTAATTTTTGAAATCTACCCCCACCCTTTTATTTGGTTTGTGTTCGGTGGATTTTGTTAAACTCCGGACTCAATTACCTTTCGTTTGATATCACACACGCCATATTTTCACTTAAACTCTCATTTTTTAAATATACCCCCACCCTTTTTTTTTAAATAAATTAAAATGTATTTTGTTTAACTCCAGACTCAATTACCTTTCGTTTGATATCACACACGCCATATTTTCACATAAACTCTAATTTTTGAAATCTACCCCCACCCTTTTATTTGGTTTGTGTTCGGTGGATTTTGTTCATTTTTAAATGGGACCATCTCGACCCAAGACCCAGCCTAGGTACTAAATTTCATTAAAATCGGCCAAGCGGTTTTTGAGTTATGCGCGTTGGTCGTTACAGACAGACATACAGACAGACAGACAGACAGACAGACATACAGACAGACAGACAGACAGACGGACAGACAAACGGCGCAACAAAAAAGTTTCAAAATCATCTGAAACGCAAAGATATATAAAAATTTTTGAAATCGGAGCAACTTTTTTTTTCTCGAAAAAATTAGGATCACCATAGCTCACACTACTATAGTATAGTATATGTGTGAGCTAAAATTCGGGGTGTTGCGCCCAAATGTTTAGCCACAAGTTATTAAAAATCATACCTACCTACTACTACTATGTTTGGGGTTTCAAATACTATATTTTTTTAAGAAACGAACCCATGCCCATCAAAATTCCGCCATAAAATGACTAAAAATTTATCAAAATATTCTGCAGAAATAATTGAAATGTATTCTGAAGGGCGCAAATTAAAACATCCATGCTCCACGCACAAAAACCATACGACTGATTGGTTACCTGTGCCTGACACAAATTTCCTTGGAATATATTTCTTTCCGGGTTTACCAAATTTCACATAATTTATAAATTAAAAAGAAATGCATAAAATAAAATAAAAACTAAAAAGATGTTTTAAAAATTAAAAAGAAACGTGATTATGCAGAAAAATAGGGTAGTGCCCTGGCACCGTGGCACTACCTCACCAGTCGCCATTGTATGATTATATCCCAGCCGTGACATCAGAGTTTTCTCTTAGGGGGAGTCAGGAAGGGCCAAAAATTAAAATTACACCGTGTGTTTTGTAAAAATTAAAAATAGTTTAGCAAATTTGTTTCCAGTTACAGAATATAAATTATTGTGATGTTAGTCGCTCAAAGGACATATTAGCCGAATATAACTTTTATTAAAATACAGCGAACCTGAAAATATGCCAAAAAACAAGTCGCTGGTGTTGCCATATATTTTACTTATTCTTAACCCAGTCTTGCATATAAATAATGCTTTTTGATGTCAAAAACAATACTTAATTAGAA
Organism: Aspidapion aeneum; assembly: GCA_963576565.1. Lineage (NCBI taxonomy): Eukaryota > Metazoa > Arthropoda > Insecta > Coleoptera > Brentidae > Aspidapion > Aspidapion aeneum. Next base: position 2,497,608 of record OY755042.1, on the reverse strand, counting down.
ATATTTAAAAACTTATAAAATAGCAAAAATATCATTTACAGTCGAACCTCTCTAACTCGAACCTCTATAACTCGAACCTCTCTATAACTCGAACCTTTTAAGTGGTCCCTGCACTTTTTACATGTATTTAAACCTCTTTAATTCGAGTTTATATAACTCGAACTCTCCATAACTCGAACTGTTTTGGTTGTCCCTTCAGGTTCGAGTTATAGAGGTTCGACTGTATATTTAAAACCCGTTTTGTTACACTGCTTTGAATTTGCATTGTGGCCTATACTGAGAATTTTTTCTATTTGGAATTAATAAAAAACTATTTAAAACAAGTGCAATATCTGCATGAAATGGAAGACAGATAAAGTATACATTTCGAATAATACGGTAATAAATAGAAAAAACATTTAAAACAAATAGATAAAATATTGTTATATATTGAAAAAAATATTTGTTTACTAGTGGATTAAGTTTTTAAGAAAAAGTTATATCATAACACAAACATTTCATGTAAAAAAAAGCCAAGTACGCGAGAGTGGTATTCTGTAAAAAGAGTTGAGATAAAAGTAATGCCAAGTTCTTTAATACAAATTTTAAAATAAAAGGTTCTTACTAGTTTGGAAATGTTTTTTAAACTTTGTCAAATTTCTTTATGTTCAATTTAGCACTGTGTTTAAGAGTTATTTGCAGCTGTAACAGCCAAGTTTAGAATAACATTTCCAAACCAGTAAGAACCATTTATTTTGAAATTTGTATTGGAAAACTTGGCATTACTTTTATCTTAATTATATTTTTTTTATACTTATATATTAATATATTATACTGATGGTTTGATGCTTTCGTTGGGAACTTTTTAAAACTATTTGGTTTTCACTCTCTCCAACGTCGATCAAAAGGATACGAATGATCCCTGTTTGGAACACATCCTGACATTCTGCAGGAACAGTGATCCATGCCAATCCAGGACCAGTTGTGTGAAACAAACAGAAAAAACTTCTTAGGCAAGATACCCCTACCGGCATTGAATTATACTGATGGTTTGATGCTTTCGTTGGGAACTTGTTAAAACTATTTGGTTTTCACTCTCTCCAACGTCAGATTGTCAGGATGTGTTCCAAACAGGGATCATTCGTATCCTTGGACGTTGGAGAGAGTGAGAACTAAATAGTTTTAACAAGTTCACAACGAAAGCATCAAACCATCAGTACAATTCAATGCCGGTAGGGGTATTTTCCCTAGGAGTTGTTGTTTCTGTTGGTTTCACACAACTTATGCTCTACACGGAGCTATCGCCTGCATTCACCTGAGGATGGACCAAAAAGTCCGAAACCGGTCGTGGATTGGCATGGATCACTGTTCCTCCAGATTGTCTGGATGTGTTCCAAACAGGGATCATTCGTATCCTTGTGATCGACGTTGGAGAGAGTGAAAATCAAGGTTTTGAGATTTAATTGCTCTATATTTACCGTGTAAGTACCAACCTTGGTAATATTTTTATTTAAAAAAAAAATATGCTGCTGTTCAAGCTTTAGTCGAGCAAGACACTTAGAAAAGACGAGAAATGAACACATTAATCGTAAATAAAGTGATACAATATATTTAACATGAGTGAAAGTTAGAGGACAACAGTGGCGTATATAGAAAAAAAATCCGGGGTGGGCCCGAGACAGGCCACCCCTTATATATGCTACTGGGGGACAACAATATTTTGCCTCACTTTGCATGCATTTATCTATAAAATACACTCATGATTTTAGTTTTTTTAGAAAATAAAATATCTAGTTTCATTAAAACTTTAGTTTGAGCGTATTTTCAGCTAAGCATAAATCCGAAAAATCAGAGTCAATTCTGCCAGAACAAAAAGCGAGTTGCCCATATCTCTAAAAGTTGATCCCATTGATTCCACCCCCCTAGGGGAGGGTTAATTGGCCACTAACAAAAAGGACATATTTATTGTTCTAGAGGGAGGGGCCCAGGTAGCAAGGGGTCATCAAATGACGTCTTTTTTTCGTCGAAAAATAGTCATTTGGATGACCAGAAGGTCATCTACCAAAAAATGTTGTCTTTAAGGCGTCAATTACTTGACGTCTTTTCGTAGTGTAGTTTTTGACGTCTGAAAAACGTCATATATTGGTCACTACCCACACTGCACACTTTGTCCAAGGGACATACACTCATACTTACATAGATGGTGCCCCAGTCAGTGCTTGACCGGATTTATACGGAATGTGGGGGTACGTATGTAAAGTAAATCAAATATTAAATCAAGACAAACTTCGAGGCTTCTTTCGCTTCAATGTGGAGATGTGTGTGTCTAGGTATAGGTCTATTTTGATCTGTACCTCGCAGACGAACACCGCTGTACCTGTTCCAGTAAGTAGTCTAAGTCACAGAAGAGTCACCTTCTGTGTCTAAGTTTCCTTCAGTGTTCTTAACTGCAGGGAGGATTTCATATATTCAGAAGAGTTTTAAAAAAGTCATAAATAGGTTTGCGTCTGTGTGTGTGTCTAATGTTCTGATTTGGTCCCAAATACGTCATATTTCTGACGTCTTTAAAACGTCTAAAAATGACGTCATTTTGGGTGTGTCTTTTTTTTTTTTATTTGTCAAACACACTGTGTTTTTTTTTATTACAATCTAGTCAGTAAGACTAATTAGCAATTTTGTTTTAACTTAATTTACTAGAAAAGTCAGATTTAAACTTAGGGTTCACTCAACAGTTCTCCCCGCTTTGTTTAGTCTGTAACTCACAATTGTGTTGTGTTTATAGCATTATTTTGTTTTATGTGTAATTCACTTAGTTTACTAGCTCAAACGGCTTCACTCTTTTTAGTCGTCGAACTAGCATAGTATTGTCTAGAAGCTGAATTGCTTCCACATTCACATGCCGATGGAGTCTATCTTCATGGCTTTTTGCGTACTTTTTTATAGTCTCTGCTACAGTTTCGATTTTTAGATCTCGATGAAGGTCACTATTTCGAACGTACCAAGGTGCATTCACAATGTTTCTTAATACTTTATTTTGAAATCTCTGTACAACTAGAATGTTACTCTCTTTAGCACAACCCCATAGTTGAATACCATATGTCCATACTGGTTTCAGTATTTGTCTATAAAGCAGTAACTTATTATGAATTGTTAAATTGGACTTCCTTCCAATTAGCCAGTTCATTTTTCTATACCTTATCTCAAGTTCTTCTGTTTTTTTCTTAACATGTGCTTTCCAGCGCAATTTGGCATCAAGTGTCATACCTAGATATTTTGCCTGATTCGAATATGGTACTGGAATGTTGTTAATTGTTATTTGTATGTGATTTATATTTTTGTTTGTAAAATCAACATGAATTGATTTGGTTTCATTTAATTTTATTCGCCACTTTGTGGTCCAACTCTGAACTTCGGTGACTGCATACCGAAGTTTTTCTATGCATTTTTCAATAGATTTTTCTACCGTCAATAAACCAGTATCATCGGCAAATGTTGCTAAGTGACAATTTTCTGGCTTTGGGATATCACAAGTGAATAACAAGTATAGATAAGGGCCTAGTACGCTACCCTGGGGCACGCCTGCTTGAATTTCTCTTAAATTTGAGTATGAGTCTTCCTGTTTTACTCTAAAATGTCTATCAGATATGTATGATTCCAAAATATCCGAATATTGTTTTGGCAGAAACCTTTTTAGTTTAAAATTAAGGCCTTCATGCCACACTTTGTCAAATGCTTGTGCTACATCTAGAAAAACTGCAGAACAAACTTTTCCCTCTTCTAGTGCTTTTTCTATTATATTAGTAATTCTGTGTACTTGATCTATCGTGGAATGCTTGTCTTGAAAACCAAATTGATGAGATGGAATAATTTCTTGTCTTTCTATGATGGGTTTTATTCTTTTAAGCAATAATTTTTCATAGAGCTTGAATATAATTGGCAGCAAAGATATTGGCCTGTAAGATGTTGGCCTGGGTGTGTCTTTTGAACGTCATTTAAATGTCATTTACACGTCAGATTAGAGACATCAATAGTTATTAAAAATGACCTGTTTTTCACGTTTAAAAAACGTGACCTTGCTACCTGGGGGGGTATTTACCACGTTACCCACTTCTCAAATCCGCGCTTGCCACTAGGTACGGCCTTGGAAAATCATCAATTCTCCATTTCAAAAGGAATCTTTTTGAATGTTACAGGCGTTATTCTTATACAATCAACACGTAATTTTAAGAATTTCCAAAAAAAATCTAGAACAACAAAATCGGGCAGTGATTTCATAATCCTTTATTATAAAAAATATAGCAATAATCTTTTTACCCTAAGGTGCGTCGAATATTTTTCATTTTTGAGATAAGATAATTTTAACAATGAATTTGATTAGCCTTATCTAGAAGTTAATTTGGTTCAGTTTAATTAGATGTGACTGCGTTTTGCCAAAAACAGGACTTGTAAAAATATTTTTGTAAAATATTGACAGTAGGTATCTAGTTTATTAGTACATCGTAGGCTGCTACAAAATGGGCACTCAAAGGGATTTGGATTTTGGGATGAAGTGTGTCAAGTACATGCTTTTTACTGCCAACCTGATGTTTGTGGTAAGTAATACTTTTTAGTGTAAAAAATCTTCCCTCACGTTCAAACCCAGTGGCGGATCCAAGATGTCTGGGGTGAGGGGCCGAGGAGGCATGAAAAAACAAAAAAAATGCTTTAGGGGTTTTTAGGCATAAAGAAAAAAAACTAATTTTTATGTAAAACTTTTAAAAAATGTTAATTTTTGTAAAAAACTCACTGATTTGGAAATGTTTATTTAAACTTGGCTATAATAATTAACTCTTGCCATTAGCCATTTGTAATTTGCCACTGGCCATTGGTGCCATTGGCCATTTGTCATTTGCCATTTGCCATTTGCCATATTGGCCATTTGCCATTTGTCATTTGCCATTGGCCATTGGTCATTGGGCATTTGCCATTTGTCATTTGCCATTTGCCCTTTGCAATTTGCCATTTACCATTGGCCATTTGCCATTTTCCACGTTCCACTTTCACTTTTCATTTTCCATTTTCATTTTTATTTTCCATTTTCTGTTTTCCATTTTCCGTTTTCCAATTTCCATTTCCCAATTTCATTTTCTATTTTTCATTTCCCATTTTCCCTTTTCCATTTTCAACTTTCCATTTTCTATGTTCTATGTTCCATTTTCCATGTTCCATGTTACATTTCCATTTTCCATTTTCCGTTTTCCATTTTCAATTTTCAATTTTCAATTTTCAATTTTCAATTTTCAATTTTCAATTTTCAATTTTCAATTTTCAATTTTCAATTTTCAATTTTCAATTTTCAATTTTCAATTTTCAATTTTCAATTTTCAATTTTCAATTTTCAATTTTCAATTTTCAATTATCAATTATCAATTTTCAATTTTCAATTTTCAATTTTCAATTTTCAATTTTCAATTTTCAATTTTCAATTTTCAATTTTCAATTTTCAATTTTCAATTTTCAATTTTCAATTTTCAATTTTCAATTTTCAATTTTCAATTTTCAATTTACAATTTACAATTTTCAATTTTCAATTTTCAATTTTCAATTTTCAATTTTCAATTTTCAATTTTCACTTTTCACTTTTCAATTTTCAATTTTCAATTTTCAATTTTCAATTTTCAATTTTCAATTTTCAATTTTCAATTTTCAATTTTCAATTTTCAATTTTCAATTTTCAATTTTCAATTTTAGAGTGAAGCCGTTTCAGCTAGTAAACTAAGTGAATTACACATAAAACAAAATAATGCTATAAACACAACACAATTGTGAGTTACAGACTAAACAAAGCGGGGAGAACTTTTGAGTGAACCCTAAGTTTAAATCTGACTTTTCCAGTAAATTAAGTTAAAACAAAATTGCTAATTAGTCTTACTGACTAGATTGTAATAAAAAAAACACAGTGTGTTTCAATTTTCAATTTTCATTTGTCCCTTTTCATTTTTCATTTTTCATTTTTCATTTTTCATTTTTCATTTTTCATTTTTCATTTTTCATTTTTCATTTTTTATTTTTCATTTTTCATTTTTCATTTTTCATTTTTCATTTTTCATTTTTCATTTTTCATTTTTCATTTTTCATTTTTCATTTTTCATTTTTCATTTTTCATTTTTCATTTTTCATTTTTCATTTTTCATTTTTCATTTTTCATTTTTCATTTTTCATTTTTCATTTTTCATTTTTCATTTTTCATTTTTCATTTTTCATTTTTCATTTTTCATTTTTCATTTTTCATTTTTCATTTTTCATTTTTCATTTTTCATTTTTCATTTTTCATTTTTCATTTTTCATTTTTCATTTTTCATTTTTCATTTTTCATTTTTCATTTTTCATTTTTCATTTTTCATTTTTCATTTTTCATTTTTCATTTTTCATTTTTCATTTTTCATTTTTCATTTTTCATTTTTCATTTTTCATTTTTCATTTTTCATTTTTCATTTTTCATTTTTCATTTTTCATTTTTCATTTTTCATTTTTCATTTTTCATTTTTCATTTTTCATTTTTCATTTTTCATTTTTCATTTTTCATTTTTCATTTTTCATTTTTCATTTTTCATTTTTCATTTTTCATTTTTCATTTTTCATTTTTCATTTTTCATTTTTCATTTTTCATTTTTCATTTTTCATTTTTCATTTTTCATTTTTCATTTTTCATTTTTCATTTTTCATTTTTCATTTTTCATTTTTCATTTTTCATTTTTCATTTTTCATTTTTCATTTTTCATTTTTCATTTTTCATTTTTCATTTTTCATTTGTCATTTCTCATTTCTCATTTGTCATTTGTCATTTGTCATTTGTCATTTCTCATTTCTCATTTCTCATTTTTCATTTTTCATTTTTCATTTTTCATTTTTCATTTTTCATTTTTCATTTTTCATTTTTCATTTTTCATTTTTCATTTTTCATTTTTCATTTTTCATTTTTCATTTTTCATTTTTCATTTTTCATTTTTCATTTTTCATTTTTCATTTTTCATTTTTCATTTTTCATTTTTCATTTTTCATTTTTCATTTTTCATTTTTCATTTTTCATTTTTCATTTTTCATTTTTCATTTTTCATTTTTCATTTTTCATTTTTCATTTTTCATTTTTCATTTTTCATTTATCATTTTTCATTTTTCATTTTTCATTTTTCATTTTTCATTTTTCATTTTTCATTTTTCATTTATCATTTTTCATTTTTCATTTTTCATCATAGTTTGAGGCTTGAAAAAGGAAAAATATATTCCAAAACGTTGCCAAAAACTTGATAGTTTCTTTTTTGGTCCTGTCCTCTAACCCACGAATAGCCAAATACTTAATTCCCAATGACGAACGCAATGGTGATCATTAATTGGGAGAAATAAGCCAATAAAATTAAGTACCCCATATTGCCCCCCTTTCCCCTACCAGTTTCTTAGTCTCTCTTCTAGTTTGCATAAAGTTTATCTGTGATTATAATTCAATAATAAAAAATAAAGCATGGACCTCTTTTCTTAGCTGAGAAAGTTAGCTCCTAAGTTTAGCTTTTGACTACCTAAAGATACCTTTATTTACGGTAGAGGGAACCATAAGAGTAAGAAAATTCGCGATTAAAGTAAAAACACCCCATACTTTAATGGATTGGCGTGAAATCAAAATTGGGGCGAAATATATGTATACAGTGAAACCTTCTATATGCGGACACTCACGGACACTCCGTCGATTTTGTCCGTCAATTAGAGTGTCCGGTTATTGGAGTGAATTTTACATGTAAAGAAATGGGTTGGTTCCAAAAAATTTTTTGTTGCAAAAAACCGTAATATCTATTTTTACCGTTGTTTAATTAAGTAAATATTAGTTGTCAACGTGTTTAATCTCAAAAAACAATTAAATGAAATACACACTTGCTTAAACGATTATCAGTGGAAATTATTTTCTTATGCCAGAAATAAGTAAAATTGTTTGTATAATGTTCAAAATTTCGTGGTATATACAGTACCGGTGGCGGTTCTGCAACAAATGTATGAGGAAGAGGGGTTCAGTTCGGATCGGTTTATTGGGGGGGTGTAAATTTTATTGCTTTTTCAGGATGGTTAGGATTTCAACTTATCTTTTTCTTTATTATACCTTGCATATTTTTTGTAGGCGGGTAATTTTTCATTCTAACCCCTACAGGCTCCCCAGACGTACATATGCCGGTTTTATACACGGTGTCTCATTAAGGATGCTGCGAATTCATCTAGAATATTTTTGTTTTTGTAACTCTCCGCTAGGCGGTAGTAATGTCCCAGTTGTATTTAGGGTCACAGCATCCTAGAAGCCTGGGGTCTCCATAAGAAGACACTACGTCTTCGTGATGCAGTGACCCTAAGTTGTATACATCAATGTCATTTAAGGGATAGAATGGAAATAAAACACTTATGTGCCAACTAAAATTGATTTTTATTTACCTTCCTAGCCCACGTAGCAATGGCTAGAGAAGGTATTAGTTTCGACAATTTTTTTTTCAGATAACGCCGAAAATGTTTTATTTCTGCATTAACTGGACGGCGGATAAAATGTCGAAATTACAAAATACAGGGATCCTAGAGGGTGTGAATCCGAATCGAACCGAACTGGTTTGGTTGGGTTCGGATTCACACCCTCTAGGATCCCGTGAAATAAGTCGGGGAATAGTGCAGGCGCTGTATGTGGTTGAGTATGCATAATATGAGGACCGCAGTTTGACAGTGGATTCTAGCTGACAGAAGGTCACAGATTAACGATTTGGATGTTGGCAACCCAAGTTTTGGTCCAATTTTTTTTATCCCCCTCTTGTAGCCGTTCAAATTTCTGAAAATTTAACTAAGTTGACGCCTTAAAGCCACAATGACAGAGAAATTAATCAAAAATGTGTAAAATCCAACCCTAATATAAAATTTTATTAGTTTGTTAAATTTTAGCTACTAAAACCCCCCAAAACCCCCAAAACCTGAGATTGTGAGGTTTTCTTCAAATTTTCTCAAAAACTAAGTTTCTCAGCGAAAAATATGTAATTACCTTTATTATAGGTAATAGAAGTTTCTTTTCAACAGTGTATCAGTCCGTGATGTACGACCAATGACAAACTCTTCAGCGGCGTCCGTTTATTGAGGTGATGTAAGAAAATGAAAACAAAAACATTTTTATTACATGATTTACTCGATTTTTTTGAAAACTAAGCTCTTTACCTAAATTGTGTCCTGTAGTCAATTGTAGGCAATGAAATTTCCTTCAAAATGATGTATAACAAGGTAAGATTACTTATATTTATAACAATTTAGGGTCGTCCGTAAGTTACATCAATTTTGAAAGATCACTAAACTTACCATTTTTTTAACTTATTTTATACAATATAGTTTAGAACACATTTTTTTCAATTGGTGTTAGTTTCTGAGGAAATTGGATAAAACCTGTAAAAAAATTAATTTGTTTGGTGATTTGTAAAAATTGATTTTATCTACGGACGCCTGTGAAGTTTTAATTTAGAGTTAAATCTTACTTTGTGATACAGCAGTTAAAAGAAAATGTTATTGTCTACAACTGACTATGGAACATGATTTTTGATAGAAGGCTTGGTTTTTAAGATAATCGGGTAAAACTTGTAACAAAACAAATGTGGTTTTTTTAATTTTTTTTAAATTATTTTCTCAAACGGACGCCGCTGGAAAGTTTGGTATTAGTCTGACCGCACTAGCTTATACATTAATAAAATTACAATTTTATTTTCTACAATAAAGTTTTAAATAATTTTTTTCCCAAAAAGCTTAGTTTTTGAGAAAATTGGATAAAACTTGTAAAAAAATTGTTAAGTTTAGTGATTTTTTAAAATTGATGTAATTTACGGAGGCCCCTAAATTGTTATAAATAAAGCAAATATTGCCCTATTATACATCGTTTAAAAGAAAATTTTATTGTTCACAATCTACTGTAGGACACAATTTTTGATATTGAGCTTGGTTTTCAAGAAAATCGGGGAAAACCGGTAATATGCATGTTTCTTTTTTTCATTTTTTTGCATTATCTCAATAAACGGACGCCGCTGGAGAGTTTGTCTTTGGTCGTACCCCACTGACTTGTATATCGTTAAAAAGGAAGAAGGAAGCTTAGTTCTTGAGAAAATTTGAAGAAAACCTAGAAATTTTAGGTTTTGGTGGTTCTGTAGGGTTTTTGGGGGTTTTTACAGCTAAAATTTAAAAAACTAAGAAAATTTTCTTTTTGGGTTAGGTCTTACACATTTTTGATTCATTTCTTTATCATTGTGGCTTTAGGGCATCAACAAAGTTAAATTTTCCGAAATTCGAACACGACTATAAGAGGAGGGGCGATAAAAAAAATTGGACCAACACCTGGCTTGTTGCCATCCAGATTCTCAGCCAGAATCCACTGTGAAAGTGCGGTCCTCATATTTTGCATACTCAACTACCTACAGAGCCTGCACTAGAAGTTGTTTACGATCTTATGTTTTCATTTTTTATACTTTCGACATTTTATCCACCGCCCGCCCAACTAACATTTATAGTAGCGGCTACATGTTCTAAAGGCTTTGCTACTTTCTTATAGTAGAAATGTGGTGATCCCAACCAAAATTTGTTACTTTTTAGTTCTAACTACTATTTAGTATCAGGAAATAGTAGATGTTTCGTAAAAACGACCCTCTAAACTACTTCTTAGGATTGTTTCTTGATAGTCGATTCTGATAGTCTTCTCTACCACAATAGGACGTTGCTAAAGTTTTACTTTCTTTTTAGTCGTTATTTTGTAGTCGCCCTGACTTTTATATCCTACTTAATTACCACTAGAAAGTTAAGCTTCATTGGAGTCCCAAACAAGTGTATCCGACAACTACATTATAACTTATTTTTACCACAAAAGTTTGTGTCATCATAGTAACATCTGATGTAACAATGTAGACAAAATAACTTTGTGGATCAACTTTAAAGCCGCAACTACTTTGACTTTTTTTTAATGTCGATCTTTTAAAGTAATCTCTCCTTCCTGTTTCTACTTTGAAAACGTAGACTTTTTGAAGTTGCATCTTTGTCGCACACATTCTTAACCCTACTTTTTGTGGCTCCTTTTATAATATGGGAATATTAGGAATAGTTTTGCAAATATTTTTTTAACTACCTTGAGCAGTCCATTTTTTCGAGCTCATTGATTGACTATTTTGCAAAACAATCAAAATGCAAAATATTGATCCAAAGTATCGAGTACCGCACCCGGATTTTAAGAATTCCCTGGTCCATGCTTAATCTTCATCCTTAACCTTTTACGCTACTTGTTGCTGTTCTATTCACTGTCTTTACGGTCGTTCGTGGTTTGCGCTGTGGCACCACCCTAGCGCCATCGTAACCCTCTTGTGCGGACTAAACCGAATTCGTTTATCTATGCCTCTTGTGCTGACGTGTCGTGTCTCACTGTGATTCATTTTATGTGTTGAGCTTGGGCCAATAATTCTTTTTGGTTTTCTTCAAATTTGTGCTGTTGTTAAAGCTTGGTTTGAAGTGAATAAACTTAATTTGTGCTGTGTTACATTTTTAAAAAACTCTTTTTATTGGCACTTCATTTATTGTTCTAATGGAATTTAATTTATCTTGTTTTTGTTTTAAAACCTACCACAAATTCACGCTCGTACATAACCTATAAGCAGTGGTGTTGTTGTTGACAGAAACGGCAAATGACAAGTGGCGACACCCCTATAACTTGAGGGTAGAAGTTATACTTATCGCGTGGTTCCTATCACTCTTTAGACGTTTTCTAGTGGCGAAAGCTAGTTAATAATACGTTTCTGCAACGAAGGAGTAGAAATTCGAGTGTGTTATCTAGAACTAAAAAGGAATGCCGACATAAAAGTCGTAAGTGACACGTTGCCGTAACTTAGGCTCACTTTCAAGTAACCCTTTCGACTATCAGGGAATATAGTTTGGGACGCCATGTTTTTATGTAAGAAAGAAAATTTAATATTTTTGTTGTCGTTTTATGAGCTCATATTAAAGAGCTATACTATTTTAGAAACAAATTAGTTAAAGCTTACCAAAAATGCTCTTCTTAAGCACCATTTGTTGGAGTTAACTGTCGATTATGAAAACATAACCTCCAAAATCACAACACAAAAATTCCATCAGCTACCAGAAAACGGCTCAATTTTACGGGCGCACCGGTTTTTTGCAATATATATAATGCATGTTATACAAAAAACTTTGCGTCGCACTCGAATTTTGATCCTCTGCTCGTAAATTCTCACACTTTTGGATAACATAGTACATATTATAACCATAACCAAACAAAAAAACTAAGCGAGTCTGTTTACTGTTGTGTCCACCATATTGTGTAACAATTCTACCAAAAAGAAACGATTATATTATTTGCAACTACATCGCAACTTTTATGCCATTACGGAAAAAAAACAGCCTCTACGAGGTAGTAGATACCTGGCTACGACGTCGTAGTGTAGATGTTACAACAGTGACTTTAAACACTTGGCCAAGTAGTTATAACCAGAAATTGGTTCCCCACTTAGAGAATTATAACGTCGCTGTATGGTATACTGAGACGTAGCGGGAGTACGTTGCGGTTACTTTTAAGAAATTCTTTCTAGTTGGGGTTTCGCCGTTACAACTTTAATTGTTTGTTGGGCGTATTAACTCCATGTAATTTTTTTAGATGGTGGGATTTCTCCTTATGTCCATTGCATACACAGTGAAATGCATCTACAAAGACTTCGACCAGTTCATGGATTCCAGCTTTTACAGCCCTTCCACGTTGGCCATTGCCGTCGGCATTATTATGTTTATTGTCGCCATGTTTGGATGTGTGGGAGCGATCAAGGAAAGCACTTGCTTAGTTAACACAGTAAGTTGTCCAAAAAAAACCGGACAATTTTTTTTTGTTATATCTTTTAAACTATACCATCGCCTTTAATGATACAAACTGCACTTGGCAAATAATTAATCAGAGTTTTGACTTAATATATTTTTTTGTCCGCCATCTCAAAATCCAAGATGGCGGACGAAATTGAATTGAACCCTTCAAAGATGCTCGTTTATCCTTGTGTTGCGAACATGTTTTAATTATTTATTTTAATCACTAAAAAAGCTGCATTCCTGCTACTCACAACAAGGTATGAATCAGCCAAATCGGTTTGATGGTTCTAACACAAAATATTTTTTTTCAAGCATTGTTTTGAACATTATACGATTGTCTTGCCAATCATGTCTGCACTTATTTCCTTTTAAATTCAGTACTACTGAACCGATTTTGACAAAATAAAAAACATCCTGGTGAGAATTGATTGTTTTTTAAAGACCATGATCAAAATTTATCGCAAACTGATTAATCTTTAAAGATGTTTTTTATTAAACTGAAATCGGTTCAGTAATAATGACTTTATAAAGGAATGAATGCAGACAAGATTGGCAATGCAATCATATAATTTGTAAAACAATGGTTAAAAAAAAATCAGATTTTGTGAGAACCACTTAACCGATTTTATTACTTTGTATCTTTTTAAGCGGGATAATAAGTAAGGTCCTTTTAGTGCTTTTCTACAGATTAAAAAAAACTAAAGCATTTTCGGAAAATAAGAATAAACACGCTATTTTGAAGAATCAAATATGATTCTGTTTTGCAAAACTAACCAAAGGCTTTCAAGTAAATAAAGGTCTTAAACAAGGTTGCTGTATCTCGCCTACGCTCTTCAAGATATACTTGGAACAAGTCCTTAAAGTATGGAAGAGGAAATGCCAAAACATGGGAATTCCCTTGGACGAAACCACCTTGTATACTTTATGTTTCGCCGATGATCAGATAGGAGTGGCTCAGGATTATGACGACCTCGAATATATGACACGAAAACTAATAGAAGAGTACAATAAGTGGGGACTAGAGGTTAATCTCAATAAGACAGAGTATATGTGTATCGGTGGAATGAAACAGGATCTAATCTTAAATACCGGGCAGCGAATTCAGTCCTGTGATGAGTATAAATACTTAGGTCTAAAAATTACAGCTGACGGAACACTAGACAAAGCTATAAAAGATCGAAACGTACAAGGAAGAAAAGCAATAACTTTATTAAATGGAATAATTTGGGACCAAAATATATCAAAACATAACTAAAAGCTTATATGTTATTAAGTATTATTACATACGGCTCAGAAGTATGGCCAATCAAGGATAGAACAGAAAAAATGCTTTCCGCTACGGAGATGGACTATTGGAGAAGAGCAGCAGGGAAATCCAAAAGAGAAAGAGTTACAAATCAACGAATAAGAGAAATTATGACAGTGGGTGAACGTACTTTAGTGGATGATATAAGAACAAAGCAACTGGAGTGGTACGGACATGTACAAAGAATGAATGATGAAAGACTACCTAAACAAATACTACAATGGAAACCAACTGGCCGAAGAAAACGAGGACGGCTAAGGAGAAGCTGGAGAGAAGGAATAGACAGTGAAATAAGAATAAGAGGCCTAGATGATGAATTATGGCAAACAGAAATGAGTGGAGATTGGGTATCGGAAGACGTAGAACATTGTGAAACCGATAAATGTATATATATATATATATATATATATATATATATATATATATATATGATTCTGTCCGCCATCCTAAATTTTGAGACGGCGATAAATTTTGATAATAAAAATAATTAATAATAACATAGGTACCTAAAAATTATCACAGTCCAATAACCAAGAACGTAAAAATCTAAACAGCGTTTTTTAAACTTTGATCTTGATTTAATACCCCTTGTACACCTCAAACAAAAAATTGTATATTTTCGTCAGGCCAATAACATATTGAAATTTTATCCAAATCAGTTAAAAAATTTTTTTTCTAAAAACTAGAAGTAATTTTTGAAAGAAGAAGCAGCTGCGATTTTAATAAATATAGAGTTTTAAAGACTAGGGAATAGTGCAAATCCAAAAAGTTCAATTATCTAGTTTTTCATGCCATTTTAATGTAACCTGTAACTTGTTCAGGCACTTAGCGTCAGCGAAAAAAGTTCTGATTCTCAAAAACAAACTAAAATGGCGATGAATAATTTAAATTCAAATTTATTGTTTATATTCACTAGGAATTAGCATTCTCCTTTTTAAATCTCATATCCAAAATAGAAATTTAAAAAATTGTTTAATCACTTTTTATATGTATCTCTCCAACTCTTTTTAAAATATATATGGCAGTAGCTTTAAAAACTGGATAAGTAAAGTACACGGCATAGGAATACAACTTAACGACCGATTTACCACATACACACTACAGTTTGCTGACGACCAAGTAATTGTAGCTAATGATAAAGTAGACAGTTAACGGAAGAAGACCAAAAGTGGGGATTATCAGAGAACGTGGACAAGACACAGTTTTTATGTATTGGAAACGAATCAAGTGAACTGGACAATGGACGAACAATATCTTCATGTAATGAGTATATATACCTTGGTGTCACATTTGATAAGACAGGAACAGACTGTAAAGAACTGGAAAATAGAATAGTAAAATCAAAAAAGGTTATTGGATGTCTTAACAGTATTTTATGGAGCAGAGAGATAAAAAAGAGTTTAAAATTTAACATATATGAAACAATGGTAAAAGGCACGCTGTTGTATGGAATAGAGACTTGTCGCGTAACAGAAAAATACAAGAGAAAAATGGAAAGTTTTGAAATGGATGCAATAAGAATATCAATGAGAATATCTGGAACAGATCACATAAGAAGTGAGATCATAAAAGAAAGAATGGGAATCGCGGGAAGCATAACGGATGACATCACTAAAAGACAACTGATATGGTACGGCCATATAGAACGGATGAACGACGAAATACAGTCGAACCTCTATAACTCGAACCTGAAGGGACAACCAAAACAGTTCGAGTTATGGAGAGTTCGAGTTATAGAAACTCGAGTTAAAGAGGTTTAAATACGTGTAAAAAGTGCAGGGACCACTTAAAAGGTTCGAGTTATAGAGGTTCGACTTATAGAGGTTCGAGTTAGAGAGGTTAGACTGTATTACCAAAGCAGAAAGGCAACCAATACGGCGCACAAAAAGAGGGCGTCCTAAATTTGAATGGCAACAGTCAATCCAAAGATCAATAGGTGGCCATACACACAGAGGTTGATCCGCCGGTTTGGAACGGCGCGGTTCAAACTGGCGGATTTGTCTTTCAATTAGTGGACATTCCACGCGCCAGTTATAGCCGGTATAGATTTATCTGTGAGTTCAGACCGGCGGGCGATAGTTGTGGGTTCCGCGCTCGATATTTTAACCGGCGCAGACTTGTCTGTCGGTTTGCACTGTGCCAGGGATAACAGACCTTTCATATTTTAATTTATTAATTGAATATTATGGCACATGTTTCCGGAATGATATAACCAAATGCCGGTGCAGAAATTCCCACTGAAAATTTCAGATCTTCATATGATTTTCCCATTTCAAGGAAACGAAGGGCAGCATTTAATCGCTGTTCTGGTCCAATGACATCTCTCATTTGGGTATCTTGTTTCGTAAGATCCTCTCTTACCAAATTTAATAAAAGGTCATATGTGTTAATATCCATTCTTAAATAATTTTTAAAATCATCTGGATCATTTTTTCTTAACTCTTTTAATAGAAGGTCATGGCTAAATAGTTTCCTCTTAAGCAAATAACTTTTAACCCACTTGAAACGTCTCTTTTTTACACCACTATGCATTATTTCCATATTAATAATCATTCCCATACACAGAGCCTGCTTCTTTTTAGCTCGAAACATTTTACATACACTATGCTTAAAATACCGTTGCCGCATAAACTTTCGACTTGACGAAATTCCACAGTTTTGGTTTAACCGGCAGATAAATCTTGAGTTTTCGCCCACTAACGCGCGGTTATGTCTGCCACAGACCGATATGAAGGATCGATTCGAAAGATTTTTTTTGTGTTAGTGGACTGCAGCAGTTTTAAACCGTTACGGACAACGGTCAGACTTATCTGTGCCGTTCCAAACCGACGGATCAACCTCTGTGTGTATGGCCAGCTAATGAGTCAAAAAAAACCTCACAGACAATGATTGTCAGGATCGAAGGACGTGGAGAATAGGGGTCGGACAACGTAGAAAAACGTTCTAAACTGACATAGTAGTAGTTACTTTATAGCTATTTTTTTTGCTTTTAGTATGCCTTCTTTTTGAGTATAATTTTGGTGTTGGAGGTGTCCCTATGCATTGCTGCTTACTCGATGAGGAACAACATTGAGAGCCAAATTGAATCTAACATGCAAATTGCCATGAAACGGTATGACAATAGCATGTATGCATTTACATGGAACGCTACTCAATTTAACGTAAGTGAATTTCAAAAGTTGTGTTACTCCACCTTTGTAAAACTATTTTTTATACGACTGTCTTGTAAAAGGGGTTTTTGCGCACGGAGAACACGATCTGAAAATGGCATTTTGCGCACGCTGTGTGCAAAACGTTTTGCACACGCTTATGTCATTTTTGCGCACGCCTATGTCATTTCTGCATACGGGTCTCCCGTCATTGTGATTTTTGTTGTTGTCACCCATCAATATAAGTTGGCTTAGTTCCGTAGCAACCGTCACTGCTCGTATGTTTTGTTGATTAGATACGTCAAAAAATTGTTGAATTTTTAAAGTTTTGTTGTAAAAAAGTCAGAAATAAAAACAAGTTTAATTAAAATTTGATTTTTCTTTCTTTATTAGCAGTCGTATAAAAAATATTGTAAAAAACTCGTTTGAAAACCTCTTTGCACACTCCCTCGACTTGTAGACCTCGCCTTCGGTCTCGATCGTGTGCAAAGAGTCGTTTCAAACCTTGTTGTTTATAGTAGTTTACCTAACTAGTGCGGAAAGTGCCTCTTTTCCGCACGCGATTGCAGATGGCCAAACGACGCGATAGCGGAGTTTGGCCAGCAATCAAGTGCGGAAAAGACACTTTACGCACGAGTTAGGTACACTATTTTTTCTATAAGCGTGAGGAAAAAACTAAAAATTAATCAGAAAATTATTTATATTCAAAACGTTTTAATCAAATCAATTATTATTATTCACATTCTAGCGGCTTCTAGAACTGACTGGGGTAGATCTTCGTCCGAAGAATCCATTGAAAATCTGATTTTTTTGTTTGAAAAATTCAAAAGACGCTTGTATCTGCAAAATTGGCTTTGTTTTGACAGTTTGTTTGTACTTTGTTGCTATGGTGATTTAAGATGCCAAATCTAAAACCACTAGTGTTCATTGTTTGACATTGACAATGACGATATTTATACCGGGGAGGTTTAAAACTTATAATTTGAACCTATTTTACTGAAAACTTTATTTTATCGAAAATATTGAAAATATAGCAGAATTTTAGTCAATTTGAATATTTTTAGGATATTTCGTGTGCTAGGAAAGATACAAATGTATTTTGAACGGTCTAAATGTTATAGAACACCTCAAAATCGTAACAAATTTACTTTTCCGCACTAGTACGGAAAAGTGGCACTTTCCACACTAAAATGCGTGCGGAAAAGTGGACTTTTCCGCACGCTTATAGAAAAAATAACTATTAAGAACTTACCCAGGGCCGCGTTAAGGTAAATTGACGGCCTTAGGCACAATTTTTTTGCCGCCTCCTTCCACTAACAAAAACTTTGATAATATTTTATGACATTTTCATTCAAAAAAACATCAAAAAGTAATAAGGATATTTAAATAGGCAATAACTCTAAATTAAAATTATATTTAAAATAAATATATATATATAAAAAATTTTTAGGCAAAATCAATAATACTTCATCGAAATTTATATTTTTGGTAACATCGTATTCCAAAAACAAAATACAGCCTCCGTTTTTTTTTTGCTTTGGAATACATTTACACTTTCTTGTCGATCTAAAATTGTTTTTAATTCTTGATAGTTTTAAAATAAAATCTTGGGATGACGAAATTGGGAAATATTTGCATAAACATTTGCATATATTTAATGGAGATTATGTCGCTTTCTAAATGCGCTTTTAATATAATGTGTTTTTGATTTAACGAAGCATCTATGTATAAATAATTTTCGTAAATATTTATTAACTTTTCTTTTTCTTTAACTTTTGTTTTATTTTTCAAGTTCCCAATTTTGTTAGGACATAAAATCGATTAAAATCATGTTGGTATGAAAACTAAGCGTTTTTGTAAATCTGTTATGAGTACAGCGTGTCCCATTTTCGATGGGATTAAATGGGAAACTCGGTTATTATTAAAGATATTGATTTTCTGATAGCACCTTACCGTGCTCTTTTTTTAGCCCTTAAAAATGGTGTAATCAGATTTTTGCTATACCCCGTAGTTTCGCTAATACAGGGAGTTTTTGAAAAAATTGTATTTTTAATAATCCCTTGTATCTCGCTTATTTTGCGAGATATTTTTATTCTGTAACAACTTTTTCATGGCAACTTTTTTAGAAGAAAATAATGACGTTGTCAACTTTTAATAATAAATAAGTTTAGTTTTTGAGATATGGTATTTATCATAAAAAAATTAAATACGGACCTGGATTTTTTTTATTACTATTTTGATTGGTTTCATGCTAGTATTATCATAAAATAATAAAAATTTTAAAATTTTTTGTTTTAAGGTAAAAAAAAATATTTAATATTAAAAAAAAATTAGTCAGAACATCATAAATATAAATTTTAAACAATTTTTAGTTTAACTGTTAAACAATTTTTAGTTTAACTGTTTTATTACTTAGCATATTAAAATAGTTTTACGTTAATTTACAGATTTATTTGAAACAAAGTCTACGAAAAATACAAAAAATAACTAATTTTTCTGATTACCATTATGTGTAAGACATTGTTGGCATTTTTGAGTAATTTTTCTTAATGCATTTTGCATAAAAATATTTCTGCCATTTAAATATTGGGATTTTGTTGATTAAATGAAGCAGTCAAACATATCACATTTTTCAAAATCTGGATATGATCGATTTCTAGCCAGTTTAAACTAATTGTAAGCCATTCACAAAAATTATAAGTAAAATGACAATGTCAATTCCACGCTTTTGTTTTGTAAATTTCACGACCTGCTGTGCTACCATCAAATAATTAGTATGATATTATTTTTGTAACTTTTTAACGTTTTTTACTTTATTTATAAATCTTTTAATTATCATTTTAAAACAGATAAACTAAAAATCGTTCAACTAGTGTGTCTTGCAATTTTTAATTTATAATTACGTTGGAAATTTCCATGTTCATTCACTATAATTTTTTTTTTCAAATATTCAATAGTTTTTTTTAACCTTAAATCAAAAAAATATTAAAGTTTTATTATTTTAAGGTAATAATAGCATGGAACCAATCAAACTAGTAATTAAAAAAATTCAGGTCCGTATTTAATTTTTTTATGATAAATTCTATATCTCAAAAACTAAACAATATTTTAAAAAATTGACAACGTCATTATTTTGCTCTAAAAAAGTTGCCATAGAAAGGTTTTTACAGAATAAAAATATCTTGCAAAATAAGCGAGATACAAGGAATTAATTAAAGTGCAGTTTTTTAAAAAACTTCCTGTATTAGCGAAATCACGGGGTATAGCAAAAATCAGATTACAGCATTTTTAAGGGCTCCAAAAAAGAGCACGGTAAGGTGCAGTCAGAAAATCGATATCTTTAATAATAACCGAGTTTCCCATTTAATCCCATCGAAAATAGGACACACGCTGTACATTAATGATAACTGACATGAAATGTTTCAATTTTTATTTAATCTCTAAAAGATGCTTCTTCATCTACACTGTCATCAAAATCAACCTTTCCTCTTTTTTTCGGCCTTTTTTATAATAGGTTTTTATCTTATCTTCTGTAAATTAAGCCCTAATCAGCTGCCTGCCTTTCTTACCTAATAGCTAAATCGGCCCTGAACTTACTTAACTCAGTATTAGTAATCGTTTATTACCTAAGTGCCTTTTAGACTAAGGAACGACAACAAAATTAGATATGTTATGCCTATTACAAAGCATTATAGTGGTTTAAAACATTAAACTAATCCATTCCAAAATATTTCCAAAATTATAATAAATGGATCATGACAAATCTGATACCGTAGAATGTGGTGAATTTGTGCCACTTTTAATAGCTTTTGTTGATTATTTAGGATTTTTAAAAACTATTATTTTTGTTTTTGATGTTTGGTTACAAACTAACATCCTTCGGCTACTAAAGTACAAAAAAATATCTAAAAAATTTTTTATTTGGTATAAAAAATATTTGTCATAATTTCACTTGCAGTGTGTGTGACAAAAGAATTGAGATTGTTGCAAAAATAAACTAAGATTAATTTGTAAACTAGTTAATTTTAAAAAAACTTGTAAGAAATCTGTCACAAAGCCATCCCAATTCGTGTTTTTTTTTAAATAAAATAAAATATTTATGTTTTGAAAACTTTTTGTAATGTCACCTGTCAGATTAATTTCTATAGGTCACTGTCCGTTTTTCAAAAACATTTTTTCGAAGACATTTTGAAAACCGAAATTTCGAATGAAATTTTTTTAAATGACACTTTTTTCGAAAACAATTATTTTGAAAGAAGTTTATTTAAAAAAATGTTGAATTATATTTTTTTCGAAAACATTCGAATGACCATTTTTTATAAAAATCGAACTATCGTGGGCCGGGCAGTCACGCAATCATTCATGTACAAGACATTTAAGATCTGAGGGCACGGCAGTGCTTCGCCAAGTTCGCGCTGCCGTACCATCTTTTCTTGAAACATTTCAGCCCATAATTGACTTATCTAAAACTCTACTTCGGAATGAGCTACGAATCTCAAACTTTGCACAGTCGTAGATTTTCATAGAGTTAACAAGCCCTCCAAGTTTGATGGACTTCCATAAAGTAGTAAAGTAGTTACGAAATTTTAAAAAACGTCGAAATTGCCACTCACTTACTGACTCACTCAGTCATGTATAGATCATCAAAATTCTACTGTACTTCCAGACACACTACAAAGCTGACATTTGGCAGACTGATAGAAATTATGACGAAACCCCTGGAAAAAATCAAAAAACCCAAAAATTCTAATTTACTTCCTTCCCCTATAAATGTAAAATTATGTAAAAATAACATTGCCCACTTCCAGACACGCTAGAGAGCTAAGCTTTGGAAGGCCGATAGTAACTATGATAAAGCTATAGAAAAAATTAAAACACCCCAATATTCTAATTTACTTCCCTCCCCTATAAATGTAAATTTATGTGAAAGTAATACTGCCCACTTCCAGAAGCGCTAGAGAGCTGAACTTTTTAAGACTGAAAGACACTATGATAAAACTATAGGAAAAAATGTAAAAACACCAATATTTTAATTTACTTCCCTCTCCTATAAATGTAAATTTATATAAAAGTAACATTGCCCACTTCCAGAAACGCTAGAGAGCTGAGCTTTGGAAGGCTGATAAAAACTATGATAACACTATGGGAAAAAATTTAAAAACCTCAAAATTTTCATTTATTCTCCTCGTCTATAAATGTAAAGTTATGTAAAATTAACATTACCCACTTCCAGAAATGCTAGAGAGCTGAGCATTGGAAGACTGATAGGAAACGAACTATGATAAAACAATAGAAAAAAATTTAAAAACACGAAAATTTTATTTTACTTCTCTCCCCTATAGATGTAAAGTTATGACTGCGCTTTGGAAGGCTGATAGGAACTATGATAAAACCATGGGCAAAAATTAAAAAACCTCAAAATTTTAATTGCAAAAGTTTTGAACAATAATCCGCATATTTTACTACTTTAAAAATTAAATAATATCCAATTCCTTTAAAACAGTGAAATCATAACAAAAACATTTTATTTAAAAAAAGCCAAGTACGCGAAAATGGCATTCCGTAAAAAGAATTGAGATAAAAGTAAAGCCAAGTTCTCCAATACAAATTTCAAAATGAAAGGTTCTTACTAGTTTTGAAATGTTATTCTAAACTTGGCTATTACGGATGTAAATGACAGGCACAGTGCTAAATTGAACATAAAGAAGTTTGGCTGTAATAGCAAAATTTAAAAAAACATTTCCAAACTAGTAAGAACCTTTTATTTTGAAATTTGTATTGGAGAACTTGGCTTTACTATTATCTCAATTCTTTTTACGGAATGCCAATTTCGCTTACTTGGCTTTTTTTTAGATGAAATGATTTTGTTATGATATGTTATTTTCCATTATTTTTTATATTGATTAAATCATACTTTTTCTTTATTAATAATTTTAATTACTTATCAGCTTCAATGTTGCGGAATTCACGATCCGACCGATTGGAATGCCTACGCCAACTCTGGGTTTCCCCTGGTGAATGTCACAATGAAAGTTGCCTCCAACTTAACTATCCCAACCAGTTGCTGTGTAAACGAAGACTGCTCACCCAACGGCCAAGTTTGGTTGAGTGGATGTTTGGAACGGTTGACTTTTATTGTTTCTCAGTGTTCTGTGTTACTGGGAGTTGGAGCTTTGAGTGTATCGTTTATTCAGGTTGGTCAAAAAATTATTTAGGTTCACACTGCTTCACTATGGTAAAAGATAGCGA
This sequence comes from Aspidapion aeneum, assembly GCA_963576565.1. NCBI lineage: Eukaryota > Metazoa > Arthropoda > Insecta > Coleoptera > Brentidae > Aspidapion > Aspidapion aeneum. The sequence goes on along the minus strand of OY755042.1, from coordinate 2,474,043 downwards.
CAAACTTTAAACTTATAAAGTTGCATTTTTAAGAATCGGTAAACTTTATTTAATTTATCGTGTTTTATCTATGTTTTTTTTTTATTTATTTTTTTTTTATTTGTCAAACACACTGTGTTTTTTTTTTAATTACAATCTAGTCAGTAAGACTAATTAGCAATTTTGTTTTAACTTAATTTACTAGAAAAGTCAGATTTAAACTTAGGGTTCACTCAACAGTTCTCCCCGCTTTGTTTAGTCTGTAACTCACAATTGTGTTGTGTTTATAGCATTATTTTGTTTTATGTGTAATTCACTTAGTTTACTAGCTCAAACGGCTTCACTCTTTTTAGTCGTCGAACTAGCATAGTATTGTCTAGAAGCTGAATTGCTTCCACATTCACATGCCGATGGAGTCTATCTTCATGGCTTTTTGTACTTTTTTATAGTCTCTGCTACAGTTTCGATTTTTAGATCTCGATGAAGGTCACTATTTCGAACGTACCAAGGTGCATTCACAATGTTTCTTAATACTTTATTTTGAAATCTCTGTACAACTAGAATGTTACTCTCTTTAGCACAACCCCATAGTTGAATACCATATGTCCATGCTGGTTTCAGTATTTGTCTATAAAGCAGTAACTTATTATGAATTGTTAAATTGGACTTCCTTCCAATTAGCCAGTTCATTTTTCTATACCTTATCTCAAGTTCTTTTTTTTTTTTTCTTAACATGTGCTTTCCAGCGCAATTTGGCATCAAGTGTCATACCTAGATATTTTGCCTGATTCGAATATGGTACTGGAATGTTGTTAATTGTTATTTGTATGTGATTTATATTTTTGTTTGTAAAATCAACATGAATTGATTTGGTTTCATTTAATTTTATTCGCCACTTTGTGGTCCAACTGTGAATTTGGGTGACTGCATCCTGAAGTTTTTCTATGCATTTTTCAATAGATTTTTCTACCGTCAATAAACTAGTATCATCGTTATCTATGATTGATTTATGTTTTTTTTTAATATGTGCGGTTTATTGTATATCTAAATTGTATTTGATTATTTCTACAATCGACAAATAATTAAGCATAGGTAGTAATTAAACTATAAGCACCTTTTGGACGAAATTTGTAATTTTATTTGTGCCTATTTTATTTTACTTTAACCTGCTTTTAATTTTATTTTAATTGATTTTATCGACACAAGACTTTGTATTTTATACTTATAATCGATAAATAATTAAACATACTAACCAAACTATAAAGTATCGTTTGGATCAAACTCGTGCTTTGTGATAAATTTGATAAAAATGGTCTCTTAAAATAATTTTTACAATAATTCTATTGTGAATGGGATTTTTACATCACTACAAGTTATATATTAGAATTTACCAAAACCCACTAAGAAAAATCTGCCTACCAAAATTTTGTGATAAAAGGCAAAAATCTACCAAAAAAGTAGAAATCTTAGCTTTATGTAACTTATCGTAACATTCAGGTATTTTATAAAACCAGGCAAGCTTGTTATAAAATCTGAACACCCTTACAAGGACTGGGAACCAAATTTATAAAACCTTAAGTTATTAAAAATGTTATAGTTTTAGCTCACACATATACTATACTATAATAGTGTGAGCTATGGTGATCCTAATTTTTTCGAGAAAAAAAAGTTGCTCCGATTTCAAAATTTTTTATATATCTTTGCGTTTCAGATGATTTTGAAACTTTTTTGTTGCGCCGTCTGTCTGTATGTCTGTCTGTCTGTCTGTCTGTCTGTAACGACCAACGCGCACAACTCAAAAACCGCTTGGCCGATTTTAATGAAATTCGGTACCTGGGCTCGGTTTTGGGCCGAGATGGTCCCATTTAAAAATGAACAAAATCCACCGAGCACAAACCAAATAAAAGGGTGGGGGTTGATTTCAAAAATTAGAGTTTATGGGAAAATATGGCGTGTGTGACATCAAACGAAAGGTAATTGAGTCTGGAGTTCAACAAAATACATTTTAATTTATTTTAAAAAAAGGGTGGGGGTATATTACAAAAATTAGAGTTTAAGGGAAAATATGGCGTGTGTGATATCAAACGAAAGGTAATTGAGTCCGGAGTTTAACAAAATACATTTTAGTTTTTGTTTTTTTTAAGGGTGGGGGTAGATTTCAAAAATTTGAGTTTAAGTCAAAACATGGCTTGTGTGGTATCAAACAAAAGGTAATTTAGTCCGGAGTTGAATAAAATATATTTTAGTTTTTATTTATATTAGCTCACACGTACACTATAACTATAGTACCTAGTGTGAGCTTAGGGGCCCATATATTGGCAGAGTATTTGCAAAGTCACCTGAAATGCTCCTAATACAGGGTTCTATCGATTTCATGAAATTTTGCTTCAATCTGCCCTTCAAAAGTTATCCAAATTATATAAAATCTTCCTGGTATAATTTCAACCCTACCGACAGAGAAAAGGCGCGACTTTTTGCGGTCCAAGCACAAAGTATTTGTTTTCTGACCGACCCAGCACAGGTGGATAGACGGCACCTGATTGGCAGATTTTTTTGAGATGCGCTTTTAATTGCTTTCAGGTGTTCTTTTCGGGACCCCTTTAGTCGGCAGTATGCAGAGTTAGAAAATAAATCAGTGTCGTTTCAGTAGGTGTAGGAATAGAAAGTTTTATTATGTATTTTTATTTCTTTAGTTTACGCCATAATTAAATGAAATAATTTTCATGAGTATATCTACCGCCGCCCATGTCACTTTCTTTAAAGAATATGCCGATGGTCGGCTTTAACCTTTGTTCAACTGACTTTGCACATAGCAATAATAATTATTAAAGACAGTAAATATAAGATAGTGGACACTTCTCATACCTATGTGGGGACAGAAAACACACCTCTTCGTAAAAACATTCCTGATGCCGTGATTTTTCATGAAAAACAAAATAATTGCCTCTTAATTTTGATTGATTCGTATTTCATAAACGCGCATGGTTAGAGTTGATTCGATTATAATATTTTTATTTCTTTAGGTCATGGGAATTGTGTTTGCACACCTACTAGCCAAATCCATCCGCAAACTAAAAACTGCAATGTTAGTAAAAAAGGAGGATAAAAGAAGACAGTTCTACGATCAAATGCTCCAGTCTGAAAAGGAAAACAAAAGCTCAAAGGTCATTCCCATAATGTACACAGCCACAAGCTCTGAAGCTTAATTGCATCAGTTTTTAATTAAATATTACACTGTCAACTAATATTTGCTGATAATCTTTTAGATAATATCATATATTTTATTACCTGAGAATAAACAATGCGTTTTTGGATTATTTTAAGTATTAATGCTACGTCATTTTTAGTATAGTTCAACACTATGTTTTAATCTAAATACTCAACATATAATTTTTTTTATAAACGACACGTATATATTTATTTTAAAAAAAAAATAGGGGAGACCGGGGCTAGCTATCACACTTTTTATTCATTAAATTTTTAACAGTAATATTAAAAAAAAATTAGTTCGAACCTGGAAATTTCCAACATAAATATATATTAAAAACTGCTAGTTAAACAATTTTTAGTTTAACTGTTTTGATACTTAGCATATTAAAATGGTTTTACGTTAATTTACAGATTTATTTGAAACAAAATCTACGAAAAATAAAAAAAAAAAACAAATTACAAGAAATAACTAATTTTTCTGATTACCATTATGTGTGAGACATTTTTGAGTAATTTTTCTTAACGCATTTTGCATAAAAATATTTCTGCCATTTAAATATTGGGATTTTGTTGCTCGAATGAAGCAGTCAAACATATCACATTTTTCAAGATCTGGATATGGTCGATTTCTAGCCAGTTTAAAATATTTGTAAGCCATTCACAAAAATGACAAGTAAAATGACAATGTCAATTCCACGCTTTTGTTTTGTAAATTTCACGACCTGCTGTGCTACCATCAAATAATTAGTATGATATTATTTTTGTAACTTTTTAACGTTTTTTACTTTATTTATAAATCTTTTAATTATCATTTCAAAACAGATAAACTAAAAATCGTTCAACTAGTGTGTCTTGCAGTTTTTAATTTATAATTACGTTGGAAATTTCCAGGTTCAGACTATAATTTTTTTTTCAAATATTAAATAGTATTTTTAACCTTAAATCAAAAAAATATTAAAGTTTTATCATTTTAAGGTAATAATAGCATGGAACCAATCAAATTAGTAATAAAAAAAATCCAGGTCCGTATTTAATTTTTTTATGATAAATACCATATCTCAAAAAATAAACAATATTTAAAAAAATTGACAACGTCATTATTTTGCTCTAAAAAAGTTGCCATAGAAAGGTTTATACAGAATAAAAATATCTTGCAAAAGAAGCGAGATACAAGGAATTAAATAAAATACAATTTTTTCAAAAACTCCTTGTATTAGCGAAACCACGGGGTATAGCAAAAATCTGATTACATCATTTTTAAGGGCTCCAAAAAAGAGCACGGTAAGGTGCAATTAGAAAATCAATATCTTTAATAATAACCGAGTTTCCCATTTAATCCCATCGAAAATGGGACACGCTGTACATAAACTATTAAAAATTTAGACGATACCTTCGTAACGTATAATCCTTTTTTTTAAGCTTGTTCTTTTTTGTAATATTTAATGCCGTATCTACCACAAATAAGAGAACAATCCCTTCATATTGACTTAAGAACTATCTAAAGCATTAAATTCTGAAAAATACCACCGCTGTGTCCTAAACAGTTTATTGCTCCCTAATCTGGAGGGCCTGCCTGCACTCAAACAAAAAATTAATTAAGAGACAATTAATGTATTTTCTATTAAAACCGTATAGATTTCGTCATAAAAAAAACATCTTGAAATCCCTACTATACTATCACCGGCCGGTATCCAAGTAGTCTTAAATGCATTTTTTTGGATTTATCATCCTGGAAAACCTATAAATCATACGAATATCGATACAACCCTACAATTTTTTTTTGGTTAGATTATTCTCCCTTCCCCCTCATCACCTATACCTGATGGGAGTAGATTCACAAAGCTGGCGAGACCTAAAGTTACTAATAACTTTAACAAAAAATTGTAGATTTTTTTTATAAAATTAATCAAATTAAGGGTTTTCAACCCCTACCAGCTTAGGGAATTATCCCAATAGCTTGAAATATATGTTTTTAGATTTGCCTCGTTTAATCTGGGGACACGGTAGTTCCCCGCCAAGTTCGCGTAAACTGCTGTACCATCTTGTCTTGAAACATTTCAGCCCATATTTGACCTATCTAAATTACTAAATATCTCTACTTTGGAATGCGCTATAAAACTTAAACATTGCACAGTCGTAGATCTTCATAGTTGTTAACACCTTTAAGTTTTATCTACTTCCATAAAGTAGTAAAGCAGTGCGAAATTTCAAAAAACGTCGAAATTGCTACTCACTCACTTATGTATAGATCGTCGAAATTCTACTGTCCCTCCAAACATGCTACAAAGCTGAAATTTGGCAGACTGATAGAAATTATGACCAAACCCTTGGGAAAAATCAAAAAGCCCCAAAATTCTAATTTACTGCCCTCCCCTATAGGTGTACGTACATATAAAGTTATTGGCAGACTGATAGGAAATATGATAAAATTAATGGAAAAAATTTAAAAACCTCAAAATTTTAAGTTGCTTCTCTCCCCTATAAATGTCAAATTATGTAAAAGTAACATTGCCCACTTCCACAAACGCTAGAGAGCTGAGCTTTGGAAGACCAATAGAAACTATGATAAAACTATAGAAAAAAATTTAAAAACCCCAAAATTTTAATTAACTTCCCTCCCCTATGAATGTAAATTTATGTAAAAGTAATATTGCCCACTTCCAGAAACGCTAGAGAGCTGAGCTTTGGAAGACTGACAGGATCTATGACAAAACTGTAGGAAAAAATTTTAAAACACCAACATTTTAATTTACGTCCCTCCCCTATAAATGTAAATTTATATGTAAAAGTACCATTTCCCAGTTCCAGGAACGCTAGAGAGCTGATCTTTAGAAGAATGATAGGAACTATGATAAAAATATCGCAAAAAAATTAAAAAATTTCAAAATTTTTAGTAAGGCATTGCAACAATTTTTAACAATATTCCGCATAGGTATTTAACTACTTTAAAACTTAAATATTATCCAAATCCTTTAAAATAAGGGTAAAATCATAACAAAAACATTTTATGTAAAAAAAAGTCAAGTACGCGAAAATGGTATTCCGTAAAAAGAATTGAGATAAAAGTAAAGCCAGGTTCTCCAATACAAATTGCAAAATGAAAGGTTCTTACTAGTTTGGAAATGTTTTTCTGAGCTTGGATATTACGGCTGCAAATGACTTATAGACACAGTGCTAAATTGAACATAGAAGTTTCAGTGGAATAGCTTAAAAGTTTAAAAAATACTCTGCCAATTTATGGGCACTTATGCTCACACTACGTACTATAGTTATAGTGTACGTGTGAGCTAATATTACTAAAAACTGAAATATATTTTTTTCAATTCCAGACTCAATTACCTTTCGTTTGATATCACACAAGCCATGTTTTTACTTAAACTGTAATTTTTGAAATTTACCCCCACCCTTTTTTTAAAACTAAAATGTATTTTGTTTAACTCCAGACTCAATTACCTTTCGTTGGATATCACACACGCCATATTTTTACATAAACTCTAATTTTGAAATCTTTACCCACCCTTTTATTTGGCTTGTGTTTGGTGGATTTTGTTCATTTTTAAATAGGACCATCTCGACACAAAACCTAGCCTAGTTACCAAATTTTATTAAAATCGGGCAAGCGGTTTTTGAGTTATACGCATTGGTCGTTACAGACAGACATACAGACAGACATACAGACAGACAGACAGACGGCGCAAAAAAAAAAGTTTCAAAATCATCTGAAACGCAAAGATATATAAAAAATTTTAAAATCGGAGCAACTTTTTTTTTCTCGAAAAAATTATGATCACCATAGCTCACACTACTATAGTATAGTAGTAGTGTGAGCTAATACATTTCCAAACTAGTAAGAACCTTTAATTTTATCTCAATTCTTTTTACGCAATACCGTTTTCGAGTAGTTGGCTTTCTTTTTCATAAAACGTTTTTGTTATGATTTATATTTGTCAAGCTAAATCAAGTTCAAAATCACGACAAAAACTTTAAACTATTAATTAGCAGCGACAGCGGCTTAAATCTTGGACTAATTTCGCAGTCAGTCAAATTAAATACTCTGCCAATATATGGGCCCCTAAGCTCACACTAGGTACTATAGTTATAGTGTACATGTGAGCTAATATAACTGAAAACTGAAATATATTTTATTCAACTCCAGACTAAATTACCTTTTGTTTGATACCACACAAGCCATGTTTTGACTTAAACTCATATTTTTGAAATCTACCCCCACCCTTACAAAAAAAACAAAAACTAAAATGTATTTTGTTAAAATCCGGACTCAATTACCTTTCGTTTGATATCACACACGCCATATTTTCACTTAAACTCTAATTTTTAAAATATACCCCCACCCTTTTTTTTTTAATAAATTAAAATGTATTTTGTTTAACTGCAGACTCAATTACCTTTCGTTTAATATCACACACGCCATATTTTCACATAAACTCTAATTTTTGAAATCTACCCCCACCCTTTTAATTGGTTTGTGTTAGGTGGATTTTGTTCATTTTTAAATGGGACCATCTCGACCCAAGACCCAGCCTAGGTACCAAACTTCATTAAAATCGGCCAAGCGGTTTTTGAGTTATGCGCGTTGGTCGTTACAGACAGACATACAGACACACAGACAGACAGACATACAGACAGACAGACAGACGGCGCAACAAAAAAGTTTCAAAATCATCTGAAACGCAAAGATATATAAAAATTTTTGAAATCGGAGCAACTTTTTTTTTCTCGAAAAAATTAGGATCACCATAGCTCACACTACTATAGTATAGTATATGTGTGAGCTAATATAGTATAGTATATGTGTGAGCTAATAATTGTTTATGATAAAAATTATTGGTGTTAACAATGTTATCAAGCAATGCGGACGGTTTTTTAGAAATTGCTGGAAAAATATGGGGGACATTCATCACTCATGTCCCTCCAATTTTTCTTTTAAGTTTTAAAAAGCCCCATATTGCTTGATAACACACTTACTCAGTCATATGATAACGCCAATAATTTGTATAAGTTATCGTTGTCGGCAAAGTTATCGGTCCTAAATTTGGTACAACCAAAAACTCTCTAATGAAGAAAGAACAAAACGGTATTTTACACTTTTATTAAAATTAATAGTTTTGGTGACATTTTTAAATATAATAATTTACATACAAGTGGTTGTTGCCTTACTTATAGTCCCAGTAACAAAATTTTATAAAATAATAATACTAACTAATTACAAAAATATTTTAATAACGTCGTTAATAATTTTATTTGTCTACAGGGTAGGTATATTCGGGTACAAAAAAATTCTCATTGTTTTCATTTCTTTTTTACCAGCTTTCTTGACGAATAAATTTGTTAGACTTATTTTTGTATTATCATAATTTGAAATATTTTCAATCAGATATTTTTTGGTTTGTTAATAAACTTTTACAAACTTATTAACTTGAAATGCATTTTTTCAAATTTTTCGCCCACCCAAATATACCCATGTAAACAAAACTACATATTTGTATTAGAAACTTAATTTAAAATAACGTGTTTAATACAATGTCCCTCGTTTTACTGCTTCCTAAATGTATTTAATAATGGAAAACGGTTTAAACAAAACCAATAAAATTAGAGTTAACAAAAAACAATACTTGCATTATTTTATTTTTTATTAGTAGTTGTGTATTAAAGTGTACGTTAGTCCAGAAATTTAATTAATGGCTTGGCTCGATAAATTAATTTTAAAATTAGGTCTATAAACTAAAAATTTAAGGTGCTTCTTTTTGTAACACATTTTTGTTCGAAAAAGTCTTAGATTAATTAAAACACTTAATGCCACATTTTACTAACCGATTTGTCTCAAACTTAAAAAAACATGAACCGATATTCCACCACACTTTTGTGAGGATGCAAAATGGTTAAAAGGTTAAAATGTTCAAGCAAGGCCAACACAAAAATAGAGGCCACGACCCTGAAAAAATCAGCTGTTCTCCCGGGGCTGAATTTTACATTGGGTCTTATGGGAGGTCAGACGTTTTTTTATGATATTTTCAAAATGGCACTACAGACCACCAAAGGTTTGTAAGGAAGCAACATGATTTAAAGGTTAAAATCTTCAAGATTTAGCATTCCTTATTTTGAATTCAAATTACCCGCCATGTACCACATGCCAACTGTTATATTTGACATGTATTTGACTTTGTCATATGTGATTGTCACATTCGCTTCTGCCTTAAACTTAAGTTTTGTGTGAGCTTATGAAGCGGCTATGAAAAATTAGGGCTTACTATACATTTTAAAAAAATTGTTCTGCCAGAATAAAGTAAAAACAATCTCAAAAACGGCTTTATTTAAAAAAAATCAAATATCCATGAACCGTCATTCCAACTTCAATATTTTAAAGACAATCAGCTGTGTCGTAACGTGACCATCAAAAAAAAATCAGCCCCGGATGTGACGTCAAAGTGGAGGATCGTGGCCCGTCCATTTTGATAGCCCTGGATTACTATACATTTAAAAAAAAATGTTCTGCCAGAATAAAGTAAAAACAATCTCAAAAACGGCTTTATTTTAAAAAAAATCAAATATTCATGAACCGTCATTCCAACTTCAATATTTTAAAGACAATCCGCTGTGTCGTAACGTGACCATCAAAAAAAAACCAGCCCCGGATATGACGTCAACAAAGCGGAGGATCGTGGCCCAGGGCTATCAAAACGGACGGGCCACGATCCTCCACTTTCTTGACGTCACATCCGGGGCTGATTTTTTTTTGATGGTCACGTTACGACACAGCTGATTGTCTTTAAAATATTGAAGTTGGAATGACGGTTCATGAATATTTGATTTTTTTTAAATAAAGCCATTTTTGAGATTGTTTTTACTTTATTCTGGCAGAACAATTTTTTTTAAATGTATAGTAATCCTTAATGTTTCATAGCCGCTTCATTAGCTCACACAAAAAATAAGTTTAAAGCAGAACCGAACCGAACAATCACAGATGACAAAGTCAAATACATGTCAAATCAAGGCCAACACAAAAATAGAGGCCACGACCCTGAAAAAATCAGCTGTTCTCCCGGGGCTGAATTTTACATTGGGTCTTATGGGAGGCCAGACGTTTTTTTATGATATTTTCAAAATGGCACTACAGATTTTCGCAAAATTTCAGTGAAATATTCTCAGACACCATCCCGATATTCCACCAAAGGTTTGTAAGGAAGCAACATGATTAAAAGGTTAAAATCTTCAAGATTAAGCATTTCTTATTTTGAATTCAAATTACCCGTCTTTGTCATCTGTGATTGTCACATTTGCTTCTGCTTTAAACTGAATTATTGTGTGAGCTAATGAAGCGGCTATGAAAAATTAAGGATTACTATACATTTTAAAAAAATTGTTCTGCAAGAATAAAGTAAAAACAATCTCAAAAACGGCGTTATTTAAAAAAAAATTAAATATTCATGAACCGTCATTCTAACTTCAATATTTTAAAGACAATCAGCTGTGTCGTAACGTGACCATCAAAAAAAAATCAGCCCCAGATGTGACGTCAACAAAGTGGAGGATCGTGGCCCGTCCGTTTTCATAGCCCTGGTCAAATATAACAGTTGGCATGTGGTACATGGCGGGTAATTTGAATTCAAAATAAGAAATGCTAAATCTTGAAGATTTTAACCTTTTAATCATGTTGCTTCCTTACAAACCTTTGGTGGAATATCGGGATGGTGTCGGTTCGTATTTCACTGAAATTTTGCAAAAATCTGTAGTGCCATTTTGAAAATATCATAAAAAAACGTCTGACCTCCCATAAGACCCAATGTAAAATTCAGCCCCGGGAGAACAGCTGATTTTTTCAGGGTCGTGGCCTCTATTTTTGTGTAGGCCTTGCGTGGCCCGTCCGTTTTGATAGCCCTGGTTCAAGATTTAGCATTCCTTATTTTGAATTCAAATTACCTGCCATGTACCGCATGCCAACTGTTATATTTGACATGCATTTGACTTTGTCATCTGTGTTATTTGTTTGTATTGTAGAACTTTTTCGATTTTTGAATTATTTTTTACAATAAAGTTCATTTACAATCAAAATTACACTAAAAAAAATAATTTTTTGATGTACTTTTTGTAAACACATGTAAATAACTATTAAGTTTTAAAATTCTGCCGAGTGCCGAATATAAACAAATAGATCTAGGTACTTTCCAGGTAGATACGAACACATTCGCTTCTGCTTTAAATTAATCTCAAAATCGGCATTATTTAAAAAAAAATGAAATATTCATGAATCGTCATTCCAACTTCAATATTTTAAGACAATCAGCTGTGTCCGTGACATGTCCGTATTGATAGCCCCGGTTAAGTATAAAGCTTTGTCAATGAAAAATGTATTTTTTTGACAAAAACTTATTTGGTTTGATATACTTACTTCATGTGCCAGTGTGCACAGATTAGGTTAGATAAGATGATGTGATTCGACAATCATTGTAGGTAACTGCGAAGAAATATGGACCGAGGACCGCTGTGCCGTGCAAAGCAAAAACCTAGTAACTCGACTTGAACATGAGATTTTTATATCATTGAAATCGCCATAAAAAACGGCGCCAGCTAGTCTTTCTAGAATGTGGCTATCTTAAAAAACAAGGAAGTTATGTAGTGTAGTATTAGTGGGGGGGATGACCCGCAGGTCTGACAGGTAGGCCAGAGTAGGCCCTTTTTGCCATGCCCCAAGTCTGTCCCTTAACTCACTCTCTGCACTTCCCTTTGATGGTCGGGTACACATTGGGCCTTCCTGTTCTCTTTACAAAGTCTAGTAAGTCTGCCCATTTGAGCATGTGCAGTTCTTCCTCGCTCAGAGTTGGCGCTCCGAGTGCCTGTTGTCTCATCCTTGCGTAGGCCTCGCATTCTGCCACGAGGTGTCTTGATGTCTCTTCTTCCTGTCCACAGGCTGGGCAGGTAGGGTCATTCTCGACTCCTATACGTGTCATGTGCCTCCTCAACCGGTTATGTCCGGTTAGAGTACCTATCAGCAATCCGAGGTCTTTTCGTGTCCGTCCCAGCATCCATCTAATTCTGATCGCTTTTGGACGGTCTACGAATTCTCTGGTCTGTCTGCAACCCGTTCCTGTTTCCCAGGAGTTTAATAGCGCGTCCTGGGCTCATTTGTTGAGTCCGCTTTGCACTTGTCTTTTTGTCATGCCCAAAAGTGGCTCCGGTCCTACATAGGCGGTTCCTACCCCGAGTCGCGCGAGTTCGTCCGCCTTCTCGTTGCCTGGTACCACCGTATGTCCCGGAACCCAAACCAGCGTCACCCGTTTGCCATCGCTTAGGATCTCCAGCGCATCTGCGCATTCTTCCACCAAGCCGCCAGCAATCTTGGGTGCGTTTAGCGCCTTCAGGGTGGCTTGACTGTCATAAGCTCCTCTTCGCTGTTCCGAACCTCTTCTAGGGTTGCCGCCATTATTATGGCGTAAACTTCTGCTTGAAAAACAGTAGCCTGCTCACCGAGCGAGTAGCTCTTCTGAACTTCTAGTTTTTCCACGTATACTCCCGCGCCTGTGGTTTGCCTCTCTGATAGTTTGGATCCATCAGTGTAGCAAACTAAAGCGCTCTCTTCAAACATCATTTCGTCTCTCTCGTTATGTAGTTAGTATGTAGTTAAATAAACTACATACTAATAGTTAAATAAACTTTAAACTCTATTTCCCAAAACACTAGTTTTTGACTTACTAGGTTTCTGCTTTGCACGGCAGCGCTGACGATATGGCATCCCACTTTGATATTGGGCTGTAGAGTTTAATATCAGCATTAGGCGAGAAAAAAATTACAAAATGAATCTTAAATAGGATTTAAAAAAAGAACAAAAAAAAACAGAAATTATTGTTTGTTGATAGATAGAAAGAGAGATAGTAAAAACGTAGCTCCTAAAAAACTCAATATGTGTGTTTTTCAGTCGTCAAATTATTTTTTCTACTTCCACTCAAGTTGAGTTGTTTGAGCCAAGAAACACGATAAATCAAATACCATTTAAATCTAAAAAAGGTCGCAATTTCATTCTTTACACGGGGTTGAAAATAAAAACTCATATCATACAAAAAATATGCCTTACAAAAGTCTTCATTCATGTGTCTTTTTTACGGTGTGGATAAAGTAAAATGGAAGTAGAAAATTTGAAATAAAAAAACGCCAGCAATACGATTAATTTTAAATTACGATATAAAGAAAAAATGTGACATTAACGTTTTTTTAAAAACAAAGCTGTTGGCACACAAATTCGCATAGACCCAAGGCGAATTCTCGTACTATATGTTTCGAAACAGAGTGGTTCAATAAAGACGTCATCAATTAGTAACGTTTCATATCTATATTTTAAAATTTATGGGCATTATACGATGAAATACCGTTCACAGAGGTGTAAATTGTGAATTTATTGTCAATATTTTAGTAAAAACTAAATAAAATTAAGAAAAACTAAACAAAATTTTAAAATTGATTTTTTAATATTGATTTTTCAGCTAAACCTCAAGAAAATGACATAAAATGTGTCATTTTAGCAATAGTTTCAAAACGAGCTTTTACCTCGTTTCAAAACATGACATTGAATGACATATGGTGTCATTTTTTGACGTTTAGCTGAAAAATCAATGTTAAAAAATCAATGTTAAAATTTTGTTTTTTTAATTGAGACATTTCTTAATTTTATTTAGTTTTTATTAAAATATTGACAATAAATTCACAATTTACACCTCTGTGAACGGTATTTCATCGTATAACGGCCATAAATTCGAAAGTATAGATATGAAACGTCACCAATTGATGACGTATGTATTGAACTACACTGTTTCAAAACATATCGCAAGAAAACTCGCCTCCACTGTCTGCATTGCATAAAGTTTGATATTTGGTATGAAGTCGAATATTTATTGATTGATCTGTATACTTCCATTGATTTTTAACAAGTGCAGCAACTTATATTTTAATCGTGGAAATTTTGGCTGCCTTATGCGGCTTATGCAAGTTTGTGTGTAAAGGTATTAAGCAATGGATTTTTTACTCGATATTAAGAGAGCTTGTCTCAAAACAAGCATCTAAGGACAACTAGCAATTGAAATCTATTAAATGAAATGGTTTTATCCATATCAAATAAAAACCCACTGATCCATACATCAAAAAAAAAAAAAAACAGCTGATTTCCAAACGCCTATTTTTACATTGGGCTTTATAGGAGGATAAATGTTATTTGACAATAAAGAGTGATCAGATTTGCCCCGCGCAAAGAAGAGCATCGGAGACCAAGAAACCTCGGTATAATGAATGGCAGTAGCGGTTTCTCCATAAGTGCACATGTGCACGTGCACTCCCAGATTTTACTTAAAAAAATACTAACATTTAATTAATAATTACCCCAAACGGAATTCACTAAAGACTGGAATATTACCTACAAATTAATACCCGGTATGTATGTGTTTGTATTCGTGTTCAAACCACCTGCGTGCATGCTGGCGAATGCGCTATATAGTTAGTTCGAATCTAATTATTCACTTTTATTTGCTCCGTAGATGTTGTGTCGCATTCAAATTACGAAATATAGAAAGAGAGGACGACATGCAATAGAATTTTACAGTACATAGAATCTGAACCTTCCTGCCGCAGTGCCTAGGACAAAATCTGTGCAAAAACGCCCGCACCCCCGTGAAGCCCCCCGCACCCATGGTTCGCGTTGCATGTTAGAGGAGCTCAAGAGCACTTTTAATTAGTGCACTTAGACAATTTGACATAGTGATTCCAAGTATTAAGTAGATACTGATACTTCCTATTCGAGTATTAGATTTTATTATTATTTATATTATATTATCGGTTAATCCAATATATAAATATCGGTCCAAATGATTACAAGTACTCCAAACTCGTTACTCATACGGCCGATGCCGATACAATTGATACGAAAGTAACACTTCGGCTTCGGTCCCATTCGGGATTCGAGTAACGAGTATTTGGCGTCGAAGGATATTCGATTACTTCGAATCCGCCCATGTATCAGATATTAAAGTATCGAGTAGATAGTATTTGCACACCACTAATTTGGGATTATCGGTCGGGCGCTGGCGGTTTGTTTTGATTTCAACGATTTGGTATTTACGACAATGGCGGAAGTTTCTAATTCTGATAGCATTAGCGTGCAATAGTTAAAAACAATTAAATTTTCATCTTTGCCATTAGAAGAGAAAATATGTAAACTAGGTATGATACATTTATTATTTATTTATAATTTCAATAATAATAGGTAGGTAACTAATATCTAACTAAATATCTCATTTTTTAATTATTTGCAAAAAAAAATTCCGTCTGCGCCGCAATTTTTTATTTTTTTTTGGTGTGCACTCCGAAAGCTTTTTCCACGCGCCGCCACTGATAAAGGGTAATGGTAACCCGAACCGAACCATTCATTATACCGAGCGGACTACGCTTCTAGGAACATAAGAATCTTGTTGCCCAATTTACAATAATTAATAATAAGCATACGGGGAACTCTTATAACCAGCAAGTTCGCCCGATCTTGCTCGTAATGATTTATTTTTGTGGAATTATATTAAAAATAAAGTTTACGAGCATGACAGGGCCCAGCGGCGGCGCGTGCCCATTAATAGTGCATAACTTCTGAACTAAAGAAAA
Source organism: Aspidapion aeneum (assembly GCA_963576565.1). NCBI lineage: Eukaryota > Metazoa > Arthropoda > Insecta > Coleoptera > Brentidae > Aspidapion > Aspidapion aeneum. The sequence goes on along the minus strand of OY755042.1, from coordinate 2,458,203 downwards.
CTTTACATTTTACAATCATCTGTTGGATTTTAAAAGAATATTATGAGGTTTAAAAAAAGTGGGGGGCACAACCGCTGATAGGGCCAATAATTTGAAAGAACTTCTTAACAAAATTACTCAAGCATTTCAAACCCTCTAACATGCTTCTAAACTCAAGAGTTGGTTTTTATAATAAGCTCAGATTAAGCTAGATAATTCTAGCCGAAGAAGGAGGACCTTTCGGGCATTAGCTTTAATATTTTTGGTTGAAAAGGTATCTTTTTAGAATGTGTTATTTTTTGAAGAACCTGCTTTTATTTATTTCGCCCCATAGTTTTGACATTTTATGTTCCCTAGAATAAATCTGAGTCGTTCTACAAAAACGGCCAGCTTGGTTAGCGACAAAAGTTAATAGATTAGCATAATTCGCGCGTTCAATAACGTATTTTATGTTAAAGCAAAATATACATCACCTTCTCGCAGTCGATAGCAGATTAATTTCTTTTGCGCGATAAAATACTGTGACTGCACCAGAGACGAGATACACATCTCCTGACTACACGGAAAAGAAAGAGAGATACAAAGAGTGTTGCTTTCGTTCGCTGCTGTCTCGAGAATGCATGGCACTAGTAAATTGGGCGTATTCCACCGTAGGTTCCTAGTAGGATAAACCATTTGGTATATCAGATAGTCATTCAGGGCTATCAAAATGGACGGGCCACGATCCTCCACTTTGTTGACGTCACATCCGGGGCTGATTTTTTTTTTGAGGGTCACGTTACGACACAGCTGATTGTCTTTAAAATATTGAAGTTGGAATGACGGTTCATGGATATTTGATTTTTTTTTAAATAAAGCCTTTTTGAGATTGTTTTTACTTTATTCTGGCAGAACAATTTTTTTTAAATGTATAGTAAGCCCTAATTTTTTATAGCCACTTCAATAGCTCACACAAAAATTAAGTTTAAAGCAGAAGCCAATGTGACAATCACATATGACAAAGTCAAATACATGTCAAATATAACAGTTGGCAGGTGGTACATGGCGGGTAATTTGAATTCAAAATAAGGAATGCTAAATCTTGAAGATTTTAACCTTTTAATCATGTTGCTTCCTTACAAACCTTTGGTGGAATATCAGGATGGTGTCTGAGAATATTTCACTGAAATTTTGCGGAAATCTGTAGTGCCATTTTGAAAATATCAAAAAAAAACGTCTGACCTCCCATAAGACCCAATGTAAAATTCAGCCCCGGGAGAACAGCTGATTTTTTTAGGGTCGTGGCCTCTATTTTTGTGTTGGCCTTGAGTTATTGACTGAACGAATACTTGGTCATATAAAAAACCCCCTTGTAAAATATAACAACCAATAAAAAAAGCCTTCAAAGTCAAAAAAAATTGAAAAATACTCCTCCTTTGCTTGCACCTACAACAAACATCTTTGTAGTACTGTTTCATACCATCAAAAAACCGTATAACTGGCCGTGCACATGAGAAATCAGAGATCTCCGAGTTGATTCTAAGCTTGGCACTTTCAAAAAAGTGCGGAAAGAAGAATTCAATCAAAATATTTATCTCAAATAAGGTATGTTTAAACTAGTAAACGCAGCTAACCAATATGTGTCAAAATGATAATGACTAACACAACACAATATGACAAAGTTACGGGATTGGCTTTGGTTAATAGATATAATACCAGGGCTATCAAAAGGGACGGGCCACGATTCTCCACTTTGTTAACGTCACATCCGGGGCTGATGGTCACGTTACGACACAGCTGATTGTCTTTAAAATATTGAAGTTGGAATGACGGTGATTTTTAAAAAAAATAAAGCCGATTTTGAAATTGTTTTTACTATATTCTTGCAGAACAATTTTTTTTAAATGTATAGTGGTCCTTAATTTTTCAGAGCCGCTTCATTAGCTCCCACTAAAATGAAATTTAACACAGAAGCGAATGTGACAAACACAGATGACAAAGTCAAATACATGTCAAATATAACAGTTAGCATGCGGTATATGGCGGGTAATTTAAATTCAAAATAAAAAATGCTAAATCTTAAAGATTTTATCCTTTTAATAATCTTGCATCCTTACAAAAGTTTGGTGGAATATCGGGATGGTGTCTGAGAACATTTCACTGAAATTTCGCGGAAATCTGTAGTGCCATTTTGAAAATATCATAAAAAAACATCTGACCTCCCATAAGACCCAATGTAAAAGTCAGCCCCCGGAGAACAGCTGATTTTTTCAGGGTCGTGGCCTCTATTTTTTTGTGGGCCTTGATAATACAAGCGAATTTCAAATCGGGGCCTTGTTCAATCACAATAAAAATAGAGGAATTTAATTTCCTTCTGTTCAGGCAGATTTGACAACTGTTTTTTTATTTTCTTTTTCTATATTTTCTATTTCAACCAAGAAACTTGTTTTGAGGCAAACATCGTGAATTCTACACACTCAGAACGAAAGTATCACAACTCGAAATATTGAGATTTTTAATTTTTACAATAAAATGATGCAGGTTTTCACTCTTTATCGATACGTGGTGGAAATAAGTTAAAATTCAAATTGCAAAATGTAATAAAAACAAATAGTTTTATAAGTTTTGAATAGGTTATGGGAAGCGCAAACAATTAAATTTTTTGAGTTGTGACACTTTTGTTGTGGTGTGCAATTTTATAAAGTTGTTTTAGTTTTTTTTTAAATTTTTTATAACAAAATGTAATTCTTAAATCTAATATCATTTGTTTACTACATTTTTTCATCACAAGAATAATTTATTTCATTTACACTAAAATGCATCTCATTTTACCTTTTACATATTACAATAATGTGAGTTTTTCTTTTATCATTTTTGTTTCTAATAATAAATTTGCCATTTATGATGTAACATTTTATTTACAAGTTCTGCAATACATTGCAATAACATAAGTACAGTTTATATCATGACAAGTCAATTAAATACTAAGTATAAAATTAAAACGATAGACGAACCCAAATAATTTTTTTAGGAATTAGAAAAATTCAAAACGACCAAATATCAGGAGATGGGTAATTTAAGGAAAGTAAGGAACGGTTTATCAATATCAATAACCCCATGAGTTAGGGATAACCCTGGGTCAAGTGTTTATCCATCCAGGGTTAACTGCTAACTCGAGCGTTATCCCAAGGAAAAGTTAACCCGCGCAGGTTAGTATATTTAGCCCTGTGTTCAAATTATTTTGAAGTGTTGTTTGTTATTCTGGTTGCCTAATTTAATTTTATACGTGATAAATATGAAGCTGCGTAATACAATACCAACAGACAGATAGAGAAGTTTGCAATGGGAGGCTCCCAAGGAAGACTTAAATAAATATTGTTTTTTCTATGACCAGGACCAAACAAACTTAGAGAATAACCCAATAAATATCCTACCCGCCATCAGAGAGCTATACCTAATATGTGTACCAGTTTTATTATAATTATTATTTTATCTCTTAAATATGTAATGTATAAATCTAGCTTTAATAGGTAAATAGGTACCTATCGATGCATTTTTATTTGCATATTTTATACTTAAGTACAACAGAAACAATTTACAAATTTGGAACAACATGCTAATTTTCATGTAGCTAAACTATTTTCAACATACGTGGTAGATGCTTACTGGCTAGAGTACAATAACTGAAGAAGGTAAATAAGAAATAAAATTTCGGACTTCCATTGTCTTTAATTATTTTAAAACACGACAGGACGAGGACCATGCGATCAACACAGCAAGAGTCAAACCAAAACTATGGCTACGATACATGGATGACACATTTATTATATGGCCGGAAAATGATGACGAACTACAAAATTTTCTACACCATTTAAACGGTATTCGACCAACAATCAAGTGCACCATGGAAATTGAAAAAGATTCGGCCTTACCTTTTTTGGATGTTCTTGTCAAACGATTAGACAGAAACATTCAAACCACTGTATATAGGAAACCTACGCACACGGGACAGTACCTAAATTTTAAGTCTAATCATTCTGTTGCAACAAAACAAGGAGTTATAAGAAGTTTGTATTTAAGAGCCGTAAATATTTGTAGTAATAATGAAGAATTAACCACAGAAATTAACAACATTAAAAAGGACTTACAACAGAATGGTTATTCCGAGAAATTAATAAACTCAACGATATTTAAAATTAAAAACAAACTAAATGTACCAAATTCTCAAAATAATAATCCGTTAGGTGTTATTAACATTCCATATGTTCAAGGGATTTCAGAAAACATAAGACGAATAGCTAAACACTATAATATAAAAACAGTATTTTCTTCGGGAAATACGATAAGAAGTTTTGTAACTAAAACAAAACCAGACAATCCCTCAAATAATAAGGAATGTATTTACCAAATCCCGTGTGAGTGTGGTAAATCATATGTAGTGTGGCCTTAAAAAAAGTTAAAAAAAATGTGGGCGCCAATTTGTGGCCTTAAAAAAAAAATTGTATGACATTTGTGGCAGCTTAAAGACGTTGCCGCCATTTTGTGACACTGAAACCCACTGAATAATTAAACAAATATCTGGAAGCAGAACTGTATTTTCCAGCTAGGTAAAACATTGATATGCCCGGTAACTTTTATACAGTGGAGAAGGGGGGGGTTCAGAAATAAGGAAATTTTAAGTGCGCCACATTATTTAATACCAATGCTTTACTAAGAAGATCTTAAATAAAATACAGTTCAACCCAAACGTTGCAGCCAAACAATGAAATTCTACTTACTTCCGAGGCTTCCAGAGTATTTGTGTAATTAAGAATAACCAAAAAAAATAAACAGAATAAAATTCCAAAAGATTGAATTAAGATGACAAAGCTAGAAATACTTTACAGGTAGATGGACTCCTTTAACAGGTCATACTGTACCTACATCTGAGTCAGTAGCGTAGGACTCACTTACATAAATGATTGTAAAAAAAAAATACACATATACTTCCAAAATCGTTCCATCATAGGGGAGACCTAGACCAAATATCTGCTGTCATCATTCTACGCTGGGTAGAATGAGACAGACAGCAACCCAGTCCGAGATCCACCCCATGAGGTAAAAATGTGTAACGAAACCGCTAAAAAAAATAATATAATCTCATCTCTCTTTTGTCTCCGCAAAGTTGGTTCATTGGGTTGTACAAATAACACAAGAAAAATTAGTTCATCTTGTTTATTTTAAGGGTAAAATCAGATAAAATTACCGGAAACATAAAAAAAATAAATGAAATGGATGAAAACAAGGGCCAAAATAGCAAGGCACTTTAAATAGGGCCAAAATAGCAAGGCACTTTAAATTTGACAGTAAAATTATCTTAAATAAATGAAATGAAGGAAAACAAGTCAATGTAGTAAATATGCCGCAAAACCAGGGTTATGACGTCATACCTTATCTTGCGTTTACAAGAAATGTTGAAATTATACTGTGAAAACTTATATATGAAAAGATTACGTCTAAATTATATTAAAAATTTATATATGAGGGAAAAAATTATGTTACGGCTTGCTCCTACCTTGGTCCTTGATTATTCTGTGTATGTCTTATTTTGTAAACCTGGAATCCTGTTGTCCAGTTGTATCACCACTGCTCTCGGGTCTCCTGCTCTGCTCGCGCCTTCCCTCGTGCTCGCTTAGCACATGATGTTAGGCCAGCACTTTGGTCTTAAAAGGGTTGTGGGATTCTTGCCCGAGCGTAAAAACCCTGTGGAAAATGAAATCTTTCAGTTTCCTGGAATTCGTCAATTTTGCACGAAGTTCCCCTACACAGTAACTTAACTCGAGGACCCCATGTCGACTCAATAAAACAAAGTAGATTTAAACAGATGAACTAAAATAATCCTAACGTACCTTTCTCAGGGTTATAACTGGCCCGTCCGGCTTCCCACCAGCGTCCAGCCCAACTGTCCCGTCGCTGGAATTGACAGGGCTGTAGACAAAGGAGAAAAACAATATATAGTTTTTATCCAACACGTGGTTAAAAGAAAAATATAAAAACGCCAACAATTCCCCACGTCCTTTGTCAAAAAAGTACATTTCCCACGAAAAATAATTACAATTTGGGAGGCAAATATTATCTTGAAGAGTACTCAACTAATAAAAAAAAATTAAAAAAAATAAAATCGAACTTACCAATGCTCTTTCTTCCCCGTACAAATGGCGTAGGCCGACCTAAAATCCCCTCAACAGGGTGTGAGCGTCACTTCCGATTACGCCGAAAACACGACGGCTCACTCCTCACAGTCTCTGGGATATCTCCTACAATTCGCTGCAGTGCCAGACCAAAAACAATGGCGATCCCAGAGCCTGTTGCCGACCCAGCCAAAAGTTGTTAGCAAAAAGAGACCAAGCACTTCGTCGAGAATACCAGAATAATGAATTGGCCGGAAACCGTTTTGTAAATTTGGTGGGGAGTGGGGACGGTAAAACGCAATAGTACCAACCTAATCTTCCCGGTGAAATTCAAATAAAGGATGCAAACCTATTTATAAAAAACTTTTCCGCCAAAAATAAATCTCTACATTCAGTGGCCAGACTGGAAGAAAAAACCCGCTAACCAATGAGGAGATACCGCATAGTTCTATACAGGTATATAGGGGGCAGCACCGACCAAGGGGATAGGAAGTACGTAAAACAAACCTTGAGGTGTTGTCGGATCTATTTCCACGGTTGAAATTTTTATAACAAGGACGTCGAGACACCCTCCATACATTTGACCGAACATTTGCCTACCGGACCCCCACCAACATATCAAGTAGAAGAAGAATAACCCGACGGACTAGAAGAAGCTCAGCATTGAAACCATCAACTGTAAAATCAATTACTGGAGATCAGGGCATGCAGCAAACCCAGGAATATTCGAACACTCAACCAATTCCCATATGAGTAAAGCTATACTCAGTGTAGAATTTAGTTGTATTTTAGCTACAGTTTTAGTCACAAGTTTCCTTTGCTCTTTATATATGTTTTCTCTAAGATTCATAAGGTTTGACGCCATTTTTGTAAAACATTTCTACAGTAATAAAGTTGTTTCTGAACCTGAACCCAAAAATACACACTGAACTATTGCTTAAAGGCACAAGAGTGTTCAGATGTTAACTCACACGATTTCGTTTATTCTTTTAGTCCTGGTTTTTATCCCTCGTTTATCTCCCATTTACAAAAGTGCATAACTCGCATTCACTCTATCCTTTCCCTATCAAATTAATAAAGATATCAAAGTGGCGGAGCCTCGGTTGTTCCTGGTCGACCCAAATATGTTTTTGTACTATCAAAACTAGTTAATCCGTGAAGGATATGAGGTTCGGATTGTCCCAATATCCTCGAAATAAACGTAAGGGAATGAAATGTTCATCTAAATGTTTCCTTCCTGTTACTGAAACCATTTGTGATGCGGCAACGCCGCCATTCCCCAGCATAACAGCTGTTTAACTTTATGAACGTCAAGAGAATCACAAAATTCCACAGATAAAAACAAAACAATCAAAATTTTTATGTGATTTTCCCGAAGCCTGTGATCTTAAATTCCAATTACGATGTCCAGATAATGCGGTGTGCGTAGTGTCCACAGTAATTCGATGGAATGCCTCCTTTTAAGGTAACTTCCTAGACCCTATATAACCTCCAAACCTAGCTCTATAAAATACCCTTACTTGTGTACAGAAAGACGAATCAAAGAGCCTTGATTATTTACCTAAATAAACAAATATGTAACGTTGTCTTAAACGTAAAAATGACACGTTACAGTAGGTGAAACGAAACGCCCTCTTCAGGTTAGAGTAAATGAACATCTAAAAAGTACCCAATTAGGGGATATTGAAAAATCCGGTTTAGCAGATCATGCATGGTCAAATGATCACAGGATTCAGTGGTCAGAAGCTAAAGTTTTACATAAGGAGTCGCATTGGCGAAAACGAAAGTTTATTGAAGCTGCGTTTATAATGCAGAATAAAGAAGTTTTCAGTCAACCAAGCACGGACATACCAAACATATGGAAACCACTCCTTAAGGAAAACAGGCGTCTTACGATTAAAAAGGGGGTGGACCGTCACACCAGACTGCACACCAAGTAGTATAAGTAGTAGCCTAGAGACTAGATTGTTTAGTTTACACTTGATAACGGTTAGAGATACTTACTAACCGAAACGTCGTGTTTTAAAATAATTAAAGACAATGGAAGTCCGAAATTTTATTTCTACACAATCATTGTCTACGAGTTTCAAACAAAAAGGTAAATAAGTTTGTAACAAAAAACATATGATTATAATTACAAAATGTCAAAAATTCCACAGATTATTAAATAAGACGGAAAAAGATGGTTGATGGTTATCAGTATTGCCAATCTGCGAGTTTCGGACCTCTTGGTTAAAAAGGCGTGGATAAACACTTTTCTATTTAACTCTCGGGTTACCCCAATGTTAGAGTTGACCCACGAGTAGTTAACACGAAGACTTACCCCTCCATTGATAAACCGGCCCTTATAGTGGTGAGTGAGGAGCACAGCACTTATTATCAGTTACCTTAAAGTAGTGTCCCTGTATGTTGACATAATTGGATTATCCAAATATGTCAACATACAGGGACTCTACCTTAGAGTAGTTATGTAACATAAACAATAATGTAATTTTTTTTTTAGTTTAAAGATAATTGTAATAAACATCTACTTAGTACAAGATTTACCAGATAAGACCACAGCTTCTTTGTCTGTATTAATTTAATTTAAAAAATGTTATTATTGTTCTTATTATATAAGTATAGCTAAAATTCATTTATGTTGTTCTATTTTATATGTTATGATTACTATTATCTCGTACTGTTTTTTGTTCACTGTTTTTTTCTGAGTACAAAAACTAAATTTAAATTAGGCAACATTCAAAATAATAATTAAATTAAAAATATAAAAAAAAACTGCCATACGTTTTTTTTTTAACTTAAACGGTTCTAAATATTGTTAAAGTTCCCAATTTGGCAACCCTGTACAGTAGTTAATTGTTTGTTTAAATGTTGTCCAGGACAATATTTTTATAGTAGCTTTATTTCAAATTCTCCACTCTCTAAATGCTATTTGTTCAAACAACTAATTTTTAGAAATCTATAAGCCTTTTCAAGAATTTGAATTGATAGGTACTTAGAGTAAGTAGTTTTTTATCCTTCTTTTAAAGCAAAACCCCAAATTATAACCCCTAGGGTGATATAAAAAGATTTAGAAAAGGAAGAATGAATGAATAATGATTTAGCAAATTTTTTGGCTTTTTAAAAAATAATAGGAGTTTGGCAAGTTGGTTGCTTCTGTCCAGGGTTTTGAAATAGATTCTAAGCTTATCACTTTTAAAAGTCAGCGGCTTGATTTTTTCTTCTTGGTTTGTCATTGGCTGCCAGGATCCAAAAAGAAAAAATCGAGCTGTTTATTTTTCTTGAGGGTTAGTAAATATGATGTTTTAATTAGAACATGTAAAAGGTCAAACAGTTAACCAACAATTATATATGGAATTATTGATGTAGCTAAGGGAACATCAAAGGAAAAAACGTCCTGATTTGTAGAAGAACAACGCGTGGGTGCTCTATCAGGATAATGCAGGGGCCCACAATGCCCTATCTATTAAGCAGTTTTTAGCTAATAAGAAGATCCCCGTCGTTAACCACCCACCATATTCACCAGACTTGGTCCCTTGTGACTTCTACCTGTTTCCGAAAGTGAAGAAATCGTTCAAAGAAACCCGACTTCTTAACAGCCTATCTTCTGATGATTTCCAAAATCTCTTCCAATATTGGAAAAAAACGCATGCAAGGCTGCGTCGACAGAGAAGGGGACTACATTGCTGGGAACACCACGCAGCCAACGATAAAGACCGGCCATGGCGCGTTATAAGCAAGTCGGCGGTCACGTGATCTTAGGAGTTCCAGGATTCTTATTGTATTGCTTAATATATTATCACACACACAATTTAAATATTTTGTTCTCATATAGGCAAAACTTGAAAAAAAATATTTTGCTGATGTATGTCTTTATTATAGATAAAAGAACTGAATCTATAAAATAAAAAATTATATAAAATTTGCACTCTAATATCTTCAGGTATATTGGGTACATAATATCGCTGATTACTTCAAATCTATACAAGTCTTGGACATAACAAACCTAAGCTTTAAGTTTTTTAATTTTTCTTTGAGTGTCATCATCTTTGTCTGTGTTCTTATTCAAAGATTTATTAGCAGATACTAAATCATTATGCTTTTTAATAAAATTATTTTAAAAAACTTTACATGCCCTTAAACTAATTTTTTCAAGATTTGACAATAGTTTTTCTCCACAAAAACACTCGCTAGAGTTATCTAAAGAAAATTTTTTAATATAAAACATTTCACAATAATTTATTAAAAAGAAACAAGTGATTTTGTGAATAAGTTCAATAAACTGAATGTATTGGTCGTTAATAATTTTTTGAAAAATTACCCAGCTCAAAGTTTAATATATATTTCATCAATGTGTAAGTTAACTACCAACTTATGTTCTTTTAAAAGCTGTATCTTACTTTTTAAATATTGCACACTACCGGAGAGATTACTATCTGTTAGCGATATTTTACAAATCAGTTTTTTAATATTGCGAGGGTGCAGGAGACATATTACCTTAGTTTTGTAAATTGACATGTATGCACTGGATGACTGGATAAACTAAGATGAAGCCAACATTAAAGTGTATCCACAATATCTTCGATTCTCAGGTGACCTTTTCAAGAGACCTAATTGTTCAATAAGAAATGACAATTAAACACACTTTTCACTCTTACTATCGAAAATGTCACTAAGGATGTCTATTACTTGATCAATCTTATCTTTTACCACTTCTTTTCCGTTTGCAACTTTCATTTCAATAAACTGCATTAGCTCTTCAAGTGTATCGGTGCTGTCCAAAAATAAAACTCCAACTTTTTTTGGCAGTTTTTTTTTGGTATGGACACATTGTTAACATTTACAACAAATGACAGATTTCCCTCAATAACTAGAGATGCTAACAGTGATGGATAGTTGTTCAAAAATGTCATCAGGCACAGGCAGACTGTGTCACGTTCTTGGGTAAAAATCCAATTTTTGTTTATTTTAGTATTAGAACAATAAAATTTTGAAATGTCGTCAATATTTGATAAAACTTTTGATTTCTTATGAGCTTAAAGTGTTTCAAGACTTTCTTGTATTACAGTTTCCAGTTGTTGCCTCTCGACATCAGCTAATCGAACAGTAGATACAGGTTGTCTACTTAGGTATTTCGGAACACTTTCAACACTCTCCATTTACAACACACTTATCAAACCAAATAACCTGCTCGTTAGGAAAATGTTTGATGCAAGCTTGTGGACGTTTTAAGATACTTAAATCATTAGGAATTTTTCGCACCCAAATTTTATGCATTTGTTTATCCACTGGCAAATTAAAAGTTGACACATATTCGGTTTCAGTTTTATAGTTGGACCGACAACCAACAACACTACACGTTCGCGGCATTGTTGTCTTTTTCGTGGGCTGCGCTATTTTAATAACTTTTATAAAATTCACATAAAATTCATGCCCGAATTTAAAAAAAATCGTTGTAAACAAACATACCAAAACTGAAAACACACATGTTTTATAATGACAGCTGGCCGGGAGGCGTTCTTTTGTGACCCTCCTACGGTCACGTGATATTTCCGCGCCCGGGCCGGTCTTTCTCGTGGGCTGCAGGAACATCATTAAGTTGTATTAGTATTTAAATAAAGTAGATTTTTTACACCAGTCCTATAATTTTATTGTCACACCTCGAATGTCAGCAATCCCAAGTAACATTATTACCACTCAAGGTTTTATTAATTTGGTTCCTAGGTAATTTAGAGGGTGCTGTTATGGGTTTTAGGATCAATTTGGCTACATAAAGGTAATTTATATTGCCAATTACCTAAAGGGGTGTTATACAACCAAAAAGTGATTTATAAAGGGAGTATAATAAAACTGATATTCTTTCTGTTCCTTTTAAATACTTTTGGTTTTATTGATTTCTGATTTATAAAGATGGTCTTATAAAACTATTAAGTTTTTAAAAATAAATAAATATAAACTTTGGTCATTTAGTTTTTTTCATTACTTTAGGTCATCACAAAAGTGTTTTATAATAGAGCTAAAAGGTTATCTTATATCCTTTTGTTTTTAGAGTTACCAGTAGTTTAAAAGTAAATATGATTAGATAGGCGGCCATATAGAACCTAGTTTCGTTAAGGTTTTTAAGAGTGGTAAATATAAACTTTAGACTTTTGGTTTTTGCCATTACTTTTAGGCATTTTAAAAAGGTTTTATAGGAAGGCTTAAAGGTAATCTTAATTCTTTTGTATTTATAGTTACCCATAGCTGTATATTACATATTATTTAAATAGGCGGCCATATAAAACCTTGTTTCCTTAAGGGTTCTAACAGAAGTAAATAGTTTCGTGTTTTATTTTTTTAGGTATTTCTTGTAAAAATAATAGATATACCTAGGTATATATTAGTACCTACCTATTGCAAGATTGATTAATTAAAGCCCAATAATTAATAATTGTTGAGTTTCCGGCCTCCTGGGTAGGACACCCATGCCTAGATAAGGCCTGTTCAGACGGCCAATATAAAAGGTTGCCCTCCAACCTGCAGGCACAACGAATATCATTGCACTGGCCCTCTCGATTGTGTCGAAATTGCACGATAAAAAACATTTAAGTGTTAAATTATACGCTTTTAAACACTTTAAAAACATATACAAAAAATTTAAGTGAGGTTATGTTGACTATGTTTACATTCTTCTTTTTCTGTTGGTTTCATAAGGGCACTAAAAAATCCTTGTTGCGATACAGTAACAAATAAAAACACTATAAAACCATAATGGCGTATATAAATTTATTTAAAAAATATTGTAAAGAGAAAATATTTATCTAGTCGTTTTAGCAGTGTTTTTTAATAATAATTTTACTTTAATTTTGATTTTTGTAAACCAAACAGACTTTTTTAATGGTGAATAGTGTAAATGATTTTCTTTTTAATTGTAAATATTTGTTATTTTGTTATCAAAAAACTATTAAAAAGCATTCTTGAGCTGGCGCGCTTGTTTTGAGAGCTTTTCAGATACGATTTTATCAGAAAAATAAATCTGGCAGGCAATTTGATCATCAACAAAATGACAAACTTGGTATATTTTTATGTGATAAAATAATTTTGGGAAATTATTTTATATAGCCATTGTGAATCTAAAATATCGCATTTTCAACAGAATCGCCAGGATACCAAATTTAGAACCTGGCATAAAAGCTTCAGGCTCTAAAAGGTTCTATACTGGTGGAACCGCTAGAGGGCGAAGCTGGAGTTTATTTCTTATGGTTTTATAGTGAGTTTAATACATAGGTTGCCACCACCAATTGGGGAGTCCCATTTTTAAAACTAAGGAGTATATAAGGGTAATGGGAACGTGCTAGCGACCAAACATTGAAACTAATGGTTTTAAGGAAAGGCGCTGGCAACCTTTTAGCTTCTGCTATAAATAAAGAAATGTTACTTGGAATCCGATTTGTGGCTAAGAAATCCATGAAAAAAGCACATAAAAGATTTGTTGACAGAATTTAATAGGCTTTATGATGCTGGTAATTCGCTGATTGTCAATATTCCGTTAGAAATCAACGCTTATTTTTGCAATTGAAAACATTAATAGCATTTGGAGGATTTGAGATTTAGTGGCCCATACACACATATTCATTATAGCGGTATTTCGTGTCATTTCTAAAAATTAATGAAAATTCATGTGTGTGAGGGGCAGATTGCAGCAAATCATCACTAAACGGAAAGTGATTTGGTTTGTATCATCCCCTGGAGAGTGACGTCACGATAAATGTCACGCAGCTAATAATAATTTATATTTATTCTCTAATTTCTGTACTTTTTTTAATAGCAGGTTGTATTGTTTTAAACTTCTCTTTATATTGAATATTAACTATATTGGCAATTTCAAAATGTCAGCTATCAAAAAAAAATATATATATATATAAACATACTCGGATTTGTTTGTTGAAGTGTATGGAACATTTCTTGCTATGTCTTTTTTTTCATGGCTACTAACCGCCGCGTATCATTTGCCAGGATAAACCACGTGAATGGATTTGTGTATATGGGATTGTCAATTATGACAGCTAATAGCATAATAGCTACATTAATTTTCACAGACTATCGCGTTCTAGCTTCCAGGGTAGCTATTCTGGGTCTTGAACGATGTAATAGTTCTCATCACATGCTGTGGCCAATGGCAAGCTTTAAATTAGCTCCGAGCCGTCACCTGCTAAGCAAAAACGATCAAACCGTGAAACGTTGAGTCGATACGGGGCAAGAGAACAGACTTCACTTCAAATGTGTAAAAATCACTCACTCTGAAGAGCGGGTGACTATGCCATTGGTCGAGACAAGTAATTTCGCACAACACGCGACTGCTCAGAGTTTGCTATTGCGGGCGATCGTGGTAATCGCGGCGCACACAAGGACAGAATAACAATTTGGCGCGACAAAAATCTAAAATTTGATTTTATGTGACAATATGATCAGAAATGCTTATGAGGCATATATTCAATGCTTATTTTGCAAAAACATGCATAATAAATGTTATTTGAAATTAAGTATTTTAGTTAAAAAGAAAACAATTGCATACTAAAGCTTCCTCGGAACTGTACGGTCTTACAGTAGTAGAACTAGAGGCTGCATTGTTTACCATTTTCATTTTTTTAAGCCGTCTGGGCGATGTTTTAAGTGCTAACTTCATAATTTGGGCGGCAGTTCTTTTACCTGACATTTCCAAGCTTGTTTCTGCTGCTAAGCATAGCTGCTCTGGACTGAGATTTGATACAATCGATTGTACATGTCTTTGTTTACCGCGTTTACAACTGTCTTCAAATGATTTTTGGCCTGCCTCGTGGTGCTGAAGCTATATGCTGTAGTGGCTGCCTCATATTTGGACGTTTTATGTAATCATCAAGCCATTTCATATGTGTGTTAATAAATGTACATGTATTTACAATCACGCCATTTCGCCAATAGCTTTGTGAGAAACACTTTTATTAAAAGTTGTATTTGTTTTACGTAGTTTTCAGAAAGTTTACTAACCCCAAATTTATCCACTATATACTGTACTAACTGTTCATTGCACTTTGATGACGATAACTTAAAAAATTGTTTATTTTTCAACACTATAAATAGCTCCCTTAATCTGCATTTTTTTTAACGGGATCGTTTCCACAACTACCTAAAAATAATGTGTTCAATGCAAAAAACACCAGATTAAAAACTTGGATCCGCCATTTTGATTTTAAATTAAGAAGTTTGAGTTAAAAATTAAAGAAGAATGATATATTTTTTTTTAATTTGAGTCAAAAGTCATAATCAGCGAAAGTCTCCTAAAGGTTTGAATTTGATACATATCGACTCGTAAATTGGAAAGGCCGCCATTTTGGATCGGTCATTATACTTTTTTTAACTTTAAATCAAAAATTGTATTAAGTTACCTTAAGCAGTGCAAGTTTTTAAATTTTAGGCAAATTGGTTGTCAAATAAATAAGTCCGCCATTTAAAATCCACCATTTTTATTTTTTATAAAAAAAAATTAAAGTTATATTGTCAACGAAACCCTATACTAAATTTCAAGTCTCTAGCTCATCGGAAAGTATCTGAAATAGCTGTCGCAAAATTTGAAACAAAAATTGGCAGAAAAACAAATATACGGATTCAACTAAAATAAAGCCATTAAAACAAAGTAGGGGAAAAGGGGGGACGTAAATTATACTTTTTTAAATTGGCTATAAGATATGGTTTTCAGCCAGTAAAGAAATATCGGTGTACTCGGCGGAACTTTTTTTATAACTCTAGCAAACTTAAAAATTTTTAAAATTTTTTGATCAAAAATACTATTTTATAAAACTCTGTATATACCAGGTCTAAAAATAACTGGTTTGTTAACAATACTTGCAAAATTAAGTAATTACCTGCCGCATCACTATCCATGTTGATACCCTCTCAATTTGACTTCTGACAGCAAATAACAAATGAAAGTTTTTCTGTCACATTTTTAGAAACACGTCATTTAACAAACAGCGCGTAGGCAAAGCCAACTTTCCGCTAATACTAATACAGTTGGGTGGCCTTAAAAATTAAAATTCTTATGTTGCCTTGTGGCCGCATCTATTGGCAACATTTTAAATATATGTGTGATTAGATTGAACCAAATTGATTTTAGTATTATTGTCGCGCCAATGTAGCCATTTGTCCTTATGTGCGGCGTTAGATATAAACTACGCCCTTACTTTTTACAGCTGCGTTCGCCTACCCTCAAAATTGGTACTATTCAGTAAAATAAAAAATTAGCTTAATAATAAAAAGTAAAAGTATCTAAACCTTTTTTGGCTTGCCTCAAAGACTATAGTTGCCATGGCGTTGTTTCTTATAAGGTAATCATTACAAAAACTTAATAACAAAATTCGTACAGATACAATTTTTTAGGTTAGGTAGGTGGGTAGGGTACCTTAATTTTTAGAAATTTGACACTAATTGTGCTGGAAGAATAGTCGTATTTCAATTTTTTTTATTAGACATTTTACAAAGCTGAGTAAAGGTAGTTTGGTAGGTACAGCTCAGATTTTGCAGAAAAACTTTTAACAAATAAATTGATAATTGTAGACATTATTTCAAGAATAAAATTAATAATTAACAAAGTTTAACGGATCTAATATCTTCCTGGCTGAATGAAATTTATTTAAAAGATGTAAAATTTAATAAAAAAAAGAGTCGGTTAGTAGGTTGGTAGTTTCCCAATAAATTTTGCACTTTTAATTAATTTTTCTTTAAAACATTTTTGGCAAATAAGTATTTATTTTATCAAATGTTTTAAACTGTGTTGGTATATCTTTTCAAGTTTCAAGTTTATTTATGGTTAAATAATTTCAAATGTACAATAAATATTCCTTATAACACAATTTTAGCTCACACATATACTATACTATAGTAGTGTGAGCTATGGTGATCCAAATTTTTTCGAGAAAAAAAAAGTTGCTCCGATTTCAAAAATTTTTATATATCTTTGCGTTTCAGATGATTTTGAAACTTTTTTGTTGCGCCGTCTGTCTGTCTGTCTGTCTGTATGTCTGTCTGTGTGTCTGTATGTCTGTCTGTAACGACCAACGCGCATAACTCAAAAACCGCTTGGCCGATTTTAATGAAATTTGGTACCTAGGCTGGGTCTTGGGTCGAGATGGTCCCATTTAAAAATGAACAAAATCCACCGAACACAAACCAAATAAAAGGGTGGGGGTAGATTTAAAAAATTAGAGTTTATGTGCAAATATGGCGTGTGTGATATCAAACGAAAGGTAATTGAGTCTGGAGTTAAACAAAATACATTTTAATTTATTTTAAAAAAAGGGTGGGGGTATATTTCAAAAATTAGAGTTTAAGTGAAAATATGGCGTGTGTGATATCAAACGAAAGGTAATTGAGTCCGTAGTTTAACAAAATACATTATAGTTTTTGTTTTTTAAGGGTGGGGGTAGATTTCAAAAATTTGAGTTTAAGTCAAAACATGGCTTGTGTGGTATCAAACAAAAGGTAATTTAGTCTGGAGTTGAATAAAATATATTTCAGTTTTTATTTATATTAATTCACACGTACACTATAACCCTAGTACCTCGTGTGAGCTTAGGGGCCCATATATTGGCAGAGTATTTATAAAGTGAACACAAAGCACCTAGATGACCAAACACCTGTATGTGCTAGGTTAAAAAGTTATAAATTTATTTTGGTTTTCTGAAATCTCGAAAATAAAAACTATGGTCAAGTTTTTGCCTTGAAAATTGTGCAGAAAGTAACTAAAAAAGTTATTAAATCACACGCCAAAAACTGATTTTTATGCTTTTGTGGTTGAAAAATTATACTATTTCCTCTAACTTATTTCTGATTTTAATACCCTTCTTCCGCCGTGTCGAGAAGCAAAAAAACTTTTTTTAAAGAAAAAAACAACTATTTCTTAAAATTTATTCATTTAAACATCTTTAAAAGATAATTAAATGAATAATAATGACTTGACTCTTGAGCTTTTAAACGGCTTTCGTCTAAAAAGCGCCGTTAATCTAAGCAATTTTATTAGGGATTTCCTGGTGGTTTTATTGTATTTTTATAGATTTGGGTTACTAATTCAATATTTAGTTTTGTTAAAAGTTCTTAACACAGACAAAATTGATTACTTGGATTATCTAGAAAAGGATCACCTATAGTTGATACAACAACGTGGTCAGTTTTCTAAATTGATAAGTTGTTGAACTGTAACGAATTATTAATACAAATTAGGTAAAGATAAATTTAATTAAGGTAAGGTAAAATTCGTTTCGTTATAGTCATAGTTTTTGCGGTTAATAACGATAAGTTTTCGTCGTGAAAAGTGGTAATTTTTTGACACGTCAAGGCTTTAGAAAAACGAACTGTCATCCCATATTAAGTGAACAATAAATGTTATGTTTTTTGAAACCGTTTAAAAAACGAGTAAAAACTTTAATAAAACAGCAAAAATTTAATTTAAATTAAGTTTTTTTTTGTTTGTGGACATAAAGCAACATGGTGTATATCAAGTCCTATATTTGTGGTGTAAAATTTTGTCAGTCAACAACACATAAAAACTTAACTTGTTCACATATTTTTAAACATTTTGCCTTTAACATTCCTTTATGTTACCGTTAAAATAAAAAATAAAACCTATAGTATGGGCTTTATTCTTTGCTTAAAATAAAGCAACAAAAAATGCGCTTCAAATGTGACAGTTCAACTTCCTATCAGTTCGAATATAAAAAACAAATTAGATTTATGTATTTACTATGGATCTTTTGTATGGATTTTTATGTATACTGATAGCCATGATTTAACTGTACGCCAGCAGGATGTACGAAATGAACGCTAGAACTCCTAAAGATGGGCCCATCCGTTGGTTGCCTCCATGTTGCATGGCTTCTGGGTGCTCACCTAGAAAAAAAATAAAAAATAAAGTAGGCGAAAGTTATTACTACATTCTTGGCAAATAATTTCGCAACATAATTCTGTAAAGAGAAATTCTAAACCAGGAGTGAAATTAAAAAAAGAAAAACCATAAAAAAAGTTTCCTGTCCTTTGGCCGAAGAAATTGAAAAATGAAGCAATCATAGCTTCCTTTGGAAACAATGGCAAATTTAAATTCGCAGACGCAAATTTTCAAGTGCGCATGCGTGTGTTTTGTCACGTAGACACACAGCTGCTGTGTGTGTGGACGCCATATTTGTTATTTATTTACATTTCGCGGTATTTTGGTGTTTGTGGTACAAAATTGTGTTTTATTTGTGAAAAATGGGAAATAGTTCATATCAAACATGTGCGGTTTGTGGAAAAATGTCCGGGAGAAATAAGAGAGCGCCATCTCTTAATAAAGTTTAGAGTAGTTTAAGATAAACTACAATGTTTTTCCAAAATTTGATAAATTTTCAACCGATCAACTAGTTTTTTGAAAAAAGATAATAGACACAGCCTTAAAATTTTTGCAATGGTCAGGTTCTCAGGGTCCCTCGACCAAGATTCAACTAATTTTATAATTCTTGCAGTGGCGGCTCGTGAAGTATAAGAATGGGTGTGCGCTTTAATAAGTGAGTCGAAATAAATTTAAAATAAAGTTAAAAAAATTTGCATATTTATTTGTAGCCAAATAAAAGAACTTATGGTGCCCACTAGGTAATAAGATTGTCAAAGTAAAAAAAAGCAGGTCTCCAATAAATAAAAATATGCCTACACAAAAAAAAATACCTACAGTATGCATACATATTAGTTTTTAGCCAACGATGGATAACATTAATTCAATGTACAAAACCGTTTTATCTTAGCTTTTGATTCAAATACCATTTCATATTGTAATGTTCGTATACGTTGATTCAAAAATTCATGCTTTTTAATTTTTGCCTGTAGATGATTTGCGATAATTCTAGTTCTGGAGTCGGCCTTCCTAGTCTTTTAATTTCCATTTTTTGATTTAAATTAAAGGAGGAAAAGCTTGCTATAATGTTTTGTACACAATTAAGTCTTGAATTACAGATTACCCGAACCCGAACTTATAACTGCCTCAGACATATTCGACACTTGTAGATAATAATTAACCCAAAAATTACAAACAAGAAGCCGAAAACAGCATAAAATTCACTTAAAAGCTGCGTAAATAAATTTTAATTACTCCCAATACACGCATACTAACGATAATATAAACAGTAATCAGCTGAGAACTATAAAAAACGATGCAAGTGTGTATTGATTTAGCGCACCACCTCGCCCTTTTCTCGACCGATATTCCGAGCATTTCCGATCCAATTGCGTGGCAAAAATTGGATTAAAGAGGAACGCCGAATCCACGCGCACCTCTAGATTCAACCCCGCCCTCCCATATCTCTAGATTCAAGCGAGGCGAGGCGAAGCGATCGAAGGCCACCGTATGCGGCAGCAAGCGTCAAGTCGAAAAGATATTAATTACTTCCGTTAATGGCCGATAGATGCCACTAGCGGGAACGGGATCATTAAAAAATAAATAAAAAACAACAGTAATTATTTAATAATAGTTTGTATTTATTTTTTTCTTGTTTTTGCTGGGGCTGCGCGCGCACCAGCGCTCCTATGGACAAGCCGCCCCTGAATTCTTGGCCTCCACTGTCAAAGGGTGAAATCAAAGTAGATGTAAGTATCAACGTCTAAAAGCATGCAAATCACCTTTTTACATGTTAAAATTTCTAATCGCAATGGGCGATTTGCCGATAACAATTTTTTTGACTTATTTAAACCTTAAACAACAATCCCAAACTAAAGAACGAAAACCATAAATTCGTTATCTTCGGTTCGACTTAAGTTCGACGGACAAACGTATTCTGTTTATATGTTGCATAACACAGGACAACAAATTTAAAAAAAAATTTTGGTGCCTGAGATCTAAGTGCTGGTTTTATATATATTTAATATGCTGATTTTTCCATCAGCTCTAGTTTTTGAGATAGAGACTAATTGAATTTAGTTCTAATAAAAGGCAAAAATAAATAAATCGACATTTCTTTAAAATTCAAAACTAGGATCTAATTAGCCAAATATACCTGAAATTGTCAGTAAACCAATATTCCTAGACCTGGTTAACCCGCATGACTTAATCCTATTAATTTTATTAGCTATTTTATATTTGGAATTCCCTATGATTATCCTTCAACATGTGTAAAACATTTGTGACAGTGGACAATTGGAAATAGAAAGTGTCAGAAATTTGGTGTACCAATGGTTTGGAGGGAACCACGTAACCATTATGATAACTGCTATTTTTGTCTCGTTAATATTAAAGGCATAAATAGGAACAATCGACATAAATGGACATATCCTGATCTAGATTTTGCAGGAACGCATTCCAACCTTCAGCAGTCTTCCTGAAATCCCGGAAGATGATACAGAAACATCAACGTCTGATGAAGTTCACAGAATGCAATCAGAAAACGACAGTGAATTTGAAGCAGATTTAGCAGCTCTTGAGTGTTTTAATTAACAAGAACTAAACGATCTCGTGAGAGATCTATACTTCTCAAAGGAGTGTGCTGAATTAGTGCATCCAGATTAAAAGAAAAGAACCTTTATTCACGTACTAAAGTTACATTTTATCGAAGGAGAGGAAAGGATCTGCTGCCTTTTTTCACTCATGAAAATAAGCTGTAACGATATAAAATGACTCTTAGAAAAAATGGGTTTGCCAGAATACACTTCACACGATTGGTGCTTTTTCATTGACAGTTTAAAACGTAGTTTAAAATGTGTCGTTTTAGATGACGGTAACAAATATGCCTCAATTTCTATTGGATATTCTACTACCATGAAAGATGAGTAAAAAACAATATCACAAGTTTTGAAACAAATTAAATACGAAGAACATTAGTAGGCTATTTGTGCTGTTTTGAAAATGGTAAACGTTCTCCTTGGACAGCAAAGTGGATATACAAAATACCCCTGTTTTTTATGTCTTTGAGACAGCAGAGCTAAAGATCAGCGTTGGGTTAAGAGAAATTGGCCTTTAAGAGAATATACTATCGTTCAAGGAAAACAAAACGTAGTGAATGAACCTTTAGTTACGAGAGAAAAAATCTTACTACTCTTGCATATCAAGTTGGGGCTTATGAAGCAGTTTGTAAAAGCGTTAGATCGAGATGGAATTTGTTTTGGGTACTTGTCACGTAAGTTTCCTGTGATTAGCACAGAAAAACTAAAAGCTGGTATATTTGATGTTCCTCAAATAAGGCAATAACATCAACGAATGAGATTGAATTTAACACTTGGGTTTCATTTGTTCAAGTAGTTAAAAATTTTCTTGGAAATCACAAAGCAGACAATTACATAGAATTAGTGGAAACTATGCTTTCAAATTTTCATATTCTCGGTTGTAGCATGAGTATAAAAGTTCACTACCTCCATAGCCACCTAGATCACTTTCTAGAAAATTTAGGTGACTGTAGTGAAGAACAGGGAGAAAGATTCCATCAGGATATTAAAACTATGCATGATCGATATCAAGGACGATGGGATAGCCACATGATGGCCGACTACTGTTGGAGGCTTCAGTGAAACTAAACTCCATGCTAGAAAATCGTATAAAAGAAAATTTGTAGGTGATAGTGACTAATATGAGTGTGAATGTATGTTAAGCTACTTTTTATAATCAATATTTAATTTATATATGTTTTTGTTTTGTTACTGGCGATAGTCATAGTTACGTAAAATATTTATAGAGGTTAAGAAAAGTAAATAATTCCCATTTTAAAAACTAGATCCTATAGATAAAATCTGATGGCTATTTCGGATTCTCCACCCAAAAATTACCTCGGAACAGTTAAAAAATCGCCGGCACCAAAACCAAGTGTGTTGGCCAGTGTAATGATTGATATCACTTTAATCGCTCACATCTTAATTTTGATTTGTGAATCGCCAATAGACTTGACAAGAAAATAACATAACCAACAGCTCCAGGAGGCCATAACCATAACCAAATAATGAGAGTTTCAGTATGATGTTTATCGCGTCTATAATTTTTTTTAGCTCAGAGGTTGTACAATCAAATTATGGACTGGAATAATTCCAAAGGATATTTTGATCGATTGATTTAGAGTTTTTACAATGTTTTCTTATTTAGTTCAGTTCAATAAAATTTTCTTTTACTACCCGTTCACTGTGACAAAGCATAATTCCCATATTAGAATTGACATTTCTTAGTTTAATTTGAATTTTCGATGTTTAAAATGTCAAAAAAGTCATTAATTGGATATTTTAATCTTTAAACAAATACACATTACTCCAATTCCCCGGTCACTTAATAGCGTAGGGACCTTTTCCGCTAAAGCTAATGGACCACGCCAACCGTTGTTAAGGAAATTAAAATGAATGTATTGTATGCACTTAAAATGATAAAGGAATATTGCATACAACACATAGCTTTCAGGATAAGTGCTTAAGCTCAATATATCGATAGACCCAAAGCTATATCAACATTGACCCATATCTCCAAATTGCTAAATTTTAGAGAATTCGGTCAAGAGAGGCCAAAACGTGCAATAAAATAACAATGCTATACAAAAGTTCGTAACACTCAAGTTCTTATATTAATCAGTGTAATTTATCTTAATAAATTCCACCAAGTCACCAAGGGGAAGATTTTTTTCCATCTGTTTTTGTCCATCGGTGGATTTGCGATGCCAACAGTTGGTTGACAGCTGATATATGTAAAAAATCTGACATTATTTCTGATTGCATCAGATGAAAGCGATGAAAGATAAATAAATAAATAAACACCCGATTGCATCACGCCGACAAGTGACAAGAGAAGAGAAACATAACTCAACTTTTTCATGATTTTTCACTATCGCTTTTTTACCTTCAGCTTTTCGAAGACAAACATGTCTGACGAAGAAGAAATTCTGATAGCCTTTGAGGTAACTAATGTGAAAATGAGATTCTGCCTTAATTAGTTATGCAACACGGAAGTCGTCACAGCAATATACCTATAATATTCTCTATTATAGATGTGAAGATTCCTTGTCAAATCTCATGCTTACGTAAAAATACGTAGCACAACTTAAACTAATTGACATACCATTTAAAACGTGAATGGTGACGTTCGCCGGACGGGCGTTCGACGGGTTGCATTGGTAATTTCCGGAGTCTGACGGTCTCGCCTTCTGGACGAGCAACACGCTGCGGCTGGTCTCACCGCGTTCCGTGTTGACACTGACACCGCCTCTTGAGCTGGAATAGCTGATTATCTAAAAATGCGAAGTATATAATGTTAATATATTAAAAATCTGATCATCTCTTTTGTATAACCCAAGTTATTGAAAAGAAAACGGCATACGGACAAGAGCTGCATCTGCTTTACGTGGATTTGCAGAAGGCATATGATAGTATACCACTAAATCTACTTTGGAAAGCGTTGGAAAACACAAACATAAGCGTACAACTAATTAAGGCCATCAAAGAGTTATACCGCAATAGTAAGGCAAAAGTTAAAATAAAAGCAAAACTAACCAAAGGCTTTCATGTTATTAAAGGTCTTAAACAAGGTTGCTGTATCTCGCCTACGCTCTTCAAGATATACTTGGAACAAGTCCTTAAAGTATGGAAGAGAAAATGCCAAAACATGGGAATTCCGTTGGACGAAACCACCTTGTATACTTTATGTTTCGCCGATGATCAGATAGTAGTGGCTCAGGATTATGACGACCTCGAATATATGACACGAAAACTAATAGAAGAGTACAATAAGTGGGGACTAGAGGTTAATCTCAATAAGACAGAGTATATGCGTATCGGTGGAATGAAACAGGATCTAATCTTAAATACTGGGCAGCGAATTCAGTCCTGTGATGAGTATAAATACTTAGGTCTAAAAATTACAGCTGACGGAACACTAGACAAAGCTATAAAAGATCGAAACGTACAAGGAAGAAAAGCAATAACTTTATTAAATGGAAAAATTTGGGACCAAAGTATATCAAAACAACAAAAAGCTTATATATAACACCATTGTAAAAAGTATTATTACATACGGCTCAGAAGTATGGACAATCAAGGATAGAACAGAAAAATTGCTTTCCGCTACGGAGATGGACTATTGGAGAAGAGCAGCAGGAAAATCAAAAAGACAAAGAGTTACAAATCAAAGAATAAGAGAAATTATGACAGTGGGTGAACGTACTTTAGTGGATGATATAAGAACAAAACAACTGGTGTGGTACGGACATGTACAAAGAATGAATGATGAAAGACTACCTAAACAAATACTACAATGGAAACCAACTGGCCGAAGAAATAGACAGTGAAATAAGAATAAGAGGCCTAGATGATGAATTATGGGCAAACAGAAACGAGTGGAGATTGGGTATCGGAAGACGTAGAACGTTGTGAAACCGATAAATATATCTATATCTATATATATATATATATATATATATATATATATATATATATATATAAAATAAAAATCAAACAAGGCTCGTGGCTAATCGGGTAACAAGGAGTTTTCGTTTCCCTCATATTTTTCCGTGGGTAGCTTGAAAGCTTAACCTCACGGGGTAGTAGAGTAAATTTGCAAAATAAAGCTGCAAAAAGGGTATATTTTTTTATATTTGGCATAGTAGTACCTAACGACAAACGCTAAATTTTCATTCGAGGATCCCCGATTTTCCGGTCTCAGAATACAAGATGGCGGTTGCCAAATTTAAGAAAAAAAAATGATTTCCTTGTTTTAGGAGAAATTAAATAAATTTCGATAAATTCATTTTAAGTGGGACATACTCAATTTAAAAATGTAAAAAACAATTACACCTGTCACTGCAAAACAAAATGACGGCTATATATAAAAAAAATCGTTTATCTTCGACATTTTCTTTACTTTTTAAGCGATATTTATCTTTAACATGGGCGCACCTAGAAGGGGGGCCCCGGGGCCCGGCCCCCCCCAAGCCTTAGATTTTTTAATATATTTTCTACATATTTGATGATAAAACATGAAAAATACCTTAAAATTTGACATCAGGAGGCTTCGGCCCCCCCCCCCAACCCCAAGCAGTGGCGTAGTTGCAAAAAGACATGATGACTTTTTTTTTTTTTTTGGTCGCAAGTTTTTTGAGGGCGCGCTTTGTAGCTGTCGGGCCCCCCCACACATGATGACCTTTTTTTTTTTTTTTTGTTTTTTTTTTTGGTCGCAAGATTTTTGAGAGCGCGCTTTGTAGCTGTCGGGCCCCCCCACAAGACACATTTCTGGGTGCGCCACTGATTTTAATACCTCGTATTAAAGCTACTGAGCAGCTCTTTAAACGTGCTTAAATGAATAATAAGTTTCCCAGCCGACACAAAGATGGCGCTTAATTTGTCAAAAGTAAAAGAGACCTTTATAACCTGTAGACCAAATTAAATTTTTACAATTTTTTTTTTTGGATTTTGTCAGTAGTAAGCCAGATTTTGTAAAAACTTATAAAAAGTTACAATTTGACATTTAACATTTTAAGATGGCGGCCGAAGTTCAGATAAAAAAGTTACTTTTTTTGTTCTTGTTGGACACAACTAGTATTTCCGTATAATATATTGATTTATACTAAATGGGGGTCGCCGATTTAAAATGTTTCATTATAAATGACATATGCCTATTATTATCCAAGATGGCGGCGGTCAAAATATAAATACAACAGTATCTTTTTGGTTTGGTGTAACGTGTCATTTTTACGTTTGGGACAACGTTACATATTTGTTTATTTGGGTAAATGGTCAAGGCTCTTTGATTCGTCTTTCTGTACACAAGTAAGGGTATTTTATAGAGCTAGGTTTGGAGGTTATATGGGGTCTAGGAAGTTACCTTAAAAGGAGGCATTCCATCGAATTACTGTGGACACTACGCACATCGCATTATCTGGACATCGTAATTGGAATTTAAGATCACAGGCTTCGGAAAAAATCACATAAAAGTTTTGATTGTTTTGTTTTTATCTGTGGAATTTTGTGATTCACTTGACGTTCATAAAGTTAAACAGCTGTTATGCTGGGGAATGGCGGCGTTGCCGCATCACAAATGGTTTCAGTAACAGGAAGGAAACATTTAGATGAACATTTCATTCCCTTACGTTTATTCTCGAGGATATTGGGACAATCCGAACCCCATATTCTTCACGGATTAGCTAGTTTTGATAGCACGAAAACATATTTAGGTTCACGGTTTGACCAGTAACAACCGAGGCTCCGCCACTTTGATATCTGTATTAATTTGATAGGGAAAGGATAAAATAAATACGAGTTATGCACTGTTGTAAATGGGAGATAAACGAGGGATAAAAACCAAGACTAAAAGAATAAACGAAATCGTGTGAGTTAACATCTGAACACTCTTGTGCCTTTAAGCAATAGTTCAGTGTGTATTTTTGGGTTCAGGTTCAGAAACAACTTTATTACTGTAGAAATGTTTTACAAAAATGGCGTTAAACCATATGAATATTAGAGAAAACATTTATAAAGAGCGAAGGAAACTTTTGACGAAGACTGTAACTGGAGTGCAACTAAATTCTGCACTTAGTATAGCTTTATTCATATGGGAATTGGTTGAGTGTTCGAATATTCCTGGGTTTGCTGCATGCCCTGATCTCCAGTAATTGATTTTACAGTTGATGGTTTCAATGCTGAGCTTCTTATAGTCCGTCTGGTTATTTTCCTCTTACTTGATATGTTGGCGGGGGTCCGGTAGGCAAATGTTCGGTCAAATGTATGGAGGGTGTCTCGACGTCCTTGTTATAAAAATTTCAACCGTGGAAATAGATCCGACAACACCTCAAGGTTTGTTTTACGTACTTCCTATCCCCTTGGTCGGTGCTGCCCCCTATATACCTGTATAGAACTATGCGGTATCTCCTCATTGGTTACTTTGAAAACCCCGGGTTTTTCTTCCAGGCTTGCCACTGAATGTAGAGATTTATTTTTGGCGGAAAAGTTTTTTATAAATAGGTTTGCATCCTTTATTTGAATTTCACCGGGAAGATTAGGTTGGTACTATTGCGTTTTACCGTCCCCACTCCCCACCAAATTTACAAAACGGTTTCCGGCCACTGCATTATTCTGGTATTCTCGACGAAGTGCTTGGTCTCTCTTTGCTAACAACTTTTGGCTGGGTCGGCAACAGGCTCTGGGATCGCCATTGTTTTTGGTTTGGCACTGCAGCGAATTGTAGGAGATATCCCAGAGACTGTGAGGAGTGAGCCGTCGTGTTTTCGGCGTAATCGGAAGTGACGCTCACACCCTGTTGAGGGGATTTTAGGTCGGCCTACGCCATTTGTACGGGGAAGAAAGAGCATTGGTAAGTTCGATTTTATTTTTTTTTATTTTTTTTTATTAGTTGAGTACTCTTCAAGATAATATTTGCCTCCCAAATTGTAATTATTTTTCGTGGGAAATGTACTTTTTTGACAAAGGACGTGGGGAATTGTTGGCGTTTTTATATTTTTCTTTTAACCACGTGTTGGATAAAAACTATATATTGTTTTTCTCCTTTGTCTACAGCCCTGTCAATTCCAGCGACGGGACAGTTGGGCTGGACGCTGGTGGGAAGCCGGACGGGCCAGTTATAACCCTGAGAAAGGTACGTTAGGATTATTTTAGTTCATCTGTTTAAATCTACTTTGTTTTATTGAGTCGACATGGGATTATCGATTTAAGTTACTGTGTAGGGGAACTTCGTGCAAAATTGACGAATTCCAGGAAACTGAAACATTTCATTTTCCACAGGGTTTTTACGCTTGGGCAAGGATCCCACAACCTTTTCACAACCATGGGCTGCCCTAGCACCATGTGCTAAGGGATCTTCAGGGGAGGCGCGGACAGAATAGGACAGGACCCGAAGTAGCAGGAAGAACAACACCAGGTTTACAAAATAAAACACACATGAATTAATCGAGGACCAAGGTAGGAGTTTACTTCAATTTCATACGAGCAAACATT
Source organism: Aspidapion aeneum (assembly GCA_963576565.1). Classification (NCBI taxonomy): domain Eukaryota; kingdom Metazoa; phylum Arthropoda; class Insecta; order Coleoptera; family Brentidae; genus Aspidapion; species Aspidapion aeneum. The sequence goes on along the minus strand of OY755042.1, from coordinate 2,429,137 downwards.
TTTCTGATATAATTTTTTTTCCATAAATCCTAAATATAGTTTTAACACTTCTTGTGAACGCAAGATAAAGGTATGACGTCATAACCCAAGATTTTGCGGCATATTTAATTATATTATTTTTCTGTGAAATTGAACGCCCTTGGCTCTAACTTGTTTCCCTTTTTCATTGATTTATATTTCATGTTTATTCAAGTATTATTCTCAGATTTCAATATTTTTTTGTATTTTGATCAATTTCATTTCCATCCTCCTATGAAAATAAATAAGATGAACTAAATTTTTGTGTTATTTGTACAATCCCAATGACCAACTTTGCAGAGACAAAAAGAGAGATGAGGTTATATTTTTTTAGCGGTTTCGTTACACATTTTTACCTCATGGGGTAGATCTCGGACTGGGTTGCTGTCTGTCTCATTCTGCCTAACGTAGAATGATGACAGCAGATATTTGGCCCAGATCTCCCCTATGACAGAATGATTCTGGATGTGTATTTTTTTTTACAATCATTTATGTAAGTGAGTCCTACGCTACTGACCCAGATGTAGGTACAGTATGACCTGGTAAAGGTGTCCATCTACCTGTAAAGTGCTTCTAGTTTTGTCATCTTAATTCAATCTTTTAGAATTTTATTCCGTTTGTTTTTTTGGTTATTCTTAATTACACAAATACTCTGGAAGCCTCGGAAGTAAGTAGAATTTCATTGTTTGGCTGCAACATTTGGGTTGAACTGTATTTTATTTAAGATCTTCTTTGTAAAACATTGGTATTAAATAATGTGGCGCACTTAAAATTTTCTTATTTCTGAACCCCCCCCTTCTCCACTGTATAAAAGTTACCGGGCATATCAATGTTTTACCTAGCTGGAAAATACAGTTCTGCTTCCAGATATTTGTTTAATTATTCAGTGGTTTTGTTGTGTCACAAGTTGGCAAATTTCTAATTATAGTGCCACAAAATGGCAGCAACGTCTTTAAGCTGCCACAAATGTCACACAACGCATTTTAATAGGCCACAAATTGGCGCCCTACGTGTGTTTTGGCTAGTTTTTTAACATCTGATGTAATTTTTTTTATTTTATTTTTTAAATTTGGAAAAAGGAAAAAAAGTTTTTTGAATTTTTTTTGAATTTTTTTTGTTTTTTCTGTGTTACAGCCAAAGCCAGGTTAAAAGCTTTCAGTGGCTGTCGGTGTTTTTTTGATACCCAATCAATTTTTTAATGAAAAAGAAGATCATTGGTTTTCGTAAATTACACTTTTTAAATATTTTTTTTTGGTAATATTGGTTGATTTGGAACTTGTTTTGTTGTTTTAGGGATTCTCATAGTTTTTATTAGCTTATCTTCACAGGGTTTTTCTGGGAAAATAAAAGATCCATTTTTATTTATTAAGGAATAATAAGTTGATAAAAAAACATGGGAGTTTTTATTGAACGGAGTCCAATTCATGTTCTTAATTCTTTAAAGTTTTTTGTAGGAAGAACATGTGTTAATTTTTTTGTAAAGAAAAATAAACACAGTAATCTAAGTTTACTTCAATTTTTTTTGTTGATTTATAGGTGGATGGATTTCCAGACATGGTCTTTTTATGTTTTAAATATATGACATAGGTAGTGTGTTTTTTCTAACAATTTTTTTTTGCAGGTTCATTTATTTATATGTTATTATTTCCTGCTTGTGATAAGATAGAAATTGTTTCACCGATTATTTTTTAGTGCAGTCAATTTATTTAGGTCAACAAGTTAATTTTTTTGGCGATCTTAATTTTTTGTGGGATATCACCACTTGGTATTTGGAATATTTTTACAGGGTTTCACACAAATTTTTCTTGGCTGAGTTGTTTTAAAGTAAAAATAGCTTAACAGCTGGTAGCTTTGTTTAGTTGGAAGTATTAATTAGTAATGAAAGAAAAGGAAAATGAGTTTATTTTGCTGTCATTTTCTTTTCTTGTTTTTGGTGGTAACTGTTGGATGACAATTAACATCTTACGTCACTCAGTTACATCGGGTCAGAGGAGGGTACTACACTACTAGTGTCGGCTCGGGAGGTTAGGAAACACAAGGCTAAAACCCTAGAGCGACATATTGGCTGAAGATCGACGCCAGAGGTCCAGTTAACATTTTTTTTTGGGGTATTTTTTTTGAAAGACAGTTTTTGGGTCTTTGGTTTAGTTGTCTAGTTGTGTTTCGTGACTGGTCAAATTTTTTTGGTGGAAAATACAGCGTTGGGCTTTGGAGTGCATTTTTTTTAAAAATGACCTACGGGTATTTCTACCAATTAAAGTTTTCTGGTTCACAATTATTTTTTTTTTCTGTATTTTTTTTCTGCGTTCAGGTCATAGCTTGGTCATGGCCATTGGAGAGCAAACATTTATGTTTGAGCCTTGAGAAGTTTTGCCTGCTCCGGATTGAATACAGGGAAAATGAATTTGAAGCCCAACTAGATATAATACCACAAAAGAAATGTTTAACTGAGACAGATATAGATATAAGTTTTTTTGATTTTTTTTAGTTCATTTGTAGAGTTCATTTGTAAAGTTCAGTAAATTTTTTAAGTAATGTCATTTTGAGGCCGAAAAATTGGTCAGTGAATTTAAGAGAGACTTTCAACTAAATATAAATGCTAGGCGGTGGTAATTGGTAAAAATATTTCAAAATTTTATTTTTTTTAAATAATTTAATTTTTCGTAAAAAATTATTTCCTTTCTGTTAACATAACTTCTCGAATTCTTGTTTTGGTCAAAACGGTTTGTATAGGGGTCGTAGTTTTAAAGGGTGACCAGACAGGTTATATTTTTTTAGGGGACCAAACGGGAACTTCTTGAGTTACAAAAAGGGGAACTTTTTTTGTCTTAGTTGATCAGGCAGGAATAAATAAATCTTTTTACTCCCGAATCATAATTTTAAATAACAAGATTTATTGGTTAAGTGTTTGGGTCTTATAGAAAAAAACGTTTTGTTTGGAGGATACTGGTATGATATGAAATTATTTTAATTTCATGCCAAATGTTGTTTGACGGCAGATATGCTAGTCTTCAGTTTTTTGTTAGTTTGCAGTTCAGGACAGTGGCGTGTACTTAAAGGGGCCTTACATCTGCGCCCATTGTAAAGCAACTTCCAACATACTTGCTTAGCTTTTCACTTAATCTTCGTTTTGTTGCTTCTGAAATTAAAGCGTTATGTTGGATAACGATGGATGGTGTTAGACTGAGAAAGTACCTAGGTATTTAGGGATGAAAACTTGGAAGTTGTGGACAATCGGGAAATAATTTTTTTTTTAATTTTAAAATAGTTTCATACTGGTGACCTCAAATAATGAAGCAATTTTTTAAATTACAATACACTGTTGTGGAATAAATGGGAAAGTGTTCAGGTTAAACAATAAATTTAAGATGATTGATTTAAAAAAAAAAAGATTTCAATCTAAGAATAAATTTAAAAACAATAGGTTTTCTTTGATGAGACTAAACAACGATGAGGGCATATACCTTTTTTTTGTTATGCATAATATGATAGTAGTACCTTTTGTATTGCCATAATTAGGGGTTTTCCTCCCGCGAGCTGGGTGGAAATGGAAGAAATGTTTGGTTCGGAGTGTAGAAATCGAGGAACGAGGACTTCCTGCTAACCTTTTTAGGATTTCGCAACTTCGGTTTTCGCTAAATTAAAATACATCCAAATTTGGCCTACAGGCTGAATCTCACATCTTCCAGGACCTTGCAGATTCGCGGAGAAAGACAATTTTTGTGATCTGTTTAGTTATGATAGGAATTAAAATAGTAACATGCACATGAGGGAACTAGATATATTTAGGTTAAAAAGTGGTAGGAACACTAATCTGAGCAATTTTCCATAATAGTGTCCTATTTTCACAGGGTGCTTCAAAATATCATCACCCTTTCTTTGAAGTAAGATATCGTTTCGCCTGTGGGTGTTTGGCCGGTTAAAAATATATAGGGTACAGATGGGATTGGAATGGAAATCACAAGTTTTTGGGTTTTATTGACATTATACTTAGGGAATAGGGGAAATGTCTAATAAAAAGTTTTTTGGTTTTAGGCCGAGTTTTGTTGAGATAACAAAAGTTTAATTGGGGCCGGGAGTTTTATTATGCTCTTTTAAAATTAATGTAATAGTTTTTGGTTCTTGATTTTGTTCTCTGGTTTTTACGCAGGATTATTCCCAACTGTTTCATTTCAAAATATCATTTGTTGGTGATGGGGTCTCATTAGCCCTTGGACATTTGGTAGATTTGCTTTGACTGATAGTTGTGGAGTGGGCCCAACTTAAGTTTATATCTCGTAAACACCAGGAATAGGGATCTGAGAATGCATTAGGCAGTAAATTTTTTTTTGATTAGATGTTGTGTGTAAAGACACTTGAGTAGGCAGATTTAGTTTTACAACGTTCTTATAGGTCAACCTTGAAATTGTTTTCATATTTGTTTTTTGAAAGTACACACAAGATAATTCTTTACGGAGTTGAGTGCAAAGTTTAAAACTTAGGTTCACACTATTATAGTGGTACAGTAAATAAGTACTCACGTTGTTTATTTCCTTTAGTGATAATTTTGAACAAATATACTAACATCGTTTGGTTTTTTGAACATAAATATTTTTTTTTTACTTTTCCTAAACTGATTGGTTTTTTTGCAATTACGATTTTTATACCTTATGATTCTTAAGTAAATTTAATTTTCAACATTTTTTTTGTATAGTAAATTAATTTTTCTAGCTCATTTACTTTTCACATTGCCACAGTTTTGGGAGAGGGAAGGGAATTGACAACTGTTTTTAAAGGAAAAGAACAAAAACTGTTGCATGACAACTCGAATAAGATTTTTCTGGTGTTGATTTTATTAAATTTTTTTTAAGGTTCACTAATAGGAGCTGCAACCCCACTTAAACATTTTTAATTTTTTTTCGAAAATATTTTTTAAATATTTTTTTTTATATTTTTTTTTAAGGAAGGAGACTTGATTTTCTTGTTGCAAAAATTTTTTTTTTGGTGCATAGTAGTACCTTGCCCATACAATGGTTTGACCAGTTTATTTAAATATTTTTTTTTGCTGATTTAAATATAATTTTATTTCGAACCCTCACGTTTTAACAACCTATCATCATTTGTTTTAATTTTTTTTTTTCCCTACTCCAAACCACCTATTAGGGTAGAGTAATATTTTGAACATTGTAGTGAGCCACTATTTAATTTTTTTTTATTATTGGGCTACTGTGGTCGCCACCAAAAATTTTTGAAAAATTTTTTGCGCACCTTTAGGTACGATCCTAGGGTCTTTTTGACCATGGGTTGATGCATCAATTTAGTTTAAGTCTTGGGAATTTCATTTTAATGAAGATTAGAGAGTTGCAGTCCTACCAAGACGTTATTTCTGTAAATTTTTTAATAACATCGGTAATTTTTTTTTAATTTTTTTTTAATTACACACAACATCCTTACTAGTCTAATTCGACGCAATTTCAGCGAGCGGATTTTTTTTTTTTAATTGAGCATATTTTACGATTTCTATAACATGAACATCTGTTCCGATGTTTATTGCGTTCACTTATATATTAAGGGATGATGTGACCTTAAGCAATGCATGTTTCGTGTAAACTCAGAGTAGGTAAGCAGGTTAAAGTGGGTTTTGATTTTTCTCTTTTTAGAAAAATCATTGTATACGGCGATTTGGGTTTTTTTTTTGAGGAGTTATTAGTGGAGCCGTTCTGCAATAGCAGGAGTATACCCTAGCGTTAACTGTGTACAACAGCTTTGGGATTTTTGTTATAGGTAGTCTGTTGTACGTTCCATTTGGGGATAAATTTATCTATTCGGTTGCTGAGGTAAACAAACATCACTTAACTTTAATTTTAATCCAGTTCAGCTAGGATAAGCGCAATTATTTTTTTTTTGGTTTTACTCACACAGGAGTGAAACATAAGACCTAAACACTGCCAAAACTCTTGTCTCTCTTTTATTTTTTTTTAAACTTTTTTTTTATGGCTACTTGTTAATTCTAACTTAGGATTTAAGTAGTTATTTCTCTCTGCAAGGTTGGACGTCATAGTTGGTTGTGCAAATACTTAACATAAATTATGATTACATTTTTAAATGCAAATAAATTTTATTTTCTTACTGCTCCGGTGTTTTTCGGTTTTGTTCGCGTCTGCCCGTATTTAAGTTTTATATTTTCTACAGTTGTGAGAAAATTTATAGTGATTTTCACTAGTGAATTGAAAGTGAACTTTGTGTTTGTTATTGCGTGGTTTAGTTTTTATAATTGGGAGGTATAATTAACAGTTTTAATTAAAGTTTAAAGTTTGAATATAAAAGGCACTATGGCTGTTTCTGTGAGTCGGTTGTCTGACATAAGGTACTTAGTCAAGGACGAATTAATCTATGAGTTAACATGGAGAGGAATAGCCATTGGATCGGTGGAAGAAATGAAACAACAGCTTATGCTGATTAAGCAAAGAGAAAAGACTGATACAAGTATGAGATACCCTCCGTATCCCTTTAAGTTTGGCCAAGATGCTTTTAGCTGCATGAAGAAGCTTGATAGTCTGGTACCGCTGGTAGAGAAGTTCTCTGGTACGAGTAAAGGGGGAGAGTTTAGAAAAATCGCTGTGAGGTTGGAACACGTGTTGGCCAGGATAAATAACATGAATCCGTCTAACTTTGAAGAAAGTCAAACCAAAGGCATACTGGTTGCGGAAACCTTGAGTTTGATTGGGAGGTTGCAGAGCCAAGCAACAGATTTATTAAGAGTTGGCGTGAACTCAGATGATGATGAAGCATCTGAAACCCAATCAACGAGTCGAAGCTCAGATCACTCGACAAATGTTGGCAACATTCCCAGCCAGTCTCAACTCCCGCAACCACAGCACTCGAGCACACAAAGACCAGCTCAACAGCCCACAAACCAACCGTCGGCCATGGCTCCATTGCAAATGCAAGTGCTTACAAACCCAACTCAAGCACCAATACAGGCACCAGTCCCTATGCCGATTGAGAATTACGGTACATCAGCTTTTCATTATCAACAACCGTCTACCGTTCCTTTGAGTCTAGCTGCCCTCCAAAGTAGCATTGCACCAATTGCTCAGTCACGACCATTTTCTTGTTCGTCGCCAGTACCAATGTCAAGTGATCCTGGTACTTCATATCATGTTGCACCTGTACCTCCGCATAAGTGGAACTTAAAATTTACAGGCGAGAGGGGTACAATCTCCGTCACCGCATTTTTCGAGAGAGTGGACGAGTTGAGTCAGGCTAGAGGAGTCAGCAAAAAGGTTTTACTGAATTCGGGCATTGATCTTTTTGAAAAGTCAGCTTATACTTTTTACAAAGATGTACGTAGGGAAGTCCATACATGGGAACAGCTGGAACAAAGGTTCATGGCAGAATATCTTCCTTCTTCATATGGCGAGAAGCTATTGAAGGAAATACAAAAACGTAAACAAGGCCCCGGAGAGTCTATAGGGACCTATATTGCTGTCATGAACACATACTTCCAAAGACTTGGCTGTCCTGTTTCCGAAGAAGCAAAATTAGCTATCGTCTTCAGAAATATCGCGGACATCTATAAAAATGGGTTAATTGCTACTGAGGTCAATAGCCTATCACATTTAAAGGATCTGTGTCGTAGAATAGACCAGAGATATGGGTTAGAAGAGGAGAATTTTACTCCTAGGAAAAACCAATCAATCGAACCTGACTTGGCCTACGTTGACGTAGAGAGCGATTTTGACGATTTTTCAACAGGGGTTGATGCAATTCAAATATCAGGTGCCGGGACATCAAATCAACAGAATTTGAATATTCGTGATAATGGATTTAACAGAGATAGGCAGCAGCCAGCAAGCAGTTTCGCTGCTGGAGCTGATAGAGATAGACAACAACCAGCTAGTGGTCAGTCTAGTGTAAATGACAGAGATGAACAACCACCACAAGGTGTTAGACCTGGTAGGGCAAATAGGGACGTGGTATGTTATAGATGCGGCCAAACAGGGCACATGGCAATCGGATGCGCATTACCTAGAGGCAAACAGTGCTATTCGTGTGGACAGGCAGGGGTTACAGTAAGAGAATGTCGTAATTGTAATCGTCAGGGAAACGGACCCAGGCGCTCGTAGGTGGTCGACCTTCGAGTCAGCCTGAACAAGCATCGACCGATAGGCTAACGTACGTTTTAGATTATGTGATAAGTCATGCTCGTAAAGATGAGAGACCTTATTTAGAAGTGGATGTGCTCGGAAATAAGTTATTAGGTTTGTTGGATTCCGGGGCTTCACGTACCTTTTTAGGGAATCATGGTTGGTCAATCATCGAGAAGTTTGGTTTTTCACTTGATACGACGAAGAAGACGAGTTGTATTGTGGCAAATGGTCAAAGCACGAGTAGTATTGGAACAGTGCAGCTTCCTATGCGAGTTCAGGACAAATTTAGGTTAATAGAGGTCGTCGTCGTTCCTGAGTTGCCGCACACTTTGATTTTGGGATTGGATTTTTGGATTTCGATGGGTATAGTACCGAACTTAAGTACTAATGAGTGGCATTTTGCCGATAATAAAGATGTGATTTGTTCTTTAGAAACATCAGACCAACAAACAACTCTTACACCTTATGAATCAGAACGACTAGAGGAATTGGTCGTTAAATATAAGAATATGATGGGTGACTCACTGGGATGTACAGATAGGGTAGAGCATAAGATTACAACAGATGCAGCACCGATAAGACAACGTTCATATAAGGTCTCACCGGTCATTCAGAAACTTATTGATGACGAAATCGACGAAATGCTGAAAATGGATGTGATAGAACGTAGTAGTAGTTCATGGGCTTCACCAGTGGTAATGGTACAAAAGAAAAACACAAAGAAATATCGTTTCTGTGTAGACTACCGCAAATTGAACTCAGTGACGGCGCGTGATAGTTATCCTTTACCACTCGTATCCGAGACTCTTGACAAATTGAAAGATGCTAAGTACTTGTCAACTTTAGATATTAAGAGTGCTTATTGGCAAGTACCAATGGAAGAATCATCGAAGCCACTAACAGCATTCATCTGTAGACGAGGTCTCTTCCAATTTAAGCGGTTACCATTTGGTCTTCATAATGCACCTGCAACTTGGCAGAGACTCATAGATAGCATCATAGGAAACGATTTAGACCCCTACGTGTACGTATATCTCGATGACCTCGTAATTGTCACACAGAGCTTTTCTGAACATCTTAGAATTCTTGAGGAAGTCCTACGAAGATTGCAGAATGCAAAGATAACGGTAAGTTGGGAGAAATGCCAACTGTGTAGGCCAGAAATGACTTATTTAGGTTTCGTAGTGGACCGTCGAGGCATTCGAGTTGACCCTAATAAAATTAGAGCCATGTTAGAGCTCCAGAGGCCAAGAACTGTCAGAGAAGTTCGTAGAGTTGTAGGTACAATATCCTGGTACAGACGTTTCATAGAGAATTTTTCAGCGATAATAGCTCCAATTACAGCTCTAACTAAGAAAAATCAAAAGTTCGATTGGACTCCAGACTGCGAAAGAGCATTTATTAAGATTAAGGAACTTTTAGTGACTGCACCGATTCTTACATGTCCAGATTATACCAAAGAATTTGTCATTCAAACAGACGCATCAGGCTATGGAATAGGAGCATGTTTAACGCAACCTTATCCTGAGGGAGACAAAGTCATTTGCTATTTGAGTCGATCTTTGACTAAGCAAGAACGTGTTTACACGACCACCGAGCGAGAATGTTTGGCATTGGTTTGGGCGATAGAGAAGCTCCGGCCTTATATTGAGGGGATCTCATTTAAGGTCATAACAGATCATTTTAGCTTAAAATGGCTTCATAGCTTAAAAGAGCCCAGTGGAAGACTTGCTCGTTGGTCTGTAAAACTGCAGCAATATGATTTTGAAGTAATCCATCGGAAAGGGAAAGATTTAGTTGTCCCGGACATGTTGTCTCGTGCAGTACCTATGATTGATACAATTTCGCAGCCCAGAGATGTTTCAACAACAATAAAAGATCGATGGTACCAAAAGATGGTAAAGAGGGTCGTAGAATCACCATTAAAATTTATGAATTGGAGATACACTGATAATAAGTTGTATAAATATGTCAAACAAGAATACCCTCAACTTTCACCATCTAATGAATATTGGAAAGAGGTAGTCCCCAAAGATCATAGGCGTAGAATTATTGGAGAAGCTCACGATCCTCCTACCGCAGGGCATATGGGTGTGTATAAAACCTTCCACAGACTGGCAGAAAAATATTATTGGCCAAAAATGCGCCAGGACGTGGCAACTTTTGTAAAGAAATGCTTTGTCTGTGCAGCTCACAAAGGTGATACACAAGGTGTATCTGATCAGATGATATCTCACCCAAAACCAACTCGTCCTTGGGAAATTATTTCGACTGATTTATGTGGACCTTTACCTCGTTCGACAAAGGGTAATTGCTGGATTCTCGTCGTTACAGACTATTTGAGTAAGTTTTCCTTAGTTTTTCCAATGCGAGCAGCCCCTACTCAAGCTGTTGTTAAGCATCTTGAGGAGCAAGTATTTATGGTCTTCGGAGTGCCCCGTTTGATACTTTGTGATAATGGCCCTCAGTACAAAAGTAATGAGTTTAAGCGTTTTGCTGAGAGTTATCAGGTTAAAATTCAGTATAATCCGTATTATCACCCCAGAGCAAATCCAACAGAAAGGACGAATCGCACGTTAAAAACCATGTTATGTTGTTATGTGAAAGACAACCACAGGAAGTGGGACGAACAAATACATAAACTTGCCTGCGCGATTCGTACTGCAACCCATGAGACAACCAGGATGTCTCCTTTCTTTGTTAATTTTGGTAGGAATATGTGTTTGTCAGGAAAAGATTACTCCAACCCAGTTTTGTTATCTGAAGAGAATGGTGTACAAACTGCAGCTGAAAGTAAGAACGAAGGTTTCCGGAAGCTCTATGCTGATGTTAAGAGAAGGTTAGAAGTGGCTGGAGAGAAAAACGTAGTTCAGTATAATTTGCGTACAAGGGTACCCAACTTTGCTGTGGGTCAGCGTGTTTGGAAGAAAAATTATGTTTTGTCAGATGCTGCGAAGTTTTTCTCGAAGAAGTTAGCACCGAAATTCGTTGGTCCTTATGTGATTAGGAATAAAATTTCTCCATGGATATTTGAGCTTCAGGAACCATCGGGTAAAGTACTGCCAGGGAGTTGGCATGCCAAAGACCTTAAGTCGGCAGCGGATCTCTCCGATTAACCTTTTTAGGTTAATCGTCTTGAAGTTGGGGGGGGATTATGTAACGTGTCATTTTTACGTTTGGGACAACGTTACATATTTGTTTATTTGGGTAAATGGTCAAGGCTCTTTGATTCGTCTTTCTGTACACAAGTAAGGGTATTTTATAGAGCTAGGTTTGGAGGTTATATGGGGTCTAGGAAGTTACCTTAAAAGGAGGCATTCCATCGAATTACTGTGGACACTACGCACATCGCATTATCTGGACATCGTAATTGGAATTTAAGATCACAGGCTTCGGAAAAAATCACATAAAAGTTTTGATTGTTTTGTTTTTATCTGTGGAATTTTGTGATTCACTTGACGTTCATAAAGTTAAACAGCTGTTATGCTGGGGAATGGCGGCGTTGCCGCATCACAAATGGTTTCAGTAACAGGAAGGAAACATTTAGATGAACATTTCATTCCCTTACGTTTATTCTCGAGGATATTGGGACAATCCGAACCCCATATTCTTCACGGATTAGCTAGTTTTGATAGCACGAAAACATATTTAGGTTCACGGTTTGACCAGTAACAACCGAGGCTCCGCCACTTTGATATCTGTATTAATTTGATAGGGAAAGGATACAATAAATACGAGTTATGCACTGTTGTAAATGGGAGATAAACGAGGGATAAAAACCAAGACTAAAAGAATAAACGAAATCGTGTGAGTTAACATCTGAACACTCTTGTGCCTTTAAGCAATAGTTCAGTGTGTATTTTTGGGTTCAGGTTCAGAAACAACTTTATTACTGTAGAAATGTTTTACAAAAATGGCGTTAAACCATATGAATATTAGAGAAAACATTTATAAAGAGCGAAGGAAACTTTTGACGAAGACTGTAACTGGAGTGCAACTAAATTCTGCACTTAGTATAGCTTTATTCATATGGGAATTGGTTGAGTGTTCGAATATTCCTGGGTTTGCTGCATGCCCTGATCTCCAGTAATTGATTTTACAGTTGATGGTTTCAATGCTGAGCTTCTTATAGTCCGTCTGGTTATTTTCCTCTTACTTGATATGTTGGCGGGGGTCCGGTAGGCAAATGTTCGGTCAAATGTATGGAGGGTGTCTCGACGTCCTTGTTATAAAAATTTCAACCGTGGAAATAGATCCGACAACACCTCAAGGTTTGTTTTACGTACTTCCTATCCCCTTGGTCGGTGCTGCCCCCTATATACCTGTATAGAACTATGCGGTATCTCCTCATTGGTTACTTTGAAAACCCCGGGTTTTTCTTCCAGGCTTGCCACTGAATGTAGAGATTTATTTTTGGCGGAAAAGTTTTTTATAAATAGGTTTGCATCCTTTATTTGAATTTCACCGGGAAGATTAGGTTGGTACTATTGCGTTTTACCGTCCCCACTCCCCACCAAATTTACAAAACGGTTTCCGGCCACTGCATTATTCTGGTATTCTCGACGAAGTGCTTGGTCTCTCTTTGCTAACAACTTTTGGCTGGGTCGGCAACAGGCTCTGGGATCGCCATTGTTTTTGGTTTGGCACTGCAGCGAATTGTAGGAGATATCCCAGAGACTGTGAGGAGTGAGCCGTCGTGTTTTCGGCGTAATCGGAAGTGACGCTCACACCCTGTTGAGGGGATTTTAGGTCGGCCTACGCCATTTGTACGGGGAAGAAAGAGCATTGGTAAGTTCGATTTTATTTTTTTTTATTTTTTTTTATTAGTTGAGTACTCTTCAAGATAATATTTGCCTCCCAAATTGTAATTATTTTTCGTGGGAAATGTACTTTTTTGACAAAGGACGTGGGGAATTGTTGGCGTTTTTATATTTTTCTTTTAACCACGTGTTGGATAAAAACTATATATTGTTTTTCTCCTTTGTCTACAGCCCTGTCAATTCCAGCGACGGGACAGTTGGGCTGGACGCTGGTGGGAAGCCGGACGGGCCAGTTATAACCCTGAGAAAGGTACGTTAGGATTATTTTAGTTCATCTGTTTAAATCTACTTTGTTTTATTGAGTCGACATGGGATTATCGATTTAAGTTACTGTGTAGGGGAACTTCGTGCAAAATTGACGAATTCCAGGAAACTGAAACATTTCATTTTCCACAGGGTTTTTACGCTTGGGCAAGGATCCCACAACCTTTTCACAACCATGGGCTGCCCTAGCACCATGTGCTAAGGGATCTTCAGGGGAGGCGCGGACAGAATAGGACAGGACCCGAAGTAGCAGGAAGAACAACACCAGGTTTACAAAATAAAACACACATGAATTAATCGAGGACCAAGGTAGGAGTTTACTTCAATTTCATACGAGCAAACATTTTTCTGATATAATTTTTTTTCCATAAATCCTAAATATAGTTTTAACACTTCTTGTGAACGCAAGATAAAGGTATGACGTCATAACCCAAGATTTTGCGGCATATTTAATTATATTATTTTTCTGTGAAATTGAACGCCCTTGGCTCTAACTTGTTTCCCTTTTTCATTGATTTATATTTCATGTTTATTCAAGTATTATTCTCAGATTTCAATATTTTTTTGTATTTTGATCAATTTCATTTCCATCCTCCTATGAAAATAAATAAGATGAACTAAATTTTTGTGTTATTTGTACAATCCCAATGACCAACTTTGCAGAGACAAAAAGAGAGATGAGGTTATATTTTTTTAGCGGTTTCGTTACACATTTTTACCTCATGGGGTAGATCTCGGACTGGGTTGCTGTCTGTCTCATTCTGCCTAACGTAGAATGATGACAGCAGATATTTGGCCCAGATCTCCCCTATGACAGAATGATTCTGGATGTGTATTTTTTTTTACAATCATTTATGTAAGTGAGTCCTACGCTACTGACCCAGATGTAGGTACAGTATGACCTGGTAAAGGTGTCCATCTACCTGTAAAGTGCTTCTAGTTTTGTCATCTTAATTCAATCTTTTAGAATTTTATTCCGTTTGTTTTTTTGGTTATTCTTAATTACACAAATACTCTGGAAGCCTCGGAAGTAAGTAGAATTTCATTGTTTGGCTGCAACATTTGGGTTGAACTGTATTTTATTTAAGATCTTCTTTGTAAAACATTGGTATTAAATAATGTGGCGCACTTAAAATTTTCTTATTTCTGAACCCCCCCCTTCTCCACTGTATAAAAGTTACCGGGCATATCAATGTTTTACCTAGCTGGAAAATACAGTTCTGCTTCCAGATATTTGTTTAATTATTCAGTGGTTTTGTTGTGTCACAAGTTGGCAAATTTCTAATTATAGTGCCACAAAATGGCAGCAACGTCTTTAAGCTGCCACAAATGTCACACAACGCATTTTAATAGGCCACATTGGTAAATCTTTTTACCAAGATATGTAGTTTTATATTAATCTTAATTAATTTTAAATTATAATGTACAAAAATAATATAAATTATTTATTTTTTAAAGATGGCGGCCGAAAAAGTAAAGGGAAACTTATAACTTTTTTTTGTTAGGTTTAAAGAGCTGGTCAGTGGATTTAATATGAGGTATTAAAAATGAATATCGCTCAAAAATTAAAGAAAATATAGAATAAAAACGATTTTTTTAAAATATAGCCGCCATTTTGTTTTAAAGTGACAGGTAAATTTGTTTGTTTAATTTTTGAATTAAGTAGGTCCCACTTAAAGTAAATTTATCAAAATTAATTTAATTTGTCTTAAAACAGGGAATTCAATTTTTGGATTCTGATGCCGGAAATCAGGGGATCCTCGATTGAAAATTTATTATAAAAAAAAATACCCTTTTTGCAGCTTTTTATTGAAATATACCGTAAAATTTACTCTACTAGGGGTCCAAGATCTAATGGACACTTAATAAGTGTTGAGAGTTAACTGTTTGGTCCTTATGGCACACCCTTGCGAAGTTAATTAGACGGTTTTGTATCTAATCCTATGTAAATAGTGAGAAAACTCTCGCAAGAAGCGCCATCTAGCGAGATACGAGAGAAAATAGAACAAGAGCAGGCGAAAATAACTGCTATACATATCTATCAATGAAAAGATCGATTACAAATAAATAGAAACAAACCATCCGTTACCTACGACAGCTCTTCTGTTTTTCAGGCCAGATCAACGCTGATTAGCGTTTTTACCCGCCATCAGACTCGTGAGCGTCAATCAGCGGAATTTTTAAGCCAAATTATACTAACAAACGGGAGATTTAGTACCCGTGAATTTAAAAATCAAACAAGTTTCGTGGCTAATCGGGTAAAAAGGAGTTTTTGTTTCTCTCATATTTTTCTGTGGGTAGCTTGAAAGCTTAACCGATTAGCCACGAAACTTATTTATATATGTTAATCTTTCAAAAAATGTATGTCCAGTCTGCATGATATGTAACAATTAAATAAGTTCATATGTGCACGTGGACTCCCAAATTTTACTTAAAAAAATATTAAAATTTAATCATAACTTAAATTAATAATTTCATCATATGTATTAATAAACCCCAAAAGGAATTCCCCAAAGACTTGAATATTAATTAGAAATTAATACCCGGTATGTATGTATTTATATTCGTGTTCAAACCAGGATGCAGTAGATGGTGGATGCGTAGGCCGGCTCACCTTACGCTCTACTGGACCATATACAGTGCATCGTAGATGTTATATCGCATTCTAATTATGAAGTATAGAAAGAGAGGACGACATGTCATAATGGGGGGGGGGGAGAATCATGCGGTTACTCCAAGATTTCTTAGTTTATAGTTTTTTTCCTAGGGGGGGTAATTACCGTGTTACCTCCCATTAAACCCGGGGTTGGGTATACCTTTAATGTACGACATGCTTCAACTTTCAGATTTGATACCCAAAGCGCACTTAGGAAATTATACAGTTTTGTATTTTTATGAATCAAGGTATTGGGTAATTTTGTACCCAACTGCGACTAATTGGTACAAGTAGATTTAGCAGTTGGGTGTTTTTTTTTTTTTGAATTTAATTTTTTTTTCCACTTATATTTCTTATTCAGCCCTATACAGGGCTCGACTTCGAACGTTTAGGCTTTATAAAAAGCGTATAAAAAAGGATGAACTTATGGAAAGCAAAAAGTCAGTGAGGGACTAAAGAGGCGCATATTCAGGAGCGCTTGCCGCTGTGACTCAAAATTCATTAATAGTTTTTTATTTCTTAGACAATAACCTTGCTCTTTTATTAAAGTCGCGCTTAAATGCCGCTCAAGTGTTCGATCTCCTGGCGGCGGCTCACGAAGTCAAGTTGCTAAAAGTCACCATACACTATCCAGGAAACAGAATAGGGGACAACATTTTTGGGGGTAGGGATGTACGACAGCCCTAAACCTCTTGCCCCTCTACTGGTTCCATTCTGCGGAAAAAAATGTTTGTCACGTTTTACTACTCCTTTTAAAATTTAATTTTTGCCCCTTAAATTGAGGGGCCATTCTTCTTGAAAAAAAAAACAAAAAGTTGAAATGCGGTGTTATGGTAATTGCAATTATTTAAGTTTTTTAAATAATTGAAAAATTATTTTACAATTATAATGAAATTACAAAAATGCAATTAAATTACTAAAGTGATTGTTATTATTTGTAAAAAGCTATTTTTATTATTTAAAGCAATCCACGTTTCGTACTAAATTTAATGGGTAAGTTCAGAATGTATTACGAAGGAAGAGGGCTCCTAAATTAAGCATTTTCACATTTTGTAAATTATGAAAAAGTGAAAGAAATAAATAAAAAAGTAATTGTCAACTACTTTTTTTATTTTGCAAGTAGGAAATTTATAATTAAGTTTTTTTTTGTTGTAATTAATTACACAGTTTTCTAAGTACATTCCTGTAAAGTAATTTGTAATGTAATAGTTACTTTTCAAAGTATTGGTTTCTAACTCTGGTTGAGAATAAATCGGTACACATAAAGACCAAGAAATTTTTTATCCATAAAGTTGAATTTGTGGAATATTTTGTTTGTGCGTGTAGTAACCTCCTTTAACATTTTTGCCATGTTAGAAAGCTCTACCTGTACACTTAATTACGCATTCGCAGTATTGATTATTAGTCATACCGGTCAAAGATATCTGAGAGATGGCGCTACAGCAATTAAAATCAAGGGGTTTTACGGATTTTATGCATCGCCGCCTTGGGCCTACTCAGCCGGTAAGAGTAACGTCATTAGATCATGAAAAGAAAACCAATTTCTTGAATTGCTAACTTGACAACAGCGCTAAACTAATTAGCTTTCTTAGTGCCATTTATTAAAATTACTTCAGTTCACATATTTTTTAATGGCCAAACGATCGTTGACGACCCTGTAAAGTGGAAAGTACGTGTAGATTTTTTACGGACGCTAACAGTGTTTCCTTCCTTTTTTTGTCTTTCTTTTCTTTCTTTTTTGTTTTTCTTTTGTTTTTTTTTGTTTTCGTTTCTGTCAAACATTGAACTATACCCAAAGGGTAGATAGGTACGTTTCTACAAACATTGAGTGAAGGTGAAGAAGGAGAGATATTAAAATGGTGTTGAAAAAATCTTAGAGCGTGTGCAAAAAGAATTTTTGAAATCGCCCTATATTCTATAGAATTATGCGAATATGGTTGTTGAGGAGGCTGAGGAGAATGACAGCATGGGTGATGTGTGGGAGCAGGGAGGACTACAAAGTAGTTACCGCAAATTAAAGGACATTTGCAATGGGTGATCAATTTTATTAAAATTGCCTGAAATTTAGGTCATTTGTATGTTAATGTTTACATGATGAAATGGCGTCTAACAATGGCCATGTTGATTCCTGTTTAAAATAAATGGACCATGACGGATTTGATACATTCCTAGCTAGCCTTATTAGCACCTGATATATCAGCCTTGAAAACGGTTTTTTTGTAAATATCTCGGGAACTGAAGCTCGTACAAAGTTTTTATAGTCTGCTATATTCCGAAAACCGCAAAATATTGATGCGATGCTTTGTTGAAAAGTTAGGATTTTAAAAAAATTTTAATTGTCTATTTATTTTTATTTATAATTTAATATATCTTGTGCTTTTTACAGTATTTAAATAATAATACGTATTTAATACGGTAATGCATTTACAAATATAGTTTTAAGTTACTTATGTATTATTTAGCTTTAAAAATTTTTGTATATAAGTTTTTTAATCAGTAATGGATTATTACTATCGTTTTTTAATCCACCCCTCAGGGGTGGTACTACAATTTGAGAATATTTTTAACGGGAATCCTACGACTGCACGGACTAAGTTTCCAAAAAATGACATTTCGTATCAAATTTTTTATGTAGTTTTTCTTTATTTCTAAACTTAATTTAAATTTATATGAGATCAAACTCACTGAGAAATGCTTACTATCAGACACAAATTTTCTTCATGAAAAAATCAACTTAACCCTAAATGAATTTTCGAACTGGTGCAAGCAAAACAATCTGATTATAAATGTCTCTAAAACTGTCTTTATGGAATTTAAAACAAAGTCCCGTAAACCTACCGACCTCAATATAATCTTTAATGACATCCCTTTGCCAGTTAGCGATAGCTAAAAATTTTTGGGAACTATTGTCGATACTCATTTCGAGTGTTTACACATAAGTAGTGTATGCTCAAAACTTAATACATGCTACTTCATGATTAAGTCACTTAAAAACTCCCTCAGTATAAAAAATCTCATTACTGTGTATTATGCTAATGCATACTCGGCTCTAGCCTATGGTGTGGCAGTATGGGGTAGTGCTCAGGATGTGGAAAGAGTATTGGTAGGTCAAAAGAGACTTATAAGATTAATTTTCAATATACCTTACAATGGTACTTCTCGCTCTGTATTTAAGGATAATAAAATTATGACAATAACAAGTATTTACATATATAATTTAATTGAATTTGAAAACTACATGTTGGGCAGAAGGTAAATTTTTGTTATCAATATTTATATACATATTTATACAAATCTTGTAAATGTGTTTTCGTTTTTATTTTTTTAAATATTTACACTATTATTATTTACACTTATATTATAGTTACACTATTATTATAGTTATATTTTTTGTATTTGACGTATCTTATCTACATTATTGTAGCTGAAAAGATTAATAAAGTTGTCTATTGTCTATCATATTGCACATTAGGGTGAACCAAATCTTTGCAGCTATCTGACCTTGAGTATTAAAAAAATACACTTAAACCGGTCGGTATCAAGTCTATAGACTTGAGACTTAAGCTCCGTCTAAAATGCTAAGTTTTAAGGTCTTAGTAAATACTAGTATAGGTGACTTCAGACCTAAAATGATTCGTGTTCTTTATAATAAAATTTAAAATAAATATTTTTTTTTGTCCATGACAGCGAATATTACGTTTTGTTTTAAAAAAAGTGCTAGTTAGTTTATAGCGAATTATTTTCTTTTGGAAACCCAAGCCAAGGGCGGATCCAGAGGTGCTTCTCGGGGGGGGGGGGGGGGGGTGCACTTTAGGTGACATTCTCTGTTGGTAAAAAACGGTATATATTTTTTTAAGCAGCATTTTATTGAACTAGTCAGTGGTTGTAATTTCGATGACAATAACAATAGACACTTTCATGCGCCGCAGGCAAAATTTTAGAATTTTTATTAGCAAAAACATTACTTTTTACTCATTTTTTGTATATTCAAAAAATTCTCGGGGGGGGGCAAGTGCCCCTAGTGCCCTCCCCCCCCTGGATCCGCCACTGACCCAAGCACAGCTGTTTTACGCTTATATGAAATAGGGTGATCCGTAAATTTATCTCGACCACATAGGTAGGGAGGGTATAAATTCCCATGTTGGAATTGCGGTTTAACATTTGCTTTGATTAAAGGGCAAGTTATGCTTTGTTTGATGCGGGTTTACATCCTAGAGGTTATTTGTTGTTGAGAAATGTAACTAATTAAGCTCTGAAAAAAAAACTTGGTTTTTTTCGATAAAATTAAAACAAAAAGCCCAATGAAAGGGATAAGTTGAGACAAAGATGTGTTATTTATCAAAAAACATACACCAATCAAAATTCAATTCGACAAATTACCTTATAAAACTTTTTAAGCGAGGGTGGAAATGGTCAAAAGTAGAGCAAAAGTTCAAATAAGTTTTTGTCAAAAGTTTTTTGTTTCTTTACTTTGAAGAGTGTAGGATATTTGTAAAATAAATAAAGGATCTGATACCTTCCTAGCCCATAAGCACACTCCAGGTGAACTCCACACTATATCAGTTTTTTGTAAATATCTTAGAAACGGATTCTACGAAGGCTTTAATTAACATAAGTATTAAAAAAAACGTGATCTACGAAAACCGCCATATTGCAATGGCCCGTTAAAAAGTTAGCATTTTAAACTGTCAAAAACTGGTTTAGACCAAAATCTAAATAACTCTTTACAGAATTGTACACTATTTTACCTGAAACTTTCAGAAAAATCGGTTTAGCGGTTTAGGAGCTATCGTGAGCCGGACAGACACACATTTAAAAATTCGTCATTTGGTTTTATTCCTTTTTAGTTTTGTTAAAAATTAATTACCGTAAGGTGGTGATACTTTGCAATCCACGGGTGACTTTACACAAGCATGCAACACTGCATTTAGTGAGCTCTAACTTTAAGATTAGGCAATGTGGCGAAATTCCGACCGCTCAGATTTTTTGCGATCGCGCCGGAACGTTTCTTCGCTCTTGATTTATGGGATTTGAGTCATTTTAGCTCACGCATCGGAAGCTTTTAAATAACAGAGAGAAACAGATGAATTTTAATAGGTCAAATGCTAAGGTGTTTGAGCACGTTCTGGTAAGTAATAGGACTTTGCTATTTTGCTAACTAATTAGGTGTATAGATTGATGTCCTGTGACAAAAACAAAAAGTTTTTTTTTATAAATATACAGGATGTAAACGATCCTAATGTAGACCTGTAAATAGGTGATAGGGAAGGTCAAAATAAGAAAAAAAGTTCATATAATATAGGGGTCAAAAATCAATAGTTTTTTGTCTAAATGACTTTGAATCTAGAAACTTTGAATTGAATTTGCGGCAAAACCATTTCACTCAGAGAAAAACTGGCCACGATAAGTTGCAATCAGTTCAATTTTCAATAAATCTAAAGAAAATTCAGACCGCAAAATTACAAACTAACAAAATAAAAAAATCACTAAAAAAAAATGAACTGGCATTTTGATAATCGAAATAAACTTGGCAACGTATCTTACCCCAGGGTCACTGGCTCACGTTGCTCACCTTAAAGGTGAACGTGTGAAACGAAACGCACTGTGTGATTCCCCTTGACCGTACGCGACGGCTTCGGTTCGGTTCATCACCCGATCACCTTTTTCTCTCTTTTGAATAAGATGCATAGAAGCGAGATAGAGATCAGGTACCGCGCTGTTCAGTCATTTATCGAACTCACTGTCAAAACAGGGGTATCGTCAAGACCTTGCCTCAACGAGATGGACATTCATGTAAACACTTATTTTCGCGGAAATATTTTAGGAAAGACGGGGAAATTATCCCTCCTACTAGCAAATTCGGCAATGGGCAAGAGACATGGTCAAAATCTAAACGCCGCATTAGTTTTTGTTTTATCGTGCGCGAATAAGTGTGACTTTACTCTTAGCTTTCAGTGCGCATGTTCATATTTGATAAAAAAATTCAAAATGTTCACTAACGGAGAATACGTAGATATGTTGCTAGTGTATGGGGAAGCGCGTAGAAATTCGAACTTAGCAAGTCGCGTTTATCGAGAAAGATTTCCTCAACGGAGACATCCCGATGCGAGAACAATAGTGCAAGTATGTCAAAGACTCATTGACACAGGACAAGTTCAACCGCGGATTCATGGAAGAGACAGAGAGATACCAGTGCAAGAAGAAGAACGAGTTTTAGAAATTGTAGAGGCTAATCCTGCTATTAGTACGCGAGTTCTAGCCCGGCAAGTTGGCCTATCTCATACATCCGTACACAGGATTCTACGTGGTAATCTGCTCTATCCTTACCATGTTCAACGAGTCCAGGCATTGACACCTGCGGATTATCCAAAAAGGTTGGCATTTTGCCGATGGTTTTTGCACAAAATCGAGGAAAGTCCAATTGAAAGTGTACGTTTACCCGTCATGGAATTTAAAATTTTCACAACACCCATACATGGGCTGAGGAGAACCCCCACACAATCCAAGAGGGAAAGTTTCAGCACAGATTTAAAATAAACATATGGGCGGGTATTCTCGACGATCACATAATTGGACCCTTTGAATTACGACAGAATCTCAATGGCCAGGCATACCACAATGATTATGGAGGAAGCACTCGATGAAATGCCCATAGTACAAAGACAAAATCTGTGGTACCTGCATGATGGGGCGCCTCCCCACATTTTTGGAGGCATCATCCAATATTTAAACGAGCATTTTCCAAATCGCTGGATAGGACGCAATGCCCCTGGACTCAGAAAATGGCCACCAAGATCGCCAGATACAAACCCATTAGATTTTTGGTACTGGGGTGAGTTAAAGCAGTTGGTTTATGGAGATGGCGAAATGGCAACGGAAGAACAACTTAGACAAAAGATATTTGATAGTGCCGCGATTATTCAGCAGAGAAGACTAGAAAGAGTTCCAAGGGTTCGAAGAAATTGGCAGCGACGTGCAGAGGCTTGTATTGAAAGTGGTGGTAGACATTTTGAACAACTTCTGTGAAAAAACTGTATGGTGCGGTGTGATGTGATAGTGTGTCGTTGCTTTTGGTGCGCTTGTTGCAGGCACTGTTAAGACTGGTAAGTAATTTTATAGCTCTGGCTTCAGTTTTTGTCTGCTTTGAAAATAAAGTAAACTGAAAGTAGTTATTCGATAATCCGAAATTTAAAAAAAAAAACGATGTACCTTCTTAACCTGGCCTGACTTAGCGGTAGCATCATAGTCATCAAATCAGTCGGGGAATCAACTATCGGTGAGCGTAATTCCCACCCAACTCCCACCGCGGTCCAACCGACAACCAAGTTGTATGCATCGGACTAATTGTTCTGCTTTAATCTTGAATTAAGAAAAGGCACTGGGTTATTTGGCTAAATGTATTTACAATGTTGCCGATATCAAAAAACTTCAAAGGGCTATATCTCGAAAAAAAATGATTTTTTACCCTCATATCATATGAACTTTTTTTCTTATTTTGACCTCCTCTATCACCTATTAACAGCTCTACATTAGGATCGTTTACACCCTGTATATAAGGGTAAAAAAAATATTTAATTTTTTCTACCCTAGTGATACTTTACACACCTATTTTTTAGTGGCATTTGAAGATTTTATGTCAGAAATGGAGAATAATGAATCCACTGATGACGAAGAAATGGATCAAGATTATATGGAAGTAGAGAAACGCGATCAGAACATATCCAAACTTATTCCCAAGAAAGGGCAATATGCAATAATGCATATTGCCACCAAAAAGACAATAAAACATTATATTGCTAAAATCGAGAAAGTCGAGAGAACTGATGTGACACTTAAGTATTTAAAGCAAAAAAAAAATACTTTCGTTTTTCCCCAAGAAAATGATATCTCTGTTCAAGACAAAGATATTCGTTCGTAGAAAGGGGAATTTATACTTTTAATATTGATTGTAAAAAATATTTTGTTTAGGTAAGATTAGGATTATTTTCTTAACTTTGTTAATAATTTTGATAAAAAATGTTCTTACTAAGTGGCTAGTTTATATTTTAAGTTTTACTGGTATTGTTTTTAATAAGGAAACAAACGAATTTGTTAGCAATAGCCAGAGAGTATTTGATTACTTGAAATAAACGTTTTTTTCTTTATTAATTAGTATTTACTTATTATTTTTCAATGCAGAATTCAAGAATAACATTTTTAAAACATTATTAAAGTATAATGACGTCCCAAAGACGCACCTATTTTAAAATATTTACACTTTTTAACGCCTGTGTAATTTATCACTATCGCAGGGTGACTTTACACAGCTTTTCAGTTAAAAAAAAGGGCTCTTCCTGATCTTTTACAAAAATAAAATTATCGTCTATGTAAAGCGAAAACATGGAAATCATACATATATTGGAGCCGATAATGTAGCTTAATGTTAAATACGAGTTTTTATTAAAAATAGCCTAGTTTAACTATAATTTATTGTTTTTCATCTCCATTAATTTGAACAAAAATTCTTATTGTAGCACTTTTTGTAAATAATTATATGACAAAACATAATTTTTTGGGCCTTTACAAAAATAAAGTTTGCTTTCGATTAAGTAGGTATAGTTTTTGGGACCACCAAGAATTCTAAAGAATTTAAGTTTGATTTATTAATTTATTAGGTAGGCCTGTCAAATAAAAGATTAATTTCTCTTCCTTACCTATTGTCCACCTTTTTTATCAATTAATTTTCTACCAATAAACAAAAGTTCATTGATTTAATGTACACAATTAATATTCTTTGTTTGAAACTCGTAGACAATTAATATTATTATGCAACAATTTGATATTAATGTTCGTGTTGTTTGTATTATTAATCTTAACTATAATTTATTTGTTTTTTTTTGGTCATAAAGTTGGGTAAAATTTCTTATTGTAGCCGTTTATGAGAATCTTAATATGATAAAACATAATTTTTTGGGCCTTTACAAAATTAAAGTTTGCTTTCGATGAAGTAGGTATAGTTTTTGGGACCACCAAGAATGCCAAAGAATTTAAGTTTGCTTTATTGTTTTATTAGGTAGGGTTGTCAAATAAAAGATAAATTTCTCTTCCTTCCCTATCGTACACCTTTTTTATCAATTAATTTTCTACCAATAAACAAAAGTTCATTGATTTAATGTACACAATTAATATTATTATGCAACAATTTGATATTAATGTTCATGTTGTTTGTATTATGACTTTTTTATGGTAATTTTTTTAAAAACTATTCCTTTGCCTGCTGATTGTATATACAAATAAGGCCAATACTACTATTTAAGCTTTTATGATGTTTTTATTTTTAAATTTAATGTAGCTTTAAATTAGGGTACTTGAAGAAATGGCAGAACTAGATATTTGGTCAATAAAGGTATCTCAAATTTGATACATTAAATAATTATTCAATTAATTTCTGCCAATGACCAGAATTTTAATAGTTCAATGTACACGATCATTAATAATATTAAATTATCTTTGTGTGCTCATTATATTAATGTTGGTGTACATTGAATCAGTCAACTCTTGTTCATTAACAGAAAATAAATGTATACCTTCAAACAATTTTTTTTATGTGTAGACATTTAAAAATTTTGGCATTTTGTTTTTATTTCTTTCTGATTTTCTTAAAAATCTTTAGAATTTAAATTTGTGTCGATAAATAATTTAGCAAATGTTAACGTAAATATTAAAACTAACATTTTTGAAACAACTATAATTTATTTGTTTTTTTTTTTTGGTAATAAAATTGGGTAAAAATTCTTATTGTAACCGTTTTTGTGAATCTTAATACAAGTCAACATATAGTGAACTCGAAGATTGTACGGAAACTGGTTCGCTATATACGAGGTTTACAATAAAAAGACATATAGACTATTGTATACCTAAATAAAAAAAAAATTGTGTTCATTATAAACGGGTTCGCTATATGCGAACATCACTGTCTAATAAAACCAAAAACATTCAGGGTTCCTTGAAGTTCTTTGAATAAAACATAATTTTTTGGACCTCCAAGAAAATGGAGTTTCGTTTTGATTAAATATAGTTTTTGGGGCCTCCAAGAATTTCCAAGGAATTTAAGTTTGATTTGTTAACTTTTATTAGATACGGTTGTTAAATTAGAGAATATCTTCTCTTTCTTCTCTATCATCTATCTTTATTTATCAATCGATTTTCTGCCAATGTTTAAAGCAAAAGTTTGTAAAAAAATCGCTATCTTGGATTTATGACGTTACACAGGCACTCGTATTCAAAGTTAAAGCAAACACCCAGCGAAATAAAATTAAGTGATTCATAACCAATCGATTTGGGGTAGTCTAAAACTTTCTTTTCCAATTCTTTTTGCGTAAAAAAAGTTAATATTTTTAGTATTTAAAAAGAATATAATACCTTTGTTAGTTTTTGAGATATGAAGCTTATTTCTTCCCTATATTAATTGACGTTCTTTTGTGAAATTTTGTGAAAATATAGTAAAGCAGCCATCTTGAATTTATGGCGTCACCAGGCCCTCCTACTCAAATTGGAAGCAAACACCCGGTGACTTAATATTTTGTGAACTATTACCAACCGATGCAGGTTAGTTTTTAAAAATCTTCCTTAACTATCCCACGGGACACGATTTTTGACTATAAACCACTTAAATAATACCCTGTATATACCGCTAATGCTATTATAAATAAAAGCAAAAATCTACTTCGCAATACAAGAAGCGAGTTTGAAATGCACTTTGTTTTAATTGATTGGTTCGTGCGATAATTTAAATGGGTCACCAGTTCACCCAAATGGCCTCTATTTAACCCGAAATGCCGTTTGCTTGACCTGCAAATTCAGTTAAATTAAAAACAAATATCAGAGCGTTTAAAAGGCACTTTTTTTTAACAAAACCTAATTTTGGCTGACTATAATAGACTAAAAAAAATATTTATTGAAAGCTTATCTAAGCTTTTAAAATTTTATTTCGAAGAACACTAATCATTTTAGGTACGAAACCGCTTAAAATCGCCAATTAATTATTAGAAAGCAACAAAAAAACTTGAAAACACATAAATATCCAAGTTTTTAAATCAGATTAAAAATCTACGTCACCGGGTTGCTTGTTTTTTGCAACCGGATGACGCAGCTACAGTCGTCCAGTTAAGTTCACATGATTTTTTAGGCAACCTGTGTAAAAGTATAAAGACCTTCGGACGGAGTATGTTTTAAAACAACTAAAAATAACGGATGCCCTATAATCAAAGTTTTGTCTACTTAAAAAACTAAGATTATGCTTCGTAGAGATCTGAATATTTCGGCGAACATTGAGCTCGCAAACCGTTCGCAGAAGAAAAGAAGAGCGCACTAGCCACCCCGCTCAAACAAACGAGGCTTTAAGAATTAGGAGGGGTGTTGTCTTCAAATTTCTAAATCTTTCTCTTTTTGATTTCCTTGCTGCTCTTCTCCAATAGTCCATCTCCGTAGCGGAAAGCATTTTTTCTGTTCTATCCTTGATTGGGCATACTTCTGAGCCGTATGTAATAATACTTTTTACAATGGTGTTATATATAAGCTTTTTGTTATGTTTTGATATACTTTGGTCCCAAATTATTCCATTTAATAAAGTTATTGCTTTTCTTCCTTGTACGTTTCGATCTTTTATAGCTTTGTCTAGTGTTCCTTCAGCTGCAATTTTTAGACCTAAGTATTTATACTCATCACAGGACTGAATTCGCTGCCCGGCATTTAAGATTAGATCCTGTTTCTTTCCACCGATACACATATACTCTGTCTTATTGAGATTAACCTCTAGTCCCCACTTTTGTACTCTTCTATTAGTTTTCGTGTCATATATTCGAGGTCGTCATAATCCTGAGCCACTACTATCTGATCATCGGCGAAACATAAAGTATACATGGTGGTCTCGTCCAACGGAATTCCCATGTTTTAACATTTTCTCTTCCATACTTTAAGGACTTGTTCCAAGTATATCTTGAAGAGCGTAGGCGAGATACAGCAACCTTGTTTAAGATCTTTATTTACTTGAAAGCCTTTGGTTAGTTTTGCTTTTATTTTGCCTTAATTAGTTGTACGCTTATGTTTGTGTTTTCCAACTCTTTCCAAAGTAGATTTAGTGGTATACTATCATATGCCTTCTGCAAATCGACGTAAAGCAGATGCCATTTTCTTTTCAATAACTCGGGTTATAGAAAAGAGATGATCAGAAGTCGATCTACCCGCTCTGAAACCGGCTGCCTCCATGTCTTTATATTCGCTTTCCACTTTATTTCTTATTATTTTACCACACAGATATACCTCTATAATTATCACATATATCTTTCCGTCCTTTTTTGTGTATTGTGGATATATATGACGTTTTCCACTCAGTTGGTACTACAGTTCCATTTAAATATTTTTGGAAAAGATTCCGTAACCTCCAAAACAGTTCTTCAGTGCCATATTTAATAAGTTCAGCTGGGATATTTCCAGGTCCGGCAGATTTACCGTTTATCATGGCACCACTTGAAGTATGATGACGTGTCAGATCCGTCATGGATCCATTTATTTTTATATGAAATGTTTTTGGTATGAATATATTATAAATATTTAATTTACTGTTTTCCGCCTGACTAATATTTTAATTAACTCACTTATTTAATCTTGCCGACCGAGTTATTTTAGCATCAGATTATTTGCCTCGCAAAATTTTAATTTATTTACGTTGTTCATGACCTAGCAGACAGGCTGTTTTTTTTTCTATACCGGGAAGCTGCACTAGCAACGTTAAAGTTCGTCGGTTGCAAAAAGAATATGCTGGAAACATAAATGCAGTTTGGTTTTAGATATAAAAAGATTTTGAGACCCTATAGTACGTTCCATCAGGCCGTTCAACAGTTATAAAACTGTCCGAAAAATCCTATTTGCGTTCCAGGTCGACGTTGTACTGTTATCGGACAATCAGTTTTCCTCTCCATCAGGCCACTTAAACCGACTTCGGACTCCTCTGAAACACAAGGATTGAAGACAGGCGCATTAGAAATGATTGCTCTCTCTCTTTTCTTTGTCTGTGTTTATCATATTGAAAAATTGTATGTAAAACACACACATCTCTAGTTTACAGCACCTGACATAAAAATGTATCATAAAATTACATTAAATTTACATTTGTCTGAGAAAATTCAAAATACAAAAATTTAAATTTTTCTTAAAATAAATTGAGTTTTACAATCAATTTTAATACGTAACCAAACGCCGGGAAAGATACGTAAATATACAAATATTTTTTATATTTGTTTTTTTTTGCAAGATCCTCTTAATTTTTATTACTACGGGATTGCGGAATGTTGTAAGTATACCACATGGAAAAAAATTACTTTACTGTTAGGGTAGCCTGCTTAGAGAAAGAAAAACCAGTTTAGCAGGTGATTGGATAGGAATAGAAACATAAGGGTTTACTCTGATCGCAGCAAATCCCGGTGACCTGTGAACTAAAAGTTAAAAGAAAAGGGGTAACACCGGATATGAAATTTTACACCAGATTTGGCGGAAGAACAAACGACTTCACTTTAAGGCAACAAAATTACCATACCTACCAAAGTACAAGCTACAAAATATAATTTTCTCAACTTCTTAGAAGTATCACGATCTCTATTTCCTAAAAATGAATAAAATCACAAAAACTTTGCGAATTTTAAGGCTTTCTATAATATGTAGGTTTTTTTCACAAATGTTTTGTAAAAATCAAATTACAAAATACAAATAAATAAATATATAAATTTCACATAAAACTTGTGATATTAGGAAAAATAAATATTATAAATAAAAGTTTTGCCCAAAAATATGTGCTAATGCAAGTTTATTTTAATTTTTGGTGTATTTAGTTTATTAGGCAGTCTGTAGTGGTTTATAGTTTGTGAATATCAATTAAATTAATGTAATTTTATCTGCATTTTAAAGAACTAAAATTAAAAACGTATTATGATAATCCTATGTAATTGTGTAATCCTTTATGTGTGCAACTTTAATTTCGTGCTCTCGAATTCATGCGTTGCCTTCGACCTATCTTTACGCGAGACGACGAAACCTACCCTTTCTCTTAGTTACGTGACTTTGAACTTAACTCTCTTACATATGATCACATGACTGAAGTAAATCGATTACTACAACAACATTCGTTTTTTGGACAGTTATTTCGTCGTTCTACTAAACCAAAACACGAGTCGTTAAATACCGAGATGAATTCCATCAAAGGAGCATGCGCCAAAATTAACGTCAAAATGTCTAATTTAAATTATTGGCGCGAATACCGTGATTGGCGCGAGATCGAAGAGGTTAACGTATAATAAAAAATTCAAGGTATAAAATAATGGTCAATTCTAATTTTTAGGTATGATTTTATGTCGGTACCGGGTGGTTTTTATAACCGGAGCACTCAGCAACTTTATCATTGAAAATAAATTGAAATTTTTTGGTTAATTATCACAACTTTAAAAGCCAACATAATTTTTTTCTATCCGTCACCATGTACATAGTGTCCCAAATTCAATGTTTTTGGGGGGTTTCGGGTATTTCTAGAGGGGCTAAAAAAACTGATCCCCCTTTGCGACACTCAAATTTCAAAAGAAGCTTAAAGGTGAAAATCGCATTTTGATATAGCAAGCCGTTTTTAAACTACGGGGTGTTTTTAAAAAGTCTGGTATTTTGGGAACTTGTTTATTTATTAATATTTTTTATTTCTGTGAAAACATTCTTAAGACACTTTGATGTATAATAATAATCACATAAAATTAATTTTTCTTTATGGGAGGATCCCTTTATTTCTTTATATTTTTGTATTTTTTTTATATTTTTACCACATATTTCAGTTTGCTTAATAGGTTTAAAGTATTTTAATATTATAAAATTATAAAAATAAAAAAATAATAAAGAGGTGATTAAAAAATAAAAATAAAGAAAACAATAAAAAAATAAAATATTGAGTGTGATACATCATTTTAAAGGAAATTTTAAGCTGATTTTAAAAATCGAATAAAAAAAGAGTTATTCTGTAAGAAAAATAACAACTTTATGCAATATTTTAAAAACCAAAAGAGATAAATAAAAACCGTTTACATCTGTCAATTCTTCAAGAAAAGATCTATAAGAAAGCTATTTACACAAAAACAAAATTTTCATAAACAAAAAAGTTATAGACCCCCTCCCAAAATGCAGACAAAAACACTCCGTAGCTTAAAAACGGCTTGCTATATCTAAATGTGGTTTTCACCTTTAGGCTTCTCTTAAAATTTGAGCGGCGCAAAAGGGGGGTCAGTTTTTTTCTATCTCCCCTAGAAATACCCGACACCACAAAAAAACAACGAATTTTGGACACCCTGTACAGGGTGTGACAATGAAGTCGATATTTTGAGAGGGAACACCCTGTATATTTTTGCATTTTAAGATTCGTCTTTTCTTTCTGATTTCAAAAATATACAATATCTACGTGCTGCGATTAATATTTTTTGAGGTATTATGCAGTATTTCTTCTATATGATCTTATGCATTTCACGTTTATTTTGTTTTGCCATGGGAGTATTGACTCTCAACTCCAATGTTTCTTCAAGTATTTCTTGATTGTGTTTGTATTTCAAATCATCATTTACATTCTAGGCATCTAAACATAAAAACACTTTCTGCATAGGAATACCTTTGTTTTGGTATGCCATGTTTACTTTGACAGTGTTTATTCAAATTAAATTGGGCACTAAATAATTTGTCACACAACTTGCACGTCACCAGCATTTTCACAGCACAAAAACGACGAATTTTCATAAAAAAGAACTGGAAATTATTAAAGTTTTGCTGTATAAAACCATACTGAAATATCTCTCAGTTGATTAGTTGGCAGAAGTGACAGAACAACGCTTGCGCACGTCTTGGAATTCATCTCGGTATTTAACGACTCGTACCAAAACCGTTTTAAAACAGTCCTCGCAGTCCTCGTAGTCCTCGTACTGCATTGCGCGCGCATTGGGATTTTTTGTACAGTTTTATGACTGTCGAACTAAGGTCACTATATAAAGGAACTTCGTTATATGTGTGTGACCTTATGTCGAACGAGATGATGAAACACTGCTAGTACTATGCACTAATTACATTGAACCCATGACATTTATCCTTAAGTGCCCGTGAGGTGGATTTAAGATCACCGGTGAACTTAAGTCCACCGGTTATCTTGAGTTCGCCATCTTTATCCACGGTTTGTTCTATCTATCTATCTAACCTTACTTTTGGTGGTCAGTTCTATTTTCGAGAAAAGTATTTTGATAGTTTCAGTGTTGATAAAAATGGTTAAAAAATGAATGCTAATGACCACCACACTTTACAAAAAGCTCGCCAAAACAAAACTGACAGGCAAAAGTAAGTAATTTGATTTAGTTTTGTTCTTACTTAATTTTCTAAGTACTTATTAAATATTTGACAAAAAAATTATAATTTATTAAAAAAAACATTAATACAACAATTAATTGAAAAATGTGCACAAAACTTCAGTTTAGTTATATGTCAATATCTAGATTTGCAATTTCTCTCTTGTATAATAAATAGTTTCAATTTTTTAAAAACTTAGTCCACTGTCCAACCTAAACTTAGTGAAGTTAATTATTTTCTATATTTTAAAAAGTTTATGTGCCCCGCGCCCCCGCCCAAGATAAGGAATGCCAACAGCGTACAAAAAAAACATCTATACATTAATGATACCACGGGCCATAATATAATTTTGGCCGCTCTCGATTAATCAGTGCTTATTTGAAATTTCAAGCTTATAGCCCAAATAAATCGAAAAACTTTGCCAACGTTGCCGTTCTTTTACGAGAGAGAGATAATCGTAATCCGCAATCGACGTTGGTCGGCTTTGACCGGGAAGACCGCATAAGAAACGCGCGACTGGGGACACATTCTGTGCACTGTATAATTTAATTATTATTATTATTGTTATATGCTTTTCTTGTCGCTTTGTTATATATCGTTATACTTATAAAGTTACATTAAATTCTTATAACCTACGTGAATAAGCGACAAAAGGCAGAGTTCGCACACTGTATTTGAAAAATACGGCGCGGCGCTCTTCCACTCAACCTTTTAATAGCAATATGTTGTGTCGCCTACTAATTGCGAAAAATAGAAAGATAGGACGACATGTTAATGAACTTCGAAGCGACGCGAATTACTGGTGGCCTATCTAACGAAATTCAAGCTTGAGAGTGCAATACGAGAGACAATTCAAAAGATGCTGCCAGTGGAGTATAATATAACATATTTATTTATTTTCAATACCTATATAGAAAATAATAGCTTCGATCATAGATTATTAAATAAATTATTATAGATATTTATTCTGGGAGGTTATTGACCAAATTCCCTTATGGATAAGCCGCCCCACTGGTGAGAAGAGTATTACTTAATGTATTTGTTTGGTCCTCTATCTGGATAATCTCATTATTCTACGGCTACTATGCATGTGTCTGTTTAATTAAAAACTGACAAAAAATGTGGCACAAAAAGGTCAAAGTTTTTTAAGAGGCTTTACAGTTGGCACTTGACAAATTGCGGCAAAAATCATTGAGCATAACAACTACGAAAAGGTAAGGGTTAATTTTGTTTATAAAAAAATTTGAAAAGCGCTTTATGTTATCAAACAAGTTTTCGTATCTAATCAGGTAAAAAGAAGTTTTCGTTTCTCTCTTATTTTTCCGTGGGTAGGTCAAAAGCTTATCCTTAAGGGGGTACAATATCTAATGGACACCTCGCAGCCAACGATAAAGACCGGCCATGGTGCCTTAGAAGCAAGTCGGCGGTCACGTGATCATAGGAGTCCCAGGATTCTTATTGTATTGCTTAATATGTTATATGTTTTTACACAATTTAAATAAATTAACAAAAAATTTTTGTTCTTTTATAGGCAAAAATTGAAAAAAATATTTTGCTGATATATGTGTTTATTATGGATAAAAGAACTGAATCTATAAAATAAAAAATTATACAAAATTTGCACTCTAATATCTTCAGGTACATATATTAGGTACATAATATCGTTAGTAACTTCGAATCTATACAAGTCTTTCAAAATTAGATATATCAAACCTAAGCTTTTAGTTTTCTTAATTTTTCTTTGAGTGTCATCATCTTTGTGTGAGTTCTTATTCAAAGATTTATTAGCAGACACTAAATCATTGTGCTTTTTATAAAATTATTTTAAAAAACTTTACCTGCCCTTAAACTAATTTTTTCAAGCTTTGACAATAGTTTTTCTTCACAAAAACACTCGCTAGAGTTATCTGAAGAAAAATTTCCAATTTAAAACATTTCACAATAAGTTATTAAAAAGAAACAAGTGATTTTGTGAATAAGTGAGATATTTTTCACATTCAATGAACTGAATGTCAATAATTTTTTGAAAAATTACGCAGCACAAAGTTTAATATATATTTCATTAAAGTGTTAGTTAACTATCAACTCATGTTCTTTTAAATGCTGTCTAAATCTTACTTTTTAAATATTTCACACTACCAGAGAGATTACTATCTGTTAACAATATTTTCCAAATCAGTTTTTTAATATTGCGAGGGTGCGGAAGACATATTACCTTAGAATTGTAAATTGACGTGTATGCACTGGATGACTGGATAAACAAAGATGAAGCCAACATTAAAGTGTATCCACAATATCTTCGATTCTCAGGTTACCTTTTCAAGAGACCTAATTGTTCAATAAGAAATGACAACTGAACACATTTTTCACTCTCACTATCGAAAATGTCACTAAGGATGTCTATTACTTGATCAATCTTATCCAAGATCTTATCTTTTACCACTTCTTTCCCGTTTGCAACATATTAGGTTTCAGTTTTATAGTTGGACCGACAAGGAACAACACTAATTACACGTTCGCGGCATTGTTTATCTATTTTACTATTAGCCATTAATTATTTTAACGCAGCCCACTACAGTCTTTTTCGTGGGCTGCGTTATTTTAATAACTTTGATAAAATTCACATAAAATTCGTGCCCGAATTAAAAAAAAATCGACGTAAACAAACATACCAAAACTGAAAACACGATAATAATTTATAATGACAGCGGGCCGTGAGGCATTTTTTTGTGAGCCTCCTACGGTCACGTGATATTTCCGCGCCCGGGCCGGTCTTTCTCGTGGGCTGCGTGGACACCTAACAAAAGTCGACAGTTAACGTTTCATCCTTGTGGGACTTTTCAGAACAGTGCTTGGTCAATGTTACACCATGGCAAAGTTAATCAGATCGTTATGTTTATTGTGAGAAAACCAAACAGTCCATTCCGCAAGAAGCGCCATCTACCAAAATACGAGATAAACTAGAATAAGAGCAGACGAGTAATAAACTGCTATATATCAATCGATGAAATTATCGAAGAGAATCCATCCGTGACGTTCGACAGCAGATTATCTTTTAGGTCAGAACAACGCTAATTAGTGTTTTTAGCTACCTTCAAGACATCAGCGTCAGTCAGTGCTTTATGTTATTTTTAAGCCAGTGAGACCCAATGGATCTAGGCATCAGCCTAATTAAAATATATTGTCAGAAAGGGATTTTCAGTTTGGCTTGATATTGTTTGTTGGAAATTCCACGTCTGACTCCTTTAGTGACGCGCTATATGCCGTGCACCACTGGTAGATGGATAAATAGGGTTTCATACAACTAACAATCATGAATATGTATTTCTCTCCCATCCCGATATAATACCTACAGTGTTCTCGTAGCTACCGGAAGCTTGAGAAAACACACCTATACTAATAAAGAAAAATTAGAAATTACAAAACTGTTTCCGAATAGGAGAATTTTGAATCAGTGCCCTGGTAGCTTAGTGGAAGAGCGTTTACCTGGATAGCGAAAGGTCGCTGGTTCAAATCCAGCCTACTATGTATCGATTTATACTTCACCCTAAATTTTAACTTAGATCTTAAGATCAGAGTTTTTGCTACCAGTATCTTAAAAAGAAATTAAGAAGCACCTGTTTTATTTAATCTAAGACACCTGCAGAAGGATTCATTAAAAAATTTATTTCTTTGCCCATAGTCTAATCGTAAGCAGCTTTTGAGAGCAGCCGCGTCCTGAGCTGACAAAAAGCGGTGGGGGCAGTTTCTGAATAAAAAAAAGGATCCCGAATATTTTATTAACATTTTTTTTTAGAAAACCCAATTATTATAGAAATGCCCTATAGTCAGAGCATATTATTTTAAAAGGCTTTCCGTTTTCGGTCTAGAAGCAAATCATATTACTTTTTGGCAACAGCCAATTTCCCCCTAATTTGACCCCGCTGAATTCAAATATCTCTGTTGTCAACTCGAAAAATCGACAGGGACGGAGAAAATCCCCACCAAACCCCCAAAAACCTGTTTTTTTTTCAGTTTTATGCAATTTTCTCGAAAACTAACCTTTTTATCAAAAATTGCAAAGAACAGTTTTTTTGTGGAGAATAAAATTCCCTTTCCAACGATGTATTGGTCAATAAGGTTAGGAAAAGCAAGTAGCTCTTCAGTGGCGAACGTAAATTGGGATTATTTAGAAAAAACATGTTTATTATAGGTTTTTCAAAATTTTCTCAAAAAGTACACTTTTTAGGAAAAACTATGTAGTATACTTTATTGTAGAACATAACATTTTCTTTTAAAAA
The DNA here is from genome assembly GCA_963576565.1 of Aspidapion aeneum. Classification (NCBI taxonomy): domain Eukaryota; kingdom Metazoa; phylum Arthropoda; class Insecta; order Coleoptera; family Brentidae; genus Aspidapion; species Aspidapion aeneum. The sequence continues at coordinate 2,392,575 of OY755042.1, read as the reverse complement.
CTTTATTAAAATGTCGGGTTTTTGCCATATTTAGGGCTTCAGGGGCGTACTAATATTAACTTATTTTCAAAAATAACTGAAATAATCAGTTTCTCTTGCATATTTAAATATCTTTTCTAACTAAGATTTTCAGAAAAAATGTACCTTTATTCTTTATTGAGGATAAGACAATTTCTTTTTAAATGATATATTACAAAGTGAGGTTAATGTTATGATAAATACTTCAAAAAGGTTCGTAATTTATACCTACTAAAATAAAATGTTTCCAAATTAAAATAAACTGTTTTTTGTTTAGATTAGATATTTTGATTTATCTAAATAAGTTCTTTAAAGCAAAAAAACACCGGTGGTTATAAGGGGAGGGGGCATAGGGGCCATGGCCCCCCCCTAAGCAATATTTTTGTGAAGAAAGTAACAGTAGTAACTTTGAGACAGGTGTTTTTGGTTATTTTTTTAAGCATATGGAACTAAAAATAAAGTGGTGAATCTTATGCAACGGTTTGGGGGGGGGGCATAATCATAATTAGGTACTCATACTTTCGACCTTTTGACCTTGTGTTTTTTGATCTTTTGTACTTTCGCCCTTTTGTAATTTCGACCTTTTGTATTTTCGACCTTTTGTACTTTCGACCTTATTTTTTCGACCTTTTGTACTTTCGACCTTTTGTAATTTCGACCTTTTATCCGCCGCTCTTTCTTATCCACCGAAAAGCTAATAAGACACAAAATTGATTAGTTTGGATTGATCTTAAATATTTTCTTTAAATTAAGAACACCACTGGAGCGGTAAATATAAAATGACTTCTACTTTGTTATACATCGTTTGAAAGGAAATTTTATTGGTTATGATGAAGTATAGAACAGATTTTTTGATAAAGAGCTTGGTTTTTAAGAAAATTGAATAAAACGTATGAAAAACATGATTTTTTAAATGATTTGTTGAAATCACCCCCATTGACGGACGTCGCTGGAGAGTTTGCTATAAGTCAAACCCCACCGAGTTTCACATTTTTGAAAAGAGAATTTCCCTGTCTACAAAAAGTGTAGAACAAGTTTTTTCATGTTAAGCTTAGTTTTTGAGAAAATTAGATAAAACCTGTAACAAAAATGGGTTATTTTATTAAAACCGATTTAATCATGTTATACGTCATTTTCAAGGAAATTTTATTGAGTATACCAAAATGTAATACATGGTTTTCTGTAGATATTAGTTTTTACTTTTTTTAATATTTCAATTAACGGACGCCGCTGGAGAGCTTATTATTAGTCTAACTTTATTAAGTTATACTATGTTGAAAAGGGAATTTTATTGTCTACAATAAAGTATATCATACATTTTTCTCTTAGAAGCTTAGTTATTAAGAAAATTTGAAAAAACATCAAACTTTCAGATTTTGGGGGGTCTGGGGGGGTTTTTGGAGGTTTTTGCAACCATCAAAAAAAAAATAATATGTTATTTTTTTTTAATTATACAAATATATATATTTTAAATGTACACCTGTGACAATTTGGGCTTTCCAGCGGCAATTTAAAATTCCGCCGCCATTTTGGCCGCCATCTTGAATATCTCAGCCCCTGTCAATATTTCGAGTTGCAACAGGGATATTTGGATTCAGCGGGTCAAAATAGGGGGAATTGCCCATTTTCCAAAAAGTAATATAAAATGCTTCTAGAAAGTGGATTTTCCCGAATCTTGTCAGAACTATTATATGATGTGTGTTTTTTGCCAACAAGGTATAAAATTTTAAGTTCAACAAGCAAACAAATAAACACCATTTATTACTAAAGGTTCAAAAGTCCTAAGTTCTAAGATTTAAGATCTGCCATCTAGATTTTGGTTGAATGTTTAACTCATTTTTTCCTTTGGATGCAATAGCGTGTAGTTTATATAATTTGTTTATAAAAACCTTTCAACATAGGCCATCTTTTTTTATTCTAGCAACGAAACTACTTTCAGACAAAACTTAAAATAAATAAAAGCCAAATATACAGTGTGTCCCCGTATGGAGTTGAGAAGAGAAAAAAATCCTTTATTTTTGATTTTACGAAAAAAGCTCATTTTATAAAAAATTCTGCTTGTTGAAAAATTAAGATTACCATACTAAATCTTTGATTAGATGTACGGGGTGTTATTAAATTAAGAAACAATTAATAAGAGAAAAAAATCTTTATTTTAATTTCACGAAAAACATCTTTGCAGTTAAATCAACTAGAGATATATAATTTTACTGGGGATTTCTTAATAGATCTCGGTTTCAACCGAAATAAATTGGTAAAAATTTTTTTTTAAGTCACAAGCTTTTATAAAATGCACTAAAAATTACATTCTAATATTATCATAATAATAAAAGCGATGGCCGACTGATGGAAATTTTGACGATGTTAGCACGATAAGATATCAATTAAATATCACTATTTGCAAGAATCATTCTAGCAGAAAAATGCAGAGGTACCAAAACCAACCATTCCCGACCCAAGATACCGCAGCATTTCTCTGATATAGGTATGGCAATGGCATAACATTGCGGCACATCAAACATATCTTTGATGACCTGTTATGTTGAATATTCTTTAAGTGTTTAGATCACAAATTTAGATTAACTTATGCTTTGATTTGCAGCCATCGCTTTTATTATTATGATAATATTAGAAAATTATTTTTAAATTTTTAGTGCATTTTATAAAAGCTTGTGACTTAAGTTTTTTTTTACCAATTTTTTTTCTACTTTTTAGTCTCTATTAAATGAAAATATTTGTTCAATAACAGAACAGAAGAGTTTATTCTAGATTATAATGAAATCGCTGATCGTGAGTTGTTTGGAAACTCATTTTTCTATTGGGGGAAGGAGAGGGTGGGGGTAGAGGTAGAAATATATTTTTTGTTTGGGCTGTATTGCCATCGGACCTTTATGCATATACCAAAAGTCATTTGAACTGAAGTGTGTCAAAAACTCATTTTTTGTGGAAGGGGGTGGGGGGTAGGGTGGGAGGACATTTTTTCATTATTGTTGTATTGTCATCGGACCACTATATGTATACCAAATTTCATCCAAATTGGATAATGGGAAGTGTGTCAAAATCGCACTTTCTATAGATGGGGGTGGGGGTAGGAGTGGTAGGATTTTTTTTCAATGTTGTATTGTCATCGGACGACTACATGTATACCAAATTTCATCCAAATCGGATAACGAGAAGTGTGTCAAAATCAAATTTTTCTATGGAAGGAGGTGAACTTTTAAGAATATCTGAAGCTACTTTGTGGAAACTAGTTACAAATTTTACTATATCTATAGTCTCTGGGTAATATTTTTAAGCTTTAAAAATTGTTTCCACATATAAATTCTTTTGTTTCATAAAAAACTGCAATATAAAAAATCAATTCCGCATTACATAAAACAAGACGCTTTTCACACTGATACCTAAATGCCTTCGTGATTTTTTGCCATGCCTTTTTTTTCCTGCGGACACTATTTCAGTTCTTTTTTATTTTCGACTATGTGTTTGAAGTCGCTTACTAGACTCATATGAGCAACAAAGCTTCCTTTGAAGTAAAATTGACGCAACTTTTCTTTTAAGTTGGTTTCATATTTCTCGAATATTTTAGTAAAAGAACCAAAAAATACAAATTACATTTTTCAAAAACAAAAAAAAAATAGTTGACACATTGATAGACACATTTATCAGTGTTTTCAACCGCTAATGCCAAAAAACGAGACTTCTGCACACTTACTAGATCTAAGAGTATCTATATCAGTCAAAAGAATTTTTGAATGCGCTGCAGTTGAGCTAATAATAAACGGAAAAAATAATTTTTTCTTGAGCATATATCACATTCCCAGTGAAAGAAGGGAGGACAAAAATAGTTTTAAAAAAAATGGAAGAGGTCATGACAAACTTGACATTGAATGAAATACTATAATTTTTTTATGGCTCGTGATTTTAATGGAGATTTGTTGACAGATGGTAGTTACACTAAAGACTTCTTAAATATGCTAAGTTCATTTGGATTTTTTCCTTCTACAAAGGATGCAACAAGGTTCGTAAGACAAAAAATAGCTGCATAGACAATATATATACAAATTATAAAAACATTAAGTTTGAAAACATAAATGCTCACCCTTCAAATCACAATGGTATGATAGCTACATTTTTATTAGGTAGATAGTGTTTTAGGGAAAAATTTGAAAAACGATTTTTTAACGAATTTAAAAAAGACGTTTTTAAGATCAGCTTAGGTCAAATAAATTACTATTAAAGAGGATCAAGTAAATCAACAGTGAGATTATTTTGAGTGTGAGTTTCATGCTCTGTTTAATCAATGCTTTCCTAAAACTCTCTTTGATGTGAAAGCAAAAAACAATACAGAAACTTTTATCGAAATTCACAGCTGAGTAGATATTTTAAATACAATGAAAAAACATGATTACAGATACAATGATCAGTATAATAAAACAAAAAAATAATATGAGGACCTTTTAGAGAAATCCTGGAAATATTTCTATAACAACAAAATTTTAAATAGTGATAACAAATCAAAAGTTGTTTGGAATGTGGTGAATGAGATAAAAGGTAAGTCAAAAACTAAAAATGAAATAAAACTTAATGGAAATGGAAGGGATATTGCTAAAATTTTTAATTATTTTATAATAAATACAGTGACAAACCTAGCAAATAATCTACCTTACATACAGTATTCGGACAATATTTCACACAATAATAACACAATGTTTTTATTACCTCTCTCAACTGATAAAATTATTCATATTATAAAAAACTTAAAGAATAAATATAGCTGTGGGTTTGATGAAGTTTCTAATAATTTACTAAAAGAGTGTGCAACAGAACTAGCAATGCTTTGATTGTATATCATAAACAAGTTCTTTCAATCAGGTAATTTTCCTGACAAATTAAAACTAGCAAAAGTTAGACCTCTATACAAAAAGGGTGATCCCAGTGATATTGGTTTGATGAAGTTTCTAATAATTTACTAAAAGACTGTGCAACAGAACCAGCAATGCCTCGAATGTATATCATAAACAAGTACTTTCAATCAGGTAATTTTCCTGACAAATTAAAACTAGCAAAAGTTAGACCTCTATACAAAAAGGGTGATCCCAGTGATATTGGTTTGACGAAGTTTCTAATAATTTACTAAAAGACTGTGCAACAGAACCAGCAATGCCTCGAATGTATATCATAAACAAGTACTTTCAATCAGGTAATTTTCCTGACAAATTAAAACTAGCAAAAGTTAGACCTCTATACAAAAAGGGTGATCCCAGTGATATTGGTAATTACAGACCAATAAGCCTGATATCATCCTTTTCAAAAGTTTTTGAAGTTGCATTTTGTGGACGTCTGATTGATTTTTTTAATAGGCATAACTGAATTAGTGAAATACAACATGGTTACATAAAAGGAAAAAGTATTGAGACAGCCATTTATGACTTCTTGCAGACAATTACAGAGAGCTTAGAAAATAAGTGCTTATCAATGGGCTTGTTCCTGCATTTGTCTAAGGCTTTTGATAGCTTAGATCACAATATACTTTTTACAAAGCTAGAAAAGTATGGTATCAGAGGAACTGTGCTTGAATGGATTAAATTATACCTGTCTCAAAGAAGACAGATTGTTGTTGTGGAGAAGGAGAACAAGTTACACCACTCAAATGAAGGACATCTTCCAAGAGGTATTCCTCAAGGAAGTGTCTTGGGACTGACTGTTTCTTGTCTGCATCAATGATCTTGTCGATGGAGTGACAGGTGAGGATATTAGTCATGGTAACTTTGTTGACGACACAAATTTGAGGGTTGTTTCTGAATCGTTTGACAGCCTGGTTCAGAAACATCTGAAACCATGGAGAGAGCCCAGACTTGGTTCGTAAAAAATAAACTTACATTATGACAAATGTGACTCTGACAGCAACAACAAAAATTCTAGGTATACAGCGTGTCCCATTTTCGATGGGATTAAATGGGAAACTCGGTTATTATTAAAGATATTCATTTTCTGATTGCACCTTACCGTGCTCTTTTTTTGTAGTAAATTAAGTAGTATTTGTTACACCTTAAAGGTTCTAAAAAATTACATAAACTTAGAAATACTAAAAGTGGTCTATTATGCAAACTTTCAATCTTTGATGAGAGTTGGCATTATCTTTTGGGTAGTAAATGTGAAGATATCTTCATTACACAAAAGAGAGCTCTTCGGCAAATGTTAGGGTTGCGATTCCTTGAAAGTTGTAGGGGGTAAATTTAAAAACTTTGTTGACAGTGTATGGGACTTATATATTTGAATGTTTTATGTTTTATTTAAAAATAAACACAAATTTTGTGATTTTACATCTCATCATGAACATAATACTAGAACATTAAATTATAACATTCCTCAGCACAGATTGCTTAAGATTTAATGTGGAGGCCATCTTGTTTACAACTTGGTCATGTGATCTTCGGCATTTTCTGGCTCTTTTTTGAAGTGTAAACTTCTTTAGGCGCGTTTAGCAGTTTTTGTGGGTACTGAATTGAACTGAGCCGTCAGGCTCGGCTATGTAACGCTCATTCGGGTGAAGTCGGATCGAGTCGACTAACTGTGAGAGAAACATTTAGCGAGCGATATGATAATGCAGATGAAGGCCAGTATTATTAATTTCGCCTTGTTGAAGTTTACACTTCTGCCGTGTGGTCTTAATTTTTTTTTGTACTCTTTGGAGTTAAATTGTTTTATATTTATGTTGTGCTGGAAATAAAGACCATATTTATTAATTTATTTATAGATTAACTTTAACTGAAAAGCTGCCTACCTATGTATGCATAACTTTCTTCAACACACTTCCAGTAAATATAAAAAGGGAAAATATTCTTAAACACTATCTAGAAGAAAGGTATTGACCTTGCTACTAAAAATCGAAGCCTATAGCAGTTCCTGAGCTACCCGATATTATAGGTGATAAAAAGTTGTAATAAAAAGGTGATACCTAATGTCTATATGTAATATTCTAAAAAAGATAATAATAATAAGCAATTTACCATGTTGTCATTTATTTTCATTTATTTTGTTTTATTTTTGTGTGGGTAATATTTTAATATGTTTGTATTTTTTTACTTCTCTTTTTCAATATTTTAATTTTAATTTGTAAGATGTAAGATTTCTCTTTTTGACTACAGTTTATTTTAACGGTGGTGCATTTACTGGTTCCTAGCCTTCCTAGAGCACACTTCAAAATCGAATGGTGCAAATCACAATCAGTTTTTAAAGATCCTTAAATTTAAGGTTCGTTTAATATTCTTTCCTTAAGTGAATGTTAGTTAATTATATTAAAAAAGTTGCAAATAACCTTTTCCCCTCCTCCGATGCGACGCCACTGTTAGATAGTAATCCTCTAAAAGGCACGTCCAAAGTCGCTGGCGCTTTAAGGAAATTTTGTTATTATATTCAAAGTAAAGTTACATTCCGTGAGAGTGCACTTTTATAATGAATTTAAAAACTAAGGCTGTCAGCTTAAGAAATTTTAATTTAAACAGTAACTTTAATCTAGAAGAACGTGAATAAATTCTTCTTAAAAACATTTCTTTCATAATTTTTAAAACTGGAAAAGTAAAAAAAAATACAACACAATTCAATTCTCGTAATTAAAAAAATTCAGTTATTTTATAAGTTGGTATAGTGCACTATTTCTAAAAAATTGTGTGTGCTTAAGACCACACGGCAGAAGTGTAAACTTCAACAAGGCGAAGTAATATACAAAGTAATCACATTTACATAATTGTAATCATAACAAAAACATTTCATGTAAAAAAGCCAAGTACGCGAAAAAGGCATTCCGTAAAAAGAATTGAGATAAAAGTAAAGCAAAGTCCTCCAATACACATTTCAAAATGAAAGTTTCTTACTAGTTTGGATGTTTTTTTAAACTTTGCTATTACAGCCAAACTTCTTTATGTTCAATTTAGCACTGTGGCTAAAAGTCATTTACAGTCGTAATAGCCAAGTTTAGAAAAACATTTCTAAACTAGTAAGAACCTTTCATTTTGAAATTTGTATTGGAGAACTTGGCTTTACTATTATCTCAATTCTTTTTACCATTGCCATTTTCGCGTACTTGGCTTTTTTTTTAATGAAATGTTTTTGTTATGATTTCACTTTTTTAAAGAAATTGGATAATATTTAATTTAGTAGTAAAATATACTGAATATTGTTCAAAACTTTTGCAATGCTTTACTTAAAATTTTGAGGTTTTTTTAATTTTTTTCCATGGTTTTATCATAGTTCCTATCAGCTTTCCAAAGCTCAGATATCAAGTGTTTCTGAAAGTGCACAATATTACTTTTACATAACTGTACATGTATACTGGAGGGAAATAAATTAAAATTGTCGTGTTTTTAAATTTTGTCCTATAGTTTTATCATAGTTCCTATCAGTCTTCCAATGCTCAGCTCTCTAGCATTCCTGGAAGTGGGTAATGTTACTTTTACATAACTTTACATTTATAGGGGAGGAAAGTAAATGAAAATATTGGGCTTTTTAAATTTTTTCTCATGGTTTTATCATAATTTCTATCAGCATTCCAATGCTCAGCTCTCTAGCGTTTCTGGAAGTGGGCAATATTACTTTTATATAAATTTACATTTATAGGAGAGGGAAGTAAATTAAAATGTTGGTGTTTTTAAATTTTTTCATATAGTTTTATCATAGTGTCTTTCAGTCTTAAAAAGCTCAGCTCTCTAGCGTGTCTTGAAGTGGGCAATGTTACTTTTACTTAACTTTACATTTATAGGGGAGGGAAGTAAATTAGAATTTTGGGGTGTTTTAATTTTTTCCTATAGTTTTTTCATAGTTCCTATCAGTTTTTCAAAGCTCAACTCTCTAGTATTTCTGGAAGTGGGCAATGTTACTTTTACATAACTTTATATGTATAGAGGAGGGGAGTAAATTAGAATTTTGGGGTTTTTTGATTTTTTCCAGGGGTTTGGTCATAATTTCTATCAGTCTGCCAAAGTTCAGCTTTGTAGCATGTCTGGAAGTACACTAGAATATTGATGATCTATACATGAGTGAGGGAGTCAGTGAGTGGCAATTTCGAGTTTTTTGAAATTTCGTAACTGCTTTACTACTTTATGGAATTCCATGAAACTTGGAGGGGCTGTTAACTCCATGAAGGTCTACGACTGTGTGAAATTCGTAGCTCATTCCGAAGTAGAGTTTTAGATAGGTCAAATATCGGCTGAAATGTTTCAAGAAAAGATGGTTACGGCGCGCGAACTTGGCGAGCCACTGCCGTGCCCTTAGATTGGGTATAAATTACTCTGGTAAATTTTGCTCTGAGTGGCCTTCATCTGCATCATCATATCGCTCTGCTGACTGTTCCTCTCACAGTTAGTCGACTCGAGCCGACTTCACCCGAATGAGCGTTACATAGCCGAGCGTGACGACTCAGTTCAATTCAGTACCTACAAAAAGTGCTAAACGCGCCTAAAGAAGTTTTTTTTATTTTTTTTTATTAAAAACTTAATTTTACACTTGATAGAAATTTACTGTTTAAATATATGTTTAAAAGACGGTAGGCAAATATAAAATCTCTTTGAAAAGTTCTCCAGTTTGGAGACTTTGTCAACGTAAACGCAAATGTGCCAGACAATGATAAAAAGGATTTGGAAATAAACCTTTATACGGGGTCTTTGCAACCCTATTTTACTATTACAAATTGTCGTACGAGACCCATTTATGGAGGGGTGAGTCAAAAAGGCGAAGATAAGGTCAAACGGAAAATTTATTTGCATTCGCCGCTCCGGTTTATACTCGTATTATATTCCTCTAATTTTCGTACAGGGTGATTTTTTAAACTAACTTTATTATAGTCCCTGCCATACGCAGTTATACTTTTGTGACTTTGATATGAAATAAACATATTTCCTAACCATAAATATATAAAATCATAACAAAAACATTTCATGTAAAAAAAGCCAAGTACGCGAAAATGGCATTCCGTAAAAAGAATTGAGATAAAAGTAAAGCCAAGTTTTCCAATACAAATTTCAAAATAAGGTTCTAACTAGTTTGGAAAGGTTTTTTTAAACTTTGCTATTACAGCCAAACTTCTTTATGTTCAATTTAGCACTGTGCCTAAGAGTCATTTACTTACAAACTTGGCTTTACTTTTATCTCAATTCTTTTTACGGAATGCCATTTTCGCGTACTTGGCTTTTTTATGATTTCACTTCTTTTTTAAAGGAATTGGATAATACTTAATTTTTAAAGTAGTAAAATATGCGGAATATTGTTCAAAACTTTTGCAATGCTTTACTTAAATTTTTGAGATTTTTTAATTTTTTTCCATGGTTTTATCGTAGTTCCTATCAGCCTTTCAAAGTTCAGCTCTCTAGCGTTTCTGGAAGTGGGAAGTGTTACTTTTACATAACTTTACATTAATAGGGGAAGGAAGTAAATTAGAATTTTGGGGTGTTTTAATTTTTTTCTATAACTTTATCATAGTTACTATCGATCTTCCAAAGCTCAGCCCTCTAGTATGTCTGGAAGTAGGCAATGTTACTTTTACTTAAATTTACATTTATAGGGGAGGGAAGTAAATTAGAATATTGGGGTGTTTTAATTTTTTCCTATAGTTTTATCATAGTTCCTATCAGTCTGCCAAAGCTCAACTCTTTAGCATTTCTGGAAGTGAGCAATGCTACTTTTACATAACTTTAAATATATAGGGGAGGGGAGTAAATTAAAATTTTGGGGTTTTTTGATTTTTTCCTTTAGTTTTCTCATAGTTCCTATCAGTTTGCCAATGCTCAACTCTCTAGCATTTCTGGAAGTGGGCGATGCTAATTTTACATAATTTTAAATGTATAGGGGAGGGGAGTAAATTAAAATTTTGGGGTTTTGGAAACAGTTTTAACAAGTTCCTAACGAAAGCCTCAAACCATCAGTATAATTCAATGCCGGTAGGGGTATTTTCCCTCGGAGTAGTTGTTTCTGGTGGTTTCACACAAGTACACAAGAATCAAAGATATTCTAATAAAAAACGAATCGGGAAAAACAAAGAAGTTTTTGTTCCTCTCATACTTTGTTGTGGGTAGCTTGAAAGCTTAACCTTACGGGGGTCCAAGATCTAATGGACTTTTTACTCGATTACCACGAAAACTTGTTTGATTTTTTAATTCAAGGGTACCAAAATTTACGTTTGTTAGTATTATTTGGCTTAAAAATTCATCATCAATCAGCGTTGGTCTGGCCTGAAAGACAGAAGTGCTTTCTTAGGTCACGGATGGTTTCTTTTTCTTTGTAATTAATCTCGCCTGCCTGCTCGGGTTCTGGTTTCTCTCGTATCTTGGTAGATGACGCTTTTTGCGAGGGTTTTTGGTTAACTTCGCAAGGGTCTCACATTGACCAAGCATTGTTTTGAGGAGTTCCATAAGTACGAAACAGTTACCTGTGAACACTTACTAGGGGGCCATTAGATCTTGGACCCCCGTGAGGTTAAGCTTTCGGGCTACCCACGGAAAAATATGAGGGAAACAAAAACTTCTTTTTACCCGATTAGCCACGAAAACTTGTTTGAGTTTTAAATTCACAGGTACTTAAATTTACGTTTGTTTATATTTTTGTGTCTATATATAAAATAAATAATAATTTCTTGCCTGAAATTTTAAAATAATTTTTGTCTCAAAATTTAGAAGTTTATGATTATAATACAAGATCAAAAAAAGACTTTCATGTGTACCTATATTTTATGTACAGGGTGTCCCAAATTGGGCACTTTTAGGGGGTTTAAGGTACTTCTAGGGGAGACAGAGAAAAACTGACCACGCATTGCGAGGCTCAAATTTCAAGGGGAGACTGATAGTGAAAACCGCATTTTAAAATATTGTCTCGTCTTTGAGCTACGGGGGCTTTTTGAAAAGTCTGCATTTTTGAAGGGGGTCTATAACTTCGTTATTAGTGGAAATTTTGATTTGGAGTAAATTGCAGGTTTATAGACTTTGTTACGAGGAATTTACCCGCTAAATTATATTTTAACTGTCACTTTTAGTTTTTGAGATATGACATAAAGTTGCATTTTTTCTTATGGAATGGCCTATATTTTAATTAATTTTCGAATTTGTCATTGAATTCTTTTCAAAATGATGTATCATATGTCATAGTTTCATTAAGCGGTTTAGGAGATATTCAGCTTTTTCACTTATTTCTAGTGCGCTGTGATTTCCTGCTGAGGCAGGTCAAGGCACTCCACTATTTTATTATTTTAAACAGTCAAAAATATAGTAAGCCTAGTTTGGAAAAATTATAATTCAGCTGACTGCCCTCAAAGCTTATAATTATTCCGTTTAAGTTTTCGGTGGATTGAAGTTCTCGGTATGCCTGTGGCAGTTTCTAATTGTCTCAATGATCGCGAATTATTTTGTTCTAACTCACCAATAATCAGCGGCGTAGCGTGCCCGAAAGGGCAAAAAAAAACCAAAAGGTCAAAAAGGCGCCTCTCACAAATCTTGCGACCAAAAAAAAAAAAAAAACAAAAAAAGGTCATCATATGTCAGGGGGCGGCCGATAAGTCACAAGGGCGCCTCTGACGAATCTTGCAACTAAAAAAAAAAAAAAAAGGTCATCATGTATGAGGGGGCGGCCGATACGTCACGTCACAAGGGCGCCTCTCCCACCTATGGGGCGCCACTACCCTCGGGGCGGGGGGGGGGACGAACCCCCCGCGCCCCCCCCCCCCCACGCTACGCCGCTGCCAATAATGCCTATCTCCTCTAACTCACGGTCCCTCCTAACGTCATATATGTTACCCCGCCGTTTTGAAAAAGCCATACTGAACAAGGTTCCTTTTCAACTTTGGAAATATATCCATATACGGTTGTCTTCGTTCGGGATACCTTTGAAGATATAAGCTTCCAGCGCCCTGTCGATTATCATTACTTTCCCAGTAACATTTTAACATTGATACATATTTTAAAATAAAATTAAAAACGCTTTTGTGCAAAATAATTTCATATCAAAGCGTAATGTCAAACAATTGAAAACAATGACAAAACGCCAAGACGCAAGGCAAACTTGATTTGCATAGTATCAGACAACAAAACTATAGGAGCATTGAAGTAGGATTTGACCGCAAGCTTTCACGTCAATGGTGCATGACGTCATTCAACGCCTACTAGACAAAAATAAAAAACTTTAATTATCTTCGAAACCGATGAATAAAACTATGACATATGATACATCATTTTGAAAAGAATTCAATGACGAATTTGAAAATTAGTTAAAATATATGCCATTCCATAAGAAAAAATGCAACTTTATGTCATATCTCAAAAACAAAAAGTGACAGTTAAAATTTAATTTAGCGGGTGAATTCCTCGTGACATAGTCTATAAAATTGCAATTTACTCTAAATCAAAATTTCCACTAATAACAAAGTTATAGAACCCCTTCCAAAATGCAGACTTTTCAAAAAGCCCCCGTAGCTCAAAGACGAGACGATATTTCAAAATGCTGTTTCCACTATAAGTCTTCCCTTGAAATTTGAGCCTCGCAATGCGTGGTCAGTTTTTCTCTGTCTACCCTAGAAGTACCTTAAACCCCCTAAAAGTGCCCAATTTGGGACACCCTGTACAGGGTGTCTCATTATATTTTTCCCAACCTTTTAGACCATTAATAATTGATATAGAAATATAAAAGAAATTGTGTTGGAATTCGCGAAATTTTTACTTTTAAATTGCATCTTGACTTTATTCCTGATGCTCACCATATTTGACAAGCGCTCAAATTTATAGTTTTTGTAAATTGGATGCTATATTATTTAATTAATAGATTAGGCTTGGAACATATTTTCCAAAAATACTCGATATGCCGTAGTTTAGAACCATAGTTTCTGAGATATTAGCAATTATTTCTTAAAATTATAAAAAGATAACACTACCGCTCTTGTGTTAATTTTAGTATCCTTATTTCAAATTATGTTAGTCACGATGTCAAGATGCAATTTAAAAGTAAAAATTTCGCGAATTCGAACATAATTTCTTGTATTATCTTATATCAATTATTAATGGTCTAAAAGGGTGGCAAAAATATAATAAGACACCCTGTACATGTATTTTGTTTTAATGATATTTATTTCTAGTAATTTTTATATATTTTTCATGAGAGCCTGTATATATTTAATCTAAGTTACAATCGTTAATATTTTCACTCGGTACACCGGATGGAGCACCGGACATTCCGTTTTGTCATAATTTTAGGGGAAAATCCACAAATTCTCCAATAATTAGGATTAAGCAAACACGAGTCCTAAATTTCGGTTAACCAAGATTAGTCTCAACTAGACAAAACTTAGTAATAGAAGGGAAGATTTCCTTCGTCATGGTTCATAAAATGATACTATGATTTGCAGCATCAATATGATGTGTGTGTGTGTGTTTGAAACTTGTATACTTTCCCAAGTAACATTATTACCACTCAAGGTTTTATTAATTTGGTTCCTAGGTTATTTAGAGGGTGCTGTTATGGGTTTTAGGATCAATTTGGCTACATAAAGGGAATTTATATTACCAATTACCTAAAGGGGTGTTATACAACCAAAAAGTGATTTATAAAGGGAGTATAATAAAACTGATATTCCTTCTGTTCCTTTTAGATACTTTTGGTTTTATTGATTTCTGATTTATAAAGATCGTCTTATAAAACCATTTTACCTAAAGTTTTTAAAAAGAAATAAATATAAACTTTGGTCATTTAGTTTTTTTCATTACTTTAGGTCATCACAAAAGTGTTATATAATAAAGCTAAAAGGTTATCTTATATCCTTTTGTTTTTATAGTTACCAGTAGTTTAAAAGTAAATATGATTAGATAGGCGGCCATATAGAACCTAGTTTCCTTAAGGTTTTTAAGAGTGGTAAATATAAACTTAAGACTTTTGGTTTTTGCCATTACTTTTAGGCATTTTAAAAAGGTTTTATAGGAAAGCTTAAAGGTAAACTTAATTCTTTTGTATTTATAGTTACCCATAGCTATATATTAAATATTATTTAAATAGGCGGCCATATAAAACCTTGTTTCCTTAAGGGTTCTAACAGAAGTAAGTAAATACTTTCCTGTTTTATTTTTTTAGGTATTTCTTGTAAAAATAATAGATATACCTAGGTATAGATTGGTACATACCTATCTAATGCAAGATTGATGATTTAAAGCCCAATAATTAATAATTGTTGACAATAATTAATAATTGTTGAGTTTCCGTCCTCCTGGGTAGGACACCCAGGCCTAGATAAGGCCTGTTTAGACGACCTATATAAGAGGTTGCCCTCCCCCTGCAGGCACAACGAATATCATTGCACTGGCCCTCTCAATTGTGTCGAAATTGCACGATAAAAAACATTTAAAAGTGTTGAATTATACGCTTTTAAACACTTTAAAAACAAATACAAAAAATTTAAGTGAGGTTATGTTGACTATGTTTACATCGTTTTTTTTTGTTGGTTTCATAAGGGCACTCAAAAATCCTTTTTGCGATACAGTAAAAAATAAAACCAAGTGACCACTATAAAACCATAATGGCGTATATAAATTTATTTAAAAAATATTGTAAAGAGAAAATATTTATCTAGTCGTTTTAGCAGTGTTTTTTAACAATAATTTTACTTTAATTTTGATTTATGTAAACCAAAAAGACTTTTTAATTGGTGAATAGTGTAAATGATTTTGGGGTTCCCTGGTGGTCCAGAAAGGAGATTGTCTGGAATTTAACGGTGTCAGGTGTGGACTGTATAAAGTTAAGAGAATAAGGTCATAGGCTAAGCTGGTACAAGGGATTCTGAAATGGTCTAGTTTACCTTCTAGGTTAGTGTAGCAATAAACAAATGTATGTAAGGTAAAAATAATGCATTTTCACTTACCATTTTTATACAGGAAGTGGAACTCATGGGAGGACGCGCTGTTAAACCGTAGTTTTTGCACCCCACATTCCTGTGGTAGGAGAGTCGCTAACACGCGTGTATACTCGTTCGAAGGCGAAACGGTTCTCTGTGATGCGGCAGCAGGTATCGCTGCTGCGTTCATTCTCCCACATGGCGCCCAGTGGCGTCGTTAATCCATAGGCGTAGGAGAAAAGGAATAAGTAGGAAGGAATGAGATTACGAAGGTCCATATTAAAGGAACTAGGAACCTTAGTAATTCAAAATGCATTTTATGTAAAGTAAATTAATTATAGCAAATTGTAATATTTGCCTCTAAAACCGCGGGAGTTTCAAATGCAAATAACCCAGTAATTTTAAGTACTTAATTAGTTAATTAATACTAAATAAACAAAAAATAGAAAATGCTCTAGTGAATCACCAAATAGCCTAATTCGAACCAATTTGGTAAATTATAGTAAAAAGAACATATTTACAAAAAGGAAGGCGGGACGAACCATTTCCCACCCCCCTGAGAATGCCCAGGGGCATTTCAGAGAGTTTAATTTGTAGGCAGGGCGCATAGTTTTACCAAAGGCCGTTTGTAGGTACCTTTAGTAGTCTTTACAATAGCAACCCGTGGAACATTATCAGAACCTTTAATAAGGTCTTCAATGCGGCCTAGGGGCCAATCCAATGGAGTGGAATTTTCATCTTTGATCAGTACCATAGTACCAATATCAATGGAAGCAAGAGGTTGGTGCCATTTGGCTCGCTGTTGCAAAGTGTGCAAATATTCGCGATGCCAGCGAATCCAAAAATCGCGGTGCATTCTTTGCAACAGTTGCCACCTGGACAGCCTGTTTAACGCAATATCGCAGTAGTTTGGATCGGGTATTGTACCTGGAGGCCTCAAATTTAAAAAATTATTAGGAGTCAAGACCGCCAGATCAGTAGGATCGGTGCTTAAGGCACATAAAGGACGTGAGTTCATTATGGCTTCAACTTGGGTTAAAACCGTATTTAATTCCTCATAGGTGAGTATTTGATTTCCAACTACCCTGTGAAGATGAGTCTTTAAAGATTTAATGTTTGATTCCCAAATGCCTCCCATGTGGGGAGCAGCAGGTGGGTTAAAAGACCAAACTATACCTTCCCCCTTCACGCAATCAGAAAAAATTTGTCGCAAGTATTTTTCAGAGGCCACGAAGTTGGTCCCGCAGTCTGAAGAGATCTTTGAGCATAGTCCTCTTCTAGCTATGAAGCGGCGCAGAGCAGCCAGAAAGGCTTCTGATGTCATATCAGAGACTAACTCTAAATGCACGGCTTTAACAGCGCAACAGATAAATAAACAGACATATGCTTTCATGGTTTTTGCACCTCTGGTCCGACCAAGAGTAATCGTGAACGGACCACAAAAATCTATACCTACATTTTCGAACACCTTTGCTTCGGAAACTCTAAATTTCGGTAGGTTACCCATAGGGGGTTGAAGGGAGTTAGGTTTAGTTTTCCAGCAAGTATGGCAAGAACTTAAAACTTTTCTCACTACCTTTTTAGCAGACAATACCCAGAAGTTTTGCATTAGTAAAAAAGTTGTGGTCTGTATACCACAATGAAGATTGCTGCGATGCAAATCTAAAATCAGTAATTCAGTGAATTTTGCACTAGAAGGCAAAAGAATTGGAAATTTTTTATCGTATGATAAATTTGAATGGCATAAACGGCCTCCAACACGAAGCAAATCGTAGCTTTCATTATGCAAAAATGGACATAATTTTTGAAAAGCTTTTGGAAGCTGTTTCTTATCTTTTAGTAATTCAATTTCTTTTTGGAAAGAAAAAGATTGTACGCATTTCGAAATAAAAAGTAAGCTTTTGTAGTAATCCTGATTTGTAAGGTAATCAGTAGCAAAATTGTATGAGGGATTTTTAAACTTTTGTAACCCTCGCAAAAAGTAAGCAACTATTCTCTTAATTTTAAAAAGAGAACTGTATTTTTCAAACAAGTTGTTTACATAATATTCAACTGTTTGTTCGCAAGTAAAAACGTTAAAAATATTTTTTCGCTGTTCTTCCAAAACTGCATTCCCATCGTAAGTAACTGTCATAAAATCCCAAGTATTTGTAGGTTGGTTTAGAAAAGAAGGCCCTTCTAACCAAAAATAAAATCTTTGTAAATCAGAGGGATACATTTCCCTAGTACCGCAGTCAGCAGGATTTTGTTCAGTAGGAACATAATGCCAAAACTCAGGGCTAATTCTTCCTTGTATATAGGCAGTTCTATTCGAAACAAATGTTTTAAATTTGTGAGGAGATCCCTGAATCCAAGATAAGGTCACTGTGCTATCAGTAAAAGCAAGAATTTTATCAAATTTAATTTTTTCCGAGAACGTTTCTAGTAAAAAATCCATTAATTTAGCCAACAAAACAGCTCCTAAAAGCTCTAGTCTTGGTAAAGTTAGTTTACGACGCAACGGTGCGACTCTAGATTTACTACAAACAAAAAAAACTTTAATGTTTCCATCAGAATAAAAAATTCGAATATAAGCGACAGCACAATAGGCCCGTTCTGAACTATCGCAAAATCCTACTAGCTGGATTTGACTAGCATTAGGCAAAATTATTTGACGAGGAATTTTAACAGAATGCAAAAACTTTAATTCATTTTTAAATTTTTCCCATTTAAAAACAATTTCCGGACTGACAGGGTCGTCCCAGTTTAAGTCTTCTGCCCAGCAGTATTGAACAATTAATTTTAAAATTAAAACTATTGGCGCCAAAAAAGACAGAGGGTCGTAAATGCGGGCCAAATTACTTAAAATTGTTCTTTTAGTGCATGTTTGGAGAGAACAGTCGAAAGTATAAAAAAATTCATCAGTATGAGGGTTCCAATTTAAACCGAGAATTTTCAAAGTTGAATTTTCAGCATCTAAATCGAGAGAAAGAGCCTTCATCGAAATGTGTGACTCAGGAAGATCGGATAGTAACTCGGGACAATTGCTCGCCCATTTACGCAATTCGAATCCACCTCGGCTAAGTAGCTCGATTAATTGATTTTTCATCTCAGTGGCCTTAAAAAAGTCATCACTTCCCGAAATCACATCATCGACAAAAACTGCCTCCTCAATGATTTTTGAGGCAAGAGGAAGGTCCTCATGCTCTCTAGCAAGTTGCAGCAAAGTTCTGATAGCCAAAAAGGGGCTACAAGAGACCCCGAATAAAACTCTATTTATTTCGAAGTCTTGAATAGGCTGGTTAGGATCAAACCTCCAAACTATTCTTTGAAAATTAGTTTGACTAGGGTCAACTAAAATCATCCTGTACATTTGACGGATGTCGCAACAAAAGCAAAATTTATGCAAACGATAAAGTAATAAAATTTTTTGTAAGTCCCTTTGTAAAGGGGGCCCAGTATAAACAGCGTTGTTGAGCGAGATTTTGCCAGGGGCGTGCATGCTCGCATCAAAAACCACCCTCAGGGGGGTGCTAGTAGAATCTTTTTTAAACACCGCATGGTGTGCAATATAAAAATGATTTGAAATTTCGGTCGGCAAAGGTGCAGAAACCGGTTGCATATGATTATTATCTAAATAATCTTGTAAAACAGAGCTGTAGGCAGCATAAAAATCAGGGTTTTGTAGCAATTTCTTCTCAAGGGAGAAAAAACGACGTACGGCAATGGATCGAGTGTCGCCAAAATCTGGAGCAGTAACTTTAAATGGTAAAGATACAATATATCTCCCCTCCTCATTTTTTGAGGTAGTTTTCAAAAAATAATTTTCGCAAAACTCATCTTCGGGGTCAATGGCCTTGACATTAGGTATGTCATCTATTTGCCAAAATCGTTGTAGATTTTTATCTAAATTGACAAAAGAATCGTTCATTGACGTAGTAAAAAATGTTTTAATTTGATTTGTAGTTGAAGGTGAAAGTGAAAGATTGCCCATTATTCCCCAACCAAAAATAGTATTAATGCAGACGGGGTTGTTGGGTCCCGTAGACAAACGACCATCTAGCAAAATGTAAGGGTACACATCGCCGCCCAACAATAAATCAATTTTATCGCTTTTATTAAAGCCTGGGTCAGCTAGTTCTAAGTTGGCGAGAAAAGGAAAACTTTTAATCGAAAATGAGGAATGAGGTAAATCACTACAAATTTTATCGAGTATTATCGCATCAAAATTAAAAACAAAATTATTATCACGCAAAGAGGATATATTGCAATTAATTCCAGATTTTGCCGAAGTTGTCATTCGATCTAAGCTTTGTAGAGTCATGGCGATATTAAATTTAGGAAGGCCCAAACTATCAGCACATGACTTAGATATAAATGAAGATTGAGCACCAGAGTCACAGATGGCGCGCACTGTGTGCCAATTTTGAAAAACATCCTGTATTTGTATTAAAGCGGTACAGAGAAGTACTTCGCGATCATTTAAAGACATACCAGTAACAATGGTGTTAGTGGTTCTATTAAATTCGGTAGCCACGGGGCTCCTCGGGGGTTGCACTGCAGAAGTAGAGGGGCTACTCGCAGAAATAGGTGTAGAATTAATAGGAAAAAAATGTAAGAGACTGTGATGAAATTGGCCACAATGTAAACATCTTTTTTCTGATTTGCATTGCTGGGGTAAATTATGCTTTGAGGCCAAACAGTTGACACACGCTTTATGTTGTTTAACAATCTCAAAACGTTGCTGGGGAGTTTTCGCCAAAAAATTAGGACATCTGTATATTATATGATCGCCACTTTTACAGAGAAAACAAAAATTTTGAGGGTTTGGAGTATTATTTAAGCCACTTTGGCCATTTGGAGACTGGAGGCATTTTTGGAGGCTCTCTGAGTATTAGCAAACAAAGCAGATCGATTTTGAAACTTTGCTTGATTTTTCTGACTTGAAATTGACAAATCTTTATTTTTTAAGTAATCTTGAGTTTGTTGTATTTGTTCCAACGCAATGCAATGGCTAGAAACAAAAGCACGAATTTTATCATAAGAGGGGATCTCATTGGAGCAATAATTTTGCTCAAATGCCTTGCGCGTGGTTGGGTCCAACCTATCCAAGAGCATTTGTGCCATAATATAATCCAAAACTCCGTTTTAAAACCCATGACTTTTAAAGCACTTAAGTTTTTCGAAAAACAATCAAGCAAATTCCTCAATTCGTAGCATTCTCTTTAGTAAGAGGAGAGAAGCCTTCAATTGCCTTCCAGTGAAGGTAAGCTTGTAATCGTTTATTTGTATACCTATCCACCAAGGTGTGGTAGGCATTTAAATAATTTTCAGCAAGGATAGGAATGTCAGAAATGACATCCAGGGCAGGGCCCTTTAAATTAGAAAAAAGCAAATTGAATTTTTCAAAGTTTCCCAGCGACCTATTATTGTGCACGGTAGCATTAAAGGCTTGCAAAAAGGTTGAAACTCCTTAAATTCCCCTTGAAAAAGAGGTATTTTTATCCTAGGCAGTAAACCATGCTGGTCTGTGGAGGCACAGGGACTGCCCATGGGATTTATCGTACTGCTCAAAAGCCAGCCCTCCCTCTTCAAAGGGTAGTTCGAAAAGTTCGTAAAATATAGTGGAAATCTCGTCACAGCGTTTGCAAAAGTCCATAGACACTTTGTTTTCTACTACTAAGCGATCCTCATCAGAGGCTACCAACGTCAACAAAGTATTATGGTGCTTTTCAAAATCTTTTTTGATTTTTGACAATGTGCGAAATTTGACTTTAAAGCCGCTGTGATAGGCAGGGTCATTTTTTGCGAGGGTCGCGGATTCAATGATCAAATTTAGCTGTGAAATCGCACT